>OW052251.1:12722500-15122500 GCA_932526585.2 Philonthus cognatus | reverse complement strand
AAACAAATAATTAAACATTTTGAAAGCAATAATATCCTTAGTAAAGAACAGTACGGCTTTAGGGTAGGTAAATCTGTCACATCTTCGTTGGCCGGATACCAACCACCTAGAGCTCCTACTTGAAAGGCGTAAAGCGATGTTTTGTACCCATTCTGCTTGAGTTAGTCGGTGAGTTGCTGGTTTTTTCCCGCTTCCTGTCCGCGCTTGCTAGGAACGCGCCTTTTCCATTTTCAAACGGCACTGCGATGTCGACAATGTTAATTTGTTTACTTTCCTCGTTAGTGACGACCAGGTCGGGCCTAAGGTTTTGGGATGCGCCAGGAATTTGCTGGTTAACGCAGACCGCTCCCACGTTCTTGGGGATAGCTTTTGCGAGGCGGTCCTGGATGTTGTTGTGTCGCTTCTGCCACGCCGCTGAATTCATTTGGCAGTGGCTTAGCACGTGCGGGAGAGTCTCGTCAGCACGGCCACATCGGCGAAATTTTTTGTTAAAATTCCCAAATCTCTTTGTGGCGTTTAGAGGGACGAAGCCTTGCACGGTGTACAAACCGCCAATCACAGAATCTGGTGGCCAATCCAGTGCGCAGAAAGTAATTGCTGGATGATCATAAGGCTGTGCAGGCGAACACCTTTCCCTGGTCCTCCTTCTTCAGGAGTTTAGAAGCTAGTGAGTCTCGAAACGCGCCCTTAAGGGTTTTCTCGACTAGCTTGGGGGCCGATGGTGGTATTATTGTGGTAATTTCTAGGCCCACGTTAAGACAGAGTTCTTGCCGTGTTGGCTGCCAAATCCATTTAGTGTTCAGCGACGGGCTCGTCCTTCGGGTGGCGTTCCTCGCTCGGGTGAAAAGGGATGCAATGTTACCCCAATTCTCTTTCAATCGAACCCGAGAGGTATGTAGCGACGTCATCGTTTGTGGGTTCTCTGCTAATTCTCCTTCTGATGACCTTGTGTAGTTGGTAACGGGCTGTACGGGCCGTTGTGGGGTCCCTACAGCTTAGGAGTTTAAAGGCATGAGAAATGGTAGCTAGGTCGGCAAGGGTACATGTGGGAATTAGGTCGGTTCCTCCTCTTCTGTTGTCCAGGTACAGAATCTCGTTGCTTGCACGCAGGGGTAACTTCAACCATTCTTTAAGGAATTTATTCAGCAACTTGCCGTACGTTCGGAGATGTTTCTTCATAACCTGGGTGCTGCGTAGGATGAAGGACAGCTAGGGTGCGATGAAGGTATTGACTGCATCATTTTTTGCCACGGGGCCAGAAGACTCTCGTGGACTGCGTTGAGGTGATGAGTCATCTTCCTTATCGTCTCGGTGGGGCAGGTGTCGATGTGGTAGCCAGTGGGGATTCCTAGATGTTGGTAGGCATCTCCTTCCTGCAGAATATTCATAATTCCGCCTTGAATTTGAAAGCTGGTATTGAGCGTAGCCCTTCTGTCACGGCAACCCAGGTCAAGTGAGGCGCATTTTGATGGTATAAAAGTGAGGCCACACTTTATCGCTACCTTTCCGGTGATGTTTAACATCTTTTGAAGTTCTTCTGGACAGTTTGATGCTATTGCGAGGTCATTCGCATATGCAAGGACGCTGACCTGTTCTTCGCCCATCTGGAATCCAGTCTTCAGTACTGTGACAACACAGATGATGGGCTCGATCGAGAGGTTGAACAGGATTAGGCTAAGTAGACAGCCCTGTTTAACCCCAGCTCCAATCGTGAACGGTTCTGTATCTCCAGTTGACGATCTTACGGTAGCAGTACTATCCTTGTATAGTTCTGTAATGATAGTGCGGATTAGTTCTGGAACACCGATTTGTTGGAGGATGTTAAGGATGTGGAAATGCGCTACAAAGGAGAAAGCGTTAGCGAGGTCTAGCCATGCAATTGATGCTCTTTTGCTCTGCCTTCTGAAGTGGTCAAGCACGCTTTGTAGCAGGAAGTTGTGCTCAAAGCAACCTTCGCCCTGCCCAAACCCTTTTTGACAATGGGAGATTAGGCTGTTACTCCTTGCCCAAGTTGAAATCCTGTTAGCCAGGCATGAGGTGTACAGCTTATACATGGTACTGCACAACGATATTTGGCGCCAATTACTGGGGTTATCTGCTGGACCTTTTTTGTATATCAGGATTATTTGTGCTGATTTCCAACTAGTAGGTATCGTCCTAATCTCTGATATTTTGTTGAAGAGTGATTCCATAATTAGGCAGTTGGGATCAAATTTCTTTAGGTCGCCGTATTTTATGCCATCTTTCCCTGGGGTGGTGTTGCTCATGCAATTCAGGCGGGTTGTTATTTCCTCATGTGTGAGTGGCAGCAGGAGTTCATTGGCTGGCGCGGATGGTAGGTTGAAGTTTGTTGCAGGAAACTGGTCTTCACTTGTTAACACATAATACATGGATGTTCATAACAAACGAACCCAAGACTGTGGCTGTCACCTGCTTGGGTGAGAGAACGTACATACTCCTTAATAATACTGGATTATTACAGATAACCGATCAATGTGCCGTTGACACCAAGGAACACCGACTTCTTCCAAACCAAAACCAGAGGACAACGGTGGAAGGATTGTCAATCCAACCAGTAACCACAATGGAAATGGACTTCAGCAACCAACCCGCAATCCAGCAAGAAACGGTATATGTCTCATCTCACTCGATCAGCCAAATCCTTGCCCGGGAAACTCAGTTGGAATCAAATCAGACAACAGAATGGCGCACCATCTACCACCGTGACAGCCAGACCCATATCCTGATCATCACCGCTGGCGTCCTTGCCTTACTAGGCTTGGCTTGTGGAGCCCTCGCGTCCAGAAAAATATACCAGCTATAGAACTCATGGCACCCTAAGGCTGGGGGCCCCCAATATGTTCAGCAAATCTGACAGACGCATATCATCAAATCCAGCGCCGAGCGGAAGATAGATAACCGTAATCGTGTATTCCAAACACGATAAGGGAATGGAATTCGGTAGCACAAACATGCAGCATTGTCTCGTTCTTATGATGATATGTAAATTAAGCGCTAGTGTAAATAATAATTGATATAAATAGTCTGTAATTGTAGGAAATAAATCAGAGTTAAACAACTTTCATTGCGAGTTACTTGTACCTCACGAAGAGCCTAAAAACCTCCGAGTGCAATTCCTCCCTTCGAATAAGTTAAATTCTCCGCTGCCTTACAACTAGCGTCACGAACTTTCATTGCGAGTTACTTGTACCTCACAAAGAGCCTAAAGACCTCAGAGTGCAATTCCTCCCTTCGAATAAGTTAGATTCACCGCTGCCTTTCAACTAACGTGAACATCTTCAAGCAACCAGTACCTAGGAGCCATCAGTCGCTCCCCTTATACCTAGCGCCTGTCCTCACAGCAGCAGCGTACACACAACGTAATCTATACAATGGAACATACCATATTTTTCCAAGGCTCACCTATTTTCCGGATAAATATCGAAACGTTAAATACATTTTGATGTTCTTTTTGTCAAATTTAATGTTTCCATTAATTTTCCCGTAAGCTGTTGTATCCGCGCGCGCATTTCACTAGATATTAGAAGTCCAGGAGAATTTCCATAATACGTTATAAAGTTAGTAGACTGGACTGGGAGTGAATTAATTAATTTAAAAGCATTATTCACGGCGGTGCATTAGTGCCCTCTGCGGAAAAAGTCGGCGTGTGCGCCAAACACGGACAAACCAAGGTAATAATTAAAATAAACACACATTCATATACATATACACAAACACACATGCAGAGAAATAACGCCCATGCAATAAAACACGATCCACACAACGCATGTTAAAAGATAAAACTCACCAAGTGTACGGGTTGATATTAGCACTTACTCACTTTTCATTTAACGTGAAGTCTGTATACATGTGTGTGTGTGTGTTTGGTGAAAATGCAACCCGAATTTATTGCTTTATATTTACAATCCGCCAGTTAATGAAATATTAATATTGTAATCCGGGTGCATTTTGTCATTTTCTGTCTGTCTCTGTATATGTGTGTGTGTGTGCTTGTGGATATATAGGCGTGTGTCTCTCGTGTACATCATTTTAATATATCAGCGACATGATGCATAATTTGAGTGGATTTGCTGAAAGCTCGCGCATTGACAAATCGTGCATTCCCTCTGTTGTCGTTTTCAAAAGCTTTACTTAATTTACTTCGTGCAGATGGCATTCTCTTGTTTTTTATTGTTTACTTAGAAGAAAATATGATAATAATATGTATATACAGTTGCGAGAGCTTAAACTAATACAGCAAAATATTTGGCTGTGTGAACTGGACATACTTTGATTTTTTAAAATGTTAATCAAGTTGACAAATCTGCGGAAATGTCAAACGAAATTTAATTAACGTCGACATGTCTCAACTAACTGAAATGCAAAAAACGATAATAATGACCCATTTCGAGACGGTATTAGCATTAGAGACATTGCTAAGTGCATATCAACAAAAGGCCAAGAAAAAAAATGTTGTTAACCTGTACATGACAAGTTTGTTTTACAAGAAAAAACACGATATTTTAGAAGTGGCTAAAGCTCCCTGCTGTACTAGTTTATTTCTCTCGCAACTATACAGGGTGGTGCATTTTAAAGGTGCCACATATTGAAAACTTTTTTAATTGAAGAGATATTAAAAAATCGCTTTTTCGAGCCAGAGTCACTTTATCGTGTTTTAATCAATGGCACAAAGAAAATTGATCTCTCTATAACCGTTTCCGCTCTGTAATCGAAAGTTGGTAAAAGGTAGTTTTTATGAAGTTATGGAGCAGACACGGTTAGAGATAAATCAATTTTTCTTCGCCATTGATTAAATTACGAAAAAGTGACCAATATCTCTTGCAATAAAAAAGTTAAAGGAGGTTTTTGAATTTGGGCTAACAAGGAAGAAGAGGGAGTACTTTTTATATATATTTTTTTTGTTATTTCTTTTTATTATTTATTTTAGTATTTAGTTTTTGCTTATTTATTTATTTTTTTTTTAATTACAATGAGGGTGTGTGTTTGAACAACTTAAGTAAGATTGTAGAAATGTTTCATGAAATAAAAAAAAAATATTTTACATTAATTAAATCAGATATTTAAAAGCAGTTACCTGGGGAAATATTTATAATGGATAGTGGTTTTATAATAAAGTAGGCAAAAGTAATATTTGAAGCAATATATTTAAAATAATACAAATATACATAAAAAGAATAAAAATTATAATTGTTCAGACATACATTTATTAAAGATACAAATAACTTTATAATACTTATAATGTAATTGTATCGAAAGAGTAAGCGTTTCTTACCCAGGTTTATAAAAAATAAAAATATAATTGAATGTTTAATCAAGCTCTTGAATTGCATCGTTAATCATTTTATCCAACACCTTTTCGTTTTCTAAATCCGCTATACGTAAATGGCCCCATGCTAATGTATGATATTTATCATTTAAAATGTATCTTTTGTCGTCTTTTGAATTCAATGCAATTTTGTTTTGAAGTTCTGTAAACATATTATGATAACTGGATCTAAATTTGTACATTTTTTTATAAACTGCACCCCCATTCTCCACTACAGTAATGTAATCATTTACCGTTAAATGTTTTTTTATTACATATTTTTTAACACCTTTAGCTTTTTTAATCGAGCTTGAATTGAGTAAATTTACACAATACGCCTTAGCACCAGTTCCATAAAATGATTCAATGATCTGACCTTTAAATTCGTCTTTCATTTTTCCGATGTAAGATTTATTTGGAATGATGCAATGCTGATTGTCAACTGGATAGTTGGATGTATCAAACTTATCAATATTAATTTTAATATCATCGTAGACATTTTCTGTAAAAACTTGAAGAACTAACGAATCTGTATCTGTGTACAATAATGTTACGTTGTTATCGTACTTTCTCTTAAGGAAACTATAGAAAAAATCGTACATTACAGTTTTGGATAATTCTAAAATAGAAAATCCTACATACAGTGGTTTTGTGTACTGCACTTTGAGAACACCCATTTCCACAGCCACTAAATTATTACAAAATATTTTTGAAGATTTAAAATTTGGTTTCGATATATAAAATTCTGCACCAGGTTTCCTGAAATGAGAATCCCAATGCGTACATAATTTAATATCAACGCGATTTTCAACATTTTCCATCGTTTTTCCAAATACAACATTATTCATACTTTTGTAATGATTGCGTTCAAATTCATTTTTAGATTGTTCTCTCTTACTAGTATTGAAATCAATATATTTTTGCATCCAATTATCTTGTTTAAATTCTAAAATTCTATGTATCCGTCGCAATTTTAAGCCTTGTGTTAAACATTGTTTTAGATTTTTATAATGAATAATATATTTTTCTTTGTCATATAAGGTAGGAATTAATTTAGAATATTTTGAATTTGGAGGTATTGCCGATTCTGGGCAAAAAGGAAAATCATTATGATAATCCTGTAAAGCTACTGGATATTTTAAATCAACTTCTAACACATAACCCATCTCACCATCATCTTCCAGTGATGCGATATCAAACTCGAGAATTTCATTTTGATCAAGCCAGCGAAACTTTCCAACAGGAAGCTTACATCTCATAGCATACCCATACAAATTTGTAGCATCTAAATAAAGAATATATGAAGTTGGTTCAGAAGCATTAAAATTTGGTAAAAACTTATTATTTGCTTCAGCTTTTCGTTGAGTGCACATACTTAATCCACCTCTGATACCCTTTTTAAAAAAATGTAACATGTCAATGTCTGTCAATAATTCCAATTTTACATTTGTCATCCTTAACAAAGCGTCCCAAGCAAATCCTGGCGCTGTGAAATAGTGTGCAGGGTCGAGTTTGTAGAAATCTAATGACATTTTTCGAAAATTTTCAAATACGTCAACAAGCAACAACACATCAGATGTCAAATAAGTGTTTACGTAATCACGTAATGAATTACAATTAAATACGTCCCACACTTTACAAGCTCTCTCATAGTTTTTTCTGGATATTTTTTCATCCGTTAAATGATCATAAAACTCATCCTCACTTGGCAAATGATTGTAATTTAATTTTTCAAATGAATTCATAAAACTATAAGGAAAAACGCCTTTCTGCCGTATTAGATTAAATTGTTCATCCTCCTGAAACCTTTTTCTTATTTCAACACACTGATCATTGTCCAAAAGTGATCCCAATGTTTCTAATGATTGTGATAAAAATTTAAATGAATCTACAAACCTTAGTTTTATAAATACTTTTCTCTTTTTTCCGTTACCATTAATATATTCACCAACGTGCACATTTTTTGTAAAAGTTATATACTTTTCTTTGTTTTGTGCAATAACATCAACATCTTCCTTGTTTAATGCAATTTTTTTTACAAACATATGACTGTCATAATTTGAAAGATTATGAAAAAATATTGGAATATATTTTGGAATTTTATAATTAATATTGCAAACGGAATGGGCTGGGCCACGAAACTTTCCTGTTAAGTGATCATGATCATATACTTTATCATTTACTGACAATGTCCTTTCGCAAATATGACATACATTTCTTTCATATATTAGTTTTTCTTCCGGTGTTAATGGTAAAATTTCTTTACGTACTCCTAAATAATTTTTATAAATAATTTTAATATCGTCTTCTAATTTGTTTACAAATTCTTGTGCAGCATTTTCTCCATTATATATATTAAACTTTGAAAGACTATCATCATATGAACATTTTATGTGGTATGCAAAAGCATAAGGTTCATGACGAAAACATTTAACTGTGTACGGTTTACTCGAATCTGTATAAGTAGTATTATTGTTAACATTTACTAACAATGCCTCAAAATCAGCATAAACTACAAAAGGAATTTTCATTTGTTTTTGATAATTTTCAAACTCTAATATATTTCCCAGAACTTCTTCACCCAATTTATTAATTTTTTTACTACAGTTCGGAAGAACAGCTTTTACATTTCCACAATCTTCTTCTTGATGTCTTTTTAATTCATCTTTTTTAGAAAAGTAAATTAAACAACCTTCGCATATAAATTTTTCATGACCATGTAATGATATTTGAGTTCCAATTAAACGCGACAAATTTTTAATCCAGCAATAATGATTCTGATTGTCTATTGAAATATACAACAAGTTTATATGAACTATTTTCTTATTCTTTGATATTCGTAATGGAACGAATTCATAGTCCATTTTATTTTCGTTAAAATATTCATTAGCGCCATAAACGTTTATTGAAATATTATTTTTACCTTCAAATATATTGATATCTTTTATTGTAACTGGAAATTGTAAATTTGAAAAGTCACATACTGTTGAGTAATGTGGATATGAAGATGGTCTCTGTGCCAGTCCTGTTGGAACCCGAAGTGCTGAAGTTATAGCCCAAGCAAAGCATGCATTGTCGGTATTGTAAACATTGATTACTGCACGTTTTGCCTTTATTGAAGCAGGTAACTCGATGTAACTAGATGCTCTCATTGGATTATATACATTGAAATTAAGTTCAATGCTTGTAATTTGAAATAATGTCCAACCTTAAAAAAAAAGAAAAAAAATAATAATTATAACATTAAAAATCACCAAGTTTCTAACTTTACCTGAATCTTTCTCCTGAAATTCTGACATCTTGGTTTTAATTTCGTCGAGGAAGTGTGCGTATGTCTCATATAGATTCGTTGCAGTGGTGATAATTTTGTTCGACGTGTTAAATGATTTTATTTCAACATTTTCTTTTGCTGTCAAAAAGTACAATGCAAAGGATTCCATGTTTAATTTAAAATTTCCAATAACCGCCAATTTACTTTCAATGAGAGTAATAATTTTCTCCCTCACTGAAATGGAAAACTTGTCTAAATCAACATAGTGTCCAGGTTCGGTGATTCGGTAACTTGTTATTTTGCCCCCATAAGCTGTAGATATTTCCTCTACTCCATCATCAACAATAATAAATGCATTACTTTTGTGTAAATTAGTTCTCAAATGGGCGGCAAAACATGCGCTATCTACTGTTATGTTACATACATCACATATTCTGTGTTTTGATGTTGATGCAAGTTTTTGTCGTTTATTTGGAATTTCACAAACTTGTTTCGATGTGGATGGATTTTCCAAAGATGTTGATGGAAGTGGATTTACCATTTTGATATCTCCCTGTTGTGCGGATCGGGGTAGAATAAGTTTGATTGTTGGCTTTTCTCCTCTATTGCTTACATATGAGTTTTGCTTGGAAACACACGAGTTTTTTTCGTGTCGTTTTAAGTTGTCTCTTCTTGTAAAATTTTTACCACAATATTCGCACAAAAACATGCTTTAAATGTAATAAAAGAGTAAGTTGCTTTACACGTCAACACACGATATGATGCTTGGGCCAATACGTTACCTTTATATAGTGAACTTAATCAAGAAAAGAAAAGGAGGAGGTTTAACTATGAGGAGGGGTAAATTTAATATGACGAAGAACAACACATTCACTCACACATGCACACACTCACACAGAGAAAAAAACATTTTACAATCATTTTAATCCTCTTCTTCATCCATGTCAGTCGATGTGTCCCACACTGATGAAGTAGAAGATGATGAAGATGAACTATCTGTTCGTTTACGTTTTACAGTATGTTTTGTTAGCTCGAATAACGGTGTGAAGAAACAAAATTCACAATAACGTTTTCGTTCTAATATCCATGTATGCAATTTGTCTTTTCGAAATAAAATATTCTTTTCGTATTTTATCCTGAATAATTTTGTATTAGGTTCTAAATTGTAAATTTTTTTTCTACACCAACGGCAATATCTCTTTCCCTGTGTATCAATCCAAAATCTTTTTTTAACTAACACTAAAAATGGATTTTGTGGAATGTTCATAATTTTGGAAATATTACCATTAGGATTTAATAAAAAATCCACTATATATTTAGGTAATGGATTGTGACATGTAAATGGTCGGCATTTACAAAGAACCGAATACATATTTGCTTGTCGTAAATGTCCAAATGTCCAAACATAAAAACACCAGTTGTCAAAAATTGTCTTACCCAAACATTTTGGTATTTCTGCTAGGCGTACCATTTTTTTTACATCTAACCGATCTTCTATTACATTTAAACACACTTGTTTTAGAGCGATTGCTTGTAAAGTATTAACAAAACTCATTGTAGATAAACTTTAATTTGTGTTCTTATATTTGACAATGCAAAAATTGATTTGATCTATGGAAAAATAGCCGGTTATTTTATATTAATACTGTAACCTTATTGTAACGGTCAAAAGTATTGCAATTTAGCTCCGCCTTATAAATTTTCAAAAAGTGTTGCAATTTTTGCCCCGCCTTTTAATTTAACCACACCTTTATGAGTAAAGGTAATTTTAGTCCCACCTTTTAATTTTACCACACCTTTATGAGTAGAAGTTAACTCAAAATCTTTTAAGAGGTGTTTTACTTTAAACCCCTCCTCCTTATACATCCTCCTCGGTTTACAAGCTATTTAAGCACCAACACACTAAGTTGAGAGGAACAAACTGAACAGCGGTTTTAAAGTGTTAAAGTGAATCATGGGTGAGTAATTTATTTTAAATAAAACAACATTTAAAAAAATATGTTTTGTATTTATAAAGAAACATTTACATTTGTATTACATATATTTTATGTTTTATATTTTTTTATTACAGACCGCACACAAATCTACAACGAAATTAGAGAGGAATATTGCAGGCGATTCAACAACAAGCGAGTAAACAAGTTAATACGTGCATGTAAATAAGAGAAAATTGAGATTATAATAATTTACAGGTCACCATAATCGAGCTGGATGACTCGATACCGCCAATTCCTCTACCCCGGGCAAATATCATTCTCCAGAGGGCAGAGTATACGGCCATTATTTGCCCGGAGGATAACGCGCTCGTGTGGTTGCGGATCCATAACACATTATAATTTAATAAAAGACTAAATATTTATAAAACATTTTTATTTGATATCCATGAATTATGTGAATCATCCAAACCCAACCATTTTACTAAAACTTTATTCTTCATTCTTTTAATAACTTTTTCGACGAGATATACATCCTGATGTTGAACTTTTTTTAATTCTTCCTCATAGAATCCTCCAATTATGTCCTGGTTTTTTATATCTCGTAGTAGATATGTTCTGGGGTTCGTGTTTTGAACTTTGGATACTGTGAAGATTTCGTTGAACCAATTTGGGGTGTAATTTTTATCAAATGCTTGACGATGTTTGCTAATCCTTACGTGGTCACTAACTTTAAATTTCTTCCTAAATCCATCAAAAACTTTTAAATTACTGTACACAGAATTTAACAATAATTTTTCCTTATTTTTATTTACTTGTTTTGGTTTCATACCAATTGTTCTATGTTTTGTATTATTATATTTATTAATTATATTTTGTAGAATACTAATCCAATTATAATTGCCTTGCATGCTAAATTCCTTCCACATCAGTTCTTTAATAGTTCTATTGTACCGTTCAACAATTGAACTTTTTAAAGATGAAAATGTGCTGTAATGATTAATTCCATATTTTTCACATAGTTTTTTAAAATTGTTGTTGTAAAACTCAGTACCATTGTCTGTTTGAATATTTGCAGGTATCTGCCTCTTTTTCAACAATTTTTCCATTTGTAAGGCAACTTCTTTTCCAGTTTTTGTTTTTAACGGTAAAGCCCACCCAAATTTAGAAAAAGCATTTATAACCATCAATATATATTTGTATCCTTTATTTTCCTTGGCATAAGGTATCATTTCAACTAAATCCGCTTGGTATAAATCATTTAAACTCTTCAATATTACTCGACGTCTACGAAAATGTTTCCGAACTGGGGCGTGAATTTCATCAATTACATCGCGTTTAATGTTGGGTTTCATTAGTATTTTGTTCGATTAATATCTCAATGCAAAACTTCTTATCGACACCTTCTGGAGTCGCTGCAAATCTGCGCTTAATTTGTATTGTATCATTCAATTTAAGGTTTGTTAATTCAGACAATACATACTTTTCATTAATAAATAGAATTACATTTCCCAGGTAATTTGTTTTAAGAACTTTTCCAGCGTATAATGTGTTTTTATATAATATATCACCCCCCTTATTATCAATTGTATAGAATCCATCGGAAGATACGTTTCCGTTGCCGGCAAGTGTCAAAATTAACCTATATCTTCTATCTTTATCTGTTTCATCGAATTTAAAATACCTCTGAATTATCTTGTCTAAATTGTTAGATTTTTTAATATAGCTCGAGACACTATGCCCATGTACATGTTTTCCAAATTTGTCAACAGTCATTGCACCAAAAATAGAATTTCCAAATTTGTCTAAACTCATTTTATACACCGGTTGCTCGTCTGGTGTCTAATGAGATAATAACATATGTTTATTTCAGGAGCCACACTTATATTACTTTATAATGTTTGCTTCCTTCAATTCTTCAATTATTGAAATTATTTCATTTGTATGCGCATTATTGCCAGCACTTTGTGAAGCTAATAATAAGCGTAATCTATCTACAAGTTCATTCGGATTATCCCAATATTGCAATTCTAAGGAAGAATTGGGAATAATTTTTTTTTGCAAACCGCGTCCAACTTTCCATTTTTTAGTCCACCACACTTTTGGAGGTTGACCATTTAAAATTGGCTTAATAATGTTTACATATTTCAAAGCTTTACTACCAATACGTTTTCCGCTTGGATCATAATTAAATCGCGTCGCAGATGTTTGCTCTAAAATACGTTTATAATTTCGAACATCGTCAGGTTTAAAAGTGTAAGGGTCCTTTTTGAAAAGTAATTCGTATAGACCGGTAGTGCCCTTATATGGCACATCGTTAATAACAACATTTGCTCCATCAAACTTAAGTGCCGCGTTTCCGATATACAAAACACCATCAAATGTTTGACGAACTCCATAACGAGTATCGAATTTATCTCCACGATCTAATTTAAAGTCAATCAAATATGCGCGAGGTATATGATGAAATTGTTTCAGGGTTTGTTGTAGGACTGACGAAGTATTAAGTTCGTCTACCAGTCTATCATGAGCTTCATCTAAACGTGTGGTAGCAGTCCGTAGGACTGTAGCGTCATCATCAGAATCTACGATCTCTTCATCATCATCATCATCCTCATCATCATCATCGTCATCATGTGTGACGTTTCCTGTTCTTGGCGGTGAAGTTTGATAAACTTCTTCAGTGTATCCTGTTGCAGTATCCTCAATCGGTGTTGATGTAATAATATCTTTTTTCAAATGCAATTGATGTCTCGGTCTTCTGGGTGTTGATGATGACGTTTTAATGGGTGTAAATATTCGTTTGTGTACTTTAATTTTCAACGGACGTTTTCTAATAGTTTCCTCAGATGAGGTTACATTGGATTGCGGTGTAGTAAATATTTTTCTGCGTATTTGCGATTTTCTACTTGAACCAAATCCCGTTTCTTTTTCTTTAACATAACTAGAATCAATAGGAACAAATTCTTCATTGAATTTACTAGCGATTTGTTTCAGTGGTTCACTCAAGGGTAATAACGTTGCGGCAAGATGTTCTTTTGAGTCTGCAATATCTGTTTTTAACGATCGAATTTTATCACGCAAAGCACTACGTGCTTCCACGAGTTGCTTTGCAATGTCTTTATCCATGTTAAGAACGCAAAGTGTCTGTAAACACTGATAACATCTGCATCGTTACAGCGCTTTTTAAATAGTCAGAAATTTATCGAAACCTTTTCGATAACGACCATTCGTTACAGGACAATCTAAATCAATTACGAATGGAGAATAAGGTTGCTTACAACATTCTGTGCAAGTTTCTAGAAATGTATTCAATGTCATGTCACCTATTACGTGATCATTGAAAATATGCTTTAAATTTGTTGCATCTTGCTTAAATATTACCAATAAATTACAATTGTCTCGAACCAATTGCTTTTGAATGGCACTGTAACTTTGGCATATTTTAAAACAATCAACATTTTTGTGTCGACCGTATGAAAAAAATTCCTTAATTACATTATGACCGGTCGGTGGAATATCATCAAATATAACAATGGAATATTCTTTAATATTTTCAGGCGGTCCAAGTGATTCAACATCCGAAAACTCAAAATAACCACATTCTGGCACGTCTTTTACTATTGATCGTAGATACGCGTATTTATTTTGAAATAATGATTTTGAACACAAGTATATGTTTTTAAAACGTAAACCGTTGGTTGCAAGTAATAATGATAGCATTGCATTTGTTTTACCGCAGCCAGAAGGGCCTATAATAAGACCTCTTTTGCAATTTCCTCCAAATAGATCACTATGTCGTTTATATCGAAACTCGTTAAGATCAAAATTTATTATTGGTAATGACAAGCAGTGATTTTCAACATTTTCCGACATAATAATGCTATAAAAAACCCAACCCTGCGTACAACTTAATTTTTGAAGGGTGAATGAAAAGAAATTGAATTGTCAACAGTTATATATTACAAATAATATTAATAATTAAATATAAAAACTAATACTAAATAAAAACTATAAAAAAACTAATACTAAATAAGAACTATAAAATAATTCCCTGACAGATGGTAACACACATCCAAATGACTAGGAGCGACACACATCAACCACACACGACTAGCAACAGACAATGACCACAAAAGCAGATGTAGCAATCAAACACCTCATTACAATTGTTTGAAAAGAATTAGACTTGAAACAAATTGACAAATTTAAAAAATAGTTACAAAAATGTAATGTGCTTTCACAATTAAATTTCTTTTAAACGTTTTTTTAAACTTGTCAATGAATAATGCTCCTCTCGTAGCTGATTTCGTTTTGCAGCTAAGTAATTACTAACGTCAAGAGTGTTAGAATTAGTAGATTGCACAACGAACTCAACCACATCAGGCTTTGAAAAACTATTCAAATTATCGATTATACTATCAATTCTTTCCAATCGATCATCAATGGATGTCATGAAAGAGTCTTTGCGAGCTTGCATAGAACGAATTGTTCCTTTATCACAAATGATGGCTCGCATAAACTCTTCGAAATTGTTAGTAGTAGTGGTTAAGGGAGGAATCTGGTTGGGTGGTATAATTGTCGGTGGAGGAGCGTTAAGATTGGGGTTAGTTGCTCTTACTACATCTGCTGATGAAGATCTTCCAGGTAAAACTGTATTGGTTATTTGCAATTCACGGACAGAAGATCGAACAGCACCGTTATCTTGAGAAAGTGTAATTTCTTGTGATAACCGCACTGATTTAAACAAGCCACCCAGCTCACTGTCTCCCATATCCGAAACTGCAAATCGACCATCAGTATTATTTTCCGACTCGACTTGGCTGGAAGATCTTTGGCACCCACCTGCAGGCCACAATCGCAACGGAGACTGTGTCATCTGAGCTGATTGCTGTGGCCCAGGTGTGCTCGATTTTGTCCCTGCAATTAAACAAAAAACATTGCAATTAATAAATATCATTAAATATTACAAAAAATACAGGACTTACCTCTCACGTCATTGGTTGCAAGTGATGCATCAAAACCTGGCTGGGAAACCACCAAGTTTACCAATGACTGAGGAAATGTATAATTTTGCCCAGTCGGTACCGCGACATAATTTTGTCCAGTCGGCATCGCGTAATACGTGGAATCGTTTTGCACGATGACAAACTGGTTTGAGGGTTGAGGTTGTGCAATAATTTGGAATGAGGATTGTTGTGGTGGTTGGATTTGCATATTTTGTTGGATTTGGAATGAAGGATTTTTTGTTTGCGGTTCGACTAGGTGTATGCTCTGAGGGCGTTGTGGTTGATGTGTGCTGCTGCTGTATTTGTTTTTTTGGCCCTGCTTGGATAATGTCGAAGGTTGGTGGTTAGAAGGCGATCCAACAAGTAACGGCATTGAACACATAGGATTCGTTCGCCCTGTACACAATAATTATGCATTAAAATTATAATTAGGAATAGAAAATAATACATAATAAAATATCTAATCAACCCGGAAATAACCTTTAGTCTTTCGTTCCTTTTTCGCTTTCAACGATCGATCAGTTGCCGGTTCGCCTTTCTCCTTCGAAAGCAATTTATTTGATGAATCATCTGCCACTGATTTCTTTTTGTCATTTGTAAACAAATCAAAATCATCCCATGATTCATCAAATGAAACTGAAAACAATAACAATAGATAATCTAGAAACATTTAAATAAGACGTGTTTTAAATACTTTTTACATCAGGTCCAATTATGTTAGGATGTGCATCTGAATTGGTGGTGCTCGTTTTCTCAACTTCACCTTAAAACAATAGACAATAAATAAGATACATTTGATTAAATAGAATTAAAAAAAAAAAACAAAATACCTAACATATTCCCATCCATGCTGGAGTTCAGAAAATCGTCGATGCAAATGATCTTGTTACCTAAAAGCAAAAACAAACACACAAAATAAGAATATCCAAAATATGTTAAAAATATTCAATCACCAAAATATAAATAAAGACCACTTACCTTCCATTTTAGAGTGGAGATGTTGTTCGTTCCAAAACTTGCACTGGATGTGATTTCTTGGTTTGTTCTGACTTCTTTTATACCCAATTTTGAGGTCAGTAAACGGTAGCGAAAGTAAAACAAGTGAGGGGGAATCGAGGTTAAATTTTTTTCGGGGGGGTGGGCGGAGTAGCCAACTGGGGCGTGGGGGAGGAGCCAAGGAGGGGGCGGGGCGGGGAGTGGCCAAGGGGGCGTGGCGTGGGAGGAGCCAAGGAGGGGGCGTGGCAATGGGCGTAACTGGAGGGGGTAATTTTATTTTGACGCCTCCCCGCTGCCGAAGGGGGGGGGGGGGGGGGACGAACGTATTTTTAGACGTTTTCCCCACTCCTACCCCCACTCTTCCCTCTCTCTTTGTGGGAGGAAAGTAGGAGGAGAGTAGGAGGAGACTAGGAGGAGATTCCTTCTAACCATCATTCTCTTTTTTTTCTCTTTCTTTTTTTTCTCTTTCTTTTTTTCTCTTTCTTTTTTTCTTTCTTTTTTTTTCTCTTTCTTTTTTTTCTCTTTCTTTTTTTGTTTATTTTTTTAGTTGCCGCAATTAAAACAAGTTATATTATAAAAAACATTTTTTATTTCTTAATCATGGATACATTGAATATTTATTAAACAATATACATTGAACAATAACAATAACAGCAATCACATTTTACGATACTCTTGCAAAAGAAACAATCCTTCTTCATTGGTGGTGGTCCATCGACATGTGTCATCCAATTAGCCGTGTTGAAATGTTCATTGCATGGCAATCTTCCTTGTAAACATTTCATTGTGCGTATGTGGTCCGGTAATATGGGCCATAACGTAGCGAGTTCCAATGGTGTCATTCGTTTTAGCAAATAAATTAATGTAGAATTAGTAGCACGTTGATCTTCTAGAAATGGTGTCCCGTCTCTACCGATATATTTTGATAATGCATTGTTAATCCTTCTTAAATAATTAATAACATAATACTTTAAGTTACAAGTATACTGTCGAACTGTTTCCATGTTAACACAGTTGTGAACCAATGCCGTCTGATATTATTTCACTTTCCGACTCAATTATATGCATTCAAGTTTGCTGTACATTTGTTCTTTTTTCTGTTCTACTCCATTTGCTGAAGGTTGTTTCGTCGCAACCTCTTTTATAAAATTGTTTCTTCTTCTTCTTCATCTTGCATGTAATAATTGATAGGATTTGACATTTTATCGTAGATATAATACACATTTGTTAATGCACACATTGTATAATCTGTATCTTTGTGATACGTACACTTTGGGTGAGACGCTGACAACTTTATATCCAATCTTTTAATGTCCTCAATTGGCCGATCCAATATTTTCTGTAGATATTGTGATTTTTGCTCACCTCTCACATAAATGTTTTTAGCTTTTTTACTAAACACTCGAATAATTTTATCAATTTTATTGAGTGGTACATTTCCACTAGTCCATTCCAAATGGTGGAAATTCGAAGTTAACCAATGTGCTGTTCGACGTTGCTTAGCAGGTAAACAATTTACAGAATGGGGAGCCTCAAACAAATAATGGCTAATTCGACGTTCGCTATCACAAATAGCCACTTCTTTCGGTAGTAATTTATCATTACTATCGTAAAACCTTGAATGTCGATTATGATATAGTCCAATGTATCCATAATTTGTTTGTGTACTTCTTAATTCATTCACCTTCTTGTACTTGACTGATGTGTAAAGCAAATTACACTACTTTTATAATGACAATCGCCCCTCCTTCGTTTTATAGCAACAGGGAATTGCAGCAGGACGGGTAACACCTCTTTTACAACAATTCTTTTACCACTTTTGTTAGTGGTGCATAATAAAAACGCCTTATCGTGCAAAATTAAACAGTATGCTGTTGTATTAGCCGGAACTGGTTCTTTTGAAGTAAATTCAATTTTAATTTCAACGCCACTTTTGTGAATAGTGTCTGCCTGATACGTACAATCGATTCCTACTAATGGAATTTTCTCTTTAAATTCTGCTGGTGAAAACATTGGTTCACTTTCTGGCACATAGTAGTATGATTGTTGGAATCTGCTATACATATCGTACACAATAGCATATTTATTGTTATCAAAATCAATATTTAAATTATCATACGGAAATCTTGTACCGTCAAAAAATACACTTAGGTTTGTCAACTTTATATTATCAAATAGAGCCATTGAAGACTTCATCTGGCCTTTTCGATTGGTTTGAAAACCGAAAATAATATATCTGGGCGTTTCGAGTTGCGGCGCCGTCTTTACGGCCCATGTATGTCTTGTTGTTTGCGGCAATGACGGATACTCATGAATCTCCCAACTTCTAAACCATAAATTGATATTTGATTTTTGTCAGTTAATTTTGTCAAGGCTAACTGTTCTCGTAGACCGACTGCAATTTGAGGTATTCTCCAAATAATTTTATCTATTGTCAATTTTACTTTTTCTTTTTCAGCTTCACTTTGAACAATTACATCGTTATCATCGTTATTCCGAATGAGTACCAACTCTTGTCTACAGTTTAATACAACTTTCTTAAAATCTTCCGCAAATCCTAAAATACTTTTAAGCGGTACACTAATTGCAAAATGTCCATTGTCATCGACTATATCGCAGAAACCTTTTTTCTCAATGTCCCACCCTGCATTTTGTAATTTAATCATTTCATTTTTATTATACGAAAAATATCCTTTCATACATGATGTCACTCCCACGTTTCTAACGGAATCCACTTGAACACCATTCATTAAATACCGAAGATCGCTAATCATAAAGCCTGCTGGGTTGTTGACTAATTTTGAATTCTTACTAGCCTCGTTTTTAACATTCCCATCCTCACCAACTTTCCGTAGAGTACCCTCTACATATAAATAACTCTCTCCTGGTAATGTATAATTGTCAGTTTCAGGAACCGTTATCCTAATTTCATCATTATTATCAAAACTTGCCGATCCATAAGGTTGGTATGAATGATACTCGTAACTTACTATTGCATTGTTAGATTTAACTTTGTCGGTAACATTTAAAATGTCCATTATTTTAGTAGTTTATAGCCCAAATCTTCTAAGAATATACGATTTTCTGTTGTTAACTTCTTCACTTTTTTTAAGCTACTGCACACATTTTTCATATCGCTACCCAATTTATAGGCTGACCGGTTTGCTGTGTTCTTCTTCTTCTTCTTCTTAACAATATGGTTCCTCTTTCGATTCGACGTTTTTGAGTTATATAACTTCATCTCATTCAACCTTACGCAAGTGTAATCGTGTCGTTACTTCTTCACCTCTAAAATTGATCAATTTCCCTGATTGATCCAACACTCTTACCACAATTGTACTGATAATATCTCCAGTAACAGATAAATATATAGGTAAATGTGGCGATTCTACCATCTTATATCCGGCCGGCACTTTAGGAAAAAAATGATAAAGCACGTGTACCGGTTCACCGTTATTATAAGAACCGCTCACTAAATTGCAATAAATTTGAATTGCATTGACTGTGTGGATATTAACAATATTTTCTGCTTCATAACTCTTTCCGCCCATTAGTACTTTCTTATCAAATCCCAATAAGGTTCCTATACTTTTTTCAGCTGTAAAATCGATTTCTACATCGGTTTTTATGTGCACCTTCTGAGTATTATTATTACCGCGTATACGGACCAATGCCGTATTGTCAATGTCCCCTTCTATTTTAGTCTCTATAAAATCAGCAATATCATCTAAACCGTAAATTCCAACGGGCAATTCTACTATTTTTTTGTTGTTTCCTATTTTGTAGTGAAATAAATTATTTGATATGTCAACGTTTGGAATTGAATTGAATGACTCAAAATTGAGTAAAGCCAACTCATATTCTTCATCTTCATCTTTGCTCAAATAAATCGGTGGATTAAAATTGCAACTTAACTCGGAACTGATTCCGGTCAACGTAAACGTAAGCGAATGAGAAGTTTTCACCATTGCGTTTAGTCTTCGACTGATGTTTAAATTGTTTTCTTAATTATATATTAAAAACATTAAACACAATTGTCCACAGTTTAAATCATCGATTGTCTGGTAGCGTTCATAGTTATAACTTATAACATTATTCTTATCATCTGATCTTAAATATTTTTCAATTTCAATGGAAGGTTTTAAATCACCGAAACTGTCAAAGTATTTTACTCTACTGCCACTTTTTTTATAAGCTACCCAATGCGTTCCTTCACTTTCTTTATTGTCTAAATTGATAACTGCACTTTCATTTTTTTAAATTTTTTTCGGTAATGCATTTCTCATATAGACACCTCTAAACGATGGTATTTTCAATAATTTTGCTATTTTTAAAATTTCCAAATTATTTAGAGGTCTTTTATGAAGGAACATTATTTTCAGTTTTTTGAATATTCGGGAAAATATAAACCACATCCTCTTTTATATGGTTTTATGTAATAACCAGAACCCACTGATTTGGCTTCCATAGCTCTATTGTGTCGCTCAGCTTCTTTTTGTTGTTCTTTAGCTGATTTTGCACTGTTTACTGCTTTCGCTATAGCGGCTGCCCCTCCTCCAAGGGAACCCAATGCACCTAAAGCTGCAAATAATGGAATCAACGGAAGAAATCCTCCTTGTTTCGGTATAGGAATGACTCTACGTTTTGGAAATTTAATTTTTCTCTTATATTTTTTCAAAACATTATATGCAGCTTTTGTAGCATCAAATACACTTTTATGTTTTCTTCTACTGATAGCGTTTCTGGCCAGTCGAACTGCCTTGTTAAACGTTAAAGTACCACCCCGACTCATTCTTTTGCGGTTTCTACCCTTGCTTTTTCTCTTTTTTAGACCCATTCCAAATGAAGTTTTCCCTTTCATTGCAGCTGCAACTCCTGCCGATGCAATCTTTTCTCCGGCACTTGGACCAACCTTCTGAATTATTTTTTTTGCAGTTTTGAGTAACCTCTGATCGGCTATATGCCTTTCTTTTAAATTATTTGTATTATCGTACACTATATCGTGCTCTTTACAAGCTTCGTCGAGTTCGTTTATTCCTTTATCGCCTCGCGCTAATCTCTTTTCTAATTTTGTTCCAGGCCCACAATAATTATATCCAGGTAAATGAATTTCAAAAGGCAGCTTGTTTATTAATTTATTTAGTAGCCCCCGACCGATCCATTTGATAGTTCTTTTACGACTGACGGGATAATAGACATACATTTTATTATAAGGTATACAAATAAACTGTGGCAACTTAAAAACTGTTTATTGATTTTTATAATTTAATTTTAACAAACATTTACCACTTCACCTAATACTAACACATATACTAACTATGTTCTACTTAAACCTTGAGTTATATACATTCTCCCTAAAACTACTTTGTAAACAAAAACTTATTGCTAATTCGATTCTTTTCATTTTTTCTTTGAATCTTAAAGAATCATAATAATATATATGCCATGCACCTTTCCTAGCTTCTTTATACGCAAATTTCCATACATACATATTATGAATAATATTTTTACTTTCACACATTACTACTTTCTTTTTACTTTCCATTATTATAAGAATCTAACATTATATGTTGCATATCAAAATCAAACAATAACTTATCATTACCATAAAGTAACAATTCATCAATCATACAAGCATATTCATTACATTCGCCTTGCATTATTTTTGAAAAACGAGTTTTCATATCCCCATCCAGTTCATTTAATAAACCCAAGCAAGAATAGTAATATTCACTAAACTTAAGATTTTTTAAATATTCCAAACGAGACGAAACAACATCAACCAGTTTCCACAATTCACGAAGACCTTCATACGATAAAAATACGTGATTTCCACCGATATCAATTCTTGCAACTTTACGACAATTATTCATTAAACTAAATGAAATGTTTACTCCATTAAAGCTGATTGTTTGATCCGTATCTACATAAAAAAATGTTTGGTTGATATTCACTTTTTGTTCTAAAAATACTGTCCACATCTGTTCATTCAAAGAAATTCCTTGCCCACCCTTACCCAATATTCTAATAACTGGTTCAAGATTAAGATCTATGTCCAAACCTACCGACACCCATTTAGAATTACTTTTATTTAAAAAATACGTATTCGACGACAGTAAATTTTTCATAGCGTTCTTCTTTTGTTTTACAAGTTGATTGTTGTGGTTGGCATCATCGTTGGTATCGTTGATATTCCATGGAACATCAACAGTAGTAGTCTCACCATGATTCGGTAGATTTATGTTCGAAAAAGGTTCTTCACCCTCTTCAAAAAATCCCGAGTCATTTGCTGAATTCGCATTATCAATTGGCCCATTATTTTGAATATGTGCTCTAATAATTTGTTTATTACTCGGGTTTTGTCGTTTCACTAAAATTTCACTTCAATCAATAAATTAATTTATTTTCAAAATAATTACAAATACTTACTTATTATTCAATTTATTATTGACAACAACACTAATTAGTGACACAGTTCTGGCAGATGTATTCTTGACAACAACACGTGTACTGTAATAAGTTGCACCCATCCGGCAGATCTTATATAGTCCCATAATATTATGTTGGGGGGAGGTTCTGTATATATTTTTACATCACAACGACCTCACATACTTCTCCTCTGAAAAGGACTAACTACTTTATGTTTTTCCCGCCTAAAGGAGGTCGTTTGTCCACTCATTAGAATCCAATTGAAGGCATTCAATACCTTTAATCATCGATGTTGCTAACAACACTTTAACCGCATTGACAATATTTATTAATAGATTCATATATGACATCTTATGTATTATTCATCAGTCGCCCTTGAACCATCGAGATGAACACATCTTGTCTTGTGCATGGTCCGCCTATAGCGATACAGCGCATAAAAGCTGTAATGTATCGGGTGAAAATCTTAAGGGGGTAAGGGCCCCTTTGGATTTTGATTAGACACATTATTTGTCTTTAATGGATGCTAGACAATACGTTAGACCGTGGACTGTAAGCACTCAAGGGTGATATTTTTAGCCGATTCTATGAACCCTACCTCTTCTATTTGGTGAAAACTATCTTAAAATTATTAAGAGTATATTGCCTCTTTAGAATCAATAAAACCGTAAAGTAACCTCCTCCTCCTCCTCTTCATTTTATGAGGAGGAGGAAAGAAGGTTCTTTGGAGATTCTAAAAAGACACCTCCTCCCTACCAGGAGGTTTTAACTCTTTTAATCATTTTGAGGAGTTTCCTCTCAAATGAGGAGGAGGTTCTAGAATCGGCTGTAACCCTCTACTAATGGTCTTGAAATTTTAAAAAAATGTACAATCACAATTTTCAGTGTTTTCAGATTAAATCAGGAACCAATAAAAATATACCTTATTTCTTTTCAAATTTTCAATCATCATCATAAAGCGCAACTTTTGTCTAATTAAACCCACCTGGTATCATTTATTGACCACGAGATACCAATGGTGAGCAACGAAAAAATTACCACCCTGTATATATATTTCAATTTGAAGCCTCTGTCGAGTGTTTTCAATCTCTGATTAAGCATGAAGTAAAATTTCGAGTTTAGAAAAGCCTGAAAATTTGGTTTGGTTGCGTAGCGCGAAGCGCGGAGCGACCAAACCAAATTTTCAGGCTTTTCTAAACTCGAAATTTTACTTCATGCGCCACGCGTATAAAACACTGATTTAAAGTGAAGTTCAAAATGCACTGCTTAAGAGTAGTCACATCTTGTACGCCACCAGAATTAGCTGTACAAGCAATCAAAGCTACGAAAGATTTTCTTCCTGAGAAAAGCAGAAGTAGGTATGAAGAAGTGTACAGATAATACGTCAAATGGCGCCAAGAGAAGAAAGCAAATAAAACGCCTGAGAACACCATTCTGGTATATTTTGTAGAATTGGCAAAAACCATGAAACCTTTGTCCCTGTCGGCGTATAATTTCATGCTTAGGTCAACCATTAACCTAAATGAGAATGAAAACATAAACAGATACCAGCGGCTCATAACAAAAAAAGACAGAGCGACGATTATAAATGTAAGAAGTCGAAGGCACTAACATCCAACGAGAATAACCAATTTTTGAACACGGCCACTGATGAAGATTTTTTATTGACTAAGGTACACTTTTCTTTTTTCAATCTTACAAGTCTTTGAACTTTAAATTATTTTAGGTGATATTGATAATATGTATAAGTAGAGCATGTCGTAAGCAAGAACTAAGGAATTTACAGGCAAATCAGATAGAAGATACTGGGAAATCTTTAGTTGTGAAGCTCCCCACCACAAAAACTAAAATAGAAAGGTGGAGTCGTTCCCATCATCTTCTTTTCATAGCAACAATACGATTAAGCCGTCGCAATTTAGTTTCAATAATTGTCATGTTATTATTAACAAATATTGTTATAAATAAATTCCTTTTATATTCGTTGTTTATTTTGTTAGGGCGTAGGTAAAGTATCGTACGTTTCTCGAGTGGTGTAGCAATTACATAATCGTGGAATACTGCACTCGTCGCTGCGCGGCTCGGGCGCAATACATCCGCTCGCATGAAATATTCTGAATACCACTCTCGTTACGTAATATACTATTAACCGGAAAGTCTGTTGTCTGGTAATTGCCTAATACCTGCAGCAACAGACTTGAGGGATCAACAAAATTACTTAAGGCCCTACCACTTTTTTCTCAGCAAACCACGTTTCTGATTTTATGCATGAATAGCCTTTAGGTCGTATGGGGTCTCCATCCGATTACACAAGTGAATCCTTGGCGAAAGAGAGATAGAAACATTGTTCTTTGCTTATTTCTTGCAAGAAAATGTAAAATAGTCCAATATTTATTGGATAGTTGTGGGCAAACTAATAAATATATTTTGATGATTCAAACCCTTTATTATTGATAAAAGTCGATTTTAGGTACCTAGTTTTTAAAAATCAAATATAAATGTGTTTAAACTGGTTAAATTGACGATCAAATTAGTGTAAATATTGAGCTTATTAAATACATTTTCTATAAAGAATAGATTTAGTTTTTTTCAAAACTAAAACACTACGAACAGTGATCCTTCCTTTAACTTTCTCATCCTAAAATTTCAACACGACAGTTATTATTATTGCTGGTAACAACGGCATACACATAAAGCAATATTTTCTCTTATTTTTCAAGCGAGTGGTATGCCCTTAATTCTCATTGCCCGAAGTACATTTAGTCAGATAAGTTCTTGAATAGATACGTATAATCTTAGGTATATGCATAAAATTAATGTAGACAAATTTCAAAAGAATGTGACAGATAAAATGGCATTGATTACATGGAATTATATTTTGTTTGTACTTTATTATAACTTCTGGATCTGGATCATAAAGGAGGTGTGTACCTAGACACAGCAATTAGACCCCAATGGGCCCTTTTTGCATCCCCCCCTAGGGTTGTGTCACTCCTCAGCTGAGCCATGCCACTCTGTCGAGAAAGGCCAGCAGAGCAGCGGTTGACTTTTCCCTAATGTCAGCCAATGTCAGTCACCTGGACGCCAGAATTTCCTCCCATTGCGAGGCGAGTGCTGGGCAATCACAAAGGATGTGCTCTACAATCTGGCGAGTCGACGACTCCCATTTTGTAGAGATTCCCATTTAGTCGACAATGCGACAATGCGTCGACCTGCTCATTTGCAGGTAGTGTAGTGCCGTCTTTTTGTTCGGATACCCTAAGGTTTCCCTAGACATCCTACAGTCCTTAATGTCATCCCAGCGTTCCCTAAATTTCTTCAGGATTTCGTTGAGTATCAATTCGTTTAGGGTCGAGATGGTGGGTTTTACTAGCGGCTGTGGCGAGGAAATAGTTTCCCCAGCCGCTGCTCTAGCCAGTTTATCCGCCTTTCGATTGCCTACATTAATGTCATGGGCCTTCACCCATGATATCTCGATTCTGTTTTCTGCAGCAGCAAGCCTGAGTTTGCTGTGGCAGTCCAGAACTGTCTCCGATGTCGTTACTCTGTTTTTTAGAGCCATCAGAGCCTGCCTCCTATCTGTTAGGATGAGTAGCTATTTGTTCCTCACGTTGCGGTTCTGTATGGTTTCAGCCGCAAGTGCTGTTTCCATCACTTCTAGTTGTGCGACGGTCGTACTCTCTCCCATTGGAGTCTTTAGGTTGATGCCCAGGTTCCTGGAGTATATCCCCAATCCCGAGCGTCCTTCTTTACATGATGCGTCCGTGTAAATGCGATTAGCCGATTCTCTCATGTCTATCGAGGGATGAACGCGTACCTCGTACCAGGTCGTTTCTAGCCTCTAACAGAGGTATACCTTTGCAGACATTCTTATAGAGGCTGCCTCTAGCCATCCCACATGTGTTACGTGTCCATAACCCTTCAGCTTGGAGACGGAGTATGATATTTATGACATAGCATGACTTCCATTGCCAAAGTCGGGGTAGTGCGCATTGCACCCGTCGCGCCGAGACAAGCTATTCTTTGTACCTGGGATAGGCGCCTCATGGTGGTCTGTAGTTTCGTTCTTGACCACCACACAGAGGCGCCATAAGCAAGCATTGGTCTTATTATCGCTGTGTAGACCCATAGTGTCGCTTTTGGTTTCAGACCCCATGTCCTCCCCACTACACGTCTACACTGCCAGAAGCCCTTATGGCCTTGTTTGTTTTGATATCGATATGCGATTTCCAGCTCAGTTTATTGTCGATGGTTATACCCAGGTATTTGACTTCCTTGCTGTACTGCAATATCGTATCCATTTGCGAGGGTGCCCTTTGAGTTACCCTCCTTTTCCTGGTGAACATGACCATCTCCGTCTTTGCTGGGTTAACAGAGAGGGAGTGATCTTGACACCATTTGGTGAGCGTGTCAAGTGCCGTCTGAATCCTGCTGCATATGGCATCTTCAAATTTTTCACTTACTAGGATGGCTAGGTCATCAGCATAGGCTGTGACCGTAAAACCTTGCGTGCGCAGTTCCTTCAATAGGCTATCAAGCACCATGTTCCACAGCAGGGGGGATAATACAACTCCTTGCGGGCATCCACGGCTTATGTTGCAGGAGATACGTTGTCCCCCTGCCTCCGCGCTGACTTTCCTGTTAGCAAGCGCATTGCTAATCCAGTCAGCTATTGATACTGGGACTCCGCGCCTATCTAGGGCGTTCCGTATCTTTGGTAAGGTTGTTTTGTCAAAAGCGCCTTCAATGTCAACAAATACACCCAGGGTGGATTCGCGTGAATCCAACGATTTCTCTATCTCGCCTACAACACTGTGTAGTGCCGAGTTAGTTGATCTACCCCTTGTGAATACATGTTGCGCCTTCTCAAGTGGTAATTCCTGAAGCGTTTTGCCTCTTATATATCTCTCACACAGTATCTCCATTGTTTTTAGGAGGAAAGACGAGAGCGATATCGGCCTGTAAGCTTTTGGTTCCGTGTAATCAGCTTTGCCAGGCTTGGGAATGAAAACTACCCTGACTTGTCTCCAGGCCTTTGGGATGTATCCCGTCGCCAGGCTGGACCTATAAAGCACGACTAGGTGCTTCACGAGTTCCTCTCTTCCCCACTGCAGTAGGGCGGGAAAAACTCCATCCGGTCCTGGCGAATTAAAGGCAGAGAAGCTGTCTATAGCCTGTCGGGTGTTTTCCTCATTTATCGCCTCCCCGGTAAGTGTGTAGTCATTACCGGTTTCGGGGGCGATCGACACATATTCACTTTCCTGTCCGTTTGTGATATTACATCCAGGGAAGTGCGCCCTAAGTAAGAGCCTCAGACTGTCTGAGGTATTTGGTTAATTCACCATCCTCCTTCCTCATGATACCAACAGCCTGGAGTTGGTTTTGCGAGATTATTTACTTCAGTCTGCTTATCTCTGCACATCCTTCTATATTTTCACAGTAGGTGCGCCAGCATGTTCTCTGACGTTGCCTTAAAAGTTTTCTATATTCACTCAGGCGGTCTTTATAACACGACCAGTCAGAGCTTAATTTTGAGCGGTACGCTCTGTTATATGCCTTTCTTGTCGCTTTCTTGAGGGATCCGAGTTCGGGCGACCACCATGGAGTGGCCTTCCCAGTCTCAGATCTCCGTTTGAGAGGACAGGAGGCTTTGTATGCACTCAGTATCTGCGTCTGCACCGCCCCTGCTAGCAGGTCTATGCCAGCGCAGTCTGTTGGTGTCTCTGTACTTACCTCCCGCATGCTACTTCTAAGGTGCGTGATGTACGCCTCCTTGTTCGTCAGCCTCGGGTCTCTGTACGGTTTCTTTGGACTCTTTTTGAGTCCCATCTCAAAGGTAATCCATCTGTGATCAGACATGGACACCTCTTTACTCATATACCAGTTACTTATGCTGCTCGATATACTAATGCTGGCAACTGTAATGTCGATTACTGATTGCCCCCTCGTGCATGCAAATGTTGGCTCCGCACCACGGGTTAGTATTTCCAAATCACTACTAGCTAAAAAGTCATGTAAAGACTTACCTCTTTTGTATGTAGTGCTGCTTCCCCACGCCACGTGATGAGCGTTGGAGTCACCACCCAGGATCAATGGCACTCCTTCCATCCTGCAATACTCGATCAGCCTCTCCACCTCCCTCGCCGGTGGGGGTTGATCCGAGTCACCTGAAAGGTACATCGATGCCACGATGACATCCTTCCCTTTCCCTAACGCTTCCCTCGCCCCGATGACGGTTAGGTCTTCGTTGGACAGGGCGGGAAGCAAGAAGGCTGCTAGGAGTGTATATGGCACTCCTAGGCCTTGTTCCTGGCCTATAATGAAGAATGTCAGTTAGTGCTCCCAGTCCAGATACCCTGGATTTAACTACCCAGGGTTCCTGTATCAGAGCTATCGTGTCCGTGTCCATGTCAAGGCGGCGGCACAGGTTAAATGTCGCCGCTCTCGCATGGCATAGATTACATTGAATATATTTGATTACCTGATGGCCAGCCATTTTTAAACGTTGGTGGCCCCAAAAACACCCTCACTCTCCGACTCGGTGAGCGTAATCTCATCCGAGTCTCTGGTAGGGGTTGTGGTGGTTTCAGACCTGGGTGATCCCAGGTTCAGCTCACCCGCCGTGAGCCCCTTTTTTGTAGGTGATGCGGGTCTTGGTCCTTGAACCATTCCCGCTCCAGCCTGCGCCGGGGCACCCCGCAAAACAAATTATTTATCATTATTATACATTATTATAACTTAGAACACCATTTATTAAATGTACAATTAATTCATAATTTCTTACCCCGCAAATATCATTAGAAATGTTCCAAATACCTGCTGTTGTGTTTGTGAGTGTTGTTTCTTCAATTCATTTATATCTCTCTGTAATATTTTCGTTCCGACACGGGATGACATATTTGATGTTCGTTAAGTTGGCAGACAACTGAAAACATTAAAAAGCAGCGGTCTTTTCAGTTTGAGCGAACTGGAAGCAGGGGTCTGTCACTTGGAGCCGATTGGAAGCAGGGGGATTATCGGCAGTGATAATTCCCCTCAGGCCTTCTAAGTTTTGGTAGAATGCTTTGTGAGAGGAAAATAGAACGATTCCATTGATTGTTATTTTTGAAAGAACTTATCAGTTGAAATTCGCTTCTAACGAATGTCTTCCACTCCCAGATTAAGCATGAATTGCTTTGGCCACGTAGGACAGAATTACAGGTCCTGTATACCAGAGTTGGGCAGAATTCGAATCATTCAGAATTCGAATTCTGAATTCGATTCCTTTTAGAGGATTCAAAAGGGGCATTCGAATACTTTAGTTAAACTGGATTCGTGATCCGGATTCCTTACATTTTTTTTAAGAAGATTCGTATTCATATCCAAATGCGGGTGATTTGAAATCTTATAAAATGATTCGAATATTTATAAAAGGCTTTAAATACTTACAAAAGGATTCAAATACTTACAAAAGAATTTGAATCGTCAAAAACAGTTCGAATTAATTGTGAGGATTAACATGAAAAATGCGTTCTGCGTGTTTTTAAATTTCTCTTTAAATCACTGTTTTATACGGGTGGCGCATGAAGTAAAATTTCGAGTTTAGAAAAGCCCCGTGAAAATTTGTCTCGGGTCGCTGCGCGACCCTCGACAAATTTTCTACGCGGGGCTTTTCTAAACTCGAAATTTTACTTCATGCTTAGTCTGGGAGTGGACAACACTCGTTCTTAGAAGTTTAAAATTGAAGGATCACTCTAGATTACTAAGTTTATTACTCAAAAGACCGTTTTAGAATGGCTACAGCTCGAAGGATTAATTGTAGTCTTTGAAGGCCGAAGGACTACAGGGAATTGAAGTTTTTTTACAAAATAACAACGAATATCTGAAGGTTCACAGCGTGGATATGAAAGAAAAAATCCAATTTAAAAAAAAGTCAAAGTTGGGTTGGATTGGGTTGTTTTCAGTGCTTTTAACTTCACTTTAAATCAGTGTTTTATACGCGTGGCGCATGAAGTAAAATTTCAAGTTTAGAAAAGCCCGGCGTAGAAAATTTGTCTCGGGTCGCTGCGCGACCCTCGACAAATTTTCTACGCGGGGCTTTTCTAAACTCGAAATGTTACTTCATGCTTAGTCTGGGAGTGGACAACACTCGTTCTTAGAAGTTTCAAATTGAAGGATCACTCTAGATTACTAAGTTTATTACTCAACAGACCGTTTTAGAATGGCTACAGCTCGAAGGATCAATTGTAGTCTTTGGAGGCCGAAGGACTACAGGGAATTGAAGTTTTTTTACAAAAAAACAACGAATATCTGAAGGTTCACAGCGTGGATATGAAAGAAAAAATCCAATTTAAAAAAAAGTCAAAGTTGGGTTGGATTGGGTTGTTTTCAGTGCTTTTAACTTCACTTTAAATCAGTGTTTTATACTCGTGGCGCATGAAGTAAAATTTCGAGTTTAGAAAAGCCCCGTGAAAATTTGTCTCAGGTCGCTGCGCGACCCTCGACAAATTTTCTACGCGGGGCTTTTCTAAACTCGAAATTTTACTTCATGCTTGGTCTGGGAGTGGAAACGTTCGTTCGAAACTTCAAACTGAATGCTTTGATAAGAACATTAAAGACTGAAAATGTTTTTAAAGATAATAATATAGTTTATTATTATTTGAAGTAAAACTGACACAATCTGAAATGTTAAATTTTTCTGACATTTCCCTGATTCAAAATATTTTTTCCTCATCTTTTAATATAACTTATTTCTGTGGGAAACCCCCATTTTGTAAATTGTTTTCACTGTTTTTGTTAATATTTAAGTTGGTTTTATAAATGTTTACGTGTTTTGTAATTTTTATAACGCTTATTGATTTTGACTTATTTAAAAATATCATATGGCTTTTTTGTTAGTGTTTTGGTCAATTTGAATAACATTCTATGACTTTCCCGGTTTTAATGATATATTCAGTGATTTTCTTATTTACGCAATTTTCAGGCATTCGTCTATTTTATAATAGAGTTCAATTCGAAGTTTTAAACGAGTGATTCCACTCCCAGGCTAAGCATGAAGTAAAATTTCGAGTTTAGAAAAGCCTCAAAATTTGGTTTGGTCGCGTAGCGCGAAGCGCGGAGCGGCCAAACCAAATTTTTAGGCTTTTCTAAACTCGAAATTTTACTTCATGCGCCACGCGTACAAAACACTGATTTGCAGTGAAGTTAAAAAACACATAAATACATCTTTAATCAGAGTAACACAGATATTAAGCTGTTATCAACGATGTTCGGTGTTAATAATAAATAAGTTTTGAATATTTTTGTTAAAACAACTGGCAACGACAATTATATGTTAATGGTTGCCAAAAAATAATAATGTCAAATTTATTCCTAAAGGATTTGTATTCGTCATTTGAAAAAACAGGATTTAAATCTTTGATTCGAATCATATTTATCTCTTACGAATCCTTTATTCGAGTATTCGTGATTCGAATCTTTGATTCGAATCATATTTACCTCTTACGAATCCTTTATTCAAGTATTCGTGATTCGAATCTTTGATTCGAATCATATTTATCTCTTACGAATCCTTTATTCTAGTATTCGTGATACTAGTAGTATTCGGATTCGTGATTCAAATCCTTTTTACGAGGATTCGTCCCAGCTCTGCTGTATACACACCACACAACTAATTTCACACAGAACAAATGTTTTAAAAATTCACACTAGTTATTTATTTTATTAAATTCAGTAAATCATTACTAAAAAATTGCAAACTATCTTACAGTGCTAAAAATAAATACAATATCGTTTATTTTTCATTCACTCAACCCTCTCGAATTCATATTGACTCTTAAACAATGAATTCCCCCGGCTTCCGCGATTTTATCCAAACAAACCGCGCTTGTTCCTCGCGCTAAACGCACCGTGTTTTAACAGCCCAACCCCCGATTGATATTGGATTGTTTACCCTTGTGTGTGTGTGGTGGCGGTAATTAAATACCAGAATAACCCGTTTCTAACGCTAAACAAATTTCACGTCGATTTTTCTGGTAATTCGCGGAAAACGCAGCGAATTACGCGAAATTTCACAAAACCGCGCGCGATCTTTAAAAAACAAATTGGAACAAACGGTCGCGTTTTGCGGGATCGACTAATAATTAACCTGACCGTAATCATTTCGCAATTTACAGCATTCACGCAGGTCGGGGGTTTTCGATTGCGATTGTGATTCATTCCTGCTTTCATCGGTTTTAACGCATCGGCGCTCAAAGCGATTCGCGTATTAATTTCGTTGTTTGCATTCGTATTTGTTGTTTAAAGTTAATCATAACTCTGTGATTCGGTTGTGTACTCGCGTATATTTGTATGCATGTATGTGTGGATTTGATGGAAATCCGCTGGCACATCCCATTATGTCTTCCAGTTTCGTAAGCTACACAGATTTTCTATTATATCGGGGAATCTCCATTGGCCCACTGCTCATTATTGAGTTGAGTTTGTATGCACAATAGTTTTAGTGCTACTCTACAAACTTTAAATAAATATGTGATATTAAAGTTATTATAATTTATAAAGCATATACAAACACTTTAAATAAATATTTAAAGACGTGTTTTACTTTAATTTTAATTTAAATAAAACATTGATTGATAAGGCTGATAAATGTTGAAAGTTCATTTTCACTTTTGTATAAAGAAAATAATTTAAACACTTTCAGATATAAATTGTGCATTCGCTACAATTATTTCGCCACCCTGTGGCTTCTTCATTTCTTCGCCTGAAGAAGCCACAGTGTGGCGAAACAATTGTAGCGAATGCGCAATATATATATTTGAAAGAATGTTCACTGTGGAGGCTTCTACTTGGTTATACATCATTATTTACATAATTAACTTTGTTCGTATAACTGAGTTATACAAACAAAGTTAATTGTCTTATTTGTGAATATTTGAAAGTGTTTAAATTGTTTTATTTATATAAAAGTTAAATAAAACACTTAATTGTACTCGCGACAATTGTTTTGCCACACTGTAAGGCTGGGATTTGAATACGAATAATTCAAATAATCGAATATTGGAAAATTTCAATCAGCAAATTATTTATTAAATATTTGAATGTTTGAATATTGAAATAGTTGGAATATTCAAACATTCAAATATTCGAATATTTAAATATTTGTATTCATATTTGATATTCAAATTCATATTCATATTTATTGATACAATAACAATATACATGCTTTTTTTCACAGGTCAATACTTAATCAGTTAAAAATAATTTGAATATAAGTTAGATACAAGTATAAAACTAAATTTATCATTATTTAAACGCCGCAATGAAATTAAATTCTAGATAATCCTCCCTACAGTAAAACGCGTTATTCAATAGAAATGTTAAATTTGACTCTTTGTTATTTATATTAGTGATGTCAGCATAAATATAAATTTAGTTGTTGACGATGCACAGGGTAACTCATGTATGTATATTAGAAATAGTAATGGGCCTAATATAGAACCATGTGGTACACCATGTTCGATTTTTTATTTTTTTTAAATTTTAATTAAAACGTCTTTTTTCATTTAAATTAAAACAAACAGATTTTTTTACAAAACGTGTTTTTTTTTCATTAAAACAACGTTTAAAACATTAGTAATTAAATACATGTTTAAAACACGTTTCAAACGTGTTTAAAACAGAACATAGAGAGCATTTTTCTTTTGAGTATACATATCCCGATAATTACAGCGTTTTTTAAATTTGCGGAAATTCGTTGTTTCATAGCGGTTAATTTTAGTCTTTTAACGAGTGTTATCCACTCCCAGACTAAGCATGAAGTAAAATTTCGAGTTTAGAAAAGCCTAAGAATTTGGATTGGCCGCGTAGCGAAGCGGAGCGGCCAATCCAAATTAGGCTTTTCTAAACTCGAAATTTTACTTCATGCGCCACGCTTAAAAACACTGATTTACAGTGAAGTTCAAAAAACACACACCCACACAACGATTATAGGCAACGTAATATACGTAAGAGTAATTGGGTTGCCTATAATCACTGTTTTAAACAATTTGTTCAGCATAGAATTTGACTCACGTTTTATTCACATTTACATATTAGATTGCTAAAGCCGTATATTTCAAACTTTACGATATTTCAGTGTTTTACACGCGTGGCGCATGAAGTAAAATTTCGAGTTTAGAAAAGCCTAATTTGGATTGGCCGCTCTGCTTCGCTACGCGGCCAATCCAAATTTTCAGGCTTTTCTAAACTCGAAATTTTACTTCATGCTTAGTCTGGGAGTGGAAACCCCTCGTTTAAAGATTCAAATTGAAATCTTAAAAAAAAACAACGAATGTCGTAAAATTTACAGTGTGTGCATATGTGTACCTGAAAGGAAAATTCCCTGTATTTCAAAATTACATTTATGCACAGTTGTAATTTGAAATATCTTCAACAATTTAGCTAAAATTTAAAAATGTTAGCTAAAAATCTTAATGAAGTAGTATAAAATACAATTTAACAAATTTTAGATAATAAGTTTAACGTTTAAAACATGTTTTAAACAAATTTAAAATTTAAAACGTGTTTAAAACAAAACCGTTTAAATCACGACTAGGTGTTTTCAACATAACAACCCTAATATAAACTCCTTCAGTATTCTGCAAAACTTTTTGTGGGGTAATTCCTGAATGTTTTTTGGTAGGATATTAAATAATTTTATGGAGTAAAAACGAACCCCTGTCCGCGATTTAGTCAGCCTAGTAGGTTTTAGATATAAATCCGATCGATGTCGAGTGTTGTATTTGATAATGTTTAGGTTTAGCTTGATGTGGCAAAGAAGTATGTATAGCGACGAAAGCATCAAGATGTCCAACTCAATAAATGTTTGCCAACAGTCGTCTGTGTAGTTCATCCCAGTGATGACTCTGACTACTCTTCTTTGGAGACCAAATATCCGGTGTTGAATAGTGGCGTGTCCCTATGCAATAATCACGTATGTTATTTTACTCTAGAAACACAACTTTGCAGCAAGTGTGTCTCCACGGCTATTCCAAGATAGAAGAGAGTCGATATGAATTACCAAAATTTTTGTAAAAGAATGCTGCTGTGCTCTCTTACTTAACGAAAAAGTGAGTGTTGCGGATTTGCTGATCTTCAGTTTGAGACGGTTATTGAGGAACCAATTTGAGGCTTTATTAGGTGATGTTATATTTGACGCGTTATTAATTATATTAGTGATGTCAGCATAAATATAAAGTTACTTGTTGACAATGCACAGGGTAAGTCATGTATGTATATTAGAAATAGTAATGGGCCTAATATAGAACCATGTGGTACACCATGTTCGATAAATAAAGCTTTAGAAATGGTTCCGTTAGGTATAAAACATTTAGTAGTCAATAATATCGTAATTACATTTTTGTGGGCACGAGAATAGAAATTGTTACATACATTATTATAAAAATATGCATAGTAAGAAAACAAGTAAAAAGTTTGTTGTCGTTTTAGTAAAAAAGGTTTTAAAAAGTTGAGTAAAAACACATAACATAAATATTATACAATACAAAATATTTTATCACATTAATTTATACTGTCTCTGGCCCGTCAGGTGCTCCACGTATATACAAAGAGTTTTATGTAACACCGAACATATTCATAACGAAAATTTTTCTTTTAAGTATCCATATGCATACGTCGCACATTTTTCGATGCTCGGTTTATTAAAAGAATTTAATTTGAAGCTTTAAGCGAGTGTTTTCCACTCCCAGGCTGAGCATGAAGTAAAATTTCGAGTTTAGAAAAGCCTGAAAATTTGGTTTGGTCGCGTAGCGCGAAGCGCGGAGCGGCCAAACCAAATTTTCAGGCTTTTCGAAACTCGAAATTTTACTTCATGCGCCACCGGTACAAAACACTGACATATTACAAAGTTTAAAACACGCCGCTAAACTTTACATTGAATCAGTGTTTTGTACCGGTGGCGCATGAAGTAAAATTTCGAGTTTAGAAAAGCCTGAAAATTTGGTTTGGCCGCTCCGCGCTTCGCGCTACGCGACCAAACCAAATTTTCAGGCTTTTCTAAACTCGAAATTTTACTTCATGCTTAGCCAGGGATTGAAAAACACTCGCTTAGAGCCTTAAATTGAATTCTTTTAATAAACCGAGCATCGGAAAATATGCAACGTATGCATATGGATACTTCAAAGAAAAATTCTCGTTTTGAAAATGTTCGGTGTTACATAAAACTCTCTGTATCTCTGCTCCACTTTATGGTGTCTGGGACCATGAGTTTACGCTGAGTTAGCTGTACCTTTTAGGGATGCATAGGTGCTTCAACACTTCCTCATTTGCGGAATCCCACCCGCCCAGAGCTCCGACCTGGAATGCATGCACTGACGTGTTGTATCCCTTCTCCCTCATTTCATTTGCTAGCTGACTGTACTTCGCTCTCTTTCTGCCAGAAAGCGTCCCTTCCATTTTCGAACGGGATCTCTATATCTATAATCTTTATAGATTTGTTTCCCGCGTTTCTTATCACTAAGTCTGGCCTGAGGTTCTGCGTAGAACCCTCCAGTTTTTTATTTATTTGGACGGACCCTGATTTATTTGGGATTGTTTTAACCAGTTTGTCCTGGATGTTGTTGTGGCGCTGTCGCCAGGCCGCTGAGTGCATCTGGAAATGGTTAAGCACGTGTGGAAGGGTTTCGTCTGCACGTCCGCAGCGGTTGAAATTCCCAAAGCGTTTTGTCGCGTTTAGGGGCACGCAGTCCAGGCGGGCTCTATGGACGAATCTCCAGTCGCAGAACCGAGTTGCGAGCCCACAGGGATGTGCACGCGAAGACCTTACCTTGGTCCTTTTTCTTCATTTAGGGATTTCTCGACCACTTTGGGAGCCGTAGGCGGGATTATTGTGGTGGTCGCGGTGCCGATACTCAGGCACAGCTCCTGCTGCGTAGGCTGCCATATCCATTCCATGCCTACGAACCGGTTTAATTTGCGGAAAGAGTTCCTGGCACGGATCCAGAGTGACGAGATGTCTTCTCCATCTCTACCAAAGACATCTTCCATCGAACCCGAGAGGTATGTTGCCAGATCTTTCCCAGTGGGATTCCTGCCGATTCTTCTGCTGACCACCATTTTGAGTTGAAATTTGGCGGTGCGAACTGTTATCGGATCTCCCGAGTTCAGCAGCTTGAACGCTTGTGTGAGCGTCGCAATATCGGTGAGGGCGCAGGTAGGGATTAGAGCTGTTCCCCCTCTTCTATTCTCCAAAAAGAGAATTTCCGCGCTTGCGCGCCTGGAAAGGTTGAGCCATTTCTTCAAACATTGGTTCAGCAGCTTGTCGTACGAGCGAAGATGTTTTTTCATGACTTGGGTACCAATGAGGATGAATGATACCTGCAGGGCGATGAAGGTATTAACTGCATCTATCTTCTGCCATGGTGCCAAGAGACTTTCATGGATTGCGTTATCCATCATCTTCTTGAATGTGTCGTGGGGGCAGATATCCACGTGGAAGCCGGTTGGGACACCTAAGTGCTGATACGCTTCGCCATCTTGCAGTGTCGTCATGACCCCCCCCTGGATATGAAGGCTGGAGTTGTGAACTGTTCGTTTCCCACGGCAGTCGAGGTCGAGTGAGGCACATTTGGAGGGTTTGAATGTAAGGCCACACTTCGACGCGACATCCCCAGTTGCGTCCAACATCAGCTGCAGGTCGTCCGGGTTGTTTGACACAACGGCAAGGTCATCGTGTATGCGAGCACGCTGACTTGTTCTTCACCCAGCTGGAACCCCAGGCTCATCTTGGTGACGGCACGGATAACGGGCTCGATAGACAAGTTAAACAGGATCGGACTGAGTGGGTAACCTTGTTTGACACCTGCTCCGATCAGAAACGCGTCCGTGTCACCATTTGATGTCCTGACAGTTGCTGAACTGTCCTTGTATAATTCTGAAATTATCGTTATTATTAGCTTAGGAATCCCAATTTGGCGGAGGATATTAAGAATGTGGGAGTACACTTTGATCTTAGCCATAGGCCGAGAAGACACACTTTATGTTCTTCCAGAGAGATAAGATAATATGAGATGGCTGCCATCTGGGTGCAGATAATAAAAATACAGTTTTCGTAGCAGTACTTCATGGGAAACACAGTCAAAGGCTTCAGAAAGGTCTAGGAAAGTAGCCATTAATACTAAGCCTTCCCCAAATATATTCGTAATTGATTCGTTAAAGTTAGATATCGTCATCTAAAACCATATTGTTTATTTTCTAAGATATTCGTTTCTTCCAGATATTTGACTAATTGGTTTAGAACAGAACAGAAACTGTTTGTATAACTATACAAACAAAGTTAAAATAGCGTTTTAGTTGTGAATTATGATGTATAACGAAGTAGAAGCCTCCACCGTTAACAGTTTAATTGGTTTAACATTAGTTTCTCAAATATTTTAGCAAATAAAAGCAAAAGTGAAATTTGACAATAGTTATCTGGATCGTCAGGTTACGTTACCGTTCGCCAGTCTAAGGTGTCAAATTGTTTAGAGGGAATGGCAAAGCTATACTGATGAGAGATAAATCTCGAAACGCGTCTATAGATGGCCTGAATAATTTGACCCAAATTGTTACATTTGCAGTAGGTTACTGTATGTAACAGCAAACACTTGTTGTATAATTCAATGTCTGTCGGGGTATTAGCCGGGGAAATAGTTGTATCAATGAGTGTTTAATACAGTCTTTGTAAAACTAACTTGTTGTAGATTGCGAAAAAAATCTCGATACTTTTAATGTTTGAAGTATTCTGGAACCAAGAATTGGCAAATTCATTTATACTTTTATTTAATTGTTTGATTTCATGCTGTGTTCTTGTTTATTAAATTTCATGGGTTTTAATGGAAAGCTTGATTGAACGTGGTCCAGAAAACGCGAAAAAAATTCACTCACACAATCGTTGGACTCATTTATCTTATAAAAAAAAAACAGGATTCCTCATCAACCAATTTAAAAAAGTTAAATTTACCTACGGTAGTAATTGCTGTATCGTTCTTATGGTCTTAATAATTGCCGATGTATGTGCTGGAATATTGAAGACAATTCCTCTATGGTCTGTTATTCTAATTTCCAGGGGGTATGATGACATATAAAAATTAGAGGCAATATTGTCAATACAGTTATTAATACGTGTAGAGAATATTTAAATAGTTGAATATTTGGATATTTAAATATTTGAATATTTTAATATTTAAATGTTTGAATGTTTGAATGTTTGAATGTTTGAATGTTTGAATGTTTGAATGTTTGAATGTTTGAATGTTTGAATGTTTGAATGTTTGAATGTTTGAATGTTTGAATGTTTGAATGTTTGAATGTTTGAATGTTTGAATGTTTGAATGTTTGAATGTTTGAATGTTTGAATGTTTGAATGTTTGAATGTTTGAATGTTTGAATGTTTGAATGTTTGAATGTTTGAATGTTTGAATGTTTGAATGTTTGAATGTTTGAATGTTTGAATGTTTGAATGTTTGAATGTTTGAATGTTTGAATGTTTGAATGTTTGAATGTTTGAATGTTTGAATGTTTGAATGCTTGAATGTTTGAATGTTTGAATGTTTAAATGTTTGAATGTTTAAATTTTTAAATATTTGAACATTTAAATATTTGAATATTTAACTATCTGAATATCACAAAATTTGAATAATTAGAGTATTCAAATAATTCAAATATTTTAATACAAGGTGGCCAGAAAATTTGTGAAAAGCTTTAGGTTACTTAATTAATTAATTATTTTAAGTGTAAAAATCCAAATATAAAAATGTTGTATGGTTCTTCATTAAGGCTCACGACGACATTGAAATTCTGAATATGTCTCAAGAAATCAGCAATATTTGTGCTATTGTTAATAGCAATAATTTTATACAAAATGTTAAAAACAAATTCTAGTCACATATTTTTAATATCAACAGCATCGTGAGACTTACTGAATAATTGTACAGTAATTTTTTTAGTTTATTTTTTTAATTTTTAACTCTTTTAAAATAATTTATTTCATATTTTTGGAATTCATATATTATGTTTAAACGCCATTTAATTAGTTAGTTAGTTACTATGTATTTTGTTTAGTTTTCATTATTATTACAAAAAATGTTCTTCAATACCTCTTTTCGTATTTTTTAAAGTTGTTTTATTTTTTGTATTATGAAATTATATTGTTACATATGTTGAAGATTTCCGTTATATAAAGACATAAATAAATAAATAAATACTTAAAATTGATAACTAAATCGCAATACGTAAAGCTTTTCACTGATTTTCTGGCCACCTTGTATATTTCTGAATGAACATTCGAACTGTGATAAATTCTCAGCCTTAGGTTTAAAGAGATTATTTTTAAATTATTTAAAAACAACAGTGTTACCCAATTTACTGAGTTAAGAAACCCTACTCAGAAAATGAATTATCGGTGTAAAGATTAAGTACAGAAGAACATATTTAACTGGAGAAAAATGAACTAACTTGATCGGATTAAATTGTTGGTGAATGCGCCGGGAGATATATATTATTTTACTTAGTTAATTTGATAAAATCAGTTGTATAAAATATTTGGAAACAAATTTTTCTTTGAACTAAGTTTAAAATCATCTGTTTCAAGATGGCAGCAGATAGTTTAAATTGCTCCGCTTCTGAAGGAAATTTAATTCTCTTTTCGCGTACGGATCCTTTAAAGTGTTACATATGTGATAAATCTACAAGTGAAGTAACAATTAAGTGTAGTATTTGTGAAATTTATTTTCACCGAAGCTGCAATAAATGTGATGGCAAACTTGGAATACCGGCATGTGCAAAATGTGATAAAAACGGTGTTGAAAAGTGTACGCTGCAAGTTCTAGTATCGCTAAAAGTCACTGTCGATATGTTGGAAAACAGAGTAAGTCAACAGAATATAATCATTAACGAGCAGAATTCCAAAATATCGAAATTAACCTCAATTATTAATAAATTAAATCAAGAACAAAAAAATGTAAACACGGGACACACGGTTGCTGATAGCCCAGACACAAACCAAATAAATGTACAACCTGCAAAGTTCTCACCAGGGAACAAAGATGGAAATACTATATATCAAAATTTAAATATTAATTCAACCGATCTCAGCACGTGCTGCGCGGTTCCCACCCCTGCATGCGCGGCGAATCCCAACTCACCGGTGTCAATCGTCGGAGGAACTCCAACGCGTACGGCTGATAAAACCTATTCTGCTGCATTGTCGAAGGAAAACAACGAGGGTAATAAAAACGTAAATCAATGGAAGGAAGTTAGATATGGGAAGAATAAAAAAATTGTAAATACTCAAGTACAATCACGTAAACGTTATTCTTTTACCAGGCAGTCTACAAGTACGGATCTACCCGTTGCTGAAATAACTAAAAGAAAATGGATTTTTGTATCCAGACTGAATAAGGATCTAACTGATGAGGACATCAAGGCGTATCTGTCGAAAGCAGGTCGACTGACATATGTTGTGTAAAAGCTAAAACCCAAATATGATGATGCTACATACTCATCATTCAAAATTGGTATTCCTGAGCAAGTAGATAATGTTATTAATAATCCTGATTTTTGGCCAACTCATGCATTTGTAAACAGATTTTTCTTCTCAAATCGTCGGCGCGATATTCCAACTTTTCAGTCGAGTCCACACAACAGCGTTCAAACATAGCTATACATTTTAAATTATTTCACCAAAACATTCAATGTTTAAGTAACAGTATCACCCCTTTAACTGACGTAATTAATACCGAAAATGAAATCACTGTTCTATGCTTAACCGAACACTGGCAGTCAGAAGATGAACTAGCACTTTGTCATCTTTCCAACTACACATTGGCAGCATTCTCTTGCCGGAAAACCAAGGAGCATGGTGGCGTCGCTATCTATTGCAAAAGTGAAACAAATGCGTCTCCATTAAAAGGTGTTAGTTCCATTTCGGAAAACAAAGTCTTTGAGTGCGCGGGTGTAGAAGTTCAATTTCGTTCCAATAACATTTGCGTTTGTATTTATAAACCGCCCTAATGTGACTATACAATATTTTTACATAAACTCGAACAAATATTAGATTTTGTAACGACTAGGCATTCGTATTATTACATAGCGGGAGATTATAATATAAACACTATGTTTGACTCGCATGAGGCTAATGAATTTAAACATTTGTTAACTTCATATAACGCTGTGTTGAGCATCAAAGATCAACCTACGCGCATACATTACAATGGTACCTCAACGTGCATAGATAACATTATAGTAAATAATAACTCGTACAATTACAAAGTCAAAGTAATCGACACGTTCCTATCAGATCATAAGGCACAGATATTATCACATCCAGAACCACACTTGAAACCATCTCAATCCTACTCCAATGTAAGATCATACACCTAGCATGCGTTGAGTGCTTTTCTAGTAGATTTACAGAATGAACTATTTCAGTCTGGTTTTGAGTCTACAGATACCAACACCAAATACACAGAATTTATTAATATCTTTCTAATGTACACAAATAAACACTTCCCACTCAAGAAAATTAAGAATCAAAAGAAAACACTCAAATATAACTCGATAGAAATTATTAATTGTAAAAATCAAATGCATGTTTATCATTCGCGATGTAGTCGGTACTAATAATAAAAAACCAAGAGTATTACCAAAAACTAATAATGAAAGACAACTGGCAAACGACTTTAATTATTATTTCAAAGAAACCTCACTAAATATATTAAAGAGTAAATTGCCAGTACAAAACGCAACCTATGTATGTAATATACCTATACATAATATCACAATGTTCCTAGAACCAATCACCAGCACAGAATTAATAAACATAATCGCTAATATGGAAAATAAAAATCGTTCGGTCACAATGGCACTCCAATATCATTAATAAAACATTCGATCCATATTATTGCTGAGCCACTTATTAATATTTTTAATAGCTCTTTTTCTTCAGGTACCTATCCTGATAAATTAAAACAGTCCATTGTAACACCCATATATAAAAAGGGCAACGCCGATGACTATAACAACTATAGGCCCATATCAATACTAAGCACATTTTCTAAAATACTAGAATCAATTATGGTAAAACGTCTCACAGCATTTTTTCAAAAGAATAACTTGTTCACAAATAATCAGCATGGGTATACTCCTGGTAGAAGTATTGATTCTGCTCTTTTTCAATACCTCAACTCCATTCTATTTGCCTTGGATAAAAAGGAATGTGTGTGTGGTGTGCTATTGGATCTGTCTAAAGCCTTCGACACCATAGACCATTCAATACTACTTATCAAATTAGACCACTATGGAGTACGGGGTATTGTGGGGGAGTGGTTCAAATCTTATCTAGAAAATCGCTCACAAACGGTAAAAATAAGAAGTAGTAGCCATAAAACCATTTCTGATATGTTGGAGACTAACATAGGTGTCCCGCAGGGGAGTATTCTGGGTCCACTGCTATTTATTATATACTTAAACGACATATCCCACATTACCAACGATAACTGTAACCTGACCTGTTATGCAGACGACAGCAACCTTCTGCTACTTGGAAAAACATATCACCAATTGACTGATATAGGCAAATCTGTTATGGAGAAACTTAATAAGTGGTTTGTCAACAATAAATTAATTCTTAATACAGAAAAGACAAGCGTAATTCATTTTAAAACAAATCAATCTATAACAACTCCTTACAACATCATATTAAACAACGCACCCTTTGAATTCACAAACACGGCGAAATTTCTTGGAATCACGATCGATGAAACTCTCAGCTATAAAAAGCATATTAATAATCTTGCCTCTAAACTTTACAAAAGTTGTTACGGATTAAAAATACTAATAAAAAACACGAACAAGGCGATATCTAAAACATTTTATTTTGCACATTTAAAATATGGAATCATATTTTGGGGTAGCAGTATTCATAATGATATTATCTTTAAAGCTCAAAAGCATGCCATACGAACAAGTTGTAAAATGAGACAGCGTGACAGCTGTAAAGGTATTTTCAAAAATATTGGAATACTGACTGCACCTGCTATTTACATATATGAATGCATAAAATTTATAACCATCACACCGACTAACAATGTTAGAAAGAATATGGATATACAACTGTATCAAATTTTATAACCATCTACCAGAATACATAAAAAAAGAAAATAATTATAACAATGTCAAAAGAATGTCGTATGAGTTACTATGCACGTTGGAGCCATATATTGTGGACGTGTATCTAAACAACACATGTAACATTTAATTTAAGTTTTCTCTTATTTTTACGTATTTCTTGCACTGGAAATAAACTTACTTGCACTGGAAATAAACATTATTATTATTATTATTATTAAATCGATTAAAAATGTTATTTTCAACTTAATTTCAGATATTAATTCAGTTCAACATAAAGACATGTTAATCCATATCAAAACAGAATAAAATTATTTATAAAAATGGTATAAAATATAGCAGATACGTTTTCGTATCATATTTTCATCTTTCCCCATATGCAAAACATAAGAAAAGTATTGTTTTCGCAAACATTTTCAAATCAAACATTTTAGTGAATATATATCTATTTTAAGGTCCCCCGAGTTGATTAACCCTTTCAATCCTGGAATTTTTCTGGTGGCCAAAAAATGTTTTATACAATGCATATTATTTATTACTGTCTCACATATACACAGAGTGTTTTCTGTTAATTATACATATCTTAATATACCGTATACGCTGTAAATCTTCAGATATTCGTAATTTTTATAAATATTGCAAATTGAACTTTCCACTCCCAGATTAAACAGGAAATAAAATTTCGTGTTTAAAAAAACCTGAAAATTTAAACGACATTTGACATTTGAACATTTGAACTATAATGACAGTTGACGTAAGTTGACGCAAGCCGACATTTAACCAATCTTACCAACTTGACACAAGTTTGAATTAAATTAAAATGAGATCGCCATGTTATGTTTTTTCTTTGTGACAGTTGCGAAACACATTTTAACACTTGTGATATATTTTAAAGTAACGAGTGTCTTCCACTCCCAGACTAAGCATGAAGTAAAATTTCGAGTTTAGAAAAGCCCCGCGTAGAAAATTTGTCGAGGGTCGCGCAGCGACCCTCGACAAATTTTCACGGGGCTTTTCTAAACTCGAAATTTTACTTCATGCGCTACGCGTATAAAACACTGATGTATAATGTATAATGTAATGGTGATCAATATTTACTGAGATGTAGCGAAAAAATGCAAGAGCTATTTTTTAAATGAATAGTTTTGGAATAATAACGGTGGAATAAATTTAGTTTGAGCAATTTTTCCACATTGTGGATATTTAAATCATCATATCTTTAACAGGGAAAGTATTATGATGGACACATCACCATTTTTTGCAACGATTAGCGAGTGTGATGTGTGGCCAAGTGAGGGAAATTAATTTTCTCAATCCTCCCCTCGTAAAACTGGAAGCATGACAACAGTGGCGATGGCCGCTAATCCCGCACTGTCGGCACACATCACGTGGCTGCACCTCAAATTAATTAACATCGTTTGATAAAAAAAATAAACACAAGGCGAATAAATTAAATACAATAATTATCTTCATTAATATTATTGTTTGTATGTTTGAACAAAAAATTATGTTTACAAAATGCTAACGATTTTTCACAAGAGTTACACCGTGCTAACGTTGGCCTTGGGATGCTTCAAATATAAACTTCCCCGATCATTTGCGGCCCGCGTGAGTAACTTATCCTTACAAACTGTTACTAAATGTCAATTATTAGTGATTTCCAATGATATTCTTGTTGAAGTTACGTGAAGTTTTAGGTATAGATATGTAAGTAGTTAAATTTCTTTATCTTCACTGTTTTATTTTAATTCTAAATATACATTCAGGCTCGATGTGCACAATGTGCACGATGTGCCTGAAATGTACATTAAGAATCAGAGCTGGGATGAATCCTCAAAAACATGATTCGAATCACGAATCCGAATCACCTAATATGATTCAAATCACGAATACTCGAATAAAGGATTCGTAAGTGAAAAATTTGATTCGAATCAAAGATTCGAATCTTCATTTTTGAATCACGGATACAAATCCTTTAAAAATAAATTTGAATCTATTATTTGCAACCAGTAATATTTTATTCCATCAGTTTCTATTAACAAACATGTTCATTTACCGACTAAATATCTGATTATATAATGATTTTAATTAATGATGATATATGTGTTATTGAACTTCATTTTGAATCTGTGTTTTATACGCCTGGCGCATGAAGTAAAATTTCGAGTTTCCAAAAGCCCCGTGAAAATTTGTCTCGGGTCGCTGGGCGACCCTCGACAAATTTTCTACGCGGGGCTTTTCTAAACTCGAAATTTTACTTCATGCTTAGTCTGGGAGTGGACAACACTCGTTCTTAGAAGTTTAAAATTAAAGGTTTACTCTAGATTACTAAGTTTATTACCAATTTACAAAGGCTACAGCTCGAAGGACCAGTCATGGTCTTCGGAGACCGAAGGACTAGAGGGAATCGAAGTTTAGTTACAAGAAAACAACGAATATCTGAAGGTTTACGGCATGGATAGGAAAGAAAACATCCAATTTTGAAAAAATATCGAAGTTGGGTTGGTTTTCAGTGCGTTTTTAACTTCACTTTAAATCAGTGTTTTATACGCGTGGCGCATGAAGTAAAATTTCGAGTTTAGAAAAGCCCCGTGAAAATTTGTCTCGCGTCTCGGGTCGAAATTTTACTTCATGCTTAGTCTGGGAGTGGACCGTCAAGATTTTCTACATGTCGAGATTTTTTATATTTCTAGATTTATGTCGATTTATTCACAGTTTGTTATTGAAAAAAAAAAAAGACCTTTATTGGCATATCTCTACACTTTACATTACATTTACCTTTACATTAGCTTATCTCATTACCCTCCCGTATCCCTCTTACCCTCCCTTCTCTTTTCCCTCTCCCTCCCCAGCTTTTCCAACGTCCTTACCCCGCTCCCATCCTCCCTCATCCACTCCACTACCCTTCTATTCCCTTTCGCTCCCAGCCACTCCTCTTTTACCCCCTCACATTCCTCCGCCAAGTGTCCCCACGTATCTCTCCCCTGTCCACACAACACACACCTTCCATATTCTTCCCCCATCCATATTTTCCTTCCTCTCTCCTCCGATCCACACCTCGCCCTTGCCACAATTACCCTATCCTCTCTACCCCATCCCTTCCTTATCAAATACTTCGGCACCCTCCCATACACCTGCCACCTCCCATACATATCATTATACTGACTTCTCTCAATACACCCTTGCCTTTCCTGCCCTTCCACCTCCTTCCCTTTCCCCCTCACCCACTCATCCATCTTCACCCCATTTCCTAGCCATTCAATTACCTTTGCCTCCGACAGCCCTACCCTCTCATACATTTTCCTCTCTCCCCCCTCCATCTACCCTCACCCCCACCCACACTCGTCACCCATACATCCTTCACCAATCTCTCCTCATCCAGTTCCTACAATCTCATCTCGTACCTCACCACCCTCACCATTGCCTCCCACTCTAGCCTCTCTCTGTTGGTCTCCTGAAGCACTATGTAACTCGGTGTGGACCTTTCAACCCCCAACATGTGCTGCTCCCTCTCTATCACCTCGTACCCTCTCGTCCCCCACACTTCTACTCCATACATTAGCACCGTTCTTACATACGCATCCCATATCTTACACGCCACCGTCACATTGTTCCCCATCCACTTCCCCCACTTGCCCTACGCCATTCCCCACGCCTTCCTCGCCTTACCCTGCACCCACCTCACATGCTCCTCATACCCTCCCGTTCCTTTAAACCAAAACCCCAAATACTTGAAACTCTTCACCCTCTCAATAACTACCCTCTTCCACTCCAATTCTTTCACCTTCCCCTCCCTCCCTTTATTTCTAAACTTTACCCACTTCGTTTTCCCTACATTCACATTCATTCCCCTTTTATCCATAAACCTCTCCACTCTCTTCAACATCTCTTTCATCCCTTCATACTCTCTTGCAACCAACACCACTCCCGTGTCCCTCCTCTATCCACATCTCCACACTTAACGGTAGGTGATCCGATCCCAACACCTCCTCTACCTCCATACTCCTTATCTCCCCTCTTGCTATTCCCTTCACCACTACATAGTCAATCACTGATGCCCCTCTTGCCCCTATGTACGTTTTCTTCCCCTCCCAGTCCCCATCCATGCATCCGTTTAACAGTTCCCACCCTTCCTCCATCACCCACTCCTTCATTCTCCTTCCCTCCCCGTTTATACATTTATCCTGCGAGCTCCTTTTCCTCATTGAACCGTCCTCCTTAAGTCCTCCCCCCGCTTCTTCTATTCTGGCGTTGAAATCCCCCCCCCACCATCCACCTTCCTCCTTCTCCTGCTCTTTCATCTATCTCCCTCCTTACGTCTCCCCAGTTTTTACTCACATATACCACCCCCACATTCATCTTGTATCCCCCTCGCTGGTACTTCACCCACACCAGTCCTTCACATCCCTCCATCATCTCCCCCTTGCTTCCTTTCCTGTCTTCTTTCCATCCAACAATCATTCCCCCCTTCGCCCTTACCTTCTTCGCACATTTGGTCGCCTCTTTCATCTCCCATCTAAAACCCTTTGGTAACCATTCTTTTACCTCCCTCCAATCCTTCTCCACCATCCACGTCTCCACTATCCCCACTACGTCCTTCCCGATTACCCACTCCTCAAAATCTTTCCTCCACTTGCACTCCTGTCTTTTCGACTTTATTCCCGCCACATTCCAAAACCCTATCGTTATCCTTTCTTTTTAAATGCATCATCAAATTGAAAATCTGGGACATTCAATTTCTCCGCCATCTTCTTCACCATTTCTTTAACACCACCCCCTTCTTCTACCCCATTAATAATAATATTATTTTTTCTTCTTTCTTTCTCCCAACTCTCCTCCCCCTTTTCCAGTTTAGCAATTCGTTCTATAAGCAATGATTTTTCTACTTCCCATTTTTGCTCTTTCTCCTTTATTTCTTCTTTTAATTCCGTTATATTTTTATTGTAAACTTCTATTCTATTTTCCAACGTTGCTAATTTATCCAAAATCCTGTCCAATTTCGCCTCCATTCCTTCTGACCCTTTTCCTTCTGCTTTTCTTTTTTTTTCCTACTTGTTCAAAATATTGCTTTAGATCGCCGCAACTGCTCGTACGCGCCCTATTGGACATTGATTCCGCGTAAATCTTTAAATTCTATTAATTATCCACGTAACGTACTTAATGAATTTTACCCCTGCTCAAAAAAATTGCCTCACGTCCCCGCAGCTGTGTGTGCGCTCCCGCGCCGTCTGCACGAATGGATCTCAGCGCTCCGGAGTGTACCACGACGCGCCGCTCTCACGCGCCACTCCCACCAGTCGCGACCGTTTTCCTCGCGCACTCTTTACTCAGCCGGGCCTGCACAGGACTTTCGCCCTTATCTTCACACGTGCCCGATAATTCTAACTGCTACTTTTATCCGCTCTATTGTCTTTTTTTCACTTTTGTTTTTACACGACACAAATTCTGCCACACTTATAATTAATCCCCGACCCTGACTCTAATTGTTTTTGTCTTTATACCACTAATAAATTACTCCTATACGCTGATCAACAATCACTCCAACCACTCGATACCGCGGCTAGAAAGCAGTACTTAATACAAATAACAAATATTTGTTATTGTATTAAATGCAACTTCAATATTAAATAAAAACTGTTTTTTTAGGAATAGAATATTCACCCATTAAGAGCCGAACAAATTATAAAGTTAACTCTAAAAGTTAATTTTAGGTAAAATTTTCCGTCTTTTTCTATGATTTCAATGAATGATTTATAATATTACATACGTCGATTTTTTAAAAGAGTTAAATTTAAAATTCAAACGAGTGTTGTCCACTCCCAGACTAAGCATGAAGTAAAATTTCGAGTTTAGAAAAGCCCCGCGTAGAAAATTTGTCGAGGGTCGCGCAGCGACCCGAGACAAATTTTCACGGGGCTTTTCTAAACTCGAAATTTTACTTCATGCGCCACGCGTATAAAACACTGATTTCAAGTGAAGTTAAAAATATACTATTAACGTTGGATATTTTTCATGGTTAAGTAACCAAATATGCCTTCACAAATATTTGAATTATTCGAAAATTTTAATATTTATATTCAAATATGAATAATTTAGTGATTTAAATATTCATATTAGAATATTTAACTATTTGAATTAATCGAATTCGAATCCCAGCCTTAATAGCGATGATTCGAATTATTTAGGAGGATTTGAATCCATGTATCAGGATTCGAATTTTATAAGTATTCGATTCCTTTTATAAGTATTCGAATCCTTTTATAAGAATTCGAATCCTTTTATAAGGATTCGAATCATCTACGTTTGGATTCGAATACGAATCCTTTTAAAAAAATGTAACGAATCCGGATCACGAATCCGTTTTCCCTAAAGTATTCGAATACCTCTTTTGAATCCTCTAAAAGGATTCGAATCCGGGAATCGAATCCTGAATGATTCGAATCCTGCCCAGCTCTGTTAAGAATTATAATAAAACAGTGAAGATAAAGGAATTTAACTACTTACATTTCTATTAGTGTTTTATTTTATTTTAACATAGGTCTCCACTCCCAGATTGAGTTGAAGTAAAATTTCGATGTTAGAAATGCCCGAAAATTTGGATTCATAATTTTCGGGCTTTTCTAAATTCAAAATTTTACTTCATGCGCCACGAGTACAAAACAACGAATTGAAAGTTCAACATATAGATTCCTCATATATTTCAAAATGTCTGATTTAAATTTATGAAATTTCTGATGTCTGGCTTCGATGGCGCTCTCCGCTTAATGCGCCTGGGGTCGTCTTATGTTAGGTTACAAGCTAATAAATTTGTTTATTTCGTTTAACCAAATCTTGTGCTTTTAAAACTTAGCAATATATTTTAAGGTATAAGTACCTAAAAGTTGAAATCTTTATATAGGTTAATTTAGTGGCGTATTTAGGAATGTAGGCTGGGGGGGGGAGGGGGTTGCTGGGACCTATATAGTTATATATCTTTCATTTTAGTAAGTATATATATATTAACTCAATGTGTAGCCAAAATTTTACAATAATATTTTAACACGTCTATTCTTTTGCCTCGCTAGATTATCTAAAACTCTCTGTAAATCGATTTCATGCTGTCGATGACACTTAAGACTACCAATCCATTAAGACAATTCTAAAACAAATGTTACACATATTCATAGCATGGATCATACATCTGTTATGTATATTATCTAAACCTCTGTTAAGTATGTATATTATTTTAAATAATGATTATATTATTTTTGAAGTTAGTAGGGGGTGGCCAGGCCTCTATGCCCCTCTATAAATACGCCACTGGGTTAAATTAGTTATTTGATTTACGTAATGCGTACAAGAGTTTTTTACGCAAAATATTGTTTATAAGGTTAAAAATGCAACCCAACATACACACGTATATTACGTGTGTATGTTGGGTTGCATTTTCAACTTAATGAACAGTATTTTGTGTCAAAAAAACTTTGTACGCATTATAGCCAGTCGATTTTCTGGCATTCAGATATTCGTTGTGTTTTTATGAGCTTAATGCATCAAACGAGTGTTTTCCGACTAAAGCAACATGCTAAAGACGTATATTGTGAACTTCGATTAGGACCAGCGTTTTATACGCGTGGCGCATGAAGTAAAATTTTGAGTTTAGAAAAGCCTGAAAATTTGGTTTGGTCGCTCCGCGCTTCGCGCTACGCGACCAAACCAAATTTTCAGGCTTTTCTAAACTCAAAATTTTACTTCATGCTTAGCCTGGGAGTGGAAAACACTTGTTTAAAATCAAACTGAACCCTTAAAAATAACACAACAATCATCCGAACGCAACCCGATACACACGCGTGTATATTGGGTTGCATTTTTAACTTAAAATAACATACAATTTTTCCCTAATTAAATTCCACGCGGGTGTTTGAAAAGTCTCCTTCACTCTCGCATTCGAAAGTTAAACTGTTGATTGACAGCGCAGTGAATCGGTTTTAATTTTCTTCTGTTATTATTTACCAAAGTCCGTTCCTCTCGCTTATTAGAGGGTGGGCGTTATTTGTTTTTTCTTATCAGTTTCTCTTTCGGGGAGAAGAATTCGCTTTAATAACGTCCCGAAATATGACATATTTCTACATTATATTGTGAATTCACAATTTGAAAAATTCCGCGATATTAACTCGATTTTCCCATTAAAAATTCAACTTACTCATACATTGAAATCAGTCTGCAACCAAATAGCTAGACATTAATCTTATAAAAAATTGAATTTGAGTTCAGTATTCCGTACTAGATAACCACAGACGCGTTTTTAATCTTATATTTCTTTATTTATTGGTTTGTTTATTATTTTATTATTTCTTATTCTTGTGTTATTCTAGTTTTATTTTTGTCTTATTCTTGTTTATTCTTATGTTTTCATTGTTTTATTCTTTATTTATTGGTTTGTTTATTATTTTATTCTTGTCTTATTCTTGTGCTATTCTGGTTTAATTCTTGTCTTATTCTTGTCTTCTCATTGTTTTATTCTTGTCTTCTCATTGTTTTATTCTTGACACTTTTAGTAAATAACACGCTTGGTTAAGTTTTCATGGTTTATTAGTTGACACTGCAACAATTGTTTCGCCACACAGTGGCTTCATCAGGCAGATGAACGATGATCATCTTCGGGATCATTTGCCTGATGAAGCCACTGTGTGGCGAAACAACTGTTGCAGTGTCAACTAATAAACAGTGAAATCTTAGCCAAGTGTGTTATTTACTAAAAGTGTTGATATGGACTTTCACCAAGTGACAGCCTCAGCTATTAAAAGTTTTACCCTTGTCTTATTCTGGTCTAATTCCTGTCTTATTCTTGCATTTTTACAAATATTTCAATACGCAACCCAACATACAGTGCAATACATTGGGTTGCATTTGGCACCTTTTGAGCTTTAGCTTTTTCTCTGCTAATTTTTCTACTAAATAAATGAATATAAATGTAAAAAGCCGGTCGAAATACACCAAATAATTTATGAAATTAGAACTAGCTCAAGCAGAACCGGAGCAATAAGTGTTTTTTAAATTTTAGCAATTAAGGAATATTTTTAATGGGCTGGCTATCAAAAGCCATGAGTGGGAAAAGGACAGAATTATGCGGGTTTCAATGTTAAATTTCGAATCAAGGGGTACGTACCCCTTGGATTTTTTTTGGAAGAAAAATTTTTTTTTCTAGAGGTATCAAAAAATTCCTCATTTTTTTCTATGAAGTTTTCATAGAAAGCGTTTTTTTTTCTGCTCAACCAGAAGTATTTTTTTAATTAATTAAATTTAAAAATAATTATATTTCAAACGAAATAAATACGAATAGCATATTTAACGATAGTTTAGGGATTTTAAAAGTGTAAAAATTAATGCTTAGCGCGATTCAGCTTGCGAGCGGAGCGAGCCTTTTGCGAGCGCAACGAGCAGGCAAGCGACCGAAGCGAGCTGGAGTGAGTGTTAGCGAGCTACAGAGTCCTTTTATAATACATACATCCACCGCATCCTCACTACCTCAACAACACATGATTCTCCAACCACTAACATTCGGCTTACGTACCCTCCTTTCCCCCCTCATCACTCCACTCTTGCTATTATTGCATTTTCAATGCATTAAACATTTTTTAGTTTTGATTTTAACAATCCCTCACGCTTTCTGCGGGCTTTAGCTTGGTACCCGCAGGTAGTTCCAGCGGAGCGGCCATTCTGCGGGCTTTAGCTTGGTGCCCGCAGGTAGTTCCAGCGGAGCGGAGTACTAGATACATTCTAGTTTTTCTACTAAATAAATAAATATTAATGTAAAAAATCGGTCGAAATACACCACATAATTTATGAAATTAAAATGATGTGTATTTCTGTCTTTCTTACTGCAATATTCTTGGCTTATTTTTGTTTTATTCTTGTCTTATAATAATAATAATAATAATAATAATAATAAATTGTCTTTATTCAAAAATTCAGGAATATTACAAAAGAGAATAACATACAGTAGTGCAGGCGAAGTTCAACCAGTCTGTGTGACTTTAGTTGCTCTTCCACTTAACCTGCTTCGGTAAGAAAGATAATCCATAGAGGAGTACATAATTATAATAATAAGTCTTGAAAATTAAATGAACAAACAAACGATACAACTTTAATTAACTGAGAAAATAAACAAATAAAACTCCAATCAAATCAGATACCTAGAATGTTAGATCTAATTTGTCGAGACATGGCTTTTTAAAAAGTAAAGGGTGACAGTTGTTTGAGGTTAGAGGGAATTTTATTAAAAATGTTGTATATATTGTATTTAAAACATCTCTTAAAAAAGGTGGTTTTGAATTTAGGAGGTGAGATGGTTCCTCTAAACCTCAAATTGATATTGTGGACATCAGACCGATAAACAATCTTGTTGTAGAGGTAGGGGGGTGTGCGGGTCTCAATAATTTTCTTATACATCACACAGCAATGTAACAATCTGCGCTCCGCCATATCTAGCCAGTTCAGCTCTTCAAGTTTACCTGAGATGTGCTCAAATTTGCGTATGCCAAAAATAAGTCTACTACAGGCATTCTGGACCTATTGTATGCGTTTCGTTGTTACAGAGTCTAGGCAGGCATTGTATACGGCATCCGCAAAGTTGAAGTGGCTAAGTACCAAAGTGTCGCATAGCAGTCGCTTAGTTTTTAGGGTCAACACATTACGGTTAGAGTAAATCATTTTTAAATTAATATATGCACGAGATATGCATTTATTGATGTGTAATGTGAACCGTAGCTTATCATCAATTACTAGACCTAGATTTCGTACAGAGTCAACAAAAGGGAGTATTGCATTACCTATTTTGATTTTTAATTTTGATTTTGCTATTTGAATTAATTTTTTTGGACCAAAAAGCATAGCTGATGATTTAGGTGGATTTATTACAAGTGAATGACTGTGCGATGTATCGACTAGCTTACTGATGTCAGAGTTAATGTTGAGGTTAGCGGTGGATATATCAATAATATTGAATGCGTATGATAGTTGTGTGTCATCAGCGTCTACATTTACGGAGCAATGGTTTAATACTGACGGTAGAGAGGAAGTATAAACACAAAATAAAACTGGTCCTAAGATGGATCCCTGAGGAACACCCGCCTCCACACTACATGTATTTGAGATTGCGTCTTCTATCTGGACAAACTGGGTACGACCTTTTAGAAAAGAACTAATCAAGTTTATTGATGAATTAGTAAGTCCTAGATAGTGAAGTTTAGCTATAAGGATATCATGATTGATAGTGGCAAAAGCCTTACTATAATCTTATTCTTATTTTATTCTTGACAAGAATATTCTTGTTTTATTCTTGTATTATTCTTGTTTTATTCTTGTTTTATTCTTGTTTTCTTTTTGTCTTATTCCTATCTTATTCTTTTATGTGTTCAAATATTTCAACACGCAACCCAACATACAATGCAATACATTGGGTTGCATTTCGTACTTTAAGCTTTGAGCTTTAACCATTCCCCGCCAAATTTTCTATTCTTGTTTTATTATTTTATTATTGTTTTATTCTTGTCTTCTTCTTGTCTCATTACTGTCTTATTCTTTCATGTTTCCAAATATTTTAATATGCAACCCAACATACAATGCAATACATTGGGTTGCATTTCGCACTTTAAGCTTTGAGCTTTAACCTTTCCCTGCTAGATTTTCTATTTTTGTTTTTATTATTGATTTATTCTTGCCTTCTTCTTGTCTCATTCCTTTCTTATTCTTTCATTTTTTTAAATATTTCAACTTGTAACCCAACATACAATGCAATACATTGGATTGCATTTCGCACTTTAAGCTTTGAGCTTTAACATTGGGTTGCATTTCGTACTTTAAGCTCTAACCTTTCCCTGCTAGTTTTGCTATTCTTCTCAGAACTCTTTACTCCAGAGAAGTAACCTAATGCACAAACACAAAAATCATACCTTTCATTTAGTAGACATTAGGCCATGACCATTATTAGGAGCTTTAGGAGCAATAATTACAATAGTAGGATTAATCAAATGATTTTATTACTTCAATAATAACTTATTCATTCTAGGAACATTAATTACAATATTAGTACTATTTAGATGTACATTTCGAGTACTATGTACCCATTATCAATAGCTAACTCTATGTAGGTTCATATAAAAATCGTTCAAGGAAACATACAAATTGAAAAGACTCGAACCGTTTCCGGGAAGTGCATGTGAAAAGGCCGAGTCCACTTACCACGTCCCTCTGAATTATGCTCTTCCAATACCAGTCGGCAATCCCGACTTACATTTTACAGTCTGGTAGTTTATTTAGGGATTCATAACAATCTGCGTGCCGCGAGGGGCGCCCATCTTTTTCATTACTTCGCCTGGGCGTTTTTTTTCCCGCGAACTTCCTCCCGTCCGATGGACACTGAATGATTTATCCGGAACTTATTGAACACGGATTTTTACTACCGGCGTTTGTTTGTGTTGTGACAAATTTCCGAATTTATATTCACGTGTTTGTTTATTCTCTCCGGTTTTATTACTATTTTATTTTTTTGCAAAAAGATTTGTTACATTACATTCATATTTGATAACTCTGTGATTTAAGAACAAAAATATGTTTGGACCATTGACTTACCTTGTTATTATATATTACTACTATCAAATCTTTATTACTTAAGACTTTACATACAATTTTCGTTTATAATAATACATAGATTTTAGATTAATTGATATATGTCAGTATGCGAAGTTCCCAAATAAGCGCTCTCGACCAGAATTCTTTCTGCCCATTGACTTGATACCTTTGGGTTTCCAATTCAAGATTAAATATTGATGTAGAGACGAAATATATTTGAATAAGGTGATGGAATGGTTTTTATATTTAAGAGTTATGTCCGGATTTCTCAGGATGCACATCTTTTAAAGCAATTCAAAGTTACTTTCGTTGCATGCAAATTGTTCTGTGAGAAATCGAAGTCTAACTTTTCCCCTGGGCTTTTCAAGGCCCACCCCCAAATCCTCATTTAGCGGCGATAAGCACCAGGGGTGAGTCAACCCCGCCTCAAGAAGGTCTACAGCTCCGACTTGGACAATCGTCCCCCTCAAACATCCATCGTCCGAAGACGCAGGTCTGCCACAGACGCCTCCTGTTAAGGTGCTATGCTGGACCTCCTGTAGGTGAGGCAGCGGAAATATTTAGCTCTCTTTGTAACTTTTGATTTTATTAATGATGTGTGCTTTTTAAAGGAGAATTTAGGATCTAATGGATACCAAGGTATTTACAAAAGGTAATTATTGTTCTGGTAATGGATACTGTTAGAGGATTTAGTGGTATTCGATAGGAGCAGTTGTGATGTATTAGGGTTTATTTTGAGTCTCCATTTGGAGAACCACCTGGAGCTTTTATCTAATATTATTTGCAACCATTCTAAGGCTTGTACCATAGTAAGAGCATTGAGAAATTAGGGCGGCATCGTCAGTTAACTGGAGGGGATAGCGATTAATGTTAATGAAGTTAGGGTTAGGATTATATAGGTCGTAGGAATAAATATTGTGTAGAAGTGCGGATAGTGGGGATCCTTGGGGTACACCTTGTTCGGGGTGGAATGCAGAGGATATCGTTTTTCCGATTCAGATTTATAGTGTACGATTTATGATGAATTTTTGGATAAGGTTAATAAGGTGAGTAGGTAGGTTAAGGGTACTGCACTTATACAGAGTCCGCCAACGGGTATTGACGATTTTCGGAGCGTTGTGGCAGAGGTACTAAAAAGGAGAGGGGGGAATTTAGGTAGGGAACTTGTTTACGCTAGAAAGCAGTTTAGTGACCATGAATTCGTGGTCTGTGCAGCAGCGCGTTTTTTTATATAACAGTATTTATCCTAACAAAGTCTATAATTGAAGTTCAGCAGCAATTCGCGCGGCATTATAACGTTCCACGGAAGGGTGGGATTCCTTTAAGGAACACCATATTGCAATGGCACCAACGTTTTATGGAAACTGGAAATGTCAACAACGTTTACCGCGGGGGGGCTGAGATTGGTACGTACCCCAAAGAACATCGAAAGAGTGCGAGTAGCGGTACAGCGAAGTCCACAACGTTCGGCAGTTCGCCAAGCAAGAGCATTGAACATTTCGAACACTAACGTCGGACGAATTTTACACGAGGGCATAGAATTTCATCCCTATACAATTCAATTAGTGCACGAGATTAAACCGCAAAATTTTGCAGCAAGCAGCCAGTTTAGTGCAGACTTTTTGGCTCTTCTTCGCAATGATGCGAATGTTTTGTATAATTTAATTCTATCCGATGAAGCGCATTTTCATTTATCGGGTTTGGTTTACAAATATAATAAGCGCTACTGGTCGTCTGAACAACCTTGTGCAGTTCACGAGCAACCCTTACATTCGGCGAAAGTCACAGTGGTTCGGAATACTTGGGCCTTATTTCTTTGAAGCAGAGAGTCGCACAGTTACTGTGTATTCTCAACTGTATTTAACAATGCTAGATATTTTTTTACCTGTGGAACTTAAGATATTGGGCAGAGATGTGAATAAATTATGGTTCCAGCAAGATGGAGCAACAGGTCACACTGCACGAGTGTATGCAGCGGTTGAGGCAGATTTTTTCAGCAAAATTGTTTTCGCGAAACGGCGATGTTAATTGGCCGGCAAGATCTCCGGATTTGACTTCCTGCGATTTATTTTTATGGGGATATTTGAAGTCGAGAAAGTACGCCGACAGGACCCATACATTAGAGTTCTTTTAGGGTTAAATGAAAACATTAGACGGGAGATAAGAGCCATTAATGCGGATATGTTGCGCCGTGTCATGCAATCAGTTCCCACTGAGCTACAAGAATGTCAAATAATAAATAGAACGCATTTGCTAAACGTAATCTTTAAAAATTGAATATTAATAAAAACTGCATTATGCATTGAATACATATATACCATGCTCATTTATGTGTTTCAATTAATAAACTTACAATCTTACCTTAAAAATCGTCAATACCCGTTGACGGACCCTGTATCATAGTCCGCGATGCCATACGGAATCAAAGGCCTTAGCTATGTCTAAGAATAGCACAACTACGTGTGCATAAATGTGATTTTTAAATACAGGAAATTTTTCTCTAAGGTATACGCATACACTGTAAATTACCCGACATTCGTTGTTTTTTTTTTAAGATTTCAATTTGAATTTTTTCTACTCGCAGACTAAGCATGAAGTAAAATTTCGAGTTTAGAAAAGCCTGAAAATTTGGATTGGCCGCGTAGCGAAGCGGAGCGGCCAATCCAAATTAGGCTTTTCTAAACTCGAAATTTTACTTCATGCGCCACACGTATAAATCACTGAAATCCCGTAAAGTTTAAAATATACGGCTTTAGCAATCTAATATGTAGATGTAAATAAAACGTGAGTCAAATTTTGTGCTGAACAAATTGTTTAAAACAGTGATTATAGGCAACCTGATAACTCTAACGTATATTAGGTTGCCTATAATCGTTGTTGTATGTGTGTTTTGTGATCTTCACTGTAAATCAGTGTTTCATACGCGTGGCGCATGAAGTAAAATTTCGAGTTTAGAAAAGCCTAATTTGTCTGAAAGACAGATACTTACAGGACACTTTCAAGACAAAAATAGATGCAAGAGATAAATAGGTGCAATTAGTTTTAGGTAAATACTTACAAAACATAGTTATTTTAACTTTTAAACCAACTTTTCAACATTTAGATATCGGATTCAACTGTTTTTCAATTTTCACTGTATGAAAGTAATACATTTTCAACCGCAACAAAGAGATGATCGCACTGAAAAGAATACATTTCATACAGAGCGACCGCAAAAAAAACCAACTTCCATCAGAAATCCAAACGAAGTCCTTCTCTTTGTCGGAACAAATGGCGGTAAAAAAATGACATTAAAAATTAGCCCCTCGTCAGGGGAAAAACGAACGGAGGGCCGGGCGCTGATTCCTAAATGGGACGGCAAAAAAAACGCCGCTTACCGAAAAGACCCTTAATACGCTTTTTTGACGTCGCCCTCTTCATCAATGTCCACTGATGTTTACTAACACTGCTATCTGTTATGTGCAAGTGGACGGGCCTCGATTTAGCTTTACAATGTTTCTATGGAGACTTATCATTAGTATTGTGTACGATTTTATTGTGTTTTCAGTTTCTTTATCAATACAAAATAAATACACGCGCTTTAATTATGAGTGCTGAAATGTTTGTTTATTCAAACAAAAAAAAGTGCCGAGATTCTTTTCGCAATCTACAACAAGTTAGTATTACAAAGCCTATATCAAACACTCATTGAAACAACTACTTTCCAAGCTAATACCCCGACGGACATTATACAACAAGTATTTGCTGTTGAAATAGAAGAGGATTATAGAAATATAGAAATAATAAAGTTGGGTTGTGGATTGAAAAGAGAAAGAGGAGAACCTAGTACAAGATCGATATTTTATAAAAGTAAAGAAGGACAACAAATAGGAGGCGAAGAAGAAATATTAGAATTATGGAAAGACCATTTTAATGAATTACTGAACGAATCGATAGATGGGGACGAAGTAGAAGAATATGTAGAATTAGAACAAGAAGAACACAATAACGACGAACCACCTTCCCTAAAGGAAATAGAAGAAATCATAAGAAACTTGCAAAAAAATAGATGTCCAGGTAATGACCAAATAACAGCCCAATTGTATATATATGGGGGAGAGGTCCTACTAGACTGGATCCTCACACTAATGGCAAAAATTTGGGTGTAGCAAACATTCCCAAAAGATTGCAATGAAGCTATACTCTTACCAATATATAAAACAGAATGTTCAAATTATAGAGGAATAGCACTTCTAAATGTAGTATATAAAATTCTAGCAACGCACTTAAAAGATCGAATAACGCTGAAAATAGGAAAAAAATAGGTGAATACCAGTATGGTTTCAGAAAAGGTGGGTCGGTGATCAATCAGGTATTCGCGTTAAGAGAAATCCAGTTTCACATACGGTAATACTAATAATAAGTCTTTATTGCCCAACAGGAAAATTACATCCCAATTACAAGACAATATGTAAAATAAATTAATTACATGGCCGTATGCGTGTATACATATACAAATAAACAAAAAACGAAAAATACAGATACGTGAAAATATTATGTTAAGTTAGTTGCTCTTTCAAATGTGATAATAGAGATTTAATGTTGTCATAAAATATGTCGCCGGAATAAGGTAACGCATTATAAACACTACACATAATAAGTATAGGCGATTTAAGTTTATAGTTGGTTCTATATGGTGGTATACTAAACGTAAAATTTTGTCTGCTGCAAAAAGTTGGTATGCGCAACCGCACTTTGTAAAGAAGTTCAGGGGAGTCGATTGAATTGTGTAGTAATTTATACAAGAAAATGAGTGATGTCTTTTGACGACGTAGTTCAAGTGATTCAAAATTAAATGTGTTTAACAATGTATCATGATCAAATCCTCTAACCGCTGTACACTTTCTATCATTTTAATTTGATTTTGTGATTGTGGATACCACACTAAAGCAGCATATTCGAGCTTAGAGCGCACATATGAATAAAATAGTTTTTTTAATACATTAATAGTACTGAAGTCTGATGTACAGCGATAAATAAAACCTAGTGCTTTAAACGAATTTTTTACCACTGACTCAACATGATGATTAAAATTAAGATTGGAGTCGAAATAAACTCCAAGATCCTTAATGAGAGTAACATTTTCTAAGTAACAATTGTTAATTGAATAATTAAATTTGACGGGGTTGGATAATCTAGTGAACGTTAAATATTTACATTTAGTTTGAGTCCATTATTTTCACACCAGAGGGCAACTAAATTCAATTCATCTTGCAGTTGTAGGCTGTCATGTATGTTTTTGATAGTGGAGTAAAGCTTGAGGTCATCTGCATACAGCAGATGACTACATGTTAATATTTCCGACAGATCATTAATGAATACATTAAATAGTAAGGGTCCTAATATAGAACCCTGTGGAACGACAGAGGTTGGAGAATAGGGTGACGACTGAAAAGTATTAAACTAAATATAAGCACTACGTTCATTAAGGTAAGAGTGAATTAATCCCATAGAGGAATCACAGAAGCCAAATCTTTGAAGTTTCGATAGAAGGATGTTATGGGGAACTAAGTCAAACGCCTTTGACAGATCTGTATAAATTACGTCAAGTTGCCCCTTGGAGTCCAAAACTTCAGCAATGTCGTGGGTGATAAGACAAAGATTAGTTACTGTGGAACGGCACGGCATAAATCCATGTTGCATATTTGATAGGTATGGTTTTACATGCACATATATTTGATCAAAAAGTATACGTTCAAATATTTTTGCAATATGTGGCAATATTGCAATTGCTCGAAAGTTGTCAATTGATTGTTGTTTGCTTGAAGTTTTCGGAACAGGGCAGATTGATGCAATTTTTAAGCAGCTAGGAAATACAGAAGATTTTATCGATAAGTTGAATAAGGTGGTAAGTGGTTCGCATAGTACAGCAGCACAATCCATTAAAAGAAAGGCTGGCAATTTATCGTTACCTGATGAGTAATTGTTCGGAAGATTTCTGAGAAGTTTAAAGACATGTTCTACTGATGCAGTGTTGAATTGGAAATTAGGAACAAGACTGTGTTTAGTGTCAGTATTAATATTAGAAGGGGGCCTATGTACTGATGCGAAGTAATTACGGAAACTATTTGCAATAGCACAGGGATCATCAAGAAGAATATTATCATGAAGCAAAGTTGTAGGAATTCTTGATTTGATTGATTTTTTAGAGTTAACAAAAGCCCAGAATTGTTTCGGGTTAGTTGTAAGCTGATTTTCAAGTGTAGATATATATTTCATATATGAAAGTTTAATTTTGCTTTTAATTAAAGAGCGTATTCTTCTAAATTGAAGACTTAGGGGTGGGGAATTAGATTTCATTCTTTTTCTGATACAATTCTTTTCTTTGATAAGACTAATAATTTCCGATGTAAACTATGCAGGGTATTTATTCGCGTTTTTCAGTTTATATCTAGGAATATATTGCAATAGTGAATTCATAAAAATACTATAAAATTCCTGAAATGCTAAATCTACATCAGTAAATCGTCTAAGGATAGACCAATTGAATTGGGATAAATACGAATATATAGCGCAATAATTACCTCTGTTAAAATTAAAATTAAATAGATCGTCATTAATTTTATATGTATCGATTGTACATTTTAATGAAATGGTTAGCGCAGGATGATATGCACCTTCAAAGACAAACGGCAATAAATCCCTGGCAACAGAGCAATCGATATTAGACTAAATTAGATCTCAAATGTTATTGGATTTATTTTTTATATCATTAAACTGATGCAGATTAAGAAAACTGCAAGAGTTATTAATAATACATGATGTAGGTGTCGATGAGTTCTTCGAATTGGTGTACAATGTAGGGCAGTTAAATTCACCAATCAACAGAATCTTATTATTTTCAAAATTGATATCCATTATAAGTTCAAAAAACTGTCTCAAGTCCTCCGCTGAAGTTTTCGGTGGGATATAAACAAGTATGACGCATAACCAAAATGAGTTTAGCTTACATTTACAAATTAATACATCAATAAGAGGTAGTTGGATACTTATATTGGATATAAGTTCAGTTTTGATATTTTTACGAGTCGCAATTAAAACTCCACCCCCTCTTGATTTTCCGGATAATAGAGGATCTCGGTCGGTTCTGTGCACTATATATTCACTACTAAATAATTCACAATCATTTACACTAGAAGTTAGCCAGGTCTCTGTTAGAAGTATCAAGTCGTAATCACATACACTTACGCTGTTGTAAAATAATTCAGTTTTAGTATTTAAGCCACGAACGTTTTGGTAGTATGCTGTTAGATTTCCAGTGGGCAATACGTCTCATTGGGTAGTGGAAACTACTCGCGGTGTACCTTTTATAAACTTTATGGTCAAGTTGGCTTCATCTTTAGTCTTCCTATCTTCCAATTCGTCACGAGCGTTCAGCAGCATTTTATGTTGCGTGGGGGTACGGTCAGGGCCTATTCTGATAACGTCCAATTTCAGATTTTTGCAGAGTTTAGTAAAAGTAAATGCGAATCGCAACTTAATCGGCCTCGGCTTGCCTCCGGGTTTGCCAACTCGAAACAGGGCAGCATCTGAGAGAGCAGCAACGGTGGTAGTACTGCTCTCAAAGGCACGTTGAAGATAGGCCATGTCTTCGTTCTGTTTTTCTGTATGATTGGTCTTGTCAGACTCGGGAACGTTAAAAATCATGACATTATTTGCACGTTGAAGTCTGTGCTCTACTTCCTTAGTTATTTCTTCGGGGATACATGGAGAATTTATTTGTTTCAAAGCAGACTTCATTCGACATGGAATTAATATCTTGTCTACAGGAAACTAGTTGTTGTTTTATATCTTCTGCAAAAGGTTGGAAATAACTCTTAAATATATCATTAATAGCGGAGAGAACATCTGATGAAACTGTTTTAGCGGTAGCAGTAGATTCAATATTCCATGTAGAATGACAAGTGGAACACATCCATTTTCCATTTGTTGATTTAAGGCAATCCCTGATTTTATTTGGGTTTATAAACTGGTTACAGATAACGCAGTTGGGCATTTTAGGTGTTTAGTTTTATATAATTATTGAAATTAGGAATAGAATATTTATACAGGGGCACAAAATTTCACACTGCAGGGCCAATTACAGTGACTGACAGTACACAAGACAGGGGGGGCTCGGAAAGGAATTTACAAATGACAGAGAAACATACAAATTCAAATATAGTGGTGTTTTTCCCGTGAGTTGGTTACGCTACTGGTAATTCATGCGACCCGTGTGTATACGATTGCGCGCTGCGCGAACATCTGATTGAGGTTAGCAATCGGCTTAAGCCACACGTGTATACTTCCAACAACAAACCACGCACCAGCGGTGAAACGAATGTATCTCAACAACATACACAGGACAAACAGCTCACAAAACCATACTCAGGACACAATCAAATCCAAACAACTGTTAAATCTCACAACAAACACTGAACCGCAAGTCCGATGCGCACATAATGTTTATGATACAAAAAAAAAGAAAACATATGTGCTATTTATAGACTTTCGTCAAGCATACGATCGAATTAAACAGAAGGAGTTATACAGGGACCTAGTAGAGCTAGGAATAGATGGCAAATTGCTGAAGCTAATACAGCTAACACTGAACGAAACAAACAATAGGGTGAAGATCGGCAACAGAACATCAGAATATTTCAAAGTCAAGGAAGGAGTTAGACAGGGAGATCCATTGTCATCATTACTTTTTAGCTGTGCCCTGGAGCTAGTGATAAAGCGAACAAATCTCCATAGAAAAGGACTATTCTACCACAAACAACATCAGTGCTTAGCATTTGCGGATGATTTGGCCATCATAACCAGAAACAAAAATGAACTCCAGGCGTGTGTAACCAAACTGGAAGAAGCCTCCCGTAAAATAGGTTTACTAATAAATGAAGAGAAAACGAAGTTGATGACATGGACAGACAAGGAATACAAGGAAAATGGGAACATCAAAATAACAAATACCAAAGGCAAAACTTATACTTTTAAGGAGGTGGAACACTATACATACTTGGGCACCCAATTTTATAGAAGACCAAATATAAGAGGAGAGATACAAACGAGACTCATGAAAGGAAACAGATGCCTACAAGGACTGAGAAAAATATTCTACAATAAAAATATAAGTCGAAAACTAAAAATAAAAATATACAAATCGATCATAAGACCTATAGCATTATTTGGAAGTGAAATTTGGACGTTAGGAACAACGGAACAAAGAATGCTAGGTGTATGGGAGAGGAAAATACTAAGAAAAATATACGGGCATAAAAAGTTTAAGTAGTGTGGGAAAGAAGGATAAATAAAGAAATAAAAGAATTATATAATGAACCAGATATTGTAGCTGTAACAAAAGAACAAAGATTAAGGTGGTTGGGCCACATAATGAGAGTGGAAAATGATAGGATACCCAAGAAACTGATTGAAATGAATATAGGAGGAAGGAAAAGAAGAGGAAAGATATAGAAGAATGTAAAATTACCAGATGAAAAGAGAAAACCTATGATAGGAAAAAATGGAAAAGAACTGTGGAACAAGCCATGGGCCTACTAGACCTGAAGTGCTAGGATATATATATATTTGCTGTTACATGCAGTAACCTACTGCAAATGTAACAATTATTCAGGCCATCTATAGACGCGTTTCGAGATTTATCTCTCATCAGTATAGCTTTGCCATTCCCTCTAAACAATTTGACACCTTAGACTGGCGGTCGCGTTACTACGATATAGTCTTTGTAAGACTAACTTGTTGTAGATTGCGAAAAGAATCGCACTTTTAATTTTTGAAGTATTCTGCAACGAAGAATTAGCAATTTCATTTATACTTATGTTTATTTTTTGATAAAATAACTTTAAATTGAAGTGAAAAATCTATACACTGTTTTATTTGAGTATGGTTAGGTTAGGTTAGGTTTATATGGCAACAGCCGATACTGTTCACTTAGGCCCATAGGGCCCGCTGTGATACCATGAGAGATCCTTTCCCTATACAACCCAATTTGAGCACCTAATGATTCCGATCAGATCTCCCACCTTTATAGGTGAGAGCTCCGCCAGTTCACTTGCGTGGTGCAGACCGAGGTACTTCATTCGTTTCCCCTCAAGAGCAGGACATTGACCTAGATAGTGGAGTACTGTTTCTTCCTCCTCCTTATCTAGGCATTCTCTGCAGTAGTCATTGTATTTGAAACCCATCTTTTGTGCGTGTCCACCCAGAAAACAGTGACCCGTGATGATGCCTACTGCCTTCCTTATGTCGATTCTGCTAAGTGCAATTAATCTTTTACTGTTTATAGTGTCACACATAGGCCATAGCTGCCTTGTTATGTGACACGTGTCTTCTTCCTTCCACCTAAGGTTAACCCATAATGTCATTTGGTCCCTTAATAGTCTCTTGCATTCCCCAAGAGGAATGTCGGCGGAAAGTTCAGTAGATAGGTCTCTCATCCTTGCCCCCTTCCTTGCGAGGCCGTCGGCAATTGAGTTTCCCTTGATATCACTGTGACCTGGTACCCAGATGAGCCCCACATCACAGCTGTTAGCGAGCTTGTTAAGCACTTTTCTGCAGTCTCTGACCACCTTGGAGGTGCAGTAGGGACTATTTAATGTCCTAATGGCGACCTGGCTATCGGTGACGAACCTAATATGGTTTACCTGAAAGTCGGTTTTACCTATCCAGAGCTGTTTCCATCGGCTCCTTAGAGGCCGCCTCCTTCTTGGAATTAGCGGTCTCCCGATCCCCGATCCTTCCTATAGATTTTGAGGGTGATCGCCCCAAAGCCATATCTTATCACCCCTCCACAGGTCTCTAGAAGGGCGACGGACTCCTCGTTGACGGTGATTGTCGCCGGTATGGTATTGCCCCTCGCCTCCCCTACACTGACCACCATCCAATCCGCTGTCGGCAACTCCGGGTTGCTCATACGGATGAATTCTTCGATCGTCGGCGGGTCAGCAGGCTCAGTCGGGACCCAGGCCCTGCACCGAGGTCTGTTCGGGATCTTGTCCCTGGTAACAGCCTCGATAGCAGCAGCCGGCCAGACCTCACCTACCTTCCCTATGGCCAGCCTGAACAGGTCAGCAGACCTCTGATCTGCACAGGCCACCAGTTTGACGTGACCCTGGTGCCAAACTGCGTCTCGGCACTTGGGAGCCGTTCCTGGATTAGCAGACAGAACCTCCTTATAGACTTTAAGGAGGGCCATCTCTGCCAGCTGCCAATTCGCCGGCGAGATTGAACCCTCCCTGTGGCTCCTATCTATTACTGCAAATATAGTGTGCTCCTTGAGGATGTCACTATAGGTGCGGCCTGGTGTAATTTTCGGAGAGGGTCCGGTCCTCCTTACCTTTTTAGGGCACGGTGGGGTCTCCCCCTGCGATCGCTGCCTTTTGGGCGTTGCGGTCGCAGCGGGTTTCTCCCCGTGTTCCCTAATTATTTTCCTAGCCCATTTCTTTTTATCCTGGTCGGAAAGCTCGGTCTCTGGAACGGACTCGAATTTCAGGTGGATTCGGTGAGCCGCTCTTCTGTTTCTGAATGCCCTTGCAGAGGGTTTCAAGTCTTCATTGTATGCCTGTCGCTTCTGGCCAGCCTTAGCCGTAGCCTTCCCCGACTTTTTGGAGTCCTTCTCGGACTTGTGTTTGCCTTGAAGGCCTGACACGGATGGACAGTTGCCCCCTCCAGATCCGATGGGGCAGCCCGCTGACGCGGGGTGGGATTTTTGAGTACCCACTTGGAGACTAGTTCCTACGTTTTGCTTGTCCATTTTTGAGTGTATAGAAGAAGATGGAGAAGATTGATAGTTCAAAGATTACAAGCTGGGTTTGGATCCCCCTTTGAGTCCCGATCAGTTCGGTGAACTGAAGGGGATCCAGAAATGATTAAAGAGTTTGCCAAGAGTGGCTGTATAGAGGTGAAGCGATTCTACAAAGGAGACTGTAACAGCAAGGAGGTTGTATCAGCCTCGGAACGTTTAGCGATAAGGTCTCACCTCACAGCAGCACAGGGGTCCGGGTTTCCATAGAGGAGGCCCGTATCTCCGCGCTCCGCTCATTGGCCTTCAACCTTTCCTTGCCCCCACACCACGTCAAGGTACGTTCCTAGCGTGAAGGTTTATTTGAGTATGGTCATAGGGATTTACATGGTAAAATATGTATCCCATGTCAACTTTTGTTGTCGTACAAATTTGAATTTTTTTATGAGTTTTATTGATAAATCAACATATTTTCTAGGAAATGTACAATACTAGAACATGATGTTAGATGTCTTTATGTTTGATTTCACAGTTAAAATTAATAATACAAATAATTAAGCCAAAAAACAACTTGGCAAAAATGTCATAAGGAATTAAATTTTGCGCTGAACAAATTGTTTAAAACAGTGATTTTAGGCAACCTAATAACTCTAACGCATATTAGGTTGCCTATAATCGTTATTGTGTGTGTGTGTTTTTTTAACTTTACCGTAAATCAGTGTTTTTAAGCGTGGCGCATGAAGTAAAATTTTGAGTTTAGAAAAGCCTAATTTGGATTGGCCGCTCCGCTTCGCTACGCGGCCAATCCAAATTCTTAGGCTTTTCTAAACTCGAAATTTTACTTCATGCTCAGTCTGGGAGTGGAGAACACTCGTCAAAAGCCTCAAATTAACCGCTCTGAAACAACGAATTCCCGCAAATTAAAAAAACTTGGCGAAAATGTCATAAGGAATCTTACTTTTGCTAAACTTGAAAGCTAATGTAAATAATTCTAACATGTTTATGTCCTTCTAACAATGCTTAGAAACCACGGAGGGAAGTAACGGTCGTACTTGTTGGGAAAACACAAAACTTTGTAACGGGGTAATCGACCACTAATGATAGGCTAGTTGCTTAATCCAATTAATTTATTAATTTCCGAGCTTTCGGAGCTTTTTGGCTTCTTCTTCAGGGATTTCACTACAATAAAATGATACAAAAAATAAAAACCGTAATTTTTTACAGAGCGGTGAGTTAATTATTAAAAAATTATTGAAATGAAAATGGCGTGAAATGATTAATATGGAGTGACTTTATATAACATTGATTTAAGTGAAAATAAGATGATGAAATATGATAGATTAGTTAATTACAATTTTAATTCTATTGACCAATACCAGGGGCCAAAACTCGGAATCTTAGGTTCCATCAGACTCAAGTGCAGGTCGGACTTTTTATTGCGTTGCTACGCATCTCCATTCACCAAACTGTGGAGAAACGCTCCTTTTTGCGTTTTCTTCGGGGCCAGCCCGCGAACATCATCACCGTCGCTTGTAACAATTAAAACCACCACATACACGCCACACTCGTCAACAAAACACGAAACTCCACAAAACAGATTAAAAACACAACCTGGTATTTGCAACAGGTGCGTGGTTAGAATGACAGTAAGGTGGCCGTCGCTAGCCAACTTCAGTTCGTGGGGATGCGCGAAGATGATCACGCGAGAGAGAACCAGCCGTGAAACACGGCACACACAGCCGCGAAATTCAAAGTCCGTCTCACTCGCGAGAACACCCGCGAAATTTGAATTGATGAGTCCGGCGTGAGAAGGGAGAAAAGTGAACTGGCGTCCTCAACCCCTCACCCCGTCACCCGACGAACCGCGCTCTCACCGCTTGGTTCCTCGGGCGACAGGGGAGAAGCACAAAACTCCAGACTCCGTGAAAATGTGGTGAAAAATTCGCCAGCTGAACCCGATTCAGTTTGTATTGTGACCATTCCACAGTTGAAAAATGGAGCAACAATCATATTTCACGCGTACAGCATAAGAAGAAGCAGCTTATATGTAGATGGCCTATAATTAGCGGTTACAATTAATGATGTTGGTTACAAAGTGAAAACACACAGCTTTGATTCATTTAACAATTGAAAATTTAATATCCCGAGCGACTGAAATGCTTGGAGAGTTCACTCACACATACGGTGTGAATGAACCCTCCAAGACACAGCCGTCCTCAGTGGTGTTTATGCAACTCAATAAACATCTCCCCCAGCATCGTTACAGCAGAAAAAAGAAGAGATATAGGAAAGGTATATAATTGAATTAAAAACATCCGTCACAACATCCCCGATCACATGGTCAAATCCATTGTAATTGACAAGTAAGTTTTTATTACAATCTGAACCCTATTACAAACCTACCCCGCTCCGAAAAAATCAACCCACTAAGAAACCGACACAAAAATCCGCACAAAAACACCACCTGTGGACCGGAGGCATGAAGCTCAAACAGTAAAGTCAAAAGATATTCTGGGTGCCTTTCTAATTTCACCCAGTTCGATTAAGTAAGCGTAAGTGCTACTTAAATTATCTGTATCTGACTTGAAATTCATGGCTCCGGTTGCTTCCTTTTTTATGTGGTACATTTCCAGGAAAAGTCTTTTCCTGTAGTTATCCATTGTGTCAAGGACTTTTACGTCAGTGAAGTTCGGCCTGTGATCTGTCTCATTTGTGTGAATGGCTAGTGCGCATGTATTTTTATTCAGCCTGCAATCACTTTTGTGTTTTGCCATTCTGGCTTTAAGCCATTGGCCCGTCTGGCCATTATATGACAGATCACATGCCGAGCAAGGGATCCTGTAGATTACTCCTGATATCATTGATACTGGGACCTTATCTTTTACCTTTGTGAAAATTCTACTTAATGGATTGGCTTTATATTTAGCTATCTTAACACTGTCATGCCTCAGGACACCAACAAGTTTATGTGTGAGTCCTTCAATGAAGGGCAATTTTGTGTATTGAATCCGGGGGGGGGGGGGCTGCTCAGGCATCTCATTATCGACTACATTCGGATTTGCTACTGGGTCATCCGTTGGGTTTGGATTTGGTCTATTGAAGAAAATTTTATTAACAATCGGTTGAGGGTAACTATTGTTCAGGGCGATATCTCTTAAAATCTTTAGGTTTTTATCCCTAAAGGATATGTGGCAGATCTTAAGGACCCGGTCTTTCAGCCCTAACAGTGCATTTATTTTCACATTGTTGGGTGCGCTAGAGTGAAAATTAATGTACCGCCCTGAATTCGTGGGTTTCCTATACCAATCTAGAAGTAGAACGTTCCCTTCACCTCTTATAACCCGAGTGTCCAAGAAGGGAATGGAACGTTCCACTTCTGATTCAGTTGTGAATTGAATGTGTGGATTGTGACTGTTGAAAATGGTTAAAGTTTCATTTAGCTTGTTTTCAGGAATGCCCAGTAGCAAATCGTCGTTCTAACAATGAACATTGATAATTAATTTATTAATAAAAACAAAAAATTGTTTCAAATTTGGACTTTTGGGTTGTTGTATTATATTCAAGGGAATAGTTCGTTGGTTAATGTTTATATTTACAGGGGTGCGTATTTACAATGGATTTATTTACACATTTATTTGGATACAGGTGCTGCGCTTCAGCGGCCCTCCTGCTCCTCGCTCGGACGCTGAATCTGCGGGGGTCCTATAGGGAAACTCCTAGCGGGTCGATCGCGGTGTATGGCAGAGGTGACGCGTGCAATCGCCGTGTGTCGGGTAGGCCGGTGTTCTCGGGCTGTTCCTGTCGACGGGCCGATGACGTGGAGGTCCCTCCGCAATCCTCCTGCGTGCCTTGCGGGGTGACGGAGGTACCGGAGAGAGCGAATGTGGCACCACCAGGTATGGGGTGGTCCTTCGCCTCCTGTGCGCCTCTCGGGGTAAATTTTCTGATCTTATTAAAAACTTTCAATTTGAAGACTCCAACGAGTGTTTCCACTCCCAGACTAAGCATGAAGTAAAATTTCGAGTTTAGAAAAGCCTGAAAATTTGGCTCGCGGAGCGACCGAGCCAAATTAGGCTTTTCTAAACTCGAAATTTTACTTCATGCGCCACGCGTATAAAACACTGATTTAAAATGAAGTTCAAAATATACTTCTACTTCATTTAGTTTAGTTCATTGACTTTACTAATGGAATATATGAAAGTATACTTAAAAGAAAAAATCTCTGTATGTGTTGTAAATAAAGTTGCAAGTTGTAGCGTTCTCTTTTTTGAAAATCACTGCATCGTGACAATTTATTTGACAAATTATGATTTATTTGTCACTTTAATACTCATTTACCAACATCTCAAAATTTGATGTTAAAATACCCTAGTTTTAAAGCAGGACTTCAACTGTTCGCAGTGAATACACCCTAAGTTTGGTCATATTAAAAAAAAACAGAGTTTATGTACGCTGTTATGCAACGTCATTGAATGACATACACATCATGTATATTCTGTTTTTTTTTTTTTATTTGCTGAAATTCAGTTTAGCTGCACAGCGATTTCTTTTATTGTTGTGCATATTTTATGCTATGGTACGTACATTTTCCGATAAATGAAAGGCAGGAAAGTTGTTGATAGAGTTATAGGACTTACCGTTTGCTCAAAATTTGTTATCGAAAATTACAGTTTTGACAAGAGGTGTTTGTTGTCAGGCGCTTGTTATTGTCATAGATGACCTAATTAACAGCGGCGGCTTGCAGCCTAACTTCTGGGTAGGCCAGAGAGAGAAGGTAATATGTATCCCTTATTGAAAGGTGACTTTGTTGTGCAATTCCTTGCGCGATCACAACCTCAAATTTGTGTGCCTTGGCAACGGAGACAGCGGCCACGGTACTACCAGGTACTTGGCCGTCCTTCTAATCGTGTTCCGGAGCCTCTTGCGAAAGCGGGCGTAGTGACCCGGTTTGGAGGTTGTTATGGTTGCGGCAGAATCCGGCATTACCGTGCGGATTCTGTTTTGGCCTAGTGTGCCATGGTGAGCTCGCTTAGCCTGTTCCTCTACTTAGCTAGCTAGAGTAGAAGGAACTGATGCTGTTTGTGGGGGTGTGCGCCCTATTTAAGCCCTGCGGTCCGGCTCTTGCATCCCCGCTCGTACCGCGTGACGTAGGTGAGGACGGGTGCATTCGCTCGCCGCAGGGTGGTAAGTCACCCTACTGGCGAGCGCTTTTCGCGCGTCCGGGCATACACTGACGTGTCTTCACATAGACGACAACAAAAATACTTTCCTTTTGTTTTGCACATAGGAGAAAGTAAAAAAAAACTGACGTAAAACACAGTATTTAATTTTGATTTTTTATTGAATTCATCAATTTGCCAAATTTCATTTTTAATCATGACTACAAATCTAGTTAACTAATACCCAACTCTGCGTCGAAAAACATAACAACCCTGGCTTAAACTGACAGCTATGACAGTTTAAAATTGTGTATCCTTAATGTCTGTATCTAAAAGGTAAAACGATTTATCTCCACTTTTCAATTATTGAAGAAAAATGCAATTTAAATTCTGGCAAATAAATTGATTGTGAGTTACGTGAAGATCAAATTAATTTAACGAATAAAGCACTAATAACCTTTCTTCACACTTTTATTTGAATTACCAAATGTACATTTCGGACACAAAGTGACCATTATCAATGGATTAACACTGTGTTAATCCATTGATAATGGTCACTTTGTGTCCGAAATGTACATTTGGTAAATCAAATAAAATTGTGAAGAAAGGTTATTAGTGCTTTATTCGTTAAATTAAATTCTGGCATTAGGAAATAATGCGATATCTCGCCGAAGGTTAATAAATATTAATTTATAAATCCATATCTTAGCAATATTTATGAACCGTAAAAAATAATAAAATCGTTTTATAGTTATTATCATTATAAATGCATTTTTTAGCAAAGTTAATAGAGTTAACTGGTTTTTCCGTATCGTGATGGAGTTTTCCCTACATCTACTATAAGTTATAGTTGACAGTAAAATGTGTCCTATGATTACAGTTTTCACAACAAAATAGACATATCATTTGAATATTTTCTAGCATGAGTAGTTTCTTTGTGTATACACAACTATATTAAATTAAAATAAAAGGCAGTGCAACACGCTTTTATTTAACATATGTCACAAATTACATAGGCAATGATGAATTGGAAACACCTGCGATTTTCCACAAAAAATCCACATTACCTTCAATTACGCTCGCACCCTTTAATTTCCCCCCCGCATAATCAACATCTGATTCTTTTCCCATTACGTACAAACCGATTCCAGTCATTAACAAAATGTTTTCGATCAGATTACGTGCGCCATATTCAAATAAACCGCTTTTTTTGTTAATCATTAGACGCGAGGCGGCAGCGAGCAACAGCTGCAACATCATTGTCCGATTATTTAGGGGTCGTGTAAACACAAAACGGGGAAAAAATCCGGAGAGGGTTTGTGTGTTAAAAAAAAAGGCGAGTCGATTGATCGAACGCGTAAACACGTAATGAATATTTCAGCGGGGCCTTTCAAACTGAATTATCAGAGTGCCTGTTAATTTGTTAAATAAATTAGTACTAAATTAGAATGCGATGTTCGGCGTTTAATTCAATTAAAAACTCTGGGGTAATTTAATTATGAGGCGCACAAGCGCGCCTCTTTGGACGAGACGAGAAGTCGACGAGTGTGACGCTATGTCTCTCTATCTCTCTGGTTTTCTACACTTACTTAGATTAAAATCTTAATGCTGTGCGGATAATTTCATATGATTCCGCTCAAATGATTTATGATGCTTTTACACTTGCTCAACTTATCCAATATCATAAAGCTTGTTAATATAAATACTGTTAAGATTCTTTCTCTGAATATCTACAATTTTCATTAAAATCATATAAATTTCATTTTTTATTTAATTCATATGCGTAGCCAGTATTTTGACCAAGGAGGGTCACAAAACAAAAATATGCCTAACTTAATAAACACTTATAAATATCAGTAATAGAAAATTGATAAAAACACTTGGTTTGTAATACTGATGTTATCGGGGCGTGGGACGTCGCTTGCTGTTTATGCTAAATTTAATAGATAATTTGAGAGAGCATGAGTTTTCCATAAAAAACAACGTCCCTCCGTAACAACTCCGATTAGCTAAGTACTTTAACACACACACAATAATAACAAAAGAAACTTACCGAAATCCTAGTTCAAAAGACACTCACTTTTATTATGTTTAATTTAAAATGATTTGTAAATTAACCTCTGACTTCCAAAAACAAGGATAAAATATTTATTCACGACACACAAAGCAAAATAACACAAGAATGATAATGAATGAAATAAATGACACAAACAAAAGAAAATAGAATAACAATAATGAACGAACGCAACGACTTACGAACTGACTAATTCGCGACACTTAATGATTTCATAGAAACTTGGTGAAACTTTGTTGATGATAACTCTGATGATGATAACTCCGATGATGATAGCTCCGAACTGTACTGTCTTTCCTCTGTCTTCCGCTGTCTCTTATCTTCCCAACCACCGCTGTCTTCACCCCCGCCATGTATCTTGGGGGTGACGGTGATTGGTCGAGAACGTGGTGGAAGAAGCAGAGGGTGGAGTTTTCATATTTAGCTGAGGCCAAAAGTTTTGGGCCTCTGGTTTTCGACTGCTCCGGCGTGTCGAAGTTTGTGCTGCAGATGTTACGACCATAAACCTTTGTTCTCGCTGTTTTTCCGAAATTTTGAGAAATTCCCAAAGGCTTTGTTTTCATGGTCGTAAACATCTACAGCGCGCCGTGGGCTTTATGGCGCTGGTCCTCGGAGGTGCGGAATTTTATGACCTTCCTCGGGGTTGTAAACATCGGCCGGTGCTGGTCGCGCGGTTAATGATGGGGTGGTTTGCAAGTCGTCGTTGTTGTTCACGTTCGGGGGAATTCAATGTACGAGTAATTAACATATTTACAAAGAAAAAAATATATACAAAAGAACTTCGAATGAATGGTTACGAACTTGAGTCATTTGGAATTAAAATGATTATGAAATGAAATGAGCAAAACAAATGGAGTCGGATGTTTTCCTCGAATGTGAATCAAATAATCAAGTTACGACGTTTTCGATAAAACGCCGGTAACACTGATATGGTTGATTTTAAAGTAATGTTTGTGCATAAATTTAACTTATTATTCGAAGAAAAAACTCAACCCATAAAACAATCATTAACTAAAGCAAATATTTCGAGTTTAGAAAAGTCTACAAATTTGGTTTAGTCGCGTAGCAAATGTTTTTTTTTTGCCTTTTGCCTGGCCTTAGTTACGAGACTATTAGCCATCATCAATTTTTTATTTGTATACTTTTATTTATTAACTTATTACTAAGTATAACATATAACTATATATTTGGACGTCACAACACATTCACACAACACCCAGGGTGGTCACGACGTAGCAAATGTTCAGGCTTATAAAACACTCATTTATTGTAAAAATAAAAAAACATCCTTCGTCATGTATGTATGTAATAACCAGAGTTGTTACACACACTTTCTTTTAAAACAGTGTTTTAAACATATTTAAAAACAACCGTCGTATTTTGTTTTAAACATGATTTAAATCTTACATTTATTTAAAACATGTTTTAAACGTTAAATTTGTTTAAAACATTTCTTTTATTATTTTAAATTTGCTAAATTATATTCTATATTACTTCATTGTGATTTTTTGTTTACATTTTTAAATTTTAGCCAAATTGTTAAAGATATTTCAAATTGCATTATTAAACATAACATTTTATTACAAGAAAATATCAAATATGTGTGCATAAATGTGATTTTTAAATATAGGGAATTTTTCTTATATGCATATACGGTAAATTTTACAACATTCGTTGATTTTTAAAAAGATTTTAATTTGATCTTTTAGACGAGGGTTTTCCACTCCCAGACTAAGCATGAAGTAAAATTTCGAGTTTAGAAAAGCCTGAAAATTTGGATTGGCCGCGTAGCGGATCGGAGCGGCCAATCCAAATTAGGCTTTTCTAAACTCGAAATTTTACTTCCTGCGCAACGCGTATAAAACACTGAAATATCGCAAAGTTTAAAATACACGGCATTAGCAATCTAATTTGTAGATGTGTATAAAACGTCAGTCAAATTCTGCGCTGAACAAATTGTTTAAAACAGTGATTATAGGCAACCCAATAACTCTAACGTATATTAGGTTGCCTATAATCGTTGTTGTATGTGTGTGTTTTTTAACTTCACTGTAAATCAGCGTTTTTAAGCGTGGCGCATGAAGTAAAATTTCGAGTTTAGAAAAGCCTAATTTGGATTGGCCGCTCCGCTTCGCTACGCGGCCAATCCAAATTCTTAGGCTTTTCTAAACTCGAAATTTTACTTCATGCTTAGTCTGGGAGTGGAAATCACTCGTTAATAGCCTCAAATTAACCACTTTTAAACAACGAATTCCCGAAAATTTAAAAAACGCTGTAATTATCGGGATATGTATACTTAAAAGAAAAATGCCCTGTATGTTCTGTTTTAAACACATTTTAAACGTGTTTTAAGCACGTTTTAAACATGTTTTTAATGATTAATGTTTTAAAAAACTGTTTTAATTAAAACGCTTTTTTAACAACCCTGGTAATAAGAATAATCTATTCCAAAATGAAATTAAATCGTGTTTTTTTTTTACTATGGTTTGTTTTAAATATTCAAGACGATTGATGAGGATCGTCATAATTTGACAATCAAGTCATGATCATTTTCAGTTTAAACAAACGTAACAATTTTTTACCACTGCACAGTGTGATATATTAGTAATATAGCAGGATTAAATTCTTAAATTATGACGATTAATTTTATATCCCATTTTTATTAATGTAATTTATACCATACCATCAATGGCACGCCCTTTATAATTAAAAGTATGTACAGTTGCGAGAGAAAAAAAAAACTAGTACAGCTTTAGTCACTTATAAAATATTGTATTTTTTCTTGTAAAACAAACTTGTCATGTACAGGTTGACAATATTTTTTTCTTGGCCGACAATACGATACTTTTGCTGACATGCACTTCATTAGCAATGTCTCTAATGCTAATACCTTCTCTCAATGGCTCGTTATTATCACGTTATGCGTTTCAATTAATTGAGACATGTTAATGTTAATTAAATTTCTTTTGACATTCCCGTAGATTTGTCAATTTGATTGACAATTTGAAAAATCAAAGTGAGCCCAGTTCACATAGCCAAATATTTTGCTATACTAGTTTTTTTCTCTCCCAACTGTACATACATACAGACTTGGTGTGCTCAGATTTTTACCTTTCGGTGTATATCTTTCGAGCATCCGTCTAAGGACCGGTGGATCACCGACATATCTGCGAACCACTGCCCATCGGAGACCAACCCACGTGTGGACCGGAGAGGCGAGTAGGCACCCCTGGGCTTTTCATGGCCCACCTTCCACTCCTCATTTTGCGGCGACAAGCACCAGGGCTGAGTAAACCCTGCCATGTGTAAGTTAGCTCTATCCAAGATAGGGACACAGAGGTTACCTCAGGAAGGTCTACAGCTTTGACTTGGACAATCGTCCCCTTCAAACATCCATCGTCCGAATAGTCAGGTCTGCCCCAGACGCCTCCTGTTAAGGTGCTATGCTGGACCTCCTGTACATACATACAGCGAATTTTTTTTTAACTATATCTACATTCCACAATGTATACGCTGTTTAACGAATAGTTCAACCCATTTAGAGGCCTAATCCTCTACGATTAGGATGGCTGTCTTTCCATTGGGAATGGTAGGCAGCGGTCCGAATAAGTCGAAGGCAATCTTTGGTTGACAGCGCGTGTCTGTAGTAATCCGGCAGGTTTCACATTGGACACTTTATATCGTTGACATGCTGCACGTTGCTTACAATACATTAAGCAACGTGCAGCATGTCAACGATATAAAGTGTCCAATCTGGAACCTGCCGGATTACTACAGACACTGTTTTGCATCCCTTTCCAATAAAACTTTTATTGATGCGCGAGAGGATCCTCTGGATTCCATAGTGTCCTGCGGTGGCATCATCGTGAAATGCTTTAATTATGCGTGGAATCTCTTCTTTGGGGACCACTTGTTGTGTATCTTCTTGCTCTCTTTGCGGGTCGTACCGGTACAGAATGCCATTACCCATAACGTATTCTTTTCTCGTCCAGTAGACAGCATTTTCGGTAGGTTGGATGGCTTTTAGGTCATTGATTATCTTCTTCGAATCATTATCTTTGAGCTGCGCGTCTTCTATGTCACTCTCTTTTCGGGATGCCATGTCGATGGAAATTTTCTTCATTTGCCAAGGATGCAGATCATCGTCGTCATTTACGGGGCGGGACAAGGTTTCAGCTACTCTGTCCACTCGTCCTGATATGTAGTCAATCTGAAGGTTGTAGGACTGCAATTGCAATGCTCATCGCACCAAGCGTCCTGTCGGCGACTGTAGACTCATCAGCCAACGAAGGGGTTGATGATCGGTGGCAACAGTGATTAGGGGCCTCCTTTTCAGTGGTGGCATGGCGTTGTGCATCTTCTTGCTTTCCTTGCGGGTTGTACCGGTACAAAATGCCATTAGCCATGACTTATCCTTTTCTCGTCCAGTAGACAGCATTTTCGGTGGCTTGGATGGCTTTTAGGTCTTTCATTATCTTCTTCGAATCATTATCTTTGAGCTGCATGTCTCTTTTGTCACTCTCCTTTCAGGATGCCAATTTCCTTATTTCCCAGGGATATAGACCATCGCGCCAATAGTCCTGTCGGTGACTGTAGACTCATCAGCCAACGAAGGGGTTGATGATCGGTGGCAACAGTGATTAATGAACCTGGTATCTGTTAAAAGAGGAAGTGCACATTGCTGCACTGCACTTAGACCTTATTAGGCCTATTGTGGGGGGAACCATCCAGATATCCTCTAAATTTCTTTATCGCCCAGATGATGGCCAACGCCTCCTTTTCAATGGTGGCATAGTTTTCCCCGCAGGGGTTAGCAAACGGCTGGCGTATTCAACAGGTTGTTCGTCCACACCCTCCCCCAGCCACAAAACTGCCCCGAGTGCATAAGCGATTGGCGGGTGCTTTGACCTTTTTCAATGACTCAAACGCTTCCTTTTTTTCCTTGGTCCACATCCACGGAACGTTCTTCTTGGTTAGGTTGCTTAGCGATTTCGAAACATGTGCAAAATCTGGTATAAATCGCTGCTTTGATCAGCACCTCATTCAATGATACAAACTCTGCGTTTTCTTCCTCGGTCCACATCCACGGAACGTTCTTCTTGGTTAAGTTGCTTAGCGATTTCGTAACAAGCGCGAAATCTGGTATTAATCGCCGATACCAGGAGCACATTTATAGAGATCAGCTGTTTATAGTTAGATGGCTTTGTACTTTGCTAGATGGCTTCAACCTTTTCTGGATCAGGTAAGAATCCATTCTTCGTTATGTCCTAGGAAGCGGACTGATTGGTAGAAGAATGAGCTCTTTTCCCTGTTGATGCGGAGGTTATATTTGTTCAATTCCGCGATCACTCTGGCGAGGTCGTTTAGGTGTTGGTCGATGGAGTCCGATACAATTATTAAATCGTTGAGGTACGCGAACATGTATACATCGGGTAGTCTTCTCCTGAACTTATCCATCAGCATTTGGAATGTCGTCGGCGCGTTCCTCAAACCAATAATTTCGACAGGAAATACAAAGTAATGATCCCGCAGAGGGAAGATTGGGAGGACTGCCCACCTACCAACGCGGAATCAAACTGACGGCTCAAAGAGTGGGAGCCAGAATATACATCACGAAACTCGAGACAAAGATTTCAGTCAGCCTGGCGAGAGAGAACACAGTGTTCCAGGCAGAGCCGATTGCGGTTCACCTCTTCATTGGAGAAATAGCAAGGCAAAACAACAAAAGTCGATCAATAGCTATTTTCTCGGACAGCCAAGCGCTGGTAAGAGCACTAAGCACCACACATGTCGATTCCAAGCTAGTGTTGGACTATGTAAGCGCTCTCAGCAAAATGGGCGGTCGCAAAAAAGTGACAATGATATGGGTCCCAGGACACAAGGGTCATCAAGGGACCGATAAAGGCTCGAAACCCTCCTGCGGTATCGCAAAAACCACAGTCAGAAAATCCATAAAAAAATGGACGAAGACACAAACTCAAAGTTGGTGGACGAACACACCAGGGCAGAAGCGGGTGAAACAGTTCCTCAAAAAAAAATCGCCGGCTTTCACGACCGATCTTCTTAACCAAGAGAGAAACACGGTTAAAGCTATAGTACGTCTACTGACAGGACACTGTAGGCTCAACAAACACATGAGCAAAATAGGTCTGGCAGAGGATACAATATGTAGATTCTGCCAGGAACAAGCAGAGGATCCTCTCCACATCCTGTGCCAATGTGAGGCCCTAGCAAGGATTAGATACCTAAAGCTGGGCAACACTAAACCAAGCGCAGAGACCTACACCCAAGGCTCACTGTCAGGGTTAATAGGGCCAATCAAAGAGGCGAAGCTCGAGCACGTCATCTAGGATAACAGGGATCCACAATAGATCTGCAAAGGTCGCGGTGGTACAGACCAATGAGGCCACAACTACGAATATCTATCTATCTATCCTCAAACCAAACAGCATTCGTTTAAATTGATAACACCCAAAAGGGGTGATGAATGACGTTTTCTCTTGATTTTGGGCTCTTACTGAAATCTGACAGTATCCAGTGCGCAAATCGATGGTGGAGAAGTGGTATGGTTTACCCATGGTGTGTAGCAAGTCGTCCACGCGCGGGAGTGGGTACATGTCCGGAACTGTGACTGTATTTAATTTCCTGAAATCCATACACAGCCTGGTTCCTGCATCTTCCTTGGGGACCATTACAACAATAGCCTCCCTTTCTTTAACGATATTCTGGCGCATCATTTCTTTTCGTAATTCGGCTTTTCGAACGGCGGACATTCGATATGGACGAGTAGCTATCGGAGTGTCTTCAGTTACAGTGATGGTGTGTTCAATCACTGTAGTTGGCGGCCCCATAACTCAAATGAGTCAGAGTTGCCTTGGAGCATTTGGTTGATTTTTTCTCTTTCTCGACTGTCAAGGTCTACTGCTTCATCTTCGCGGAGAGATACATTAGCATAAAATATTTTTAATGGCTTCGGTCTTCTCGCTCCTCGGGGGAAAACCTTTTAAGAGTATTCTTGGCGTACTGGTTGGCTTGCATTGATATAATCAACAAATAGGGCGTGGATATACTCTGGCGAATATGTACCATCCGTTTCTACTTTTTCAGGGGTATCTGGCAGCAAACCTATCAGTGGAGGCGGTGGTTGGTACTCGTCCCAACATATTTCCATTGGCTCGTTGTCGAATCATATCTGGTATGTGGTATAAAGGGAAGTGCACATTGCTGCACTGCACTTAGGCCTCATTAGGCCCACCTGTTTTAGGTAGTCTAGCAAAGCCGCCAATAGTAGGCCATCTTTCACCCAGTAAGGAGCCTCTAGTTGACAAGAGTGCCGGGCAATCGCTGAGAATGTGCCCGGCAGTCCCGTCTTCCATGTTACACTCTCTGCAGGATGTAGAGTAAACTATCCCCATCCTGTATAGGTGTGCGTTTAGCCCGCAGTGACCAGTCAGGGCGACAGTTATGCGCCTAAGGTTCCCCCTGGTCAGCTGCAGGTACTGTTTCGCTGATCTCTCGTTGGGATACAATACTGTTTCCTTAGAGAACTTGCAGCCCTCGATGACATCCCAACGCTTTCTGAATTTCTCCAGTGGGTTGGTTTGTACCATATTGCACAGGGACAGAGGCACAAGGCGCACTAGCGGCTCCGGTGAACATAACTTCGGTGCTGAGTATGTTTTCTTGTGGGTTTCCATCAGCCAGCGTAACCTGCCCTTGTACAGTACTGAATTTGGTGCCGTGTTGGAGCAGATGTTTGTACAGAGATGTGGAGGCGATTAATTAACACATGAATCTAGGAATCCACTTCCTGTGGCGTTCTTGATGTTCACATGGACTACCGGGCTTCGTCTTTGGAAGGTATCTGATTTTACAGCGCAAAATGTTAATTTACTGTTTCCAGCGGCTTTCGGATTGCACGTTGTACACTTGGCACGTATGGTTTCTGGTTTTCCGCAACCATAACACGAGTATATCGGGGTCGGCGTTTTCTTTTCTATGGTTCTTGATTTTCCAGGGTCTTCTTCCGTTTGCGGCACTCACCAAAGACATGGCCATGTACGCGACAACGTGTGCATTTGTTTTTCTTTCCATGGGTGTTACATATATTATATATTTTTTTAACTATGTTGAGAGTGTTTCAATTAAACGTTATAAAATAATCAGTTTAATTTTATGTACCAGATCTGTAAATATGAAACCGGAATTTGCTTATACATAGCTCTAGTTGTCATTATAGTGACTGTTCGCGTTATTGGTCCCTTATTCTTGTGTTTACAATAGTTAACGACTTTTAACTCACAAGAATACAAGTTTAATACAACTACATATGTTTTCATAGAGTTATGATTGGCGGACAGCATTGATTTTCTGTTACCATTCGAAAAAAACTGCTGCAGAATCGCATTGAATGCTTGTCAAAGCTTACGGTGGGCATGCTCTTGGTAAATCACAGTGCTTTGAGTGATTTAAAATATTTAAAAGTGGCGATTTTTACGTGAGAAACCAAGAACGTGGAAGACCACCGAGAAAGTTTAAAGACGTCGCATTGCAAGCATTTTTGGATGAGGATGACGCTCAAACGCACCAATAACTTGCGTATCAGTTAAATGTGACAGAGAAGCCTTTTCCATACGTTTGAAAGCCATAAGAAAGATTCAGAAAGTAGGAAGATGGGCTCCACATGAAAGACACCTACGAAATACTGCTCACTAGGTACAAAAGAAAATCATTTCCTTTTCGAATTGTGACTGGCGATGTAATACTTCCCCATGCGGCTTACTCACCAGACTTGGCTCTATACGATTACTGCTTATTTGCATCGATGGGACAGGCACTTGCTGAGTAGTGCTTCATGTCTTACAAAAATGTACGAAAATGGCTCGATGATTGGTTTGCCTTAAACGATCAACCATTATTATGGCGTGGCATCCACAAATTGGCAGTGAGATGGGAAAAATGTGTAGCTAGCGATAGGCAATACTTTGAATAAAATATTTTGTACCATTTTCATACAATGCATGTGTTTTTCTATTAATAAATTCCGGTTTCATATTTACAGACCTGGTATTCAACCCTTGGTAAAAAATGATTATAACAGTGGACCATACGAGTTCAATAAAATGTATTATTGTTAATGTATAAAAAATTGAGGGTAAGAATATCTTTTGCTACGTTAAAAGAAATATTTAGAAAAATTCGTCGATACGTTTTAATTCAAAAATACAAGCACACAGAATATAAAATCGAACGTATTTGAATGCGACTATGTGTCAACTGGGCTTTTGTCGAAAAAAAAATATACACATGAATTTCAGACGTGCACGTCGTTGCAATTTTAATAACACGCTTTATGTTTGCTCGTATCAAAAGATCTACAAATATCAACGTTTGTTGGGTCCCACATGGAATGAAATATGTAAACCAAACAAGTTTTCAGTCCGGACTGGTTGATATTAATAAAACATAATTCGGAAAGTTCATGTTGAAACGAACGCATGTAACTACATTTAAACCGTAGTTTTTTCAACTCCTCGTTTTTTTTCATTTTGTTTATTTTTCAGAAAATAAAAGAGTAAATTCATGTGCTGGTACATAGAGGGAGGATATTAAACCGAAACAGTGGTCGCGTTTAATGCAATATTCCTGCGAAACACGGCGCGGCGACTTCACAGCATAAATATTAATATCTTCTTACTTAAAACTTCATAACTTTTACTCACGTATTAAAGAGCCGGGCAACAAAAGATTCGCTCTCGTAATGCACTTGTGCATTGTTAAATTTTATATTACCTCTCTGGCTGTCGGGGAAAACGCGCCCCATTGTCGAAGTGCAGTTTAGAAGAAATTTAATACGTTGTCGCGACTCCGGCTCTCTGCACGCGCTTTCCAATTCGGAAAGTAGAAAAGCGGACGTTTGTGCATAAGCGAGATGCATCGTAAAAGGTGGACGGTGTTCCTCCCTTCCATCAGGTGCGGGTTGTAAATGAGAATGTACAGGTCTTGTCTTGGAGAGAATTCCTTCTGGAATTTGATGAAATATGCACCTCTCGAGATATTACTTCTAATTACTTAACGTTATACAAGAAAAATCGGAAGTGCTCTCTCCTAAACTGTTTCGTATACAGGGTGGGGCACGTGTTTTTCGCAAATATTTCGAAAAAAAAAACATTTTACGCAAAAATTACCTCAGTGAAAAAAAATGAAAAAATGGTGATGTGTCCATCATAGTACTTTCCCCCGTAAATTGTGTATTAAATCACTTTTATAATATTTGTAGCATTATTATTTTCAAAATGTCTTCAACTTTTTGATAACTACACCTTTTATTTAAAACATTTTTCAATTGTATCAACACATACACTGACACAAATCAATGACTAGATAAAAAACACTATTTATTAAATATGTCAAAAACTAAGAGTGCTATGACAAAAAGTGAATCTACAAAAAATCTTTAATATTTTATTACCTACAACTTTTATTTAAAACATTTTCCAATTGTATCAACACACACACTGACACAAATCAAAGACTAGATAAATAACACTATTTATTAAATATCTCAAAAACTAAGAGTGCTATGACAAAAAGTAAATAAATAATACATCTTGATTTTGTTATTATCTACAACTTTTATTTGAAAGAATTTTTTGTTTGATGAACATTTATTGAAAAAATCTGAAAAAACTGAAAAACGCTAAGAGTAAAGTACCACTTCCGGTTTTCCGATTTTCACCAAAAGCTTTTCAGTTCTTCCGATTGTAACAAAAAGCTTAAGTTTCAAGTTTCATCTCGATATCTTTTGCGGTTTTTGCGGTACAGCGCACACAGACACACACACAGACACACAGACAGACAGACATTTTTCAAAAATGGTCTTATTCGACTCAGGGGACCTCAAAACGGATATTTCCGCTAAAATTTTTGATTCGAAAATGCTTACGAAAACAATACTTTCCCTTTGTATTACATACGGGGGAAAGTAATAATCGTAGAGAAGGGGGCCATAATTATGTAATATTGGTTTTTTCACAGGTGCCGCTTTTGTCGCTAAAACAATGTTAACTTAATTTTTTTTAAAGGGAACCTCCATATTTGATTGCAGATTCAGATTCCTCGTAAATAAATAAAAATAATTTATTTCTGTATTGTGGGGGCTTCTACTTCGTTATACATGTTAATTACACAATGAAACACTTTTAACTTTGTTTGTATAACACGTTATACAAACAAAGTTAAAAGTGTTTCATTGAATAATTTATTTACTTAATTTTTTGTCAGCCTGGTAGATAGCGTAGTAATCGCGAAAAGTGATAATGCGTTCGGGTGTTCGTGTGATTTGCGAAAAATACGTTAAATGCCCCACCCTGTATAACTGATAAAAAAATCTATAAATTGTGTAAGTTTTTATTGTCTACACGTTTTATTTGAAACGTGTTTCGATTGAGTCAATTATAAAAGAAATATGGTGGATATAAAGCAGGGTTGTTATGTTTAAAACAATTTGTTTTAAAACAGTGTTTTAGACATGTTTAAAATCAGCCGTTTGTTTTAAACATATGTTTAAAACATGTTTTAAACGTTAAATTTGTTTAAAACGTTTTTTTTTCATTATCTTAGATTTGCTAAATTATATTTTATACTACTTCATTAACATTTTTTGTTTATGTTTCAAATTTTACCTAAATTGTTGAAGATTTTTCGAATTACATTATTAATCATAACATTTTATTACAATAAAATATCACAGCTGTCTGTGTATACATGTGATTTTTAAATACAGGGAATTTTTCTTTTAGGTATACATATGCATACACTGTAAATTTTACGACGTTCGTTGTTTTTTTAAAAGATTTCAATTTGAATTTTCAAACGAGGGTTTTCCACTCCCAAACTAAGCATGAAGTAAAATTTCGAGTTTAGAAAAGCCTGAAAATTTGGATTGGCCGCGTAGCGAAGCGGAGCGGCCAATCCAAATTAGGCTTTTCTAAACTCGAAATTTTACTTCATGCGCCACGCGTATAAAACACTGAAATATCGTAAAGTTTAAAATATACGGCTTTAGCAATCTAATATGTAGATGTAGATGTTTCAATGAGTGTTGGATATAGTCTTTGTAAGACTAACTTGTTGTAGATTGCGAAATGAATCGCACTTTTAATGAATGAATAAAACATGAGTTAAATTCTGCGCTGAACAAATTGTTTAAAACAGTGATTATAAGCAACCCAATAACTCTAACGTATATTAGTATATTAGTTGCCTATAATCGTTGTTGTATGTGCGTATTTTTTTAACTTCACTGTAAATCAGTGTTTTTAAGCGTGGCGCATGAAGTAAAATTTCGAGTTTAGAAAAGCCTAATTTGGATTGGCCGCTCCGCTTCGCTACGCGGCCAATCCAAATTCTTAGGCTTTTCTAAACTCGAAATTTTACTTCATGCTTAGTCTGGGAGTGGAAAAACTCGTTAAAAGTCTCAAATTAATCGCTTTTAAACAACGAATTCCTGCAAATTAAAAATAACGCTGTAATTATCGGGATATGTATACTCAAACGAAAAATGCCCTGTTTGATCTGTTTTAAACACGTTTTAAATATGTTTTAAACATGTTTTTAATTGTTAATGTTTTAAACGCTGTTTCCATGAAAAAAACACATTTTGTTTAAGAAGAAACTGTTGGTTTTAATTAAAATGAAAAAAACGTTTTTATAACAACCCTGGTTTTGACATTGTAGATGTTCCAATGTTTACTAAATGTTAGTCAAAGTAGCCAATTGAATCGTAGATTACATGATAAAATGACAGTCAGTATAGTATTGTATAGTAAATTGTAACATCAAATAAATTCAATATTGTTCTTTTAGTTACGTGAAGTATTTTATTAATTATTGTAGTAATTCCTTTCTTCATCAGTGAAGAAAGGAATTACTACAATAATTAATCAAATAAATGATTGCCAAGTTTTTCGTCAGTAGAGGAGTAGAAAAAAAATTAAAAAGTCGGATTATTTGACAGGGAGAACAAGTGACGTCATATTAGAATTTGCGAGGGATCGATTACGATTGCTAAAACTGACGTGACGTAATAAATAAAGGCAGTTTTTGAGATTAAAGCACTTTCGTAAAATTTCGGTATATATAAGCTTTAAATACACTATCAACAGCATACGAATTAATCGACACCATAAAATCAAACCTGGACAATAAGAAAATAGTAGTAACCATCTTTGTTGACATGAAGAAGGCATTCGATACAATATCTAAATCAATGCTAGTGGAAAAACTAAACGCCATAGAAATAAAAGAGAACGAGTTAAATTTAATACACACATACCTAACGAACAGACCACAAAAAACGAAAATAGGAGAGAATACGAGCAAAACCAACTACGCAGAATATGGAATACCCTAGGGAGGAAACCTACCACCGATCCTATGCATCCTGTACACCAACGATATCATGAAACTAAAACTAAATGGAACCCCCTTTATATATGCAGACGATACTTGTTTAGTATATTCTGGGATAAACCAACAAGAAATAGAACAACAAATCTGCGCAGATACAAAACTTTTAGAAAAGTGGTATTACAACAATTTATTCACCATCAATGAAGATAAAACGACCAATATAATATTCAATAGACACAAACATCACATCAACCTCCAAATAAATATCAATGGAAAACTCATAAAAGAAGTAAAACAAACAGAATACCTAGGATTAAAAATAACCAACACTTTGAAATGGGACGACCACATAAATAAATTAACACAGAAGAACTCCAAACTAATCGGTGCCATGTGGAAAATCAGGAGATTCATCCCAAACAATAAAAAGAAATGTATCTACCACGCATGGTTCACTTCGACCATCAATTATCTTATAATAATTTGGGGAGATACTACTAGCAAAAACATCATTAAGCTACAAAGACAACAAAACAATATCCTGAAAATATTGTACATACTGGAAAAAAGAACAAGCACTAAAAAGATATATGAAATTACACAAGAAGAAACATAAAGAAAATGATAACATATAACAACTTACTATTCTTATACAAAATACAAAACAATGTAATTAAAACGCGAATCAGAATACACCCGAACAAGAATACACACACATATAAAACAAGAAGAAAGTCAGACCTCCGAACAGAAAAATATAGAACAAAAAAATACACCCAACACCTTAAAACAGACATAATCAAAATATACAATAACATACCACAATACATAAATATATATATTAAAATATATACCCTACAAATTGAAATTAAAGAATAAACTACTAAACAACGAATTACAATAAAACAGAATTAAAACATCCTTCAATACCGCTAGCCCGAGATCTGGTCCTACAACCGAGAATCACGAGGCGAGGACAGAAGGAAGGAACTCCAACAGCGACAACTACAGACGATACATTAAACAAATAAATATCATACAAATAATATACATACATATACCTGTAATTGAAACACTGAAATAAATAAATTATTTACTAAAAAAAAAAAAAAAAATTATGAACGGTGGAGGCTTCTATTTCGTTATACATGTTAATTCAATAAAATAAAACACTTTAACTTTGTTTGTATAACACAATATTTTTTACTTTTGTGACTGCAGTTTCGGCAACTAAACTGGCCGTTTGATAATAGCAAGTTGAGTTGCCGAAACTGCAGTCACAAAAATAAAAACAAATATTGTGTTATACAAACAAAGTTAAAGTGTTTTATTTTAATATAACCTTTATTTGGCATCATTGCCCTATCTTATTTATAAATTTTAGGTAACACTACAATAAAACAATAAATCATTCTTAACACTACGCTTAACATTTAAATCAAATGTCTTTTCTGGAAATATCTTTCCAGTCGCTCTTTCATGTCCCTTAAATAATTCCATGACTTCGCCATTACAACCACATCGTCCGCATATGCCAAACTCCACACTTTCCCCTTCTCTACTACAACACCACCTGCCTGTTCCAGCTTAAGTACCCTTTCCATATCTGCTATGAACAAATTAAAAAGCAGTGGGCTCAACAGACACCCTTGTCTCACCCCCCTCTTCACTTCAAATGCATCCGACACGGTATCGTCTACTTTCACCTTGCACCAAATCTCCTTGTAGATCTCGTTCACCCAAATTACTAACTGTTTCGATATACAACAGACACCCTTGTCTCACCCCCCTCTTCACTTCAAATGCATCCGACACGGTATCGACTACTTTCACCTTGCACCAAATCTCCTTGTAGATCTCGTTCACCCAAATTACTAACTGTTCCGATATCCTTTACCGTTTCATGCATTCCTGTCCACTGAGTCATATGCTGCCCTTAACTCAATAAATAGCAGCTATTGTTTTGCCTTCCTTGCAATTCTCTTTCCACCAGGCAGTTGAGCGTTGCTATCTGTTCCACGGTCGACCTTCCTCTTCTAAATCCTACCCGAACCTCCAGTAAGAGTCTCCTTTCCTCTACCTCTACTTGCAGTCTTTCCATAGCCATCATCATTTCTACTTTATAGATGCTGTTCATCAACGTGATTCCTCTTTAGTTTATTGGTTCCGCTCTTTCTCCTCCTTTATGTATTCGGACAATAATGCCTTCCGTTCACTCTTTCGGCACTGGGTCCTCTCCTCTCCAAATTCTATTTAATAATTGTACCATTTATTTTTTCCCTTCTGTGCTTAACCACTTCCATGCTTCAGCTTTAATTTGATCCGGGCCTGCTGCTTTCTCTACTTTTATCCTTCTTAGAACTTTCTTTAACTCATCCATACTGAAGTCTTCCTTTTTGTCAAATATTTTTTCCTAAGAGTTCCTTAAAATGTTCCCTCTACGTGTTTAATTTTATCTCCATTCCCAATACTTTCGTATACGGCGCTCTCTCTTTTAGAAATGTCCATAACTGTTTTTCATTGTTTATCTCTTCAATCAGCTCCATTTCTCTCCATTATTTCTTGCTGTCGCAGACCCATTTGAATTTATTTTTTGCATCTTCTACCTCCTTGTCATTCATTCTTCCATTTCTTCTCTCTCCTTAGCTCCATCTTCGCAACCCTACAATCTTTATCAAACCGCACTTTCCTCGACATTGACTGTTTTATCAGTTCCCTAAGTTCTTCTATACCTCCTACTCCATCAAACTTTACTTTCTTTACATTTTGCATGTATATTAATCTTGCTTTTTCTGACCAGCTCCATCCATTTTTTGCGTTCTCCTCTTACTGCGTTCTTCGCTTCCCCACTGTGACAGTGACTGAAAGATGGTCAGATCCTAATATATCCTCCACACTAAAATTATTAACCTTATCACTGATGTCTTCCAACGTTAGAATACAGTCCAGCACCGAATTCCCCCTTTAGCCTTTATTCGTCTATTCCCCGTCCCAGTCTCCTTCAGTGCAACCGCTCACAAAATAAATCAAAAGCTGCGTGGTCTATCATTCGCGATGTAGTCGGTACTAACAATAAAAAACCAAGAGTATTACCAAAAACTAATAATGAAAGACAACTGGCAAACGACTTTAATTATTATTTCAAAGAAACCTCATTAAATATATTAAAGAGTAAATTGCCAGTACAAAACGCAACCTATGTATGTAATATACCTATACATAATATCACAATGTTCCTAGAAAAAATCACCAGCACAGAATTAATAAACATAATCGCTAATATGGAAAATAAAAAATCGTTCGGTCACGATGGCACTCCAATATCTTTAATAAAACATTCGATCCATATTATTGCTGAGCCACTTATTAATATTTTTAATAGCTCTTTTTCTTCAGGTACCTATCCTGATAAATTAAAACAGTCCATTGTAACACCCATAAAAAGGGCAACGCCGATGACTACAACAACTATAGGCCCATATCAATACTAAGCACATTTTCTAAAATACTAGAATCAATTATGGCAAAACGTCTCACAGCATTTTTTCAAAAGAATAACTTGTTCACAAATAATCAGCATGGGTATACTCCTGGTAGAAGTATTGATACTGCTCTTTTTCAATACCTCAACTCCATTCAATTTGCCTTGGATAAAAAGGAATGTGTGTGTGGTGTGCTATTGGATCTGTCTAAAGCCTTGATAATGAAGGTTTAAATTAAATTACACTTGGTTTGTTTCACAATTTTTTACTTTACTATTTACTCGACTAGTTTCGCATTTTACAGCATTATCAGGAGTGATAATCCTGATAATGCTGTAAAACGCGAAACTAGTCGAGTAAATAGTAAAGTAAAAAATTGTGAAACAAACCAAGTGTAATTTAATTTAAACCTTCATTATCAATATTTAAAAATGTTTCACCAAGTGATAAGTGAGAAAATTATTCAAGAAATACTGTCTAAAGCCTTCGACACCATAGACCATTCAATACTACTTATCAAATTAGACCACTATGGAGTACGGGGTATTGTGGGAGAGTGGTTCAAATCATATCTATAAAATCGCTCACAAACGGTAAAAATAAGTAGTAGTAGCCATGAAACCATTTCTGATATGTTGGAGACTAACATAGGTGTCCCGCAGGGGAGTATTCTGGGTCCACTGCTATTTATTATATACATAAACGACATATCCCACATTACCAACGATAACTGTAACCTGACCTGTTATGCAGACGACAGCAACCTTCTGCTACTTGGAAAAACATATCACCAATTGACTGATATAGGCAATTCTGTTATGGAGAAACTTAATGAGTGGTTTGTCAACAATAAATTAATTCTTAATACAGAAAAGACAAGCGTAATTCATTTTAAAACAAATCAATCTATAACAACTCCTTACAACATCATATTAAACAACACACCCTTTGAATTCACAAACACGGCGAAATTTCTTGGAATCACGATCGATGAAACTCAGCTATAAAAAGCATATTAATAATCTTGCCTCTAAACTTTACAAAAGTTGTTACGGATTAAAAATACTAACAAAAAACACGAACAATGCGATATCTAAAACATTTTATTTTGCGAACTTTTACTCACATTTAAAATATGGAATCATATTTTGGGGTAGCAGTATTCATAATTATATTATCTTTAAAGCTCAAAAGCGTGCCATACGAACAATTTGTAAAATGAGACAGCGTGACAGCTGTAAAGGTATTTTCAAAAATACTGGAATACTGACTACACCTGCTATTTACATATATGAATGCATAAAATTTATAACCAAAAATAAACATTTATTTTCAAAATATACGTTAAACAGTCGTCACAATATAAGGCACGGTGATGCATATGTGTACCCATCACACCAACTAACAATGTTAGAAAGAGGTCCCCTATACAACTGTATCAAATTTTATAACCATCTACCAGAATACATAAAAAAGAAAATAATTATAACAATGTCAAAAGAATGTCGTATGAGTTACTATGCACGTTGGAGCCATATAATGTGGACGTGTATCTAAACAACACATGTAACATTTAATTTAAGTTTTCTCTTATTTTGACGTATTTCCATGCCTTTGTTGTATATATAAATTATTTGTATATGTAATCACTTGCACTGAAAATAAACATTATTATTATTATTATTATTAAGTATCTCTAGCCCCTGCTCGGCAACCCACGTCATCCATTCCTCTGCGTCTGTTGTTACTTTTGTATCTTTTGATCTCCTCTTCATTATTTGTCCCTTCTTGTCAATTCTCTTCGTACCCAAAAACCCCACTCTGATGTTCCAGTCTCCTCCCATAATTATATTTTCACTACATTCTCCCTCCCGTTGTAATTTAGTTATGTCTTCCATAATTTCGATACCTCTTTTCTGGTTATAGACGGTAGTGGTCTACCAGATACAGCCTCCTTTCCAGAATGAACGAGTTGCAACTCCCTTAGACATATTGACTTTGGTGTTACCATCTCCTTCTATTAATTCCTCACGTACCCCTGTTAGGATGCCCCCTTTCGCCCTTCCCATGATACTTTCTCTTGTAGCTCCTACAGCTTCCCATCGAAATCCCCCCGGCAGTTTCTCGTTCACTGTCTCCCACACCCGATCTTTTAACCATGTCGCTGTTATGCCCACCATATTCATTTCTTTCACCCAGTCTAGCAGTTCTTCATACCATACACCAGTGGTGGGGAAACTTTTTTTAAGACGGGCCATTTGTAATAACCAGACAATCGTAGCGGGCCAAAGAATAATGCTTAATCGTAGGTAGGTAGTTTTTATGCGGGTCGTCACATTACGAAGTAAGAACGCGTTCAAACATTCTCACGACGGCACTCTTAAACGGGCTGGATTAAACCTTTCCGCGGGCCGGACTTGGCCCGCGGGCCGTAGTTTCCCCATCACTGCCATACACCTTCTAGTTTCTTCTTTATCCCTGCTATATTCCAAAATGACGCTCTAACCCCCACTAATTTTCCCTTCCGTATTTCTCTTATCCCGTTTGATGGACTTCTTCTGCTAATCGACCTTTTTCCTGTTGTGGTTGCTTTTGGCAGTTTTTTTCCATCTTCGTATACGGCTCTATTATTCTCTCATCTATATTCCAGGTCCATAACTCATCGTTTATACGTATTTTTTTATACATCACCTGTGCTTTCTTTCCTTTCGTTCTTGAATCCTTTGCTCTTTGTTTTATCGCTTTCTGTGCTTCCCTTTCTAGTTTCGTTAGGTCGTCATCTATGTAGACCGTACTTCTGGTTTCTCTTAGATTTTTTTCTTTAACATCAAGTTCTTCTTTCCCTCCATATTACTGCATTTTATCAAAATAGACCGCTTTTTACCTTTCATTTTCTTTCCAACTCCGGAAGCATCGACAAATTCTAATTCTGGTTTTTAATCACCACCTCTGCTTACTCTCCCTCTTCTAATCCATTAATAATTACGTTTTTCTTTCTTTCATCTCTCATTCTATTCTCTTCCAGTTTTTCGAAGTCGGCAATTCTCTCCATCGAGGATTGTTTTTCAACTTCCCACTTTTCTTCTTTGCTTTTCAGCTCCTTTTTTAGCGCTTCAAGATTCTTATTAAAACCTTCCATCGCCCCTTCCATTTTATCCAATTTACTGAGTATTAAATCTATTTTTACCTGCATTGGTGCTGGCTCTCTTTCCTCCACTCTTTTTCTTTTGTCGATTTGTTCAAACAAATGTTGGATATTGCCGCAACTCTCTGAACGTGGTCGGTTGCTCATTTGCGTATAAATGCTACAATTAGTTTCAAATATTTCTATTTCGTGGGAATCTGTTTTGTTGGCAATTGTATTTACTTTAATTTAATTTTTGTTTTTAGTTTAATTTTTATTTAAAAAAAAGGGACCCAGGATTTCAAAATTGAATTTGTGTTCAGTATTCCGGCACCAGATACCCACAGACGCGTTTCGGACTTCAAGGTCCTCTTCAGTGTGGTCCCGACCCAGTGCTGAGGAATACTGAACATTTCTGACTATTTCAAGCCAATATGTGAAAACTATTAATGGATATCGACAGCTAACGCCATCTAATGCTACATAGTGGCATCGTCAGTGACACGAATGCACAAAGTGCATATACAGGTCACTGTTTCGTCCACGAACGAGCAGAATTCTGTTTGTAAAACCAGAAAACAAATATCAAAATTGAATTTGTGTTCAGTATTCCGGCAGGAATTCAGGATTTCAACCTACATTCTTCCGATTATAACGCTGGGCCTTTACCAGTGCTCTAAACTGGTGTTGATGAAAAATGTATTGATGTTCGTCCTGTTATACTTTTACTATAATTCTTGTTATTTTGCAGATATTAAGGCGATGACGGGCAGCTTGGTGGTGTAGTGGTTAGAGTGTTGTACTGCCACGCCACGGACCGGCCTAACAAGTTGTCTGCATTTATATAGGTTAGGATAAAAATGCCAAACACTCCGTCTTCTCGGATATGACGTTAAATGCATGTAGGACCCGTGTACTGCCTGGATGTTGCGTGCAAGTTAAAGATCCCTACCGGTGGGTTGGAACTCCCACCGGGTTCGGCAAAATTCCCGGATAGCTGTAGACCTAATCTCCGGCGTCATGATTGGCCTTAGCAGCGGAAATAGATGACGTAAAACCCAAAATAAAAAAAGGCTATGATTTTGAGGTTATATATCTATACTAGCTCTATATTGTATCTTACACTTTGTCCTAGACGCAGTTTTAACACCCTTGACACAATTTGGAATATTTGTTTGCTTCTAAACTCACTTTCTCGGCACTGTTACTGAGCTGTCTCTTGTCAGTACTTGTTCAGATTTAGTCACTTTTTGTATTATATTTATTACGTAAGAAGGAAATAGCAATTCTATAAAAAAAAAAAACAACAGATTTATTAAATATTAATTTACTATATTCGAATAAGTTAATAAAAATCAAGAGACTTTAAAACTGATAAAATCAGCGACGGCTCGCAGCATAACTTCAGCGTAGGCCACAGCGCCAAGGCACACAAAATTTAAGGTTGGGATCGCGCTTTATAAATACAAGGAATTGCACAACAAAATCACCTTTGAATAACGGATACATATTACCTTGGGTCTTTGGCCTACCCTGAAGTTAGGCTGCGAGCCGCCGCTGGATAAAATCATCAAACATGACGAAACAAATAAAATTCCAATTCGTTAAGGCATTCTTTAACTAAATAACAGATTAGAGTAAGCTGGAACATATGATAACTAACGTGTATAACAAGGACAAACAAATTTAACGATTGTCTAACTCTAACAAACGTATAATATTTAATCATTCTAAATAATAGTTAATTTAAAGCCTACATTTATTTATTAACCTGTGAGGATATGAACTAACTAATTATTTATTGGTAACAATAACGGTATTATTCAATTTGTTAGAAATATTTAATTGATCTAAATAACCTCAACGTGTCGATTAAATTATTTAGATTAATTTTGATACTTATTGAAAATATTGACTAATAATTGTTTCAGAATTGTGTTTGATTTATTGATATCGAATTCAATGCATGACGTCAGCAAAATGTGTGTGTACACGCTGCATTATTAAAATTGAATCAAACATATGTAAATACATATTTTATATCAAGCATTAATTGAAATATAATTACAATAGGAATTAATTATTTAATAATATCAAAGTGGAATAAAACAATTTCAATATTTGTTTATTGTTTTTGTTTTTCTGATTTAATAATTAACTAAAAATCAGTTCGTAAAACGTGAACCAACCCCTAGTAAAAACAATCCAATTTGCAAGTGAACAATGAGACACGTAATGAATATTTGTCTGGTTCGAGGTTAATAGCGGCCATAATTCGACGGACCGAAAATTCGCGCGCTAATTAGTTAAGTGCAACTTAATGTTTGCCTCGTAAAATTCCGAAATTTATGAGGGTGTGCGCGGGGAGAGGGAAAATGAAAAAAAAAAATGAAGGAAAAAACGGCGTGAGGATTTTAATTTTATAAGGGATGGTTTCATCCATTTTGGGTGAATCAGATGCTGAACAGACTCGCTATCTTTGAGCTTCTATATCTTTTATCCCTCCAAAAATTACAGGAGCTTAACCCATTAACGGCCGAGCAGTTATAGAGTCGACTCTTGAAGGCAATTTTGGTAAAATTCCGCACTCTTTTTAATGATTTCTGTAAATGACTTGTAATATTACTTACTAGGAATTTAACCTATAAATAAACATAATGTATACGCTGTAAATTTTCAGGTATTAGTCGATTATACAAAAGCGTTCAATTTGTACTTTCGAATTTGCTATTAGGTATACATATGCATACGCTTTTTTTAGAGAGTTCACTTTGAAACTAAAAACGAGTGTTTTCCACTCCCAGACTAAGCATGAAGTAAAATTTTGAGTTTAGAAAAGCCTGAAAATTTGGTTTGGTCGCGTAGCGCGAAGCGCGGAGCGGCCAAACCAAATTTTCAGGCTTTTCTAAACTCGAAATTTTACTTCATGCGCCACGCGTATTAAACACTGAAAGCACAGAAATATTGTGATCGAGTAAACTTCACTTGAAATGAATAACTTATACGCGTGGCGCATGAAGTAAAATTTCGAGTTTAGATAAGCCTAAAAATTTGGTTTGGTCGCTCCGCGCTTCGCGCTACGCGACCAAACCAAATTTTCAGGCTTTTCTAAACTCGAAATTTTACTTCATGCATAACCTGGGAGTGGAAAACACTAGTTTTTTTTTCACTTCTAATTAATCTATTTTAAGAAAACAACGAATATATGAGTTAGTATTATGTTTAATAATGTGCTGCACATTTTATTTACATCAATAGTATTATAGACATCATTCAAAGTCTCTTGGAATATACTTTCTCTAAATGTAGTAATATTTTCATTATTTATGATTCTTATTTAAACACCTACTCTAACTTGTGTTCGTCCTAGTTTTCAGTTTGTTCCTTAGATAAAAATACTGTTTTGTTTTAATTTATTTGTCATTTCTTGTATTTAATCAATTAGATCAGCTCTAATCTACGCGTTGTAGTAGTCAAGGCCTGTTCTGAATAACTTTTTTTATTTCACCAATAATTCACTGATATTCATGCTGCATTTGAAACAATGAGCCTATAAAAACAAAATTACAGTGAAAATATCAATGTAATATCATAAAAGCAGTGGAGCAGGAGATTGATAATTCTACAATCAGTGCTAGCCTGCAGGCGCAGGGGATAGCACACCGCTACTACTGTCGCATCATTGCTAAGAGGCACAACTTTGCAACACACATGATTTAAGTGATCACACCATCGCTAGAATCCATTACCAAATTATTACAGGAACGATTTAGATACATGTGTAAAATTTACACCGTAATAGAGAGCAAACCCCCAACACCTATCCTGGTCCCATGTACCAGATGCAACAAATTCGACCATATCACCTAAAATTGCAATGAAACGGTCACCTGTGCAAAATGTGGAGCTTCACACCCGACCTCAACATGTCTGACAACGCTGCCTATTAAATGCAAATCGTGTGGAGAGACAGATCATGGTGCCTGGTCTACAAAATGCACCAAGAGGCCACTAAAACCTATCGAGGGAATACCCAACGTGAAGATAATTTCTCAAAATCAAAAATCAGTACAATTAGCCAAGGACCTAACAAATAACTCGCGAATTCACCATCCCATCACAGTGCCCGACTACATCATAGACATATACACCACAAAAATTAACGAACCGACGACAACAGACTGAGAATCACTTAGTAATAAACTTAGAACAAGATTCATGGACTTATTTCATGTGGACACTCATGTACATTTTTCAGGTAACAAAATGTTCATCGTCATGTTTGACCTCGACTCCCCTAATGTAATCCCGTTGCTCCTCTATCTGGTGTCCACACAGATTTCTCACATATAAATATTAATATTGTCTAGAATTCACCTCCTATCCCACTACCTCTCACATAACCCCATCCATGTTACAATGTTAGTTGAAACAAAAACCAAAAATCCCTTTTCCTACAATAACTCGTCCTTCTTTCAGATCTCAGCCTCAAACCCCCTCCAAAACCAGCTCGGAGGTTCAATAGTGGCAGCTAGACAAGAAGTTAAACTGGGCAAAGCCAATCCTCCTAAAATTAACAATGTCATGAACGAGTGTCTACACTGTACAATCGACCTTCTCCAATTCACCTTCCACATTTTTCTACTCTATATTCATAATAACTCTCCCATTGAGGACACCTTACTCACACAGGCATCCCTGTACGATCACGTTATCTTAGTCGAGGATTTTAATATTAATAAAGCCCAATGTAAACAACTCTCCTCATTTATATCACACTCTAACTTCGTCCGAATTCACAGAGATCCCACCTTCATCATTTCAAATACCCAATCCTCCACCCCAGACGTCCTCCTCTGCACAAGTAATATCCACCATCTTTTCCACAGTGCAACGCTTATCCTGAACCTGTGCTTCGATCACCTAGCAATCCAATTCTCCCTCAGGCTAGACCCTCCTATCCCGACTCCCCCAAATATAATTCCCCGCTACAATGACTGTGACATAGATAAGGTAACCACCGAAATGACCGGAATTTATTTCCTCCAACCAACCTATTTCCCAAAACTACATCTCCCTTTTCTTTCAAAAATTATCACAATCAGTCAAACAAAACACATCAACAGCCACAAAACGCCCATTCAAATATACCCTTCCTAAATATATCCTACGCCTAATAAAATACAAGAGACAGCATTACAGGGAAATTAGACAAACAGATGACATGACACTTAAACAGAAATGTAACCAACTTAACAATGACATTCACAAACTCATTTCACATTATAAAACGGATCACTGGATAAAGGCCTGTGAAAAAATTAATGACTTACACGGGAGACAATTTCGGCAAGAAATAAAAATCTTAGTAAATACCGCAAAACAGACTTTATCTAGAAGATCCACCACCCAATGACTAATTTAACTGTTACAGACGATAACGCTTGTACTGACATTTTTGCTAGACACTTTTTTTAAACATACTCAATGAATAACAATGACGAATATGACAACGACTTTCTAGACACAGTGAATTCCTGGTATACCACATTAAAAAATACCCAATACTCTCAAACTCCCGGCGATGATATAAATGAGGAGGAATATTTTGAAATCTTTAATAAGGAGTAAAATACCGCCCCCGGTTACGATAACGTTCCCAAATATATCCTTAAATCCTTGCCCTATGAAATCCACTCCCATATCATCAGCATTTTTAACCACGTTTACAAATCACAGTTAATCCCGAAGAAATGGAAGCAAGGTATAATCACCTGTATTCCAAAAGCAGGCAACGATTCTACACAAGTGAACAGTTACCGCCCTATAACCTTGCTTCCAGTCCTCGGGAGCTGTTTGAGTCAATCATAAAAAATAAACTTATGCAACATATCTCCAATATACTCCCACCCTACCAATTTGGCTTCCTAGAACACCGCTCCACTACAATCCCACTATCCATTCTAACTTTAAACTGCCAAACAGCATGCCTCGAAGGTCAAAAATCTACCATCTTATTTTTGGATATACAAAAAGCGTTTGGCTCGGTATGGCACAGAGGCCTGCTGTTTAAATGCAACGCCCTAAAAATCCTATCCCACCTAATTAATATTCTTGATAGTTTCCTACACAATAGATCGCTCCAAGGTAAAATCCGCCGATCCATTTCTATCCCATTTACACTCCAACAAGGTTTACCCCAAGGATCACCTCTCTCACCACTCCTGTATAATATCCTTATTTCAGATTTATACAATCCTGACCCAAAATACTTTAACAAGTCCGCTTATCCTTTATTATACGCAGACGACACGGCTTTAATAGCACATGCCTCCACTTTCCCCAAAGCACTTAGCACTCTGCAGGGCCTCATAGACACCATACAAACATGGTTCGCTAAATGGCGAATCTCTATAAATCCTATCAAATTACAGCTTCTTATTCCATTTCACCGATCCAACTCATCCCCATTTACAATATCAGTAAATAACCACATCCTTCGCCCCTCAATCTCCTGTAAATACCTAGGCATAACCTTTAACACTAAACTTACTTTTAAAACCCACTCCTCAATTCTTAAAGCAAAGATCAGACAAAGGGAGTCATATTTCAGAAGTCTCACATATAAGAAACAAGGCATTAGCACTTAAACAGCAGTTAATATACGAGGGCAATCCAGATAGTGACAGACGTTTTGGCCTAGCGCGGCAGTTGGCGGCACTGGCGCCACCATCTTGGATGCAGAATTTTTCTACACCTAGTACGCAACCAGCTGTGGTGACTAGAGACTCGTGCATATTGTACTTTTTATACAGTGGCGTTTTAAAATGAGCGGTGCAATTGAAAATCCCGCCAGTTGTGAAGTGCGTGGTGTGATAAGGTTTTTGTTGGCGAAAAATTACAAACCTATTAAAATTTATCGCCAGATTTGTGATGTGTTCGGCAATGGAATAATGAGTGAAAGCCGAGTAAGGCAGTGGTGCATTGATTTTAAAAATGGCCAAACCAATGTTCACGATGAGGATCACAGTGCTGGCCTAGTCTTGTGAGTGATGAATTGTTGGTAAAAATTAATGAAAAAATCCGTGAAAATCGTCGATTCACGATTACGGAACTCTCGGAACATTTTCCCCAAATTTCACGGAGTTTAGTTCATGAAATCGTAGTTGGTAAACTTGGATACCACAAATTTTGTGCCAGGTGGATTCCAAAAATCCTAACGGAAGACCACAAAACCAAAAGACTTGCTGCAGCACTGACATTTCTGGAAGAGTACGACAAAATTGGAAACCATGTTTTCGATCGTATCGTAACTGGTGACGAGACTTGGGTACAGTACGTTACCTGCGAAACAAATCGGCAGTCGATGCAATGGGTTCACACGTATTCGCCTCAGAAACCGAGGAAGTGTCTGCAGATGCTGTCAGCAAGAAAAATCATGGCTTCTGTGTTTTGGGATACTCGGGGAGTGATTTTGGTGGATTTTCTTGAACGTGATCAAACAATAAATTCAGAGAGGTATTGCGAAACACTCCAAAAATTAAGACGCGCGATACAAAACAAGCGTCGGGGAACACTTAACGAGAAAATTTTGTTTCTCCATGACAACGCTCGTCCACACACAGCCAATCGTACTCAAAAGCTCTTGCATGATTTTGGATGGGAAATTTTCAGTCATCCGCCATACAGCCCGGATTTGGCCCCGAGCGATTACCATCTGTTCCTAAAGATGAAGACGTGGATCGGTACGCAACGCTTTGACACTGACGCTCAACTCCATGCTGGTGTAAACCAGTGGTTGAACTCGCAGGCGGTAGATTTCTACAAAGAGGGCATTGAAAATCTTGTAAAACGATATGATAAAAATAGCCTAAGAGTTTACCTTCAAAATGTATGTAATAAAAATTAGTTTTTTCACTTTGTTTATTTTTTATTTCAAAACGTCTGTCACTTTGTGGATCGCTCTCGTATATAAGATGATATGCCGCCCTTTGATTTACTACGCTGCAATCCTCTATCACAATCCACACCCATGTACCCTTAAAAATTTACAAATTGATGAAAGATCGGCCCTCAGAGTGCTAACAAAAATAAGACACCCACAAAATCCTCTACATAATCCTTCAAACACCATCCTATACGAACTAACTAAAATACTCCCGATAGAAAACCGCCTCAACCAACTTTCCCAAAAATGTTCCTATAATTCATTTCATTACAATCTCCTTAATACCCTATGTATCTCTCGTTATAAAAATATTGTCCCTAAACGAAAATTTCCCTACACAATTAATGAATTCATCTCTTCACTTTATGAAATTAATGATCACGACGTTTGAGGGAGCCGTTAGACAATTACTAGACATTAATGATCCCGACGCCAGTATGACAGTTAGATTCAGACAAAGACAGTAGTTAACAATTATAACTATAAAATTAACTGACAGAGACAGAACTAAACAAATTCAGGCGGAAAGACCAATGGTCGATAGCCGATTGACAAAAAAATATTTAAGCTTTAGAATTTGTTATAGTAATAATATTTAAATGTTTTTATACCATATTTTTGTCAATAAAGATGTTAAATAATAATAATATCAATGTAAATCTTAATAGCTTTTGAAAATACTTTGTATTTTTATTCATATGAATCTTCCAGTAGCCAAACTGAATCCAAAAATAGCTACTTGATGTGCCGTACTAAAAAAAATCTCACAGGGAAGTAAATAAATTTTAGTAGTCCATAAAATCTTGTTTATGCGCTCAAAAATACCGCGGGGACTAAATAAATTAAGTCAGCGTCCAGTTAAAAAAAAAAGGAAGACACAACGAGAGGAAAAGGAATGCGGTTATAATTTCATTGGATATGAAACGATCGTTAAGAGCGCATATTTAAATTGTTTATTATACGAAACAGGACGTCGTAAAGATAAACGCGAAATGTATTATTTTCAGATAAATAATTTACTTAATGTCAGTAATTTCATAGATTGGATTAATCCAACAGAAAACTGGAATGGGGTTTGAATTCAATAACTCATTGCTTACAACTTTTAAATTTATCGAGTGAAGGCTAAAAATCAACGCAGTCTTCTTTTATTTAGGATAAAATAATGGTGTACTTTTCATATAAAATAAACAAATATACATATGTAAAACTTATATTATTATAAATTGATTGTGAGTTACGTGAAGATCAAATTATTTTGACGAATAAAGCACACTTTTATTTGAATTACCAAATGTACATTTCGGACACAAAGTGACCATTATTAATGGATTAACGGTGTTAATCCATTGATAATGGTCACTTTGTGTCCGAAATGTACATTTGCTAATTCAAATAAAATTGTGAAGAAAGGTTATTAGTGCTTTATTCGTCAAATTATATTATTATATTCTGCAAAAAACATATAAACAAACATAAAATACATTTCCATACATGCATACGGCTAGATGAGTTAGACTTAGGGGACATTTTGTTCCAACAAGATGGTGCAATGGCACACACTTGAAGAATATCGATGGCTGTTTTGAGGGAACACTTCCCAGAGCGCCTCATCTCAATTAGGAGAGTTTTGGAGTGGCCGGCCCACTCTCCCGATTTTATCCTTTGTGATTTTTTTTCTATAGGGTTTTTTAAAATCCCGTGTTCAGGCATTAGTCGATTATACAAATGCGTTTAATTTAAACTTTCGAACGAGCGTTTGGACTCCCAGGTTAAGCATGAAGTAAAATTTCGAATTTAGAAAAGCCTGAAAATTTGGTTTGGTCGCGTAGCGCGAACCCATTAAGCGCCATTGATGCATACACGCAACATTATTATTTTTTTGTTAAATAAATTATTTATTAAGTTAATTTAATATATTATATTATTTGACCTGACTTGAGAATGTGTGAAACAAAATGTAAATATTTTGTTATTTAAATATTTCGGTTATTACTCATTTATAAAAAATATATATCAGTGTATTTCTAACTTTACAATATTTCAGTGTTTTATACGCTTGGCGCATGAAGTAAAATTTCGAGTTTAGAAAAGCCCCGTGAAAATTTGTCTCGGGTCGCTGCGCGACCCTCGACAAATTTTCTACGCGGGGCTTTTCTAAACTCGAAATTTTACTTCATGCTTAGTCTGGGAGTGGAAATACTCGTTGAAAACTTTATATCGCACGTTTTTATATAGAATCAACTAATACCTAAAAATTGACAGCGTATACATTATGTATATTTAGAAGACAAATTCACAGTATATAATACGATAAGTCATTCATAGTAATCATAGAAATAAGTGCAGAATTTAACCTAAAATCAACTTTTAGAGTTAACTCTATAATTGCTTGGCCGTTAATGGGTTAATAATATTACTTACTCTATAACAACCGGAGGAGTGAAAGCACAGATATATTGTAAACGAGTAAACTTCGCTTAAAATCAATGTCTTGTACGCGTGGCGCATGAAGTTAAATTTCGAGTTTAGGTAAGCCTGAAAATTTGGTTTGGTATGTGAAACGTCCAAGGACCCTATAAGATTTTAAGGCCAACATCCAGGAAGAAATTGCCAACATAACGCCTGATATGTTGGCAAGAGGCACGACAATTGCCAGAAATCGGTTTACACAGTGTATGGAGAAAAGGGGACGTCACCTACCTGATTTGATCTTCAAAACTATGTAAAACAGAACTTTAGGTATTATAAAAAACAAATAAAAATTTTCTGATTCATCCAATGGGTTTTATTAAGTTTTAAAAATAGGAAATTATGCTGCCGCACCCTGTATAAGTATTATGAAACAAAGGTACTCAAACTTCGTACGCTCTCCACTCACGATTTACAGGCTTTTGAAAATATACGCTCTTCGCACATGGAGCACGTACAAAAAAACGTATGAATACGCTCCTCGTAGCAAAAGGGTTAGGTATACAAAAAACAAAAAATACTAGTAGCTATACTTTGTATTACGTGCTGTCTATATAAAATATCGAATAATAAATTGCCATTGTGTGTATTTATAAATATAAAAACGTTTTGAACGTCGAATTTAAATGCGCGTACGGTTTATTTCTAGTGAAATGCAATTTGTAGTGGTGCTCTCGAGAAATTCCATGTGAATCGGAATATTTACGTGAAAGATGAGTGCAACTTTTAATGACAGTTTAAAGCAATTCGACTGCTCCGAACTGAACTTTCACAAGTGCAATATAAAATAATTTACTACTGAAAACTTTCAACTTCAACAACAACAATTGTACACGACACGATTTTACATGGACACACGTTTTTCCCTCATTATATAATAATAATACAATCATCACATAATAATAATCTATAATTGTAAGGAAATAAGATACAGGATGTACACTATTTTTGTTTGTTTTTAAAGGAAGTGTGATGGATGGATGGATATGGGGTTGGAGGGTGAAATGATTATTAGAGAATTTACTTAGGCAGTGCAGTTGCCATTCAGTCACGATCAATTTTATTATTTTTCATATTAATGAAAAATGTGGACAACATAATTAATACCCATGGCATCCAGGACGAATATTTTTCGTAAGAAATATTATTCGCCATAGGCGAGACTCAAACTCGCATTTCTGCAGTGGACGATTGGTTCAGTCTAACGACTCAACCGCTCGGCCACCGCAGCCCAAGGATGTACACTATTTTAACGTAGTCTGTAAATCAAAGTCTTACTCAAACAAAAAGAGCACTTTTAATGTTTGTAACATAAAAGGTGTTTGGTGATGAGTGGTATTGTACGTCTGGTTTATTTATTCAATTCGCAAAAGTCGACTGATTACAAACATTCTTAAAACTACCTACCACCTACCCTTAACCTAAGATGCCCGGGTGGGGGATTTACTACCCGGACGGGCCCACTACCCAGTCAGAGCGGGCGTGGGCGTTAACACATTCCCCCCAATTGAAATGCCTTATTTCAATTACATAAACATAAACAAATATAAAATATAAACACATAATATTCTGTGTGAAAACTAATGGCACACAAAACAATTATTTTTTTTTAAAGTATCAACCAAACTGTATTGTTTCGAGTTTACGTGAAGTGATTAACACAAATAGAAAGACTGTTATTCCTTACTTCACCAAACACCAAACCAAACAATTAAAAGATAAAAGTTTGAGATTAAACATCACATACAAGTAAACAAGTAAAATGGAAAAATAAACAATTACATACAAAAACATTTCCAATTTGTTTTAGTGAGTAAAATTAGTTCAACCCGGATTGTAATTTACGGACGCCCAAAAACTCGATAAATTCACAAATAACCGCAACCACTTTAAAAATCACAATTCGCATAAGCGCGCACAATTCACCCTCACGGTGCTCGTTGACTGTGGTTGTCCGGTCGGCTCTCAGGCGGTGCCAGCCGCCCCTAGTTGTCTACCTCGGGGTTGATGCACTCCTCGCTGATGGTTTCCATGGGTAATATGCATACCCTAGATGTGGCTCGTCGGACCGTCCCTCCATCGGGTGTGTATGCTCACTGCGCAATCCACGCCATCATTTCCTGGATGCAGCTGGGATATTCTCCCGGTAACCCATTTCGTTGGTGGCTGATTATCGTCGCGGATTATCACGAGATTCCCAGTATGTTGTGTTTCTTGGACTTGTTTCCATCCGGTTCGAAGGACTAAAATGTTTGGTGATGAGTAAAAACATGTGGTACTGTACGTCTGGTTTATTCAATTTGCAAAAGTCGACTGATTACAAACATTCTTAAAACTACCTACCACCTACCCTTAACCTAAGATGCCCGGGTGGGGGATTTACTACCCGGACGGGCCCACTACCCAGTCAGAGCGGGCGTGGGCGTTAACAAAAGGTTTAAATCAACATTGAACTTAATTTTATTAGACAAATCCTTCTATAGCATCAATGAGTTCAGATCTTTTGCCAGTAACATTTAGTTCATAGTAGTCAATGCTTTATGCTAAATTATACGTAACAAATGTATTGTGTTTTTAAATTGTACCTGAGATATATAATGTTCGCAAATGTAAACTTATTACATCAATAAAGAAACGAAATGAAATGAAATGAAATGTAAATCAAAGCCTTACCTAAACAATTTCAGTTTTAATTTTTAATTGTTAGTTGGTTTAAAGAGAATTTGAATTTAAAACCAGTAAACCGCAAAAAATGTAAATTCCTCGGAGGACACTAGGGGGGTGTAATGGGGCGGGCCTCTATCAATTTAAATTTTATGATAAATAGGGCGCTTAAAAGGGCGATTAACCGGTCGCTCGCCCTTTCCGAAAATCGGTTTATGCATGATATGGGATTTATAAATTTTCATTTTCGAGATTGGAAATCGCGCTCTGAATTGGATAATTTCGGCCATAAAACGAGAGGGGGGTATTAATTGCATCCCACTCGGATTATTAAGAAAATTGCCACGCTTAAAGCGGGACTTAATCGAGATTTCGAATATTATGATCCTTATTACTGAGATTGAGATTGAGCTATTCATTATTTTTACATACATACATTTATAATCAACGGCGTTATAATTTCTTAGTAAAGAAAATATTTTATGCAAACAGTATTTTTTGTTTTTTTTATATATTTTGGTTAAACAGAGAACTTTTAGAAATGAAAAAAGGTTACACAGATAAAAAGCTTTCCCATTAGGGATGTTCCCATGTACTAACTTGGTTTAAAAACTTGTGAAACAATTGTTTTTTCACATGAAACTTAAAAACAATTACGATTTTTTTATAATATAGAGATAAAGTAAACCATAAGAGTCCCTTACACGATCAATAATATTGACAATACAGTATAATATTGACAATAATATTGATCATGTAAGGTGAAAAAAAGAGTATTGACGGTCGATATTGAAGCGATATTGATGAAATCCAGATTTTTTAATTTCGGGACGTCAATATTTAAAAGTGGAGGGGGTATTGCCAATATTATTGAGCGTCTAGGGGCGGACTTCAATAATATTGTCAATACTTAGTTGTTGGCACGCTGTCGTAGGGAATGGTAGTGATCTTTGTACCGAGTAATATGGATTATATTATATTATATTGAGACGATGTCTGAAGACTTTGAAGCGATAAACGAGTCAGGTGGAAGAAATAATGTATATGACGAGGGGATTGAACGCCCGGAAGACGAAGCCCTTCGGACCTTTCTTGGGCAATTTGAACTTTCTCCAGAACTGTGGAACTATGCAAACCGTAAATACAGTAATAAAACGACTAGGATGGCTGCGCTTGACCGCCTAATCCGCTTTTTAGTGAGGATAAAGCCAGGGGCTAATAGAGAAGATGTAAAGAAGAAAATAAACAGCCTACGAACCAATTTCAGAAAAGAACTAAAGAAGATTGTCACATCAAAGAGGTCTGGAAAGAGCCCAGATGAGGTATACAAACCTACTGCATGGACATTCTATGCTCTGTCATTTCTTGAACGATTTGAAAACCCAGTTGAACAGCAGCCAAGTGAAGCACAAGCAGAGGAACAGGTGAGTCGTGTTCTCGTTTTAATTTACCTATACTCTGTTCACATTTTATTCTCATCGCAGTAGGCTTGTTTTTTCCCTTATATTATCATGTTGTATTTTTGATAATAATGTTTGAAGTATGTTGTTAATCTATAACTTCATCAATAAACCGTTGCCACCTCTTATCGTAATATTTTTACATGTAATTAAGGGATATTATAAACTGCAACATTGCACTACACATAACCAGAAAAAAACGTCCTAAAATGTTAGAAAAGGTGTAATAAAAAGTCAACTGTTAAAACTCAAACAAAGCTGTATTTAAAATGCCGTAGGCAGCATAACGGCAATGTTAAAAAATAAATATTGCAAAATAAATTAATGGGTAAAATTTTCCTTCATTGTTATCGTAATGACAAAATTTGTCAGGCATTGTCTCGGCCCTTGAGGAACTGTTTCTGTGCGAAGTTCTTTTTAAGGATAACTTATTTTTCTCATTATAACTTCTATCGGTTGAGCTAAGATATTGTTCATTTTCATTTGCTAAAAAAATGTGCAGGTAGCAGCACGCTGTGGTAATAATGGCCGCTTTACGAGGCTGTAGGTTTTTGGAACACACCGACACACCCGAGCTCCTGAAAATCTCTCGTTAAAACATTTGTTGCGTTCGGCCGGTCTACGCGTGGGTAAATTCAATTGGTTTGCCTGGAACAATTCGCCAAATTTCGAGTAGAAAATCACTTCTCTATCAGATATTCTGCCATTATAAATTCCTTTTTTGCATTAACTAAAGCCAACAGCACGATACTGAAAAATCCCTTGTAATTATAATACAACGTACCCGAGTTATCTGGTTTGATTATAGGTATGTGTTTCCCATCCAGAGAGCCCGCAGTATTGAAAAATTTGTGTCGAATCTCGAATTTATGAGCAATGTCAGCCATTCTGCTGCAGCTGTGGGAAACTGAAAAAGTAAAAACATAATTCGTTAAAAGAGTTTAAGGTTAAAAAGTTTTACAAATATTCATATAAAATAGTTTTTTATAACATTATATGTACGTGTAAAGTTAGTTTGGTGGAAATAAGAAACAAATTTAAAAATGTCTGCAGTATTAAATTCTTTATATTATTAAATTCAACCTCTTGCTTCAGATACCGATCCAAGAAGAAGGCAAAGGAGAGGTTAGTGCACCCTCTCCTTCGTCTTCTTCTTGGATCGGTATCTGAGGCAAGAGGTTGAATTTAATAATACAAAGAATCTAATACTGGCAAACGTTTTAAAGGGAGCGTCTTCAGCTGGTATACAATTCATCTGTATCCTCGATCATTCCCCCCAACAGCATTTTGCCAAACTTGTCAAAATAAAAAAGCTACTACGCAAGGTCATATTGCTTAACAAAATGAGCTTCTACAAAAGGCATATCCATATTTAGAAAACTCGCCTAACCCTGATAGCAACATACCAACTGTCGCAAAAGCTTGGGGAGAAAAACTGCTCACTTTGGATGCCAAGCAGAGACAGTTTGCTGAGAAAGCAATGACGTGCTTTATGAGGCAAGCTTGGGCACTCTTCATCGCAACTCCGTAAAAGTAAATAAAGTATGCCAATGGCCAAGACCTCTGACTACCACACAACCGTGAACAAGTTATTTCTGCCTTCTCCACATTTAATTACTCTTCTCCTACTCACAGTGATAACACAGCACAACAGCTCATCAGTGATAACCTGCCACAACTAATCAACAACCAACAGCAGGATATTTCAGCGACGACTTTTTTCAACACCTTCAGAGATTGAGGGTATAGAATTTCGATTGCCTTATTTCTTCTAGATTTTTTTTTATGCTGTTTAATCAATACATAATTATTAACATCTTTTGCTTTAACTTATTCAATATGCATTTTCCTACTTCTATTGTCATGCGAACTACTTTCATATAAATTGTACAGAGGCTCTGTGCAATAGCAGATATCTGAAAAATATATTTAAAACACTTACTTTCATGTAGTCTCGTAGGACATGAACAAGAGTTTCACACGTTTCAATTATATCATATGTTTAATAAAAAAAATCTCTATAGTGCTATGATTTTTTCTATTTTTAAATTTATGTTGGCTACACGCTTTAGAAATTGTCATATAAAACGTCAGACATAATAGTTATAATGTATAATTTTAGAGTTGCCAACCTAAAATATATTCCATAGCGCTCTAGAGGTTTTATTTTATTGAACATACTATAGCTTCACTGATAGTCGCAGGCGACATGATCACAGAGAACTTCAAATCATCAAAATGTCTTCCTGTAGCTAAGTACCTCAGAGTTAAGGCTAATCTCTCATTAACAGGGATGCACTCCCTCGTGTTTGTGTTCTGCATTTTCAAGAGTGGTTCCACCATCTGTAATAATTTTATGAACGTCGTTTCTTTCATTCTGAAATAATTGTGGAAATCTTCCGCATCTGTCAATCTGATGTCTCTCAGCAGCCTCATATGAGAATATTCTTCACGTTTTTCCAGCCACTCTTTCATCCATCGATTTCGCTGAACCCGACGAATACTTCCGATAGCCATAATTATAGCTATACAACCTTTTTTTTGATTGTCCATGTTTTCAAAACACACAACGCCAAGAAAATTCACTAGGAAAGACACAATTTCACTTGTCGGAATGGTGGAAACAAACGTTCTGAGCACATTAATTGATGCAATTATTGACAATAATATTGACTATGTAGGGTATGGTTATATTGACGGTGATACCCTGAAGGAGTAAACGACTGTATTGACAATACTGATATTGTCAATAATATTGGTCTTGTAATGAGCTGATTACACATACTAATTTAATTTATAAATAAGATAATTTCCTTAGTTCAGAACATTTTATTTTGTAATCGTTATATAATTAATTATTTATTGTAATTTTGGTAAAAACTTGCATGCAACAATTTTAAAAGGTATGATTTTTTGGTATCTAGAGGGGGAGCCCGGCAGGGGCTGGCTACGCCCATGCGATCGACTATATATTGTATATTGAATCTTTGAATTTGTATAAATATATTGTATAAATATATTTAATAAAAGCGCAACGCGCTGCATTTTTAAAATAAACTTCAAATAAATAATAATTTAAAACAAGTACACAACTAACACACTCAATTAATATTCTCCATCCTCCTCGGCAGAATCAGCGTTTCCAGTGTCCGCTCCCACTTCTTCGTAATCCTCCTTCAGCGCGGCTAAATCCTCACGCGCTTCAGAAAATTCACCTTGATCCATCCCTTCTCTAACATACCAATGGACAAAGGCACGCTTCGCGTACATCAAATCGAATTTATTGTTTAAACGGCACCATGCTTCCGCGATTGCTGTCATGTTGGACAACATACAAACAGCTCTTTGAACTTTTGCTAAATTTCCATTTGGTACAACTGTCGGCGCTTGATAATTAATGCCAACTTTAAATTCGGTTGGACACCAATCGACAAATTGGATGCTTCTTCTAGTTTTAATTGTTGAAATCGCGGCGTTGACGTCTTTGAGAACCACTTCTCCCCTGTACAGCATACAGCAAGCGATGTACTTTCCACATCTAGGATCGCATTTTACCATCTGGTTGTTTGGCTCAAAAAAAGCATTGGTGATCTCTGATACAGAAAACTGTTCGTGGTAGGCCTTATCAGCGGAAATGATTGGAGCAGACGTGACAAGTGGGAAATGGATTCTTGGGTATGGAACTAGGCTGGTTTGGAACTGAGTGAGGTTAACGTTCATGGCTCCATCAAATCTTAAAGATGCAGTTGTGGAAGACACAATCTGACTAATCAACCGGTTTAAATTCGAATATCCAGGCCTAGGAATATCCAAATTCTTAATACAAATATCATAGATCGCTTCATTATCCACCATAAAAGCACAATCGGAGTGCTCCAAAGTTGTATGCGTGGTTAAAACGGAGTTATACGGCTCAACAACCGCCGTTGACATTTTTGGAGCTGGATAAACGGCGAATTCTAGTTTGCTCTTCTTTCCGTAATCCACGGACTATCTTTCCATCAAAAGGGAGGTGAATCCGGACCCGGTTCCTCTGTCGAACAAGTGGAAGATGAGGAATCCTTGAAGGCCGCTGCATTGGTCGGACAGTTTTCGGATCCTGTCTGAGACGCGATCCATTAGTTCTTTGCCGATGGTGTAATGGCCGCGGGCGTAGTTGTTCGCCGCGTCTTCTTTTCCGATTATTAGTTGTTCAGGGTGGTACAGTTCTCTGTATTCTCCAACACGCACCGAATCAACTACGGTCGGTTCTAAATCGATGAAAATCGACCGAGGAACGTGTTTTCCAGAACCGGTGTATGAGAAGAAGGTGGTGAAACTCTCATCTATGCCCTCTTTCCGGTCTTTTAAATATTCATCGCTGAAGTACCCGTCTTTTTTTAGGCCGTGTTCTACGCCGTTCAAATCCCAACAAGAATTTCCAATTTGGACTCCAGCTTGGCCGAGGTAGATGGAGATTACTTCACGCATTTTGAAATATAAATATGATGTGTTTGTGAACAAAGAATGGGGGTTGTTGCAGCTACGGAGTCTGGAGTTGAACTATAATAATAGTTGCAATAAGTCGGCGCCATCCGATATTTAATCAATTGTGTCAACTTAACATAAGACGGCGTCAGCCGACATTTGGACTATAATAACAGTTGACATAATTCAGTGGTAGCCGACATTGAAACTATAATGACAGTTGACATGACATAAGTGAGCGCAAGCCGACATTTAACCAATCGTGTCAACTTGACTGAAGCTATACTGATGAGAGATAAATCTCGAAACGCGTCTATATATGGCCTGAATAATTTGACCCAAATTGTTACATTTGCAGTAGGTTACTGTATGTAACAGCAAACACTTCTTGTTGTATAATTCAATGTCCGTCGGGATATTAGCTCGAAAAGTAGTTGGTTCAATGATTGTTTAATATAGTCTTTGTAAGACTAACTTGTTGTAGATTGCAAAAAGAATCGCACTTTTAATGTTTAAACTTGACACGAGTTGGAATTGAACTATAATGAGATCGCCATGTTGTTTTGTTTTTCTTTGTGACAGTTACGATGCACATTTTAATACTTATGACATATTTTAAAGTAACGAGTGTCTTCCACTCCCAGACTAAGCATGAAGTAAAATTTCGAGTTTAGAAAAGCCCCGCGTAGAAAATTTGTCGAGGGTCGCGCAGCGACCCGAGACAAATTTTTAAGAGGCTTTTCTAAACTCGAAATTTTACTTCATGCGCCACGCGTACAAAACACTGATTTACAGTAAAATTAAAAATATATAACGCTTAGATGTTATCGTGATCAATATATACCCAGATGTAGCGAAAAAATGCAAGAATTACTTTTTTGTGAATAGTTTTGGAATAAATATAATAAATATTTTCCATATTGTTGATATTTAAGTCATCATATTTTTAACGGGGAAAGTGCTATGATGGACACATTACCATTTTTAAAATTGATGCCATTTCCGGTAAAACCGAAAGTGCAAATAAGGCTTATGGAAGATCTGTGTAACCTCGAATTAGTGTTCAGTATAAGCATACCAAATTTTAAATTGATAACTCATAAAATAAAAAAACTGTGGTGTTTTGTCGCAAAGTGCTATGAGGAACCCATCTCCATTTTTTTCCTTTAATCTCTTATTTATTTACCATAAGGAATTATTTTCTTTTAAAATAAACAAATTTTACTGAACAAAATCTCGACTTCAAATAAAATAAAACAAAAACTCTTTGCGGTGAATGGAATTTTTACAGCGCATAAAATATTTCACGAAGAAATAATTAAAACTCGCAGTAAAAAGCGGGCTGGGTAACAATGTAAACATGCAAATGGTTGTAAAACGCGGAGCTCGGTCAGAGAAAAGTGAATAGAAGCCCGGGCCTCATATAATTGCACGCTCTGAAAGATTCCAGTAATATACTTATTTTATATTTTTACTCTCCCACTTTGTTCGCATTAAAATCACTAAACAAAAAATACGAAACTAGAACAGAACACAGACTCTCCGGAGTGTGTTTCTGCGGGGAATAATTTACATGAGGTAATGCAATTTAATCGTGATTTTATTTAGAAGGTACTTTACTAAGGTTTAATTTCTAATAATCAAAAATTTATACCTTTTTATCAGTACATACAGAGAGTTTTATGTAACACCGAACATTTTCATAACGAGAATTTTTCTTTAAAGTACCCATATGCGTACGTTGCACATTTTCCGATGCTCGGTTTATTAAAAGAATCCAATTTGAAGCTTTATGCGAGTGTTTTCCACTCCCAGACTAAGCATGAAGTAAAATTTCGAGTTTAGAAAAGCCTGAAAATTTGGTTTGGTCGCGTAGCGCGAAGCGCGGAGCGGCCAAACCAAATTTTCACGCTTTTCTAAACTAGAAATTTTACTTCATGCGCCACCGGTACAAAACACTGTGAAAATTTGGTTTGGCCGCTCCGCGCTTCGCGCTACGCGACCAAACCAAATTTTCAGGCTTTTCTAAACTCGAAATTTTACTTCATGCTTAGCCTGGGAGTGGAAAACACTCGCTTAAAGCTTCAAATTAAATTCTTTTAACAAACCAATCATAGAAAAATATTCAACGTATGCATATGGATACCTCAAAGAAAAATTCTCGTTATGAAAATGTTCGGTGTTACATAAAACTCTCTGTATATTTCCTGTGAATAGGAGGTCCAGCATAGCACCTAAACAGGAGGCGTCTGGGGCAGACCTCAGTCTTCGGACGATGGATGTTTGAAGGGGACGATTGTCCAAGTCGGAGCTGTAGACCTTCTTAAGCCTTCTTAGCCTCTGTGTCCCTATCTTGGATAGGGCTAACTTACACACGGTGGGGTTGACTCAGCCCTGGTGCTTGTCGCCGCTAAATGAGGAGTCGAGGGTGGGCCATGAAAAGCCCCTCCGGTCCACACGTGGGTTGATCTCCGGCGGGCAGTGGTTCGCAATTATTGCAGTAATCCACCGGTCCTTAGAAGGACGCTCGAAAGGTATACACCAAAAGGTAAAAACCTGAGCACACCAAGTCTGTATATCTGAATAAAACACTTGTCAAACGCATTGAACCAACTGTTTAAAACAATGATTATATGCAACCCAGTACCGTTAATCTGTATTGGGTTGTCGCTGATTTAACACTTTGCAATTTTATCTTTATAAACTAAACGACTTTTTCTTCGCAACAAATTAAATTATGTTCTCTACTTTAAAAGATCTGTGATTTGTGAAATGCTAGATCTTTTGATACTTTTTACAATTAAAAAAATATACATTATTTTCCCAAATTTTGATATACAGCAAATTTTTCTCTTAAGTATAGATATCTCTCAGAAAATTCAAGAGGATAGTGATGCAATAAAGAAATTATTAGGGTCCTCTGCCAACTTTAAACCTATCAAAGTTTTAAGAATTGGAAAGGAGTCGGCGAAGCCAAGACCTCTAAAATTATTTCTAAAGGATCGTTCGACTGCCATTGGATTACTTAAATTATCTCGTACTATTCATGGTAGAAACAATGGTGTAGTGTTTAAAGCGGACTTAACTGATAAACAGCGAGAGTATTTGAAATCTTTAAATGATGAATTACTTGATCGTAAATAATTGGGTGAAACAAATCTAACTATAAAATATGTTAAAGGCAAACCATCTATTGTCCCAGTTGATACATCTCAAAGCGTTAAAAAAACTAAATATATTTTTTCAAAATGTTGGTGGCCTCAGATCAAAGCTTAAAAACTTTCAAAATAATCTTAATTGTTTTGTGTATGATATAATTATATTAATTGAAACTTGGCTTGATAATTCAATAAATGATTCAGAATTACAACTACATAATTTTAACATTTTTAGATTTGATAGGTCCCCTCTAACGAGTTCAAAGATTAAAGGCGGTGGAGTTCTTATTGCGTTAGAGGGGACCTATCAAATTTAAAAATGTTAAAATTATGTTGTTGTAATTCTGAATCATTTATTGAATTATCAAGCCAAGTTTCAATTAAGATAATTATATCATACACAGAACAATTAAGATTGTTTTGAAAGTTTTTAAGCTTTGATCTGAGGCCATCTATTAATTGTGTTGCATTGAAACCATTATATAATAACGTTGAACATATATTTGTGAAGGTAAATAATAAACTAGTGGTTGGGGCGGTTTACATTCCTCCTAGCTCTCATATTTCTTTATACGAACATCATACTATGGCGATTGATCAACTTTGTATTGAACATCCTGACTCGGATTATTTATTTTGTGGTGATTATAATCTACACAACTCGTTTATTGATATCGGAGATCTAAAGATATCTAATAATAAAATGTGTCTTCGTGATTGTCTCACATTTAACAACTTAAAACAATGTAACATGATTCCAAATAAGCGTGGTGTTTTTCTTGATCTTATTTTATCAAATATACAAGCTTTAAATATTTCAGAATCTATTGACTTTTTTTTTTATGGTAGTTTTCATCACACTCCATACTGCATTAAAATAAGTAATTCGGTGGACCCCCTGAATTTAAATACAGACTTGTTATATTATGACTTCAAATCAGCCGATTATAACTCATTAAATATATTTTGGCATCTGTGGAGTGGGACGAAATTCTTCGTATTGCCGACTTAAATATTGCTTTAGAAAATTTTTATAGTATACTGAATATCGGGTTAAATTTATATGTTCCTCTTAAACGTAAAAAACATTCAAAATTTCCTAGATGGTTTAACGGAGATCTTATAAAACTAGTCCTTGCTAAAAAGAGTTTTCACGCGAAATTTAAAGATACCGGCACTTTACATGATTATGAAGCATTTAGAAACGTTGGAACGCAATGTGCTAACCTAGGTAAACATCTTCACGATCAATATATACAAAAAATGAACTTAATATTAAGAATGACCCAAAAGCTTTTTGGAATTATGTTAAGGAAAACAGTAAATTAAATGGATTTCCGGGTCAAATGATGTACAATGACTTAATTAGTAATAATGGCAAGGAAACAGTTAATTTGTTTGCTAAATACTTTTCCACTGTATATTCCAGTGATACTTCACCCACTAACAAAGTTGATGGCTCAGGATCAGTTTATATTAAATCATTGTCAGTTAGTACTAGTGAGTTGTTTAATTGTATGAGTACTTTACATGATACTGTCACTCCTGGACCAGATGGTATACCCCCATACCTTTTAAAAAGATGCGTTTTTACTCTCACCACATCCATTCATATTCTTTTTAATCGATCTTTGTGCTGTGGTATCGTTCCTGAAATATGGAAAGAATCGTTCATTAACCCTGTACATAAGGATGGTGAGAGAGATAATATACAAAATTCTAGAGGTATTACTATCCAGTCTACTATACCAAAGATTTTAGACTAGTTAGTTTCTAGACAGATCATGTGGGTATTTAAGCGCACAATTTGTGAGGAACAGCATGGTTTTCTTGAAGGAAAATCAACTGTTACAAATTTGCTAACATTCCAAAATTACTTATTAAATGCTCTAGAAAAGGGTTATCAAGTTGATGCGATATATACTGATCTGTCCAAGGCGTTTGATCGCGTTAACCATAATATCCTACTTTCTAAACTCTCTAGTCTCGGATTTAATAATTTAGCGCTTACATGGCTTCAGAGTTTTTTATGTGGTCGAAAGCAATATATAAAAATTGATAATTTTGGTAATAAATGTAACCTCGGGTGTCCCCCAAGGTTCTCATTGTGGGGCCATTCTTTTTTTACTTTTTGTTAATGATGTAGGAAATTGCTTCAAACATTGTAAATTTCTTTTATTTGCAGACGATTTAAAATTATTTTCAATTGTTAAAAACGAATATGGTAATATAGCACTACAAAATGATTTGAATAATTTCACTACGAGGTGTTCTAATGACAAACTGAGCTTGAATATTAGCAAATGTGTTTCCATTTCTTTTACCAGGGTTAAATTGTTACACTATTCTTATTTTATAAATGGAGTAAGTTTGAACAGTGCTAATGAAGTTAAGGATTTAGGTATAATTTTTGATTCGCGTTTGACGTTTTGCTCCTATATTGATAGAATCATATCCAAAGCGTTGGGGTCACTAGGAGCTATTACACGGTTTTCATATGAGTTCGATGTATATACTGTAAAGTTATTATATATATCGCTTGTACGCTCACATTTGGAGTATGGTTCAACAATATGGAGTCCATTCTACAAGAAGTCAATAACTAAAATTGAAATGGTCCAGAGCAAATTTTATAGATTAATTTCTTATAGCCTTGGTCATTCTCGCACTACATTTAGCCATTCTAATATGCTATTGCTCTTAAACATAAGCTCGCTTGAATGTCGGCAAATTATGCACGACTTGTGTTTTGCATTTAAATTAATTAACGGCTTAATTGACTCTTGTAAGTTGCTCTCAATCCTTAACTTCAATTTTCTTATCTCTAAGCCCCCTAGGACTATTTTTTTATTTCGTCTGCCGTTTCATTGTACCAACTATGGAATTCACAATCCCATGGTTAGGATGATGAAATATTGCAACATTTTAAATTCCGACTCAAATTTCCATATATTTTGCTCATCTTTTAATTTGTTTAAGCGTGGTCTGAGGGTTATTGACTTGTCTAGGTGTATTCTTTAGTTTAGTACTTTTGGTAGTGTTCATTTAAGTTGTATTTAATTTTTTTGTAATATATTTTTTAATATAAATGAAATTGCCAATTCTTGGTTGCAGAATACTTCAAACATTAAAAGTGCGATTCTTTTCGCAATCTACAACAAGTTAGTCTTACAAAGACTATATCAAACACTCATTGAAACAACTACTTCCCGGGCTAATACCCCGACGGACATTGAATTATACAACAAGTGTTTGCTGTTACATACAGTAACCTACTGCAAATGTAACAATTTGGGTCACGCTTGAAACGCGTCTATAGATGGCCTGAATAATTTGACCCAAATTGTTACATTTGCAGTAGGTTACTGTATGTAACAGCAAACACTTGTTGTATAATTCAATGTCCGTCGGGGTATTAGCCCGGGAAGTAGTTGTTTCAATGAGTGTTTGATATAGTCTTTGTAAGACTAACTTGTTGTAGATTGCGAAAAGAATCGCACTTTTAATATATATTTTAATTGGTGTATATAATACTTATTTTTAGTTAAAATGTATATACTTTTTGTAAACGAATTTAATGTATTATTGTTAAATAGGCGATGTCCGTAAATAAATAAATCTCGATCTATACATATCTTGATGTATACGCTCAGTTATGCTCAGTTACAAATAAGGATAGTACAACATAAGGTGTTGTAAGTAATAACCCCATATACTAATAAATAAAAATTGGTAGGGATTTTCTGTGTAAAATAGGCATATATTACATTCTCCCGAGAGAAAATCTATTTACTTTAGTTCCCAACACTAATTCACACTCGGCACCAACCTTCGGGTCTGTCCTGTTGTTCATTAATCCCTGTACTGCACTGACTTTTATGTAATGCAGGCAACCCAATTCGCAAGTTCTTCCCTACAAACTTGCAAATTGGGTTGCGTTACACAAGAGTCAGCGATGATCTCTTGTGTAACGCAACCTAATTTGCAAGTTTGTAGAGAAATGCGTTACTTATTAATTGTAATCAACCCACATGCACGTTTGTGACGCATTTTTCAGTATAAAATACAGTTTATTTACACTTTTATTCCTTTTTATGGATCTTTTACCGCCCTAGTTCGCCGGTAAAACCAATAATGCCTTTGATAATGAAATTTAAACAACAAACGGGGGGAACGCGGCGAGGGTTAACAAATGGAGGTACTAAGGCCTAAAACGTCGATCGCCTTAATCCGAATTTGGAAGGGGGGCGCGCGTCGCAAATTGTGAGTTAGTGTTTCTCCCTAATTGTAATTAGTATGAAATTCTAATTAAGACCGAGGAAGGGCGTGTGCACTCCTTATTCGGCAATCCCGCACGCCACTGATCACCTGCATTTGCATTCTGATTATGTACGCAACTGGCTGCATCGCTGGCATACAATTAAATGATGCCGGAGATACACCGGCGTTCAAATTCGCTATTTAGATGTCGGACGCCATTAATCCCATTCGACTGTTCTGCCTCTATGCCTGATTTACATTTAAATTCAACTATTTCTGCCGATTGATGATATTGTGCACCCCTTGATTACCGGTTAAACGATCGTTTACATTGGGCCGCATTTGCATTTTATTTTAGGGTCGGGTTCACCTCTTTCAACATTTGATTAAAATATTAGTTAAGAGAGATTAACTCGACAAATCGACAAAAGCGTTAATTCGAAAATTATCTCTTTTCTGCACAATAATGTACCAATGTAGAGTGTCTATTTAAAATGTTAATATTTTTTATAATACCTAACCCTTTAATCTATTAACGGCCAAGCAATTATAGAGGTAACTCTAGAAGTTGATTTTAGGTAAAATTCTGCACTTCTTTTTTATGATTTCTATGAAATTGAGCTGCCAAGTAAAAACTGTGCAATAAATATTCTTAAAAACAAAAATAAACTGATCGGCACTAAATATGAAAACTACTTCATCAATGGAGACGAAACACCACGACAACGGAAATTTAGGAAAAATTTAAGGCGCGAACTCTCTGACCGAACTAACGCCGGCGAACTCAACCTGAAAATCAAATATATCAACGGAATTCCTTATATAATCGAGAATCAAATTACTCAGGAGAATAAAACCAACTCTTCGGAGACGGAAGAAAATACCACTACTTAGTGCTTCTATCACATTAATCTACACTTGAATATAATATACGACTATGAAATCTACTAAACTAACTTGTGCTCATATAAATATAAGATCAATTACAAAACAGATAAGTACTCTCCGCGACTTTTTGAATAATTCAACCATTGATATAGTGGCTGTTTCTGAGACTTGGCTTACACCATCATGTAACTCTGATGATGTTGCCATCCACGGCTATCAACTAATACGAGCAGATCGTACTGGCAAACGTGGAGGCGGAGTTGCTAATTACATAAAAAATGGGCTACAATTTAACATACACCCCACCCAGCATATGATCAGTTATGAACAACTTTGGATTACTGTACCTCTTACTAAAACAAATATTAGTGTTGGCTGTATATATAAGCCGCCTGCCTCTGATTGCAATCTCTTTTTAGATGATTTCGAAGAGATTATATCTGATATATTTCTTAATTCACGTGACATAATATGCATGGGTGACTTTAACATAGACCTGCAATCCCAGACGAAACAATATGATAATCTACTATCACTAATAGACTCTGTAGGACTCAGACAAGTAATTGATTCACCTAAAAGGGTTACCAATACATCATCTACGCTAATCGATCTAGTACTTTTAAGCGAGAACCTTAACCTTAGCTGCTTGATCTAAATGTCTCTGATCATTTGATGACGCTCGTGGAGTTAACTACGGACGTCAGTAGACCCATCCCTCTAAAACGGTTCTATAGAGATTTTCGAAATTTGTCGCCTACGCTACTGGAAGAACACCTAGTGAGCATTCCATGGTACCTAATCTATTCCTACACGGAAGTTAATGATAAAATAGGTTTCTTGAATAATAATTTAATTAACTTATTTAATATACTTGCACCACCAAAAGTAAAAGTATGTCGTAAACCTCCTCAGCCATGGCTAACTGACACCACTAGAACAATGACTAAACTTCGCGACAAAGCACTGCAGGACTTCAAGGGAACTCGTCTTCCAGCTAAGTGGGATTACTATAAGAGCCTTCGAAACTTAGTTACATCTTCAATACGTAAAGAAAAACGCGCTTACCTAAACTGCGTAGCAAAAAACAGCTTTACGAAACAGCTTTGGAAAGACTTAAATACACTTAACATATACAAGCGGAAGGCATGGTCTATATCTCCACTTCTTAGTAATGCCGATCAAATTAATAACTATTTTGTGACTTCATCAAGCAATACAAATACGCCTGATAGCTATTACATGCACTTCTACAAAGGCAATGTCAGAGATGGCATAACAGACACGTTCGATTTTACTCTCGTTACGGAACAAAATATTCTCGAAATAATAAATAAGATCAAATCCAAATCCACAGGTGTAGATGATATTAATATTCTACTACTCACTTTATGCGTTCCATACCTTCTACCGTACATTACGCATATTATCAATCATTGTTTAACCTCGTCATGCTGTCCGGAAGTTTGGAAAGAAGCTCTGGTGATCCCACTTACCAAAAAACCCACTGCACTCGAATTGAAAGACCTTCGACCAATCAGCATCCTTCCAGCCTTATCAAAAATTCTCGAAAAAGTCGTAGAAATTCAACTACAAGGCCATGTTCATAAATTTAATATCTTACCTAAAAATCAATCAGGATTCAGGAAACTTCATAGCTGCGAGACGGCACTTCTAATGGTAATAGATGATATAATTAAGGCCACAGACGTCAACAACATCACAGCATTGACATTGATTGATTTTTCTAAAGCCTTTGACACGCTCAACCACGATATGATGTTAGCTATTCTGCACTACGTTGGCCTTAGCACAGCTGCTATCCAGTTTTTCAAAGCCTACTTGGTAAACAGATTTCAACGCGTCAAACTCGACACGACCATGTCCCAACCATTGCAACTGCGCCCGGGGGTACCACAAGGATCTGTACTGGGTCCGCTATTATTTGGCATTTATACCAGCTTCATCTTTGCAAACACCAAATCTCGCTATCACCTGTATGCTGATGACACGCAGGTGTTTATCATTCGATGCTAATGACAGTGACAGGGCAATTGATCAGCTGAGTAGTGATCTTTCCAACCTAAGCACCATTTGTAAAAAACACTGCCTACAAATGAATCCAGCAAAATCTGCACTTTTACTTTTTGGAAAAGATAGTACCTTAATAAAAGTAAAAGATACTGTATCTCTCACCTTGGAAAACGAATAGCTATTTCCCATTAAGTGTGCAAAGAACCTAGGTATCCTCGTAGATACTAAATTAAGATTTAAACAACAAGTTAGCAAGCTAATACAGTGTTCCTATGGCAAACTAAAAGTGTTGTATGGGAGTAAAGAATGCCTTGGTGTAAATCTGCGAAGCATGTTATGCGACAGTCTGGTTCTTTCTACCTTCAATTACTGTGACAGTGTCTATGGGCCTTGCATCGATGCCACGGATCGTCGAAGAATCCAGAAAGTCCAAAATGCATGCCTCAGACTCATTTTCAGAATACGTAAATTTAATAAAATCTCCTACACACTCGAGAAACTAAATTGGCTCAATATGGAAAACAGAAGAAAATTACACGCGGCTTGTCTCTATCAAAAAATTATCAACACCAAGCAGCCTTCTTACCTCTATAATAAGATAACATTTAGAACCAATGTTCATAAATTAAATCTTCGTTTTAGACACATTATATCTACGCCAAAATGTCATTATAAAATATTCGAACGGTCCTTTACCTACCAAATTATGAAAGTTTACAATATTATACCTGAACAATTCAAAATGCTATCCCCCGCTACTTTCAAAATTAAGATGCGAAATAATTTATTAATTGAACAGACTGCTTTGGTGAACTCTAATATCAGATGTTATACTGATTCCTTGCACTCCAAAACATGTAAAAAAAAATTGCTGACGTGAGATTTCTTCTGTTTTCTTACTTCTTTCTTACTTATAAATGCACTTTTACCCCCCACTTGAATTATATTCTTAATATGTCCAACGGTTGTATAGAAGATCAGTTTAATTAATTGTTTTTAATTAAACTGAATACAGCCGTTTTGATCAACAATTGTGTTTATATGTATTGTATTTTTTAATTGTGTTATTCGCTGCATACGTTGATCAATAAACAGTTTATTATTATTATTATTATTATTTCTTATTGTATTACATACTGTGAATTTTTCTTTTTAAATATACATAATTTATACGCTGTACATTTTCCGTCATTCGTCGATTTTATATAAAAACGTGCAATATGAAGTTTAGAATGAGTTTCCACTCCCAGACTAAGCATGAAGTAAAATTTCGAGTTTAGAAAAGCCTGAAAATTTGGTTTTATCGCGGAGCTGGCTCAGTGAACTCTTTGAAGTGAGTTAGATCTTTTGAACCAGCTCGCTGAAAAGAGCCATTTTGCCCATCTCTAGTGTGGATGCACTTAACAACAAAAGATGTCTGGTGTAGAAAATGCGTACTCAGTGCAACTTAACTCGCACAGTGCAGTTCATGTAACGAACTGATTCAGTGCAAAATGTGTAAAAAGTGCTGCACGAGTTTATGGCCTGTTATAAATAGTTTGATAATTTCTATCAACTCTGAATGTTTAAATGTTGGAAACAAAAATACAATTATTTCTTTTAAGGCAATTTTTAATTGTAAACAAGCTAAGGGTTGTTCAATCAACATAAAATTCTCATAAGGTATTTTGAAATAGAAAACTTCTTTGTAAATTGAAATATGGTCCAGTCATGTTAGAAGTATTAAAGTCTAAGTCTAATTAAAGATTGTATGTGTGTTTTTTCACTTTAAAAATCAGTGTTTTACACGCCTGGCGCATAAAGAAAATATTTCGAGTTTAGATAAACCTGAAAATTTGGACTGGTCGCTCCACTATGCGTATAACACACTGATATATTGTGAAGTTATAAATACACTGAAAAACATTTTTGTTTTAAATGAATAATAATCGAAGTGATAAAATAACAAAGTGTCAAGTTTAAATTCCAATGCGAAACGTAGAATAAATCCAACAATCAGATTTAACCAATCTGACTGGTGGATTTATTTTACATGTTCCGACAAGTCTGGTCTGAGAAACTTTACTCCAAAAATTAGTTTTACCAATGTCCATTAGGGTTTTGAACTTCTTAAAAATAACAAGAGTAAAAATTTATGTTAAATACACTTTTCTTGACACATTCTCTCTCAAGTCAGGTCAAATAATACAATGTATAAAGTTAACTTATTTAGTTATTTATGTAATAAAAAAAAATATGCTATCAATAGCATTTAATGGGCTTAGAAAATATTATTTATCCTAAGCTTAACCCATTAACGGCCGAGCAATTATAAAGTTAACTGTAAAAGTTCATTTTAGGTAAAATTCTACACTCCATTTTATGATTTCTACGAATCACTTATTGTATTACATACTGTGAATTTTTCTTTTAAATATACATAATGTATACCCTGTAAATGGAAGACATTTGTCTATCTTGTATAAAAACGTGCAATATGAAGTTTAAAACGCATATTTCCACTCCCAGACTAAGCATGAAGTAAAATTTCGAGTTTAGAAAAGCCCCGCGTAGAAAATTTGTCGAGGGTCGCGCAGCGACCTGAGACAAATTTTCACGGGGCTTTTCTAAACTCGAAATTTTACTTCATGCGCCACGCGTATAAATCACTGAACTATTGATAAGTTAGAAATACACTGAAAACATTTTGTTTAATTGAGTAATAATCGAGATATTTAGATAACAAAATATTTACGTTTTTCTTCACACATTTACAATTCAATACGAATACGTAAATTTAATAAAATCTCCTACACACTCGAGAAACTAAATTGGCTCAATATGGAAAACAGAAGAAAATTACACGCGGCTTGTCTTTATCAAAAAATTATCAACACCAAGCAGCCTTCTTACCTCTATAATAAGATAACATTTAGAACCAATGTTCATAAATTAAATCTTCGTTTTAGACACAATATATCTACGCCAAAATGTCATTATAAAATATTCGAACGGTCCTTTACCTACCAAATTATGAAAGTTTACAATATTATACCTGAACAATTCCAAATGCTATCCCCCACTACTTTCAAAATTAAGATGCGAAATAATTTATTAATTGAACAGACTGCTTTGGTGAACTCTAATATCAGATGTTATACTGATTCCTTGCATTCCAAAACATGTAAAAAAAAATTGCTGACGTGAGATTTCTTCTGTTTTCTTACTTCTTTCTTACTTATAAATGCACTTTTACCCCCCACTTGAATTATATTCTTAATATGTCCAACGGTTGTATAGAAGATCAGTTTAATTAATTGTTTTTAATTAAACTGAATACAGCCGATTTGATCAACAATTGTGTTTATATGTATTGTATTTTTTAATTGTGTTATTCGCTGCATACGTTGATCAATAAACAGTTTATTATTATTATTATTATTATTATTTCTTATTGTATTACATACTGTGAATTTTTCTTTTTAAATATACATAATTTATACGCTGTACATTTTCCGTCATTCGTCGATTTTATATAAAAACGTGCAATATGAAGTTTAGAATGAGTTTCCACTCCCAGACTAAGCATGAAGTAAAATTTCGAGTTTAGAAAAGCCTGAAAATTTAATTTGGTCGCGGAGCGCGAAGCGCGGAGCGGCCAAACCAAATTTTCAGGCTTTTCTAAACTCGAAATTTTACTTCATGCGCCACGCGTATAAAACACTGAAATATTATGAAGTTAGAAATACACTGACATTATTTTTTTTTAAATGAGTAATAATCGAAATAAATAAATAACAAAATATTTACCTTTATCTTTCTACATTTTTAAGTCAGGTCAAACAATATAATATATCAAATTAACTTATTTAGTAATTTACTAAACAAAAAATTATTAATGTTGCGTGTACGCATCAATGGCGCTTAATGGGTTAACTTGATTCTATATTTTAGTGGAAATGTGTATAATTCTAACTTAAAAATGATTTCTATTTTCTTTCAACAATATAATGTTTTAAAATTTTGATATTGTTTATTTTTCATTCTAGTGAAAATGTATTTTGTGAAAATTTAAGAAATAATAGTTTATCCTAGTAATGGTCAAGATCAAGTAGTTAAACATTTTAAGAACTACTCGATTCTTGCAAATCATTCAGCTGCTCAAACTTTTCAATCAGTTCGATCAATTACTTAGTTGATTATTATTATTATTAAAAATTTAAGAAATAATAGTTTATTCTAGTAATGGTCAAGATCGAGTAGATAAACATTTTAAGAACTACTCGATTCTTGCAAATCATTCAGCTGCTCAAACTTTTCAATCAGTACGATCAATTACTTAGTTAAAATTTGGTTTGGCCGCTCCGCGCTTCGCGCTACGCGACCAAACCAAATTTTCAGGCTTTTCTAAACTCGAAATTTTACTTCATGCAGGGTTGATATAAAATATTGTCTTGTGTAAGGTTAGGTTACCAGTTATTTATAGTAACTAGTTTAACCTAAGACCACTCTAACTATTACTTAAGTCTATAGCTGGTTGATAAGGTAAGATACTTTATCAGCAGGAGATACTTCATGGCACCAGAAGAAAACGCTATCTATTAAAGTGTATTATGTGTCATTCTCTGAATATCTGAAATATAAAACACTTTTTAAAATTTGTTAAGTCATCAGGTGTTCAATTGAATAATGTGTTTTTAGTGTTTTATAAATACGCAGTATATTTATATTTATTGGCACAGTTAATAATTGCTGAATGAAGTCGCTATCTAGGCGCCGTTTCTATAAATAAAAACAATCATATGTATGGATACACAAGATATACGTGAGTTCATGTGTGAGTATATATAGTATATATTTATCGTTGATGAGGTTTTAATATCCACTATTGGAGAACTTTTTACGACGTATAATTATTGAAATATTAACCGACCCATTAATGCATATCATATTCCTTTATTATTTATTTGATTGATTTGCTAAAAGCTGTTCGGGTTTTTCTAAACTACAGGGTGTCCGCAGGGTATTTGTAAATTGAATAAAAAAATAAATAAAAGTCAGAAAAAATTAGGTTTCATATTAATTTTTAGACAAAGTTTTGGAAAATTAAGTGCCAACGATTACGTTATCCAAATGTTGACCCTTACGCTGCTGGCACTCATCTAAAAGATAACAGAAATTAGCCGCTACGCGTTTTCACATCTCTCTGGAAATTGCGGCCATTTTGGTGCGGATGTTGTCCTTCAATTGTTGTTTTTATAAACTTTCTCTTTAAGGTATCCCCATACGAAATAATCAAGGGGTGTAAGATCGGGGCTTCTCGGAGGCCAATTGATGGTGCTTCGACGAGAGAACCGGGAAAAGTTCATTGACAACCTCAAGTGATTGGTTTGAGATGTGGCAAGTTGCCCCATCTTATTGAAAAACGTTCCCATATTAAAACTTTCAAACACCTGCAGTTGTGGAACCTAAAAGTTCCTTAACATGTCGCAATACCGTTCACAGTTTACAGTAAGTGCTCGCCCTCGCCAGTCCCAAAAAAAATACCATAAAGAGAAAGTGTGTCTTCTATGAAGCTCAGGAGTTTTAGCCACGGGATGTTCTTGAGTTCTATTTCAGGAAATTCCGGGAAAAGTTCATTGACAACCTTAAGTGATTGGTTTGAGGTGTGGCAAGTTGCCCCACCTTATTGAAACCACGTTTCCATATTAAAACTTTCAAACACCTGCAGTTGTGAAACCTAAAGTTCCTTAACATGTCGCAATACCGTTCACAGTTTACAGTAAGTGCTCGCCCTCGCCGGTCTCCAAAAAAATACCTTAAAGAGAAAGTGTGTCTTCTATGAAGTTCAGGAGTTTTAGCCACGGGATGTTCTTGAGTTCTATTTCAGAAAGCACAGTCTTCCCGAATTGCTCCGTGCGTTGCCATTTATAGGCTTTGCATGTACACAGTAGGTGTTGGGGAGTTTCCTCCTCTTCCAAACACCCACGACATAGGTGGCTTTTCTTAATTCCCATCCTATGTTTGTGCTAATTAAGGTCACAGTGTCGTGACTAGTCCTGTGATTCGTAGTTTCATTCTACTCAGTCCTGACGGTGTCAGGGTGAAGCTATTCTTATCTGGGGAAATATTACACAGGAAGAAGGTGAAATCAGACCCTCTACCCCAAAAGGATTCCTCTTCCAAACACAAGGGAAGGAAATTAGAGACTACATAACATGGCTACAGCAGAAGGCGGAAGACCCGGTGAATATAATTGTGGGTGGGGATTGGAATGTAAGAACAGGAAATATGCAAACAAAGTGTATAAACGAACAAGGAAAGGTAGTGAGAGCAAAAAAGTCAAATGACTCGATAATAGGGGGCTTTTCCTAATTCCCATCCTATATTTGTGCTTATTTAAGTCACAGTGTCCAGTGACTAGTCCTGTGATTCTTCGTAGTTTCATTTTACTCAATCCTGACAGCATCAATGTACTGCTAGGTGCCGGACCATCTAGGAAGAGTCTCGTGTACCTCATTCCCTTTTGGTTGTGCCTTGCCTTTTTGTGTTCCTCTGTTAACTTGCGCCGGATTATTTCTTTTACGGTTTCATGAGGTATTCTGAAAGCGGGTTCCACTCCTTGATTAAGCATAAATTAAAACTTTAGGCTTTCCTAAACTCCAAATTTGTCTTCATGCTTAATCAAGGATTGTAAACACTCGTTCGGGACATCAAATTGAACTTTAAAACAAAAGAAGTTTATCAAAATTTAGTTTGAGTTCAGTATTCTGGCACCAGATACCCACAGACGCGTTTCGGACTTCAAGGTCCTCTTTAGTGTGGTCCCGACCCAGTGCTGAGGAATACTGAACATTTCTGGCTACATCAAGATAATGTTTAAAAAGCCTCGTCCAATCTAGGTATTTTAAGAGCTAATATTTGAATATTCAGTGACTTAAACGGGGGAAAATATCTTGAGCTGCTTCATAGATGCTGTCGCAGGAGAAAATGTGGTATGGTTTCAACAGGATGGATGTCCTGCGCATTTTACAAGCGCAGGACATCCATCCTGTTGAAACCATACCACATTTTCTCCTGCGACAGCATCTATGAAGCAGCTCAAGATATTTTCCCCCGTTTAAGTGCCCATCAATGAAGAAGGGGCCTATAATATTAGATCTGTATATTCCTAACCAAATGCAACCCGGATCCGTATCCCAATAGCGATAATTTTGCACGTTTGGCTCTCCATTTATAGTGAAAGTCGATTCGTCAGAAAAACAAATGTTGTTAATGAAATATCTATCCACATTGGCTATTTCCATTAGTGTTTTACAGAAAACCATTCTAGAATACCTGTCCGGCTCAAAAATCTCCTGGTGGTTTGAAAACTTTACGATTTAAACTTGTTCTTCTTTAAAATTTTGAGAGCGGTTGTATTGTGCAAATTTAGATCGTCGCCAATTTGCCGAATACTAATGCAGGGATTTGCAACGTCCGCAGTAATAACGTTTATTTCGTTTACATTATCTCGCACAATTTCTTCTTCCTCGGCTATATTTGAAGTATGCTTAAACAGGGCTGGCAGGGTTTAAAAACGGATCCATATTTTGCTTGGTTTAAAATCACGTTCTGAATCCTGGAAATAGCGGGTATCGGCCGATCGGGATATAAACCAGCAATCAAATTTCGAACTTCATTTACACTATTACCGGAATAAAACCACTTCAGAAATATGTTGTTTTCAGACATTATTATGAATTACTTAATTAAAAAGCGCACTTACATATCGAAACAGAGTGCGATTTTACGCAAAGTCAAAACTGACAGTTGTTGATGACGCAAAATTTTGTTTTAAAATGATTGCTATTGTTATTTTTTCAAATTATTACTAATTTATATCTTCGTTTTCTTCTACTATTAGTACTATTTTGAAAATAAATACGGACCTATCATATAGCATTTTAAATTCTGAACAACTTTGACCTCATATGCTTTTGCTCTAAAATAATTAGGGGAGTAGGAAACTGCAAATGTGTGATTTTACATGTAAATTGCTATTTCCGAGCGGTCGGATCAGCACCCGGTATAAAAATTCTTTCAAAATAATGAACACACCAGCTTCTCATCCCATCTTCCACTCCATATTAATTACGAGGGCATAAATAAAGCATTTACTAAAAAATACTGGGGCTGCTGTGAGAGCAAAAATAAAAAAAAATGAGAGAAGAGGAGGAATCAGATAAAACGGTTATAATTCACGCAATTTGGGCATTTAGTGTTAATACAGCCCTACTCAAAATGTGCATTAGTGCGAGAATTCGTTATCTGCAAAAGGGGAACAATTTTCGGCCGCCGACACGGAAATGAAAAATACCCGACGACCATTTGTAATTAAATGAATCCATCCCGGGCTAATTATGAATTGTTATTTTCTGAAATTAATCGGAGTGAGGGCGGGTAATTACTGGGAGCGCACCTTTCTGGCCGACCAGCGCGATTCGTGTCAAGGTTTGTTGGTGGATTAATTGCATACCCCACGAGATATATTATTTTTTAAAATAGTTTATTTTAGTTTGCTGAAAAATCTTACAGCCTACAATCAATTGATTGAGTGTAAGATTTTCTATTAAAATATTTATAGCCAGGGACATGGGCGTAGCCAAGATTTTCACCAGGGAGGACACGAAACAAATCAATATTCCAAACTTTGTATAACGGGTGGGCCATCTAGTGGTTTCTTTTTAAAAATGCAATAAAATGAACAAAATTAAATTTGTTTCCATGTATTATGGCTTTATTAGTAAGAGTAAACATTCCCATTAATTATGGAACACAACTTCGTACAAGTGGCTGCCTCGGCTGGCTTCGCAGTAGCGCATTCTGTCACTCCAATTTTCCAAGCCCTTGTTGATGGTTTCGAGCTGTAGCTCATGGATTGCTTGGATGATATTGGCCTGAAGTGCTTGAATCGTTTCTGGATTGTTGGAACGACATCGGTCCTTCACGGTTCCTCACAAACAAAAATCCAAAGGGGTTAAATCGCAGTTCCGAGGCGGCCAGTTGACATCGCCAAGACGGCTGATAACATGATTTAGGAATTTGGTGCGCAAAAGATTGATTGTGGCATGGGCTGTGTGGCATGGCGCGCCATCCTTCATGAACCAGAGGTCGTCCAAATCCATATCTTCAATTTCATTAAAAAAAAGTCAGATAGCATGGCTCTGTAAGGCTCACCGTTGACCTAAACGTTGTTTCCAGCCTCATTTTCGAAGAAAAATGATCCGATGATGCCACCACTCCACAATCCGCACCAAACTGTCACTCTCCGGGGATGCATTGGCTTCTCGACAATAACGTGCGGGTTTTCCGAGCCCGAGATGTGGCAATTTTGTTTGTTAACGTACCCGCCAAGATGAAAATGAGCCTCGTCAGAAAAGATGATTTTTCGCCTAAAATCGTTGTCCAATTCAAGCTGCTCTAAGGCCCAAACTGCGAAGCGATACCGAAGCGGATGGTCATGCGCCTTCAATTGCTGAGTCAATTGGACCTTGTAAGCGAATAATCCGAGATCTATGTGCAGAATTCTCCTCAGGCTAGTGCGTGCAATGATGAGCTGTTGAGATCGACGGCGAGTTGATGTTCGTGGATTGAGTCTCATACTCTCGGTTACAGTAGCCACATTCTCGTCTGTTCGCACCGTACGAGAACGAGGACCATGAGTGTTGTCCACTAGCATGCCAGTCTCACGAACTTTTTGCACAAACTTGCGTACAGCAGGCGCGGTGGGTGATTCATTTCGGCCAAAACTTCTTTTCAACAAACGCACTCTTTGGGCTACACAGCACTCACTTTGGAAATAAGTTTGCAATATTTCCCAACGTTGTTCAAGCGTAAAGCGACTCATTTCGTACCGCGGAGGAATGATACCGACTTTCTGTGAAGATTTCGAGCGGTAAAAAGATGTTAGTGTCAAAATAACCTATGATTTAAAAAGAAACCACTAGATGGCCCACCCTGTACAATGTTTTACACTTGGTAATACAAAATAATAATAATTTCAATTCACATCAACTAATTCAATCACAATATATTATTTTTTATATTTATATTTTTATTTTTTATGATATTCAATTGGGCTCAACTAACTGAAGCCAGGCGCCAGTTTAAATTTGCTGATTATTTGAATAAAAAAAGGCAAATAATTGAATAGTTGAGAAAAAAAGTTGTTTGTGAGTATCTTTACAGCGCAGAAATTATTCGGGTCCGAATTCAGAATTCGGGTCCGTTTCCCGGACGAATCCGGGCCGCCCGGAAAACACGTCTACATAAACGATTTGTACACCGGGACGTTCCGATACAGCCGGAACGCCTTCGGAATACTTAGCGCGCCCGTCCGGAATTGTTTGAGCAGAAGTGTTGGCCGGAAAATTAAGTTTATATTGTAGTTGGGCCAAATTACATTTTAGCAGAGAGACTTTCTATAAGACTTAAATAAATCATACCGTTTCAGGGCGTTCGGCAAGCGCGCCGCGCCGGGAGAATAACTCTACGCGTCTCTCTCTCTCTCTCTCTCTCCCCTTCTCTTACTTACTCCCGAACGGCAACTTTTAAATTGGACATTGTGAGATAGGTACGCGGACATGAAGTTTTACTTAAACTTAAAAGCATCCAGCTACATAAAAGGCGAATAACAAAAATGGGGACAAACATGCCGTGCGCATATTGCGGCCATGTGCACATATTGCCAAGATTTTACCCCCTTGACTCACTAAAATTGGGTTAATGGCTCTCAACAATACACCAGTATTTTTTTTATATATGCAAGTAATTACAATTTTAAGGCTCAAATGTTAAATTTTAAAAGCCAATTTACACTTGCATCGTGTTTACCCCAGAACGGAAAAAAAGTATTGCTTTCGTGAATATTTTTAATATAATATGAATAACAAGAAATATTTGCAAGTTATCAGCGAGTATAAGATATTAAAATGTTTTGTGTAAAATAAATTTCGTTTAATTCATCAATGATTTAGACTTATCATAACAGGCCCGAGGTAAGGGTGGGCGTCAAGCGGAGGAGAGTTATTGAAGCCAGATATATAAAAAAATCATTAATTTAATTTAGACATTATAATTTATATAATCTATATTTTCGACTTCGCTTCAAATCGGTGTTTTATACGCGTGGCACTTGAAGTAACAATTTAAGTTTAGAAAAGCCTAAAAATTTGGATTTGCAGGGGCGCTCGAGCGAAGCGAGGCTCGCTCCTGCAAATCCAAATTTAAACGAGTGTTTTCCACTCCCAGACTAAGCATGAAGTAAAATTTCGAGTTTAGAAAAGCCCCGTGAAAATTTGTCGAGGGTCGCGCAGCGACCCGAGACAAATTTTCTGGGCTTTTCCAAACTCGAAATTTTACTTCATGCGCCACGCGTATAAAACACAAATTTCAAGAGAAGTTTGAATATACATAAATTTCACAATATTTTCATGTTATATACGCGTGGCGCATGAAGTAAAATTTTGAGTTTAGAAAAGCCCAGAAAATTTGTCTCGGGTCGCTGCGCGACCCTCGACAAATTTTCACGGGGCTTTTCTAAACTCGAAATTTTACTTCATGCTTAGTCTGGGAGTAGAAAACACTCGTTTAAAGCTTCAAATTGAACTTAAAAATAAAACAAATTTTCAGGCTTTTCTAAACTTGAAATTTTACTTCATGCTTAGTCTGGGAGTGAAAAACACTCGCTTAAAGCTTCAAATTGAACTTAAAAAAAAACAAAACAAATCACTTTAAATCGGTGTTTTATACGCGTGGCAGATGAAATTAAATTTCCAGTTTAGAAAAGCCTGAAAATTTGAATTTACAGGGGCGTTCGAGCCAAGCAAGGCGCCCCCTGCAAATCCAAATTTAAAGGAGTGTTTTCCACTCCCAGCCTAAGCATGAAGTAAAATTTCGAGTTTAGAAAAGCCCCGTGAAAATTTGTCAAGGGTCGCGCAGCGACCCGAGACAAATTTTCTGGGCTCTTCTAAACTCGAAATTTTACTTCATGCGTCACGAGTATAAAACACTGAATTCAAGAGAAGTTTGAATATACATAAATTTTACAATATTTTAATGTTCTATACGCGTGGCGCATAAAGTAAAATTTCGAGTTTAGAAAAGCCTGAAAATTTGAATTTATAGAGGCGTTCGAGCCAAGCAAGGCACGCCCCTGCAAATCTAAATTTAAAGGGGTGTTTTCCACTCCCAGACAAAGCATGAAGTAAAATTTCGAGTTTAGAAAAGCCCCGTGAAAATTTGTCGAGGGTCGCGCAGCAACCCGAGACAAATTTTCTGGGCTTTACTAAACTTAAAATTTTACTTCATGCGCCACGCGTATACAACATGAAAATATTGTTAAATTTATGTATATATAAACTTCCCTTGAAATCTGTGTTTTATACGCGTGGCGCATGAAGTAAAATTTCGAGTTTAGAAAAGCCCAGAAAATTTGTCTCGGCTCGACAAATTTTCTCAGGGCGTTTCTAAACTCAAAATTTTACTTCATGCTTAGTCTGGGAGTGGAAAACACTTGTTTAAAGCTTCAAATTGAACTTAAAAAAAAGAATCACTTTAAATCGGTGTTTTATATGCGTGGCACATAAAGTAACATTTCGAGTTTATAAAAGCCTGAAAATTTTAATTTACAAGGGCGTTCGAGCAAAGCAAGGCGCGCCCCTGTGCAAATCCAAATTTAAAGGAGTGTTTTCCACTCCCAGACTAAGCACGAAGTAAAATTTCGAGTTTAGAAAAGCCCCGTGAACAAATTTTCTGGGCTTTTCTAAACTCGAAATTTTACTTTATGCGCCACGCGCATAAAACACTGATTTTAAGAACGTTTGAATATACATAAATTTCACAATATTTTAATGTTTTATACGCGTGGCGCATGAAGTAAAATTTCGAGTTTAGAAAAGCCCAGAAAATTTGTCTCGGGTCGCTGCGCGACCCGCGACAAATTTTTTTGGGGCTTTTCTAAACTCGAAATTTTACTTCATGCTTAATTTGGGAGATATAAAAAATAAAATAAATCACTAATATTTGACATTCCTTAATATTTTATAAGGATACTTAAGTTACTCACACGGAAAAAAATATAAACTTTGCACTGCTTTTATCTGGAATAGACTATTTCCATAACAGGAGTGGACGAGTCACTTGTTTCGCTACTTAAATTGATGCCATTGGCAAGAAGTACTCCTACCAGAGCTGAGGCTGGGCCTCCGGCCACTCCGCTGTCTCTAGTGGGCAGATCCTCGGTGTACCAGCAAGTAGTCAACTTGCGGCTAGTCCCTCATTATCACCACAGGATGGCTTGGCTGACTTCACTCCTGCTGTCCCTAAGAGGAACAGAAGCCGCATCTGCGGAGCAGAGGCCAAGCGAAGGAGAAATGGGATAGCTGAGACATTTGCAGTCACAGTCAAAACGACTGAGGCTGCTGACTCCGCTAAGCTTCTGAAACATCCCAAGCAGGCGAAGCCTAGGTCGGGTCCCAGCCAAACAAAGTAAGGAATCCAAAGACCAGGGCACCAAGAGGTTGCGTTCTACCACCTCCTCTCAGCCAACCCCGAAACGTCACCAAGACCAACGGGTGGGGGCTACAGTGGCAGGGGGAAGGAGAGTACCTCTGATATCGTACAAGGATGCGGCGGAAAGTAACCTCAGACTGGTCCCTTATAGCCTTCCTGGCCTGCTCTGCTAGTAGCTTCACTATTGCATATTGCAGTCCTTCCTTGTTTATTCCCCTAGACATGTTCAGGGAAATAAAGTCTGGCTCTTCACGGATGGCTCCAAGTCCGAAAACAGAGTAGGGGGTGGAATTTTCTCACATGAGTTCAACCTCAAAAAATCTTTTCGACTCCCAAATCACTGCAGCGTCCTACAGGCGGAAGTCATGGCTATCCGAGTGGCAGTGGACTGGATAGGTAAAACCGACCTTCAGGTAAACCATATCAGGTTCGTCACCGATAGCCAGGCCGCCATTAAGACATTAAATAGTCCCTACTGCACCTCCAAGGTGGTCAGAGACTGCAGAAAAGTGCTTAACAAGCTCGCTAACAGCTGTGATATGGGGCTTATCTGGGTACCAGGTCACAGTGATATCAAGGGAAACTCATTGCCGACGGCCTCGCAAGGAAGGGGGCAAGGATGAGAGTCCTATCTACTGAACTTTTCGCCGACATTGCTCTTGGGGAATGCAAGAGACTATTAAGGGACCAAATGACATCATGGGTTAACCTTAGGTAGAAGGAAGAAGACACGTGTCACATAACAAGGCAGCTATGGCCAATGTGTGACACTATAAACAGTAAAAGATTAATTGCACTTAGCAGAATCGACATAAGGAAGGCAGTAGGCATCATCACGGGTCACTGTTTTCTGGGTAAACACGCACAAAAGATGGGTCTCAAATACAATGACTACTGCAGAGATTGCCTAGATGAGGAGGAGGAAGAAACAGTACTCCACTATCTAGGTCAATGTCCTGCTCTTGAGGGGAAATGAATGAAGTACCTCGGTCTGCTCCACGCAAGTGAACTGGCGGAGCTCTCACCTATAAAGGTGGGAGATCTGATCGGATTCATTAGGCGCTCAAATTGGGTTGTATAGGGGAAGGATCTCTTATGGTATCACAACGGGCCCTATGGGCCTAAGTGAACAGCCTCGGCTGTTGCCATATAAACCTAACCTAACCCTTCCCCTAGACATGCTAACATCTATGTCTGTATTGTTAATTCTCAGTTTTGTTAATATCTCGTTTTCTACTTCCTCTTTGGCCATTGTCTTGTCGATATTTTTAATGGAAATAGGTACGATTCAAACACATATTCGAAAAAACATACGAGCATAACATTAAAATAGAAATACTCTTCATTGACTTTAAACAAGCCTTTGATACAATTAAAAGACACCAAATAATAAATGCCCTGAAAGAAATGAAGATTGGAGGAAAACTGAGAAGACTCATTCGAATGACGATTAATGGAACAGTGGCCAGTATTTAAACAGACTATGGGGAAACAGATACATTTTCTATAAATCAGGGATTACGGCAAGGAGATACTCTTTCAGCAACTCTGTTTAACCTAGCACTGGACTATATACTCAGAAAAGTTGATAAAAAGACTTCGAGTACTAAGGGTACTCAGATAATAGCATATGCAGACGATATAGTGATTATCACGAAGCAAAGAAAATTCATGGTAGAAGTACTCAGGGAAGAAAATGGGAATGGAAATGAACACGGATAAGACTAAATATATGATATGTGAAGACAATTCAAGAGGACATGTAAAAATTGGTTCACATACTTTTGAAGTGGTGGATAAATTTAAATATCTGGGAGTACATTTAACAAACAACGGAAAAAGACACGAAGAAATTAAAGCAAAATTTCAAGCGGCCAATAGAGCAATATATGCTAATAAAAAGATACTGTGGAATAAGACAGCAACAAAAAGAATAAAAACGGATGTGAACAAAACGATGATCAAACCAATTATGACCTACGCGGGCAAGACAATGACGGTGACTCAAAAAGATCAACAGTAACTACTAATAATGGAAAGGAAAATAATGAGAATTATACTTGGACCTATAAAAATTAAGGAAAATGAATATCGCAGAAGGACAAACAGTAAAATACGCGAAGAATTAGGAGATGAATAGCGACATAAAGAGGCAAAAAAGAAACCCAGAAAAAAAAATCGACAAGGAAGGCCCAGATCTAGGTGGATTGACGAAGTAGAGGAAGATCTTAAGAAAATGGGGATTAATAATTGGAAAATAAGGACAAGCAACAGAAAAGAATGAAGAAAAGTAGTAGATACAGCTAAAAGTATTTTATAAATTAAAATTAAATACAAAACATTTGGTAAAATAGGGACCGATCCACCCCACAAAAAAAGCGGATCATGAAAGCTTCAGAAAAGAAGTAGCCAGACTCCACATGGGGTGTAGTCCTATTATATTTATATAGGTACGGACTGACCTACGATATTTGAGGTCACTCCTATTTTTATTTGATTTGTTTTGATTTCTTTTTTTAGGGTTCTCGCATCCTTTTTGATCAATATTTGTAACGTCTATTTGGATTAAGCCATTCCTTGTTTTTTTTTTGATAGTGTTAATTTTGTCTTATTATCTCTGTATTCGTCTTACCGGGAGAAGGTTTGATGATAATGGCTTCAAGTTTTTCTCTTTTTTTTTACCTTTTTTGTACTGTTTTCCATGTTTGTTCGTCTATGATTTCTCCATTGGGTATGTTCTGTCACTCCTCTGCGTAGTCTTCCTCTTCGGTAGTGGCCTTGCTATTAGTGAAGATTGGTCTTTCTTCTTTGGTTTGGTTCGACCTGGTGCTCTCTTTTGATTTCTCTTATTATCTCTGTATTCGTCTTACCGGGAGGAGGTTTGATAATAATGGCTTCAAGTTTTTCTCTTTTAATTTTACCTTTTTATGTACTATTTTCCAAGTTTGTTCGTCTAAGATTTCTCCGTTGGGTATGTTCTGTCACCCCTCTGCGTAGTCTTCCTCTTCAGTAGTGGGCTTTCTATTAATGAAGATTGGTCTTTCTTCTTTGGTTTGGTCCGACCTGGGGCTCTCTTTTAATTTCTCTAACTAGCTAACTTTTTACCTTTTTTTGTACAGTTTTCCATGTTTGTTCGTCTATGATTTCTCCATTGGGTAAGTTCTGATACCCCTCTGCATAGTCTTCCTCTTCGGTAGTGGCCTTGCTATTAGTGGAAATTGGTCTTTCTTCTTTGGTTTGGTCCGACCTGGGGCTCTCTTTTGATTTCTCTTATTATCTTTGTATTTGCCTTACCGGGAAGAGGTTTGATGATAATGGTTTCAAGTTTGTTTTTTTTTCTACCTTTTTTTGTACTGTTTTCCATGTTTGTTCGTCTATGATTTCTCCATTGGGTAAGTTCTGATACCCCTCTGCGTAGTCTTCCTCTTCGGTAGTGGCCTTGCTATTAGTTGAAATTGGTCTTTCTTCTTTGGTTTGGTTCGACCTGGTGCTCTCTTTTAATTTCTCTTATTATCTCTGTATTCATGTTACTGGGAGGAGGTTTGATAATAATGGCTTCAAGTTTTTCTCTTTTTATTTTATCTTTTTATGTACTGTTTTCCATGTTTGTTCGTCTATGATTTCTCCGTTGGGTATGTTCTGTCACCCCTCTGCGTAGTCTTGCTCTTCAGTAGTGGCCTTCCTATTAATGAAGATTGGTCTTTCTTCTTTGGTTTGGTCCGACCTGGGGCTCTCTTTTGATTTCTCTTATTATCTTTGTATTCGCCTTACCGGGAAGAGGTTTGATGATAATGGTTTCAAGTTTGTTTTTTTTACCTTTTTTTTGTACTGTTTTCCATGTTTGTTCGTCTATGATTTCTCCATTGGGTAAGTTCTGATACCCCTCTGCGTAGTCTTCCTCTGCGGTAGTGGCCTTGCTATTAGTGGAAATTGGTCTTTCTTCTTTGGTTTGGTTCGACCTGGTGCTCTCTTTTGATTTCTCTTATTATCTCTGTATCCGTCCTACCGGGAGGAGGTTTGATGATAATGGTTTCAAGTTTTTCTCTTCTTTTACATTTTTTGTACTGTTTTCCATGTCTGTTCATCTATGGTTTCTCCATTGGGTATGTTCTGTCACCCCTCTGCGTAGTCTTCCTATTCGGTAGTGGCCTTGCTATTCGTGGCGATTGGTCTTTCTTCTTTGGTGTGGTTCGACCGGGGAATTGCAATCTCCATTTCTATATCTATGCCGTTCATGACATATTCTACAACCTTTCTGCTTATTCCCATTTTTTTTTCTGGTAATTCCACTATTATGTTCTTTCTTTGTTCTTTGCGCATCATTTCTTTTAACTTCGTAAGGCCTTATTCTCTCTATGTCTTCTGCCTTTGTATCTACCATTAGATAGAAACTGTATTTTGTTCTTGTTTCCCATTCTTCGTTTCCTCTTGGCATTTGTGTTGTATATATTATGTACGCGATTCCGCCGGGCTTCGTGTTTTGTACCGATATATCATCTATGACTTTGCCGGCTTTGTTGTTTTAATATATCGTATGTTCAATAAAATAAAACCTCTAGAGTGCCATGGAAAATATTGTGGGTTGGCAACTCTAAAATTATGCATTACAATTATTATGTTTGACATTTTATATGTCAATTCCTAAAGCGTGTAGCCAACTTAAATTTTAAAAAAGATAAAATCATGGCACTCTCAAGGTTTTATTTTATTGAACAACCGATATTAGTTTGCCTACTTTGTTTACTACTCTTAGTATATCATTATTTTTCTGTAGTTGTCATAGCGACCCTAGTACGATTTTGGTCGCTACCTAATCCTCTTCCTCCCATGCATATTCTGGTAAGTGTAGTATGTTTACTATATTTTTCTTATTGTCAAATGGTCTTGGTAATCTTCTCTGTTAATCATTGCCTTGGATATTTATATCCTTCTTTATAGCATGCCTTAATTTTTCAATTTCTGCTTTAAGTTTGTCATTCTCTATTTGCTATAATATTATTTTGTTAACAAAAAACGTTACAACTTTGTTTGTGTAACACAATTTATTTTTATGTGACTGCAGTTTCGGCAAATTTAGCTTGCCATTATCGAACGAGAAGTGACTAAAACTACGTACAAAACAGGTATATATACAAAAATGGTTAGAGAAAAACAAATTACAAAACGGCTGTAAAAATGGGTGTATACATTTGGTCAACCTGGTCGTTAATGAGAGGGATTCCTGGATAAGCGCGGGCTTTGTGTATTTTTAATGCTTCAACGAGATTCATCTTTCGACCCTTTTCGGCATAATGAATGATGGTAAGTATATCTTTTAAAAAAATTGATAAATTAACATGTATAACGAAGTAGAAGCCTCCACAATATTTTGTGGTCTTTTTTATTGCAGCATGCCTTTTTTCCTCTATCCTTGCTTACTTCTTGTGTCAATTCCTCTATTTTTCTTTTCATATTATACATTTCTGCTTCCATGTTTGTTATTTTGTCTTCCATTTGTGTTTCTGTTTGCTTTCTGTGATTTTCTATCCTGGCTCTGGCCTTGTTCTTTTTGATCCATTCTTTATTTATTTCAAATGCGAGATTTTTGGTCTCCTTATCGAATCTGGCCAAGCCTAGAATATTCCTTTCCAGTCTACTTTTTGAATCAGCTTCTTCCTTTAGAGTTTTCTCGTCTATTACTTGTTTACCATATTCCACTTAGGGTGATGTTGTGGCTCTCCTTTTTTTATTAGTATTTATCTGTATGTTATCAGTTTTTTTGTGTCCTTTGTGACTTTCCTACTAAGGTTCGGCCGTGGTCTCCTTCGCTCTCTTCGTCTGAGCTATCGGCTGTGCTCCATTGGAGATTGTCATAGGGGTGGTCCCACTCTGACGTACTTGCTACTGAGGTGTTGTTGCTCTTGTTACAAGTTCTTCTTCGAATCTACTTAATACCTCTGTGCTCTTGGGTACTTCTCTTCTTGCGGAAGGGTTGATGTCCTTCTCTTCCACTCTTTGTTTGGCAGTAATTGGCTGACCGTCGGTAGAGGCCTGCTCCAGGTGTCCCATTACCTCTGTATAGATGGATCAAACCGATTTGGTAAGCTCTCCCAGGAAACGCAGGTAATTTTGTAAAAGTTCACTGCGTGGATTAACGTACTGCTGATTGGCTTGTAAAGAAAACATGAAAAAATGTATTATTTTGTGGTCTTTTTCTTTGTAGCATGCCTATTTTCCTCTGTCCTTGCTTACTTCTTGTGTCAATTCATCTATTTTTTTTTTCATATTATACATTTGTGCTTCCATGTTTGTAATTTTGCCTTCCATTTGTGTTTCTGTTTGCTTTCTGTGCTTTTCTATTCTGTCTCTGGCCTTGTTTTCTTTGATCCATTCTTTATTTATTTTAAATACGAGATTTGTATCCGTCGTGTGTGCATTTTTTGTCTCCTTATCGAATCTGGCCAAGCCTAGGATATTTCTTTCCAGTCTACTTCTTGAATCAGCTTCTTCCTTTAGAGTTTTCTCATCTATTACTTGTTTATCATATTCCACTTAGGGTGATGTAGTGGCTTTCCCTTTTTTATTAGTATTTATATGTATGTTATCAGTTTTTTTGTGTCCCTTGTAACCTTCCTACTAAGGTTGGGCCGTGGTTTTTCGCTCCATTTGTCTGAGATATCGGCTGTGCTCCATTGTAGGTTGTCATAGAAGTGGTCCCACTCTGACGTACTTGCTACTGAAGTGTTGTCGCTCTTGTTACTCGGCGATCTCTATATGCCTTTTTTCTTATTAAAAGATTCTAGAAGTTCTTCTTCGAATCTAGTTTATACATCTGTTCTTTTGGGTACTTCCCTTCTTGTGGCAGGGTTGATGTCCTTCTCTTCCACTCTCTGTTTGACAGTAATTGGCTGACCGTCGGTAGAGGCCTGCTTCAGGTGTCCCATCACCTCTGTACGGATGGATCCAACCAATTTGGTAAGCTCTCCCAGGAAACAAGGGATTAATTTCCAATGAAGTAACGTATTTTATTCAGTGAAATTTAAGCCATGCGAGAGCGGCTACGGCAACTCTATGCCACCGTTCGACTCGACTATTACCCTGATTCAGGAACCCTAGATTAGTACATCCAGGATTTGCGGGATGGGCAAATTATCAGGTAATTTATTTTACAGACCAAGCACGAAGCCTAGAACGGCAATTTATGCACACCTAGATGGTGACACTACTGCAGTTAGGATTTGTAAAACTATAGACGAAGGAAAGGACGCAGTTCTGGCGGGAGTCTACCTATCTGGCGTTTCATCCTTTCCGCCCCCCACAAGGGAAGGAACTGGTCGATTACTACAAGAAAGACGTTGCGGTAGATCCTCTTTCTTCATTTCCCTTGTGGGGGTGGAAAAGCTGAATCGCCAGATCCTTTCCTTTGTCCATAGCTCCTGTCCATCATGGGCTGTGATTCTTATTCGCACCATATCACATGGTGCTGACTACAGACAAAAGAGGTAAGTCATTGCATGACTTTTTAGTAAGTAATGATTTAGAGATACTTAACCGCGGGACGGAACCCACTTTCGTGAACGTGCGTAGCCAGACGGTGATTGATGTCACAATGGCTAACTTGGGTATTTCTAATTATATAGATAAATGGGAAGTCCGCACCTATGTCCGATCATAGATGGGTAACTAAAAAGATTGGACTAAAAAGGAGTCCTGGCAAACCTTACCGAGATCCGAGACAGATGACCTCGGTAAGGGCCTGCACCTCGGTAAGGGCCTGCAGGACATCAAAACACAAGCACATAGCCCGAAGGACTATGCCAGATTTGACCTCTTCGCGAGAGAAGTGCAGACAAGGATCCTGAAGGCATATAAATTGACCTGCCCACTTAAAAGGAGAACTATGCCCGCTTAGACCTCCTTACGAGGGAAGTACAGACAAAGATCCTAAAGGCATATAAATTGACCTGCCCACTTAAAAGGAGAACTATGCCCGCTTAGACCTCCTCACGAAGGAAGTACAGACAAAGGTCCTAAAGGCATATAAATTGACCTGCCTACTTAAAAGGAGAACAGAGACAGGGAGAGCCACCCCTATGGTGGTGCCCAGATCTCGACTCCCTAAAAGATGAGGCTAGGAAAGTATTTAATAGAGCTCAACGCTCTGGACTGAGCATGGGATGGTTTCTGTAAAAGAATAGAAAGCACGCAAGAAGTTAGCTGACTCAAGCAGGCTCTCTCACAGGACCATAAACAATCTGTGGGAATCTTGAAAAACTTTACTTACCTATCACTTTTCAACTTTCAATTCGATAAAATAAAACTAATAACAGTTTTTGATTGCACGTGGTTGAAAATTCAACCTGTTAACCCCTACTTTTTGGCCGGTAGACTACTGCAACTACATTTTATCCAGGATTCATCTACGTTTAGTTCTACTGCAACTAAACGTAGATGAATCCTGGATAAAATGTAGTTGCAGGCCACCCGTAGTTGCAGGCCACCGGCCACAAAAATAAACACATTACTTCAATTAGAAACACGATTTTTGACTTTGGTTGAAATATCGACCAGTATCCTTTGAAGGGTTAATGCGCCACTCGTGTAAAACACTGGCAGCTTTAGTGGTTTTGGCACCTTGATTAAATGCAAAAAGAAGATGGTGTCGAAAATGCCTATTTTTATCAACATGACACTCGATTTTAATGATCTAAAAATGTACAGGAATCAATTCGAATATTAAATCGAAACACACTATCTTGTAGATTAAGTAATTATCTTTAAAATAACATGACATTACGTCAAAACATTATATTTTTACCGCGCCATTTTCAACTAAAAAAAAAAAATACGCCATGACTTATTAGCAAGCTTGATATATTCATTACGTATGTACATTTATAAATCATTGCACAAATGAACAAATTTGGTCGATTTTTATGCATTTGGTTATAGCCATTCTATTAATTTTCAATTGACCGTCTTAAAATTAAATTTGCCCCTATGTTAGGAACAACTAGTCTACTGTCTATCCAAGGATCACGACAAATTTATACACAATATAGAGCGTCGCAAAATAAAACATTTTGCGCACTACTGATCTAGGGGCTCCAGTGGGCTCGTAGGTAGAGACCCTACAAACCTAGAGGTCACGGGTTAAGTCCCGCCAGGTGGGGTAATTTTAAAGTAAAAATTGGTTGTAGTGTAGATGTGCCGTGACGTCGTAATTGTAATTCAACATAGTATTGGTTCAAATGAAATAGATTAATAGCTAATGGTTATAGCAACCAAAGCCAATACAGCCAATGTGATTGATTTCTAGTTAAATTATGCACATGGATGCATGGATTTTTTTGATTTTTTCATTACATACAGCATATTTTCTAATAAAGCATAATCCTTTTTTCCGCCAGGATAGTCTTTATATTTCCGGAGGGGAGGGGAGGGGAAGGCGCGCGAGCTTCCGGGTTTTCGATAAAGGTTTTATTACATTCTGTTAAATACATCGTAACGGAATTGCAATTTCAATTAATAACCGTATCGAATCGAATTTTTCGTTATCGCCGGCTCAATAAATAAAAACCGTTCCGTACGCCCGCATAAAATGTTTATTATTATTTTTGCGCTCGTCAATTTTTTTTACGTTCATAATCCGATTTTCCAAACAACCATAATCCGGCAGAACAGAACATTGCAATACTTTTTTAGTCTATACTTAATAATGTTTTTGTAGCACGTAAAGTGACTATTTGAAAGTTACTAAATGACTTTTACTTTATACCTACTTAACATACTTGTCCTATACAAATTAGAACAGCCTCCAACTTCTATAGCCAATGAACGCTTATCGCTAAAAACTTTGAGAGTTATGTAAAATAATTAAGATTAAAAACAAATTAGGCTTTTCTAAACTCGAAATTTTACTTCATGCGCCACGTTTAAAAACATTGATTTACAGTGAAGTTCAAAACTCTAGAGGCGTTATCTCTGAAATGTCTCGCTGTTATCAAATTGCCGGTAATAGATCGCTAGAAATTTGTATTTCCGGTCCATTAGTGCATCTATCTGCGGGTGTGCGTTCAAATATTTGATTGAAACGGAGACCCATCAGCGAAGTGGGTTTCTGGAGAGTCCTGAAGGAGCGTGAAAAAATCGCACTCGCTCCAGTCATTTATTTGCTGATAAATGGCGCATATTGCCAGGCACGTGCTTATAACTCACCCCTCTGATACTACCTAGATAGAGGGGTGAGTGCGTTAGTGTGGGGTGTTTTTTTTTCACAATGTGGCTTTATTTCATTTAATCTTGTGTATGCAATTATATTTTTTTCTTAGCAACTTATTCTTGCTTATGAGACGGCTTTAAATATTTAAATATACCTGAGATCAGATAATAGAGAAAAGGAATTTAGTTTAAACAGAAAAATAGGCATTTCATTAAATTACAAAATAGACACAATCATTAAATTAATTAACGGACACATTAGAAATCACAAAATGAAATTTAGTACCACCCTAATCAACTCGAAAGAAACCGTCCCAAAAAAGTTTGCTAGATTCACCTATCGCAAAACGAAGGGGGTTAAAACAAATACTATCCAAAGATGTATGCTTCAATGTTTATTTATTACAAGCTTATATTTTTAGATGTTTCCTCAATAATTCTAAATATTCAATTATATCGTTTTTCTCGATAAGTGTGTCATGTTCGTGCGTAATTACAAAACGACTTTTATGTAAAAAATCACGAATGTTCGATTCGAATGGCGAATTCACTTTTAAAGTGGATTCCTTTGTCTGTGTGTATATGCGATCGATTATGGATAAAAATAAAATCACACACCAATGCAGTGGCAAGAATTATTATTGGTGGGACCGCATACATAATTATACATCGAATGTTTTGTTCAAGTATACATTTCCTGATGCGTATACATACCTTGTTTTTTTTAATGAGTTCAATTCGAAGCTACTAACGAGTGTTTCCAATCACTTCAGTTTTACTTTATGCTTAATCAAGGATTAGAACCACTTGCTTAAAGCTTAAATAGAAAGTTGAAAAAAAAGCATCCGTTGTTTTTCAAAAGAGCTTAATTTGAAACTTAAACGAACAAGATGTTGATATAATTAACAAATTCATTGATTCATGTAACAATTAAAACTAGAATAGTTTAAGCGACTTAGAGCGATACATCCGAATGTGGATGTAATTGCATTTCTCTTCCGCGCCATATACTCCGCACGTTTTAACTTTTTAATCACATTACGAACTTACATTAACATTATTATCGATAATCCGCATCTGCGGAAATGAACGCGGGTTACGCATGTAAACTCGATTTTCCTGAAGCGAAATCGATAACACACGATTTTTTTGTATCATTTTAATTTACTGTACAGGGAATTAATCGTTTAAGTATACATATGCATACGCTTTTTTAAAAGAGTTCAATTTGAAGCTTAAACAAGGGTTTTCCACTCCCAGACTAAGCATGAAGTAAAATTTCGAGTTTAGAAAAGCCCCGTGAAAATTTGTCTCGGGTCGCGCAGCGACCCGAGACAAATTTTCACGGGGCTTTTCTAAACTCGAAATTTTACTTCATGCGCCAGGCGTGTAATACAATTATTTATAGTGAAATTCATAATATACTGAGCTATATTTTATATTTAAACTCACGCTACAAATTTTCGCAAACGTTTCCAGACTTCTATGGAATATAGAAAGGAAATATTTTCCTGAAATTTCCATGAATTCTGTCTTTACTCAAACAAATCGCAAGTTTCGTATTCAGCGAAAACCCGACATAATTCCGCATATTCTTCATTACAGCTCATAAACGCAATTATTCCCCGCATTGCCGAAAACTGAAACCCGACCTTTTGCATACTTTCCGCATGTTTGCCGGAGTTATGCCGAGTGACGCCATCTAGAATCGTCGCGGGGAACAATCCGCCGGCCCCCAAAACTCCGAATCCAACGGACCGAAGGCAAAAGGGCATGGGTGAAGGGGAATTTCATTACACACGCATAAATATATTTTACACCTATTAGCGCCAGACGACTGCTCCCGTGTACATAAAACACAACCGAAATCAGTTAATAAGTATATGTTAATTAACCGGTTTAAAATCCTCTTTATCACGGTGGGTTGGTAATGGTGCACATGTCGCCCTAGTGCGTTTTAGTTTATTAACACACTACGGTGAACGTTCAATTGATTCAATTAATTATAAAGTGCGTGTTTTGTTACGTTACAGTGAAATACTAATATTGGATTTAGATAGGAAGTTAATTTTGTGATTTGATTTAAATAATAATAATAGTTTGCTTTGCAAACATTTAATAGTCTCGGGTCGCTGCGCGACCCTCGACAAATTTTCACGGGGCTTTTCTAAACTCGAAATTTTACTTCATGCTTAGCCTGGGAGTGGAAAACACTCGTTTAAAGTGTGGTGTCGCCTGAACAAGAATAATCCGGACGGCGGGGAGAGATAGGAAGGTTGCCGTGGACACAAAAAATAATAAAATAATTTTGGAGAATAACGCGTGCTAACGTTCGTTTTTGTACGTGACATAGTTAAGTATAAATAAAACTCCCCAAGTACCTGCATTTCTTGTGTTTTCCTGTGGTAAGATTCAAAGTATAACGACGGAACCAAATGCACCTATAACCGCCGTTATAAATTGGTGACCCCGACATGATCTTTCCACAACGATCTTCGCCACGGGAATCATCAAGATTCAGGATCTACAAGGCGAGCTGACTACAGGAATACCCGCCAGCATCAGACGTTAACGCAAAGGACCCTTTTTCGGATGAATTCTTGACTGCATCGAGCATCAACGACGGAGCCCTGTTTCAAGTGCAGAAAACCGGACCTTGTCAGCAGCCGCCGGCCGCGGCGCCCGCTCCTAACCAGGGTACCGAGCCGACACAGCCTGCAACCTTACCATTTGCCGCCAGCACCCACCCCCAACCAGATTTTGGATTTTGAAGTGACAGGTGACATTTACTAGCCCCCCTCGTATTTCGAGGAAACAACTTCCACTATTTTCTCAACCTTAATCTCTCTACTACTCTGCTTACTTTCCTTACCTTCCCTATTTTCAATCACACATCATGGAAGAACAAGTAGATGCTGCCGTTGGCACCGTAAGATGTAATTTGCCCCCATTTTTCCGCGTTGACCCTTCAATCTGGTTCGTGCAGATTGAAGCGGAATTTTTGAACTCGCGCATTACAAATTCTAGTCGCAAGTTTTATCGAGTCGTAGCCGCCTTACCCCCAGACATTGCCATCGAAGTTAGGGATTTACCAATTGAACCTCCCGCTGACCTTCCTTATGAGACGCTCAAAGTGGAGATAATCAAACGAACCACCATTTCCGAAAAAAAACGTTTGCAGCAATTGTTGTCGACGGAAGTGCTCGGCGACCAAACGCCTTCACAACTACTACGAAAATTGCAACAATTGCTGGGAACAACGCCAATAGACGACAATCTCCTACGCGACATTTTTTTAAATCGTTTACCGTCAGATGTGCAAAAAATTCTTGTGTCTGCAAAAACCACCTCATTAACAAACTTGGCAGAAATGGCAGATCAAATTTTAGAAATTTCGGCACCCACCATCATTAATAACACCAACGTTTCTCACACCTCGGCAATTGAACATCCAACATCTTACAACACTAGAATTTTAGAACTGCAATCCCAAATTTCTGAGCTGACACAAAATTTAAATTCATTGACAACCGCTTTGGCGAAGCAATCTAAAAACAAATTTCGGAACAGAAGTCGGTCAGCATCAAGAAACCGCTGGCAATTAGGCGATGACCCGCAACACAAACTGTGCTGGTACCATCACAATTTTCGTGGTGATGCACGGAAGTGCACTCCACCATGCCAGTGGGGAAACGACGAACAGCGGGACTAATGTCGGCCCATTCCTCCGCTGTCTCTCCAGGCCCGTTGTTTTTCGTGCGTGACACTAACTCTGGGACAAAATTTTTAGTAGATACGGGAGCCCAGGTTAGCATTTTGGCGGTGGATCAACTCTTCGCAAACACTCATCGCCAATCAAAATTTTCGTTAACCACCGTTAACGATAGTTTAATACCCACGTTTGGTTCTTCAAAATTAACAGTACACATCAGTCTGGACGTAAAACTTGCGTGGAATTTCGTGCTTGCACACGTTAACCACTCCATTCTGGGCGCCGACTTCCTTCGGCATTTCAACATCATTGTTGACATTGCCCACGAACGTCTCGTAAGGAATGTATTCGGCCCATCACAAAAACTCAAAATTTGTTCCTTGTCTACCCAAAACTCACCTTATTCGAAATTATTGCAACAATTTCCTGATCTAACAACCCCTTTTGACCTAGCTAAACCCGTCAAGCATGATGTGCAACATCACATCGAAACATCTGGACCACCAGTTTTTGCTAAACCGCGACGATTACCACCTCACAAATTTCAAATTGCAAAAAACGAGTTTGATAAATTGTTACAGCTCGGTTTCGTGAGACCCTCTTCCAGCCCATGGGCGACGCCGCTACATCTGGTAGCTAAATCAGATGGCTCTTGGCGCCCATGCGGCGATTACCGTGGACTCAATAAAGTTACCATACCAGACCGATATCCTTTGCCTATTCTTCACGATTTCACGTACAATTGTTGTGGTTGCACGTTATTTTCAAAAATCGATTTAGTAAAGGCATATCACCAAATTCCAATTCATCCTGCAGACATTTCGAAAACGGCAATCACAACACCCTTTGGACTTTACGAATACACTAGGATGAGTTTCGGTTTAAGGAACGCCGCTCAAACGTTTCAAAGGTTTATAGACTCGGTATTACGCGGACTACCATTTTGCTTTGCGTACATCGATGATATTCTCGTTTTCAGCAAGGATGAACATGAACACGTTCGTCACTTGCAACAAATTTTTGAGCGATTAACTTTTTTTGGAATAAAAATTAACTCTGACAAATGTGTTTTCGATGAAACAAAATTAGACTTTTTAGGTCACAGCATTAGTGATTCGGGAATCAAACCTCTACAGTCCAAGGTCGATGCGATTTTGTCCCACAACCCACTGACCAAAAAGCATTGCAACGCTTTCTCGGCATGGTGAACTTTTACCATCGGTTCATAAAATCATGCTCGAGTACCCTAGCACCGCTCAACCAGCTTGCTGCAACAACTCCACGCAACAAACCACTGGTCTGGTCCCAACCCGCTCTTCAAGCATTTATGACAGTTAAGGCTGCACTCGCCGACTGTGCTATGCTTGGTTTACCAGATCCTGTTGCGGAGTTAAGCATTATGGTAGACGCATCTGACTCCGCTGCTGGCGCGGTCTTGCAGCAGAAGGATAATTCTGGCGTTCTTCGACCGCTCGCTTTCTTTTCCAAATTTTTTTCAACAACAGAACGCAAATACAGTACTTTTGGCCGTGAATTGCTTGCTGTTTATTTGGCTATTAAAAAGTTTAAATATTATCTTGAAGGTCGCGAATTTATCATCTTTACAGATCATAAACCTTTGATCTCTGCTATAAATTCGAACTCGGATCGTTTTTCAGGACGAGAGCACAGACACATCACCTTCATCGCGCAATTCACACTGACATCAGGTTCGTTCCAGGTACCGAAAACAGCGTTGCTGATACATTATCGCGAGTCGAAATTAACTCTTTAGATATACCTAACCTTGCAAAATTACAATCCGAAGACGGCGAACTAAAATTCCTTTTGAATAACGGCACCACTTCACTTAAGCTCGAGCAATACACTCCGCCTGGCACTAGCACACCTATATACACAGACATAACTCTTGCTCAAAAACGACCCTATATCCCTTCAGTCCTAAGAACTAACATTTTACAGTCTCTTCACGGACTTACACACCCTGGCGTCCGTGCACTGAAACGTCTGGTTACATCTCGCTATGCGTGGCCACGGATGAATCAAGACATTGCACAATTTGTCAAATCATGCTTGAAGTGCCAACAAATTAAAATTCACCGACACACTGTATCACCAATCGCTACTTTTCCGGACCCTGGCGACCGTTTCACCGATATACACATCGACATCATCGGCCCTTTGCCTATTTGTAACACTTACAGATACCTTTTAGTTTGCATCGACCGTTTTACGCGTTGGCCTGAAGTCCAACCACTAGTCGAAATTACTGCAGATTCCGTTTCCAAAGCAATTTTAAATTGTTGGATTGCACGTTTTGGAATTCCATCGACGATTATTACTGATCGTGGTCGGCAATTCCAATCCAACATTTGGAAGGAATTTTGCAACATTTTCGGTATCACGCATAAGTCCACCACCGCCTACCATCCGCAATGTAACGGTTTGGTAGAGCGGCTTAATCGCCAAATTAAAGACTCGATCGGAATGAGTAACGATCCGAGTAACTGGGTATCCTAACTTCCCTTAATTTTATTAAGTTTGCGTACAATTTTTTTAAAACATTATGTTTACCAGGCGATTTTTTATTTCCGAAATCTGTTTCTAAATTCATTCCTTCAGGCTCAAATTTTATCGACGGCCTGAGAGATAGGATGAAGACGCTTAGCCCCGCAATTACTCGCTTAACCCACCGCAAATCTTTCATACACCCCGATCTAAAAAAATGCACTCATGTTTTTATAAAGAAGGATCACGCAAAACGGCCGTTCCAAAATTCTTACGAAGGCCCTTTCGAAATTATCAGTTGAAATTCTAAATTTTTTACGATAAATGTTAACGGTAGAAACGATTGCGTTTCCATCGATCGACTTAAACCTAGCTATACACTACAAGTTTCAGTTACTTCCTTTTCAAAACAATTACACTCAAATTCTTCTATTCCATACACCACATCTCTTAAATCAATCCTTAAACACTCTGGACCAAATCATTCTTCTAAATCTTTTAAACGTGTAACTTTCTCTTCCTCTGTTTCCTTTTCCTCCTCAATATAGGTGGGGGGTAATGTGGTGTCACCTGAACAAGAATAATCCGGACGGCGGGGAGAGATAGGAAGGTTGCCGTGGACACAAAAAATAATAAAATAATTTTGGAGAATAACGCATGCTAACGTTCGTTTTTGTACGTGACATAGTTAAGTATAAATAAAACTCCCCAAGTACCTGCATTTCTTGTGTTTTCCTGTGGTAAGATTCATAGTATAACGACGGAACCAAATGCACCTATAACAGCTGTTATAAAAGCTTAAAATTGAACTCTTTAAAAAAAGGGTATGCATATCGAAAAATTCCAGATTTCTTATTAACTTATCAAGATCACAATTCTATTATCTGCAATTCCCGAACACATCACTATTTTTTGTTTACATTAGTACACAACAAACTAAAATAAAACTGATTAAACAGACAGAACGAAAAACAACAAAAACGAGTATGAAAGTATGTAGATTATAAATTGAAGTTTGCATCCATAGTCCAGACAATCCAGACAGCAATATTACCCACTCTATACATCATTCACGTGTCATATTTTGGTCACTCCCCTCCGCTGTGCAGACGGTTTTAACACCGCCATGATTCAGCCGGCGCGGTCTATCAATAATTTATTAATTTATTTATAGCCAGCGAAAACGGAAAATAGGGAAAAAACGCGGTGAAATTAAAAACTAACATTATTGATTTTACACGATCACATATGTATGTGAAATTGAAAATATACATTATTGATTTCACGAATAGCATATGAAATTAAAATAAATAAATTAAATAAACAGTATGTTAAATTAAAAACATATCGTATGTTCAATTGAAAAAAATCTCTAGAGTACCAATATTCTCGGTTGGCAACATTTTCAGAGTTGCGGTCCTAGAATATTTTCCATGGCACTCTAGAGATTTTTTACATTATAATTATTGTGTCTGACGTTTTATGTGTCAATTCCTGAAGTGTGTAGCCAACTTAAAATTGAAAAAAAGATTAAATCATGGCACTCTAGAAGTTTTTTTTAATTGAACATATGATACATTATTGGCAGTTTTTCTTTTAAGTATACATATCCCAGTTGTATGCTGTAAATCATGGGTGGCCAACCCGCGGCCCGCCGGGTCTCGATTTGAACTGGGCTGTTGAACGAAAGTTTTAACTTTTATACTACATATAACAACATTTTTTTTGTTTAATAATTTTACTATCTGGAAATACTTATACATTTCAACAGCGTTTAAGTTGATAAAGTACATGAAATCACAAGTTAGAACATGAATTATTAATGTTCATTTGGAAAACTGTTTGCTATTGATTTTTAAATTATCTAACAAATATGTCTAATCCTCAGTTTTGTTCAATATTTTTCAAAAAATAATGTACAGTCATAAAAACTGTATATAAGAATAAAAGACGATACAGGAAGACTATTAATGACGGGGAAAGAAACAATGGAAAGATGGAAGATATACTTTGAAGAACTACTGAATCGAGACTACGAGCCAAACCAAGAAGCAGATGATGTAACAAGAGATGACACAGAAACACCACAAGATGACATAACAGAACAAGAAGTAGAAGAGGCAATCAAAGGATTAAAAAGTGGAAAGGCACCAGGAGTAAACAAAATAACAGATATAATGATTAAGAAAATGGGAAATTTAGGAAAGAAAAAGTTATGGAGACTGATGAATAGACTGTGGAAAGAAGAAAAATACCAAAAGAGTGGGAAATAGGAATGATAGTGCCCATATACAAAGCTGGGAACAAAGCAGATTGTAACAACTATAGAGGCATTACACTAATTTGTACGACAACAAAAATATACGAAATATATAATATACATCTTACGCTGCATAGTTTTTGAGATACACCCGGTGGCCACGCTTAGTCAAAAACCCGGTATATTTCCGGCCAATGTAGAAATAAACAATGTTTTACTTTTCGCGTAGCAGATATACTAATCCTGTAACATTTTAAGTTGCGCCCGGTACCTGTGTTGGCCACAGCAGATTTTTATTGAAGCATTCGATTTTTCTAACGAGTGTTTTCCACTTCTTGATTAAGCATGGAGTAAATATTTCGACTCGTAAACGACAATAAACTTATTACGCCAATTTGATGAGTAAAGCACCAATAACCTTTTTTACACGTTAAACGTGTGCAGAATAGTATACAGGGTGTCCCATTTTAATCTTAACAGGGGAATATCTCGAAATGAGTGCGTCCAATCGAGAAAATTGCCGAATTAATAGTTTTGTGGTTCGGAGGGGGACATCCGATTTTTCCATGAATTTCACCCCCTGGCCCTCAAGGGGGTGGATAATAGGGGTAACTTTGAAATCTTAAATGGGAACCCCCAATTTTTATTGCGGATTCAGAAAGAGCATAAAAACTAGGTAGGTTTTACCTCAGAACTTTTTTGTTATTTGCAACAGGTGGCGCTGTAATCGACAAAATTTGAAAATTTGATTGTTTCCAATAAAACATAAAGTTAGTGTTCTTTAGGTTAACAATTTATGATTAAAAAAGTGGATTGGTCGTGGAGGACCCGACCCGTACAGTGGCCACCCAGATCATCGGATTTAACAGCGCCAGACTTTTTTTGTCAGGTTACATCAAAGGTGTATTCCGTGAACGGCCAACAACACGTGAAAACATGAAAGACCGCATAAGGGAAGCGTGCAGGGCTATAATTCCTCGTACGTTGGAAACGACTCTGCGAAATTTTGTAAAAAGAGTACTTATCTGTATTGGGAACAATGCCGGTCACTTCGAACACCTAATAAAACATTAAATCCCACCTAAATCTTGCTTTAATTTAAGCATTTTACTCACAGAAAACTTTTGATTCAACAACTGCATGATTTCCATTTACTAGGAATTTCTCACGAACACAATTTTTTTGGTCAACAATTATTCAAAAATGGTTAAGAGATATTTAAATTTGGGCTGAAAATTTCCATCACAAATTTCAAAGATTCTCTCTCTGTCTCTTTCTATCTCATCTCTCACTTTTCTCACTCATTCACAAGATGTGCAGGTTCATGAAGGTGAATTACGAATTTTTCAAACAAAGCCCTTGCCCTAACTTTACTTTGTCATTTTGATTTTCAATGAAAAATTAGGGGTTTCTTTGGAGTCAACAAACTTTGCACCCTTCCCCACCTACATGGGCGTTCATTTTAAGTGACTTAAGAATTTTTTAAGAATTAATTGTCTGCCAAAGACTAGTTTTATGTTTTATCGAAGAAAATCAAATTTATCAAATTTGGTCGATTACAGCGCCGCCTGTTGCAAATAACAAACAAGTTCTCAGGTAAAACCTACCTAGTTTTTTATGCTCTTTCTGAATCTGCAATAAAAATTGGGCATCCAATTTAAGATTTTAAAGTTACCCCTATTATCCACCTCTTGGGGGTCGGGGGGTGAAATTTATGGAAGAATCGGACGTCCCCCTCCGAACCACAAAACTTTTCATTCGGCAACTTTCTCGATTGGACGCACTCATTTTGAGATATTCCCCTGTTAAGATTAAAATGGGACACCCTGTATAGTGTATCAAGGACCGAGAATAAGCTTTAGCAGCCCGCCACTTTTAGCAGCTCGAGCGAGCGAAGCGAGCGAGGGCTGCTAAAAGTGAAGGGTAACTCATGCCAAAATGCTTTAGCAGCCCTTTACTTTTAGCAGCCCTCGCTCGCTTCGCTCGCTCGAGCTGCTAAAAGCGGCGGGCTGTTGAAGCTTATTTTCGGCTCTTGATACACTATATACTATTCTTTCACTCGATATTTTTTCGCCCGCCTTAAGTAAAAATAGTGTTGCAGGCAATTTTCTATCGCGCACCATTGAATGTGAACAGAGTTTATCCTTATAGCCAGGGCCGGCGTTACCTACAGGCAGAACAGGCAGCCGCCTGTAGCGGCCAAATTTATTGGCGGCCGAGCGGCCGTCTGGATGTTGAATATTATTGTGATATACAAATGTTAATAAATCGGATTTTTACGAAAATATAAAGCGATGTTATGGTGATGTTTTGTTACATATCTGCGATTCAGCTTAACATCGGAGCGTAAGGGAAACGGCAGCAAAACAAACATCTAGAACTTCTGGAAAATACTTATTTTTTTAATATTATACATATGAGTCATAATAACTTCAATTACTATAAGTAATCAAAGAGACTATTAAGATCTAAGCGAATATTAAGTATTATGATGAGTATAATGCAACGATTGTGCTGGCAAAAACAACAAACACGAGAGTTCGGCAGAGATGCTGAATGCGGTACTTATTTTCAATAATGAGTTGTGAAAATAAAATGCGTGTGATTTTTGTATCATTTGTGTTTTATGCTAGTTTTCGAGTGGTTGTGTTATTGGGATATTATTTAGTGGCAGCATATTTTATAAGTGAATCGATTAATTCTTTGTAAAAGGTAAGTGTAATTATTCAAATCTATTATCGTATATGTATGAAAAGAAAAAAAATGCAGTAAATAACAACGTCGGCCCTATGTGATAACGTCGTAACTCTACTTTTAATCCGAAATCGGTTTATAACGTCTTCTGTTTTTAGCATTTTTTTACAACACCAGTAGACGTTAAAAACCGATGTCGGTAAAAAGTACGTGGTTTTCACATTAGGCACACGACAATAAGCGTAAGATTTTAATAGTATTATTTGAACAGTAGACGAAATTTTATTATTTTTATAGTTATTTTATAAACGTTAATTTTATATAAATCTCGAATAAATCAGATTTGCAATGAAATATGTTTAAGGCCAATATTTATCCGTTAATATGCTAACACACTTTAAAGTGACATCTCTATAAGATTAACCAAAACTACTGTATGTTTCAGTAAAAATATTAATAATTCAATAAAACAATGTCTATTTACATTTTAGAATGTCAGACAGAAAAACAAAGAGACAATCCGGAGCTTTTTATAAAAGAAAACGAGCAAAAAAAGAAGAAGAAAAGCAACAATTGAAAGGTGCGTTACAAAAATTTATAGAGATGCCAGGAAGCTCGTCTTCAACTTCAATGGATACTGAAAGTCATCCTAGGGATTCGGATTGTGATGAACCATCCTCTTCTACCGCAAGCATCGAGGCATCTAAAACTCCACCACCATTCAGAGAAGGTCAAGGTAAATGGGAAAAGAAGCAAGAAGAATTAAAAGATGAAATCTTTAATACGATAATTTTTAATGATTCCGCAAATTGGCCGACCGTTTTGACTGAGAAAATTAAAAACATAATCATTGAAAAGAGACCTACTGATATGTTAGATACGATTGTCTATCCAACTGATGAAAACGCAAGAAAATTCTCTTCCAAGCATTTTTCTTTGTTATTATCAACAGGACAACGCATTAAAAGAACGTGGCTCGTTTATTTTATATCAGAAAACAAAGTATATTGTTTTTGCTGTAAACTATTTAATTTAGTAAATACTCAATTTGTAACAGGGTATAATGATTGGAAAAATATTGGTTATGCTATTAATAATCATGAAAAAAATGTATTACACATCAAATCGTTATCCGATTGGTCAGATCTTCTTAAAAGGAAACGTTTATCTAAAACTATTGATATCCATTGTGAACGTATATTTCAACAAGAATACCGTCATTGGCGAGATGTATGTGAACGATTATCACAAGTAATTTTGACATTAACCGAACTAAATTTACCATTCAGAGGACAATCTGATAAAATTTTTGAGAAGAATAATGGTGTATTTTTGAAATTCATTGAATGTCTTGGTTTGTATGATCCAGTCCTCAAAGAGCATATTCGGCGTATAGAATCTAAAGAGACGCAAATTCATTATTTTAGTAAGGACATTCAAAATGAGTTAATAGAATTGTTGGCCCCAAAAACAAAAAATAAAATAATAGAGATGGCTAAAAAAGCCGATTTTTTTTTCTGTAATTATGGATACAACTCCCGACATCAGTCACAAAGACCAACTTACTATTGTAATTAGATTTGTTAATGTCGAATCAAATAATACATATCTCGTGGAGAAGCATTTTATCGGATTTGTAGAAGTAAAAAATACAACAGGATCTGGACTAGCATCTACATTTTTAGATGAATTAAAAACGTTAGGTCGAAACATTAATAATTGCAGAGGACAGGGCTATGACAACGGGGCTAATATGAAAGGCAAACATAACGGACTGCAAAAGCATATTTTAAATATAAATCCGAGAGCGTTTTTTGTCCCATGCTCTTGTCACCTGCTTAATCTTGTTCTAAATCCTGGGTCTCCAAACTTTCTTCTTCGCGGGTCACAAATACAATTCTACATAATAAAGTCGGCCAAGATCCGATTAATTTTATAAAATTATGAAAAATTTAAGGAACAATTGTTACAATATTTCAAAATATGACATTTACAAAAAAAATTACAAACAATCGCGGGCCGGATTCATGCAAGTCGCGGGCCGGATTTAGCCCGCGGGCCGTAGTTTGGAGACCACTGTTCTAAATGATGCTGCAGAATCAAATGTAGAAATGGTAATTTTTTTTGGAATAGTACAAAGTTTGTACAGTTTTTTTTCAACATCTACATCCAGATGGACTATTCTTTTGAAATACGTACATAATCTAACTTTGAAGCCTGTTTACGAGATGGGAGAGCAGAATAAACGCTATAAGGCCAATTAGATTCCAGCTCGGAGAGATCTACGACGCACTTTTTAATATTGTGTAAGATACGTCATTAGTAGTTTCTAATGGAAACAAAACTAAATTCGAATTTAGTGCATAAGCTGAAAAATTATAATTTTATTTGTACTGCAGTAATTTGGTACAACGTATTGTTGGAAGTTAATCGAGTGAATCTTCTACTACAAAGCCCAAAATATTCAATTTCTTCAGCAGCTGAAACAATTGGACAAGTAGTAAAAAATTTGAAAAAAATGAGAACCGATGAAGAGTACCAAAAACTACCAACATTAATTATTCAAAATTTTGATTATGAAGGAAAGGATGAAAATATTTTTGAAGATGCATCGCAAAAATTCAAAGTTGAAATATATTATAATTTATTAGATATCGCGGTACAATCAATAGAGGAGCGCTTCCAACAATTATCATTTTACAATAAAATATTTGGATTTTTACACAACCTCTCGGAATTATCAATTTGGAAACAAGAGGACATGTTAAGATCGTGCATGGAACTTGAAAACACCCTTATGCTAAATGACAAAAAAGATATTAATGGAATTCAGTTGTCAGAAGAATTAATATTTATTTCAAAAATCGTAAAATCATCAGACACCACTAACGACGTTTTAAAATATATTCTAAACAATGAATTAATAGTAATATACCCAAATGTATATATTGCTTTCTGTTGGTTTTGTAGAAAACAAACTAGTGGAATTCAACTTATTTATTTGCAGTCTGTACAATCTTGTTGTTATTCCGTTGTCAATAGTTTCGCAAATATTACTTGATCAATAATTTTACATTTATTACAACACTTCCTCCAAATCTAAAAATAATTGATCTGATACAGAATTAATTATCACAATTTTGTACACCTATGCTTTTCCGTAGCCTATTAAAACAAACACGTTCTAGCGGCTTTGTCAATAAATCCGCTAGCTGATTTTTCCCATCGATGTGCATCAACTTGAGTTCACCATTAAGGAACCTTTCTCGTACGTAAAAGTATCGAACTTCAATGTGCTTTGACCTTTGATGAAACTCCGGATTTTTCGCCAGCTTGATAGCACTTGCATTGTCGACATAAAGTGTTGAGAGCACCTCTGGTACATCAACCAGTTCCGACAATAAACGCTGCAACCAAATTAGTTCTTTTGCTCCTTCACTTGCTGCTATTATTTCAGCTTCAGTTGTAGAAGTCGCTACTACTTTTTGTAATTTGCTGGACCATGTTATGGCTCCACCAGCATATGTTGCTACAATTCCAGATGTTGAGCGTCTCGTTTTCTTGTCGCCAGCGAAATCAGCATCACTGTAAACCTCTAGATTTCTTTCTTCTTTATGATATACTATACCATAGTTTATAGTACCCTTCAGATAACGAAGTATACGTTTTATTCGATTCCAGTCTTCTATTGTTGGATTCTTCATGGCCCTAGAAACTTTATTCACCGCAAAAGCAATGTCTGGACGAGACGCGATCATGAGGTACATCAAACAACCCACTGCTTCTCGGTATGGAACATCAGATGATAATGCTTTATCCAAATTACTTTCTTCGTGACACACAGGAGTAGAAACTGCATTACATTCTTGCATTTTAAATCTATCCAAAATCCTTTTTGTATAATTTTCTTGACTAATTCTTATCGATCCATCTTGTTGTTGATCGATTTTCATACCAAGAAAATTGTTCAAGGAACCTAGAGTTATACTAAATTCATTTTCAAGACTTCTTAAGAGTTTAGTTATTTCTTCATTATCACTACCAACAACTAATCCATCGTCAACATCAATTGCAACATACAAGCAATGATTGTTATTTCTACAAAAAAATAAACAAGGATCTGCCTTACTGTTTTGAAAACCTTCCTTTTTCATAAATTCCATAAATCGTTTGTTCCAACAACGTGGTGCCTGCTTAAGTCCATACAAACTTCTTTTTAGGTGGCATACGCGATCGGTACCATCATTAAAACCTTCTGGTTGTTCTAAATATACCTCTTCTTCGAGGACTCCATTTAGAAAAGCCGTTTTAACGTCGAATTGATTTAATTTCATGTTCTTAAGAGCAGCTACCGCTAAGAGAGTTCGAATGGTGTCATACCGTGCAACTGGACTAAACGTTTCCTCATAATCAATTCCTGGCTTTTGAACATATCCTTTCGCCACGAGCCGAGCTTTAAAACGAGTAGTTCCATTACTTCCAGTTTTCTGACGTAAAACCCATCGGTTTTTAATAATTTGTTTGCCTTTTGGACGTTTAACTAATACCCAAGTGTTATTTTCTTTCAGAGAGTCCAATTCTTCTTGAATAGCCTGCATCCATTTGTCCTTTTCATTAGAATTCATGGCATCAGTAAGTGAGTTTGAATCCTTACATTCATTAACAATGCTTCCAGCCGTTAGTATGAAATCGTTACTCTCTTTCCACCCTGGTCTTTTTCGTTCTCTTCTAGTTCTTTTATTTTCATTATTTCTGTCACTGTCATTCGATTCAACAATTTCATTTTAAAGTTGACTTCCTCCGGAATAAGGCTCTGTATCAAAGTTTTCCGTTTCAATTGCCTCGGAATCTTCCTGTTCTTTGGATGATGTGACTGGTAGACTTTTATCTGGAACTGCACTTTCATGAATTGTTACGCTGCACACCACTTCTGGTTTGAATATAACATCATGACTCATTATTACTTTTCTTTGAGAAGGAATCCATACTCGATATCCATCTTTGTCGTTAACATATCCAACAAGATTTCCAAATACTCCTTTGTTGTCAAATTTCGAGCGGAAATTTTTATTTATATGGACATAACATCCAGTGCCAAAAATCCTCAAGTGATCAAGCTTGTCAAATGATTGACCATACCACAATTCATACGGAGTTTTGTTGGGAAGACAAGATTTTCCAGTTCGATTCAAAATGTACGCTGCAGTGTTACATGCTTCTGCCCACAATCCTTTTGGTAACTTACTTGAGTTTAGCATAGAACGTGCTGCTTCCACAATGGTTCGATTTTCACGTTCTGCTGTCCCATTCTGTTCAGGCGTATAAGGAGGAGTAATCCATTGCTCAATTCCTCTACTTGCGAGTAATTTAGAAACTGATTTGTTGACAAATTCTTTACCACCATCACATCTGAACCGCTTCACAACATGTCCATTTGTTTTTGCTTCGTTTAAAAATGTCTCCAGAACTTCACATACTTCACCTTTTTGCTTCAGAAAATGGATTCTTCGATACTTGCTATAATCATCTTTAAAACATACATAATATCTTGCACCACCAAATGACTCAGTTTTCATTGGACCATTAACATCTGCGTGGATTAGTTGACCAGTACTTGTACGATTCGTTCTTTTCTTGAATGGCAACCTATGCATTTTTCCTAATGCGCATCCATCACAGAACTCTTCTTTCAATCCTTGTACATCTAGGTCCATTTTCTTCAAGATACTTTTCACGTGTTGTTTGTTTTGATGACCAAGTCGTTCATGATACACTTGTAACGTGTTGGATGATGAAACTAAATTAGCTTGAACATTTACCTTCAGCTTAATAACTTGCATGTTAAGTGCATACAGACCATTCTTCATACATCCAGTCATTTTAGTAGTATTAGTAGTTGCATCTCTAATTTTAACACATCTGTTATCCGTAGTCACACTGTGGCCATTTTCTGTTGTAGCTTTTACAGAAAACAAATTCGCACTTGCATCAGGAACGTATAACACATTAATCATTTTAGCATTATAGTTTCTATTGTTTAGGTGGACTTTAATTTCTATTGTACCTTGTCCATACGCATACATAAACATGTCTTATTTACCAATAGAAATTACTTCAGGCACTGCAAATTCACTATACGAGACGAAACACTGTCTATTCGGAGTAATGTGCTTGCTTGCACCACTGTCACAATACCATTTATTTGCATCAACGTTATTTTGAATTAATGCGCCCATGACATGTTGTGACATAAATGTAGAATTGTCAGTGGAATTGTCACTTTGCTTCTTCTGTTGCTTGCCTTTCTTCTTTTGTGGACATTCCGCTGCCCAATGCCCTAATTGTTTACAATTGTTACATGGAAACTTTTGCTTTGCCCGTTCCTTTGATATTTTTCCAGGAATTTTCTTTCTGTGCGTTACTAATACAGTTGATTGTGTTATGCTTTGGTCACGCAATTCAATCGTACACAATTTTTCAATAAGTAAATTTAGATTCTGATTTTCGGATGGAATTGTGTCCCAAAGATCTTTAAAATTATCATATTCCTTTCCTAATGTAGACAATATTCGACCATTCAGTATCCTTTCTGACAATGTGTTTTCCTTGTGTTTTCCAAGTTCGTCATTTAAATCCACAAATAACTTCTGCAGTTTTGCGACATGTGTACTAATATCTTCTATATCATCACGATTAACTCGGAAGAATGATTCAATCAACATGTTCAGTCGTTGGGTACTACTTCGTTCAAATCGCGAGCGTAACTTTCTCCAAATTTCATTTGCATTGGTACACGTCAACACAAGTTCGGCCACTGGTTTACTCAGCGCACTTGCTAACAGACTTGCTGCTTTTGCATCGTCTTTCTGCCATTCAGCATATTCCTTTTTCTGTTCGTTTGACGGATTTTCTGTTAACTTGACACACTCACGTTCACCGTTAACAATGTCTTCTAGTCCATACGAACGCAACACCATAAATATGTGCCATTTCCATTTTGCCCAATCGTCAGGCCCTTCGAGTTTCTCCACATATATTCGATGGTCGGTCATCGTTTTTTTTTTTAAATTGCAGGAACACCACTTCAGTTTGTTTTCAGTTTGAGATGAACACAAGTTCTTTTCTCAATTCATGCGCCCTGGGCCCATAACCTGTTGGTTTTGTAGAAAACAAACTAGTGGAATTCAACTTATTTATTTGCAATCTGTACAATCTTGTTGTTATTCCGTTGTCAATAGTTTCGCAAATATTACTTGATCAATAATTTTACATTTATTACAACACTTTCAAAATTCTCCTAACAATACCTGTTAGTGTAGCTAGTGGAGAAAGAAGTTTTTCTCGTCTTAAGTTAATTAAAACTTATCTACGATCAACAATGACACAGAGTCGATTGTCGGGACTAGCGCCATTATCTATTGAAAATGATATAGCTAGATCCATCGATAAAGATGATATAATTCGGGATTTTGTAATGATTAAAGCTAGAAGAAAAATGTAATTGTTACGTATTGTTCAATTTTTATTACATATTTTATAAAATGTATTTATTCTACAGTTTTCTCTTACATTTGGTTATGTTGTAAAGGTTTTATATAAAAAATAAACAGTTTTCTTTTACATTTGTTTTTGTTATCAAGTTTTAATAGAAAATATAAACAATAAATGTTTTAAAGTGAAATTAATGTTCCTTACATACACCTACTTTTCAATATCTATATATAAGGAAACTTGTATCTTAACCAAATATTTAGATAGGGGCAGCAAAATCTAATTCGCCTGTAGCGGCAAAAACCCTAGCGCCGGCCCTGCTTATAGCTTATCTATAAGCAGGGCCGGCGCTAGGGTTTTTGCCGCTACAGGCGAATTAGATTTTGCTGCCCCTATCTAAATATTTGGCTTTCTACTCATATTCCGGGAAAAGTTGTCTATAATTTATACAAACTTACAAATAATATTGTTTTTGATTTTTGTGGTTGATAGTTAATAGAGTTTTGCTTTATTAAAGCATATGCTTTGTTAAATAGTCCGATGTCGGTGTTTTCTTTGATTTTGATAACTGATTTTAGCTATTGATGAAGGTTTGAATTTAAACCTTCATCAATATTTAAAAATGTTTCACCAAGTGATAAGTGAGAAAATTATTCAAGAAATACTGATTTTAGCATTGAAAATTCTGACCATAAAGTTGCACCATTTAGTTAGTACCTTGTTTCTTTCCGATAAATATGCTAGAATTACATTTTCTGATGTGTTTTCTGCCTTTTTACCTAGTTTCCACTTGCAGAATATGGCATAGTTTTGTTTATATCGTTGCCTTGATTTATCCGCCAATAGATTGTCGCTGACACTGGATGCGATGATTTGTAATTCTGGAGGTGTACACTCTATTAGATCATCGCTGTCGCCCTTTTCGGACATTCTACACGAATTGATTTCTTAATTCACTAATAACTTCTGCCACTAATTAATATTACATACGTTGCACTATTGAAATTGAAATGTCACTGTCAGATTTTTGCATAGCCTCTCGCGAAAGGAGGTCTAGATTATGCATATTATTTTTCGGCCCTAGATACGCTAAGTCGTCGTTTCGGTCCGATTTTGAAGGCCGAAATATATGGTTTCGGTAGAGTTCGCCTGCCTCTACCGAAACCATATATTTCGGCCATAAAAATCGGGCCTAAACGACGACTTAGCGTATCTAGGGCCGAAAAAAAGGTTATTAGTGCTTTATTCGTCAAATTCATAACTCAATTAATCAATTTATTATGTCAATTTTCAATGGTTTTATTGGTGAAACAAAGGAGTGTCTTCCACTCCCAGACTGAGCATGAAGTAAAATTTCGAGTTTAGAAAAGCCTGAAAATTTGGCTCGGGCGCGTAGCGAAGCGGAGCGACCGAGCCAAATTAGGCTTTTCTAAACTCGAAATTTTACTTCATGCGCCACGCGTATAAAACACTGATTTAATGTGAAATGGTCTTTAACCAATTTACAAGTGAAATAAGTTTTTTGGATTGATTGAGTTACTTGTCAAAATAAAGTATTGAAGAAAGGTTCTAAGTATTTTATTCAATGAAATAAGTTTATTTGTTTGTTTTTTTTTCTTTTCTCTTCTTTCTCTGCGCACTGTATGTATGATTTAAAATTATGTTACATTATATTAGATTAAGTTCCCTGTAATTGGATACATGTATATCTGTTGGGAAAATAAATAATAATAATAATAATTATGTGAAAAATCAATTGTTTGGGTGATGGACACATCAATATATTTTTTAATAATTTCCATCATTGATTATTGTAATGTTAAATTTGCTGTTCAATTGAATTATTATTTAATCTTACCGTTGGATAAGAATTTAATACGTTTTTATTACGTGAAAAATCCTCTTTATCGCCGCAGAATAAATCGCCCGGAATATCTGCGTGAAAAGTGCCCGGCGTCCATAATCGAACGTTAAATTTGACACAATCGCTTACAAAACGCCTGTCGTCCCCTCTTCTTTTTCTCCTCTTCTTCGGGGAAACCCAGGTATAAGGAAGCGGACAATGTCTCTTGTCCCTTTTGTGCCGCGCTCGCCAAAAAGAAATGAATGGTCCCTTCGGTCGGAATCCCGTTCACCGCGAGCGCCCGAAAACAAACGAACGCGCCCGAATAGTGAATAGCACTGCGCGTGAGTGACCTCAGAAAAGCGCGAGTGCGAGCGAGACAGGGGACTGAATTAGAGAAGGATATCGACGTAGTCTGAGAGCGAGGGTAGGGAAACCTGTATTGTCCATGAGCGTCATTCAGTCAGCACGCGTATTTCATGGCGTAGAGTTTTGTCAGTCTGCACGGAACCTCGTTTGGGTGTAGCGCTTCGAAACGCACGCGTTGCTTATCAATAAAATTTAAACCAATCGGCGCACTGATTATTAAAAAATAAACAAAAGATAGTTGAGCTAAAAAAAAAAAACCGGTGTTTTACTGAATCTGAATCTGAAATTCGGATTTTGTTAATCCCAGAAGAACTGAGGAGTGATTGTTTGTTCTTAATTGTTTTTGTTGTGTCTGTGAGTGCATGTGGATTAGATTGTGGGATAAGCCTCGAATGTTTATAAATCTGGCCGATTATCCAGCAGCACGCATTTGAACGTGTAAACAAACATCGCCGGATTATGTGCTAGTGAAAATATTCTGTTGTGTTGTTGCGAATGAGAGGATTAACCGATTTTTATAAGTGCCCAGGTAATTATTCTGTGCTAATTCGTGTGTCGTGTTGGTTTTTGTTTGAGAATTTTTTGGGCGTTTCCACGCGAAATATTGCATTTATGAATATGAATTAATAAATGTACATAAAATATTAATGAACGTTGTTTCAATAAATACCAAAAAAATAATGAACCCTGTGTTAAAAGTGTTTAAACATATCAACCCTATGTAAAAAGTGTTTATAAAAAAACATCCTGTAAAAGCGTACTCTTTGAATAATCCCTTCATATTCAAAGAGTACGCTTTTACAGGATGTTTTTTATAAACACTTTTTACACAGGGTTGCTATGTTTAAACACTTTTTACACTTTTTTTAATAAAATTACTGTATATGTTAATTTGATATATTATATTATTTGACCTGACTAGAAAGGGTATTAGGAAAACTGTAAATATTTTGTTATTTAAATATTTCGATTATTCCTCATAATAAAAAAATGTCAATGTATTTCAAACTTCACAATATTTCAGCGTTTTATACGCGTGGCGCATGAAGTAAAATTTCGAGTTTAGAAAAGCCCCGTGAAAATTTGTCTCGGGTCGCTGGCGCGACCCTCGACAAATTTTCTACGCGGGGCTATTCTAAACTCGAAATTTTACTTCATGCTTAGTCTGGGAGTGGAGACACTCGCTCTAAACTTCATATTGCACGTATTCATATAAAATCGACGACTGCCTAAAAATTTACATCTTTGGTGTACTGGTAATTCATATTTTAATCGTTGAATTAACAATTAACAAAGAAGATAAAACAAACATAAAAATACTTATAAAAATGTTTTGTCAATAATAATTCTGTATTAAAAGTGTTTAAACATAGCAACCCTATGTAAAAAGTGTTTATAAAAAAACATCCTGTAAAAGCGTACTCTTTGAATAATCCCTTCATATTCAAAGAGTACGCTTTTACAGGATGTTTTTTATAAACACTTTTTACACAGGGTTGCTATGTTTAAACACTTTTTACACAGGGTTGTTATGTTTAAACTCTTTTTACAAAGGGTTGTTAAGTTTAAACACTTTTTACGCAGGGTTGTTATGTTTAAACACTTTTTACACAGGATTGTTAAGTTTAAACACTTTTTACACAGGGTTGTTGTGTTTAAACTCTTTTTACACAAGGATTGTTATGTTTAAACACTTTTTACACAGGGTTGTTAAGTTTAAACACTTTTTACACAGGGTTGTTAAGCTTCAACACTTTTTACAAAGGGTTGTTATGTTTAAACCCTTTTTTTAAACAGTGTTTTCAATATGTTTAAAAACAAGTGTTTTATATTTACCCATTAAGCGCCAATGATGCATACACGCAACATTATAATTTTTTATTTAATTAAATTACAGTATAAGTTAATTTGATATATTATTTGACTTGACTAGAAAGGGTATTAGGAAAACTGCCAATGATGCATACACGCAACATTATAATTTTTTTTTAATAAAATTACTGTATAAGTTAATTTGATATATTATATTAATTGACCTGACTAGAAAGGGTATTAGGAAAACTGTAAATATTTTGTTATTTAAATATTTCGATTATTCCTCATAATAAAAAAATGCCAATGTATTTCAAACTTCACAATATTTCAGCGTGTTATACGCGTGGCGCATGAAGTAAAATTTCGAGTTTAGAAAAGCCCCGTGAAAATTTGTCTCGGGTCGCTGGCGCGACCCTCGACAAATTTTCTACGCGGGGCTTTTCTAAACTCGAAATTTTACTTCATGCTTAGTCTGGGAGTGGAGACACTCGCTTTTTTTTTAATTAAATTACAGTATAAGTTAATTTGATATATTATTTGACTTGACTAGAAAGGGTATTAGGAAAACTGCCAATGATGCATACACGCAACATTATAATTTTTTTTAAATAAAATTACTGTATAAGTTAATTTGATATATTATATTATTTGACCTGACTAGAAAGGGTCTTAGGAAAACTGTAAATATTTTGTTATTTAAATATTTCGATTATTCCTCATAATAAAAAAATGTCAATGTATTTCAAACTTCACAATATTTCAGCGTTTTATACGCGTGGCGCATGAAGTAAAATTTCGAGTTTAGAAAAGCCCCGTGAAAATTTGTAGAGGGTCGCTGGCGCGACCCTCGACAAATTTTCTACGCGGGGCTTTTCTAAACTCGAAATTTTACTTCATGCTTAGTCTGGGAGTGGAGACACTCGCTCTAAACTTCATATTGCACGTATTCATATAAAATCGACGACTGCCTAAAAATTTACATCTTTGGTATACTGGTAATTCATATTTTAATCGTTGAATTAACAATAGTAGGGAGAGATAGCCGATTCTAGAACCTCCTCCTCCTCGCGGAGGAGGAGGTTCTAGAATCGGCTATCTCGTGGGAGGAGGAGGAGGAGGAGAAGGATGAGGAGGATGAGGAGGACGATGGGGGGGAGGTTTTTGAATTTGGGCTAACAAGGAAGAAGAGGGAGTACTTTTTTTATATATTTTTTTTGTTATTTCTTTTTATTATTTATTTTAGTATTTAGTTTTTGCTTATTTATTTATTTTTTTTTTAATTACAATGAGGGTGTGTGTTTGAACAACTTAAGTAAGATTGTAGAAATGTTTCATGAAATAAAAAAAAAATATTTTACATTAATTAAATCAGATATTTAAAAGCAGTTACCTGGGGAAATATTTATAATGGATAGTGGTTTTATAATAAAGTAGGCAAAAGTAATATTTGAAGCAATATATTTAAAATAATACAAATATACATAAAAAGAATAAAAATTATAATTGTTCAGACATACATTTATTAAAGATACAAATAACTTTATAATACTTATAATGTAATTGTATCGAAAGAGTAAGCGTTTCTTACCCAGGTTTATAAAAAATAAAAATATAATTGAATGTTTAATCAAGCTCTTGAATTGCATCGTTAATCATTTTATCCAACACCTTTTCGTTTTCTAAATCCGCTATACGTAAATGGCCCCATGCTAATGTATGATATTTATCATTTAAAATGTATCTTTTGTCGTCTTTTGAATTCAATGCAATTTTGTTTTGAAGTTCTGTAAACATATTATGATAACTGGATCTAAATTTGTACATTTTTTTATAAACTGCACCCCCATTCTCCACTACAGTAATGTAATCATTTACCGTTAAATGTTTTTTTATTACATATTTTTTAACACCTTTAGCTTTTTTAATCGAGCTTGAATTGAGTAAATTTACACAATACGCCTTAGCACCAGTTCCATAAAATGATTCAATGATCTGACCTTTAAATTCGTCTTTCATTTTTCCGATGTAAGATTTATTTGGAATGATGCAATGCTGATTGTCAACTGGATAGTTGGATGTATCAAACTTATCAATATTAATTTTAATATCATCGTAGACATTTTCTGTAAAAACTTGAAGAACTAACGAATCTGTATCTGTGTACAATAATGTTACGTTGTTATCGTACTTTCTCTTAAGGAAACTATAGAAAAAATCGTACATTACAGTTTTGGATAATTCTAAAATAGAAAATCCTACATACAGTGGTTTTGTGTACTGCACTTTGAGAACACCCATTTCCACAGCCACTAAATTATTACAAAATATTTTTGAAGATTTAAAATTTGGTTTCGATATATAAAATTCTGCACCAGGTTTCCTGAAATGAGAATCCCAATGCGTACATAATTTAATATCAACGCGATTTTCAACATTTTCCATCGTTTTTCCAAATACAACATTATTCATACTTTTGTAATGATTGCGTTCAAATTCATTTTTAGATTGTTCTCTCTTACTAGTATTGAAATCAATATATTTTTGCATCCAATTATCTTGTTTAAATTCTAAAATTCTATGTATCCGTCGCAATTTTAAGCCTTGTGTTAAACATTGTTTTAGATTTTTATAATGAATAATATATTTTTCTTTGTCATATAAGGTAGGAATTAATTTAGAATATTTTGAATTTGGAGGTATTGCCGATTCTGGGCAAAAAGGAAAATCATTATGATAATCCTGTAAAGCTACTGGATATTTTAAATCAACTTCTAACACATAACCCATCTCACCATCATCTTCCAGTGATGCGATATCAAACTCGAGAATTTCATTTTGATCAAGCCAGCGAAACTTTCCAACAGGAAGCTTACATCTCATAGCATACCCATACAAATTTGTAGCATCTAAATAAAGAATATATGAAGTTGGTTCAGAAGCATTAAAATTTGGTAAAAACTTATTATTTGCTTCAGCTTTTCGTTGAGTGCACATACTTAATCCACCTCTGATACCCTTTTTAAAAAAATGTAACATGTCAATGTCTGTCAATAATTCCAATTTTACATTTGTCATCCTTAACAAAGCGTCCCAAGCAAATCCTGGCGCTGTGAAATAGTGTGCAGGGTCGAGTTTGTAGAAATCTAATGACATTTTTCGAAAATTTTCAAATACGTCAACAAGCAACAACACATCAGATGTCAAATAAGTGTTTACGTAATCACGTAATGAATTACAATTAAATACGTCCCACACTTTACAAGCTCTCTCATAGTTTTTTCTGGATATTTTTTCATCCGTTAAATGATCATAAAACTCATCCTCACTTGGCAAATGATTGTAATTTAATTTTTCAAATGAATTCATAAAACTATAAGGAAAAACGCCTTTCTGCCGTATTAGATTAAATTGTTCATCCTCCTGAAACCTTTTTCTTATTTCAACACACTGATCATTGTCCAAAAGTGATCCCAATGTTTCTAATGATTGTGATAAAAATTTAAATGAATCTACAAACCTTAGTTTTATAAATACTTTTCTCTTTTTTCCGTTACCATTAATATATTCACCAACGTGCACATTTTTTGTAAAAGTTATATACTTTTCTTTGTTTTGTGCAATAACATCAACATCTTCCTTGTTTAATGCAATATTTTTTACAAACATATGACTGTCATAATTTGAAAGATTATGAAAAAATATTGGAATATATTTTGGAATTTTATAATTAATATTGCAAACGGAATGGGCTGGGCCACGAAACTTTCCTGTTAAGTGATCATGATCATATACTTTATCATTTACTGACAATGTCCTTTCGCAAATATGACATACATTTCTTTCATATATTAGTTTTTCTTCCGGTGTTAATGGTAACATTTCTTTACGTACTCCTAAATAATTTTTATAAATAATTTTAATATCGTCTTCTAATTTGTTTACAAATTCTTGTGCAGCATTTTCTCCATTATATATATTAAACTTTGAAAGACTATCATCATATGAACATTTTATGTGGTATGCAAAAGCATAAGGTTCATGACGAAAACATTTAACTGTGTACGGTTTACTCGAATCTGTATAAGTAGTATTATTGTTAACATTTACTAACAATGCCTCAAAATCAGCATAAACTACAAAAGGAATTTTCATTTGTTTTTGATAATTTTCAAACTCTAATATATTTCCCAGAACTTCTTCACCCAATTTATTAATTTTTTTACTACAGTTCGGAAGAACAGCTTTTACATTTCCACAATCTTCTTCTTGATGTCTTTTTAATTCATCTTTTTTAGAAAAGTAAATTAAACAACCTTCGCATATAAATTTTTCATGACCATGTAATGATATTTGAGTTCCAATTAAACGCGACAAATTTTTAATCCAGCAATAATGATTCTGATTGTCTATTGAAATATACAACAAGTTTATATGAACTATTTTCTTATTCTTTGATATTCGTAATGGAACGAATTCATAGTCCATTTTATTTTCGTTAAAATATTCATTAGCGCCATAAACGTTTATTGAAATATTATTTTTACCTTCAAATATATTGATATCTTTTATTGTAACTGGAAATTGTAAATTTGAAAAGTCACATACTGTTGAGTAATGTGGATATGAAGATGGTCTCTGTGCCAGTCCTGTTGGAACCCGAAGTGCTGAAGTTATAGCCCAAGCAAAGCATGCATTGTCGGTATTGTAAACATTGATTACTGCACGTTTTGCCTTTATTGAAGCAGGTAACTCGATGTAACTAGATGCTCTCATTGGATTATATACATTGAAATTAAGTTCAATGCTTGTAATTTGAAATAATGTCCAACCTTAAAAAAAAGAAAAAAAAATAATAATTATAACATTAAAAATCACCAAGTTTCTAACTTTACCTGAATCTTTCTCCTGAAATTCTGACATCTTGGTTTTAATTTCGTCGAGGAAGTGTGCGTATGTCTCATATAGATTCGTTGCAGTGGTGATAATTTTGTTCGACGTGTTAAATGATTTTATTTCAACATTTTCTTTTGCTGTCAAAAAGTACAATGCAAAGGATTCCATGTTTAATTTAAAATTTCCAATAACCGCCAATTTACTTTCAATGAGAGTAATAATTTTCTCCCTCACTGAAATGGAAAACTTGTCTAAATCAACATAGTGTCCAGGTTCGGTGATTCGGTAACTTGTTATTTTGCCCCCATAAGCTGTAGATATTTCCTCTACTCCATCATCAACAATAATAAATGCATTACTTTTGTGTAAATTAGTTCTCAAATGGGCGGCAAAACATGCGCTATCTACTGTTATGTTACATACATCACATATTCTGTGTTTTGATGTTGATGCAAGTTTTTGTCGTTTATTTGGAATTTCACAAACTTGTTTCGATGTGGATGGATTTTCCAAAGATGTTGATGGAAGTGGATTTACCATTTTGATATCTCCCTGTTGTGCGGATCGGGGTAGAATAAGTTTGATTGTTGGCTTTTCTCCTCTATTGCTTACATATGAGTTTTGCTTGGAAACACACGAGTTTTTTTCGTGTCGTTTTAAGTTGTCTCTTCTTGTAAAATTTTTACCACAATATTCGCACAAAAACATGCTTTAAATGTAATAAAAGAGTAAGTTGCTTTACACGTCAACACACGATATGATGCTTGGGCCAATACGTTACCTTTATATAGTGAACTTAATCAAGAAAAGAAAAGGAGGAGGTTTAACTATGAGGAGGGGTAAATTTAATATGACGAAGAACAACACATTCACTCACACATGCACACACTCACACAGAGAAAAAAACATTTTACAATCATTTTAATCCTCTTCTTCATCCATGTCAGTCGATGTGTCCCACACTGATGAAGTAGAAGATGATGAAGATGAACTATCTGTTCGTTTACGTTTTACAGTATGTTTTGTTAGCTCGAATAACGGTGTGAAGAAACAAAATTCACAATAACGTTTTCGTTCTAATATCCATGTATGCAATTTGTCTTTTCGAAATAAAATATTCTTTTCGTATTTTATCCTGAATAATTTTGTATTAGGTTCTAAATTGTAAATTTTTTTTCTACACCAACGGCAATATCTCTTTCCCTGTGTATCAATCCAAAATCTTTTTTTAACTAACACTAAAAATGGATTTTGTGGAATGTTCATAATTTTGGAAATATTACCATTAGGATTTAATAAAAAATCCACTATATATTTAGGTAATGGATTGTGACATGTAAATGGTCGGCATTTACAAAGAACCGAATACATATTTGCTTGTCGTAAATGTCCAAATGTCCAAACATAAAAACACCAGTTGTCAAAAATTGTCTTACCCAAACATTTTGGTATTTCTGCTAGGCGTACCATTTTTTTTACATCTAACCGATCTTCTATTACATTTAAACACACTTGTTTTAGAGCGATTGCTTGTAAAGTATTAACAAAACTCATTGTAGATAAACTTTAATTTGTGTTCTTATATTTGACAATGCAAAAATTGATTTGATCTATGGAAAAATAGCCGGTTATTTTATATTAATATTGTAACCTTATTGTAACGGTCAAAAGTATTGCAATTTAGCTCCGCCTTATAAATTTTCAAAAAGTGTTGCAATTTTTGCCCCGCCTTTTAATTTAACCACACCTTTATGAGTAAAGGTAATTTTAGTCCCACCTTTTAATTTTACCACACCTTTATGAGTAGAAGTTAACTCAAAATCTTTTAAGAGGTGTTTTACTTTAAACCCCTCCTCCTTATACATCCTCCTCGGTTTACAAGCTATTTAAGCACCAACACACTAAGTTGAGAGGAACAAACTGAACAGCGGTTTTAAAGTGTTAAAGTGAATCATGGGTGAGTAATTTATTTTAAATAAAACAACATTTAAAAAAATATGTTTTGTATTTATAAAGAAACATTTACATTTGTATTACATATATTTTATGTTTTATATTTTTTTATTACAGACCGCACACAAATCTACAACGAAATTAGAGAGGAATATTGCAGGCGATTCAACAACAAGCGAGTAAACAAGTTAATACGTGCATGTAAATAAGAGAAAATTGAGATTATAATAATTTACAGGTCACCATAATCGAGCTGGATGACTCGATACCGCCAATTCCTCTACCCCGGGCAAATATCATTCTCCAGAGGGCAGAGTATACGGCCATTATTTGCCCGGAGGATAACGCGCTCGTGTGGTTGCGGATCCATAACACATTATAATTTAATAAAAGACTAAATATTTATAAAACATTTTTATTTGATATCCATGAATTATGTGAATCATCCAAACCCAACCATTTTACTAAAACTTTATTCTTCATTCTTTTAATAACTTTTTCGACGAGATATACATCCTGATGTTGAACTTTTTTTAATTCTTCCTCATAGAATCCTCCAATTATGTCCTGGTTTTTTATATCTCGTAGTAGATATGTTCTGGGGTTCGTGTTTTGAACTTTGGATACTGTGAAGATTTCGTTGGACCAATTTGGGGTGTAATTTTTATCAAATGCTTGACGATGTTTGCTAATCCTTACGTGGTCACTAACTTTAAATTTCTTCCTAAATCCATCAAAAACTTTTAAATTACTGTACACAGAATTTAACAATAATTTTTCCTTATTTTTATTTACTTGTTTTGGTTTCATACCAATTGTTCTATGTTTTGTATTATTATATTTATTAATTATATTTTGTAGAATACTAATCCAATTATAATTGCCTTGCATGCTAAATTCCTTCCACATCAGTTCTTTAATAGTTCTATTGTACCGTTCAACAATTGAACTTTTTAAAGATGAAAATGTGCTGTAATGAGTAATTCCATATTTTTCACATAGTTTTTTAAAATTGTTGTTGTAAAACTCAGTACCATTGTCTGTTTGAATATTTGCAGGTATCTGCCTCTTTTTCAACAATTTTTCCATTTGTAAGGCAACTTCTTTTCCAGTTTTTGTTTTTAACGGTAAAGCCCACCCAAATTTAGAAAAAGCATTTATAACCATCAATATATATTTGTATCCTTTATTTTCCTTGGCATAAGGTATCATTTCAACTAAATCCGCTTGGTATAAATCATTTAAACTCTTCAATATTACTCGACGTCTACGAAAATGTTTCCGAACTGGGGCGTGAATTTCATCAATTACATCGCGTTTAATGTTGGGTTTCATTAGTATTTTGTTCGATTAATATCTCAATGCAAAACTTCTTATCGACACCTTCTGGAGTCGCTGCAAATCTGCGCTTAATTTGTATTGTATCATTCAATTTAAGGTTTGTTAATTCAGACAATACATACTTTTCATTAATAAATAGAATTACATTTCCCAGGTAATTTGTTTTAAGAACTTTTCCAGCGTATAATGTGTTTTTATATAATATATCACCCCCCTTATTATCAATTGTATAGAATCCATCGGAAGATACGTTTCCGTTGCCGGCAAGTGTCAAAATTAACCTATATCTTCTATCTTTATCTGTTTCATCGAATTTAAAATACCTCTGAATTATCTTGTCTAAATTGTTAGATTTTTTAATATAGCTCGAGACACTATGCCCATGTACATGTTTTCCAAATTTGTCAACAGTCATTGCACCAAAAATAGAATTTCCAAATTTGTCTAAACTCATTTTATACACCGGTTGCTCGTCTGGTGTCTAATGAGATAATAACATATGTTTATTTCAGGAGCCACACTTATATTACTTTATAATGTTTGCTTCCTTCAATTCTTCAATTATTGAAATTATTTCATTTGTATGCGCATTATTGCCAGCACTTTGTGAAGCTAATAATAAGCGTAATCTATCTACAAGTTCATTCGGATTATCCCAATATTGCAATTCTAAGGAAGAATTGGGAATAATTTTTTTTTGCATACCGCGTCCAACTTTCCATTTTTTAGTCCACCACACTTTTGGAGGTTGACCATTTAAAATTGGCTTAATAATGTTTACATATTTCAAAGCTTTACTACCAATACGTTTTCCGCTTGGATCATAATTAAATCGCGTCGCAGATGTTTGCTCTAAAATACGTTTATAATTTCGAACATCGTCAGGTTTAAAAGTGTAAGGGTCCTTTTTGAAAAGTAATTCGTATAGACCGGTAGTGCCCTTATATGGCACATCGTTAATAACAACATTTGCTCCATCAAACTTAAGTGCCGCGTTTCCGATATACAAAACACCATCAAATGTTTGACGAACTCCATAACGAGTATCGAATTTATCTCCACGATCTAATTTAAAGTCAATCAAATATGCGCGAGGTATATGATGAAATTGTTTCAGGGTTTGTTGTAGGACTGACGAAGTATTAAGTTCGTCTACCAGTCTATCATGAGCTTCATCTAAACGTGTGGTAGCAGTCCGTAGGACTGTAGCGTCATCATCAGAATCTACGATCTCTTCATCATCATCATCATCCTCATCATCATCATCGTCATCATGTGTGACGTTTCCTGTTCTTGGCGGTGAAGTTTGATAAACTTCTTCAGTGTATCCTGTTGCAGTATCCTCAATCGGTGTTGATGTAATAATATCTTTTTTCAAATGCAATTGATGTCTCGGTCTTCTGGGTGTTGATGATGACGTTTTAATGGGTGTAAATATTCGTTTGTGTACTTTAATTTTCAACGGACGTTTTCTAATAGTTTCCTCAGATGAGGTTACATTGGATTGCGGTGTAGTAAATATTTTTCTGCGTATTTGCGATTTTCTACTTGAACCAAATCCCGTTTCTTTTTCTTTAACATAACTAGAATCAATAGGAACAAATTCTTCATTGAATTTACTAGCGATTTGTTTCAGTGGTTCACTCAAGGGTAATAACGTTGCGGCAAGATGTTCTTTTGAGTCTGCAATATCTGTTTTTAACGATCGAATTTTATCACGCAAAGCACTACGTGCTTCCACGAGTTGCTTTGCAATGTCTTTATCCATGTTAAGAACGCAAAGTGTCTGTAAACACTGATAACATCTGCATCGTTACAGCGCTTTTTAAATAGTCAGAAATTTATCGAAACCTTTTCGATAACGACCATTCGTTACAGGACAATCTAAATCAATTACGAATGGAGAATAAGGTTGCTTACAACATTCTGTGCAAGTTTCTAGAAATGTATTCAATGTCATGTCACCTATTACGTGATCATTGAAAATATGCTTTAAATTTGTTGCATCTTGCTTAAATATTACCAATAAATTACAATTGTCTCGAACCAATTGCTTTTGAATGGCACTGTAACTTTGGCATATTTTAAAACAATCAACATTTTTGTGTCGACCGTATGAAAAAAATTCCTTAATTACATTATGACCGGTCGGTGGAATATCATCAAATATAACAATGGAATATTCTTTAATATTTTCAGGCGGTCCAAGTGATTCAACATCCGAAAACTCAAAATAACCACATTCTGGCACGTCTTTTACTATTGATCGTAGATACGCGTATTTATTTTGAAATAATGATTTTGAACACAAGTATATGTTTTTAAAACGTAAACCGTTGGTTGCAAGTAATAATGATAGCATTGCATTTGTTTTACCGCAGCCAGAAGGGCCTATAATAAGACCTCTTTTGCAATTTCCTCCAAATAGATCACTATGTCGTTTATATCGAAACTCGTTAAGATCAAAATTTATTATTGGTAATGACAAGCAGTGATTTTCAACATTTTCCGACATAATAATGCTATAAAAAACCCAACCCTGCGTACAACTTAATTTTTGAAGGGTGAATGAAAAGAAATTGAATTGTCAACAGTTATATATTACAAATAATATTAATAATTAAATATAAAAACTAATACTAAATAAAAACTATAAAAAAACTAATACTAAATAAGAACTATAAAATAATTCCCTGACAGATGGTAACACACATCCAAATGACTAGGAGCGACACACATCAACCACACACGACTAGCAACAGACAATGACCACAAAAGCAGATGTAGCAATCAAACACCTCATTACAATTGTTTGAAAAGAATTAGACTTGAAACAAATTGACAAATTTAAAAAATAGTTACAAAAATGTAATGTGCTTTCACAATTAAATTTCTTTTAAACGTTTTTTTAAACTTGTCAATGAATAATGCTCCTCTCGTAGCTGATTTCGTTTTGCAGCTAAGTAATTACTAACGTCAGGAGTGTTAGAATTAGTAGATTGCACAACGAACTCAACCACATCAGGCTTTGAAAAACTATTCAAATTATCGATTATACTATCAATTCTTTCCAATCGATCATCAATGGATGTCATGAAAGAGTCTTTGCGAGCTTGCATAGAACGAATTGTTCCTTTATCACAAATGATGGCTCGCATAAACTCTTCGAAATTGTTAGTAGTAGTGGTTAAGGGAGGAATCTGGTTGGGTGGTATAATTGTCGGTGGAGGAGCGTTAAGATTGGGGTTAGTTGCTCTTACTACATCTGCTGATGAAGATCTTCCAGGTAAAACTGTATTGGTTATTTGCAATTCACGGACAGAAGATCGAACAGCACCGTTATCTTGAGAAAGTGTAATTTCTTGTGATAACCGCACTGATTTAAACAAGCCACCCAGCTCACTGTCTCCCATATCCGAAACTGCAAATCGACCATCAGTATTATTTTCCGACTCGACTTGGCTGGAAGATCTTTGGCACCCACCTGCAGGCCACAATCGCAACGGAGACTGAGTCATCTGAGCTGATTGCTGTGGCCCAGGTGTGCTCGATTTTGTCCCTGCAATTAAACAAAAAACATTGCAATTAATAAATATCATTAAATATTACAAAAAATACAGGACTTACCTCTCACGTCATTGGTTGCAAGTGATGCATCAAAACCTGGCTGGGAAACCACCAAGTTTACCAATGACTGAGGAAATGTATAATTTTGCCCAGTCGGTACCGCGACATAATTTTGTCCAGTCGGCATCGCGTAATACGTGGAATCGTTTTGCACGATGACAAACTGGTTTGAGGGTTGAGGTTGTGCAATAATTTGGAATGAGGATTGTTGTGGTGGTTGGATTTGCATATTTTGTTGGATTTGGAATGAAGGATTTTTTGTTTGCGGTTCGACTAGGTGTATGCTCTGAGGGCGTTGTGGTTGATGTGTGCTGCTGCTGTATTTGTTTTTTTGGCCCTGCTTGGATAATGTCGAAGGTTGGTGGTTAGAAGGCGATCCAACAAGTAACGGCATTGAACACATAGGATTCGTTCGCCCTGTACACAATAATTATGCATTAAAATTATAATTAGGAATAGAAAATAATACATAATAAAATATCTAATCAACCCGGAAATAACCTTTAGTCTTTCGTTCCTTTTTCGCTTTCAACGATCGATCAGTTGCCGGTTCGCCTTTCTCCTTCGAAAGCAATTTATTTGATGAATCATCTGCCACTGATTTCTTTTTGTCATTTGTAAACAAATCAAAATCATCCCATGATTCATCAAATGAAACTGAAAACAATAACAATAGATAATCTAGAAACATTTAAATAAGACGTGTTTTAAATACTTTTTACATCAGGTCCAATTATGTTAGGATGTGCATCTGAATTGGTGGTGCTCGTTTTCTCAACTTCACCTTAAAACAATAGACAATAAATAAGATACATTTGATTAAATAGAATTAAAAAAAAAAAACAAAATACCTAACATATTCCCATCCATGCTGGAGTTCAGAAAATCGTCGATGCAAATGATCTTGTTACCTAAAAGCAAAAACAAACACACAAAATAAGAATATCCAAAATATGTTAAAAATATTCAATCACCAAAATATAAATAAAGACCACTTACCTTCCATTTTAGAGTGGAGATGTTGTTCGTTCCAAAACTTGCACTGGATGTGATTTCTTGGTTTGTTCTGACTTCTTTTATACCCAATTTTGAGGTCAGTAAACGGTAGCGAAAGTAAAACAAGTGAGGGGGAATCGAGGTTAAATTTTTTTCGGGGGGTGGGCGGAGTAGCCAACTGGGGCGTGGGGGAGGAGCCAAGGAGGGGGCGGGGCGGGGAGTGGCCAAGGGGGCGTGGCGTGGGAGGAGCCAAGGAGGGGGCGTGGCAATGGGCGTAACTGGAGGGGGTAATTTTATTTTGACGCCTCCCCGCTGCCGAAGGGGGGGGGGGGGGGGGGGGGGGGGGGACGAACGTATTTTTAGACGTTTTCCCCACTCCTACCCCCACTCTTCCCTCTCTCTTTGTGGGAGGAAAGTAGGAGGAGAGTAGGAGGAGACTAGGAGGAGATTCCTTCTAACCATCATTCTCTTTTTTTTCACTTTCTTTTTTTTCTCTTTCTTTTTTTCTCTTTCTTTTTTTCTTTCTTTTTTTTTCTCTTTCTTTTTTTTTCTCTTTCTTTTTTGTTTATTTTTTTAGTTGCCGCAATTAAAACAAGTTATATTATAAAAAACATTTTTTATTTCTTAATCATGGATACATTGAATATTTATTAAACAATATACATTGAACAATAACAATAACAGCAATCACATTTTACGATACTCTTGCAAAAGAAACAATCCTTCTTCATTGGTGGTGGTCCATCGACATGTGTCATCCAATTAGCCGTGTTGAAATGTTCATTGCATGGCAATCTTCCTTGTAAACATTTCATTGTGCGTATGTGGTCCGGTAATATGGGCCATAACGTAGCGAGTTCCAATGGTGTCATTCGTTTTAGCAAATAAATTAATGTAGAATTAGTAGCACGTTGATCTTCTAGAAATGGTGTCCCGTCTCTACCGATATATTTTGATAATGCATTGTTAATCCTTCTTAAATAATTAATAACATAATACTTTAAGTTACAAGTATACTGTCGAACTGTTTCCATGTTAACACAGTTGTGAACCAATGCCGTCTGATATTATTTCACTTTCCGACTCAATTATATGCATTCAAGTTTGCTGTACATTTGTTCTTTTTTCTGTTCTACTCCATTTGCTGAAGGTTGTTTCGTCGCAACCTCTTTTATAAAATTGTTTCTTCTTCTTCTTCATCTTGCATGTAATAATTGATAGGATTTGACATTTTATCGTAGATATAATACACATTTGTTAATGCACACATTGTATAATCTGTATCTTTGTGATACGTACACTTTGGGTGAGACGCTGACAACTTTATATCCAATCTTTTAATGTCCTCAATTGGCCGATCCAATATTTTCTGTAGATATTGTGATTTTTGCTCACCTCTCACATAAATGTTTTTAGCTTTTTTACTAAACACTCGAATAATTTTATCAATTTTATTGAGTGGTACATTTCCACTAGTCCATTCCAAATGGTGGAAATTCGAAGTTAACCAATGTGCTGTTCGACGTTGCTTAGCAGGTAAACAATTTACAGAATGGGGAGCCTCAAACAAATAATGGCTAATTCGACGTTCGCTATCACAAATAGCCACTTCTTTCGGTAGTAATTTATCATTACTATCGTAAAAACCTTGAATGTCGATTATGATATAGTCCAATGTATCCATAATTTGTTTGTGTACTTCTTAATTCATTCACTTCTTGTACTTGACTGATGTGTAAAGCAAATTACACTACTTTTATAATGACAATCGCCCCTCCTTGTTTTATAGCAACAGGGAATTGCAGCAGGACGGGTAACACCTCTTTTACAACAATTCTTTTACCACTTTTGTTAGTGGTGCATAATAAAACGCCTTATCGTGCAAAATTAAACAGTATGCTGTCGTATTAGCCGGAACTGGTTCTTTTGAAGTAAATTCAATTTTAATTTCAACGCCACTTTTGTGAATAGTGTCTGCCTGATACGTACAATCGATTCCTACTAATGGAATTTTCTCTTTAAATTCTGCTGGTGAAAACATTGGTTCACTTTCTGGCACATAGTAGTATGATTGTTGGAATCTGCTATACATATCGTACACAATAGCATATTTATTGTTATCAAAATCAATATTTAAATTATCATACGGAAATCTTGTACCGTTCAAAAATACACTTAGGTTTGTCAACTTTATATTATCAAATAGAGCCATTGAAGACTTCATCTGGCCTTTTCGATTGGTTTGAAAACCGAAAATAATATATCTGGGCGTTTCGAGTTGCGGCGCCGTCTTTACGGCCCATGTATGTCTTGTTGTTTGCGGCAATGACGGATACTCATGAATCTCCCAACTTCTAAACCATAAATTGATATTTTGATTTTTGTCAGTTAATTTTGTCAAGGCTAACTGTTCTCGTAGACCGACTGCAATTTGAGGTATTCTCCAAATAATTTTATCTATTGTCAATTTTACTTTTTCTTTTTCAGCTTCACTTTGAACAATTACATCGTTATCATCGTTATTCCGAATGAGTACCAACTCTTGTCTACAGTTTAATACAACTTTCTTAAAATCTTCCGCAAATCCTAAAATACTTTTAAGCGGTACACTAATTGCAAAATGTCCATTGTCATCGACTATATCGCAGAAACCTTTTTTCTCAATGTCCCACCCTGCATTTTGTAATTTAATCATTTCATTTTTATTATACGAAAAATATCCTTTCATACATGATGTCACTCCCACGTTTCTAACGGAATCCACTTGAACACCATTCATTAAATACCGAAGATCGCTAATCATAAAGCCTGCTGGGTTGTTGACTAATTTTGAATTCTTACTAGCCTCGTTTTTAACATTCCCATCCTCACCAACTTTCCGTAGAGTACCCTCTACATATAAATAACTCTCTCCTGGTAATGTATAATTGTCAGTTTCAGGAACCGTTATCCTAATTTCATCATTATTATCAAAACTTGCCGATCCATAAGGTTGGTATGAATGATACTCGTAACTTACTATTGCATTGTTAGATTTAACTTTGTCGGTAACATTTAAAATGTCCATTATTTTAGTAGTTTATAGCCCAAATCTTCTAAGAATATACGATTTTCTGTTGTTAACTTCTTCACTTTTTTTAGGCTACTGCACACATTTTTCATATCGCTACCCAATTTATAGGCTGACCGGTTTGCTGTGTTCTTCTTCTTCTTCTTCTTAACAATATGGTTCCTCTTTCGATTCGACGTTTTTGAGTTATATAACTTCATCTCATTCAACCTTACGCAAGTGTAATCGTGTCGTTACTTCTTCACCTCTAAAATTGATCAATTTCCCTGATTGATCCAACACTCTTACCACAATTGTACTGATAATATCTCCAGTAACAGATAAATATATAGGTAAATGTGGCGATTCTACCATCTTATATCCGGCCGGCACTTTAGGAAAAAAATGATAAAGCACGTGTACCGGTTCACCGTTATTATAAGAACCGCTCACTAAATTGCAATAAATTTGAATTGCATTGACTGTGTGGATATTAACAATATTTTCTGCTTCATAACTCTTTCCGCCCATTAGTACTTTCTTATCAAATCCCAATAAGGTTCCTATACTTTTTTCAGCTGTAAAATCGATTTCTACATCGGTTTTTATGTGCACCTTCTGAGTATTATTATTACCGCGTATACGGACCAATGCCGTATTGTCAATGTCCCCTTCTATTTTAGTCTCTATAAAATCAGCAATATCATCTAAACCGTAAATTCCAACGGGCAATTCTACTATTTTTTTGTTGTTTCCTATTTTGTAGTGAAATAAATTATTTGATATGTCAACGTTTGGAATTGAATTGAATGACTCAAAATTGAGTAAAGCCAACTCATATTCTTCATCTTCATCTTTGCTCAAATAAATCGGTGGATTAAAATTGCAACTTAACTCGGAACTGATTCCGGTCAACGTAAACGTAAGCGAATGAGAAGTTTTCACCATTGCGTTTAGTCTTCGACTGATGTTTAAATTGTTTTCTTAATTATTTATTAAAAACATTAAACACAATTGTCCACAGTTTAAATCATCGATTGTCTGGTAGCGTTCATAGTTATAACTTATAACATTATTCTTATCATCTGATCTTAAATATTTTTCAATTTCAATGGAAGGTTTTAAATCACCGAAACTGTCAAAGTATTTTACTCTACTGCCACTTTTTTTATAAGCTACCCAATGCGTTCCTTCACTTTCTTTATTGTCTAAATTGATAACTGCACTTTCATTTTTTTTAATTTTTTTCGGTAATGCATTTCTCATATAGACACCTCTAAACGATGGTATTTTCAATAATTTTGCTATTTTTAAAATTTCCAAATTATTTAGAGGTCTTTTATGAAGGAACATTATTTTCAGTTTTTTGAATATTCGGGAAAATATAAACCACATCCTTTTTTATATGGTTTTATGTAATAACCAGAACCCACTGATTTGGCTTCCATAGCTCTATTGTGTCGCTCAGCTTCTTTTTGTTGTTCTTTAGCTGATTTTGCACTGTTTACTGCTTTCGCTATAGCGGCTGCCCCTCCTCCAAGGGAACCCAATGCACCTAAAGCTGCAAATAATGGAATCAACGGAAGAAATCCTCCTTGTTTCGGTATAGGAATGACTCTACGTTTTGGAAATTTAATTTTTCTCTTATATTTTTTCAAAACATTATATGCAGCTTTTGTAGCATCAAATACACTTTTATGTTTTCTTCTACTGATAGCGTTTCTGGCCAGTCGAACTGCCTTGTTAAACGTTAAAGTACCACCCCGACTCATTCTTTTGCGGTTTCTACCCTTGCTTTTTCTCTTTTTTAGACCCATTCCAAATGAAGTTTTCCCTTTCATTGCTGCTGCAACTCCTGCCGATGCAATCTTTTCTCCGGCACTTGGACCAACCTTCTGAATTATTTTTTTTGCAGTTTTGAGTAACCTCTGATCGGCTATATGCCTTTCTTTTAAATTATTTGTATTATCGTACACTATATCGTGCTCTTTACAAGCTTCGTCGAGTTCGTTTATTCCTTTATCGCCTCGCGCTAATCTCTTTTCTAATTTTGTTCCAGGCCCACAATAATTATATCCAGGTAAATGAATTTCAAAAGGCAGCTTGTTTATTAATTTATTTAGTAGCCCCCGACCGATCCATTTGATAGTTCTTTTACGACTGACGGGATAATAGACATACATTTTATTATAAGGTATACAAATAAACTGTGGCAACTTAAAAACTGTTTATTGATTTTTATAATTTAATTTTAACAAACATTTACCACTTCACCTAATACTAACACATATACTAACTATGTTCTACTTAAACCTTGAGTTATATACATTCTCCCTAAAACTACTTTGTAAACAAAAACTTATTGCTAATTCGATTCTTTTCATTTTTTCTTTGAATCTTAAAGAATCATAATAATATATATGCCATGCACCTTTCCTAGCTTCTTTATACGCAAATTTCCATACATACATATTATGAATAATATTTTTACTTTCACACATTACTACTTTCTTTTTACTTTCCATTATTATAAGAATCTAACATTATATGTTGCATATCAAAATCAAACAATAACTTATCATTACCATAAAGTAACAATTCATCAATCATACAAGCATATTCATTACATTCGCCTTGCATTATTTTCGAAAAACGAGTTTTCATATCCCCATCCAGTTCATTTAATAAACCCAAGCAAGAATAGTAATATTCACTAAACTTAAGATTTTTTAAATATTCCAAACGAGACGAAACAACATCAACCAGTTTCCACAATTCACGAAGACCTTCATACGATAAAAATACGTGATTTCCACCGATATCAATTCTTGCAACTTTACGACAATTATTCATTAAACTAAATGAAATGTTTACTCCATTAAAGCTGATTGTTTGATCCGTATCTACATAAAAAAATGTTTGGTTGATATTCACTTTTTGTTCTAAAAATACTGTCCACATCTGTTCATTCAAAGAAATTCCTTGCCCACCCTTACCCAATATTCTAATAACTGGTTCAAGATTAAGATCTATGTCCAAACCTACCGACACCCATTTAGAATTACTTTTATTTAAAAAATACGTATTCGACGACAGTAAATTTTTCATAGCGTTCTTCTTTTGTTTTACAAGTTGATTGTTGTGGTTGGCATCATCGTTGGTATCGTTGATATTCCATGGAACATCAACAGTAGTAGTCTCACCATGATTCGGTAGATTTATGTTCGAAAAAGGTTCTTCACCCTCTTCAAAAAATCCCGAGTCATTTGCTGAATTCGCATTATCAATTGGCCCATTATTTTGAATATGTGCTCTAATAATTTGTTTATTACTCGGGTTTTGTCGTTTCACTAAAATTTCACTTCAATCAATAAATTAATTTATTTTCAAAATAATTACAAATACTTACTTATTATTCAATTTATTATTGACAACAACACTAATTAGTGACACAGTTCTGGCAGATGTATTCTTGACAACAACACGTGTACTGTAATAAGTTACACCCATCCGGCAGATCTTATATAGTCCCATAATATTATGTTGGGGGGAGGTTCTGTATATATTTTTACATCACAACGACCTCACATACTTCTCCTCTGAAAAGGACTAACTACTTTATGTTTTTCCCGCCTAAAGGAGGTCGTTTGTCCACTCATTAGAATCCAATTGAAGGCATTCAATACCTTTAATCATCGATGTTGCTAACAACACTTTAACCGCATTGACAATATTTATTAATAGATTCATATATGACATCTTATGTATTATTCATCAGTCGCCCTTGAACCATCGAGATGAACACATCTTGTCTTGTGCATGGTCCGCCTATAGCGATACAGCGCATAAAAGCTGTAATGTATCGGGTGAAAATCTTAAGGGGGTAAGGGCCCCTTTGGATTTTGATTAGACACATTATTTGTCTTTAATGGATGCTAGACAATACGTTAGACCGTGGACTGTAAGCACTCAAGGGTGATATTTTTAGCCGATTCTATGAACCCTACCTCTTCTATTTGGTGAAAACTATCTTAAAATTATTAAGAGTATATTGCCTCTTTAGAATCAATAAAACCGTAAAGTAACCTCCTCCTCCTCCTCTTCATTTTATGAGGAGGAGGAAAGAAGGTTCTTTGGAGATTCTAAAAAGACACCTCCTCCCTACCAGGAGGTTTTAACTCTTTTAATCATTTTGAGGAGTTTCCTCTCAAATGAGGAGGAGGTTCTAGAATCGGCTGTAACCCTCTACTAACAATTAACAAAGAAGATAAAACAAACATAAAAATTCTTATAAAAATGTTTTGTCAATAATAATTCTGTATTTAATTCGCAAAATTTAAATCAAGTGAAGGTTAAAACATACTATTAAAGCTGTGAATTTTTTAATTTTTCAAAAACCTATTCAAATATGTGAATATTTTATTCATTAAATTATTCACATATTTAAATAGGTTTTTGAATGAATACTGAAAAATTCACAGCTTTAACCCATTATGTGCCATTGATGCATATACGCACATAATTATTTTGTGTTAATTAAATTACCAAATAACTTAATTTGATATATTATATTATTTGACTTGACTTGAAAATGTATGAAGAAAAAAGTAAATATTTTGTTATTTAAATATCTCGATTATTACTTATTGAAATAAAATGTTTTTAGTGTATTTCTAACTTTACAATATTAAGTGTTTTATACGCGTGGCGCATGAAGTAAAATTTCGAGTTTAGAAAAGCCCCGTGAAAATTTGTCTCGGGTCGCTGGCGCGACCCTCGACAAATTTTCTACGCGGGGCTTTTCTAAACTCGAAATTTTACTTCATGCTTAGTCTGGGAGTGGAGACACTCGTTCTAAACTTCATATTGCACGTTTTCATATAAAATCGACGACTGCCTAAAAATGTACATCGTATACATAGTGTATATTTAAAAGAAAAATGCATAGTATGTCATACAAGAAGTCATTCATAGAAATCATAAAAATACGTGCAAAATGTTCACCTAAAACCAACTATTAGAGTTAACTTTATAATCGCCCGGCCGTTAATGGGTTATACATGTTTTTAATTTGCTTAAAATACATTTTTTGTGAATAACTACAAAAATTACATTTTGAGAACATCGTTGGTGTACTGGTACTTTATATTTTCATCGTTGAATTAACAATTAACAAAGAAGATAAAACAAAAATAACAATACTTATAAAAATGTTGTGTTAATAATAATTCTGTACTTAATTCGCAAAATTTAAATAAAGTGAAGGTTGAAAAATACTATTAAAGCTGTGAATTTTTGAATATTCATTCAAAAACCTATTCAAATATGTGAATATTTTATTCATTCAATTATTCACATATTTGAATAGGTTTTTGAATGAATACTGAAAAATTCACAGCTTTAACCCATTATGTGCCATTGATGCATATACACAACATTATTATTTTGTGTTAATTAAATTACCAAATAACTTAATTTGATATATTATATTATTTGACTGGACTTGAAAATGTATGATGAAAAAAGTAAATATTTTGTTATTTAAATATCTCGATTATTACTTATTGAAATAAAATGTTTTTAGTGTATTTCTAACTTCACAATATTTCAGTGTTTTGTACGCGTGGCGCATGAAGTAAAATTTCGAGTTTAGAAAAGCCCCGTGAAAATTTGTCTCGGGTCGCTGCGCGACCCTCGACAAATTTTCTATGCGGGGCTTTTCTAAATTCAAAATTTTACTTCCTGCTTAGCCTGGGAGTGGAAATGCACGTTCTAAACTTGACATTGCACGTTTTTATGCAAAATCGACGAATGCCTTACATTTACAGCCTATACATTATTTATATTGAAAGGAAAAATTTATAGAATGTAATACAATAAGTCATTCGTAGAACTTATATAAAAAAGTGTCGAATTTTACTTAAAATCCACTTTTAGAGTTAATTCTATAATTGCTCGGCCGTTAATGGGTTAATAGTATTTTTTAACCTTTCCTTGATTTAAATTTTGCGAATTAAATACGGAATTATTATTGACACAACATGTTTATAAGTATTGTTATTTGAATATTCGAATATGCAACTATTTGAATTATTCGTATTCGAATCCCAGCCTTACTTTTAAACAAGATTTGACATCTAGTTTAAAAGTAAGGTTGCGATTCGACTATTTTGTGTATACTTGTTCTGAATCACTGTGTACAATATACCATGCGTTTTTTTATCTTTAAACATACAAATTCTGAGCATATAAAATTTCCTATGTTCAGTTTAAAAAAAAAAAAACACACTTCAATTGTGTTGCGATTTTATGTAATATTATTTATATAAATGTTATTACATAATATATCATGCGTTTTTTTTATCTCTGAACATATATATTGCAAGCATATGACATTTCCTGTGTTCAGTTTTAAATAACGCACTTCAATGCTTTTGATTTGACATCTTGTTTAAAAGTAAGGCTGGGATTCGAATATTTGGAATATTTTGTGTACACTTGTTCTGAATCACTGTGTACAATATACCATGCGTTTTTTGTTTATCTCTGAACATACAAATTCCGAACATATATAATTTCCTATGTTCAGTTTAAAAAAAACACACTTTAATTGTGTTGCGATTTTATGTAATATAATTTATATAAATTTTATTACATAATATATCATGCGTTTTTTTATCTCTGAACATACATATTCCAAGCATATAACATTTCCTGTGTTCAGTTTTAAAAAACGCACTTCAATGCAATGCGACTGAAGTGTGTTTTTTAAAACTGAACATAGGAAGGAAATGTTATATCCTTAAGATTTGCATGATCAGAGATTAAAAACAGACGCATGGTATATTGTACACAGTGATTCAGAACAAGGGTACATATTCACTCGTTGGAGGTTTCAAATTGAACGCTTTTAAAAAAAGATATAATACTTGTGGATGTTAGTAAAGCTTAGATCTTGAGTTTGTTATTGATAATGAGCACTTTGTGACTCGAAATGTACATCTAACGATAAAAATAAAAAGTGAAGTAAGGAAAAACAGTCTTTATTAGTGTAATAATCACTTCACGTAAACTCAAAAACATACAGTTAGCTCTTTGAAATCTTAAAATTAAATACCCCTGAATTTTTGTGAATTGTATTGATTTTTTTTAATGCAAATTTTAAATACTACTTATAGATTTATAATATATACAATTACGAAAATGTTATTCGTGAAAATGCAAACAATGTCTTAATTAATTAGACAATTTAAGACGATAAATATACATTGAAACAACTACTTGCCGTGCAAATACACCTCCGGATATTGGATTATACAATGAAATATTTAAAATCTTATTTAATTTGATTTGTTACAACGCTCTATTAAAGTATATATAACGTTTAGGTCAAATTCTCTTTAAACCAACTAACAAATACAAATTAAAAGTAAAAGGAGAAAGAAGATACTTGTAGATTTTTATGAAATTCACTGTGGATGTTTAAAAAAATTCAGAATATGATTTTTTTTCAATTTGGTATGTGTGGTGGCCATACGCTAACAGCGTATATAGTGTTTAGAAAATATAACAAATGAGAGTTATAACTTTCTAAATATTTATAACTGTTGGAGATATATTGTTTTAACAAGCAGTGATGACAATTTGGAAATAAAGTATGTGCCTTGGGAGATATGATTTTTTTAAATTTGGTATGTGTGGTGGCCATACGCTAACAGAAATATATTGTTTAGAAAATATAACAAATGATAGTTATAACTTTCTGATCATTTACAACTGTTCTAGATATATTGTTTAAACAATCAGTGAAGATATTTTGAAAATAAAGTATGTGCTTTGGGAGATATGATTTTTTACTTTCCCCCGTATGTAATACAAAGGGAAAGTATTGTTTTCGTGAAAATTATCGAATCAAAAATGTTAGCGGAAATATCCGTTTTGAGGTCCCCTGAGTCGAATAAGACCATTTTTGAAAAATGTCTGTCTGTCTGTGTGTCTGTGTGTGTGTCTGTGTGCGCTGTACCGCAAAAACCGCTAAAGATATCGAGATGAAACTTGAAACTTAAGCTTTTTGTTACAATCGGAAGAACTGAAAAGCTTTTGGTGAAAATCGAAAAACCGGAAGTGGTACTTTACTCTTAGCGTTTTTCAGTTTTTTCAGATTTTTTCAATAAATGTTAATCAAACAAAAAATTCTTTCAAATAAAAGTTGTAGATAATAACAAAATGAAGATGTATTGTTCACTTACTTTTTGTCATAGCACTCTTAGTTTTTGAGATATTTCAAAAGTTGTGTGTTTTATCTAGTTATTGGTGTGTGACAGTGTATGTGTCGATACAATTGAAAAATGTTTCAAATAAAAGTTGTAGGGAATAGAAAACTAAAGATTTTTTGTGGACTCACTTTTTGTCATAGCACTCTTAGTTTTTGAGATATTTAATAAATAGTGTTTTTTATCTAGTCATTGATTTGTGTCAGTGTGTGTGTTGATACAATTGAAAAATGTTTCAAATAAAAGTTGTAGGTAATAAAATATTAAAGATTTTCTGTACCTTCACTTTTTGTCATAGCACTCTTAGTTTTTGAGATATTCAATAAATAGTGTTTTTTATCTAGTCATTGGTTTGTGTCAGTATGTGTTGATCCAATTGAAAAATGTTTCAAATAAAAGTTGTAGTTATCAAAAAGTTGAAGACATTTTGAAAATAATAATGCTACAAATATTTTAAAATTGATTTAATATGCAATTTACGGGGGAAAGTACTATGATGGACACATAACCATTTTTTAAATTTGGTATGTGTGGTGTCCATATGGGCGACATATTGTTTAAAAATATAACAAACAACAGTTTTTAGTTTCTGATCATTTATAATCGTTCTAGATATATTGATTAAACATCTAGTGAAGACATTTTGAAAATAAAGTTTGTGCCTTGAGAGATATAATTTATTAAAAATCCGTAGCTGGAAATGTGTGGCTAACTTCTCGTCGGTCAAAATTTCTTGTTATATTCAGTTAATTTTGGAATTATATTTATTTTATTGAGCGATTGAGGTTTTTGTTAAATTTAAAATTTTAGTACTTAAAATTTAAGCCGTAATTTGAGCGTATAAACACATCAGTATAGGGTCTAATCAGGGCTGCATTCTTTGGCTGTCGTTTGCATTTAGTTTCATGAAAATGTTAAGTTTTTAAATAAAGTGGCACTTAATTGTTTGAGTCGGAAATTTGAATAAACAGGGCAAAAAATCAGTGATTTTGACTTTAAAATCTAAGAGTTCATTTAAGCGTAACAACAATTAAGCTTTACACAATTTCAAAGCTACATCCTTCAGGTCTTGTTTGCTTTTTGTGTAATGAAAATATTAAGTTTGTGAAAAAAGTTGTGTTAAATTATTTGAGCGTGAGATTTTTATTAAAGAGACAATAAAAATCGCACGCTCAAATAATGTAACACAACTTTTTCCACAAACTCAATATTTTCGTTATACAAAAAGCAAACCAGTCCTGAAGAATGTAGCTTTGAAATTGTGAAAGCTTAATTGTTGTCACGCTTAAATGAACTATTAAATTTTAAAGTCAAAATCACTGTTATTTCGCTCTGTTTATTAAATGTAATTAAAATTTCCGACTCAAACAATTAAGTGCCACTTTCTTTAAAAATTTAACGCTTTCATGAAACAAAATACAAACGACAGCCAAAAAATGCCAAACTTTGGATGTAGCTTTTTGTGTAAAACTCAAGTGCAAAGTGGAAAAACGCAGTGGTATTTTATTTTAAAATTTAAGCCTTGATTTGAGCTTAAAATCAATCAAGCTTTGCGTTAATTGAAAGCCTCGATCTTGGGCTGTTGTTTGCTTTTTGTTTAAAAAAATATTAAGTTTGTGAAAACAAGTTGTGTTGGTTATTTGAGGGTGCGATTTTTAATAAAGTTATATGCACAGGGAAAAAAACAGTTGTTTTGGTTAAAATTTAAGCCTTGATTTAAGTTTGAAAACTGTCAAGCTTTACGTCAATTGAAAGCCTCGATTTTCGGCTATCGTTTCCTTTTTGTTTTATAAAAATGTTTTATTTTTGAAAAAAGTTATGCTTGATTTTTTGTTCGAGCGATTTTCATTAAAATAATAATAGTAATCTCGCAAATTGTCTTAATTAATATACTTCGTTAAATTTACAGGAATACAATTTTAGTTAATTTTGTTAAATACAAATTTAACTGCTTTCGCTGATTGGCAATATTTACTGTAAATATTGCCAATCAGCGAAAGCAGTTAAATTTATATACAACAAAATTAACTAAAATTGTATTTAATTGGAAATTAAATTGCAAGTATTTAAGTAAATCATCAGAACGTTACCGGAAATGAAAAATTAACGGACATTTTGGATATTCACTAAAATTTATGAAATCCGTCAAAATATTAAAAATTATGGAATGTTCACGAATTGTTAAAATTTTATGGATCAACAAAAGTCTTGAAAATTCACGCAACGAGCCAACATTTTTTCAAAATTTATTAAAAGTATTAATATCTTTAAAAATGATGAAACTCTTAAAAATTCAGGTAAACATTGGAATTTTATGAAAAGCTGCAACATTTTTCAAATTATCGAATATTTAAGTAATTTTCGAAAATTGCTTAGAACTTTTCAAATTCGTAAGTTGTTAATTTTAAAAATATTCAGCATTTTGAAACATCTCAAAAATTCATGAAAATCATTAACTTTTTTAATACTAACTAAAATCCAAGAAATCACCGAAAACCGTCAATATTTTAAGAATCTTTAAATTTTATGAAAATCGTCGAGATATAAAAAATCAATTGAAAATTCTTTAAATAAACAAAAACTGCCAGGGTTATAAGAATTAACAAGAAGGTATAAAAGTGTTAGAATATTTAGTATTAACGAAAATCTAGGAAATTCACAAAAAGTCAGAATTTTTCAAAAAGAACAGGAATTTCGGAAACTCAAGAAATGCAAATTTTACGAAAAAAACGCAAAGATTTTGAAAAATAACTAAAATCGTAAAATTTATTGAAATGCATCGAAAATTATAATTTACCGAACATTTAGAATAATCACAAAAATTGCCAAAATCTTAAAAATGATCGAAAAAAGTATCAATATTTTTAAAATTAACGAAAATGTAGGCGTTTTAAGAAAACAGGACAAAATTTTAAAAATTAAATTGAGATTGAGGAAATTAAAGGAGTTGGCAGTTTTCGTGAATTTCCTAAATTTTTGTTGATGCTAAAAGTTTGCATGAATTTCTATGATTTTCATTAATTTTCAAGTTTTTGACGAGTTTTTATGAATTTCCGTCATAAAAACTCTTCAAAAACTTGAAAATTAATGCAAATCATAGAAATTCATGCAAACTTTTAACATCAACAAAAATTTAGGAAATTCACGAAAAATTGTCTCCTTATTTTTTAATTATCTATAAAAATAAAGTTAAGGATAAGGTAAATAATTTGTATACCAGGTGTTCAATAAAAAACGCCCAACGCCATAACTCAAATAAGTACAAAATTAATTTTCTGTTCAATTTCTTAACAATCTCTGGCGATTTTATAAAAATCTGACATTTCCTTTACAATCTCGTATCAAAAGAAAGCACCTGCTTGTTTTTCTCTCTAAATATATATTAAATTAATTAATTCGAAAATTCAAATAATTAAATATTCAAATATTTATATATTTAAATATACAAATATTTACATATTTAAATGTTCAATTTAATGAATAATTTGGTGATTGAAAAATCCATATTTGAATATTCAATTATTTGAATTATTCGTATTCGAATCTCAGCCTTTTAAACTTTTTATTATTTTGTATCTAAATGCAATCTTTGCCAGTAAATAAATATTTTCTGTTGGGATATAAAGAAATTAACACAGCTCAATTAACAAATATTTACATATTTAAATGTTCAATTTAATGAATAATTTGGTGATTGAAATATCCATATTTGAATATTCAATTATTTGAATTATTCGTATTCGAATCTCAGCCATTTAAACTTTTTATTATTTTGTAACTAAATGCAATCTTTGCCAGTAAATAAATATTTTCTGTTGGGATATAAAGAAATGAACACAGCTCAATTAACAAATTATACAAGAAACTGACAGACAGAAAACATACTGAAGGTCAGTTACATAAACAACTGCTTGAACTCTGAACTTAGTTCAAACTGAAATTCTAAAAATATAAAATGCAATTTTAAACAGATGTATCAGTTTTAAAATGTGCATGCAAAACCTTATACGTATTCCAATAATAAATTAACTTTTCGTTTTCTATTCTTTTTATTCAACTTATAGACATAGATATGTAAGTAGTTAAATTCCTTAATCTTCACTGTTTTATTTTAATTCTAAATGTACATTTCAAACTATTGAAAAAGGGCACATTGTGCCTGAAATGCACATTTAAAATTAAGATAAAACAGTGAAGATTAAGGAATTTAACTACTTCCATATCTATTACTAACACTTCACGTAACTCCAACAAGAATATCATCAATTTATAGACAGTTTCCCAGACTTTACAATACTGTCTATAACTTGGCTATAGCGAATTAAAAAAAAAAACAGAAAGCCCTTTATTATTGAAATACTTAGACTCAATCAATATCGAAAATAACACAGTTTTATGAGCCAGTCTTGGTATTATGACGTATTTAATGATTTTCTTGAAATGTTATTGTGGTTATAATCAGGGCTGAAAATCTTCGCTCGATATTACATTGTATGTATCACTAATATGAGTTTCACATGATTAATAGTGTGTTTTCGTACTAATTATTCTTGTCTAGACTGTTGGGTATTAAATGTAGGACCCACAAATAGATTATTCAATAAAATTAGATTCGCATTTTCAACAGCATTCAAGTAATTCTGAGAAATCACTCAACAATATGAAATAATAATGTTTGCAATCCAAATATTCAGGCGAAGTTTTACTTCATGTGTAAACAAGGAGTGGAAACGCTCGTCAGATGCTTTATATTAAAAACAATAACAATATACGCCGGAAAGTTTACAACGTATACATTGGGATGTGTATACTTAAAATAAAAACTCCCTGTATAATACAACTCTCTTCTAATTTTACTTGAAATGCACTTAAGGATTCACCTCTTCCTTCGGTTATTTCTTTTTTCCTTTTATGATTGCACCCATGATAGATACGGACAGGTAGACCGGTCTTTTGCCACTTAGTCACAACAGGTAATATCACCTGCCCTACTTACAAGAAAAAGGTTGAATTCTAGAGAAACCACTTCCTTTATACCAACTAATTTTCAACACAAAATTTATCAGTTGGCCGAACTTGAAGGAAATATAAGTAAGAAATGTACATTTAGTAAATAAAACCAATCAGTGAAGAAAGAGATTACTACAATAATTATTAGAAAACACTTCACGTAACTAAAAGAAGAATATTGAAGAATCAATAGTATTCTAAAAGTGAAAGTTCCATTTTTTTATCATTTTATCTCCTAGGTTCCAAATTTAAAACATTGAAAGAGCAGTTCTTTACGCATTTTCATTCATACTTATCTCCTAAGTCAGTGATGGGGAAACTACGGCCCGCGGGCCAAGTCCGGCCCGCGGAAAGGTTTAATCCGGCCCGTTTAAGAGTGCCGTCGTGAGAATGTTTGAACGCGTTCTTACTTCGTAATGTGACGACCCGCATAAAAACTACCTACCTATGATTAAGCATTATTCTTTGGCCCGCTACGATTGTCTGGTTATTATAAATGGCCTGTCTTAAAAAAAGTTTCCCCACCACTGTCCTAAGTTATAGTTTTCCGAAGAATCATAACTAAGAAAATCTTGTTTTATTAATTGATGACATCTTAAAGATCTGATAGATCTAAAACTTCCTGGAGGAAAATCTCGAATCTATTAGATTTCCGAAGAATCCTTTTTGGAGAAAATAACTTACAATAGCATATTGTACAACGAGAGTGGATATGATGCTTATATCTCACGATGGCAAGTTTGGGCCGTAGGCGAGTGCCCCAAATGCCGAGTGTATATAAGCCATATCCACTCGAGTTTTACAGTCAACTTTTCCTACGACTAGTAAAAGAAACGGAATTAATAGTTAAACATTATTACAATAATTATTTCTTGCACAAAAAATTTAATTATACAGTGAACTCGAAATTTTACTTCATGCACCACGCGTATAAAACACTGAAATTTTGTGAACTTTATGTATATTTGAACTTTACAGTAAATCAGCGTTTTATACGCGTGGCGCATGAAGTAAAATTTCGAGTTTAGAAAAGCCCAGAAAATTTGTCTCGGGTCGCTGCGCGACCCTCGACAAATTTTCACGGGGCTTTTCTAAACTCGAAATTTTACTTCATGCTTAGTCTGGGAGTGGAAACCACTCGATTAAACCTTCAAATTGAACTCTTTTAAAAAACAACGAATGTCGGACAATTTCCAGCTTATGCACATATTTACCTTAAAGAAAAATTTCCTCTATATTCTTTGGTTTACAGGGTTTTCATATGCAAATTTAATATTTATACCGCAATTCTTGCTCTGTATCTTTGGCAGAATGTCTAAACTCCAATGAAGTACATGAATCACTTTCACACTCACTATCCTAAATGTTATTAATCATAAGGACAATTTAAAAAATTTCTTATGACGGAATATCTTGACATATGTCGTTTATAAAACTTTAATCCGCTCAGAACGAGTTGTTATCCGGGTACATAAACAAACGCAACTAACAAATTTTTATATCCTAACAAGAGTGAATATGATGCTTATATCTTTACACTTTAGTGTGCAAATATGATATGAATTTTAGGGTAGGAGTAGGACATTTTTATCTTGAACAAGTTTCTCATCTTTCACGTGGTGAAACATATTTAACTATGATTTAATAAAGAAAACACTTGGTTAAATTTCACTAATATTTTGGTTTTTTATTCCAACTAGTTTCGACTTTGAGTCATTCTCAAGGAGTACAGGAAATTACATTTTTACAAACATTATATACAAGAGAGGTTAATTTAAATTTTATGGTTAAGCAATAAGGGCTGTCATGATGGGTGAGCTCCACAGATCTTCGATGTCATTGGGTTAGTCATGATTATGTTAAATTCTTGCCCTTTAATACATTTTTTAACTTTTGGAGAAAAGTCGCTAACAAAATCTAACTTACACCAACTTGTGTTTTCTTTCTTGTCTCGGATATAAAAATATTTTTGGTACTGTTTTGATTTTTTATTTGCTATCATATTATCAATTAATTGCTTACTATATCCATTATTTACTGCTAAACCGAGAAAGAAGAAGTAGCGGAAGTAGATATAGACACCGAGAAACTAATCTCAGCGGCAGATGAACAAGACCAAATCACAGTAGAAGAATTAAGAGCTGCAATAAAGAAAATTAAATATGGAAAGGCTCCCGGGATTGACAAAATAACCACTGAAATGTTAAAAAATATGGGAGAGCTTGGATTACAGCATTTTCTGAAACTATGTAATATGGCTTGGAAAACAGAAACAATCCCGGAGGACTGGACTGTGGGATTAATACTGCCAATATTCAAAAAAGGTGATAAAAAGAACTGTAATAATTACAGAGGCATAACAATATTAAGTACGGCACTAAAGATTTTCGAACAGATCATAGAGATGAAATTAAGAACAGTAATAGAACCAACACTATCCGATTCACAAAGTGGATTCAGAAAAGGCCGAAGTGTACAAGACCATATATTCACGGTAAAGGAAATTATTGACAGGACATTAGCGCATGGAAAGGAGATATACATGGCCTTTATTGACATGGAAAAGGCATTTGACAAGGTACCAAGGTCAAAGATATGGGAAAGTCTACGGAAAAGGAATGTAAACGACAAACTAATTGCAGTAGTAAAATCGATCTATAAGAACACGAACAACATAGTACTGATCAAAAACATGAAATCGGAGAAGTTCACTACCGAAGTAGGAGTACGACAAGGGGGTGCACTTAGCCCACTACTTTTTATTACATTCATGGATGACATCATAAGGAAGAGTAATCAGGAAACCAAATCAATAAATATAGGCTACAAAAACCTACAAACAATAGAGCTTAGCGAGTGCGCATTCGCAGACGATATAGTATTAATCGCAAAAAATGAAAGAATACTACAACACAACCTACGGACCTGGAATGAAGTAATAAAAGCGAGTGGAATGAAACTAAACAAGACAAAAACCAAAGTTATGGCTATTACAAAGGAAAACACCAATTTAAATATTGAAATCGATCAATATCAGCTTGAGCAAGTAAATGTAATGCAATACCTAGGGGTTATGATAGAGGAAAGAGGAAGAAATGATACCGAGATAAACAGAAGGATAGAGAACACAAACAAAGTATTTTATGCAATGAATAAAGGATTTATCAACAAAAGGGAAATTTCAAAACAAACCAAAATCAATGTATTTAAAGCAATATACAGACCTACACTAACATACGGATGTGAAAGCTGGGTACTATCACAACAACAACAAAGTAAACTGCAGGCAGTAGAAATGAAATATCTTAGAAGAGTAAAAGGAGTATCGAAAATGGACAGAAACAGAAACGAAGAAATAAGAAGTGAGCTAGAAATAGAGTCCATACAGGAGTTCATAGAAAGAAGACAACTCTGCTGGTTTGGGCACCTGCAGAGGATAAACAACACGGTACAAGTAAAGCGAGTTTGGGAAGCCAAAACACAAGGAAAAAGGAAGAGTGGACGACCAAAGGATACATGGACCAAGACAATAGAGAAGAACTTAATGAAAAGAGGAACAACGATGCCCGAAGCAAAGAAGATAGCCCGAAATAAAAAAGAGTGGAATACATTTATATACAAATAGATTCCACTGCCACACACCCGAATGGGTAGAGCGGCATTTGATTATATATATATATATATATATATATATATATATATATATATATATATATCTCGACACCCTAAAGGGTAAAAGGGATTTTAAATGATTATATATATATATATATATATATATATATATATATATATATATATATATACTGCTATTGTTTTTATTATTTTTGTTTCTTGTAAAAAGTTTTGTTCGCTTTGAGGTATATGTATTAATCTATGAATTAATGAATGAAATGTGCTATATTTAATTTTGTGGTGTGTGTTTGATGTTTCTGGGATAATGGCGTCTGAAAATGTATCTTTTCTAAAAATTTTAAATTCTAACTTATTATGTGTTCTTGTAATTGTTATGTCTAAAAAGTTTAAGCTATTGTTTATCTCTATTTCTTCGGTAAATTGTATATGTTTATTAATATTATTTAGCTCGTTTTTAAATATTTCTAGTTGTCTGTTAGTGCCCGTCCAAATACAAAACACATCGTCTACGTATCTTTTCCAGTAAAATATATTCTTGGCTATTTTTTGTTGGAATAAATCTTTTTCAAAGTGTGCCATAAATATTTCTGATAGTAACGGTGACAAAGGCGAACCCATTGGGAGACCGTCACTTTGTTTGTATATTTTACTATTGAACTCAAAATAATTTTGATCGATACATATATTAATTAATTGCATCATTTCATCTTTGTGTGTGTTTGGTTGATCACTATCAGTAATTAACTTATTCAAAATTATTTTGAGTTCATTTATTGGAATAGACGTAAACAAGCTTTTTACATCGAATGATATAAGCTTTGCATTTGGAGGGGTAACTAATGTTTTCAGATTTTTAACTAATTCTATAGAATTCATTATTGCGTACGTTGACTTAAAATTTATAAAATTTGGTAGAGTATGATTGAGATATTTACATAAATTATATGTGGGTGCATATAGATATGAGACTACAGGCCTCATTGGGTTACCATCTTTATGCAATTTGGGTAATCCATATAAAATCGGAGCTTTTGGGTTCATTTTTGTTAATTTTAATATCTGTTTTTCTGTTATTAAATTCTTACATGATTTTAACTTTTCTTTCAGCTGATTTTGGTATTTGTATGCAGGATCGCTCTTCAAAATTTCAAATGTTTCTGATTTTAATAATTCATTTGTTTTTTGTATGTAATCTTTTTTATGAAGTATGGTTATTGTATTTCCTTTATCTGCTTTTGTGAGTATCAAATTGTTACTTTTTAATTTATTTTTTATACTATTTATTGTTTTTTGTTCTGAATGTTTTTTGTTGTATGTCGGGTTGTTTTTATATTGAGTGAAAATTTTTGCGATTTTATTTTTTGTTAATGCTTTATCTTAGACTGAATTGATTTTGTTACAAATTATTTCTGCGTCAATTCCTGCTGATTCTATTATTAAGTTAGATTTTATGTTAGGGCTGTATTTTAAACCTTTCTCCAATAGAGTTGTTTCTACTTTATCTAATTTAATATTTGTCAGGTTTTTTAATTTAGAGTAGAATTTAACATGTTCATGCTCACCAGTGTTTAATGTCCACTTTTTTAAGCAGGTTTCTTCTTTTGATGTTCTTAGTTTGTAAAGTTTTTCTGTTTGTTTCTTAAATTGTTCTTGTCCTACTCTGTTGGCTTTTTCCCTAGCTTCCGAGTCTATGATGTGTAGGTGTAGCTTCATGGTGAGTCTTATATGGATTAATTTGATGATTTCTGAGAGGTTATCCCGTTTTTTGTACCATTTTTTCGTTTCCAAACTAATCCAAATTCTGTACGCTTGTTTTAATGATTGTCTAGCTTCGCTCGATTGGTGGTTGATCTTGATTTTCATATATATTGGCGTTAGTTGTTCTCGCCGGCAAATGATGTTAAACCATATATGATTGTTTGATTTGGTGAATTTGATTAAATTTCTTCTGTATTTTACGATGAGTTCGGCGAAAGAAAACACAAGTTGGTGTAAGTTAGATTTTGTTAGCGACTTTTCTCCAAAAGTTAAAAAATGTATTAAAGGGCAAGAATTTAACATAATCATGACTAACCCAATAAATTTAGGCAAACTCCTAGCGAATAGTAAACAAAAAACTGATAAATTTAAAAAGTGTGGAGTGTATGAAATCCAGTGCGACGATTGTGACTCAATATACATTGGCCAAACCGGGAGGAATTTCAAAAAACGACTGGAAGAACACAAAGCTTCAATCATAAATAAAAAATATTGTACTGGGTTAGCTAAACACTGCATTGACAATAATCGCTTTTTTAATAACCAAACGCTAAAGATTTTATACACAGGCAATAAAGGTCGTCATCTCAACTATCGCGAAGGACTGGAAATCCAGAAAGCAATAAAACAGGGAAAACCAATTGTTAATGACATCGAAGATCTGTGGAGCTCACCCATCATGACAGCCCTTATTGCTTAACCATAAAATTTAAATTAACCTCTCTTGTATATAATGTTTGTAAAAATGTAATTTCCTGTACTCCTTGAGATTGACTCAAAGTCGAAACTAGTTGGAATAGAAAACCAAAATATTAGTGAAATTTAACCAAGTGTTTTCTTTATTAAATCATAGGACTTTTTTTTTTTCTAGAATTGTATGACATCTGAGTTCTAATAACGAACATTTTCTATAAAGATTATTGATAAGTAATTTGCTTTAAAGGAATTCTTTGAAAAAAAATACTTTAAAAATAACGCCAAGATTGGACAACAAATTACAAACAAAATTGTTCAAAATATAAAAAATTGATAAAACATCACGGAGGAAAATACGAAAAAGGAAGGATTACATGTTGCAAAAGTGCAGATGAAAATCTTCAAAGTTGCAATTTATGCCAAAGAAATTTGAATAGATTTTAAGCAAAGCTAGGGAGTTGATTTGTGAAATTCCTCAAAATTTCGTTTTAAACTCCTCATAGATAATAGTAATAAAAAGCGTTTAAATTCCTTTCTTCACTGTTTTTATTTAAGTACTATACAGAGAGTTTTATGTAACACCGAACATTTTCATAACGAGAACTTTTTTTTGAAGTATCCACATTTTCTGATGCTCGGTTTATTAAAAGAATTCAATTTAAAGCTTTAAGCGAGTGTTTTCCACTCCCGGGCTAAGCATGAAGTAAAATTTCGAGTTTAGAAAAGCCTGGAAATTTGGTTTGGTCGCGTAGCGCGAAGCGCGGAGCGGCCAAACCAAATTTTCAGGCTTTTCTAAACTCGAAATTTTACTTCATGCGCCACCGGTACAAAACACTGATTCAATGTAAAGTTTAGCGGTGTGTTTTAAACTTCGTAATATGTCAGTGTTTTGTACCGGTGGCGCATGAAGTAAAATTTCGAGTTTAGAAAAGCCTGAAAATTTGGTTTGGCCGCTCCGCGCTTCGCGCTACGCGACCAAACCAAAATTTCAGGCTTTTCTAAACTCGAAATTTTACTTCCTGCTTAGCCTGGGAGTGGAAAACACTCGCTGAAAGCTTCAAATTAAATTCTTTTAATAAACCGAGCATCGAAAAATGTGCAACGTATGCATATGGATACTTAAAATAAAAATCTCGTTATGAAAATGTTCGGTGTTACATAAAACTCTCTGTATGTATATGTATTTCAGACACTAAGTGTCCATTATCAATAGTTAAATAACGAGAATGGTTAGTTAACTATTGATAATGGACACTCAGTGTCCGAAATGTACATATAGTACTTAAATAAAAACAGTGAAGAAAGGAATTTAACCGCTGTTTATTACTATTATAACAATCTTCACATAACTCACGAATACATATATATCCTCATAGATAGATCCTAAACTGCTATTGCCTTGTCCATAATAGTAAGAGACGCCCCTAAAAAAATAAATGATTTTAAAATTCGACCAATACAGCTGAGGGAAAATATTAGTACTACAACTTACTACAACAAGAAGATTTTAGTTTTGTAGATGCAGACAACATGGATTGTAGTGGTAATGTAAAGCATCTTATTGATATTTTGGTGGACCATTATAGTTTTGCGTTTCCCGAAAAAAACAATATGCAATAGAGGTCGTGTGTCGTCTGTAAACTGGTTTAATACTGAGTTAAGACGCATGAGGGAAATATTGCACCTAGTCAGTGAGGCGTATTTAAATCATCCTTCTGAAGACCTTAAACAGATACGCAATAACCTTAAAATTGACTACAAACATTCCCTCAAACAAGCCAAAATTCGTGCTAACGATAATTATATACAAAATTCAAACAACAATATTAAGTGTATGTGGAAATTAATCAATAATGAACGGCGTGTAAATAATATTAATGTCACACATGGTACGGGTATTACTGCAGATCAATTTAATACAAATTTTATTAAAATAATAGACGATATAACCCAAAATATCTCTAGTATTCGATCAGTTAATGACAGCATATTATCAACACCAGTAGCTTCTGAATATTTCGAATTTCGTGAGGTCCCCCCTATAGAAATTCGAGATATAATTAACTCAATTAAAATTAAAACATCTCGTGATATATATGGTTTTTCACCACTGCTTATTAAATCTGTAAAAGACATAATCATTCTGCCACTGACGAAGCTTATTAATGGGTGCATTCAGGAAAATATATTTCCGGACTCTCTTAAAATATCAAAATGTGTACCGATATTTAAGAAAGGTGATCCCAATGATCCAAATAATTACCGCCCGATTTCTATCATACCTGTATTAGCCACAGTCTTTGAATTGGTATTATATAATCAAATGTACTATTTAGAGGAAAATGATCTACTCTCCAAATACCAATTTGGAATTAGACAGGGAAAAAATACGATAGAGGCGGTAGTCAAACTAGTTGAAGATTGTTTGAGAGGCCTGGAAATTAAACCATACGTCTTAACCAACTTTATGGATTTGTCGAAAGCATTCGACTGCGTTGCCCATAGTAAATTGGTTCAAAAGGTTTATTATTACAACTTTGTACCAGCTAGTTGCAGACTGATTATGTCTTACCTATCAGGACGAAAACCGGTAACATCATTCAAGTCGGATGTATCTGCAGAAATACCCGTAACATGTGGGGTTCCGCAGGGGTCACACTTGGGGCCCTTGTCGTTTATTTTATATGCAAATGATTTTCCATATGCTTTTTCTGATGTTAATATAAAAATAACACAGTTTGCAGATGATAATACGATCTTAATCACAAATAGAGATATACATGAATTAATCTCAAAAGAGACATATGCTCGCACAGAAGCGAAACACTGGTTTGCATACAATAAATTAAGTATGAACGACGAAAAAACAGTTAGAATGATATTTTCTCTCAAAGAACACCATGAGGTACTTTCTGAACATACAAAATATCTTGGCTTGTACATAGATGCCAACCTGAGGTGGGATGTGCATGTGGAAAATATTGCTAATAAACTAAGTAAGAACATCTATTTACTACGAAATTTAACTAAATGTTTATCTCGCGATGTGGTAAAAACAGCATACTTTTCACTTGTACATTCTCATTTATCTTATGGTGTTCTATTGTTGGGACATTCTGCGACCTCAAGCAGAATATTTGCTTTGCAGAGACGAGCTGTTAGAGTGGTTTTTGGCCTAGGTTATAGAGAAGATTGCAAATCGCTTTTCAGCAAGTTTGGAATTCTCACTCTTCCTAGCCAATATATACTCGAGTGTTTATTATGGACAAGGAAGCACCAGTCACAATATTTTACCAATAAGAATTTCCACGAATATAATACTAGAAATATTGACTCAATAAAACCTGACCACAGCAGACTTACAAAGCCACAAAATGGACCATGATATTATGGACCAATAATATATAATTTACTGCCAGAGCATACAAGAAATCTCGATTTTAAGAATTTTAAACAAAAAATTAAGCTATATTTAATATCAAAAGCTTTTTATAATGTAAGTGATGTCATGACAAGTGAACTTTCTTTTTAAACATATGTATCGTTTGATTTTTTTATTGTATAAGTTTTAACTATTGTAGAGTCGAAATTATTATCCTATTTTGAATTTTATTGTAATATTAATATGTTTAGACTAGTATGTATTGAACGACCTGTGTAAACAATGTAAAAATTGTCTAGCACTAATAAAGCATAATAATAATAATAATAATAAACTGGTACATCAAACAAAACAAATATTTCTTATAAATAAGTACATAAAGAGGAATAAAGTGTTTTGTGGAATTTACGACTGATTTAAATTTTGCAACAGACAGAATTATTACTGACACAATTTAAACATAACTGAATAATAAAATAACATAACACAAATAAGAAAAACAAATTAAATCGGTGCTTTATAGGCGTTGCGCATGAAGTAAAATTTCGAATTTAGAAGTCTGAAAATTTGGTTTGGTCTAGGTTCTAGACCAAATTTTCAGACTTTTATAAACTCGAAATTTTACTTCATGCTTAACCAAGGAGTAGAAACACTCGCTAGAAGCATCAAATTGATCGGTTTTATAAAATTAACTAATCCTTGAAAAGTTACAATTTATCGGTTTATGTATGTATAATCAAAATTAAAATTCCCTGTAATAAATCGTAGTTATTGATAATTTATTTACCATTTCTTACTGCAGACGACCTTGGATTTTCCATTCAAACAAATTTATATAATTAATGTACACGATATTACCAATTAATTTAAATTACAAAATCCTCCAATTTAATGATTTTATGTGTTACATAGTCTTATTCAGGCAATCATTTTTATTTTAACCGTTAATATGTCAATGATATTTACTTTTAAAAAAAACAATTAATTCAAATTCACACAAATAATTTCAACTATAATAATCTCTTAATTGATGAAGTTTTGAACTACTTTTTACTAAAATTGAAAGAATCGACCGACGTCAGTGACAGCCAAGGTACGTCGATGGGCGTAACACATGAACATATATGTGTTACAAGGAATGACAGAATTGTATCTTTTTATGTTTTGCCCTACCCCTGTCCCCGCAGGCCCTAGATCGTGCAAGAGTGAACAATGACGTTGATTTGGTTACGTTTTTGAGTCTACCATAACCTCTCTTTCCGGTTTCGCTGTACTTTTATAGATTTTCAATATTTTGTGTTAAAAATAAGAGTTATAAAATAAGACTTTGTGTTAGTGTTACGTGTCGACCAACCGGTTTTAGTGAAAACCAACCGGTTTCAGTGAAATATATCGTGATGTACAAATTAAAATGTAAAATTCGAAATAATGCACAAAATAATAAATATTCCGCCAGGGAGAGCTGACACAATTTCGTCAAGGTCAAAATGTGCAAAAGACTCTTAAATATGTATATACATTGTACAGAGAGTTCTTCTTTAAAATATACTTATTCGAAATTCAGCCTATTTTCTGTAAATCTTGAGATATTCCCTGTTTTTTTTAAGTTCATTTTAAAGCTTTAAACAAGTGATTTCCACTCCCAGACTAAGCATGAAGTAAAATTTCGAGTTTAGAAAAGCCCCGTGAAAATTTGTCGAGGGTCGCGCAGCGACCCGAGACAAATTCTCTGGGCTTTTCTAAACTCGAAATTTTACTTCATGCGCCACGCGTATAAATCACTAAAATATTGTGAAACATGTATATTATAAAATCGCTTAAAATCTGTGTTTTAGAGGCGTGGCGCATGAAGTAAAATTTCGAGTTTAGAAAAGCCCAGAAAATTTGTCTCAGGTCGCTGCGCGACCCGAGACAAATTTTCACGGGGCTTTTCTAAACTCGAAATTTTACTTCATGCTTAGTCTGGGAGTGGACAACACTCGTTTAAAGCTTAAAATTAAACTCTTTTAAAAATCAACGAATGTCAGAAATATACAGCTTATGCATGTTTACCTAAAGTTTACCATGAAGTAACCACATTTAAATTCAGCGCGCATTTGTGACGTAAGCGATCTCTACCCCCATTCTAAATTTTTTGATTCTGTCGATCTTTCTTACCGTATACTCGACCGTCTTTGAGTGACAGCGACGGCTCACAGCCTAACTTCATGGTCGGCCACAGCGCCAAGGCACACCAAATTAGAGGTTGGGATCGCACTTTATAAATACAAGGAATTGCACAACAAAGTCACCTTTCAATAATAGATACATATTACCTTGGGTCTCTGAAGTTAGACTGCGAGCCGCCGCTGGTTATTGACATTATAGCTTTTAACCAATACTAGAATTATTTAATCTTATTTTATAAAGGTAGTTTTCCTATCTTTATTTTGATAAATATTATCCAATATAATTTTACAAAGGTGGTAATAAATAATTGTTCCTTCAACATATTAACGTTTCTTTATACTTAATTTTGATAAGTAATGGTTGGCCCGACAATAACAAATAGGAAGCAGGTGTATAAATACACTCATATAATTTGAATATTAATTTCTTTACATTATTCCACTTCCTGTTCGTACACTAATATATTCAATTACGTGTACTTTTATCGATCGAAAAATATGGAAATTAAATTTTATTACAAGAAGGGTGCCATGTTAGAATGTATTATTACATTTTTAATTTTAATATATTCTAATTTATATAAATATTACAAACGTGGTTTCGGATGTTATTATTTATTAATTATTTAACTTAAATGTCCAGGTTGTCGAAAATTAAAATTTAATTTATAAACAGTACACGATGTAACACTTAATTTGTATTTTATGAAACTTATACAACTTGCACAATAAGATTAATTTATAACAAAATAATTTGCAAGTTGCAATAACAAGCAGGTAAAACTTATTGAATAGGGCAGAAAGACCAATGGCCGTATGCATATGTATACTTAAAAGAAAAATTCCCTGTATCTATTCACAATTTATACAAATATTTACAATTATATTATCATGTGTTAGTAGGTCCCTGTCTGGGCAATTTAATCGTTGTCTGGGCTATACAGGGACCTTTTTACAGGGAATTTTTCTTTTAAGTATACATATGCATACGCTTTTTTTAAAAAGAGTTCAATTTGAATCTTCAATCGAGTGTTTTCCACTCCCAGGTTAAGCATGAAGTAAAATTTCGAGTTTAGAAAAGCCTGAACATTTGGTTTGGTCGCTCCGCTTCGCGGAGCGACCAAACCAAATGTTCAGGCTTTTCTAAACTCGAAATTTTACTTCATGCGCCACGCGTATTAAACACGGAGAACACTGAAATATTTTGGATAAGCGAATTTCACTTGAAATCAGTGTTTTATACGCGTGGCGCATGAAGTAAAATTTCGAGTTTAGGGAAGTCTGAAAATTTGGTTTGGTCGCGACCAAACCAATTTTTCAGGCTTTCCTAAACTCGAAATTTTACTTCATGCTTAACCTAGGAGTGGAAAACACTCGGTTGAAGTTTCAAATTGAACTTTTGAAAAAAAGCAACGACTATCTGTATATTTACAGCATATAATTGAGATATGTATGATACAACTCCCTGTATGTGAAGATGATGTGTATATACAAGGTGGCGCAAAAGTAATGACACGATGTTCTAAGGCTATAATTTTCTTTTTAAATAAAACAATTGCTTCTATTTGCGGATTATGATTATTTGGCCTTTTACAATTTTCTCTGTCAAGTCGAGAAAATAATATCGGTCAAGTGGCCGCCGCCAGAGTTGATGCATATTAGGGCTCATTTTTTGAGTATTTTACATCACTTTTGGCTATAGATTTGCCACTACATTTTCAATGTTCATTTTCAGGGCCTGTGGGCTTCTTCGTATAGATGCGTGACTTGGCAATAACCTAAAGAAAGAAGTCGGAACGGTCAAATTGTTTGATCTTGTGGCAATTTCAAATCGCCAAAACGAGCGTTTCCAGGCTGCACAATCTGGCCTGGAAACGCTTTCTTGAGGCATGTAGCGCGTTCTTAAGAAGTATAGCGCTACATTGTTTGTTGTTGTGTATTTTACATGTATCTACTTCACAAATATCAAAATCCCGATGACATAAATCGTTATTTGCTAAAATGAGAGCATCTTCTGATAGGGTGATTACTTTTGCGCCACCTTGTATATATAAAAACATTATATATTGTGGAGGCATCTACTCCGTTATACATGTTAATTTAACAATAAAACACTTTATACTTTGTTTGTATAACACTTTTTATTGAATTGAATGACAAGCTAAATTTGCAGTTACATTGAATAAAAAGTGTTATACAAACATAGTAAATAGAGTTTTATTGTGAATATAAAATCACTTACATTTGTTTTAATGAGTCATCTAAATGCAAAATCAGTTACATCCATTGTTTAGAAAATAATTAAACTAAACTAAAATGCTGATTATCTCCAAAACCACGATATTTTAGCAAAATTAGTTTTAGGACTTTAGCTTGTGATTTTTATAGCCATAGAATGCACCCATGTCAAATATATTTATTATCAATGAAAAGTTGTTTTGTTTTCCTGAAAGGATGTAACCGATTTTGCATCTACGCAACTCATATAATGTTCACGAAAATGCATCACAAAGAACCACATCAAAAATTTAAATAAATATAAAAATATTAATACAATTACTAATTAACTTAAATATAAATAAGTATAACCCTATGCGTTTCTCAAAGAAAAAAAGTATACTGTGGCTTTTTGATTACTCTATGAACAATCATATTTTGGAGAGAGTTGATATGATTAGAGACTTAGGTGTATTTTTTGACAGTAAGCTTCAATTCACAAGTCATATAAATGTAATTTTGGCAAAAGCATTGCAAATAATTGGCACTTCACATCCATCAGAACATTTATAACATTATACAAATCATTCGTTAGACCTATCCTTGATTATTGCTCCATCGCCATGGCGCGGCACTCGTCTGTTTATCATGCGTATGTAACGCGCTCCAATTTGAATAAAAATGTAATCCTTCGGTGGAAAAAAAATCATAACTTCGGCGGATGGATCGACTTAAAAAAAATGTTGACATGGTTAGATAGATAGATAATTACACAATATCATGATCTAAGCAGCATTACATTCCTATTTGATTAAAAGGGCTGCGAGTCCAACAAAGTTGTAATTTCATTTTTAAAATTGATCATTTTTAAAAATTCATATCTAAGGTATTTTACTTCTTCTTGATCAAATTTCTGTTCTATTGAAAAGTGCCATACTCATATTATATTCCGAAAAAAAAACAACTATTTGGAAATTATTTGTAAGGCTTTAGTATTGAAATTATTAGAACGCTTATTTCTTACCAAACTCATTAGCATAAATTGTTCAACTTTGCGAATTATTGTTGAGATAACTACTTACGTAAATGAATTGATATTCCATATTTCTATGTTTTAAAGTATGCTAAAAATAGATATACTAACAGAAATGCAAAATTTTAAGTTTTATTTTGACCCCCCCCGCGGGGGGCTGGCCGCACCGATGCGAATCGGCCACACTGTGCATCGTATGGTCCTCTAATTACAAGTGTCATATCAATAGCATTGAGCACGTCCAAAAGAAAATGGTTAATCTTATTTGTTCTCATTGTCCGTTATATTATGACAATTTTGATATGATGCTCAAATATCTTGACATACTTCCACTATATAAACGAAGAATTTATTCTTCGCTTTGCTTTGCTTATCGCTTATTTAACAATCTAATCGATTGCTCAGATGTATTGTCATCTGTATCATTTTTTATCCCCAGACATGCAACACGGCATCAGCAACTTCTTGCTTGCGAATTTCACAAGTCTGTATTTGGTTTTAATAGCCCTCGTAATTGCTTAATATATAACGTTAATAATTATATAATTTAATTGATATGTTCGGAGTTAGTCAAAGTATTTTAAGCGAACGTGTCGTGTAATTTTAGATTATAACTCATAAGTAACGTTATTGTATTGTTGTATTATTGTTTATTGTATTTTTTATTATATATGTCATTTTTTTATGTAATTGGCCACCCGTATGGATAAATAAATAAATAATTGTAATTAAACTGAGTTCATCTCAATATTCTTGAAGAGTCAATTTAGTGAGAAAAAATACAGTTATTTTTAGTAAAAAGTAGTTTCAAACTTCGTCAACTAATAGATTAATTCAGTTGAACTTCTTTATTATTTTGTTTTAAAAGTAAATGCCATTGACATAATAGCGGTTATAATAAACATGCTTGCCTGAATAAGATTATGTAACACATTAAATTGTAGAAAAATTTCAATTAATGAGTAATTATCTATAAATGATTTGATAAAAATCAGGTACACGAATACATAAATTATGTTGTGTTCATGCATGTGGCTATATAATCCAAGGCTGAGTGAAATAAAATAAGTTTATCAATCATTGATTACTAAAATATTTATGGTGTATACGCTGTACATGTTGAGGAGTCATTCACACACATATGCATAAACAAGAAAATTCCAATTCAAAAATTTTTGAATTAGAGAAAATAAGCTTACGCTTCTTATAGTTTGCACACTTTTAATAATATATAAAATTACGAAAATGTTTTTCGTAATTTTATATATCATTATATGTATTTTGAACTTTATAATATTTCAGTGTTTTTTCGCGTTTTGAGTTTAGAAAAGTCTAAACATTTGGATCGACATTATCAGGCTTTTCTAAAGTCCCTGTGTATAATAGGGTCGAAAATTGGTGACCTCAAAAATGAGTTTAAAATTCAAACGTTAGTCATATTTCTAAAACACTGAATTTCGGCAGTATTGACAACGTACATAAGGGCGAGAGTAAAATAGGTTCTGTTTGGAGGCTTACTGTACCGTAGTTTTACATATTTTAAAATTCAATTGCTCTGATTTGCTAAATATAATGCATTATCTAATGTCTGGAACGAATACATTTGCTGTCATTGACGGAAATATGTATTAAACTGTAATTGAAAAATATGCTGTGGATTTCGGGTAACAATTCATTAATAATAATAATCATATTGCAAAAAAAGAAAAAAACAAAGAACGTTTTCAAGTTTGTATCGTTAATCTTTCTTTTTTGTATAACCCTATTTATCTTTAATAAAGTGTAAAAATTGTCTTCTCACAGTCATTAATGAAAAGGTAGTCGGATTTTACAAATAATTATTTTTCATGTAAATTATACAATTTTAATAGACCTATTTAAGTTTCGATTCATTCAATACATATAAAATTTGCGTAAAGCTATGTTTTAACAAAGCGAAAGTATTGTTTTCGCGAAAATTTTCAAATCGTTGATTAAGACCATTGTTGAAAAATGTCTGTAATTCTATCGCCACGATGAAGTCTAAACCGATTGATACTTAAGTACTTAAGGTACTTCAGCTGTTTATTAGAATAAACCCATTGATACTTAAGTACTTAACACCTTTATTTATTACATTAATACTTTACTCTTAGCATTTTTGTGGATTTTATCTTTAATATTATCTATATTAAAAAATGGTGATGTGTCCATCATAGTACTTTCCCCCGTAAATTGCGTATTAAATCACTTTTATAATATTTGTAGCATTATTATTTTCAAAATGTCTTCAACTTTTTGATAACTACAACTTTTATTTGAAACATTTTTCAATTGGATCAACACATACTGACACAAACCAATGACTAGATAAATAACACTATTTATTGAATATCTCAAAAACTAAGAGTGCTATGACAAAAAGTGAAGATACAAAAAATCTTTAATATTTTATTACCTACAACTTTTATTTGAAACATTTTCCAATTGTATCAACACACACACTGACACAAATCAATGACTAGATAAAAAACACTATTTATTAAATGTCTCAAAAACTAAGAGTGCTATGACAAAAAGTAAGTCCACAATCTTTAGTTTTTCATTTCCTACAACTTTTATTTGAAACATTTTTCAATTGTATCGACACATACACTGTCACACACCAATAACTAGATAAAACACACAACTTTTGAAATATCTCAAAAACTAAGAGTGCTATGACAAAAAGTAAGTGAACAACACATCTTCATTTTGTTATTATCTACAACTTTTATTTGAAAGAATTTTTTGTTTGATGAACATTTATTGAAAAAATCTGAAAAAACTGAAAAACGCTAAGAGTAAAGTACCACTTCCGGTTTTCCGATTTTCACCAAAAGCTTTTCAGTTCTTCCGATTGTAACAAAAAGCTTAAGTTTCAAGTTTCATCTCGATATCTTTAGCGGTTTTTGCGGTACAGCGCACACAGACACACAGACAGACAGACAGACACACATTTTTCAAAAATGGTCTTATTCGACTCAGGGGACCTCAAAACGGATATTTCCGCTAAAATTTTTGATTCGAAAATTTTCACGAAAACAATACTTTCCCTGTGTATTACATACGGGGGAAAGTAAAAATCTTGTTAAGAAAAGTTATAGATAATCGAAAAATTAGCGTTTAATGCGTATTTACTTTATATGGCAGCTCTTTTAGTTATTTTATTAAATTTGTTTTAAAAATGTGAATTTTACGAATTAATTACTTTAAACAAATGAGCTACTGCTTTTAGTTTGGCGGCAGTTAGTTGGGCCTTAATTAATATTTTGTGGAAAACTGAAAACATAAGTTTACTTTCGAACAAAGTTGAGCAGGAATAAGAAACATTTGTTAAAAAATAAGGTAGGTGAAAACTATTGATTACAAGTATGTAACATGGGGGAAAGTACTATGATAGACATATCAATTTTATTTTAAGCAGAGAACAATATAACTTTTCTAATATTTAAAATCATCAATATTACAAGTGACAGATTTATAACATAATAGAATATTCTGATTAAAATCAAGAGAAAACAATTAAAAACTTCAGAAATATGAATTTGTGTTAAGTATTCATTCATTAGCCGGATAACTATAAAAATCGATATTAGATCCGTTAACGCCAGTGGCGTAGCCAGGAAGGGGTTACGGGGGGTTAGAAATCCCCCCCCCCCCTTCCTAGTCGCTGTTATCAATTTTATTTTGTCATTTTATAATCGCCGCGTGTTTAAAATCATGGAAAAATTTTGGGTTAGTAAGCATCTGCACACGCTCTGATTTACCGCGAAATTATATTATGAATAGATGTTTTTTATGCAAATTATATTCTGTCTAAACTGTTTTTTTCTGTCTGAGCTTCAGTTAGAACCCTCCCCCCCCCCCCCTATGTAAAAATCCTGGCCACGCTACTGGTTTATGCAGTCAATTTCTTCTTCTTAATGTGTATAGGTTTGCCAGATGTTGGCGATTGTCATGTTTAGTGCTTTCCAAAAGTCTCTTTCGGTAGTTCCCGAGTGTCTCTTTTGGTTGTTGTGGCATCAAACCAAGTTCTTAGGATAAGACATATGTTCTAAGAACTTGGTCCTGGTCCGCCGAAAGTATATATTCCTAATTAAAAACTTGTCGATTTGCGACTTTTGTGTCTTTGTTTAACTAATACCAAGGGGAGCCAATGCTTATGGAAGAACTGGAAATCGAGTAGAAAAGGAGAGACTATGGTCGGGATGTAGGGTAAGACAGACGACAGTATACACCAATCACCGGTCTCGCTTCTGGATGCAGCCTCCAAACGCGGTTACCAAATTTTATATAGAGACTGGCTAAGTGGATATACAGGGTGTCAATTTGAAAATAAGCCAGCCACAATATCTTTGGAACCGTAACAGTTAGAGAAAATTTTCCAAATCCGTTCCTAGGATATGGAGAGGGAACCATTTTGATCCACATAACAATCTTCTGCAACCAACTCCTTAGGCTGTAGCTACCCTTGCCCATTTTTTTAAATGGTATGACCCCACTTGTGATATATCATTACAAAGGTCTTTCAAAATACTAATCAGTGGTGCCAACTAAGATTTGTATTGGATACTTCTCAATTAAAAATGATCAATTAAAATATGCAATAATCTAAAATGAAACTGTTTGTTTAATTTGATAAATGTCTTATTTGGGGATCTTAATCTATTACTTTGCGCTTACAATAAACAAATCGCCATTTTTTGTTATTCATTGAATTGAATTATTTTTTAATAATACTTTGTCATCTAACCACATTTTAAATATTTAAAAATTCTTGAATATTTTGTGAAAATCTACGCGTGGATTATTGGGAGATGTTAACGAGCAGGCGTTTTCCACTCCTTGATTAAGCATGAAGTAAATATTTCAGGCTTTACTAAACTCGAAATATACTGTTTACTTGTCATTCAAATCACGATTTAATACTAGTATAATCTTTTTCTTTGTCCTTATTAATATACGGCGACCATTTACAAAATATAACTTAAAAGTAAGAGTATTACAATACGAATTAAAAAGACTTAAAATAAAATAATAAATAAATAGAGTAAAAATTTAATTCTTGGACTAAGCAAAATACACAAAGTAACAATACAATAACTAATCGCATTAAAACATGTCACTGGGTACGCAAATGGGCCTTTAGAGAAGTGTACTCTCCCGCAAGCAAATCAAATTCTGCCATGTTAGCATGGCGCAGAATACGCACAGAGGCTGAATGTTTCGCGTAACCAGTACTTTTAAATGGTACATGAAAAGTACTATCATTACGCAGTAGTCTAACTGACACGCGAATGCCAATTTTTGATAGAACATCAGGGTCCGTTTTCACAGTACTGATGCAATTTATCATCGGTGAGAAGTTGCACTGAAATGACGTCATTTTACGCCAAACGGTTGGGTAATTTCTTCCCAAAATGACGTATTTCAGTGCAACTTCTCACCGGTGAGAAATTCAATCAGGGACCAGGGCAGTCCACATGCTCATGCAACATTTTAAAACTAAAAGTACATCGCGTCAACGCGTCTCTGCTTCAGACTTATGAGATTGTATCTATGGAGTGTATGCTGCACATTAAATTTAAAAGCAAGGTATTTAATAAATATCTTAACAATATTACTCTTCTATAATTTCTTAATACGTCCACATTTGTAGTATTGCTCGTCTACCTGTTCTATTTTAATTATGTTGCATTGTGTGTAAGGTGACCATACAGACGAGCAATACTCTAAGTGTGGACATATTAAGGAATTACAGAGGAGTAATATTGTTTTTGCGTCAGTAAAATCTTTGCTGTTACGCTTGATAAAACCTAGCAGTTGATATGAATTAAAAACAATTTTTGATATCTGGCTTGAGAAATTCCAATTATTGTTTACTATAATTCCAAGATCTTTTATGGAAGTTACCCTCTCTATATTCCTGTCATTTAATTTATACACATATGCATACGCTTTTTTTAAAGAGTTCAATTGGAAGCTTAAAATAAGTGTTGTCCACTCCCAGACTAAGCATGAAGTAAATTTTCGAGTTTAGAAACGCCCCGTGAAAATTTGTCGAGGGTCGCGCAGCGACCCGAGACAGATTTTCTGGGCTTTTCTAAACTCGAAATTTTACTTCATGCGCCACGCGTATTCAACATTGAAAGCACTGAAATGTTGTGAACGAGTAAACTTCGCTTGAAATCAGTGTCTTATGCGCGTGGCGCATGAAGTAAAATTTTGAGATTAGAAAAGCCTCAAAATTTGCACCTGTTATAGAAGCTCGTTTTGAAAATGACATGATTTTGCATTTGTCTACATTTAGGTACAGTTTGTTCACCTTACACCAATTGCAGAATCAACGTTATTTGCGTCTTGCGATTAATTAATAGATTAAACTATCTTTATGTCATCCGCAAATCATAGATTTGGAGCATATGAAAAACAGTTAATAACCTCAATAATAAATATGTTGAATAAGAGAGGTCTAAGGTGGGAACCTCGCGGTACCCTACTACCTACTACCTACTTTTATAAACTGTGTACGACAGGTGATGTATGACTTTATCCAACATAGTAGTACTCCAGAAATTCCGACATGTAGTAATTTGCTCAATAAAATGCCATGATCCATGGTATGCTTTAGAAAAGTCTGTATATACCAGAGCTGTGACTAATCCTCGTAAAAAGGATTTCAATCACGAATCCGAATCACCTAATATGATTCGAATCTCGAATAAAGAATTCGTAACAGATAAATATAATTCATAACGCCAGTTTGTTATTGATAATGAGCACTTTGTGTCTCGAAATGTACATCTAACGATACAAATTAAAAGTGAAGTAAGGCATAACAGTCACTAAAAAAGACGAAATATGATTCAAATAAAAGATTGTTTTTTCGAATCACGAATACAAATCCTTTAAGAATAAATTTGATTTTATTATTTTTTTGCAATCATTAACACATACATATCGTTATCAGTTGTTTTAACAAAAATATTCAAAACCTAATTATTTATTATTAATACTGAACATCGTTGATAACAGACTAAATATCTGTATTACTCTGATTAAACATGTATTTGTGTGTTTTTGAACTTCACTTCAAATTAGTGTCTTGTACGCGTGGCGCATGAAGTAAAATTTCGAATTTAGAAAAGCCCCGTAAAAATTTGTCTCGGGTCGCTGCGCGACCCTCGACAAATTTTCTACGCGGGGCTTTTCTAAACTCGAAATTTTACTTCATGCTTAGTCTGGGAGTGGAAACACTCGTTCAAAACTTCAAATTGAACTTCATTATAAAATCAACGAATGCCTGAAAATTACAATTTAACAAAATGGGGGTTTCCCACAGAAGAAAGTTATATTAAAGAGTCAGGAAAACAAATCGTGAATCAGGGAAATGTCGGAAAAATACCACTAGACAGGGATTTTTTAAATAATAACTATAAAGGTCTACACATAGAAAAGGCACATTCTTTCAAAAATGAGGCAGGTAAACTATCAGGACCTGGACTGTGATTTATTTTCAGTGAACAGAGAGAGTTTAAAATCTCAGTAATTTTGAGATTTGGTGGATGTGGAATATGTGTAACACTAATAAAGGTAATATCCTGAACCCAAGAGCTACAACAAAAAGTGTATAGGTATATTAGTAAAAATGCAAATCTCAAAGCAAATTGCTCCAGTCGCATTTGTAAAATTTATTACCTTCAGATCAAAAGCAGTGTAATTTAAACTTCACAATATTTAATTGTTGTATGCACCTGACTCATGAAGTATAATTTCGAGTTTATAAAAGCCTGAAAATTTGGATTTGCCAGGGCACACGAGCGAAACGAGTCGCGCCATGGTAAATTTAAGTTTTCAGGATTTTCTAAACGAGTAAACGCCATGCGTATACATCACTGATTTACAGTGAAGTCCAAAATTCATATTACTTATACTTATATAATTTAAGATTGGAAATAGAGGTAAAACTACTGCACGAACAAAGCGGTTTTAGAGAAAATCATAGTACACAAGATCACCTGTTCACCATACAAGCAATCGTAGAAAATGCCTTAAGCAAGAATAAGTAGTTGTTTATATACATAAATAAGACACTTAAACTTTGTTTGTATAACTGAGGTTTTTTTATTGTGACTATAGTTTCGACAATAAAAAAACCTCAGTTATACAAACAAAGTTTAAGTGTCTCATTTATGTTAATAATGATGTATAACGAAGTAGAAGCCTCAACAGTTAACAGTTGAATATATGTTTAATCGACACGGAAAAGGCATTTGACACAATACAACGAAAATTTATATGGGAAGCACTAGATAAGAAGGGAGTAAGCACAGAGCTCACCAAGGTAATCAAAAGCCTGTACAAAAAGACCACCAACCAGATTAGAGCACATAATCAAACATCGGACAAATTTGAAACAAACGAAGGATTGAGACAGGGAAGTTGCCTGAGCCCATTACTTTTTATAGGCACACGAGACGAAATTATCAAAGAGAGCAAAGAAGCATTTAGAAAATATTATGTAGGATATTACAACTTAAGGCCTGTAAGTATAGAAATATGCTTGTTCGCATAGACAGATACAGAGGAAAAAGCTAGAATACAACTTGAGGATATACAAAGAAACTGCAAAAAGATTTTGGCTCACTCTAAATAAAACAAAAACACAAGTACTAAAAATAACAACAGGAGACGAAAAAAAGAAGGAAGGCAATGAAAGTGGTTGTGGAAGAACAGAGATTAGAAGAAGCGGGAAAATATAAATATCTAGGGACAATTATAAACCAGAAAGGGACTCATGATGAAGAAATTAACAACAGATTAGATGCGTGTAACAGATTGTACTTTGCTTAATGCAACAGACAATTCTTGTTAAATAAACACGTAAAGAGGGAAACAAAAATTAAAGTATATACGACCGTCTACCTACCAACGTTATTGTATGGGAGTGAAAACTGGACACTAACAGAAAGGCAAAAGAAAAGAAGCGGCACAAATGAAGTACATCAAAAGAATAGCCAACGTACGAAGAATAGACAAAATTAGAAGCGCGACAATCAGAGAGGAACAGAAAGTGACGTGCGGAAATGGCAATCCCCAAATTAGGATAGCTCGGTCATTTAGCCCTGATAGAAAATACAAGACCAACGAAAATAGTATGGAAAGCCAGATCAACCGGTAGAAATAGGAGAGGAAGACCTAGAGAGGGGTGGAATGAAGAAATGGCGGAGATCCTCAGGGAACGGAATTTGCAAGCACTGGAAATAGCACAAGATAAAAAGAAGTGGAAAGAGTGTCAGAGGAACAGGAAGAACCACGGAATTGGAAATTTAAGGAAGACCTAGAAAGGGGTGAAATGAGGGGGTGGAATGAAGAAATGGCGTAGATCCTCAGGGAACGGAATTTGCAAACACTGGAAATAGCACAAGATAAAAAGAAGTGGAAAGAGTGTCAGAGGAACAGGAAGAACCACGGAATTTGAAATTTGAGGAAGACCTAGAAAGGGGTGAAATGAAGAAATGGCGGAGATCCTCAGGGAACGGAATTTGCAAGTACTAGAAATAGCACAAGATAATAAGAAGTGGAAAGAGTGTCAGAGGAACAGGAAGAACCACGGAATTGGAAATTTAAGGAAGACCTAGAAAGGGGTGAAATGAAGGGGTGGAATGAAGAAATGGCGTAGATCCTCAGGGAACGGAATTTGCAAGCACTGGAAATAGCAAAAGATAAAAAGAAGTGGAAAGAGTGTCAGAGGAACAGGAAGAACCACGGAATTGGAAATTTGAGGAAGACCTAGAAAGGGGTGAAATGAAGAAATGGCGGAGATCCTCAGGGAACGGAATTTGCAAGTACTATAAATAGCACAAGATAATAAGAAGTGGAAAGAGTGTCAGAGGAACAGGAAGAACCACGGAATTGGAAATTTAAGGAAGACCTAGAAAGGGGTGAAATGAAGGGGTGGAATGAATAAATGGCGTAGATCCTCAGGGAACGGAATTTGCAAGCACTGGAAATAGCACAAGATAAAATGAAGTGGAAAGAGTGTCAGAGGAACAGGAAGAACCACGGAATTGGAAATTTGAGGAAGACCTAGAAAGGGGTGGAATGAAGAAATGGCGGAGATCCTCAGGGAACGGAATTTGCAAGTACTAGAAATAGCACAAGATAAAAAGAAGTGGAAAGAGTGTCAGAGGAACAGAAAGAACCACGGAATTGGAAATTTAAGGAAAACCTAAAAAGGGGTGAAATGAAGGGGTGGAATGAAGAAATGGCGTAGATCCTCAGGGAACGGAATTTGCAAGCACTGGAAATAGCACAAGATAAAAATAAGTGGAAAGAGTGTCTAAGGAACAGGAAGAACCACGGAATTGGAAATTTGAGGAAGACCTATAGAGGGGTGGAATGAAGAAATGGCGGAGATCCGCAGAGAACGGAATTTGCAAGTACCAGAAATAGCACAAGATAAAAAGAAGTGGAAAGAGTGTTAGAGGAACAGGAAGAACCACGGAATTGGAAATTTGACCTAATTTGACATAGTGAAAACACACCTTACCACCCATTGTAGGTAAAAGAGGATTAATGATAAATAATAAAATATAATTTAAATTGTCTGATTTAAATTAATGACACTTCTGATGTCTTGCTTTGATAGCGCCCCTTTGCTTTGATGCACCTAGGGCCGGCGCCCCTTTACTGCGACTCTGTATCTACGTGATATAAAATTGACATGTAGGAACATTTTTCTTGCTATGCAGAGAAAATCAAACGAAACAAAAAGGAAACGCTGTTAATTATATTGAGTTTTATATTGAACATGAGTGTAATGAAAGTCGTGTTTTATCAACTTGATTATTAGTAAATTAACACTTGGCGGTGCGAGGGGGTGAATCTTTGGTGGAAGTGATTGGTGTCGTGCTGATTTATCGCACATTGATCGGACATCGGGCGAGTGGTTTAAATGTAGTCCGCTAGAAATTACACCGCACACCCTCTAATCATGTTTTTATTTACTCTTTTTTTCGCACTGATAGACCGAGGGCGTTACATCAAAGAGGGATTTGGCTGTCGTGTTCGATCCCTCACATTCACACACACACACACACACACACACACACACACACACACATACACACAAACATAAAATTGTCTATCCACACACCACTGGAGTACGCGTGTGTAGTTTTTTTTCATGCTTCATTCTTGACCGGCTGGTTGTTTTCCAGGGGGGTTGGTGGGGCGCTTTTATCTGATGTAGTGTCGATACGAGTGTTTCCACCCTATCACCGCTGCCGAATCACCAAACACACACAAAATCCCCCTTTTTCTTCCACCAGCACGGTTACGGACTTACGGTCAGAGGGGCATGTCTGATTCTGATAACACGCGATAACGTTCACGGACAGATCCACTTCCACTTCCTGCGAGGAAGGATTACCCACCGCACTCTTGCACATACCCCGAGCTCCGGCGACACATGGATGCCGTTCCGGGGGTCTTTATTAAATCGGGAATTTATTACTAGCCGGAATCAATATCCTGTTTTTTTTTTATATTCTGCGTTTCGGCGGGATTACAAATATCCCATAAAAGTAAACTCCTCTTCCACCGCCGCCGGATAGTAAAAGGGGGATAACGCTTTGGGGGAGAATCGGGAGGTAAAGCCTTACACAAATCCAAATTCGCTGCTACTTTTGGAAATTGTTAAACGATTGAGTTTTTCCTTTGAGGATACGTAAACTAATATTTTTTTTATCAAACCTAATCTTCCAAGTATAAACCACTATCGGCCTTATAAAAAAAAACCAACAACCATATTTATCCGATATAATTTACCTTCTTGAAGAAGGAGAATCCTCAAACTTCAAGGATTGTTCTTATTCAAGAAGGTGAATAATATCGGAAGAATATAGTGGTTTGCATTTTTATATAAGGCCGATAGTCCTTTATATTTGGAAGATTAGATTTGATAAAAAAATATATATTAATATAATATATAAAATTACGAAATAACTATTCGTGAAAATGCAAACGATGTCTTAATTAATAAGACAACTTAAGACGATAAATATCCATTGAAACAACTACTTCCCGTGCAAATACACCTCCGGATATTGAATTATACAATGAAATATTTAAAATCTTATTTAATTTGATTTGTTACAACGCTATTAAAGTATATGTAACGTTTAGGTCAAATTCTCTTCAAACCAACTAACAATACATATTTAAAATGAAAGGAGAGATAGCAACAAATTAGAAGTGAAAGGACTTGGATTAAAACTAATGTCTTAGGCCATCTATAGACGCGAATAGTTTTTTCGTAATTTTATATATTATGTTTAAAGTGTGCCAACTATAAGAAGCGTAAGCTTATTTTCTCGAATTCAAATAGTTTTGAATTTGAATTTATCTTGTTTGAAATATATATTAGTTTACGTATCCTCAAAGGAAAAACTCAATCGTTTAACAATTTCCAAAAGTAGCAGCGAATTTGGATATGTGTATTAGTATCTTCCAATACAATACAAGGCAGGTGCCCCTTGCCCATATCATTATATATAATATTACTAGTATTTTCGTATTCTCGTTTTCGTTGATTATTCACTACTTAATGGTTTTAACTGCTGTTAAGAATAGTTTTCAGATTTTTTTAAATTAAGTTTCTATAAAAGTCGGTCTGCGTTGTTCTTTGCGTCTAAAACCATATTTTAAACATTTAGTGTTTCGTTAAAAATATGGTATTAAACGCAAAGAAGAAAACGGTCTCTGTTGAAGAAAAACCATATTTGACTAGTAATGAAATCAGAAAATTATTCTTTGTATATGTTGCATCGCCTTTGTTTTGTGGGCTAAATATTCGTGTCATTTTTCTTGGTTCACTCTAAATATTTATTTATTCTCTCACGGGAAACCCCTTTTACAAAGAATATGTACAAAATAATAACAATATTCTTATGCTTACAATGTGTTTCTTCTTTTACTGATTTAAATGTGTCTTTAGAGGCGAAATTGCAAATTGTAACACAATATATTTTAGTTGCTCTCGCCGCAAACGTTGCGTTGCAGTGTCCGATCATAGCTTTACGCTATGCATTTACTAAATATAATATTATAAGCCTGAAATAACCATTTCTCGAGTGGATTTCGCATGATTTTAACAAAACTCCGGTAGTTTAGTTAAAATCGTAGCGAAGCTTTAGTTGAAAATATGCAAGATGCACTCTATAAACAGTTACTTCAGGCTTATATTATATTTAGTTACTTATAACATACATTCCCATAAGCTCTTAATGGCGAATGCATTTTGAACGGGAAACTACAAGAGACTATAAACTCGCAACAAACTTCACCGTTACCATCGAGTTTGAATGCACCGCAACTCCTCAAAGGAATTAAGAATATGGCATGTTAGCGAAGATCCCACCTCTTCCAAACACATGCATATGCATCACTCGAGCGCGCCCCTATGAAGGGGGGAGGGGAATTACACCCTCATTGTATAATTTAGTTTGTCCGGTTCGGGAAAGTTCACGGTCGGATGGACGCATTAATGGCCGATAGTTGCGCTCTGCTCTCCTCCCTCTCGCAAGCCGAAGTAAATTCTTGATGTTGACAATGAGGCACGGACGATTTTGCATTATGCAAACGTTTTCACGCCCTTAATTGTTATCGCGAATTATGCGCGGAATTATTTAGTCACAACGTTTGTTTTATGCGTAACGTTATTTTCTTTTGGCATTTACAACAAACGAATACAGTTTCTGTAGGTTTGTTCGTTAGTGCTGCATTAAGTTGAACTGAAATCAAGTTTATTACGTCACCATTTCATATAACGTGAAAAAATGAAAGATTTAGCACACATACTTTATTTGTAATTACTGTCAATGAACCTAAAACTGTATTTATTCAAATCATAAAGACTAAAATCGATAAATAATATTATTAAGCATACGCAGTGGAACGCCACAGATCGAGTCAGAATTAGTCGTTAGAAAGAGACAAACAGATAAACATTCGGGAAGCCGCCCGATAACCTTCAAGCGCTCCAGAGCCGACTGTTATTCATAACGCGGTTAGCATCGCATATTCGCGTACGATTGAGGGTATTCTAGTTGCTTATTGCGGGTAATATACCGGGCTTTCATTAATTCCCGAACCCCACGTGACCAAAAATAATAGGCAACCAAATGTACAAGGTGGTATGGCTCACACAAAAATTCCCTAGATTTAAAAATAGTATTTTTATGACGACTGAAAATATTATATTTAAAATGATTAAAAAATAGGCTCATCTTCAAAAATGTAACTAATTTTTATTAATTTTCGCAGTATTTGCTTATCCTAGCAAATTGACTCTGCAAAATAAATAGAAATAAAACTCAATGTTTCAGAATAATTAAACAATTTTTGCTTACCTGAAAATTCCGGGCGAATCTTGTAAGATCTCAAAGGTTGGTTTAACGATGCACCGCGCATAAACGTTTATGTCAAATTTGACTTTAGTAACGTTTGGTTACTTTTTTCAAAGCCTCCAACGTACAAATACAATAATTTACGCGGAAATTTTAAATTTAGTCACGTGGGGTTCGGGAATTAATGAAAGCCCGGTATAAACCGTCCAGGGCGCGTGTCAATTCATTACTTCTTAACAACTGATAATAAAAGACGCGAGAAATATTCGAACAAATTCAGCCCAGAAGAAAATAAATCTTTTGAGATATCTGGCTTAAAAAATCGGAAAGTGGAAACAGAATGTCGTCAATTCCAAAACAAATGAACTGATAAATACTTTTTTATCATTTTTATCGAATGGATATTTTATTTCTAAAGCATTCCAATTTTCATGAAAGTAACATGTACGTACACTGTTACTTTCATAGACGAATGTATATTGTGTATATTGTGTATTATTATTCCACTCTCTATTTGTAAACGGATTTAATCAAATTCGAAACACTCTCTTTACACCGATACCAACCTGAATGTGATTTGTTGCAGAGAATGAAGCGAAAAATAAAAACTTAGTGAAAAGGGTGCGGTTTTGTAAGGGATGTTAGTTGTATTTGCACGCGAATAAGAGGAATAATGGGGGCCGCCTAATTCGTTGATGCAATAAGTGTACCCTTTTGTGCCGAACAAAACCACCCCCGCGCGCCTGGGCTTAAAGTCCCGAAGATTGGAAGGCTGTTTCGGGGAACGCCTCCTCCTTCTCCTCTCCCGGATTTATTAAATAAAAACACTCCGGGTGGAAAATCGGCGATTCCCTGTTTTTCTTTTAAATCAATACTTTATTGTGAAATGGAACTCGGCGTTTATTCAATTACACCGCGAAAAAAAAACAACTTATTATTCAATGCGAATTGAATTTGATTTAAGTAAATCAGGGGACGAATGAAACGAGTTAACTAAGTTTTAAGACAATAAAATGTATCAGTGAAATTCAATAGGAATCAAAATAGATTAAAGGAAATTACGAACTAAATGGAGCCTTTTTTAACTACAACATAACAAATTTTGGGTGTTCTAATAATATATTATTAGTAATAAATTTATTACAAGAGAAAAACAAAGACTATAGCAAAATTGGAATAGTGTTATTCATATTTTATTGCAAAGCCATTGGCTGCCACAACACTTTCCAATCTTCTTGGCATGGACAATAATTTTTTAGAGCTGTCAAATATAATTGCGACGAACGGCTATGATGCAAAGTGTAAATTACACCATTAAATATTGGCGTTCAGATTTGGGTTGCGCCGACTGTACATAGAAAAAAAAATAATTAAAGAGAACATAAAGTAACAAAGAAATAACAAATTATGACGATTTTATTTTCTTCAAAGGAAATTTTAACACGGACAGGGAGTTTAATTTATTTATTCTCACCTGTTTTAGCAACAGAAGCTATCCTATTAACCAACTTTTCGAATTTCGCAATTCACTAAATTTTAATTTCAACTCAACGCCTACGTTAACGAGTAACAAACGTTCTAAATATGCGAAGTATTGCATAAACTGGAAACGGAATCCAAGGATATTGACATTGACTCGTTATGCAACGAGCAATGTAACTCGGATTTAAATATCCATATTTTTAAATAGCTGTGATGCTAACGGTATCCATTTATTGTTTATAATTGAGAATAAAAATTGTTAGCGCGATTTTTACAAATGCAATATAAATTTATAGAAATAATTCACAAATCTTTAAATTAAATTATTACTTTGAGAATATAACTCAAGCGTCACATGACTACATTCCCTTGTATCAGAATCGCTTATTACCATAGGTAGGGGAAAGGCGTGTCCCTTGGGACAACATTTTCTTTTCAATTTTTTAATTTTGGGTTTTAAATGAAATCGAATTGCAATTAATCCCGTGAAAGCAATTAATCCCGTGAAATCAATTAATCCCGTAAAAATGTGCATTGACCATTTACTAGCCAAAACTCTATTGGCTAGTAAATGGTCAATACCCATTTGCGAATAGATCAATAAAGAAGTTGATACTCACCATATAACAATACAGTGCAATTTGTCCCAGGGTACAAACAGGTCTTGTAGACTGGGACAGGAATAGAATTATATTGTATAAATGAATATGCGCATTGAATTCATTTTAATTATAAAAAAAATTGTGTACAAAAATGTTTATAATCCATACATTATTTAAGGTTAATATTAGCAGGAAACTTGATGCTGAAGGAATGCTGTCCTCGACGGATGGTTGGCTCAGGCAATATCTTTACTATGCAGGACTTACTAACGACAGCGACATCTTTAACGTCAGGAGAAACAAAGTGAACTTTCCGCACTAGCAGACATTTCACAGTAGCTTCCAATTCTGTAACATCTTGGGAAACCTTCGTCGAACAGTGTCTATTATGCCGGTGTAGGCGGCTTAATGGACACTGTTCGATGAAGGTTTCCCTGAGATATCGAAATTGACTAACACATAACTGTCCTTGGAATACTTAAGTGGAGCTGCGTCGTAGACATCCGACTCGAGTTCTTCATTATCAGACCTGTCAGTAAAACGACTTCTATCGGAGCTGTCTTGTAGTTCATTATCAGAGCTGTCAGCGAAACGACTTCCATCGGAGCTGTCTTGAAGTTCGGGTTCGTCTTCATCTTCAGATGACGATCGAACTAAAAATCTCGCAACGGTCTGTTTTGGCGGAGCAAAAGGCTTGTTATTTTTCATTTTCTGTAGCTTGAGTTCTTTAAATTCTAGTGAGTCGGTCGCAATCATGCATTTTCCAGGTTTTTCGTACACCACGCTTGCGAGGTGGTGTTTTTGGAAATCTGACGAAGTTCATCAGGAGTCTTCGCTGTGATAGGTGCACTGCTTGTTGATGGGGTTTCTACCTTCTCTTGAATTATGTTTTCCTCATGAGGTTCGTACGGTCTGTTTGTCACTTTACCTAGCAAGAACTCATGGTCTTCAAACACATCTACATGGAATGGCCATATACCAGAAACTTTGAATCCCGCTGAGATGTTGGTCGGTGTGAAAGCCAATGGAAATGCTTGTCCTATCAATGTCGATACATCATAAATTCAATTGGGCTTATCAGGATGGTTGAGCATCCAGGCTTTGCTTGCCCTATTGTAGTAGCTTTTGAACGGTTCGAAGGCTGCAGCTTGTGACTGGTGTGTGGGAAAAAAGTTACGAATATTATTCCATGTTCCCTTGCTACATTTATGGCAGCTATTACTTAACTCAGTGGTCTCCAAACTACGGCCCGCAGGCCAAATCCGGCCCGCGACTTGCATGAATCCGGCCCGCGATTGTTTGTAATTTTTTTTGTAAATGTCATATTTTGAAATATTGTAACAATTGTTCCTTAAATTTTTCATAATTTTATAAAATTAATCGGATCTTGGCCGACTTTATTATGTAGAATTGTATTTGTGGCCCGCGAAGAAGATAGTTTGGAGACCCAGGACTTAACTGAAAGGAAACAAATAGTGGAAGTGCCGTCTGGTGGTGATGCAGTTTGGTCTTCTGAATTAGGGGTAACAATGGGGGTGCCACAGGGTAGTGTACTAGGTCCATTTTTATTTAATATATATATATATATATATATATAATAATAACATGTTCAAAATCATTGATGACGAAACAATACAAATTGTAAACTACGCTGACGATACCAATATATGTGTTCGAGGGGAGAATATTCTAGATGTATCAAATAAACCAGAGATGAAACATGAAAGCGTAGTTTACAAATAACAAAGTCATATTAAATGAAAACAAAACAAACTACATGTTATTTAAGAAAACTGAGGCTACAATGTATCCTTCATATTTAGTAATTAATAACATAAGTGTCGGTCTAACGACTTATGCTAAGTTTTTAGGAGTATATATTGACAATATGTTAAAATGGCGGCAGCATATTGAGCACTAGTTTTAATATTGAAAATGACACATTAGCTTTAAGAAGTCTTAGCATATAACACATTGAACATAGTCGCGTAGATGACTATGTTCAATGTGTTATATGCTAAGACTTCTTAAAGCTAATGTGTCATTTTCAATATTAAAACTAGTCTATAATTCAAATTTTATGTCGATAGTCCGTTTTGGTATTATGTATTGGGGTACTTCCACTTATTTCAATGAAATATGTTTAATCCAGAAACGAGCATTGAGAATAATTTTAAATTTAAAACAATCTGATTCATATAGATCAATGTTTTCGAATTGTGGCTTATTAACAGCAACAGCTGTGTACATAATGGAGTGCCTACTATTTATACGTAAGCAAAATACCTATTTTAATGACAGCAAAGGGGTTCATAGATATGGAACCAGAATCAAAGAACTTTTAACATATCCTAGACACAAATTTTCTATTACTGAGAAAGGAGTGCATTATTCATGTCTAAGCCTATATAATAAACTTCCTACTATTATAAAAACGGAAAATAATTTAGTAATATATAAAAAGTATATTTATAATTTACTATGTCAAATACAACCATATTGCATTGAAGAATATTTATTTAACGTATAAGATTGATTAGTTATTAGTCACACACACCTTTGACGTCTTTCTAATATTAAGTGTCTGTCAATATTGTAATCAGCTCATTTATATTGGAATAAAGATTCTCATTATGATCATTATTATTGAAAGGTGGCTCTCATGATTATCCATTATAAGCAACACTTTGGTGTCCACAGAAGGTTTCACGATGAAAATAAAATGCTGAAGATATTGCACGAACAACTCCGCATTAGACCATCCACTTGAAGTCGCCATGCCAATCCAGGTGGGACATTATTGATCATGTTGTCTTTGAAGTGGACGCGCGGAAAAATGATGCCTGGTGGGTTCTGGTTCTGGTTCATTGGGGAGTGCGCAATTCTGCACTGCACTTAGGCCTATATTGGCCTACATACGGGATCTACCCACCTCGGCTTTGCTAGACTACCTAAACCAGGTAGGCTGGCTGAGCTGAGGCTGGGCAATCGACGGGAGGAAGCACAATGGGCCTATGTGCTTCCTCCCGTCGATTACCCAGCCTCAGCTCAGCCAGCCTACCTGGTTTAGGTAGTTTAGCAAAGCAGAGGTGGGTGGATCCCTTAATAATAATAATAATAATAATAATAATAATGTTTATTTCCAGTGCAAGTGATTACATATACAAATAATTTATATATACAACAAAGGCATGGAAATACGTCAAAATAAGAGAAAACTTAAATTAAATGTTACATGTGTTGTTTAGATACACGTCCACATTATATGGCTCCAACGTGCATAGTAACTCATTCTTTTGACATTGTTATAATTATTTTCTTTTTTTATGTATTCTGGTAGATGGTTATAAAATTTGATACAGTTGTATAGGGGACCTCTTTCTAACATTGTTAGTCGGTGTGATAGGTACACATATGCATCACCGTGCCTTGTATTGTGACGACTGTTTAACGTATATTTTGAAAATAAATGTTTATTTTTGGTTATAAATTTTATGCATTCGTATATGTAAATAGCAGGTGTAGTCAGTATTCAAATATTTTTGAAAATACCTTTACAGCTGTCACGCTGTCTCATTTTATAAATTGTTCGTATGGCACGCTTTTGAGCTTTAAAGATGATATCATTATGAATACTGCTACCCCAAAATATGATTCCATATTTTAAATGTGAGTAAAAGTTCGCAAAATAAAATGTTTTAGATATCGCCTTGTTCGTGTTTTTTGTTAGTATTTTTAATCCGTAACAACTTTTGTAAAGTTTAGAGGCAAGATTATTAATATGCTTTTTATAGCTGAGAGTATCATCGATCGTGATTCCAAGAAATTTCGCCGTGTTTGTGAATTCAAAGGGTGTGTTGTTTAGTATGATGTTGTAAGGAGTTGTTATAGATTGATTTGTTTTAAAATGAATTACGCTTGTCTTTTCTGTATTAAGAATTAATTTATTGTTGACAAACCACTCATTAAGTTTCTCCATAACAGAATTGCCTATATCAGTCAATTGGTGATATGTTTTTCCAAGTAGCAGAAGGTTGCTGTCGTCTGCATAACAGGTGAGGTTACAGTTATCGTTGGTAATGTGGGATATATCGTTTAAGTATATAATAAATAGCAGTGGACCCAGAATACTCCCCTGCGGGACACCTATGTTAGTCTCCAACATATCAGAAATGGTTTCATGGCTACTACTACTTATTTTTACCGTTTGTGAGCGATTTTCTAGATAAGATTTGAACCACTCCCCCACAATACCCCGTACTCCATAATGGTCTAATTTGATAAGTAGTATTGAATGGTCTATGGTGGGCCAATATAGGCCATCTTTCACCCAGTAAGGATCCTCTAGTTGACAAGAGTGCCGGGCAATCGCTGAGAATGTGTCCGGCAGTCTCAACTTCCATGTTACACCCTCTGCAGGATAGAGAGTCAACTATCCCCATCCTGTATAGGTGTGCGTTTAGCTCGCAGTAACCAGTCAGGACGGCAGTTATACGCCTAAAGTTCCCCCTGGTCAGCTGCGGGGACTGTTTCGCTGATCTCTCGATGCCTGGTGGGATGAATGTACCTGCAGCATTAACGCAGGCTATCATGGTAACGTTTAGTCCTCTTTCACCAGAAGTGGCCGATCCTATTTGCTTCGCCTTAATGTTGCTCAGCACACGAACAACAATAGTGGAACAACCGGTCTCATCAATATTCCACACATTCTGAGGTGTAAGTTTAAATCTTGAATAGATATCCCTCAGTTTATCGAAAAAAACTGTCACGTTTGCCTTGTTCAAACAAGGAAACAAGGAAATCTCTCCGAAAACCTGAAACCACCAGCTTAGGAAGAATGGCCTCTTCCTAAGCTGGTGGCTTCAGGTTTTCGGAGAGATATTCTTCTTTCGTGGGCTTTTCTGAAATCCCTGTACCACTGTCTACCAGCAGCTTCATTAACATTCCGCGAGTCAGGCATCTTAGTGTTGGTAACCTGAAGCCACTAGCTTAGGAAGAATGGCCTCTTCCTAAGCTGGTGGCTTCAGGTTTTCGGAGAGATATTCTTCTATCGTGGGCTTTTTTGAAATCCCTGTACCACTGTCTGTCAGCAGCTTCATTAACATTCCACGAGTCAGGCATCTTAATGTTAGTAACCTGAAGCAACCAGCTTAGGAAGAATGGCCGTTTCCTAAGCTGGTGGCTTCAGGTTTTCGGAGAGATATTCTTCTTTCGTGGGCTTTTCTGATATCCCTGTACCACTGTCTACCAGCAGTTTCATTAACATTCCACGAGTCAGGCATCTTAATGTTGGTAACCTGAAGCCACTAGCTTAGGAAGAATGGCCTCTTCCTAAGCTGGTGGCTTCAGGTTTTCGGAGATATATTCTTCTTTCGTGGGCTTTTCTGAAATCCCTGTACCACTGTCTATCAGCAGCTTCATTAACATTCCACGAGTCAGGCATCTTAATTTTAGTAACCTGAAGCAACCAGCTTAGGAAGAATGGCCTCTTCCTAAGCTGGTGGCTTCAGGTTTTCGGAGAGATATTCTTCTTTTGTTGGCTTTTCTGAAGTCCCTGTACCACTGTCGACCAGCAGCTTCATTAACATTCCACGAGTCGGGCATCTTAATGTTGTTACCTTTCGCATATTGAAAAGCTTTTTCATTTCTTCGACGGTAACACCATAGTTCCATTGTGCTGCTTTTATAATATATGAGACCAGTTCCTCCTCTTGCTTAGTGGTGAATACTTTATGTGTCGCATTGTTTGTAGTATACTTGAAGTTAGCTTCTCCAGATAATTTATGTTTTTGGATGTGTCTAGCGAGCGTGCTTTTTGAAACTCCGTGGGTGCTGGCAACTTGTCGTAACGTTCCTTTGCTTAGAACCTGGGTCTCCAAACTATCTTCTTCGTGGGCCACACATACAATTCTACATAATAAAGTCGGCTAAGATCCGATTCATTTTATAAAATTATGAAAAATTTAAGGAACAATTGTTACAATATTTCAAAATATGACATTTACAAAAAAAAATACAAACAATCGCGGGCCGGATTCATGCAAGTCGCGGGCCTGATTTGCGGGCCGTAGTTTGGAGACCACTGGCTTAGAAGAAGTTCGTTAGCAGCGGCCTTCAACGCTTCTGCATCTGGTTTTAATCGTTTCTTTCCTGTAGCACTCCTCCCAATCGGCAATTATGTCATTACCAGTTAGACGGATTGCTGGTAAATATCTGGTTGCACCTTGGGACTCGTCGCATGGTGCAACCAAACAGTGTCCCAAGGTACAAACATGCACATATTTTATAAAATATAACCTCGAAAGGACAACTGCAGAAATGTTCATAAAAATGCTTCATATTGTGTACAGATATGATTGCTGTACAAAATATGAAGCATTTTTATGAACATTTCTGCAGTTGTCATTTCGAGGTTATATTTTATAAAATATATGAAGCGGTGTGAAAATATTTGAGTAACAGTACTTACTGCGGTATTCTGCCCTTCTTCAAAACGTTCGCAAATTGTACTTCACGGTATCAAAAACCTAACCACTAGTTTTCGTCATAAATGAATTCTTACAAGCAACCGGATGTGTTCGTTTACTTACAAACACTGCTGCCAACATATGATGTAGTTCCTAGATTTGCCAATACAGTACAAAAATAGTAATAGCGTTTGTCCCAAGGTAAAACCGTCCCAAGGTGCACGCCCTTCCCCTACATGTTATCACAGCGGTGATAGAATTCACCTTGTTTTGGTCGTTGCTGCGAAGATTATTTGTCAAATCTGATATTAAAAATGTCAACCGTGCGATGGGGTGAGGTTTCCAAGACAGAAAAACAGTGAATTTTTCTTTTGGGTAAACACATGCATAAGGTGTAAATTTCCGAAATTAATCGTTTTTTTTTAAAGTTCAATTTGAAGCTTTAAACGAGTGTTTTCCACTCCCAGACTAAGCATGAAGTAAAATTTCGAGTTTAGAAAAGCCCCGTGAAAATTTGTCGAGGGTCGCGCAGCGACCCGAGACAAATTTTCTGGGCTTTTCTAAACTCGAAATTTTACTTCATGCGCCACGTGTATAAAACTCAGATTTCAAGTGAAGTTCGAATGTATATAAACTTCACAATGTTTGAGTGTTTTATACGCGTGGCGCATGAAGTAAAATTTCGAGTTTAGAAAAGCCCAGAAAATTTGTCTCGGGTCGCTGCGCGACCCGAGACAAATTTTCACGGGGCTTTTCTAAACTCGAAATTTTACTTCATGCTTAGTCTGGGAGTGGAAAACACTTATTTTATCATTAAAACAATTGATAACTGATTATTGTTGTTTTATTGAGAGAGACAGTTCTTAAGGTAAAAACATAATGTCAATTTTGATACAAGTTATTCCTCTTTAACTTGTATCAAAATTGACATTATGTTTTTACCTTAAGAACTGTCGCTTTTTGCCAAAATAGTGACAATAGTCAAGAAACAATTGACACATAGATTGGGGTTGGGTTAGCAAAATAACGTTCCTTTCGTTGCAACTTGTCATCTAACCTAAATTAATTTTACTAAATTATAAACGAAAAAAACTGTCTGAACTGTCCTAAAATGTCATAATTGGTCAGTTCGTGTTGAAAATAGCAATTTATCCCCTTTATTTTTATTTATTTCCTTTAAACCCTTCAAATACGATCATTATTTTCTCTAAGACGTCGAAGCAAAACTTAGGTACATAGAAGTTGAATTTATCATCAAAAATATCATTGAATCCATTAAATAGTTATATCGTAACCCCTGCCTACATTAAATCACAACTGAAGCGTGAAGCACTTTCAAAAAAACATCCCCCTTGTTTTTATTATTATTACCCCCCTATCATCTCATTGTTTTCTCTCTCTCACTCTCTTGATAATAACTCAAGGGATTAAGGTTGCATCCGGCGTGCATTTTCCACTCGAACTCCCGAAAATCCACCGCAGTACATTTCTTTCCCAATAATAAAGGGGCATAAATCTGCCGCCTCGCGCACAAGTATTAAAAAACCCTGATACTCGCATGGCCCATGGTTTATTACGGGAAATACAGAACTTCGGGGGGCCCGAACGATGTACGAAACATTAAACAAGCCTATAATGTTATATCAAATTAAAGCCAGGAGGACGGGAAAATGGGGAAAGAGCTCGCGCTCCGGTTTTTTACGGGCTTTAAAATCGAATTTCTAGAAAATTGTATTAACAATTTGCGGGGGCGGTTTTCTTATCGATAAAATTAAGCTGGATAGGTGAGAGAGGAAAGGATTTGTTCGGCTTAGTTTAATGCTTTTATTGCTATAAAATCGTGCAGGCTTTTAACTTATTTTTAAAGTGAATCAATATTTACCATTATGACTGCAATCTAATCAAAAATTTATATTAGAAATTATTGCAAGGTACTTTGTAAAATTCCACTATTTAAAATGAGCACAAGTTACCATATGGATTTTTTCACTTTAATAAAACACTTAATTTGTTAAGGTTTCAAAATTATGTTTATTGTACTACAACAATTGTTTCACCATACTATGGCTTCATCAGGTCATCTACCTGATGAAGCCACAGTGTGGTGAAACAATTGTGTAGTATCATATGTTCAATAAAAAAAAAACCTCCTAGTGTACCATCTTTATTCAAATTTAAGTTGGCTACACACTTCAGGAATTGACATATAAAACGTCAGACATAATAATTATAATGTATATTTTCAGAGTTGCCAACCTAGAATATTTTCCATAGCACTCTAGATATTTTTTTAATTGAACATACGATACGATAAATATAATTTCGACACCTAAACAAATTAAGTGTTTTATTAAAGTGATATTATGGAGTTTCAACAACTAACAGCCTCAACTATACAGTATTATGTTTTTTTTATAGCAAGATGCATAAAAATAAGGAAGGAATTTGACGAGCTTTCGTGTTGTTTTTTCCGCTACGCGGCCAAATCAAATTTCCAGGCTTTTCTAAACTCGAAATTTTACTTCATGCGCCACGCGTATTAAACACAGAAAGCACTGAATTATTGTGAACGAGTTAACTTCGCTGGAAATCAGTGTCTTATACGCGTGGCGCATGAAGTAACAATTCGAGTTTAGAAAAGCCACAAAATTTGGTTTGGTCGCTCCGCCATTCGCGCTACGGCAATTGGCTTAGTTTTTTAGTTCATCCAAATCAAATAATGACAGCGTTGTGACGTTGGGCGTTTTTTTTATCGAACACCTAATATTCATGTTTGAGTAATACTTGTGTTTCAACTTGATTTTTCACAAATTTCATACAAAATTTAACCTTTTTATTTACATATTTTAAAATAAACACTTCTCAATCTCCCCTATTTACAATGGATTACCCTATCTAGAATCAGGAAGATAACATAAATTCCATTTTTATTTTTAAACCTCTCTTGGAAAATCGCATGAATCACCCAACAAATAAACTTTATCTAATTGTCCGCAACTCACGGAAAACATGCGTTATTTATTTATTCCTTCAAGTTTTCTACTTTATCACTATGTGAGTCGTGGATAATTAAGGCCACTTTATGATAATCAAACAATTACCATTTACAGAGACAATTGCGCGAGAAGCTTACGAATTTATTCCTTTCGACCGGACGTTTATTACTTGTATCTGTGGAAATGTCAAACGTTATCTGAATACAAATATTTGTAATCGGGTGATTTACCTTCTGTGTGAAGGTGACAATGTAATTCTTAGATGCTGTTAGTAATATTTTATAAGACTTTTAGAACGAATAAAATAAATTCATAGTTATTAGATTTCTTTGTGTTTAAAATGTACATTTGGTAATTTAAATAAAAGTGTGAAGAAAGGTTATGAGTGCTTTAATCGTCAAATTATATTTCTTAAAAGTTGTAAATTTATACAGATTTTCTGTTTCCCTAAAACTATATAGGGGGGCTGTTTTTATGGTGTCCAGCTGATATCTGCTAAAATATTAAAGATACAAAAGAAAGTGGATATGTAAGTAGTTAAATTCCTTAATCTTCACTGTTTTATTTTTATTCTAAATGTACATTTCAGGCACGATGTGCCCTTTCTCAATAATGCCTGAAATGTACATTTAGAATTAAAATAAAACAGTGAAGATTAAGGAATTTAAGTACTTACATATCTATTACTAACACTTCACGTAACTCCAACAAGAATATCATTGACTAAAGAAAGTACTGAACACACAATTAATTTTTTACAACACATTTTAATTAATCACTGCTAGCTAAGTTAGCGAAGACAAATTTAATTCATATAAAAAATTCTGCGAATGATCCAGAGTATCCATCCTGTGCGATAATGCAATTATTCGGGCATCATTGTGCAGAACAGAAAGTAGCACACAATTAAACATCGGACATGTTTAACGTGAGGCACGTGCGAACCAAATAACTTTTCCGGCGACAAAGCCCTCTTCCTCACATCCATTATTCATTAAGTGGACTCGACTTGACTTAACTCAACTCTTTCTTTCCTATACCCTTTATGCTCCATTACTATCCGCTCGATTCCACTCTTTATTTCCATAATGTTACATTTTTAAATGATCAATGATAAGGAACAAAAAACAGGAATAATAAAGGGTTCGGCAATGAAACGGGAAGATATCGTAAATAATTTTATTGTTGAAAAAAATTTTTTTTTTTGTAATTATTAATACATTAATAGGAAATAAAAGAGTAGCCATTTGATATACAATGTTAAAAAAAAAATATTTTTTGAAAACTACATCTGCCAAATGTCCTCCATTGACACCTATGTATTCATGGAGTCGAGCCTGAAAGTTCTGCATAACTCTTCGCAGCATCTCAACAGGTATTGCTGCAATCTCGTCACGAATTCGTTGTTTGAGGTTCGGGATTGTCCTGGGTGGATCAGTTTCAAACACTTCCGTTTTCAGATAACCCCATAAAAAGAAGTCGCAGACCGCAAGGTCGGGAGATCGAGGTGGCCAAGCGATATCCCCGTTTCGAGAAACGACACGCCCTGTGAACAAAGCATTCACTGCATTCATTGAATTTCTTGCAGTGTGGCTTGTTGCACCGTCTTGTTGAAAAAATGTGTTTTCATTAACTGGAAAGCGTTGAAGTTGAGGTGTGAGGAAGTTCTGAATCATTGCAAAGTATATCGCAGAATTAACGGTAACGGCATTTTCAGCCTCATCCTCAAAAAAATACAGACCGATGATTCCACTTGCCGACATTGCACACCATGCTGTCACTTTCTGCGAATGAAGAGGTGTTTTATGAAGCAAACGGGGGTTCTCCTCCGCCCAGTACCTTTTTTTTTTTGTTGAGGAGAAAAATGGTTTTACGCACTATTGTGTGTGGGACTCCTCCCCTTATCTAAAGGGATCCTACCCACTAAAAAACTCCCCATCTTACCGTGGTTCTTACCGGTACCTCCGTGGACATTCCATCAGTAAGAGCGGTGACTGCACGTTGTTCAGCAGTTTTGTCTGCGGCGGTTAAGCTGGCATCGTCCGTTCTTCCCGGAATTTCCTATTTATTATGCAGTTAGCGAATGCTGCCACCGCTTCCCATGCCTGCTCGCTCTCTAGCATTTTCCCACCACTGTCCTTGCATCCAAACTCCCTGCTACTTATTTTAAAGCCAATTTGTTTTATTTTTTGGTTTTGTTTTCAGTTTTTGTTTTTGTGTTCATTCAATTTCAACGCCTTATTTGCCTTAAAGTAAATTAAGCTTTTATAATGAACATTTTAATGCAATTTCTGAAATTTGATGCCTTATAAAATATTTGATTTTAAAAGTTTAACAGTAATATAAAAGAGGTATGAATCCTAATTTTTTCGTTTCGGTTTTCTTTCCGGTTTCACTTTTCAGTGACTATAGTTTCCACTACAAGCTAGTCATTATTGCACTTAGTTTGATAATGACTAGCTTGTAGTTAAAACTATAGTTTCATTCCGGTTTTCATTGCGGAAAAAAGCTTTTTTTTTCGGTTTTCAGAGTGATTACTTTTTGAATGTTTAAAATTGTTATGTATCGTTTTGTGTTGTGTTGTTCACTTTCAATCAGCGTTCTATACGCGTAGCGCATGAAGTAAAATTTCGAGTTTAGAAAAGCCCCGTGAAAATTTGTCGAGGGTCGCGCAGCGACCCGAGACAAATTTTCTACGCGGGGCTTTTCTAAACTCGAAATTTTACTTCATGCTTAGTCTGGGAGTGGAAAACACTCGTTGGAATCTTCAAATTGTAATTATATACTTATACTTTCCTAACTTTGTCAATAATACGCTATTATTTTTGGCAATAATAAAAGACGAAAGGGTTATTTTCGTGTTTCGAGTTTGATCACAACAATAGATGAAAGAATTGTTTATAAACTTCACATCAAATCAGTATTTTATAAGCGTGGCGCATGAAGTAAAATTTCGAGTTTAGAAAAGCCCGAAAATTTGTCTCGGGTCGCTGCGCGACCCTCGACAAATTTTCACGGGGCTTTTCTAAACTCGAAATTTTACTTCATGCTTCGTCTGGGAGTGGAAAACAATCGTTAGAATTCAAATTTAATGTTTTATAGAAACAACAAATGACGGACAATTTATTTAAAAAATGTACTTTTAATAATTGGGAGTGATTCATAAATAAATGATCAAGTTTTGACTGACCCGAGACAAATTTTCACGGAGCTTTTCTAAACTCGAAATTTTACTTCATGCGCCACGCTTATAAAACAGTCAAAACTTGATCATTTAATTATGAATCACTTCCAATTATTAAAAGTACATTTTTTTAAATAAATTGTCCGTCATTTGTTGTTTCTATAAAACATTAAATTTCACTTTCTGGTACATCTTTAATACACTTGTAAATAAAACACTTTTTACTTTGTTTAACCACTATATTTAGTGGTTAAACAAAGTAAAAAGTATTTATTTACAAGTGTTATGTTTGTTATTGATAATGTGCACCTCGTGTCTCGAAATGTACATCTAACGATACAAATAAAAACTGATGTAAGGAATATCAGTCTTTTTTAGTGTTGTGTATCGATTTAATTAAAAAACTTAACTTTGTTTTACCACTTTTATTTAACTTTTTAGTGACTATAATTTCCACTACAAGCTAGTCATTATCTCATTTAGTTTGATAATAACTAGCTTGTAGTTGAAACTATAATCACTGAAAAGTTCAATAAAAGTGGTAAAACAAAGTTAAGTGTTTTAAATAAATTGTTATGAAGATGTACCACTAAGTGAACGCCAACCAAATCAAAGATTTTTTATGTATCGATTCTGTTCTGGGAATAAGAAATTTGTAATAAACTATAATATAAAATTATATTAGAACCATCCATGGGTGTAGCCAGATTTTTACTACTTGAGACCAAGAAATTTAAAAAAAGGGCTGACCTCTCCGGCTTCCATTCCGGGCATGATAGTAGCGTGTGTCCGGCGGTATCGTCGTGATGACCACAATACCTACACATACTGCTTTCTGCTTTGCCGATTCTGTGGAGGTAAGATCCAAAACTACCATGCCCTGTCAGTAGCTGAGTTAGCTGGTGCGATACTGTCCCATGTTTCCTTTCCACCCATGGTCTCAGGCTCGGAATGAGAGACTTGGTCCATCCCTCTCCCGCTGACCACCTTTCCTGCCACTTAGTCATTGCCCTAGTCTGCGCTGCTTCCTTGGCTTTGACACGGTCGCCTGTCTCTCTTCCCTCGCGGTATGACTCGGCTCGACTTATCACGTAGAGGTCGCCAGGTAAGGTTGATGAAAGAACCTCCGCTGACTCGGTTGAGACTGTCCTGTACGCCCGTATTATTCGGAGGGCTCCAGTTCTCAATGCCGCCCTGGCTCTATTTCTATTTCTTGCGGCGCTCATCGCTTCTTCCGCCCATACCGGTGCAGCGTATGCGAGCTTCGCCCTGGCCACCGTTGCTAGGAGCCTCCGCCTTCCCTCACTTGGTCCACCTACGTTAGGCATGATGCGGCCCACCGCGGTATCCGTTCTTGTCGCCGCCTCTGCTGCCTCCGCGCAGTGATTACTCATGCGCCAATTGGATTCCAGCCATACCCCCAAGTATTTCACACTTCTAGCAATTGAAATGTTTCTATCCCCTACTACTAGCGATTCGTCCAGGGTCCTTCCCGCTCTTCTCGTAGACAGCCACACCGCCATCGTTTTGTGCACTGCCACGCATAGTCCGTTCTCCTCCATCCAATTCAGGATTATTTCTGTTGCCTCGCTAACAATGCTGCGGACCCCATCCATCTCTGTGTCTCGCCACTATAGCGAGGTCGTCCGCGAAGGCTACCGTCGTTGCACCGTCTGGCAGTTCCAGACCTAACACTCCGTCGTAAACTAAGTTCCAGAGTGTTGGGCCAAGGACCGATCCCTGAGGTACACCCTGGTCCACCTCTCTGGTCTTCTCGTTCATTCCCGTTCCATATATAATTGTCCTGCCATCGAGATAGGCATCGATCATCGTTGCCATTCCCTTCGAAAGTCTTCTTGCAGCTTCCCTCCTGACGACCTGCCACGGTAGTGTATTAAAGGCATTCTTTATGTCAAGGGCAACCATAACCGCGTGCTTCCTTTTTCTCAGCGGGCCCTCGTTCGCTCCTCGCGCTATCCCCTGGACAGCCGCTATTGCCTCTACCGTCGACATTCCCTTCCTAAACCCATATTGGTTTACGTGGAATCCTCCCTTCGCCTCTATCTCCCCTGCGATTCTAGTCGCCAGCACCTCCGCCCAGTACCTGAAGTTATGTTTGTTTACAAAACCAGAGAGGTGAAAGTGTGCCTCATCACTCATCCACAAGTTGTTAATTTGGTCATCATTTTCTTCCAACCTGGCAAGCATAACCTCACAAAATCTGAGACGCTGTTGATAATCACCCAGGTGAAGAGATTGAACAACCTGTATTTTATACGGGTGATATCGAAGATCTTATCCTTCTCACCGATCTTTCACTTATTCGAAGGCGTGTGGCGTGACGGACGGCCGATCGACGTGGACTTCTTAACATTGCTTGTCGAACACGTTCGATATTTTCAGGGGTTCGAATCGTTCTGGCACTACCACCTCTTTTTCTAGACGTCGATCCAGTTTGCTCGAGGTTGTTTACCCACATTTTAATCGCATGGTCTGACGGAACAGGTTGGTTACGCGGTATGTTAAAATGTCGTCTAAAATCCCGACGCGTTTGCACTAAACTCTCGCCATTTACATAATATGCCTTAATTGCGTAACCGCGATGCTCATCCGTCCAACGCTCCATTGTAGACTAAATGGCAAGTCACTCGGGTCCCGACAGGCCTGGGACTGTCTTCCCTACCACTTCACCGTGCGCTGCAAGCCCCACCCCAAATCTTCCCGTTTCATTGCCGAACCCTGTATTTACCCAGTGTAAAACCCTAGAACATTCGTGCACGAACAATCTTTATCGACATTTTAACTGTTGTTGAAAAACGAATATTCTGTTAGTTTAGATGGATATTAATGTTCTCTGTTTCGTGTCAATAACATATATCAGTAATAATAGGTCCCAAAATGCCTATATCCACGAATATTCATAGATGCATGAGTAACCTGCAACCCAATATAAGCAAGTATATATTGGGTTGCAGTTTGAATTCTCTTACAAAATAGGAAAACATATGTGCGCAGCATGCGACTCAATGTAGATATCATGATATAAATTAATAGGTATGTTGAGTTGCATTTTCAGCTCTATTTCAAAATTATAAAACGTATATATGAAGCCTGCAACTTAGAGGCGTAGCGAAGTGGGGGCGAGGGAGGTGGCAACATTTTACAGTAAATAATAATAATTTCTTGTCAGCTGAACTGAAAATGTTAACTATTTCATTTCATATTTTTATATACAAGGGGTGATCAGAAAGAAAGCTTACAAAGCTACCAATGAAACGCGTACATTTTGTGACTACTTTTTTATCATCCCTCGTAAAAATGATTTTATAAGCTAATGCTTCGAATATTCCTCACAGTTGCCATAATCAATGCCAGCTGTGTCCGAAGTTTTGCAAAATTAAAGTTGATTATAACTATTTAAGATCAACAGTAGATACTTTAGAGTTTAGTTAGCCCTTGTCTATAAATCAAGAAGTGTGTGATGCGTAGACATTGATAGTGCAATAAAATAACTTCGTTCTTATTTTCCTTTTTTTTTAATTAAAACCAAAGGACAGCCCTGAAAAAGTATATATTGGGTTGTATTTTGAACTCTCTTTCAAAGCGTTGAATGAAGTATCATCTAAAAGTGTAACTCCATTTTTAGTATTTACTAATTTAAAAAGAAAGAGAGCGATATAATGCTGCATAACAGTGACAGAAGAAAATTACAGCAGAGAGCGCTATTTTCAGGAAGAAACAAATAAAATTGCACATTGGGTTGCATAAGTCTACCATCTCATAAATTCACCATTCAGTTACCCTTCTATAAACCCGTCATTCAACCTTAGAAACTAAAAAAACGCATATGTGAAGCCCACAACCCATTATAAACAAGTGTATCGGTTGCATCGAAACTCATTTCGTGACACTCTTTTGAAATTAGATATTGCTATGTTTCTTTGCACAAAATGATAGTATATTACGTAACGAGTAAGTAAATCAAAAGAATATGATACTCGACTCGAATGAAATCAATATTGAAACGTTTCAAACTTAATAAAGAGCCTCTTATTCAAGACATATTGTAGTAAAATCGAGAGGGCTGGAGGGATACTTTCCTTCCGACTAATAATAATCGTTTATATGTAGAAACTTTATTATTTAAAATTATATATTGTTCGTAAAACTCCATTACCTTTAAAGCCTTGAGAGAGCGAATGCTGAAGGGAATATTGAGTGCTGCTGCAGGAGATGAAAAGCGTCTCCTCACCCCTCCCATTTTTCGCTTCCGTATTAAATACACCTATAGTTTAATACAATAACTTTGCAGATAATAGATATCAGAATAATAGATTTCCATTCGGCGTGGCGAAAGTTTATGAAATTCGCGAGTTATTCAGTTTGTTAGCTGACTCGAGTCGCGCTGCTCTTCCAAAACGATAATGATATACTAGCTCTAGAGGCTGCAGGGAAGGGAATTCGCGCGAAATTATGTTTCATTTCCTTCGAGTTTTAATTTCAATAGTTGTCTTTCTCATATATTTACAACGTGGAATTAATTAGTAGATTATTAAACATACACAGAGTTTTATGTAACACCGAACATTTTCATAACGAGAATTTTTCTTTGAAGTATCCATATGCATACGTTGCACATTTTGCGATGCTCAGTTTATTAAAAGAATTAAATTTGAAGCTTTAAGCGAGTGTTTTCCACTCCCAGGCTAAGCATGAAGTAAAATTTCGAGTTTAGAAAAGCCTGAAAATTTGGTTTGGTCGCGTAGCGCGCAGCGCGGAGCGGCCAAACCAAATTTTCAGGCTTTTCTAAACTCGAAATTTTACTTCATGCGCCACCGGTACAAAACACTGATTCAATGTAAAGTTTAGTGGTGTGTTTTAAACTTCGTAATATGTCAGTGTTTGTACTGGTGGCGCATGAAGTAAAATTTCGAGTTTAGAAAAGCCTGAAAATTTGGTTTGGCCGCTCCGCGCTTCGCGCTACGCGTCCAAACCAAATTTTCAGGCTTTTCTAAACTCGAAATTTTACTTCATGCTTAGTCTGGGAGTGAAACACACTCATTTTAAGTTTCAAATTAAACTCCTTTTAAAAAACCAACGATTATCTAAAGATTTACGGCATTTACGCCGAAATTGGAACATGTATACTTAAAAGAAAAACTCCCTGTCTGTACAAGTTGAGGCATTAATTGCAATTGATTAGCTACAATTTGTAATGGTCATGTAGGCAACCCAATTTACACATAACCTAAAAATTAAAGGTGTCAAATCGTATTTTATGAAAATGTTCGGTGTTATATAAAACTCTCTCTCTGTATGTAGATGGACAATCATTTTGATATTGCAAAATTCGTGTGATGTTTATCTATAGTATATCCAAGAATCCAGGCAATATACTAATGGGTCTAAACTCCCCGCATTGTTGCCAAGAGTATATTTTTTTTTATTAAAGGGGGATGGAATGCCAATTTTGTCCCCGAGGGGGCGAGATACCCGGTGTTGAGCCGGAGTAAACACCACAGCTGTGGCTCAGGCGAGGGTGTTGGGCAACTAAAATTGGTTTATTACAAAACAATCATACAGGAACAATACAATAATATTAATAAAAAATAGTTGCTGGGTACCGTCTGGCTTCTCTCCTCCTTTTTCGTCATTTGTAGACACATAGAGCCCTGTGGTATCGCCTTGCAGCATTCTTCTCCCGTGTCTGTGTGGTGCCTGTGGGCTAACGGTTGGCGTTGGCCGTCCCTTGTTAATATTTTCCTCAACCTTTCCTCCTTTTCCTTAAGGTTAATCACTTCTACGGCTTACTTTTGAATGGCTTGCCAATCATCCTCGCTCCTGAGCATTAGCGTTCCAACGTTACCTGGCCTTATTTCCTCCCCAACTTTGGTTTCAACCCTCCTTCTCTCCTCCGGCCATCTGTCGCAGTGGAAGAACGTATGGTCGGCGGTATCGACCTCTCTGCAGTACGTACAATGGGCGTCCTCTGCTCTTTTCTTCCGGTAAAGGTACTCCCGGAAGCACCCGTGTTCTGACAGCATTTGAGAGATATGATATCCCACTTCCCCCCACTTTCGGTTTACCTAAGCCTCCACTTTTGGGATGATAGTGTCGCGTGGGGGTCATTCGCGACTACCAAGCCTTTTCGTTGTAGTAATAGAGATATAAAACTAATATTTACTTACCTTAATTATGTCCTGAAAACCAAAGATGGGCAACACAAACTCTCAGATTCAAATAATTACTTAACATTTATTCTTATCTCTACCGTGTCTGGACACCGACTCCCCGTTTTAACGCGTCTCACGGACTTCCTCGATTTTCCTTAATCAGCAAAATATGTTTTACATAATCGAGGAAATCCACGATGAACGCCGCTGACTTTGCAGAAGCAGTTGCGGACCGGACGCTACCCTACACTTTCTGTACGGGTTGATCCGCTTCGCGACAATAGTGTAAGTCCATCTCCCGTTCTGGGTGTTGTCCCACCTCTCCTGCCAGACTGTCTTATCGCCTCGTTTTTGATGCCCTCTCTGGCGGACGCCGCATGGCTCTGTCTCTCCTCATATATTTTCTTCCTCTCTACTGCGAGGAGGTCGGCAGGGCAGCAGCTCGCTAGTAGTTGTGCTGCCTCCGTGGAAGTGGTCCGGTAGAGACAAGCTATCCTCAGCGCAGACTGTCTCTGTACAGAGAGCAGCTTCTTTCTGTTTCTTTCCGTCTTAAGTCCCTCGGCCCACACTTCGGCGCAGTATAGCAGTACCGAGCTGGCTGAAGTCCCCAATAGGCGCCTTTTCATCTGGCCCGGTCCTCCCACATTGAGCATAAGCCATCCCACCCTCTTCGTTACATCTGCTGCTCTTGCTGCTGCTGCCTCTATATGCGGTCCGAATGATTCCCTATGGTCCAGCATGACGCCCAAGCACTTGAGGGTGTTTTGGGGGTTATTATGTGTCCCCCTTTTCTAAAGGATGTTGCCTGCAAACGTCTTCTCCCGGAGAAAATGATCGCTTCAGTTTTCTGGGGAGCCATAGCCAGTCCCCGTTCTTCCGTTCGGAAGAACCCTGTCCTCCCACATTACATTGGGCACAAGCCATTCCACCCTCTTTGCTACATCTGCTGCTGTTGCTGTGGCTGCCTTTATATGCGGTCCGAATGATCCCCTATGGTCCAGCATGACGCCCAAGCACTTGAGGGTGCTTTGGGGGGTTATTATGTGTCCCCCTTCTCTAAAGGATGTTGCCTGCAAACGTCTTCTCCCGGAAAAAAATGATCGCTTCCGTTTTCTGGGGAGCCATAGCCAGTCCCCGTTCTTCCGTCTGGAAGAACCCGGTCCTCCTACATTGGGCATAAGCCATCCCACCCCTTTTCGTTACATCTGCTGCTCTTGCTCCTGCTGCCTCTATATGCGGTCCGAATGATCCTCTATGGTCCAGCATCTATGGTCCAGCATGACGCCCGTGTTCCCCTACTCTAAAGGATGTTGCCTGCAAACGTCTTCTCCCGGAGAAAATGATCGCTTCCGTTTTCTGAGGAGCCATAGCCAGTCCCCGTTCTTCCGTCCATCCAATAATTGTGTTGATGGCCTCGTTGGCTGCTCTCATTACAGTTTCTTCAGTTCTCGCTGACACCACTAAGGACAAATCGTCCGCGAACCCAATAAGTTTAGCTTCCTTCGGAAGCTCCATACTCAGCATGCCGTCATACATTATGTTCCACAAGGTGGGCCCGAGGACCGAGCCTTGTGGTACGCCTCCACTTAGTTTTATTTTCTCGTAGCCAGATTTGCTTTTTACCCGTATGAACCTATCGCTGAGGTAGCTCTCTATTATAGCCCTAATGTATGGCTTTATTCCCCTCCTCTCATTATGACCGCGCTCCACTTTCGGGTACGTCACGCGCCTTGTTTGGCCTGCTTCACGATGGACATGGTGGCTGTCAGGGCTTCTATGGTAGATCTCCCTTTCCTAAACCCGTATTGGTTGTCGGCGAGTCCCCCTTTCTGCCATAGGTTATCCTGTAGTCTCGCTAGGATTACCCTCTCCAGCAGCTTTCCGGTATGGTCCAGCAAGGCCAGTGGTCTATATGACGTTGCCTGGTGTTCTGGCTTGTCCCCTTTTCTTAGTAGCACCTGATTTGCTTTCTTCCACATCTTGGGCAATGAGCCCTTTGTGATGCATTTGGTAAATACCTCAGCGAACCAGTTAGGATTTTCGCTGGCTGCTTGCACTACTGCCTCAGCTGGTATACCGTCAGGTCATGGTGCCTTCCTTGGGCCCATATTCTTGGCCGCCTTCAGCAGCTCTTCCACCGTTACCGGTGGAACATCTTTCTGCGCCTCTCTTGGACGGGTATAAGTAGTTGCGCCCTGCTCTGGAAATAGCTCCTTCACTATCCTACTTATAGTTGTTGATTCCAAGTCTAGGGGCCGCTGTTGTCTTCTTAACTTCTTCATCGCGATTTTGTAGCCCTTTCCCCATGGGTCCGATTCTACCTCCTCGCATAGTCGTCTCCAGCAGTCTCTTTTACTTTCCTCTATCGCCCTCCTGAGTTCTTTTCTGGCTAATGCTAGGCTGGCCGATTGGCCAGCCTAGCATTAGCCATTAGCATTTTCTTCGTCAATTTCACGACTCCTTTTTCTTTGTCGCTGCAGAGATCTCCTTTGCCTTTTTTTGTTTGGCCTGCTTCACGGTGGACATGATGGCTGTCAGGGCATCTATGGTAGATCTCCCTTTCCTAAACCCGTAATGGTTGTCAACGATTCCCCCTTTCTGCCATAGGTCATCCTGTAGTCTCGCTAGGATTACCCTCTCCAACAGCATTCCGGTATGGTCCAGCAAGGCTAGTGGTCTATATGACGTTGCCTGATGTTCTGACTTGTCCTCTTTTCTTAGTAGCACCAGATCTGCTTCCTTCCACATCTTGGGGAATGAGCCCTTTGTGATGCATCTGGTAAATACCTCAGCAAACCAGTTAGGATGTTCGTTGGCTGCTTGTACTACTGCCTCAGCTGGTATACCGTCAAGTCCTGGTGCCTTTCTTGGGCCTATCTTCTTGGCCGCCTTCAGCAGCTCTTCCACCGTTACCGGTGGAACATCTTTCTGCGCCTCTCTTGGACGGGTTTAAGTAGTTGCGCCCTGCTCTGGGAATAGCTCCTCCACTATCCTACTTATAGTTGCCGGTTCCAGTTGCCCTGTTGCCCTCTTAACTTCTTCATCGCGATTTTGTAGCCCTTTCCCCATGGGTCCGATTCTACCCCCTCGCATAGTCGTCTCCAGCAGTCTCTTTTACTTTCCTCTATCGCCTTCCTGAGTTCTTTTCTGGCTAACGCTAGGCTGGCCAATCTTTCTTCGTCAATTTCCCGACTCCTTCTTCTTTGTCGCTGCAGGGATCTCCTTTGCCTTTTGCATTTAATTCTTATTCTTGCGGCGTTCCACCAGTATATAGCTGTTGCCGGCCGCCTCCTCCTCTCTTCCGCATTGCTTTGTCACATGACTTTAGCAAAGCGGAAACCAGTTGCTCAGCGTTGTCTCCTTCTTGAAGTGCAGCCTCATTGGTGAAGGTGGCGCTGAATGTTTCTTTGTCTAGTGAGCCTGCTGTCCATCCCTTCTTGTGGTTGTCGGCCCGTCCCTTTATACCGCTGACTCGAAACGTGAGGTATTTGTGGTCGCTTAATGTTTCCGCCTTGTCGACTTTCTTTGTCTGGTGAGCCTTCTGTCCATCCCTTCTTGTGGTTGTCGGCCCGTCCCTTTACACCGCTGACTCAAAACGTGAGGTATTTGTGGTCGCTTAATGTTCCGGCCTCGTTGACTTTCCAGTCCGTCGTTACCGCCGCAGCATTGCTGGATGCGATGGTTAAGTCGATATGGGACTGTGAGTGGCACCTCTCGAAGGTTGGCGTTACCTTTGCCAGGAGTACATGTAAACATTCAACATAAACTAAAAACCCGTCCGAAAACGTTAGGTGCCAGACCTAACGTTTTCGGACGGGTTTTTAGTTTGTATTAAATGTTTACATGCATTCTTGGTAACAATGCGAAGACTTTAGACCCATTAGTATATTACCTGGATTCTTGGATATACTATAGATTAATATCACACGAATTTTGCCTAGCGTTGAGTTATGAATGGTTAAAAATTGGTGAATTATGGTTTAGCTGTAGTGACGCAGCAAGGAGAGGGCCCAGATCCATACCAAATAACATAAAACTGCCTTTTATCAACATTAATTTGAAGGTGCATTGAAATGTTAGTACTAATTGGCATTTATATGATGCGACTATGATTCGGACCCCTTACCCTGCAATAATAACAATACCACGAGAGTCTCTGTGAAAGTTATGTTCCTTTTGTTAGAATGCTTGATGTAAAGGAAGGTTAATCAAAGTTTTTTCTTAATTAAAGTTTTATTATTATTACAATATGTTTATTTGCATTCACTCTTCCTCGGACTCGGAGTTTTGGCCTGGATTTATTACGAGTGGTAAAGTGGCAACGCTGTGGGGTATGACGAACAAAACGTCATATATTTAACCCTTGCTTTAACGTTGTGTTTAGAGAGGTTAGAGATGTTGGGATGGCAATGAAAGCAAATAGATATTAAATATAGGTGTTTAATTGAATTCACTTGGTTTGTTTTACTAAAAATATTTTATTTCACTAGTTTCGGCTTAATGCCATTTTCATTTTCTTGAAAATGGCATTAAGCCAAAACTAGTTGAAATAATAAATATTATACAGCAAGTGAATTAAACACGATTTTATTCACGAAAAGATTTTTGATTTCACGAGCGCCTCGGCGCGAGTGAATTCATTTCTTTAAGTGAATAAAGGTGTTTAATTCACGTGGCGTATATATGTTTTTATTCAATTTTGACGAAATTGTAAAGAAAATGTACTTTACATTTATTTTTAAATAAATTTTTTAACTCACTAGTGACATAAAAATAATTTAGTTCACTAGTGAATAAAACCTTGTTTATTACGGTTGTTATGGAGTTAATAATGTCGATTTAAATTAACAAAATTCAATAATAAATAATATAACAAATTTTTTAACTCACTGGTGACCTTAAAAAATTTTAGTTCACCAGTGAATAAAACCTTGTTTATTACGGTTGTTATGGAGTTAATAATGTCGATTTAAATTAACAAAATTGAATAACATATTTTTAGTAAAACAAACCAAGTGAATTCAATTAAACACCTATATTTAGTAGACATGTTTTACCAAGTGAATAATGAGAAATAAGTTAATAATACAACTAGATATTGCTTGTATTCTCGGACGAACTTTATATGTTTTTAAATGAAATCTCTTTTTTATTTCAGATAGTTTCCAAGTGTTAGTGTGAATATCAAAATATGGGGACCTTATTCTACAGCGTTGCCATCGTGGTGGCGAGCTTCATTTCATCCACACAAGGTAAGTGCTGCTTTTGTGTGCATCTGTGTGTGTGTCTGCGTGTTCAATATCAGTTCAAAACCCTGGGCGTCCGCCCCTTCCAGAAACCCGAAATGCTGAAATGTCCATCACATATCGATAAGATTATGTCCGGAAGGGCAAACACGTCGGAATCCTAAACTCTTCCACACCATATCCACCCGGGACATTCATTCCGCTCCGGTCACCCCTTGACCACCATTATTCCACCCCCGAAACTACCTCCCCACTGCAGGATGGAATGGATAAGCCCACCCCCAGAAAATCCAAAAAATCCCTTATTCAAGAGAAATGTGTGGAATTACAATTCATATTCTGTTTATTTAAGAGAATTTAATGATATTGTGTAGCAATTAAATTTAAATTTTCTACCACCAGTCCTTCTATTAGTTATGAGGGGAGGCGCGGCCTGAAAAAGGTTGAGAACCTCTGTTCTATTAGATTGAGAAATAGATGAAGTTAGTAGTTATTGTATCGTATATACAATAAAATAAAACCTCTAGAGGGCTATGGAATATATTGTAAGTTGGCAACTCTGAAATTATACATTATAATTATTATGTCTGACGTTTTACATGACAATTCCTAAAGCGTGTAGCTAAAATAATCTAAAAAATGATAAAATCATAGCACTATTTATTGAACATATGATACTATGCGATCGTTTAAAACATTATTTAGAGTAGACCTTGAATTTTAAATTAGATTGGCACTACTGACTGTCAACACATAGTTTACCATAACCTCAAATTTAATCCATTATTTAATTAGCACTCTGGGCAACCGCACAAAAAAATACCGCCTACTCTAAATCATAATTTAAACGATCGCAGGGTATTATTGTTATCTTATGTATTTTATAAACGCTCGTATTAACAACGAATTCTTAGTTTGACTACCGAAAACCAGTCCTGACTACAATTGACCTTAAACCAGGGTTGTTAAAAATACGTTTTTTTTTTCATTATATTTAAAACGAACAATTTTTTTAACCGTTAAAACATTCACGATTAAAACATGTTAAAAACGTGTTTAAAACATGTTTAAAACACATTTAAAACGTGTTTAAAACTGACAATACAGGGCATTTTTCTTTTGAGTATACATACCCGATAATTATAATGTTTTTTTTTTCAAGAAACAACGTTTAAATCATTAACGATTAAAAACATAAATAAGACACTTAAACTTTGTTTGTAAACTGAGGTTTTTTTATTGTGACTATAGTTTCGACAACTTTAACTTGTCATTATCAGACTACTAGTAGTCTGAAAGTTAAAGTTGTCGAAACTATAGTCACAATAAAAAAACCTCAGTTATACAAAGTTTAAGTGCCTTATTTATGTTAATAATGATGTATAACGAAGTAGAAGCCTCAACAGTTAACAGTTTGATTAAAAACATGTTTAAAACATGTTTAAAACACGTTTAAAACGTGTTTAAAACAGAACATACAGATAATTTTTCTTTTGAATATACTTATCCCGATAATTATTTTTTTAATTAGCGGGAATTCCTTGTTTCAAAGCGGTTAATTTTGGCTTTTACCGAGTGTTTTCCACTCCCAGACTAAGCATGAAGTAAAATTTCGAGTTTAGAAAAGCCTGAGAATTTGGATTGGCCGCGTAGCGAAGCGGAGCGGCCAATCCAAATTAGGCTTTTCTAAACTCGAAATTTTACTTCATGCGCCACGCTTAAAAACACTGATTTACAGTGAAGTTCGAAAACACACACATACAAAAACAATTATAGGCAACCTAATATACGTTAGAGTTATTGGGTTGCCTATAATCACTGTTTTAAACAATTTGTTCAGCCCAGAATTTGACTCACGTTTTACTCACATCTACATATTAGATTGCTAAAGCCGTATATTTGAAACTTTACGTTATTTCAGAGTTTTATACGCGTGGCGCATGAAGTAAAATTTCGAGTTTAGAAAAGCCTAATTTGGATTGGCCGCTCCGCTTCGCTACGCGGCCAATCCAAATTTTCAGGCTTTTCTAAACTCGAAATTTTACTTCATGCTTAGTCTGGGAGTGGAAAACCCTCGTTTAAAGATTCAAATTAAAATCTTTTAAAAAAGCAACGAATGTCGTAAAATTTACAGTGTATGCTTACGTATATCTGAAAGAAAAATTCGCTGTATTTAAAAATCACATTAATGCACACATAGTTGTGATATTTTATTGTAATAAAATGTTAAGTTTAATTAGTTGAAATTTAATTTTGTAAACAAATAATCTTAATAAAGTAGTATAAAATATGATTTAGCAAATTTAAGATAATAAAAATAACTTTAATTTGGTTGGCGTTCACTTTGTGGTACATCTTCATAACAATTTAATTAAAACACTTAATTTTGTTTTACCTAGACTAGCTTGTAGTCGAAACTATAGTCACTGAAAAGTAAAAATAAAAGTGGTAAAACAAAGTTGTGTTTTAATTAAATAAAAAAACGTTTTAAACAAAGTTAACGTTTAAAACATGCTTTAACCAAATTTAAGATTTAAAACATGTTTAAAACAAATCCGTTTAAAATACGACGGCTGTTTTTAAACATGTTTAAAACACTGTTTTCAATCAAAGTGTTTAAAATATAAAAACCCTGCCTAAAACAGCTACTACCCTGGCCGATAATTCGACGGGCACTCTATTACTACTTCCAGGGCTAATACACCGATAGGTTAGGGCACTGTATAACCTGTCGGGGTATTAGCTCCGGAAACAGTTAATTTTTTGTGAATATTTACTTTAAATAAATTGATTGTGAGTTTTTGAGAATAAAGCACTAATAACCTTTCTTCACACTTTTAAAAGTGTGAAGAAAGGTTATTAGTGCTTTACTCGTCAAATATTTACTTTTATAAGAAAAAATCAATTTTCAATAAAGAACTTACAAACCGTTGATAACAATACAAGGGATTTGTATTGTTATTAACGGTTTGTAAGTTCTTTCTCCAGTTATTGAAATAATTTCGGAGCACCCCTTCTCTCCAAGAGAGTATAACTCGCAGGTATGAGGCGTCCGGTTGGAATCGGAGCCCTCGATAAGGGTCCGGAGGTCCTTCCAGGGAAACCGGACACCGGCCAACTATTAGTGGGCCAACTTCGGCGATTAGATAAGACCGCCAAGTTTCGGGCCACGAGAGATAGCGATAATAGGTGCGACTACTTAAAGGGGCCTTAACAGTTTGTCGTTTCCCGATTGTTTCGAGTGTCATTAGTTAGTTCAAATTAGATCTCAACACGAGAAATGGAGATGGGATGAAATTGAAGAACTATTTTTTTAAAGGCTGCAGTTTAAATTTTAATCCCAATAAACGATAAATGGAAAAGATGTATTGGTTAGTAGACTAAAAAAGACTGTAATTCCTTACTTCACTTTTTATTTGTATCGTTAGATGTACATTTCAAGACACAATGTGCTCATTATCAATAACAAACTAGTTTAACACAAAGAAATTTAACATAAAGAAAAATTGAGTTTGTCAATAGTTTGCAGAATATTTACAAATTATAAAAACGAATTAAAATTAATATCGACTTTCTGCAAAAATGTTGTCTCATTGAGACAAGTCTCAAAATATTCAAATTAGTTTGTTATTGATAATGAGCACCTTCTGTCTCGAAATGTACATCTAACGATACAAATGAAAAGTGAAGTAAGGAATAACAGTCTTTTTTAGTGTAATAATTACTTCACGTAAACTCAAAAACATACAGTTATTATTTTTTTTTGTCCCAATTAACAGAAGTTAGGGTTATTTCTGCCCTAGCACCGCAGCCGTGTGGCTTATTGTACTTCTTCCGTTTCCGTAGTTAATCAAAGAGCTCTATTTCATTAGCTAATTCTAGCAGCTTTTCGATCATCTTTCCCTTCGGCAAGTGGGTTGAATTCCCTTGGACAAAGTTTGCTTCCCTCCAGGTAGTAAGTGCCTCGCACTCGAATAGTTCACGTGAGGCGTCTTCATCCTCTTCAAAGCATAGTCTGCATATTGGATCTTCTGTTTCCTCCATTCTCTTACGCTTGGTCGTATTGACTTTTTGGGGATCGGTAGCATCGGTTCTGGTCCAATGTAGGGTCTACGTAATCCAACCTTTGCCCACTACCTTACTGCGATATGTTGATATCGCGATTCAGCTTCCTGCATCGATGTCACCTCCTGCTAGAACAAATGCCTGCATGCCGAAAGATGCCATCTAAACAGCGATTAAGGGCACGTGTCATATAGACGTAATTGTTTTAACAGGAGGTGACATCGGTGTAGCATAATTTGACATGTTCGCAGTGTTGGGAAAAATGTAATTACATTGCATTTGTAGTTATAATTACTTTGTAATTAAGGCGCCCAGATGCAAAACCAGCCATACGTGTTTTGATAAATTTGTGGCAAAATGGCAAACATTGATTTTGCGACGCCTTTTAAATATAAAAAATACCGTCTGATATGCATTTTATCGAATGGAACAAGAAAAAATATGTAAAATTAAGTAAAAAGTTGGCAGGTTTTGCAACTGAAAAAATATGTTAGCTTTTGTAACCAAGAAATGAAGTAAGCTTTAAATACTACAGGATTTTTCAAATTTAATTTTATAGGGTTTAGGATGGGTTTTGAAGGTCAATTAATTTTAATAATTGTAGCCTAAGACTTTTATAATAATATAATAAAAGTGAAGAAAGGAGTCTAACTGCGTTTTAATTAAATGTTTAGGTTATAAAGTGAAACCCCCAATTTATTTCCTTGATGTTTTTTATGAATGATCAAAACTATGAATCTCGGATATATCTATTTAGAAATCATTAGTGAATTATGCAATTTCAACCAATAATCTTGTTACTATTCTTAAATTCGAAGGACCAATTATATCTGGTTTAGATATAATAAAAATAATAAAATGAGTTTAACTCGTATATTCGTCAAACACCAATATATACAAAAATATACAAAAGTTTAAAATGTCGCGACCGTTCTCATTGACGTTTCATTATCGTCTCTCGTCTGTCCCTTGGTTACTCCACGGGGCGGTGGGTGGAGTCTTATTACCCCTATAATGGGGTATATATGGTGGTAATGAGTGATTCTAATTGGTCATGATAATTCCCAATTATCACCACCTTACCGATGTTGCCAAACTGCAATTTGCATCTCGAACCTCTCGTTCGGGTCTGGTATGCAGCTGTCGGTTAATCCGCTCAACCGTTTGCGTTTGGGCGGTTTATGATTCAATTGTTCCCATCGCGCACTTTAGGTAAACACCATAAAAATCACTTCTTGGTAACTGCGATTACACGAAACCATAATAAAATACGCATTAAGCGACAATATTTATAATATTAATGCAAATGTGAAAGGTCGGAGTTACGGCGAGCCAGGTAAAGCCGTAACAAATCTATTGATAAAATCATTTCATGCAGTTTCTAAAATCTTGTGTAACTTTTGGTGAATGCGCCGGGTGTCCATTTTGCCTGTTTTTTTTAATAAAAAGCAAATTTTTGGCTTGCCTGTAAATCCTTTTACGTATGAGAAACTTTTTAGAAGAGATGAAAAAACCTGCTGCCTCCACTATTTTCGAAGCCTGTTTTTAGATATTTTTTATTATTATTTCTCTCAAATATTCAATTATTTTCTACAAATTCTCAATTTGAGTGACTGTAATTCCACTTCTAGCTAATAAATTAAATTTCAGTTGGCTGCATCTTACACTTTGGTTAATTCTTAACAATTTTTCAAGTTTTTAAAGCTTTCAACCAGAAATTTAATTTTTTAGAAATATTTCAACTTATTTCCTCTCAAATATTCAATTATTTTCTACAAATTCTCACTTTGAGTGACTGTAATTCCACTTCTAGCTGATAACTATAATTTCTGTTGGCTGCATCTTAAACTTTGGTTTATTCTTTACAAGTTTTAAATAATTTAAAGCTTTCAACCAAAAATTAATTTTTTTTAGAAATATGATTTTCTCTTAAATATTCAATTATTTTCTATAAATTCTAACTTTGGGTGACTGTAATATCACTTCTAGCTAATAAATATAATTTCTGTTCACTGCATCTTAAACTTTGGTTGATTCTTAACAATTTTTCACGATTTTAAAGCTTTGAACCAAAAATGAAATTTTTTAGAAATATTTCTACTTATTTCCTCTCAAATATTTAATTATTTTCTACAAATTCTCACTTTCAGTGACTGTAATTCTACTTCTAGCTAATAAATATAATTTCTGTTGGCTCCATCTTAAACTTTGGTTGATTCCTAACAAGTTTTAAAGATTTTAAAGCTTTCAACCAAAAATTTAATTTTTTTGAAATATTTTAACTTATTTCCTCTCAAATATTTAATTATTTTCTACAAATTCTTACCTTGAATGACTGTAATTCCACTTTTAGCTAATAAATATAATTTATGTTCGCTGCATCTTAAACTTTGGTTGATCCTTAACAATTTTTCACAATTTTAAAGCTTGTAACCAAAAATTAAATTTTTTAGAAATATTTCAACTTATTTCCTCTCAAATATTTAATTATTTTCTACAAATTCTCACTTTCAGTGACTGTAATTCTACTTCTAGCTAATAAATATAATTTCTGTTGGCTACATCTTAAACTTTGGTTGATTCTTAACAAGTTTTAAAGATTTTAAAGCTTTCAACCAAAAATTTAATTTTTTAGAAATATTTTAACTTATTTCCTCTCAAATATTTAATTATTTTCTACAAATTCTTACCTTGAATGACTGTAATTCCACTTTTAGCTAATAAATATAATTTATGTTCGCTGCATCTTAAACTTTGGTTGATCCTTAACAATTTTTTACAATTTTAAAGCTTGTAACCAAAAATTAAATTTTTTAGAAATATTTCAACTTATTTCCTCTCAAATATTTAATTATTTTCTACAAATTCTCACTTTCAGTGACTGTAATTCTACTTCTAGCTAATAAATATAATTTCTGTTGGCTCCATCTTAAACTTTGGTTGATTCTTAACAAGTTTTAAAAATTTTAAAGCTTTCAACCAAAAATTTATTTTTTTAGAAATATTTCAACTTATTTCATCTCAAATATTTAATTATTTTCTACAAATTCTTACTTTGAGTGACTGTAATTCCACTTTTAGCTAATAAATATAATTTCTGTTGGCTGCATCTTAAACCTTTGGTTAATTCTTTGCAATTTTTCAAGATTTTAAAGCTTTCAACCAAAAAAATATTTTTTTAGAAATATTTCAACTTATTTTCTCTCAAATATTAAATTATTATCTAGAAATTCTCAATTTGGGTGACTGTAATTCCACTTCTAGCTAATAAATTAAATTTCTGTGGGCTGCATGTTAAACTTTGGTTAATTCTTAACAATTTTTCAAGATTTTAAAGCTTTCAACCAGAAATTTAATTTTTTAGAAATATTTCAACTTATTTCCTCTCAAATATTCAATTATTTTCTACAAATTCTCACTTTGAGTGACTGTAATTCCACTTCTAGCTGATAAATATAATTTCTGTTGGCTGCATCTTAAACTTTGGTTAAGTCTTAACAATGTTTCAAGATTTTAAAGCTTCCAACCAAAAAAATAATTTTTTAGAAATATTTCAACTTATTTCCTCTCAAATATTCAATTATTTTCTACAAATTCTCACTTTGAGTGACTGTAATTCCACTTCTAGCTGATAAATATAATTTCTGTTAGCTGCATCTTAAACTTTGGTAATTTCTTAACAATTTTTCAAGATTTTAAAGCTTTCAACCAAAAAAATAATTTTAGAAATATTTCAACTTATTTTCTCTCAAATATTAAATTATTATCTACAAATACTCACTTTGAGTGACTGTAATTTTACTTTTAGCTAATAAATATAATTTCTATTGGCTGCATCTTAAACTTTGGTTGATTCTTAACAAGTTTTAAATATTTTAAAGCTTTTAACCAAAAATTAATTTTTTAGAAATACTTTAACTTATTTTCTTTTAAATATTCAATTATTTTCTACAAATTCTTACTTTGAGTGACTGTAATTCCATCCATAGTTTTGGCTATTTAAGCAAAATAGCCAAAACTACGACTTAAAAGGTAAAAGGCCGACGAAATAATAGTTTGAATTAATCCAAACAAAGGAGAAATAACAACAAATATCTACTTTCGATTAATTTGCTAAAAATGTTGACTAATTGATTTTTTTGAATCCTAATTTTTATCTAAAAGTTAGAATTTAATTATTTATACACTCTAGTTGTGAAGTGAATTTAATTTTCAAACCATTATATTTTAAAATGTTTTACCAAGTGATTAATGAGAAAAAAGTGTCCAATCCATTTATACACTTATTTAAACACACGCTTATATTATTGTTTTGTGAGTTTATTAAGAAATATTTCGGCGTAAATTATTCAGGAGGCTCGGCACGCAACCAACGTTTAGCATCTACTGTTTCATTTCCATAAGTTTTTCCAAACCTACAAAAAAATTAGAAAAGAATATACATCCATTAATTTTAATCAATAAACAAGACTTATAATAATATTTAGGATGTCTTACAAACCTATAACATTCCTAAATTCTAAAATTTTGACTTAACCAGACGTTTAATCAATGATTTAGAAAAATTAAGGACTATTTGCACCCCGAGTCATTAACTTTAATCATTCACTATGATTAAAGTTGCTCACTCGGGGTGCAAATGGTCCTTTATTTTTCTAAATAAATTAGTTTTTATGAATTATATTCGTCTTTACCTAAAAGTTAATCCTGGTGCGTGTCCACCATAATTCGGCAATAAACCCAAGTGATTGTGATAAATCACAGGTGGGCTAATCATCTTCGGAGCCCCCCAAATTGCCCTTTCAGAAGGCACCCATTCCGTCATGATTCTCTTCCTGTAATTGGCGTTGAAGAGATTTGTCGTGTCGCCCAGAGCTTGCAACGGTTTCCCACAAGTGGAATTGAAAAACGGGATTCTTGGATTCCACTCTTAAAACATAAAATAGCAATAAATTATCTGATTATTTAAAAATCTAAAAATAAAGAAGAACATAATGCTGCAGTAACTTTCAGTTTTTTTTTTTGCTAATACGAGTATAACATAACCATTTTTTTTAAATTATTCAGTACTTTATCTGAAATACACTGACAAACATTTGTGAATCTATTTTTAGATATTTGTGAACCATTTTTTAAGGGATTCAGTATTTTATCTAAAATTCACTGACAAAACTTTATCTGAAATTCACTGACAAAACTTTATCTGAAATTCACTGACAAACATTTGTGAATCTATTTTTAGACATTGCAACGGTTTCCCACAAGTGGAATTGAAAAACGGGATTCTTGGATTCCACTCTTAAAACATAAAATAGCAATAAATTATCTGATTATTTAAAAATCTAAAAATAAAGAAGACCATAATGCTGCAGTAACTTTCAGTTTTTTTTTTGCTAATACGAGTATAACATAACCATTTTTTAAAAATTATTCAGTACTTTATCTGAAATACACTGACAAACATTTGTGAATCTATTTTTAGATATTTGTGAACCATTTTTTTAAGGTATTCAGTACTTTATCTAAAATTCACTGACAAAACTTTATCTGAAATTCACCGACAAAACTTTATCTGAAATTCACTGACAAACATTTGTGAATCTATTTTTAGACATTGCAACGGTTTCCCACAAGTAGAATTGAAAAACGGGATTCTTGGATTCCACTCTTAAAACATAAAATAGCAATAAATTATCTGATTATTTAAAAATCTAAAAATAGAGAAGAACATAATGCTGCAGTAACTTTCAGTTTTTTTGCTAATACGAGTATAACATAACCATTTTTTTTAAAGTATTCAGTACTTTATCTGAAATTCAATGACAAACATTTGTGAATCTATTTTTAGATATTTGTGAACCATTTTTTTAAGGTATTCAGTATTTTATCTAAAATTCACTGACAAAACTTTATCTGAAATCCTCTGACAAATATTTATGAATCTATTTCTAGACATTTGTGAACCATTTTTTTAAGCTATTCAGTACTTTATCTGAAATTCACTGACAAACTTCATCTAAAATTCACTGACAAAACTTTATCTGAAATTCACTGACAAACATTTTGTGAATCTAATTCAAGACATTTGTGAACCATTTTTTAAGTTATTCAGTACTTTATCTGAAATTCACTGACATACATTTGAGTCACCTATTTTCAAAAACCCCTTAATCCATTTGAAAACAATGGATTTAGGGGTTTTTGGAAATAGATGCCACATTTGTGAATCTATTTTTAGAGAATATCTATTTTCTAAATTAAAAGTTTACTTACTATATCTGTTCTGTTGCGAAAAAGAGCTATGTATACGATGAAAAGAAGAACCCATAATTAATAATCGCCCAATAAATTACTTGTATAAAAATGGAAAATATTCCTTATAAAATTGATGTGAATTTTTTTTTTGGCATAAAATGACATTAATAATTGTAATAAGGAATCTTGATTATAAAGAATAAAATTATACAGTGTAGAACAAAGTTATGTTCATCAAGTTACATTTGGATTATTTTCTGTACCGCAATACTCTTCTTGAATTAGATACTTAATTAAAATGCAGTTAAATTCCTTTCTTCACTTTTATTTTTCGATGCTAGCTGTATATTTTGGATACTATGTACCCATTATCATGATTATGGGTACATAATACATTTCGGGTACTATGTACCTATTATCATGATAATGGGTACATAGTACCTGAAATGTACATCTAGCATCGAAAAATAAAAGTAAATAAAGGAATATAACTGCGTTTTAATTAAGTGACTTCAAATTTTCACGTAACTTAAATAACTAAATTAATTGAATTAGATAGTTCTGTCATTAAATGTCATCAATCATTTAAAAACAAGGATGTTATAGACATGGATCGCTAAGTTGTTAAAATTATGGATTTACAAAGTGGTATGCAAAAGTAGCTCGCGCATGACAAAACGTTGAACACGCCTGGTATACATTTACTTTGCAAGGAGTGCAATATCAAACGTTCCCGCTTAAATCCCTACGCCATCTTGTAGTAGGGATTTAAGCGGGAACGTTTGAAATCATACTCCTTGCAAAATAAATGTATACCAGGGGTGTTCAACCTTTTGTCATGCGCCAGCTACCTTTGCATATCAAGTCGATCGACAGGTTATATGTATTAAAAACAAATAAAATAAACTATATACATTTTTTTCTTTTAAGTATACCTTAAAATTTATTGTAAATTGCTCGGATTTCAATAGCGCGAGGTTTGATTGAGATTTATTTAACATAAGCAGTATATTTCCAACTACACAATATGTTTAGTGTTTTACACGCGTGGCGCATGAAGTAAAATTTCGAGTTTAGAAAAGCCCCGTGAAAATTTGTCTCGGGTCGCTGCGCGACCCGAGACAAATTTTCAACGCGGGGCTTTTCTAAACTCGAAATTTTACTTCATGTTTAGTCTGGGATTTGAAACACTTGTTTGTAACTTAAAATTAAACAGTAGTCAAAAACGATAAATGCCCAAAAAATTAGATCCTGTTATAAATACGAATAGTCATTAGATTTTGAGGTAATCTTGTTTGGGAAATTATAAATTAAAATTATAAATTATTAACAATGTTAGGTTGACTCGTAATGTGTAACAAACGACGGCCATATTGTGGAAGGGATTATTTTTGTTTGACACGAAGTTACAGCAAAAGTAATGTTGCCAATACGAGCGAGTAAAGATATATATCATAAATGCATCTATACCATCCTTAATCAATGATTCTATTTAACACGAAATTACAGCAAAAGTAATGTAGCCGATACAAGCGAGTAAAGAGATATGTTATAAATGCCTCTATACTATCCTTAATCGATTACAGAAAAGGTAATTTTGCTGATTCGAGCGAGTAAAGATATATATCATAAATGCATCTATACTATCCTTAATCAATGATTCCATATGACACGAAATTACAGCAAAAGTAATGTTGCCGATACGATCGAGTAAATATATATATCATAAATGCCTCTGTACTATCCTTAATTAATTGCAACAAAAGTAATGTTACCGATACGAGCGAGTAAAGAGATATGTCATAATTGCCTCTATACTATCCTTAATCAATTACAGCAAAGGTCATTTTGCTGATTCGAGCGAGTAAAGATATATATCATAAATGCATCTATACTATCCTTAATCAATGATTCCATATGACACGAAATTACAGCAAAAGTAATGTTGCCGATACGATCGAGTAAATATATATATCATAAATGCCTCTGTACTATCCTTAATTAATTGCAACAAAAGTAATGTTACCGATACGAGCGAGTAAAGAGATATGTCATAATTGCCTCTATACTATCCTTAATCAATTACAGCAAAGGTCATTTTGCTGATTCGAGCGAGTAAAGATATATATCATAAATGCATCTATACTATCCTTAATCAATGATTCCATTTGACACGAAATTACAGCAAAAGTAATGTTGCCGATACGATCGAGTAAATATATACATTATAAATGCCTCTGTACTATCCTTAATTAATTGCAACAAAAGTAATGTTGCCGATACGAGCGAGTAAAGATATATATCATAAATGCATCTATACTATCCTTAATCAATGAGTCCATTTAACACAAAATTACAACAAAAGTAATGTTGCCGACCATGCATACTACTGCATACTTAGTAACATCCTAACTCAATTTGTTAATCACATGTTGGTAACAGTTTAACAGCGACGGCTCACAGCCTAACTTCAGGGTCGGCCACAGCGCCAAGGTACACAAAATTTGAGGTTGGGATTGCGCTTTATAAATACAAGGAATTGCACAACAAAGTCACCTTTCAATAACGGATAGATATTACCTTGGGTCTCTGGCCTACCCTGAAGTTAGGCTGCGAGCCGCCACTGCCGTTTAATCACAAGAGAACGCTCATGTTTTTTTTTTATATGGCTTGGCTAGATATTAAAAATCGGAAAGTTTTCAATCAATTTTAAAGAAGGTGATTTGAAAGTGTTACATTTTTGCGCGATGAAAGCACGCGACCGTTTTGAATCCGCAAATCGAACGAAACTTTCCTATCAATGGGGGCGCAACTTTTCGCTTCCCCGCCTCGGAACTTGGCCGCATTTTAAACCTCCGGCACAGCCGCCTTAAATTAGCAAATAGCACAATAAATAAGCGGAAATATCGCGCAACATTTTTCCGACAAGCCAAACACAAATCCATACCTTTTATGACACACAAATTTGAAGTTTTTTTTTTCAAATTGCATGTATGTATTTTTTTTATGTTTCGTCCAAATTGTTCGCTGTAAAAAAATTCTGGAGTAGCCCTCACTCGACTTTCCTCAACTCTGATTGCATATACAGGGTGAGTTTATCAAAACCTCATTATTTAAGGTATATAGCATATATAGCACCTTTGTATATTTCTGTTTTCCTCGATAATGACTTATAGTCGGAAAATTAAATAAAATCAGTGAGACAACGCCAAGTGTTTTAATTAAGAGTTTATAGTTAGGCAACGTTTATTTCCCAAAACTATTTATGGTGTAATAAAAACTGATGCCATACTATTGATTATATATACATTATTAATCTGTTTAGTAATTTTTACACTTTAACTTAACACTATTAATCTCCTACACATTACAACTACAAATCCAATTTTTACACACCATCATTATTACAAAAACTAGCGATGCTGAGGCTAATTCCAGCACGTGCTGAGTTTATCCCGTCCTCTCCCCCTAGTGTTCTTCCGAAAAGGGCTTAAAAGTTATGTTCATTAATTTTTGGCATGGCATAAAAGAGCGCCGTACTTAATACAAAATGAATAGCCCCTATTACACGCGATATATTAAGCCCCGAACATAATAGCATATGTCACGTTATTAGAATATCCCCACATACAGCACAAAAGCATTAACTCGCCGCGCTAATAAAAAGAGGAATTTAAAACTCTAATCCATTAAACAAACCCATCGCTATAAATATTCTAATCCAATAATTTATTATTATCACAAATGGTAATTCTAACTAATTTTTACTAATAATACACTGTACTGAACTCGAAGAGTTACAAATGGCGATGGATCAAGCTCTATCATATAACAGAATTTTAATAAAGATCTAGCTGCTTTTCGGCTGATTTGGCAATACTGTTTTGAAGCCGCGTAGCTTGGGTCCATGTTGCGCACGTAGCCTCGACGCTAGGCTCGTCGCTTTACTATATTGCGACCCTTATACGGAGAACTTAGGGGAAAAATTAGCAATATACAATACCGTTTTAGCTCTATTATTTAACCGAATTTTAATGAAGATCTAGCCGCTTTTCGGCTGATTTGGCAACATTGTTTGGGAGCCGCGTAGCTTGGCTTTATGTTGCGCACCTAGCTTCAACGCTAGGCTCGTCGCTTTACTATATTGCGACCCTAATACTGAGAACTTAGGGGATACATTAGCAATAGACAATACCGTTTTTAGCTTTATCATTTAACAGAATTTTAATGAAGATTTGGCCGCTTATCGGCTGATTTGGCAACACTGTTTTTAAGCCGCGTAGCTTGACTCCATGTTGCGCGCTTTACTATATTGCGACGCCAACGAAGTCAATATTGACTTCTTTGTTGACTCCTACAACATCTACTGCGCTCATTGAAATCGTTGTAAATTGTCTCTTATTTTGGTTTGTCTTTAATTGTTATACACTTTTATCATTAGTACCATGTTTTTATTGTGCTGATTTCTGTATTAATTATTTATTTGTATGTTCTTATTCTGTGTGTTTATATTTATGTATTGGCCTTCCGTTTAATAAAGATTAAAGATTAATACTGAAAACTTAGGGGCAAAATTAGCAATAGACAATACCGTTTCTAGCTCTATCATTTAACAGAATTTTAATAAAGATCTAGCTGCTTTTCGGCTGATTTGGCAATACTGTTTTGAAGCCGCGTAGCTTGGGTCCGTGTTGCGCACGTAGCCTCGACGCTGGGCTCGTCGCTTTACTATATTACGGCCCTTATACGGAGAACTTAGGGGAAAAATTAGCAATATACAATACCGTCTTAGCTCTATCATTTAACCGAATTTTAATGAAGATCTAGCCGCTTTTCGGCTGATTTGGTAACATTGTTTGGGAGCCGCGTAGCTTGGCTCTATGTTGCGCACCTAGCTTCAACGCTAGGCTCGTCGCTTTACTATATTGCGACCCTAATACTGAGAACTTAGGGGAAAAATTAGCAATAGACAATACTGTTTTTAGCTTTATCATTTAACAGAATTTTAATGAAGTTTTAGCCGCTTTTCGGCTGATTTGGCAACACTGTTTTTAAGCCGCGTAGCTTGACTCCTTGTTGCGCGCTTTACTATATTGCGACGCCAACGAAGTCAATATTGACTTCTTTGTTGACTCCTACAACATCTACTGCGCTCATTGAAATCGTTGTAAATTTTGTCTTATTTTGGTTTGTCCTTAATTGTTATACACTTTTATCATTAGTGCCATGTTTTTATTGTGCCGATTTCTGTATTGTATTATTTATTTGTATGTTATTATTCTGTATGTTTATATTTATGTATTGGCCTTCCGTTTAATAAAGATTAAAGATTAATACTGAGAACTTAGGGGCAAAATTAGCAATAGACAATACCGTTTCTAGCTCTATCATTTAACAGAATTTTAATAAAGATCTAGCTGCTTTTCGGCTGATTTGGCAATACTGTTTTGAAGCCGCGTAGCTTGGGTCCATGTTGCACACGTAGCCTCGACGCTAGGCTCGTCGCTTTACTATATTGCGACCCTTATACGGAGAACTTAGGGGAAAAATTAGCAATATACAATACCGTTTTAGCTCTATCATTTAACCGAATTTTAATGAAGATCTAGCCGCTTTTCGGCTGATTTGGTAACATTGTTTTGGAGCCGCGTAGCTTGGCTCTATGTTGCGCACCTAGCTTCGACGCTAGGCTCGTCGCTTTACTATATTGCGACCCTAATACTGAGAACTTAGGGGAAAAATTAGCAATAGACAATACCGTTTTTAGCTTTATCATTTAACAGAATTTTAATGAAGATTTAGCCGCTTTTCGGCTGATTTGGCAAGTCTGTTTTTAAGCCGCCTAGCTTGACTCCATGTTGCGCGCTTTACTATATTGCGACGCCAACGAAGTCAATATTGACTTCTTTGTTGACTCCTACAACATCTACTGCGCTCATTGAAATCGTTGTAAATTGTCTCTTATTTTGGTTTGTCTTTAATTGTTATACACTTTTATCATTAGTACCATGTTTTTATTGTGCTGATTTCTGTATTAATTATTTATTTGTATGTTCTTATTCTGTGTGTTTATATTTATGTATTGGCCTTCCGTTTAATAAAGATTAAAGATTAATACTGAAAACTTAGGGGCAAAATTAGCAATAGACAATACCGTTTCTAGCTCTATCATTTAACAGAATTTTAATAAAGATCTAGCTGCTTTTCGGCTGATTTGGCAATACTGTTTTGAAGCCGCGTAGCTTGGGTCCATGTTGCGCACGTAGCCTCGACGCTGGGCTCGTCGCTTTACTATATTACGACCCTTATACGGAGAACTTAGGGGAAAAATTAGCAATATACAATACCGTTTTAGCTCTATCATTTAACCGAATTTTAATGAAGATCTAGCCGCTTTTCGGCTGATTTGGCAACATTGTTTGGGAGCCGCGTAGCTTGGCTCTATGTTGCGCACCTAGCTTCGACGCTAGGCTCGTCGCTTTACTATATTGCGACCCTAATACTGAGAACTTAGGGGAAAAATTAGCAATAGACAATACCGTTTTTAGCTTTATCATTTAACAGAATTTTAATGAAGTTTTAGCCGCTTTTCGGCTGATTTGGCAACACTGTTTTTAAGCCGCCTAGCTTGACTCCATGTTGCGCGTTTTACTATATTGCGACGCCAACGAAGTCAATATTGACTTCTTTGTTGACTCCTACAACATCTACTGCGCTCATTGAAATCGTTGTAAATTTTGTGTTATTTTGGTTTGTCTTTAATTGTTATACACTTTTATCATTAGTACCATGTTTTAATTGTGCTGATTTCTGTATTGTATTATTTATTTGTATGTTCTTATTCTGTATGTTTATATTTATGTATTGGCCTTCCGTTTAATAAAGATTAAAGATTAATCCTGAGAACTTAGGAGCAAAATTAGCAATATACAATACCGTTTCTAGCTTTATCATTTAACAGAATTTTAATAAATATCTAGCTGCTTTTCGGCTGATTTAGCAACACTGTTTTTAAGCCGCGTAGCTTGACCCCATGCTGGGCACGTAGCCTCGATGCTAGGCTCGTCGCTTTACTATATTGCGACCCTATGCGGAGAACTTAGAGATAAAATGAGCAATTGACAATATCGTTTTACATAATAAATGTATTCCTTTAACAAAAATGAAGTCTAAGAGAGTTTTTGTATAAAATATGAGAAAATCGAATTGACAAAACAGTTTTTCTTGAGATATTTTCGTCTTAGACTCCTTCATCAATCTTTATTTATTAAGATATCTCCGCAATCATCGGATATTATTCTTATTTTTTGAAATTTGACGTCGATAATGCAGGGTGGGTAGCATAAATACCCCGAGCGATAAGATAGCGACCCGAATCTAGACACTTTTATGGGCGCCCCGAAAATATGGGGCGTCATTTGCGGGGACGTAACGGCCGACATAAAGAGCGGCATGATTTGTTGTTACTCGACCCCGTCACCCCATCATCTACATTTATTATAACTTACGCACCCGACACGAATCTACCGACAAATGCACATGAATCTTCATAAAAAATTGTTATCAGGCGGATAGTGATAACCTAAAATTAGTTACAATTCATAAATCCCCATTAAAAATCATTATTAAATGATAAGCTGGATGAATTAGTTGAATTGATAAGTAGTATTTTGTCTAGGAAGCTGCAGTTACATTGATTTAATGGGGAAGAAATTAATATGGTGATAAAATAATCATCTAATCTTATCATCTATAAATATTTAATGATTAATTTATCATCACATTAATTTCCGCCCAATTAAATCAATGCAGCTGCAGCTCCCTTAATAAGATAACATGATTAGATAGTGATTATTTTATAAGTGATAAATGTTAAAGGCTATACAGTTGCAAGACGCGATCGCCCTCATAGAGCTAGTGGCGTTTGCATATACTTACGTAATAAATATAAATATAAAATAATATATAGTGACCCAGGAATTGAACAATTATGGATATCATTTAATAACATTGCAATAGGTGTTTTATATAGTATATAAAATTACGAAAAAACTATTCGTGAAAATGCAAACAATGTCTTAATTAATAAGACAACTTAAGACGATAAATATCCATTGAAACAACTACTTCCCGTGCAAATACACCTCCGGATATTGAATTATACAATGAAATATTTAAAATCTTATTTAATTTGATTTGTTACAACGCTCTATTAAAGTATATGTAACGTTTTGATCAAATTCTCTTCAAACCAACTAACAAATACAAATTTAAAATGGAAGGAGAGATAACAAAAAAAAAATAAATTAAAATTAGAAGTGATAGGACTTGGATTCAAACTAATATCTTAGGCCATCTATAGACGCGTTTCGAGATTTATCTCTCTTCAGTATAGCTTTGCTTATGACGTTTTTGAAAAAAATAGGAATAATAATTTTTATCTTGTTTTATATAGACCTGAATATACAAATTATAAATACTCAGTTGGAGCTTTCAATTGATAATGCACTTTACTCATGCGAAAAGATTATTTTTTTAGGAGATTTTAATATAGATATGGGAAAGGTAGATGATACCAAAACAACTGTTCTTAATTCCATTTTACAATCATTTGATATGAAGCAAATTGTTACACAACCCACAAGAATTACACTTACATCTGCCACTTTAATCGATTTAACTGTTATTTCTAATAATTATTTTATAAAAAACACATATGTATTAGATATTGAATTTTCTGATCATGATTTAGTATATGTTGACCTCGAAGATGATATTGAAGAGTCATCAGCTGCATTTATTACTTACCGCGACTTTTCAAATTTTAATTATGGTTATTTATGCTCAGAACTTGATTCAACACCTTCAGCACAAGTGTATTTCTTCAAAGGGATTGATGATGAAGTTAACTTACTTAATAGCTGCCTTTTACATGTGTTTGATCATTTAGCTCCCTTTAAAACCATATACAGAGTGTTTTATGTAACACCGAACATTTTCATAACGATAATTTTTCTTTGAAGTATCCATATGCATACGTTGCACATTTTTCGATGCTTGGTTTATTAAAAGAATTTAATTTGAAGCTTTAAGCGAGTGTTTTCCACTCCCAGGCTAAGCATGAAGTAAAATTTCGAGTTTAGAAAAGCCCGAATATTTGGTTTGGTCGCGTAGCGCGAAGCGCGGAGCGGCCAAACCAAATTTTCAGGCTTTTCTAAACTCGAAATTTTACTTCATGCGCCACCAGTACAAAACACTGACATATTACGAAGTTTAAAACACACCGCTAAACTTAACATTGAATCAGTGTTTTGTACCGGTGGCGCATGAAGTAAAATTTCGAGTTTAGAAAAGCCTGAAAATTTGGTTTGGCCGCTCCGCGCTTCGCGCTACGCGACCAAACCAAATTTTCAGGCTTTTCTAAACTCGAAATTTTACTTCATGCTTAGCCTGGGAGTGGAAAACACTCGCTTAAAGCTTTAAATTGGATTCTTTTAATAAACCCAGCATCGGAAAATGTGCAACGTGTGGATACTTCGAAGAAAAATTCTCGTTATGAAAATGTTCGGTGTTACATAAAACTCTCTGTATGTAAAAAAAGGCAACCAGATTGGTTATTGGGTAATATTTAATTATTAATCTTTCTTAAAAATAAAGCCAAAGTTAAATTTAGCAAAACTAAAACTTCCCATGATTGGGAATACTATAAGAGTCTACGCAATTACACCAATTTGGCGATAAAAAATGAGAAGAAATCATATACACAGTGGAAGATAAAAAATACACAACCTGGGAAAATGTGGAAACAACTAAGAGACCTCAATATTATTTCTAATAAACCACATGTCGGAACTCGGTACTACCAGTGATATCATTAATTACTTCATTGATTCAATACCAAAACTTGATGTTGACTTTAGTGTAGTTGTAGGTGAATACAATAGTCATTTAAAATGTAATTTTACCGAACTTCTTTTCGATTTTAAACTTGTTGGTGTAGAAGATGTTACCAAAGCATTTAATGAAATTAAAACTAACGCCCAGGGAAATGATGAATTAAATCTTAAACTGTAGAAATTGAGTTCGTCATATATACATAGTTCCATTTGTCACAAATATAATAAATAGTTGTTTTTTAGAAAACACATTTCCAAATAGCTGGAAAAAGGCATTGATCCTGCCTCTACCAAAAATTAAAAATCCTACTGAGTTAGGACACCTGCGGCCTGTAAGTATTTTACCCACTCTCTCAAAGATAATAGAAAGTGATTTAATAAAGAAAACACTTGGTTAAATTTCACTAATATTTTGGTTTTTTTATTCCAACTAGTTTCGACTTTGAGTCATTCTCAAGGAGTACAGGAAATTACATTTTAAAAATGTAATTTCCTGTACTCCTTGAGAATGACTCAAAGTCGAAACTAGTTGGAATAAAAAACCAAAATATTAGTGAAATTTAACCAAGTGTTTTCTTTATTAAATCATAGTTAAATATGTTTCACCACGTGAAAGATGAGAAACTTGTTCAAGATAATAGAAAGGTTATTACTTAATCAAATTAAAGAACACTTAGCTACTTACAACATTTTGCCAAAGTTAAAATCAGGATTTAGAGAAGAGTATAGTTGTAACACTGCACTTTTAACAGTCACTGATGATATTCTTGAAAGTTGTGATAAGGGTAAGGTAACTGCATTGGTACTACTCGACTATAGCAAAGCTTTTGACACACTAAACCATCAAGTTTTATTTCCAATTTGAAAATATATAAGCTTTAATCAATCACCAATACTTCTATTAAATAGTTATTTAAATAATCAGTATCAGGCAGTTAAACTAGAATTTTCTGTTTCTGATATTGTAGCAGTTTTATCAGGTGTCCCTCGGGGGTCAATTGTAGGGCCATTGTTAAATATATTCTTCAAATATAATAAACAGCATCTCTCACTGTAATTATCATATGTACGCCGACGATACTAAAATATATATTTCATTTCATCCTCATCAATTCCATGATGCAATACTAAAATTAAATGAAGATCTAAACACATTAAATTAAGTATCAATATCACATAGTCTCACATAGGTATGCAAGAATGCGGTTGGAAGAAGAAAGGAAGAGGAATTGAAATGGATGGGAGAGAGGCTGGAAAGGGTGAGAGGGTTTAAATATTTATGGTTCATATTTTCGGAAAATGGAGGCTGGAAGAAACATATAGACTATGTGTGTAAGAAAGCGAGAATGGCAATGGGAAGAATGCGGAAGGTATGGGAGGAAAGGTTAGGGGGAAATGTACGAATGAAACTGGTATGGTGGGATGTGTGTATAAGGGCAATAATAATGTATTCGTCAGAAGTATGGGGAGTAACTGGGCAGGAAAAAGTAGAAAGGGTACACCTGCAGTACTTAAAAAGCATTATAGGAGTAGAGGTTACAACACCAAGTTATATAGTGCTGCAGGAGTGCCAAAGAATGACAGTGGAATGGGAGACAGCAAGGAGAGTAGTAAAGTTTGAGAGAAAGATAAGTATGTTAGAGGAAGAAAGGTTGGTAAAAGAAGCATGGGGTGTGAGTTATAGGGAATGGCAGAGGAATGCGAGCAGGGCAAGGTGGATGACTGAAATGGAGAGGCTGTATCATAAAGTAGGGTGGTCGTGGCTAGTAGTGGAGCAGAAAATAGCGTCGGGGGAGAGGCTAGTGATAGAGTATGGGAAGAGAGCAGGTGATGTCGAGAGGCAAGTACGACAAGATCGGATAGATCGGAGTAGCTCTAACCCACATTACAGAGAATTGCAGGTGATGGTTGGGCCCCCGCGTTATTTCCAACGACTAAACAAGGAAGAGGCTCGGCTACTGGCACGATTTACATGTGGGAACGAGGAAAGAGGAATGAAATGGTGGATGGGAGAAGAATATATGAAGTGTGTGTTTTGCGGGATAGAGAAGGATGAATGGGAGCACTGGACGAGGGAATGTAGGGGTTTGCAAGTAACGGTAGGGATTAAAGGTATGAGTCGAAATAAAAGTATGTGTGAGAGCGGAGAGGGTATGGGCGCGATAATGGAAGTGGTAAATCAAAGGCCAGGGAGGAGTAGCTAGGGAAAGGAGGAAGTAGGAAGAGGAGGATTAAGCTTTAGTTAATAATAAATATTTAACACTGTTGTATCCTGTCTCCACACTTTATTTTCTAATGGTTAGATATATATTTCAAGTGCATAGCACTCATTTTCAATAGCAACTAATTCTTACAACTGTTGCGCGGTTTCTTTATACCTACAGTGGATTAGAGGGAAAAACCCCAGATTTAGTTAATAAGTTTAGTTTATAGGTTAAGAGTGAATTGTTAATTTATTGCTTTTTAAATAATTAGATTTGGAAGTGCTAGGGTTATATGCCAAATAAAGGTTATTTATATCACATAGTCTCCTGTTAAATCCATCAAAATCAACTTATTTGTTGTTGTTGCCAAAAATAAATGCGCCGAAGTGTTACCTAACTTTAAACCTTTAATTAATAACGAGGCGATCCCATTCAGCACGAATGAAAAAAAAATAGGTATTGTGATGGATAATACTTTTAGATATCGCAGCTTCACATGAAAATGCATAAATACAGCTTTCTGCAATTTAAGACGTATTTACCATAACCGCGAATATTTGAATGAAAATATTAAAATCTTGCTCTGTGAAACAACAGTTTTATCACAATTCACCTACTGCTCTTCTCTAATCAATTCATGTCTTGACCAAGCTACTAAGTCACGGATTCAACTTAACAAACAGTTTTTTTTTTCATTAAAACAGCGTTTAAAACATTAACAATGTTTAAAACGTGTTTAAAACAGAACATACAGGGCATTTTTCTTTTGAGTATACATATCCCGATAATTACAGCGTTGTATTAAATTTGCGGGAATTCGTTGCTTCAAAGCGTTTAATTTGAGGCCTTTAGCGAGTGTTTCCACTCCCAGACTAAGCATGAAGTAAAATTTCGAGTTTAGAAAAGCCTAAAAATTTGGATTGGCCGCGTAGCGCAGCGGAGCGGCCAATCCAAATTAGGCTTTTCTAAACTCGAAATTTTACTTCATGCGCCACGCTTAAAAACACTGATTCACAGTGAAGATTAAAAAACACACACATACAACAACGATTATAGGCAACTTAATATACCTTAGAGTTATTGGTTTGCCTATAATCACTGTTCTAAACAATTTGTTCAACTCAGAATTTGACTCACGTGTTATTCGCATCTATTTATTAGATTGCTAAGGCCGTGTATTTTAAACTAACCGATATTTTAGTGTTTTATGCGTGTGGCGCATGAAGTAAAATTTCGAGTTTAGAAAAGCCTAATTTGGATTGGCCGCTCCGCTTCGCTACGCGGCCAATCCAAATTTTCAGGCTTTTCTATACTCGAAATTTTACTTCATGCTTAGTCTGGGAATGGAAAACACTCGTTTAATGCTTCAAATTGAACTCTTTAAAAAACGACGTATGTCGGAAAATTTACAGCATATGCATATGTATACTTAAGGTAAACATTCCCTGTATTGTCTAACTTGTGAGGGATTAATCATGTTTAATCGACGTGTCAAAAAAGAAATTAGCTAATAGATTTTGAAATGATCATGCCGAAGATTAATAATGTTGAGTGTGCAAAAATTGAGTTTCGTAATTCAGGTGCATGTAATTTATCATACCGTGCGGTCGATTTGTGAATTAGAGTTTGTTTGATGGATAGTTGCATGAAATGGTCGTTTTGTTGAGGATATTTCATTACTTGAACGTTAAATGCTTTTCATTCCTCGCTGAATAAAATATTGACACGTTTCTACAATTTAAATAATTATTTTCTTAAATTAATTTCTCATTTGTTACTTGGTGAAACATATAACTTTATAACTGTATGTTTTTGAGTTTACGTAAAGTGATTATTACACTAAAAAAGACTGTTATTCCTTACTTCACTTTTTATTTATCAATAACAAACTGTATATATAACTCTATGTAAAGTTATTGAAAAATAATACTCGATATTGTTTCACAAATAAATAACTTTATTTTGACTAGTATTGGTTTGTTAGACCATTTTCAGAGGAATAGTACAGAAAATATTATTCTCTAGTTATATATACAAAAATGTTTGTTTTCGGGTAATAAAATAATAATCTTTTTGTTGTCGTCTACGATATTTAAAAAACATTGTTAAACAGACCGAAACTAGTTGTAATAAAGTCTTTTAGTTATAAAACAATACCAGGCCTTTTTTCCTATCAATAACTTTACGTATGTTTAATTAATTTCTCACTTAACTCGCGGTTAAACATTTTTGAATCTAATTCTGGATATTTAACTCAAGGAGGTACATGTAAATATCCAAAATTAACTTAACGTATTTAAATACTTGTTTTGTGTTGCTATTTAAGAAAAACTCAATATAATATCAGTTGATTTAAGGTAAAGAAAGTAATTAAACTATTATTGGATTTGATAGCTAACGCCATCTAATGCTTCATAGTGGCATCGTCAATGTGTCATTGACAATGCCACTGTGGAGCGTTAGATGGCGTTAGCTATTGAATCCATTAATAGTTTTCACAAATTGGCTTGATATAGTCAGAAATGTTATGAAGAGAGCAGACAGCGATCGAGAACGTTTATTTATCAAATTGAACTGAGTAGTTTTGATAAATAAGCAAGGTAATTCCGATTAAACGTGAATCGAGTAGCGTTTAAGCGGAATTATGGCTCAGCGAACCTCTAGCCCCGGAAACAACATGTTTAACCTCTTGGCAGGTTTAGAGAAGATGGACGACTCCGCTATTACTAGCGACAATGAGCTGGAAAACAGCTCAGACGATCTCCGGAAAATAAACCGCGAAATCCGAGCGCAAAAAATCTCCGACCTACGAAATTAAATTGCCAAAAGCAACGAAGCGTTCAAGCGCCAAATGGAAAGCTTGCGAAAGCAACTGTTTGCGCTTGAACACGAAGAGGACCCGTTCGTTCCTGCGGACAACCGTAAATCGTCGAGGGACGCGACGAAAACCACCCAGGAGCCAATACCGCCAAGACCAACGGTATTGCCACAAAACACCGCGTCGGGGCCTAGAAAACACCCAGGGCGGTGTTCAAAAACACCCACCCTTATCTCAAGGACGAATTCCTGGCTCTACAAAAGAGCAAAACAACCGGCTATGAAAAAAACACGATCCAGACAAACACCGCGGACGGCAATAAGAACGCCCCCGCAACGAAGCCACCAACCGCCACGACCACCGCAAATCAAGCGACAGAACCACCACAACAGAAAACCGCGAACACAACGGAATACACGATTTCTAGTTACGGCCTGCGAATTCCGATCATTCCAGCCACACAAGAAATGATAGTAGACGCGCCGGAACCGACAACCGCCCCGAAACCGACAACCGCCCCGAAACCCAAGAAACCTCCGCCAATTGTCTTGGAAGACAAAGAAAAAATCCGGATTGTCCAAAATACACTTAAGGAAAACAACATCCCAGCACGATTCGCCTCCCACGCCAAAGGAACATTTTTACTGAAAATGCCGACGACTTTAGAAAAACCGTCCACATCCTCGAACAACTAAACGCCGCTCAACATCACTATACGTTGAGTGAGGATAAAGAATTGAAGGTGGTGATTCGAAATATCCCGCAAGAATCCACCACCGATGAAATTAAAGAAGAGCTGATACAAAGAGGAATCCCAGCCAACTCCGTGAGCCGTCTGAAGAACGGAAAACGCATCTACTCGTTGGCAATGGTTAACCTGCCAAAAACCGACGAGGGGAAGAAAATCTTCGAAATCAAGCACTTGTTCGAGCTCATTGTCAGCGTCGAACCAAAACGGCGGGCAACTACGAGCCAGCAATGCTTCCGCTGCCAGCAATATGGGCACGTGCAATTCCACTGCACGGCAAATTACATTTGCACTTTCTGCGCCGGAAGCCACCCGTCGTTTGAATGCGACAAAAAAGCGGAAGAAGCGCGTAAATGCACGAACTGCGGAGAAGAACATCCGGCATACTCGACAAAATGCAAAAACCATCCAATCAACCTCAAAATACTCAGAGAGGTACAAACAAAAAGAAAACTGGAAAATAGCCAGATCCAGGAAGGAACGAGCTTCGCGCAAAGAGCCGGCGGAAACTACCTCCCGATGGACGAGAAAAAGCTACAGGAAATGATCGCTCGCATATTCAAAACTATGTTTGTGCAAATGCGAGAAAACCCTGACTTTTAAATTCAACCCCGCAAATAAAAATCCAATCAAGATTGCCACGTGGAATTCCAACGGGCTGAAAGGTAGAACTAACGAGCTGAGAGTATTCGCTGAAGAACACGACATCTCCGTACTCCTAATCTCGGAAACTCACTTAAAGCCGGGAATTCATGCTGACATTCCCGGTTTTAAGTGTTTCCGAAAGGACCGCGAGAACGGGAGTTTCGGAGGTGTTGCAATATACTTCCGAGCCAAGATGTGCGCCAGAAAGGTGGAAATCAACAACGGCGAAATAGAAGCGGTCGGGATGGAAACCTCGATTAACATCACCACGAGGCGTTTCATCGCGGTATAGAAAAAACCGCAGGCGCACATAGAAAAAGCGAATATTCTCAGCTTATTGGAATCCGAGAACACCTTAATCGGCGGAGATTTGAACGCAAAAAACATAGCGTGGGGGAGCAAAAGGGCTAACCCGGTGGGAGATAAACTTCTCGCGGCATCGAGAGAAAATAAAAAACTCAAGATTTGGGGACCGGAGGACGCGACTTCGATTCCTGGAAATTCAACGCATCGTAAAGACGTGATCGACATCTTCCTTTCCTACAACACTGAAGATCCCTGGGGAATCAAAACGGTACACCAGCTGAGCTCCGATCACTTCCCAGTGATTATAAACTGGGGAGTGAAAGAGGAAAAATCCTCGCAAAAATCAAAAACCAGAACCGACTGGTTTAAATTCGCGTACAGGAGCAGCCGGATTGATTCCCCAGACACGGAGCTGGGAAAGGAAGAGATCGAGCACGAAGCCGTAAAACTGACTGAGGAAATTCAACTTCTCCTAAAAGAATGTCGGACGGAAGTAAGAACGATCCACCACAACAAGCTCGGACTGGACCACAGCGAAAAAGAGCTGGTTAGACGAAAGAACGCTCTGAAAAGAAAATACACGAAATTCCACCATCCGGACGACAAGGAGAAGTTGAAAAAACTCCAGGTAGAAGTCTCCACGATGCTGAAAAACAAAAAAGAAGAATCCTGGCAAAAGAGCATCAAAGAGGCGGAGGAAAACACCGGGAGCTTCTGGAAACTCCTGAAACGATGCGGCAGGCGGAGTAATCCGAACGCACCGATCTACAATAACGGAAAGAAGTTCTTCGAAGACGAGGAAAAATGCGAAATTGTGGCTGATCATTTCCAAGCGCAATTTACGAACACCGACGAAACCTATCCACTCACTGAATTCGCCGTTACGGAGAGCGTGCGGAGAATCCGGTGCGGAAAAGGAGCGTCAAAAATCCCGACACAAGTCACGACTGAAACAACGAGAGAATTGATTCAGAGCACCGCAACCAAGAAAGCCCCCGGCGACGACGAAATCCCGAACAAAGCTCTGAAACTGCTACACGAAAACGGCGTAGCAAGATTAACCCGTTTAATCAACGCCAGCAACATGGAATTTTCCCGGAAACGTGGAAGAAAGCGAGGATGATAACGATCCCGAAGGGAGAAAAGGACTCGTCGAAAGCAGAAAACCATCGACCGATCAGCCTGATTTCCGGACTCGCAAAAGTCGCGGAAAAACAACTCAAAAATGAAATCCAGCTCATCTGCGAGGAATAAGGAATTATTGCACCAAACCAGTTCGGCCTTAGACATAAGCTAGCAGCTGTTCAGCAAGCAGCGAATTTAGTTAACACCGCTAAGTCGCTGCTTGTTAAAAAAGCGAAAAACACCGGCATCATTGCACTTCTCGATGTCGAAAAAGCTTATGACAGAGTTTGGAGAGCCGGACTGGTTTATAAATTGATGAAATTTGGATTTCCGCGATGGATAATCAGGCTGGTGGATAACTGGCTCCAAAACAGGCAGTTTCGAGTCCAGATAAACGACTCGCTTTCGACGTGGAGGACTGCAGCTGAGGGACTCCCGCAAGGATCGCCACTCTCGCCGATCCTTTACAATATCTTCGTGGCGGATATACCCACGTTTCCGAAGGATAAGATGCTGAGCATGTTTCAGTTCACGGACGACACGGCGATCGTAGCCGGCGGAAGGCATTTCGAGGGAGCGTGCAAGAGAGCCTCGCGTGCGCTCGAAACGATTAACCACTTCGCGAAGCAGTGGAAAATCAAGATAAACGATGCAAAAACCGAGGCCATACTCCTGGGAAGGAAACGTCCCCGGTACAATTTTATACCACTTGGCCGGAAGAGGATAAATTTAAAAAGCAGCGCGACCTACCTAGGAGTAACGATCGACCGACAGCTATGATTCACCAAATACGTAAAAAGAAGAGCGGGTCTGGCGAAAAAGCGAGCGAAAAAACTCTACGGGATTCTTCAAGAAAGCAGCAACTTAAGCAACAGAAACAGAAAACGACTACTGAACATGGTGCTGCTGCCAACAGCGACGTACGGCCAGGAGGTGTACATTACAGGCGATCAGAAAACCAAGAAGGAGGCCAGAAAAATACAGCGAGTTCTGGTCAGAAAAGCGCTAGCAGCACCATGGTACATCAGAGTGAGGAACTTGGAAAAAGACCTGCAAATTGAAGATCCCGTAGAAAAAGCCAGCAGAAAACGTTCGGAGATGATCCAGAGGCTGATCGATCACCCGGACGAAAAAATACACGAAATCGGCACAAACATCGATTAAACATACACACGCCCTAGAGGCAACAAGAAAACATCCCAATTCACACCTTTGAATTGGGACAGAAAGGGAAACTTGGCATAAGTCTTTTAGACTTTCTACATTTTAAATCCAGGAAGAACAAAAACAGAAATGTTCAGTATTACTCAGCACTGGGTCGGGACCACACTGAAGAGGACCTTGAAGTCCAGTGGTTATCTGGTGCCAGAATACTGAACTCAAATTCAAAGTAATTAAAACTGTGTGTATTAGACACAAGTAAAAATAATTATTAATAATATTATTAAGTCATTTACTAAGGAAAATCTTTGACTTTTTGTATATAAAAAGGGCTGTACAGTGTACAGCACATTCCTTTTCCCGTAAATGCCCTTTGTTCTTACCTCTGTCGGAGCTCCGGTTAATTTAAATTTTCAATTTAATTAAATGCGAAACTCAAACGCTACAAGTCTGGAAAAATGTCAAAAGAGAAAATCTCTATGGAATTTAATCAAATTGCACAGTAACTTACTGTTTGAATGAATTAATGAAAAAACATTACAATTATGATAAACAGGGATTTTATCTTTATTTATGCACATCCCGATAATTAAAGTCAAATATTTTTCTTAATAAATGACTTAATAAATAAAATATAAAAACGAATTAAAATTAATATCGACTTTCTGCAAAAAGTTTGTCTCCAAATTTTCATTGAAACAACTACTTCTCGAGCTAATACCCCGACAGACATTGAATTATACAATGGTCGCGCAGCGACCCGAGACAAATTTTCACGGGGCTTTTCTAAACTCGAAATTTTACTTCATGCGCCACGCGTATAAAACGCTGAAATAATGTGAAGTTAGAAATACACAGCCATTTTTTTAAATTAACAATAATCCAAATATTTAAATATTAAAATATTTACAGTTTTTTTTATACATTTTCAACTCAGGTGATATAATATATCAAATTAACTTATTTAGTAATTTAATTTTTAATTAACAAAAAAATAATAATGTTGCGTGTATGCATCTATGGCGCTTGCTGGGTTAAGCATGAAGTAATAGTTCGAGTTTAGACAAGCCTGAAAATTTGGTTTGGTCGCTTTTCGAATCGAAGCGACCAAACGAAATTTTTAAATTTCCTTTATTTCATGGTGTCATAACAATTACATACAAATTAAAATAGTGTCAGGTTAGTGTCATAGTTATACGTATATTATAATTTATTTTACTTACTACAATTTAATCTTAATGTACGAGGTGTGGCTAAATAATACCGAGATAGTGCTATAAAACATTTTATTTTAAATTTAAACAAATTTAGTTACTATTCCCTTCAATATACACCTTTCCTCTTTCCCTAAAACGCTGCATGCGAATTTTCCATTGCTCAAAACAGTGCTTGAAGTCATCTTCTATAAACCTGTTCACGATGCGCGCCACTTTTTCTTTTACAGCTTCAACGCTCTGGAATCTTGTTCCTTTTAATGCAGATTTGACCTTGGCTAAAAAGTCACATGGTGCCAGATCAGGCGAATAGGGTAGATCGTCTAACACTGGGACGTTATATTTGGCTAGAAACCTCTTGACAGGCAATGCAGTGTGAGCCGGTGCGTTGTCGTGAGGAAGGACCCATGACTTGTTCTTCCACAATTCGGGTTCTTTTTTTCTAATTTTTGAAAAAAAAATTCCTACAGTTTAGCAATCGCACGAATAGTTAACCGACGTTCATATCGGATTAGATTACCGATTATTTCAATATTTTTACCCGTTTTTGTCGTGGAAGGGCGATTGGGGCGTGCAACACCTTCAACGTCGTTTCGCCCTCCTTGGAAACGAATAAACCACTCAAAAACCCGCGCAAGTGTTAAATATTCATCGCCATTACCTTCTTTTAAAAAACGATAAGTTTCAGTAGCGGTTTTTCAAAGTTTCATATGAAATTTTACGACAATTCGTTGCTCTAATAAAACACTCATAAATTTTTCGGCAAAACAAAAAAAAACGGTCTCATACAAATGAAAGCCACATCCACCTTAATATATCTAGAGACACGGGTAGGGCGGCAATCAAAAAAGAAGGCTTCACACTACAAAACTGTCAGTTGTACGACTTTTGCGTATGCGTAGTTACGCGCAAGTGTTTAATATTCATCGCCATTACCTTCTTTTAAAAAAAGATAAGTTTCAGTAGCGGTTTTTCCCAGTTTCATATGAAATTTTACTACAATTCGTTGCTCTATTAAAACACTCATCAATTTTTCAGCAAAACAAAAAAAACTGTGTTATACAAATGAAAGCCGCAGCCACCCTAATATATCTACAGACACGGGTAGGGCGGCAATCAAAAAAGAAGGCTTCACGCTACACAACTGTCAATCGTACGACTTTTGCGCATGCGTAGTTCTTCTGCAGAAGCATGAATCTCGGTATTATTTAGCCACACCTCGTATACATAAATATCTCTTAAAAACTTGATCTTTTGATTAAGAACTTTACATATTCTAATATATTTCACCAAGTGCCAGATGAGATATTAATTCAAGAAATTAAGAAATTGATTTAAATTTTTGTAGAAAAACCTTTTTACATTATTTTCATTTTATTTTCCGTCCTTATAATTAATTGATATATCGAGTTATCGATGACACGAAGAGAGGACACCCGGAGGGCCTCTCCGCACGCTTGATTGATGTCACTTCATCAAATTCGCTTTTGATAGGCCGGTCAATTAACCGCCAGTCCAATCATCCAATAATTAGAAAAATCAAATCATCCTCAAGGTACGCTGTACACACATTAATGACGAAGCTATTTTTTAAAAAAGTATATCCATTCCAAGTCAATCAAACGTGACATCCTTTAATAAGCAAACATGTTAAGGAGATACCTCTCAAATGTGACATTTCTAATTAAGAATTTTAATTACTTATTGCTTTTTGTTGTTAGTAATAATAATAATAATAAAAATAACGATACACGATTGAACTTTTGAAGTAACAAAGGCCATCAGATATTTCAGTCTGTTGTAATTTATTTTGTTTTAGACGAGTGTCGACATCGGTTTGATCTCTGAATAAAATAAACGTGGAACATTGCATTTTCATGTGCTTTAAAAGAAATACATTTTCACAAGCATAAACAAAAACAGTGTTTAAAAATGACTTGATTACAATGAAGTTAATTGTAAGCAAGTCATTTTTAAACACTGTTTTTGTTTATGCTTGTGAAAATGTATTTTTTCTGAACTTTCCTTCTAACGAGTGTCTCCACTTCCAGATTAATTGGAAGTCGACCGCTATCTAAACGTATAAAACTTGTCGTCTTAACTGAGACCTTATTTAACAATGAAATCTTCTAGAAAACTTGATGTCTGTTAAGGAAAGTATAAACTTTGTAATCATCTCATTAAAATATGTCCTACTCTCGCGGTTGTTTAACGAAAAAACATTAAACATCGCTAAATTAGCACAATAACGTCTTGAATAATATGTTTGGGGTTGTTGTATTATATTCGAGGGAATAGTTCGTTGGTTATTGTTTTTATTTACAGTGGTGCGTATTTACAATGGATTTATTTACACATTTATATGGATACCGGTGCTGCGCTTCAGCGGCCCTCCTGCTGCTCGTTCGGACGCTGAATCTGCGAGGGTCCTGTAGGGAGACTCCTAGCGGGTCGATCCCGGTGTATGGCAGAGGCGGCGCGTGCAATCGCCGTAGTGTCGGGTAGGCCGGTGTCCTCTGGCTGTTCCTGTCGATCCTCTTGCGATCCTCCTGCGTGCCTTGCGGGGTGACGGAGGTATCGGAGAGAGCGGACGTGGCACCACCAGGTATGGGGAGGTCCTTCGCCTCCTGTGCGCCTTTCGGGGTGATGGTGGCAACGGAGACAACGGCCGCGGTGCCACCTTCTGATCGCGTTCCAGAGCCTCTTGCGGAAGAGGGCGTGGGTACCTGGTTCGGAGGTTGTTATGTTTGGGGCAGAATCCGGCATTACCGTGCGGATTCTGTTTTGGCCTAGTGTGCTATGGTGAGCTCGCTTAGCCTGTTCCTCTACTAGCTAGCTAGAGTAGAAGAGCTGATGCTGTTTTTTTTTTTTTTGGGAGAGAGGAGGAAAATGCATTATGCATACCTTCTGTTATCCCGCCCACGTATGGGAAGGATAACAGTAGGTTATGTCCGACTCTCACGGACTAAAAACCCTTTCTTATAGAACAAATTCGGGTTGAATTTTTACTACTTTGTAGTGATGTTGGAGTGTTTCATGACTTTGTATAAAAAATGACTATTACTGTTACTCAAAACGAGTAGCATATCTTGGTGTCGAGTGGGTGGAGTATACATTTTAATAGGTCAGAATCATTTCTGAAACATTTTTTATAAAAATTAATTGGTAACGTTCAGTTGTAGTAGCCGTTTTTTTCTAGTTCTAAGAGGGAGACATCGAATTTAGAGGAATGTGCAATTGCCAATTGACGAATAAAATCCTGTGGTTTCGGCACTTACGTTTTGTTTCAGATTTGGTCGTTACTGACGAACCACAGAGCGCCTACGATCCTGCGGATTATGCGGCTCTGCATAGCTTCCAGTCTGTTCATCTGCGATTTCGAGATGTGTATCCATGACGGACAACCATAGGTCAGTTTTGACCTAATTATTGCCTTGTAAATGTGAATTTTAGTGGCGAGGAAAAGGGTGCTTTTTGTTAAAGGCAATGATTTTAAAGCCCTGAAGGCGGAATTAGCTTTAGTAATCGCAGATTGAACATGTTTTGCCCAGTTAAGGCGGTTATCCATTTGTAAACCAAGATATTTCACTTGTTTTACCCATGGAATTAGTGTGCCTCCAAAGGTGAGGTTTTCTTGGGGGTGTCTATTAGACGGGATGAAGTAGATTGCTTGGCTTTTTTCAGCATTTATAGCAATACGCCAGTCGTTTGTCCACTCTTCTAGTTGGTTAAGTGCGGTCTGGATTTTTGGGATCATAAGGGGCAGATATTTGCCTCGATATAGGTAAGCAGTATCATCTGCATATTGGGCCGTAAGCACATTGTTTAGGGTTGGCAGGTCATAAACATATATATTGAAAAGGATTGGGGAAAGTAGAGATCCCGGTGGGGTGACAGTATGTCATTTTGCGTGGCGGAGATGTAGCGTTTTCGAAACGAACCGAAAAGGTGCGGTCTTGTATGAATTCCCTGATCAGATGGATTAGATATGTAGGGTAGTTAAGTGACATGAGTTTATATAGCAAGCCTTCGTGCCACACTCGATCGAATGCTTTCGCAACATCGAGAAAGATGCCTAACGTACTCTGCTTTCTGTTAAAGCCGTTGATTATGAAATCGCTGGTTCTAACAAGTTGGTGGTTGCATTAGAGGCCTTTTATGAAGCCGTATTGAGTTTTGGGGATGATCATATGATCATCCGACCATTCACTGAGGCGGACTTGGATAATTTTTTCTAATAGTTTTCCCAATGTGCACAGAAGGGAAATAGGGCGGTGATTTCGTGGAAATTTCAGGTATTTTCTAGGCTTTGGCATTAAAATCACTATTGCGTGTTTCCACGCTTTTGAGAAATAGCCTATCCTAGCTAGAGAAGAAGGAACTGATGCTGTTTGTGGGGGTGTACGCCCTATTTAAGCCTTGCGGTCTGGGCTTTCATCCGTGCTCGTACCGCGTGACGTAGGTGGGGACGCGTGCGTTCGCTCGCAGGGTAGTGAGTCACCCTACTGGCGAGCGCCTTTCGCGCGCCCGGGCGCGCACTGACGTGTCTCCACAACATGTTATTCTATCTTCAACATGTTTCCACGCTTTTGAGAAATAGCCTATCCTAGCTAGAGAATAAGGAACTGATGCTGTTTGTGGGGGTGTACGCCCTATTTAAGCCTTTCGGTCTGGGCTTTCATCCGTGCTCGTACCGCGTGACGTAGGTTGGGACGCGTGCGTTCGCTCGCAGGGTAGTGAGTCATCCTACTGGCGAGCGCCTTTCGCGCGCCCGGGCGCGCACTGACGTGTCTCCACAGCATGTTATTCTATCTTCAACATATAACAAAAAACAAATTTAGTCACATTGCAAAAGATTCCTTTGCGAAGATTTGTGATATTGTTCATTCATATATTTATATACAGAGAGTTTTATGTAACACCGAACATGTTAAAATGTACTCAATGCTAATTTTCCTATGTTCGATGTGTACTGGGACGCATCAAAGCATTGAGTGCAATGTGATTGGCTACGATTTCTAATTGTAATATAGTCAACCCAATTTACACCTTCCCTTCAAAAATAAATGCACTCTGTCAGTTATCGCAAGCAAATGATATTTGCTGTTCTAGCACTTGAAGCAGACGTAGACAAAGAACGGAGAGTTGAACATATCAATAATATTTACAAAGGAGGAAAATATTTTTCTGGTAAACTTATACCATGGAGAAATCAGTTCAAGAAATTCTCATGAATCATTTACTGTAAAATTTTCTGATTGACTAATACCATTTATTTTAACCATTTCGAACCTTATAAAATAGTTTGTGTCGAAAAATTTCATTGGCAAGAAGTTAGAAGTCCGTCGATATTATTGGAAGAGATGAAATTAAACAATGTATGTTATGTCGAAGAGTGTCCAATAATGTTCTTACTATTGCAATTGTCTGCACATAAGAGTTCTACAAGAATTTAAGTTTAGGTCCTACAAATTCCAACATTATTAGTTGCTGTATGACAAAATTACGCCAAAAAAATGTGTTTACTGATGGAGCGTTTATATCTTCTTGCCTTCTTTAATTAGTATTTTACTGATTAAAAATATAATAAAAGTTGTTAAGCATTACGTTGAACTAAAATATTGAAAATACAACATATTGTGGCTGATATAATAATTGACAAATTTAATTTATTTTTGACAAAAGTGTACATTGGGTTGACTATATTACTATTAGAAATCGTAGCCAATCACATCGTACTCAATGCTTTGATGCGTCCCAGTACACATCGAACATAGGAAAATTTACATTGAGTACATTCTAGCATGTTCGGTGTTACATAAAACTCTCTGTGTACTATGTCACTAGGATGTCGCGCGTAAAACAGTTTTTCAAATCTTCGGAAAACACAATTTTGCACGACATTCCAGTGAATATATTGTAGGATAGAAATAAATGAAAAACAAAATACAAATCTTCGCAAATGAACATTTTACAATGTAAATTACGGTAAAAGTAGGAAACGTTTAATTGCGAGAAGCACGAAGTTGGTACTTTCCTTAGTATACTTATTTTTTCAAAATGTTTCCTCCTTAAATAAAGATGTAGTTAAAATGTAGAGTTTTGTTCGTTTAAATAGCGCTCGACTTCCTCTTAACCAGGAAGTAAAATTTTGAGTTCAGAAAAGTCTGAAAATTTGGTTTGGTGGCTCCGCTACATTTGTTGCGCATTAGCGAGTGAGAAACGTGCTTGTTAAAACAGCCTTAAATAACAATATTTTATAAAAATGAATTTATTAAAACTATCTAAATTAAAATAAACAACAACAAGAAGGAACAAACAAAAAAATCAATCGCGGATAAAATGATATATTTTCACCGTCGCGAAAGTAGAAAAAAATAAAAACGAGAAGTCGGCGGAGTCTTCCTTCTAATTAATAGTTTAAAGTTCGGAAAGAGTTGAAAAAAAAACCTACGCGATAAATCAGCCCCCCTAATTTCGGAATGCGGAAAACCGTGCGCCATATTTCGATATAATAAATGGCCGCCGCGGTCGGCGCGCATTTCTTTTTTGCGCCCACCGTGAAATTTATAACGAATGTTTGTTTATTCGCGGATTTATGAGCCTCGCCAAGGAAAAAATATCGAGTTAAAATATACGTATGTTTAAAACTAATGTTTTCTAAAAAAAAAAAAAAAAAAATGATGGTATGTCGCTCATAGCACTTCCCCCATAATAATTATAATAATAATAATAATATATTTATTACCCACAGGAAATTAATCCTAATTACAAGGTAACATATAAAAAATACAAAATGTAAGTAAAGTAAAGTAAAGTAAATTTATTTACGGTAAACACCATTTGTACATAAAATTACAACGTAATATAATTAATTTAAAAAAAATATATAAAAATCAAATATAACAGCTAATCGACGTAATTGTGCGTGTATATATAGTAATTATAGAAATAACATAAATTGAATAACATAAATCATAGAAATAACATAAATTGCACAAACTAGAAATGATGTTTTAGCCTAAACTTTAAATTAGATAGAGTTGTGTTGAAAAGGTCAAACCATGGATGGGCACAATATTCATTCGCAAGAGCCATTAAGCGAGTCATCGAATTGTGAGATCCGGAAACTGTCCTGTGAGACTCAAGATAAAATAATTGTTTTGATCTTGTTGTCCTGCATGGGACCAACAAATTTATTTGCTCCAAGAGGAAAGGTGATTCCAAAGATCCATTAATTATCGTTAGTAGTGTACATAAGTCAGATGTTATCCGGCGATCATGAAGTGTTGAAAGGTTTAGTTCGTTCAAGATGATCTCGTAGTCACCGGGGACATGTTGATATCCTTTCTTGTATTCCATGAAACGAAGGAATTTCTTTTGAACTGATTCTACCAAATTGATATGCAAAGAAGTTGATGGTGTCCAGATACAGGTTCCGAATTCCAAATGACATCGTACGAGCGAACAGTATAAGGTGTACATACATTCAATGCTTAAGTTTCTTCCAAACTGCCTCACAAAACCCCACATTCGTAGAGCTTTGTTAGAAATATTTTGAATGTGTGTGGCAAAGGAGAGTTTAGAATCGAAGGTAATACCTAAATCCTTGATTGAATTAATCTTTGTGAGATTGGATGATCCGATGGTGTAGGTAAAGTTGACTTGGGTTTGGCGTCTTGTAGTGGACATTGAAAAACATTTAGCGGTATTTAAACGTAACTTATTTGAAAAACACCACTCGTTGATACGACCCAAATCTTCCTGTTTCAAGGCGCAATCGTCGATAGTATTTACTATTTTAAATAGTTTGAGGTCATCAGCATACAATAAACATTTACAATGTTTAATGGTCGTTGTTAAGTCATTAATAAACATGTTGAATAATATAGGACCACAATGTGAGCCTTGGGGAACACCTGATGTTACCGGAAAGGGGTTTGAAATAAAATTATTTATACGAACATGTTGAATTCGATCGGACAAAAACGATGACAGCCATTTTACAGTATCCAAGTTTACACCATACGCTCTTAATTTTTCTAATAACAGATTGCAGTCTATTCGATCAAATGCCTTGGAGAAATCTGTATATATCGTGTCAACTTGACATCGTGATTCCAAGGCATTTGAGAGGTACTGTTTGTACTCTAATAGATTGGATGTAATTGATCTATTAGGCATAAATCCGTGTTGGTTGTCAGATATAAATTGCCGGGAAAACCATTGCAATTGGCGTGCTACTATTCTATCAAGCAATTTTGGAATTACTGACTGAATAGCTACACCCCTATAATTTTCAACAAGATGCCTAGATCCTTTTTTAAAAATTGGAATGACGTAACTGGCTTTCCACTTTGAAGGCATTACACCCAAATTAAGCGATTTTAAAAACAGTAAATAAATAGGGCGACAAAGTGAATATAAACAATTCTGGAGAAAGTAGCTTGAGATGGCATCAGGTCCTGATGAGAATGATGGTTTAAGGCTTGCAATAGAGTTAAAAACATCTTGAATACTAACAACCAGCCGGTTATCATGAATAGAATATGAATGGCTTACGTTTTGTGAATCAGAGGTGTAATTTGAAACTGTATATACGGACGAAAAATATTCCGAAAATAGGTCGACAATACCAGAACCGGAGTCAGCAGTGGTATCATTGTAAGACATTTCTGAAGGATAACTATTTTCATTTTTGAGTTCTTTGACGTATCGCCAGAAATATTTAGGATTTGATTTTAGAGATGATTCAACATGTGATAAATAATCCTTATAATTTAAGCTTGATAAAGTTTTGCACTGCTTACGAATATCAGAAAATAAACAATAATCATCGTATGAACCACTATCTTTATACTTTGCATGAGCTGTTTTTTTTATCCGTATTAAGGATTTTAATTCGCTAGACATCCAGCGAGGATACGATTTATTACTACTATAAATATATTTGCAGGGAATTAAGCTCTCAATTGCTGAATTAATAATTGTGTAAAATTTGTCAACGTCCTGATCTATATCATCATTTGATAGTATTAAATCCCAATTAAATGTGTTAAAGTGCATATTTATTAAATCGTAATCAGCTAACTGAAACAAATATTTTTTTTCATATGTGGCTATGTTATTTACATGATCGACTGATAAGTTAATGTTATAAGCACAGTGATGAATACTAGTAGAAAGAAGTGGCTCGGCAGACGATGAGATTACTGCATTAGTAGCAGACGCAAAACATAAATCTAAAAAAACGCCCCGTGAATTTGGAATATTATTGAATTGATTGGCATTTAGGTAGCTATAACAATTTAAAAGCGTATTGGCAATAGTACAAGTAATAGGTTGGGTAGGGTTATACCATTTGATATGGGGTAAGTTGTAGTCACCACATATTAATATGTTGTTACAGTCATGTAGTTCACATATGTCTTCAAGGCGAGTACAATGTTGTTGGTATTTGTCAATAGATGAAGATGGAGTAATGTACACCCCCCCCCCCCCCAACTATGTAAGATATTTTATTTAGTTTAAACATAACGAAAATTTGCTCAATCGTGTTATCACATGAAATGAACGTTGATGTATAGCATTTTTTAATTGCGATTAAGATACCCCCACCTCTAACTTCACCATTTATGGAACGATCAGATCTGTAATTAGATAGCTGGAGCTGACTACTTGGTATGCTTTCATAAAGCCATGTTTCTACAATAACTATTATATCATAATCGGTACTATTTACATTAATTAACAGATCGGTTTTTTTTTTTTCCACATGAGGTGCTATCGCTTTGCGTCCCTGCACTACGGTCTCCGTGGTCCTTTTGTGCTCCTCTGGTTATTTTACTCCCTGTATATTCCTGTGTCTTCTAGGAAGTTCAGGAGTTTGGGCCAGGGGATGTTCTTGAGCTGTTCTTCAGGAAGCACGGGCTTCCCGAGTTGCTCCGTGCGTTGCCGTTTATAGGCTTCGCATGTGCACAGTAGGTGTTGGGGAGTTTCCTCTTCTTCCAAGCACCCACGGCATAGGGGGCTTTTCTCAAGACCCATCCTATGTTTGTGCTTATTCAGGTCACAGTGCCCAGTAATTAGTCCTGTGATTTTCCTTAGTTTCATTCTGCTCAGTCCTGACAGCGCTAATGCGCTATCAGGTACCGGGCCATCCAGGAAGAGTCTCGTGTGCCTCATTCCCATTTGGTTGTGCCATGCCTTTGTATGCTCCTCTGCTAACTTGCGTCGGATTATTTCCTTTCCGGTTTCATGTGGTATTCCGAAAGCGGGTTCAGGTCCTATAAATTCACCTGTTGCCCCTTGTTTGGCCAGCAAGTCGGCCCCCAAGTGTCCAATAATTCCTTGGTCCTTGGGTATCCATACTAGCTGTGTTTTTGTTGTTGTCGCCAGTGCGTCCAGCCTGTTTATGCAGTCTATAACCAGTCTGGACTGAACTATCGGCGAGGCTAGCGCTTTTAGGGCTGCCTGGCTGTCCGACATAATGGTAATTGGTCCTTTGTTGAGTCCCGACTCCATTATGTGGTGGGCACACCAGTCAATGGCGGCCACTTCAGCCTGGAAGATGGAGGCATGTTTCCCCAGAGCAACCGTGAATTGTTTGCTCCGGTTACAGCCTCCATAGATTCCAGCCCCGGTTCCTTTAGTGTTTTTGGATCGGTTAATTTTGTTCTAATGCCGCCACAGTTTTGAAAGTATATGTTTAGTTTTTATAGAATATAAAAAAATGATAAAACGTAAACTTAAAATTATACAATAAAAATATAGCACGTTGTACAAAATAATAGTTTAAAATATACATTACGAATCAATAAAACACTTGATTAATTTCAGAGGGTTGTTGAACAAATCACAACTTTCGGGCAAACTATTAAATAAATTACTTATAACATGTCAGAGCTGGGATGAATCCTCAAAAACAGGATTCGAATCACGAATCCGAATCACCTAATATGATTCGAATCACGAATACTCGAATAAAGGATTCGTAAGTGAAAAATATGATTCGAATCAAAGATTCGAACCTTCATTTTTGAATCACGGATACAAATTCTTTAAAAATAAATTTGAATCTATTATTTGCAACCAGTAATATTTTATTCCATCTGTTTCTATTAACAAAAATGTACATTTACCGACTAAATATCTGATTATATAATGATTTTAATTAATGATGATATATGTGTTATTGAACTTCATTTTAAATCTGTGTTTTATACGCGTGGCGCATGAAGTAAAATTTCGAGTTTAGAAAAGCCCCGTGAAAATTTGTCTCAGGTCGCTGCGCGACCCGAGACAAATTTTCTACGCGTGGCTTTTCTAAACTCGAAATTTTACTTCACGCTGAGTCTGGGAGTGGACCGTCAAAATTTTCTACATGTCAATATTTTCGATATTTCTAGATTTATGTCAATTTATTCACAGTTTGTTATTGTATTAAATGCAACTTTAATATTAAATAAAAACGTTTTTTTTTAGGAATAGAATATTCACCCATTAAGAGCCGACCAAATTATAAAGTTAACTCTAAAAGTTAATTTTAGATAAAATTTTTAATCTTTTTCTATGATTTCAATGAATGATTTATTATATTACATACGTCGATTTTTTTAAAAAAGTTAAATTTAAAATTCAAACGAGTGTTGTCCACTCCCAGACTAAGCATGAAGTAAAATTTCGAGTTTAGAAAAGCCCCGCGTAGAAAATTTGTCGAGGGTCGCGCAGCGACCCGAGACAAATTTTCACGGGGCTTTTCTAAACTCGAAATTTTACTTCATGCGCCACGCATATAAAACACTGATTTTAAGTGAAGTTAAAAATGCACTGAAAACCAACCCAACTTCGATATTTTTTCAAAATTAGATGTTTTCTTTCCTATCCATGCTGTAAACCTTCAGATATTCGTTGTTTTCTTGTAAAAAAACTTCGATTCCCTGCAGTCCTTCGGTCTCCGAAGACCATGGTTGGTCCTTCGAGCTGTAGCCTTTGTAAAATGGTAATAAACTTAGTAATCTAGAGTGATCCTTCAATTTGAAACTTCTAAGAACCAGTGTTGTCCACTCCCAGACTAAGCATGAAGTAAAATTTCGAGTTTAGAAAAGCCCCGTGTAGAAAATTTGTCGAGGGTCGCGCAGCGACACGAGACAAATTTTCACGGGGCTTTTCTAAACTCGAAATTTTACTTCATGCGCCACGCGTATAGAACACTGATTTCAAGTGAAGTTAAAAATATACCATTAACGTTGGATATTTTTCATGGTTAAGTAACCAAATATCCAATCACAAATATTTGAATTATTCGAAAATTTCAATATTTATATTCAAATATGAATAATTTAGTGATTAAAATATTTATATTAGAATATTTAACTATTTGAATTAATCGAATTCGAATCCCAGCCTGAATAGCGATGATTCGAATTATTTGGGAGGATTTGAATTTTTATAAGGATTCGATTCCTTTTATAAGGATTCGAATCCTTTTATAAGAATTCGAATCCTTTTATAAGGATTCGAATCCTTTTATAAGGATTCGAATCCTTTTATAAGAATTCGAATCCTTTTATAAGGATTCGAATCATCTACGTCTGGATTCGAATACTAACCCTTTTAAAAAAATGTAACGAATCCGGATCACGAATCCGTTTTCACTAAAGTATTCGAATACCTCTGTTGAATCCTCTAAAAGGATTCGAATCCGGGAATCGAATCCTGAATGATTCGAATCCCAGCCCAGCTCTGTAACATGTATTGGTGATTTCAAACCAAAATTCGCCTTGATAGAACTAATACTGAAGGTAGGCTTATGCCGACTGTTGAAAGCTGGAACATCCTACGAGTTGCAACATACGGGAGCAGTAAATCTTGTGATGCATGAGGTTATACAAAAAAAAATAATACAAGCTTTTCGTCTACGGTATTGCAGCGATTCAACATTAAATTTCTGCAGCAACAAGTTTTGATCAAATCCTCTGCACGGGTGGAACCCCTCGGATTTCATATAGAGAAATTTAAGAAATTTACGTTAGACATTCTCAATTAAAGCTGTTTGCTGCTGACTCAGGGGGAACCCTACTAGTGATGCATATTCCAACTTCGAACGTACATAAGCGTTAAATAATGCCTTCAAAGCTGCAGGATTGTTGAGGTTAGACGAATTTCGATGAATGAAACCAAGCGACTTGTACGCGGACTCAATAATTGACTGTATTTGGGGATTGAAAGTAAAATGGGCGTCAAAAATTACTCCTAAGTCCTTGAAGACATTAACCTTTTCAAGAGTTGTATTGGTAACCTTATATGAGAACTCTATAGGATTAGACTTTTTGGTGAATGATATGAACTTACACTTAGCACTATTTAAGTTGAGCCTATTATTAATACACCAATTCTATATAATATTGAGTGAATTTTGCAAATATAGACAATCCTCCACTTTATTAATGTTTGCATACATTTTCTAGTCGTCTACGTATAATAAGTGTTTACACGGTAATAAGTTAGATAAGTAATTGATGAATAAAATGAATAGTAGAGGCCCCAAGATGGAGCCTTGTGGTACACCTGAAGATGGATAATATGAGGTAGATTTATAACCATTCAATGATACATATGATTCTCGGTGTTTAAGGGGGTCTTCCGGTATAATTTTCGATTTTTTTTTGCATGAAATCAAAGCTAAACATGTCTAGAATATGTGGGTAAAAGGATATTTCGATCCGGAAAATATTTACGTCGCTACAGGCCTTTGAATGCATCGCCGTCCCGAGCGGTATGGGTCGCGCAGGTATAACTTTAATCTCGAATTTCATAAATTTTGATGAGTATGAGTTTTTTGGTCCGCCATATTGGATCCGCCATTTTGAATTTTTCATATTTGACCTTAGATTCGTATTCAAAAACCTAGATATTGACTACTGTTTGCGAATTTTCCGCCGAATACTTTGAATTACACAGAAAAAATGTTTCGCAAACTTTAAACGCGTTTTTCTCGAAACTGCATTTTTCAAAACTGCGAGCATTCTAGCGTTTGAACAGTTCAACCAATTGACTTCGTTCTTTGCTTCCGTTATTGAAAACACTTTTCTTCATGGAATGAACTAACCTCCCGGTGCAATTTGCAATTTTAAAGATTTTTTACAGCCTGTCAAAGTCAAAAAATCGACCGACTTTTTTTTCAAATGCCCGCCATTTTGTCAAATTTTGAGTTTTTTCAAAATTTCATAGTTTATTCCATTCTCTGAACTATACTCTTCAAGAAACTGAGCTGATTTTGTTTCTAGGTGACGAATAGCGACCCCTAGGCTGCTCGCAGTTTTGGAACATTTCCGCTGGGCAGCCGTCATATTGGACGCCATTTTGATTTTTTCGACTCGACAAAAATCCCAATTCTAGAGCAAGAATGAATAAAGATTTTAAAAAACCCCAGGTCTCTAACTCTTACCAGTTCCCTGGAAAAAAAATCCAAATTTTGGGTCAATTATACCGGAAGACCCCCTTAAGATAGGGACCTATAAGTGCAGACGCATTCTTTCCAAATCCAAAGTTCTCAAGTTTAGTTCGTAATAATTCATGATCAACTCTGTCGAAAGCCTTGGTCATGTCCGTATAAATTACATCAATTTGCCCCGACGAGTCTAGACATTCAGCAATTTTGTGAGTTATAATAGTTAAGTTTGTGACCGTTGATCTATTCGGAACGAAACCATGCTGCTGAGGAGATATATATGGCGAGACATGTCTAATAATTTGATCGTATAAAGTTCTTTCAAGTACTCGTACCTTTGCTAAGTGTGATAATATTGCAATTGGGCGATAATTTGTCATATCGTTCTGATTTATTGATGTTTTGGGTATGGGGCAGATTGATGCAATTTTTAGTTGGCTTGGAAAGTTACAAGTTGTAATACATAAATTAAAAATAATTGTTAGTGGCTGGAACAGAACTGATGCACAATCTTTTAAGAAAAACGCAGGTAACCTATCATTCTTAATCGTGAATATATTTGGTAGTTTTCTTAAGTAGTTGTAGATATTTTTCTCAGTTGTAGGATATAATGAAAAAAATGGGGTATTGCTAAAATGCACAGATGTGTTGCCGTTGGAGGGATGTATAAAAACAGATACAAAAAAATCACAAAAACCGTTGACAATTTTTTCCGGTGAATCAAAGTTCACATTGTCGTATTTTAAAACAGATGGAATTCGGGACGGATTAGATTTTTTAGAATTAATGTAGGAACAGAATTCTTTGGGGTTAGTTGTTAGTTTTTGTTCTATATGTGAAATATGGTTTCAATGAGCGGTAAATGTTTTCTGTTTAACTAAAGCTCTCGTCTTTTTAAATTCTGGTAAGGATGATGGGTCTACCCTAGCAGTTTTCCTGAGTTTGTTTTTCTTTTTAATCATCTGTTTTATTTCATAGTCAAACCAGGGAGGATATTGATGTTTTTCATTTAACTTGAATACTGGTATAAACTTGGTAAGCGAACTATTTATAACATTATAGAATTCATTAAGGGCAAGATTAGAATCAGTATAATTAGAAAGATAACTCCAATCGATTGTGCATAAATGAAAATAAAGAGATTTATAATCACCTCTCTTGAAAAAAAAAAAAATTTAGTAGCGTTGATATTAATTGGAAACAACACAGTGGTGCATTTTAGGTCAAATGAAAGAGTCGGATGATATAAGTCCTCAGGCACCAGAGAGATGTTGATCCTAAGTAAATTCGTTATTAAAGTCAACAACATCTAAAATATTGCCGACACTGTGTTTAATAGTATTGTGTTGATGTAATCCTAGATATGTACAGAAATTAGTGATAATTATAGATTTTTCAGAGAAACTGCTAGTAGATGACGTTAAAATAGCACAATTAAAATCTCCCACAACAAGCACATAATTATTACCAAAATCAAAGTCAATCAGCAATTCAAAAAATGTTTTTGTATCAAAAGTTGACACATCAGGTGGAATATAAATTAAAACGATATATAACCAGTTAGTATTGATTCGATATTTGCATAGAAGTAGATCTATAATAGGAACTTGTAATTTAATGTAATTTGTAGATATGATTTCTATATTATTTGTCTCTTTGGATGCTAGAAGTACTTCCCCTCCCTTTAATCGACCAGTTAGAATTGTGTTCCTATCGTCCCTAAATATTTTGTAGTTGTTATCAAACAATTCACTATTGGAGACATTGGGGGTAAGCCATGTCTCTGTTAATAAGATTAACAAACGTCTTGATAATCTGTTTACGTCTACAAACGTCTTGATAATCTGTTTACATCTTTTGGTATGAACATTAAAAATAATCAACCAACAAGAGTATTCTCCAATATACACGGTAACATATCATCATCATGTATCGATTATATCGTCACAAATCTCGAAACAAATATGCAGAAAATTGAGGTAATTAATGCAAATATAGGAGATCATTTAGCGCTTGTTGCTTCAATCAATTTAACACTCAAACGTGAAAGACTGCAAGTTTGCAAGAGGTTATTAGGTGAATTTAATCTATCAGTATTAAAACATAGCCTACATTTAATTGACTGGAACATTTTAAACAAAAAAAAAACGATATCAACACTAAATTTAATTTCTTTCTAGATACCATTAATGATTGCCTCAACCAATGCTGTCCCCTTGTGTACAAACAAGTTTTTCTTGAAAGCGACGATAAGGAATGGGTAACTGAGTCAATTAAAAAAAAGAGCAAAGAATTAAAATAAATTATTTTGGATTACAAAACATTTAACTGACCCAAACTTGGAAATGCAATATAAACAAAAGAAGAAAGATTTGAAAGCTGATATATCGTCTGCAAAAAAGACACTTAATTCTAACTTAATCAATAGCTCGAGAAACGTCATAAAAACCACTTGGAAAATTGTTAAAAAGAAAATTGGCCGCGCTAAGAAAAATAGAAGTCCACAAACAATCATTGTTGATAATAATATAAAAACTTCTTCCATAGAAATTGCAGAAAGCTTCGCAGATTACTTTTCGGATATTGTTCCAAATTTAGTACAAAATATGTTCCAAAATTCACATTTAGGCAAATGCACTATAACAAATTTTGTAAACTCAAATTCATTTTATATTGAACCCATTACTGAAGCTGACATTATTAAAGTAATTAATACATTTTCTAAAAATTCACCTGGTCCAGATGAAATTTCACTTACCACATTAAAATCAATCACAAGTAGTATTCTTCCACACTTACTATATCTATACAATGAGTCTATTAAAGAATCTGTATTTCCTGATTGTTTAAAAATAGGACGTGTTACACCAATATTTAAAAAGGGTAGTAAGGAAGACTTGAGCAACTACCGGCCTATACAATTACTATCATTATTTTCAAAAATATTTGAAAAGATAGTTAGTACTAGAATGAATAACTACTTACGAATTAACAACATTATAAATTGTAACCAACATGGATTTACGCTTAAAAAATCGGTCGAAACAGCACTTTGCTCATTTATAGATTTTGTCATAAATAAACTAGATAAAAGAAAATACGTTGTGCTTTTGCTGTTCGACCTGACGAAAGCTTTCGATTGTGTTGATATAAATTTTATAATAACAAAACTTGAAGCATATGGATTTAGAGGTCATTTTTCTAAATGGTTACTTTCTTACCTATCAAACCGAAGTTTCTTTGTTGAAGTCAATAAATTTAAATCTACTTGTAAACAAACGTTTTATGGTGTTCCGCAAGGGTCAGTATTAGGCCCACTTTTGTTCCTTTTATTTATCAATGACCTTCCGGAATACTTGATAGAAACCGCATTATTATTTGCTGATGACACCGCAATATTAGTGACAGCGGACAATCGTACTGAATTAATTGACAAAATAACAAATGTCATACACAGAATGAATGAATGGTGTGCCGCCAATCACTTAATATTAAATTCGTCTAAAACGGTATGTATGCATATAGGTAAGAAACGTCAACTGCCAAATGACTTCAAAATCATAATAAATGACATCAAATACCCGCTCGTAGACTGTGTGAAGTACCTAGGTGTGCACATAGATCGGAAATTGACATGGAGAAACCACACCGATCATGTTTGTAGAAAGTTAAGTGAGGCACATTTTGTAATCTTTAGAATGAAGAAAATACTTTAATGACTCTGTACTATGCATTTGCCTACCCTCACCTGCCTTTTAATATACTGGCATGGGGAAGAGCAGTTGATGCTCATAATGTATTCATGGCACAGAAAAAAATTATTAAATCAATGTTTGGTCTTCAGAGACTAGATACATGTAAACATGTATTCGTAGCAAAAAAAAAATGTTAACACTGTTATTATATATCCTGTGGGTGTCCTACTTCAAGATTCCTTAGTGACAATTGTGGGGACACCTTTGATATACTTAATGGCCAGGCTCTGTTCACCGTTATTCTGCCTTTCCATTAACTGTTGACGAGTATCCTTAAGGAGTTGGATCTGCATAGGGGTACGATCCGGTGCTACACTAATGTCCTTTAGATTCAAGTTCCGACATGATTTTAGAAAATATGCTAGCTTCTTTCTGGGATGGAAATCTAAGTTTCAGCGGCCTAGCATGAGATCCAGTTTTCCTAACTCTTGAGAGAGATACGTCAGATGGTAAGTTAATTACGTTTTTATTTTGAATAGCTTTTTTCAGTTGTTTTAGGTCTTCTTTGGCTCGAGTGTTAACATTTTTATTTGTCTCTCATTTGTAAACGTCAATTTATCAATAGATAGTATTAAACAAGTAAGGTTATGTTTTCAAGCTACTGACTTGTAAAATTTTAACAAGTCAGTATACTAATTTGTTAAAATTTAACAAGTTAGTACTGAAATAGTAATTTATAGTTTTTCGTAAATTGAATTTATTAAAGAAAAATACAATAAATATTATTATTCTTAAAATAATAATTAATTTAATCAAATAAACAACATAAGTATCCACGGAAATGCTTCATAACTTACTACATATTTTTTTGTAATTCCAATTTGATTAAATTTACCAAATAATTGTATAAACTTTTGATTGTTGACTCATCTAACACTTAATTTCCGATCCAGCGTAAATTAACTTCAACAAAGAACTCTTTCGTTTTTTATTTACTATGTGATCGATGATTTCTTCTTTATAGCCATTGTTCGTCTATACAAATTAAAATGAGCGCCTTCCATAGTTTAGTCAACAGATTGTTTAGTATACCCTTATCAGAAATTGACTCCAACAAAGAACTTAGAACAATAAAAACCATAGCCACGAACAATGGCTATAAAGAAGAAATCATCGATCACATAGTAAATAAAAAACGAAAGAGTTCTTTGTTGAAGTTAATTTACGCTGGATCGGAAATTGTAAATCCAAAATCATATGTCTCTATCAATTTTGTTAATAATAAATCAAATGTAATCATCAACTCGTTGAACAAATTAAATATCAATTCTATTTGTGTTAATAAAACCAATTTAGGGAAAATATTAATTAATAACAAAGATCAAACAGAAAGGGGTGAAAAAAGCGGCGTATATCAATTGCACTGCAACGATTGCGAAGCCATTTATATCGGCCAAACTGGACGACATTTTAATACTCGTTTAAAAGAACACAAAAAATCTATCTTGGATAACCAGGCAAAAACAGGCTTCGCTAAGCATTGTATTGATAATGGCCATTTTTTCACTCCCTCGAAATTTAAAACATTAAAATCATAAACAAATCGAGGAAACTTAATTACTGGGAAATTTTTTACATTAAGGATGCGATCAAAAAGGGCCTATATGTAACCAACGACAATTTAGACGCAATTAACACCCCGCTGATCGACACCTTTGTCAAATTACGCTCCAGTAATCAGGTCTCCTCCCACCCTACTTAGTCTTAAGCCATTAGCCTTAATTCCCAATGTATAAAACGCGGTCCGCTCTTTTGTAAATCATAGTAATCCTTGTAAACCACATTGATAATGGTCGTCTGACCGAAACTAGTCGTGGAAATAAAATATTGAATTTGTGAAACAAAAACCAAGTGTTTTATTCTATCAACCTCAAATAATTGTATTTTAATTAATTACAAATGATTGACAAATAATATATATAACAATATACGCAAGTTAACGGGTTTTACTGGCTCCAGAAGGTGACTGGCTCGTCTGGCGACTCGCCAGTCATATCCTTCTGTCCGCCAGTAAAAACCGTTTTAACAATGCTAATAATGTTAAATACTATTATCATTAGACTTCTTTAAGTTAAAAACCATGACGTTAGTAGTTCTCATGAGTCTATCCTCAATCTCTGGTACAATATTTTCTACTTGAAAAGTATTCTTCCTGATAGATCCAATTCAGTTTTCAGAGATATGTTCTCAGCCTTAAGTTCATTAATTTGGTCATTCAGAGAAGCAATAGCATTAGTACAAACATTTATTTGTTCCTTGATCTCTACGGAAAATGTTTGAAACTGATTTTCAAAAATTGCTTTCATGGCAGAGATTATGTCAGTTTTCAATGCATTATCATTCTCAGTAAGACTCGATTTGTTGTCTGGTACATTTAAGCAAGAATTGCATATCCACTTCCCATCATTATTTCTGAGACTATCCTTTCTCCTATTAGGTTGGATAAACTGATTGTAAACACCACAATAGGTCATTTTTAATAGTTGTTAATGAATTACTTCTTAAAATAGGTAAGCGATAAAAAAAAGAAATAAAACAGGGAACACTTTTCACACCCCAGGAGCGAGTCAGGGGTGACTGACAGACATACAGGGTTCGCTACGGTAGGGATAACATATATAAAAACAGAGGTAGTGAAAATGAAAATTATAGTTGTGCTAATGAAAATCGAAGTTTTGCAGTATGAATAATTTTAATAAAGCATTCGGCTGTTAATTATTTATTTTTCACGACAATGATGGTTGATAAAATCCATACAGATAGTGTGAGATAGAGATAAGTGGAAGACGCGGTCACCTCCGACCGTCTATGTGCGAGCACAAAAAAAAGTGAAGAAATTTTTTTTTTTTCATTCATACAATGGCCTTAGTAACTTGACTATTTAGCCAACATCAATTGTATATTTGTATATGTATATTTAGACGTCACAACACATTCATACACATCCATGGAACCGGAGACGAGTATTTTTCGTTAGAAAAATTACTCGCCTCCGCTGGGAATCGAACCCAGATCACCTCCGTGGCCGATTGGCGAAACCGGCGGCTCAACCGCTCGGCCACGGCGGGCCCAAACGTGAAGAATGGAAACCAACCAAAATTTGCGAACAAATCAATTAATAATTTCTTAAATTAATTTCTCATCTGGCACTTGGTGAAACATATTACACTATGTAAAGTTAATTAAAGGAAAGGCACTTGGTATTGTTTCACAATTAAATCTTTATTCCGACTAGTTTCGGTTTGTTAGACCATTTTCAAAGGAATGTGACATTCCTTTGAAAATGGTCTAACAAACCGAAACTAGTCGGAATAAAGATTTAATTGTGAAGCAATACCAAGTGCCTTTCCTTTAATTAACTTTACATAAATCAATTAATACTTACTCACTCATTCTCCTTGGCAGAATTTAATAAAACTCACACTGAACGTTACCAATAGTGTACATAAATTTAAGCATTTAATATGCAATTAAAACAGCACAAATTATCAATGGAAGGCAGAGCAGAAACGTACGTACGTACTAATGCTAAACATAATGTATTTAAACAGTTGATGCTTGACGTACTAAATTTATTTCACTCTAACCAATTAGTTAAAGATTTCACTTCAAGTTAGTGGTTTATACGCGTGGCGCATGAAGTAAAATTTTAAAACGTGTTTAAAACATGTTTAAAACATGGTTAAAACATGTTTAAAACGTGTTTAAAACAGAATATACAGGGCATTTTTCTTATGAGTATACATACCCTGATAATTACAGCGTTTTTAAAATTTGCGGGAATTCGTCGTTTCCAAGCGGTTAATTTAAGGCTTTTAACGAGTGTGCTCCACTCCCAGACTAAGCATGAAGTAAAATTTCGAGTTTAGAAAAGCCTAATTTGGATTGGCCGCTCCGCTTCGCTACGCGGCCAATCCAAATTAGGCTTTTCTAAACTCGAAATTTTACTTCATGCGCCACGCTTAAAAACACTGATTTACAGTGAAGTTAAAAACATACACACTTACAGCAACGATTATAGCAACCTAATATACGTTAGAGTTATTGGGTTGCCTATAATCACTGAATTAAACAATTCGTTCAGCACAGAATTTGACTCAAGTTTTATTCACATTTACATATTGGTTTGCTAAAGCCGTATATTTTAAACTTTGCGATATTTCAGTGTTTTATACGTGTGGCGCATGAAGTAAAATTTCGAGTTTAGAAAAGCCTAATTTGGATTGGCCGCTCCGCTTCGCTACGCGGCCAATCCAAATTTTCAGGCTTTTCTAAACTCGAAATTTTACTTCATGCTTAATCTGGGAGTGGAAACACTCGTTCGAAACTTCAAATTGAACGCTTTAAAAAAAAAACAACTAAAACCTGAAATATTACAGCGCACACATCGGAATATGTACAATTCTGTGCAATAAAATTAAGCACAAGTCTTATAACTATTTTTCACAATATTCTAGTTGTATAATTTGGGTCTGTGTTCATTGCCTAGCAGCAGTTTCAATAAATGATAAAACACCATAACTTGAATAAACGTAATAAGTAATAAGTACATTTAAAATAAATATTTCCTGTATAATTAAAATTGTTTATTAAAATAAATATTTCCTGTATAATTAAAATAGTTTAAGAATAATTTAAACTCCCTCGCGTAATTTTTCACCCTGAAACTACCGCATTTAATCATAATTAGCTATACATTATTCGACCTCGATTTGGCCTCACATAAATAAAGGGCCGTGTGTTTGGGTGTTAAGGTGCTATGAATTATAGCCTATTACATAGGGCGAAATCACGTTTATATACCTCTATGTGTGTGTGTTCGTGTGTGCGAATGTGTGCAAATATAGGGCTAGCTCAAACTCACACCCAAAAATATATACCTCATAATTATACACCGAAAACGGATTTAGATTAATTTAATGACTAGTTTTTGTAGGGTAAGTTATAACACCTTACACTGCTTTATTCATAGACTTAAGATGACAGTTTTATGACGCTGACGTAAAGTAAGAATATTATTAATAATAATAATAACTATATTGCCCAACAACCATTACAGGACAAGAAAATAATTATACATGATTCTTATAGTTTTATAAATAACATTATTGTCGGAAACTAATACCTACTTAAGAAATTTGATTTGAGAACAACCGCTAATATATATAAAAACAGTAGTACAATAAATAACAAATTAAGTAAAAATATCATCAAAAATCTTATTCGCATTTCTACACATGCTCTGGACAGGGGATTTTCGCAGAGCTATGGTTCTGGCAGTAGGAATAAAAAATTAAGTAATTACTGCCTTATTAAACACGAATGACAAAAACTGATTTTATGAGAAAAAGTTGTGGTTAAAAGCTAATGAAGCTTCAATCCAATTGCATTCGTGTGTATTCAGTGAAACAGCTAGAGTAGTAAATATTTTGTCAATTAAGTTGGCATGTTTAACAATTAACGAATTCCAGCATAGTTGTCGCAAATAGCTATTATCGTCAAGTCGGGCGTAATTATGTAATATGTGTAAATATTAAAGCTATCTCGTAACAATTGGCCTCGCTGAATAATGCACGAATTTTAATTAATCGCAAAAGGCTCTTTGCGTATTGAAAACGTTGCGGTGCAGCGCGGAAGTTGATTAATTCGCGAAAGCGACGTAATTGATTGGAACAGGGAACGCGGGTTTTCCTTGGCGCCGAAACAAACTTTATTCCTCATTTCGAATTGGAATTTGAACGTTATAATCGGCGTTTAATGAATGGGATAAATTTTAATTAACGCTTGCTAGGGGTCGGACGGATTGAAAGAGTGACCGCAGTCCGGCCGAATTTTAACTTAAATTAAATACGGGCCGGGGGAATGCGTTTGACACGCGGTAAAGTCCGACACATGCACACACTGAAGCGACACGGGGGGGTTTACTTTTCCCCCCCTTTCCACTTCCACTTATACTGTCGCGCAAGTCTGCAAAGTTGAACGTGCATTATTTAATACAGGTGTAATGGAATGGGTCCGTTTGTCTGTCACTCAGTCGGGTTTTGTTAATTGTTTAACAGCTTATGTCCGGATGCATTAGCGTTGCTTATATTAAAGGCCTTGTTTGATATGGATTACGCGAGGAACGACACACGCCCCGCGTTGCCGGTCCATTTGCTCGGAAATTGCAGAATATGCAAATATCGGCTAATGGTGCAAATATTAAATGTTAATTAATTAGTGGTGTGGCTCTCTTATCAGCATGCAGAAATGCTACCGCAAAGATATTTTACGCTGCGGCCGTTGTAAATTAATTTAGAATGTGTTTGAATTAGGTGAAGTTGAGTTTGCTTTAAGGCTTGACTTGATTTTCAAGTTACTCGACTTGATATCAAGGTTTTGAATGTTGAATCAAGTACAGTGGTAACTCGATACACTACCTTAATCCGTTCCAGATCCTAGGACTTGCTGTTGGAGATATTCGCTACGTTGCGAATCTCATGGCGCAAGGTCGTGGTGACATCCTTGCTTAATTTCGAGCGGATGATTCATTTTGTGCGGCGCAAATTGTCGCGTTGTCATATTTTCTTTTTCTATGTACTATTCAATATATTATTCCACCGATGTGAAGATAGCCACGGATTTTCCTGCCACGGATTTTGGCGCCTACACCATCACACGAATTATGGAACAGATTCCCCAGATTTTCAAAATTTCTTAACTCCCAAACCACATATTTTATTTTCAAAATTTCTTCAATAATTGATTAAAAATATACATGGAGCGAGTATAAATAACCAGAATGTTGTAACTCTTAATTGTTCTTTATTTAAACAATATATTGCTGTCCCGCGTATGTCACCTTTCATACCAAATATTCAAAAAATCATATCTCTAAAAACTCCTATTTTATTTTCCAAATTTCTTCACTAATTGTTTAAACAATATATCTAGACCGAGCATAGATGGTCAAAATGTTGTCACTCTTATTTGTTAATTATTTATATAATATATTGCTGTCCCGCGTATAGCACCGTTCATACCAAATATTAAAAAAATCATATCTCTTAAAAATCCTATTTTATTTTCCAAATTTCTTCACTAATTATTTAAACAATACATCTAGACTAAGCATAGATGGTCAAACTGTTGTCACTCTTATTTGTTAATTATTTAAATAATATATTGCTGTCCCGCGTATAGCACCGTTCATACCAAATATTACAAAAATCATATCTCTTCAAAATCCTATTTTATTTTCCAAATTTCTTCACTAATTGTTTAAACAATATATCTAGACTAAGCATAGATGGTCAAAATGTTGTCACTCTTATTTGTTAATTATTTATATAACATATTGCTGTCCCGCGTATAGCACCGTTCATACCAAATATTAAAAAAATCATATCTCTTAAAAATCCTATTTTATTTTCCAACTTTCTTCACTAATTGTTTAAACAATATATCTAGACCGAGTGACAACATTTTGACCATATATGCTCGGTCGAGATATATTGTTTAAACAATTAGTGAAGAAATTTGTAAAATAAAATAGGATTTTTAAGAGATATGATTTATTCAATATTTGGTATGAACGGTGCTATACGCGGGACAGCAATATATTATATAAATAATTAACAAATAAGAGTGACAACATTTTGACCATCTATGCTCGGTCTAGATATGTTGTTTAAACAATTAGTGAAGAAATTTGGAAAATTAAATAGAATTTTTAAGAGATATGATTTTTTGAATACTTGGTATGAACGGTGCTATACGCGGGACAGCAATATATTATTTAAATAATTAACAAATAAGAGTGACAACATTTTGACCATCTGTGCTTAGTCTAGATATATTGTTTAAATAATTAGTGAAGAAATTTGTAAAATAAAATAGGATTTTTAAGAGATATGATTTTTTTAATATTTGGTATGAGTAGTGAAGAAATTTGGAAAATAAAATAGGATTTTTAAGAGATATGATTTTTTTAATATTTGGTATGAACGGTGCTATACGCGGGACAGCAATATATTATATAAATAATTAACAAATAAGAGTGACAACATTTTGACCATCTATGCTCGGTATAGATATATTGTTTAAACAATTAGTGAAGAAATTTGGAAAATAAAATAGGAGTTTTTAGAGATATGATTTTTTTAATATTTGGTATGAAAGGTGACATACGCGAGACAGCAATATATTGTTTAAATAAAGAACAATTAAGAGTTTCAACATTCTGGTTATTTATACTCGCTCTATGTATATTGTTTAATCAATTATTGAAGAAATTTTGAAAATAAAATATGTGGTTCGGAAGTTATGAAATTTTGAAAATCTGGGGAATCTGTTCCATAATTCGTGTGATGGTGGAGGCGCCAAAATCCGTGGCTGGAAAATCCGTGGCTATCTTCACATCGGTTATTATTCCGACTTTGTTCTCCCCTTCCGAACTGTGAATAATGTGAATGTTGAATCAAGTACAGTGGTAACTCGATTTATGACCTTAACCCGTTCCAGATCCTTAGACTTGCTGTTGGAGATATTCGCCACGTTGCAAATCTCATGGCGCAAGGTCGTGGTGACATCCTTGCGTAATTTCGAGCGGATGATTCGTTCTGTGCGGCGCAAATTGTCGCGTCATCATATTTTCTTTTTCTATGCACTATTCAGCATATTATTCCGACTTTGTTCTCCCCTTCCGAACTGTGCATAATGTGAATGTTGAATGAAGTTCAGTGGTAACTCGATATACGACCTTAATCCGTTCCTTGCTGTTGGAGATATTTGCCACATTGCGAATCTCATGGCGCAAGGTCGTAGTGACATCCTTGCGTAATTTCGAGCGGAAGATTCGTTCCGTGCGGAAAAAAATTGTCGCGTTGTCATATTTTCTTTATCTATGCACTATTCAGCATATTATTCCGATTTTGTTCTCCCTTTCCGAACTGTGCATAATGTAAATGTTGAATCAAGTACAGTGGTAACTCGATATACGACCTTAATCCGTTTCAGATCCTTGGACTTGCTGTTGGAGATATTCGCCACGTTGCGAATCTCATGGCGCAAGGTCGTGGTGACATCCTTGTATAATTTCGAGCGGATGAATCGTTCTCTGCTGCGCAAATTGTCGCGTTGTCAAATTTTCGTTTTCTACGCACTATTTAGCATATTATTCCGACTTTGTTCTCCCCTTCCGAACTGTGCATAATGTGAATGTTGAATCAAGTATAGTGGTAACTCGATATATGACCTTAATCCGTTCCAGATCCTTGGACTTGCTGTTGGAGATATTCGCCACGTTGCGAATCTTATGGCGCAAGGTCGTGGTGACATCCTTGCATAATTTCGAGCGGATGATTTGTTCTGTGCGGAGCAAATTGTCACGTTGCCATATTTTCTTTTTCTGTGCACAATTCAGTATATTGTTCTGACTTTGTTCTCCCCTTCCTTATACGCCATTCACCATTTTACACAATCACTGTCGTGTGATGGCATAACGCGCTGAAAAGTGTGTAGAAAATGGAATCATCCCTACGAAATAAATCCAGAATATCACCAACATTTTGCACTCTAAGATTCGCAACGTAGCGAATATTTGGAGTTATACACAGGACGAATCACATGCACGACATTACGCACGGATAATAACATGACCTTGTGCCATAAGATTCACAACGCACAGTAGATCAGAATCCCGAAAAGCTGGCCAAAAGTAAAAAAAATGCTATCTGTGGATTTTGACGTTACTGTTTCGATAATAATAATAATATCATTTATTGCCCAACAGAAGACCCATTTATAGGACAATTTTACAATTAAAGAATAATATTTAAAACAAAACATGAGTATATAACATAATAATTAATTAAATACCAATCAAACAACATATCACAACTTATCAAAAAATATGTCATCATAATATCTTTAATTAATTTCTCACTTAACCCGCGGTGAAACATTTTTGAATATAATACTGGATATTTAATTAAAACACTTGGTTTGTTTCACTAATTTATATTTTCTCCGACTAGTTTCGACCATTGGTCATCTTCGGGGAGGAATGTACAAAAAATATCTAAACATCTATTTATATACAAATACAGGCTATCATAAAATATCGGCAATAAGGGCGGACGCTATCGGAGAGTTCTTCCATATTATTTACAATCGGTTTTCCCCACTTTAGCGCCTTCCTAATTTCTAGTCCCTCACGGAAATTTAAGTATCGACCCTTATTGCCTGGGTATAAAATTTTACAATCTGTTGTGTTAAAAATATGATTTTCTTCTATGCAATGCTGTACGAATCCGGTTGAACATTTTTTATTAATTATTGATTTTTTATGTTCTTCTAAGCGTGTTCTAAAATTTCTTCCAGTCTGACCTACGTATATGTTATCACAATCACCACACTTAATTTCATAAACGCCGCACTTGTCAAGTTTATCGACCGCTGATTTGTTATTAACTAGAAGTCTTTGTAGGTTTATTGGATTAGTCATTATAACATTAAAATCATACCCCTTAAAATTTTGTGTGATTTTTTCGGAAAGATTATTAACAAAATCCAATCTATGCCAAATTGTTTTAACTGATTTTGTTTCGCAATAAAAATATTTTTTGAATTGTTTTAATTTTTTCTTTTTTACTAAGTTATTAATTAGTTGCTCATTGTAGCCATTATTAGTAGCTATAGTTTTTATTGTATTTAATTCTAAATTAAAGTTATTTTCGTTAAGTGGAATATGTATAAGCCGGTGAATTAAAGAGTGAAAGGTACTGTTTTTTATTTTGTGGTGAGTATTGGAGCTACTAGGGATAATTACAGCAGTAAAGCTGTCTTTTCTGTAAATTTTAAACTCTAGGGCGTTATCTATTGTTTTAAAAATGGTCAAGTCTAGAAAATTTAGGCTATTGTTGAGTTCCATTTCTGTGGTAAACTCAATATTATTATTTATGGAATTTAAAAATTTTGTGAAAGCGTTTAATTGTCGTGTTGTACCATCCCAAATGCAAAACACATCATCTACGTATCTCGCCCAATAAACAATATTTTTACACCTGTTATCTTTAAATAAGTGTTCTTTAAATAATGTCATCATAATGTTTCATTGCACTTCTACACATAACTGGCACAGTTCGTTCGTGCTTCGGGGATGTAAAAGGAGTTGCTATGCCTAGAACTTGATCGTGGTACATGAAAATTAATTCTTGATAGGAGAAACGGTACATCTGTAACATTATTAACAATTTTCCAGTGAAATTTTGCAGATTGCTCTTCTCTTCTAGCAGCCAGGAAGACCACGTCATGTTTTTGAAGCAGTAGATCCTGCTTTATTCCACGCTCAGGGTAGACGCTGTCGACTCTATATGAAGGGTACTTTAAAAACCTTCGATGAATCCTGTCCAGAGGCATATTTTGACTCATATATAGTGGAAACCAGATGAGACTCGCATATTCTAGTTTGGAGAGGACATATGCAGAATAAAGTGTTTTTATGAGGTTAATATCTCTGAAGGATACACAGACTCGCATTATAAATCCGAGAGTACGAGATGCGGCCATTGCTATATTAGTGATATGTTTTGAAAAACTTAAATCAGTCGAAAATAAAATACCCAAATATTTCGTCTCGGTGCAGGATTTAAGTTGTAAATCATACATTGTGCATGACAGTGAGAGTGGATTTCTTTTCCGAGTATAAGATACCGAACAGCACTTATCAACTTTGAGTAAGAGTTTATGTTTATCACACCATTCTGTAAGTTTGTTGATATTGTTTTGAAGGGACAAAGCATCACTCAATGTTGTTACAACTGCAAAGACCTTAATAGCATCTGCATAAGCAAGCGCATGACAGGTTAATGAATCTAATAAGGATTTTATAAAAATTATAAAGAGAAACGGTCAAAGGTTAGAGCCTTGTGGAACCCCAGAATTAATTGACATCGGTGACGATTGGAATCCGTTATAGGCAACGTACACCTGGCCGTTAGTTAAGTATGATCTTACAAGTAGTTGTACTTTTGGAGCTGCTCCTAGGTCCGTTAGTTTCACAAGCAGTATATCATGGTCAATGGTGTCGAATGCACGGGAAAAATCCGTGTATATAACGTCCACTTGTCCTCTGTTATCAATTATTTCTGAAACAAATTGTGAAAAACAGCTAAGATTAGTAGTTGTAGATCGACCCGGCATAAATTCGTGTTGGCTAGAAGAAATAAATAGGCAAACATTTTTAAAGATCGTATTATAAATAACATGCTCAAATATTTTTGAAAAATTTGACAATAACGAGATAAGTATATAATTTGTAATGACATGTTTCTCCTTTTTTATTAACCGGACTAATCTTTGCGACTTTCCATCTACTCGGAAATTCACACGTATGAATAGTTAAGTTGATAATAGTACAAAGTGGATCAGCAAGAACAAATCTACAATCTTTATAGATAGATTAGTATTAGCTAAAAAAGGCCGAATTTTTCTGACGAATAAAATTCCCTGACTTTTCACTGACCTTCCCGGTTGGTTGCCACCCTGTTAATAAAGAGCTCATCATGTTCTCGATTAACAATACAACTTCAACACTAAAGTTAACATTCATAAAAATACCCTCACTTGAATATTCATGCTGTAAATGCAATCGAAATGCAAAAAATCCACTGTTTATGTTATTCCCCATAGCCGACAGCGGACTCTGAAAATAAACGCGTGCACACTGCCGGTGATTATTGTTTCGAAATGAACTGCGAATTTAAGCGCACCCGCTATATCGGATTAACAACTATCCCTCCATTTCTCTCTCACTCTTTCCCTCTCTCGCCGTTCTCTCTATCTCTGTATTCATGTTGTAATTTTTATTCCAATTTTATTTTTGTTCTTTCCTGTTTCAAGTTCCTGTCCGAAATTGCGCAAACAAAGTGCTCTGACCACACGACCCACATATCGAGAATAATATTTGATTGTTCGGAAAAATGCATGCATTCCGAAATTGCGGTATTTTCAAAGCCATCCCCGTGTGCATTTTGAACGAAATCGGGTTGGAATTGTGTTTTTTTTTTTTGGTATTTATTATCTTGTTGAAAAAAATGTACGAATAAATTGATGTTAAGTTGTGCATTTTAATCGAATACCTCTTTTGAATCCCCTAAATGAATTCCTGTTCTGAATGATTCTAATCCTGCCCAGCTCTAATTAATAATATGAAATTTGTACAGAAGACATATTTGACATGAAATTTGTACAGAAGACTGGTAAGTTTATCCCTCTTTAAAAAGGGGGAAAACTTACCAGTCTTCTGTACAAATTCCATGTCAAATATGTCGATTTAAATGTATTTAAAGTTTTAAGGGTTGACAATTCACAATATATAGTTTTTACACTTTACATTTCAGTAAAAGTTCTGTAATTTTTAAAACTTTTTGCGCGAACAGTCAATGCAAGTCCCGGCGCATCCGCCAAAAGTAAATGCGATTTTTTTATATTTTGTAAATTATCTGCAAACTCAATTTTTCTTTATGTTAAATTGTCTTTATGTTAGACTGTATTTTTGCTTCCAATGTATCAATTTTGTATTTTCTTCCTTAATAAAGAAACGGAAACAATCATTGAAAGTTTCCAATGTAACGATTAAAAAAAAAACAATTAATGCTGGAAATATACACCGTACACATCAGGATATGTATACTTAAAGAGAAAAATTGTAGGCGTGTATAGTTGTACATGTTCCAACAAGTGTGTATCACAAGGCAATTTATTTTTTTATTAGGATAAAGTTGTTAGGGTAAGGATTTATGGTAGTTTGAACCTCAGCGGGTGTCTTGATGGGGAATGGCCACCCTCTGCGAACAATAAGTCACTTTGCACCTTGTTCACCTTGATAACTACCTTCGTATTATAAAACGAACGCCTTAATTTCAACAGAAATTCCGCCCACTTTCAATAACTCTTAATGGACAATAATAAATAATCCGCTGTTAGAATATTAGGTTTTTTTGTTTGTTTGGCATCGGTTTTACCATAAGCCACTGAATATTAAGTTTTCATAGAGGTATTTAACACAGTTAATTAGAAAAGGGTAGCATTGAGAGGTTATTAACACATCTTTGATTTGGTTGGCGTTCACTTTATGGTACATCTTCATAACAATTTAATTAAAACACTTAACTTTGCTTTTATGCATAAAAGTAGTAAACAAAGTTAAGTATTATAATTAAATAGTAATTAACACAGTTAAATAGTTTAGTTTAGTTATAGAAAAGGAAACTGTCATAGAAGATTTTAATACTGTTTTTGAACGCATTCATTTTTTCCCCAACATTTTTGATTCAGAAATGTGGATTATTTGACAAGTTTTGAAAGCTTCGTACTGTATGCGAATAGCAAATTGCATTTACGAGCCTGCAGGGCGAGTAAATGCAAGGTTTGAGCATGCAATGCATCTTTCAAAACGTGTTTAACACTCTGCTTTTCCTACGAACAAACAGCGGCGGCGCACAGCATAACCGTTGTACTGAAAATTGGACAAAAACCCTAATTTAGTTTTTAGTATAATTTGCAAATATTGCGAAATTTATTTTTTAAAAAAATAGTTAAAATACTAAAATTTATGAATTATGATTATGAAATATAATTTTGTTTAAGGTAAACGTTTAATTTTGATACCTTTATTGTATTTTTAGCCATTTTCGGGGTTACGGTTACACTGTGCGGCGTTAATTGTTCTTCGTCACTACTCATTTTATTTTATTAATTTTGACACTGACGTCCTCAAACGTCTTTACTTTCAAAACTAGTTTTGAAAATTGTATTTTCATAAAAGTCGTAGGAAAACGTTTTTTTTTTAGTCGATGAAAAAATTTCACAGGGTTAGATGCATCATTTTTTAAACTGCAGTTTATCTTTTAGCCTCAAAACGATGTAAAATTTCTATTCCATCGAAATTACATAAAATTATCCTTGAATTTTAGTTAAAAGATGAAATATGTTCATTATTTTTAATTTAATTCAATATAAATCGTTTTAATCATAATAGTATTTTTTATTATTAATGGTTTACGAAAATTATTATGAATCACAGATATGAATCACCTAATCCAAAAGTGGCAAAATTTATGGTCGGGCCGTGAGTTGGCATTAACTGTAATTCGATTTGATAAAATGACCGCGCGCGCCGGGGTTTTCAGATTAATGACTTTCGACTATTTCTAACTATCTAATGGGCCATTATTGAATGCACACGCCCTAAACCCACCGATTTATACAAGCTAATGAACGTATTGTAAATATTATAAAAGCCACATCTATCACAAAAAAATTGCAATGTGTCCATGTACGAATCAAACGTATACCGGATTCTTGTTTTTTTTTTTTTATAAAACAGGGCGCTCTGGGCGTTAGCAAGGGGCATTTTTTATGGTAGATAATTAATCATCAAATCTCTACACAATCTATCTATAGAAGAATTCGAAGTATTGGCCTTAAAACGTACCAGAAATTTCTCCTTTGTGATGATTGAACTTTTGTCTCAGTCTCATAGCGATAAACCCAGCTTTCGTCTCCCGTTATGATACTTTGTGCGAATGTTTTATCGTTATTTGCTTGTTCAAGGAGTTGCTGTCAAATAAACATCCACTCGATTTTCTTTCTGTTGTTCGGTCATCCAACGAGGAACAAATTTTGTTGCAACTCTACCCATGTTTAATTTTACAGTCAAAATTGCATGACATGACCCAGTTGAGATGCTTACCTCTTCTGCAAGTTCTCTGGTAGTCAATCGGCGCATTTGCACGCACTAAATCGTTGATTTTCTGAACGTGGCAGTCATCAGTTAATGTGGAAGGCCTCCATGGTCGACGATCATCTTTAATTGACTGAGGACAACTTTTAAATCATGAAAACCATTCGTAACATTACGTACGACCCAGATCATCATCTCCGTGAGCTTGTCTTAAAAGATTAAACGTTTCTGTGAACGTTTTTCCCAGTTTTACGCAAAATTTTGTGTTGCATCGTTGCTCCAGAGACTAGCACATTTCAAAAATCGCCACTAACACTTAAATACGTTGCACTTAAATAAGAATATCACGAAAACTAAACGAGATATCAACAATCCAAGAACATGCGCTTACAAAGGAGGTTATGCACAAGGTATTGCCGCCAACACCATATCATTAAATATCTCCGATGGCACGTAATTCAAAATATTCGGTTGTTATCTAAACAAGCCTCGTACATATCAAAATATACGTAAAAACTATTATAAACAACTAGGAACTACTAATAGCAAGTTTAGTATTACGCTATACAATAGAAATAGTGTCATGGAATAATAAGGCACAGCAAGTTTATTCCGCATACGAGTTACTGCAACTTAGTTGAATTTAGAATTTGTACAACATTTATTTTTGTTACAGAATACATACAAACAGGAATTATAGCGGGTGATTCATTTAACCTGGAATTGCGTATATCTCGAAAAATACGCATCCTACAGACAAAAAATAGCTGAAACTGGCATCTATCTTAACGTCCTTAGGCGCCAAATTCATATTCTATAATGATTGATACGCGTCCTGTTAATTTGATTTAGTTTGAATTTGGCGCCTAAAAGCGTCAACATGGATACCGCTACTCTCTTAAATAGAGGGACACTAGTTTGATTTTTTTTTAAATAACTAAACAACTTTTTCTCTATTCGAAGCAACCCCGCATAAACTACTTTAACTTTAATGATTTAATATCGGGGATTTCCAAAGGTCTTCGTTATCGTTAACCACATTTTTACTCACCCTTAAGGCTTTTGAAATTTATAAACCCTTCCGATAATTAGGCGTTAATGCCTTATTAACTGTGTGTAGAATTTTTAAATAATTTAAAGAAAAGTGGTGAAAAGATGGGATACAGCGTTTACAAAAACCGGTGGTTTGTTTTTTTATTATTTACGTCTTTTTTGTGCTCTTTTAACCTGATATGAAAAGACCTGCCGGTTTGTCCTATGTACACTGCAGTAAAATTCAAACCACCGGTTTTTCTAAACAATATATCACATCTAATTACCATTTTTTTTTAAGATTTTAAAATTCTACACACAGGTAATAAGGGATAAACGCTTAACTATCGAAAGGGTTTAGAAATTTCAAAATCCTTAAGGGTGAGTAAAAAAACAAGGAAGACCTTTGGAATTCCCCAATATTAAATGCCCTTATTACCCTATAAATCTCACATCTGTATACACAGGGTGGTCCATATAGTGGTTTCTTTTTAAATCATGTTATTTTGGTAGTGATAGCTCTTTCCCTCTCGAAATCTCGACAGAAAGTCAGTATCATATCTCCGCGGAACTAAATGATTCGTTAACGTTAAACTTGTGTTTGATTTATATTATGTATATTCACACCCCACTTGTTATATTTTCGTGGAACATTATTGTTGCGTTAAAGTTCTATATATATGTATACACTATTGTAAAAGGTGAAACCGTTAAATAAATAAATAAATAAACACTGATTACTTTTTTTCAGTTAGTTTGATAATGGCTCGCTGTTGAGCCGAAGTTTTAAATAAAAAGTGAATACAAAAAAGTAATCAGTGTTAATTATTTAAATATTTACAATGTTTCACAAAGTAACCGCCTCCACCACAAGATATTTAAATGAATCACTTTACATTTGAACAACGTTAAGAAATAATGCAAACTTATTTCCAAAGTCAATGCTGTATAGCCCAAACAGTGCGTTTATTAAAAAGAGGTTTTGCCGAAATGAGGCACCCACCGCGCCTGCTGTACGCAAGTTTGTGCAAACAGTTCCACCGCATTTGCACAAAGACCTCGCATTATTCGCTTACAAGGTTCAATTGACTCAGCAATTGAAGGCACACGACCATCCGCTCGTTATCGCTTCTCAGTTTTGGCGGTTTGGGCCTTAGAGCAGCTCGAAATGGACAACGATTTTGCTCAAAAAATTATCTTTTCTGGCGAGGCGCATTTTTATCTCGGCGGCTATGTTAACAAGCAAAACTGACGCATTTGGGGATCGGAAAACCCGCATGTGATCGTCGAGGAGCCAATGCATCCTCAGAGAGTGACAGTTTGGTGCGGATTTTAGAGCGGTGGCCTATTGTTCTCTGCTGAAAACGCCATTTCGGTCAACGGTAAACGCTACAGAAGCATGATAAACTATTTTTTGTGGCCAGAAATTGAAAACGTGGACTTGAACGATCTTTGGTTTCAGCAGGATGGCGCGCCATGCCACACAGCCCATGTCACAATCGATTTTTTGCGCGCCATTTCGGTAATAGCGTTATCAGTCGCCTTGGCGATGTCAATTGGCCACCTTGGAGCTGCGATTTGATGCTGTTGACCTTTTTTTGTTAGGTTCCGCGATGGACCGATGTTATACAAACAATATATTAACGATTCAGGCCCTTAAGGCAAATATCGAGCTAGCCATTCGTGAGATAAAGCCAGAAACCGTCACCAAGGTCTTGGAAAATCGGGTTGACGGGATGCGCTACTGCGAAGCCAGCCAAGGCAGCCACATGAAAGAAATTGTGTTCCATAAATATTTGCTCTTTCGAACAAACCAATAATTTATCGAAAATAAAAAAGATTTTTGTTCTTTTTTTTTAATTTTTCAAACGAAATAAGTATATGGACCACCCTTTATTCCCAAAAAAATCCAATTGTACATCATTCTTGATAATGGCATTAAGCCGAAACTAGTAGAAAATAAAATACATATAAGTGAAACAAAACCATGTGAATTAAATTTAAAAACCAATATATTTCCTTTAATTTCAAATAACTGTATTTTAAAAAAATATAAAAACGAATTAAAATTAATATCGACGTTCTGCAAAATGTTTGTCTCATTGAGACAAGTCTCTAAATATTCATTGAAACAACTACTTCTCGAGCTAATACCCCGCCAGATATTGAATTATACTATGAATATTTGAGGTACACGACAGCTCTACTGTTCTATGCATAATTTATATGCAAAATGCAACATCAGGTCAAATTGTTGTCGCACCAAACTAATTGAAACAACAGGAAATTGAATGAATTAAAAAAATTACAGGGAATGAATTTTAATTATCCTAAGCCATCTATAGACGCGTTTCGAGATTTATCCCTCATCAGTATAGCTATGCTTTAGCCTTTCAATACAAAAAATAGTGAAAATGAAGGATGGTGCGAACAATTTTATACCTGAGAGAGAGTGACATACCATCTTTAACGGTACAGTTTAACATACAGACAATTTAGTTTTAAATCATTTTTATATATTTTTAAAAAATTAAATTTAAAATAAAATCACTTGGTATTTTTCACTAATTTTACGTCTTTATTCCGACTAGTTTCGACTATCAGACATCTTCAAGGAATAATAAAGTTTAAATAAATAAAGTTCCATTATTTGAACAGACCTCGTATGTCATTAGTTATTTCACAGTCCACTTAAATTAGAAATAATTGACGTGTCAGCAAAGCGAGTTATTTTTATTTATACTAGTGGACAAGGACCAATAGTCTGTAAAATGAATAATAAAGTTTAAAAAAATAAAGTTCAGTTATTATCTGAACACACCTCGTATGTCATTAGTTATTTTACAGTCCACTTAAATTAGAAATAATTGATGTGTTAGCAAAGCTAGCTATTTTTTATTTATACTAGTTTTAATTGGAAAACACGCAAAGGTAATATTTGTTTATACAGCATTTTATAGTTAGCAAATATTAGGGATAATTAGCGGGGGGGGGGGATAAAAGCAAGGGCAAGATATTTATCATAAAAACATTTACCATTCGACATTAGTCAGAGAAATAAGTCATTATCCGATGAATATGCATGCGCGGAAATATCCCGATCGTTCGCAAAACGTAATTAAATGTTAAATATAAGTGGCGAACTATTAATTAAACATTTCTCGAGCAGAAATATCGTCTGCTAATCTCCGGCAACGGAGGCCCCCCGTACAATTATAAACAATAAACCGAACCCTCGAGCCAACAATGCCCCGAGACCCATTCCGCATGCATATTTTCCGCATTTAATTGCCGCCCCACGCCAACCCTTTCCCCATCTATAATTATCAAACCCCCGGCCCTTTCCGAACGGAAACCATTTACGCGAAACAACCTTATCGACTATTAACATATTCCGCAACTCATAACAAAAATGGAAAAAATTAAACGGCATTAACCGCATGTTAGGTTACGTTCAGAGCCTTTTAATATATTCGTAATATTCGCTTTGACAAACACAATGGGTATTTGTGATTATGCAATAAAAACATGAGTGATTAGATTAACAGGGTTTTGAGTATGAATAAAAGAGAGCGCTGTGTCATGAAAGGGTTGATATGTTCTGATCGTAAACAATATCAATATTGAGTATCGATTATATCTTGTATTAAAGTATCGATACGGTAAAATATCGTAATGAAAAGTATTGATGTTCAAAACATCGATACATTTCGATACCAGATATTTTAGATTTATTATTTATTATTATTTAATACTGTAAATTAATTTTTAAAAGACCTTCATCTAAGATAAATAATATTGCCAGGAATAGTTTACTGATGGTTACGGAATTACCAAAATTCACAACATATATATATATATATATATATATATATATATATATATATATATATATATATATATATATATATATATGTATCACTGTTTCTTCGGGTTTGGTCCCGTGTATTTTCTTGGCTCTGGTCCATTTTATTTTTAATTCGACGTTTCGATGACGTCGCAGTCATCATCGTCAGGAATAACTATCAAAATTCCATTGCTCTAGCAACCACTTGTTTGACTTTTACGTACTACTTGATGCGTGAATTTCTTGTTTGGCTTCGTGTTACTCTTCTGTTTTGTTCTTCTAATGATGTAGTAGTGACAATTTCAATATTATTTTCGGAAGGGGTTGGATTTTGAATTTCTTGGTTGTTGTTCGGAGATAATATATTTTGACCAGAATTTATAGAAGTTTTCCAAATTGGTGGTAGTCTTTTAGCATCATCTCTTTGATTTAGACTGTTCGGCCTCTTTTCAATTTCTATCGCTTCTCTAATAATCCTCGCGTGGAAGAAGTCTGTCTTTTTAAAAATTCTCGTTTTTTCGAAATTTATTGTATGTTTAGAAATGTTTACGTGTTGAAATAAAGAAGATTGTGGATCAGACTTTCTTACTGCTAAAATGTGTTCATCTCGACGAGTACTAATTTTCCGGTTTGTTTGTCCTACATAGCTCTTCTCACACATACCACATGGAATTTCATATACGCCTTGAGCTTCAAGTAGGATAATTTCTTTTGGAGTTCCGAGTAAATTTTGAATTTTTGTGTGGATATTGAAACAAGTTCTAATATTGTATTTGGAAAGGACTTTTCCGATTTTATCAGTTGTTCCTTTAATGTAGGGAAGGGTGACGTTGCTACATGGACTTTCACTTCCAAAAAAGCTGAAACTAGGAAAATCAATTTAAAATGTGGTCTTACATGGTCCTGTAAATATTGCAAAGAGTTGGGTGATGACATTAACGGTCTTATGTCAGCGATAGTTGCCTTGCAGAAAGAAATCAAATTATTAAAAGCTACATCTCCGCCTACTCCATCCATAACTTCCACAACGAGAGAAGAGATTATTAAGGGATTGCCGAGCGTGATAATTGTAAAACAAATATTATCATTTATGGGTTACAGGAATCTGAGTGTGATTTCAAGACAGCACAGGCCGAGATTGACAAAAAATGAATTTTAAAATTATTACCAACAATAAATGTTACTTCCCAAGTTAACCCAATTCGTCTTGGGAAATATGATTCCACACAAACTGACCAGCGTCGACTAACTAAACTGCGCCTGGATAATGAAGAATCTGTGTACACGGCTCTCTATACCTCTAAAAATCTGATAAAATCTCAAAAATGTAAACAGATTAAGCTGTCTTGGGTCAATACTCCATCTCAGGTTGAGTATTACAAAGGCATTAATAGAGAACTAGTTAGAAGATTAGATGCTGGTGAAAAAGGCCTAAAGATAAAACACATTCATGGCATTCCAACAATTATACAAAATGCTGAAAACTAAATCGGCCCAACACCAACACCACTAACTTACACATATATTACAAAAACACCCGTGGTCTTCGCACCAAAACTCACGATTTTTATACTTCGTCCTTTATCTCTGAATTCGACGTCATAGCAGTCACCGTAGTCAGCTAAACATTTAACCAAATTCATTTCAGCTAATTGTTGATCGTTTACCGTTTTATCGTCCTCCGTCTCTGAATTATCAATGGCTAAAATCGGTTGGATTGTGCCTAGTCCGAAACCTAATAGACTATCCAAACAAGTCTCGTCGATTGGGTAGTAAAATAAGTTGCGAACACATTTAATGCTGGCATTTAGAGTTGCTGCCGTGTTTTTGTTGAACAACTCAATAAGGTTGTTTGGTGTTGTAGGCGTTCACTTTGTGGTACATCTTAAATACACTTGTAAATAAAACACTTTTTACTTTGTTTAACCACTGGATCTTACATTTAATTGTGTGACTAGTTTCGACTATCTAGTAGTCATTCTCAAACTAAAGTAAATACAAATTACACGTTAAAAACTATTTATACGGCTTCGAAGAGAGGGGTGTACATTAGGTCAACCTGGTCATTAAGAAGGGAAATTCCGGGATTAATTCGGGCCTTGTGTATTTCTAGTGCTTCCAGTAAATCCATGTTGTAATCCATTTTGCCGAAAAAGGTCGTAAAATGGATTTACTGGAAGCACTAGAAATACACAAGGCCCGAATTAATCCCGGAATTTCCCTTCTTAATGACCAGGTTGACCTAATGTACACCCCTCTCTTCGAAGCCGTATAAATAGTTTTTAACGTGTAATTTGTATTTACTTTAGTTTGAGAATGACTACTAGATAGACGAAACTAGTCACACAATTAATTGTAAGATCTAGTGGTTAAACAAAGTAAAAAGTGTTTTATTTACAAACTCAATAAGGGACACTGAATTGCTTTCACTGACTACAATGTCTTTAGGTGTGATCGACGTTCTACTATTACTGGCCGCTTCTTAGGTGGAGGTGTTCTATTCGCACTTTCCAATAGAACCAACCCTGAACAAACTGATGTGACGGCAATTACAAATCGCATACCGTTAGCTGATCTTGTGGCACGTAAATGTACAGTTAACAATCATGAATATTATATTGACACTAACTTTAATGATAAAATACTGGATTTGGTTTTATCTAATTTATCCAGCAATAACTTCGTCGATTGAGAATCACTACCATTTGTCCCAGAAGACAACCATCATCCTACTCTTGCAATTAACTTAGAACTATATAATATTGCCAAAGCCACCCCTGTAAATAACAATAGCTGTTTCAATTTTCGTAAGGCAAACTTTCCAGAATTACTTTTGGCTGACTGGTCCTTTCTAGATACATATGCTGATGTTAATAATACTTTGGAAACTTTTTACTATTTTGTGTATTGATAATTTTGTTTCTCAATTTGAGCGTTGTCAGTCCTCTTTTTCAGTGTGGTTTACACCTGAAATCAAAAGTGCCATTAAGCTCAAGCCATATTATCGTCGAAAATGGTTATCAACTAAACAATGTTTTTATTGTACGCAATTTAAGCGTCTCCGCCGTGATATTAATAACATGAAATAGGCTGCATATAGGGCTATCAAAAGTGGTATCAAAAGTAACCCCAAGGAACTATGGACCTTCATACATATAAAAAGTGGTACCTCAAGACTACCATCTTCAATGCATAACGGCAATATAAATTATAGTACGCCGGCTGATATTGTTGATTCTTTTGCCACAACTTTCTCAAATGCGTACTCGACGTCCACGAATGCTACTTTTTCAGATGCATGCACAAACATTAACCAAAGTAGTTAATCTGTCATCTTTTAATGAAAGTAATATTCTGTCTGCTTTAAATAATCTTAAAAATAATAATACCGTAGGAAATGATCATCTTCCAAGTTTCTTTATTAGATTGTAAATCAATATTTGTCAAACCCCTGATGACTATCTTTAATTTGGCTGCTCAGACGAACACTTTTCGAGATATGTGGAAGCATGCTCGCCTGGTTCCACCAGATAGGTCCAATTCCGGTAATTATAGACCAATAGCAATTTTATCCAACTTCGCTAAAGTGTTCTAACAAGTCTTGTATACCTCCTTATATAATCATATACGATATTTAATTTCTCAATGCCAACATGGTTTTATAAAGGGGTAGGTAGGTAGGTAGGCAAGGAGGAGGTATCAGTTTCCGACAATAATGTCATTTATATAACTATAAGAATTATCTATTATTACTTTCTTGTCTTGTAATTGTCCTGTAAAGGCAATACAGTTGTTATTATTATTATTATTACAGAGTTTTTCCACATTTACGAACCGTGCAGTTGTCACCCAGTATATTAGTGAATCACCAGAAAACCGATTTCAAACTAACATATTACAGTCCCTGGCCATATTATTAGACTCAGTCATAATATTGATATTTTTTCTGTTTTTAAGACATATAGCGCCCACTATTACAGACACACTATATTTAAGCTTGCTTGGTAAGGGTTATGTTATGTTATCACGGTCGATAATACAGATATCTAATCAAATGTCAAATTACTTGACATTGTTTGTAATTCCAAGTACAAGTATAGTTGTTTTAAAAGTTCGTTTTGTTGAGTTTAACAGTTTGTTTTCTAAAGGTAAGTGATGAATGACCAAAATATAGTTTTCGTAAATATTACTTTATATAATTAAAGCATTTTTAACTTTAACTTTACTTGTAAAAAAAATTAAAAACCAGTGGTTTGACATTTCGGTGCTATTGCTTTAGATGGGGAGGTGTAAAGATCTTTCTGTAGAGCAAACTTCTTCTATGAGAGCACTATTAATTAATACCAGCCTTAGCCAACGGCAGATAGCGGCAAGATGTGGAGTATCGCAGTCCTCAGTACGGCGGTTAAATAAAAAAATTAAATCTAACCAGCCCACCGATGCAGCTAGGAAAGGTCGGTGTGGTAGAAAACGGCTTCTAACTCCCCGGAATAAGCGGCAACTTCGAAATATTGCCGTATAATTTCGAAGGGGTAGTCATGCCCAAATAAGAACAAAATTTGAAGAAGCAGGGTGCAACGTGTCTGTCCGTACAGTGAGGCGCAACCTGTACCATCTTGGTTTCAAATGTCGTAGACCAGTAAGAAAGCCAAGATTGACACCAAGCATGGTACATAAGAGGTTGGCTTGGGCCAATATTCATAAACAGTTAACTGTTGATGACTGGCGGATAGTATGTTGATTGACACCTCTTAATAATATTTTTTCTTAGCTGTTTTTGCTTTATTACAGACTTGCTTCAGTGACGAGTCAACCTTCCAAATTCTGGATGATAAGTCACAGTTTGTCAGACGACGACCTCACGAAAAATATAACTCCGACTGCGTTATAAAGACCATCAAGCATCCTGTGTCTGTCATGGTATGGTCTGTCATCAGTGGAAAGGGTCTGGGGCGTTTGTACGTGGTCGAGGGAACCATGCGGCAAGACCAATACAGAAAGGTATTGGAAACGAAACTGCTTTCGCAGATGCAGGAATGGTTTGATGATGGCAGAAAAGTATTTATGCAGGACGGAGCACCATGCCATACTGCAAAATCTATTAAAAAATTTTTGAAAGAGGAAAATATTCCACTTTTACCATGGCCGGGCAACTCTCCGGATATGAATCCTATTGAGAATGTTTGGGAATGTTTGAAGAGAGAGCTGGCCAAAGAAACCATAACAACGAAGGTTCAACTGATAGAACGCATTGTATACAATTGGAACCACAATGAAAAATTAAAACAAATTGCTTTAAATTGTGTTGACAGCATGCCAAGAAGAGTAGCCGCACTAGCTGTATCGAAGGGTGGCTTAACAAAATATTAATTTACCATTCCTTGTGTGTGTATTTTTTAAATTTTTTGATTAATAGTATTCTAGAATATAACATCTATTTATTACTATCACTTACACGATTATTATCTTCGTAATAATAGTTAAATCATCAAAAAAACTTAGATTTGGTTAGTGAGTCTAATAATATGGCCAGGGACTGTATATACTGATTTTTCACGTGCGTTCGATTGTGTTGATCTTGTGATTTCGTTAAATAAACTATCATTTTTCGCACACTAAACCTTGTGAAATCATATCTCTCTTGCAGAAGTAACTATGTACATTACAATTGATACAAATCTTTTGAACTTACTTCTACGTCTGGGGTGCCTCAAGGTTCGAATCTAGGCCCGCTCTTATTTATCATATTCATTAACGACCTTATTAGTTCACTAACCTGCAATGCTCTGGCATATGCTGATGATTGAATTATATTTTTTTAATCAATCCGTATGCGCATCTAGCTCAAAAACTATGTTTTATCATGCGCACTAGTAATTACTTTAATAACTGTGACGTAATTATGTGTTTGTACAACGCGTTTGTTAGAAGCCGCTTAGAGTATGCTTCTCTTATTTGGAACCCCATAAGCTCTGCATTTTCCTACATTCGTTGTTTTTTAAAAGATTTCAATTTGAAGCTTTAAACGAGTGTTTTCCACTCCCAGACTAAGCATAAAGTAAAATTTCGAGTTTAGAAAAGCCCGGTGAAAATTTGTTGAGGGTCGCGCAGCGACCCGAGACAAATTTTCTGGGCTTTTCTAAACTCGAAATTTTACTTCATGCGCCACGCGTATAAAACACAGATTTCAAGTGAAGTTCGAATATACAAAAATTTCGCAATATTTGCAAATTATACTAACATAGTAAATACTGTAATAACTGTGACGTAATTACGTGTTAGTACAACGCGTTTGTTAGAAGTCGCTTAGAGTATGCGTCTTTTATTTGGAGCCCCATAAGCTGTACATTTTCCGACATTCGTTGTTTTTTTTTTTAAAAGAGTTCAATTTGAAGCTTTAGACGAGTGTTTTCCACTCCCAGACTAAGCATGAAGTAAAATTTAGAGTTTAGAAAAGCCCCGTGAAAATTTGTCGAGGGTCGCGCAGCGACCCGAGACAAATTTTCTGGGCTTTTCTAAACTCGAAATTTTACTTCATGCGCCACGCGTATAAAACACAGATTTCAAGTAAAGTTCGTGTATACATAAATTTCGCAATATTTGCAAATTATACTAGTAAATACTTTAATAGCTGTGACGTAATTACGTGTTAGTACAACGCGTTTGTTACAAGTCGCTTAGAGTATGCTTCTCTTATTTGGAACCCCATAAGCTGTACATTTTCCGACATTCGTTGTTTTTAAAAAGAGTTCAATTTGAAGCCTTAAACGAGTGTTTTCCACTCCCAGGCTAAGCATGAAGTAAAATTTCGAGTTTAGAAAAGCCCCGTGAAAATTTGTCGAGGGTCGCGCAGCGACCCGAGACAAATTTTCTGGGCTTTTCTAAACTCGAAATTTTACTTCATGCGCCACGCGTATAAAACACAGATTTCAAGTGAAGTTCGAATATACATAAATTTTGCAATATTTGCAAATTATAATAGTAAATACTGTAATAACTGTGACGTAATTACGTGTTAGTACAAAGCGTTTGTTAGAAGTCGCTTAGAGTATGCTTTTCTTATTTGGAACCCTCATTATATGTACTTATCACTCCTACTAGAAAAAGTCCAAGGGAGGTGTCTCATATTTAATAAGTCATGTTTTACTAAGATTTAAGCAAAATAACAAAGTATAGACCATGGTAAACCCTATGATCTTTCACCGGGCGAATACAGTAATTATATATTTAAAAATGTTTGTATTGATTAGGGTTTCCAATTTACGTTGGTTTCTCACAATCGTTCTGATACTCACAATTTTCTTAATTGCAAGAAATTATTTCACTTAACCAGAACTACAAATAATTAATTGACCAACAAAATCCTGCAGTTAGTTCTCAACTTTTCTCAATTTCGTCATATAACTGAAAAATCTAGAGACATTTCATATTTAATTCTGTTTTATTATACCATTTTTTAACTTGTGTGATAAATTGCGAATATTAAAAAATCTGTTACTTCTATTTAGCATTTCTAAATCAATGCTTTTCATTCCATTGCATTTGTGAAATGTGTGTGGGTGTGTGTGTGTTTGGCATCAAAGAGCCGGAATTCATTTTACACAGAGGAAGATTAATATCAAGAAGAACCTCAGATAAAATGTTTTTCAGTACCGGCGAGTTTATTAGTAACATTTTAATTATCCCGATGAGTTTTCGTCCTTTTATTTTTCCTCCAGGCCCATTGAGTCACTTATTCATGAAAAGCATCGGTATTTCAATACACGACTTAAACATTATCAGACGTTAGCCTACAACTTTAACACGGTTCTAAGGATTATATTAATTAAATATTTCAGTAGAATACTATTGTTAGTTTACAACTTATAATTTGAAAAAAGTACACTTGAAATTGACAATTCTTAGTTGCAGAATACTTCAAACATTAAAAGTGCCGAGATTCTTTTGCAATCTACAACAAGTTAGTCTTACTATATCAAACACTCATTGAAACAACTACTTCCCGAGCTAATACCCCAACGGACATTGAATTATACAACAAGTGTTTGCTGCTACATACAGTAACCTAGTGCAAAACTAACAATTTGGGCCAAATTATTCAGGCTATCTATAGACGTGTTTCGAGATTTATCTCTCATCAGTATAGCTTAGCCATTCCCTCTAAACAATTTGACACCTTAAAATTACCGTTCAAACATAAGTATATATTAGTTAACAGCGTATATGATTTTTGTGAACTTCTGTCAAGTCTAAATTTTAATATACCGTCTAAAACAAGAGCTGCAGTAATCTTTCGCGAAACATTTCACAGGACGAATTACGGTAGAAATAATTCATTGTGTCGCATGGTCAGATTAGCCAATTCATTGTGTTGCTCGCCACATTTTGCGTTGTTCGGGACAACATTTATCGTGTTTAAAAGAAATATAAAATTGATTCACTTAGCGGACGATATCATAAACGCCTGATTTAGAGGACTTTCATTTTTAATTGTCTATTTTTAGTTGCCGAATTTTTTTTGTTTATATCTTTGTGTTATTATGAGTTTATACTTATTTAATTTTTAACATAAGAAATACTATTATGTTAATTAATGTAAAAGGTGATTACCGTAAAATAAAATTAATAAATAATTCAATGTCCGTCGGGGTATTAGCTCGGGAAGTAGTTGTTTCAATGAGTGTTTGATATAGTCTTTGTAAGACTAACTTGTAGATTGCGAAAAGAATCTCGGCACTTCTAACACTTGTAATTAAAACACTTTTTACTTTCATCTCGTTGATTGTTGAGGCACTTATATTTTGAAAATCCATTATCACTTAATATAATAATAATAGTAAACTATTGATGATTTTCAACTTTTTATTTTATTCACTACAATTGTTTCGCTACACTGTAGCTTCTTCAGGTGAAGAAATATAATATTATATTTCTTCACCTGAAGAAGCTACAGTGTAGCTAAACAATTGTAGTGAATAAAATAAAAAGTTGAAAATCATCAATAGTTTACTATTATTATAACTTTTTACTTTGTTTCAAATTGAACTCTTTTAAAAAACAACGAATATCTGAAGATTTACAACATATACGTTGTAATTGGAATATTTATACTTAATAGAAAAACTCGATGTATTTTACTCAAAATAAATGCAAATCAGGAATGTGAGCGACAGGATTTTTATTTTTTAACGATTTATTACATTTTTTTTAACTCAAAATAACAATCCAACTGGATAATCATACTTTCAGTAAAGGTAAAATATTTATTCAAATACCTAACGAAGGTAGATCTAATTAAATTCCCTTTTGTTTCTTCGCATTCTGTAATTGTGTTTTTTTTTTCTTCTTCAAGTCTGTCTCAACACTGAATAGGTGGCAGTTTCGCGTCGGTTACATCGGTGTATTTAAGGTGGAAAATATGGAGGAGCGTCGGCGGCATCTCCGCAATTTACTAAACAGCCATTCCCAAGGAAATTTAATAAGTTTACGAGGAGTCCCGCGCAATATCAAGCCGGACGGAATATCTCGGAACGTTATTTAAATTCATCAACCCGGCAGTGGAATGGCGCGTTGCGTAACTTGTGGGTTAATACAAACAAACGTGCGGATTTATTTTTGTTTTTAATTTAAAGATGTGCGAGCAGGAAAACAAGCAAATACAATTTGTTAAATCAACTTCTATCTCTTTTATTTTTATTGACCTTGGTATCTACCGACTGAGCTAATAACAAATAAATAACGTTATATCAACATTGTAGCAACATTAAACGTTGTTTTAATGTTGATAACACATGCGCCACCGGTACACTGCTGCAGTGTAAAGTTTAACTGTGTGTTTCAAACTTCGTAATATGTCAGTGTTTTGTACTGGTGGCGCATGAAGTAAAATTTCGAGTTTAGAAAAGCCTGAAAATTTGGTTTGGCCGCTCCGCGCTTCGCGCTACGCGACCAAACCAAATTTTCAGGCTTTTCTAAACTCGAAATTTTACTTCATGCTTAGTCTGGGAGTGGAACACACTCATTTCAAGTTTCAAATTGAACTCTGTTAAAAAACAAAGAGTATTTAAAGATTTACGGCATAATTGGGACATGTATACTAGAAAGAAAAACTCCCTGTATGTACAAGTTGAGGCATTAATTGTGATTAATTGGCTACAATTTGTAATGGTCATATAGGCAACCCAATTAGACATAACTTCAAAATGAAAGGTTTCTAATTGTGTTGGATGACAATGTTCGGTGTTATATAAAACTCTCTGTATATTACAGCGAACACAATAATCATTTAATTCTCTGTTCGATATTATTATTATTTAACGTAAACCACCATGACCAAATAAAAAAATAACAAATCACTCAACAATAACTAAACTGTCCCTTTTCAGGCTTACAACTCACTGAATTCAAATGACGTTTAAAATATACTGCTTAGAAATGATTCATACAAGATTTATCAAAAAGGATTTTCTTCCAAATGTTCGACCATTTGGACATGGACAATTTTATGAATGATATGCTGTATATTTCCCAATTTTTGATAATTTTGACAGTATTTTACCACGTTCGACTGTTTTAACGGTAATCAGTTTCTGATGATGATAGTAAATAACTAGATTGTAGCTAAAAACTTCCAACAAACACCAGAATTTAGCCACGTCTAAATTATAAACGATTTGTCTGAATTTTAAAGTAAAAAACACCAAGTGTGATGACAAAATCACTGATTTGGCAACCCTGCCTCATTTCTTATAAATGATTCCACTCGGCGGGATGCGAACCCGTGACCTCCGGGTCCGTGGACAGGGTCTCTACCCACTAGGTCACCGAGGCCACCTACTATCACTGATTTGGCAACCCTGAATTATTACTTATAGTAGTATAACCTTTATTTGGCATAATCTAATACAAACAAAATTCTTAAAGAAAACTAACATTTTCTCTTTAAAATAAAAATAATAGTAATAATAAAATAAAAATATAAAATCAAAACTGCATTCTTCTCTACCCGTCGCAAAGCAGCTAACTACATCTCCCTGGCCTTACTCTCATTACTTCCTTCACCACCTCTATCCCTCTTCCGCTCTCACACAAACTCTCGACACGCGTACTACCTTTCATACCTATTTTTATCCTCATTGCTGGGCATGCATTCATCCAGTGCTCCCATTCATCCTTCTCTTTCCCACAAAATACACATCTCAGATATACTTTTCCTATCCATACCTTCCTTCCTCTCTCCTCATTTCCACATCTGAGCCGCGCTAACAATCGTACCTCCTCCGCACTTAATGTCTTGAAATAATAAATTTTATAGTGATGGTTGTAGCTGCTTTTTCTTATTTTTTACTGGCGTTCCTGTTGCTCAACATCCCTCAACCTCTCACTATATTGAACCTCAAGCATTCCCCTATGCGCTATTTTCTCCCTCACCATCAACCCCGACCACCCCACTTTTTGGTCCAATCTTTTTCTCTCTATCATCCATCTAACACCCACACCTTTCACTTTAAATTCCCTGTAACACTCATACCACGCTTCTCTTGCCAGCCTTTCTTCCCCCAACCCACTCACCTTTCTCTCAAACTTTACCGCGCTCTTCGCAGCCACCCATTCTACTGACATTATCTGGCACTCTTGCTATAATTTTGAGTCGTCCTCTCTAGGCCAATTATTCTCTTCAAGTATTGCAGGTATACCCTTTCAATCTTATCATTCCTACTCACTTCCCACAATTCAACTGCATACAACAATATCGCTCTTATACATGCATCCCACCATACCATTTTCATCCCAACATTCTCCCCAAGCATATCCTTCCATATTCTCCGCATCCGTGCCATCGCAACTCTCACCTTCTTACATACAAAATCAATATGTCGGGCTCTGCTACCATTTTCAGCAAACATATACCCGAGATATTTAAATTCTCCCACACGCTCTACTTCCTCACCCATCCATATAAGTTCTTCTACCTTCCTTCTTCCACCCCCCATTCTTACATACCATCCACTTCGTCTTTTTTACATTCACAGTCAATCTCCTTTACTTATAAATGATTCCACTCGGCGGGATGCGAACCTGTGACCTCCGGGTCCGTGGACAGGGTCTCTACTCACTGGGCCACCAAGGCAACCTACTTTTATCTTTTAATGATTGATTTTATACTTTTTTCAGGCGTTTCTAAACTCGAAATATTTGCTTGATGCGCCAGGAGCGTAATACATTGACTTGAAGTAACGTTGAAAAATATATAAAACATCTATAACTAACTATAAGTAGAATAAACGGGAATCATATTACAAATGTGAAATGTAATCTTAAATCCGATATTAAACAAAATGAGCAACGTTGGCATGAGTAACAGTATACGGTGGTTTGCCTCTATTTGCATTCGATACCACTTGATGACACTATTGAAAATTTCATTAGCAACCTAATCAATCACAGATAATTGGACGTTCGTGTTTCCGGACTGCAATTTGAGTGCAGCCGAATAAACAGACTGCTTAAATAAATATATCCGTATTTACACGCCCCGGGAGTTTATAAGATTCACAGATGGGATTTGTTTTAGGGGGTGAAATGAAATAATAGCGATGGCTGTAATAAAAGAAACCGATATCAAGGTCGATTAGGGATTTACTGAGTAAACATGCGCCGGTGATTAAATAAAATGGAAGCGATTTTATCATGAGAAATCGTGTTTCATCAGTCTATTAGTGCAATAATTATGTTCATTGTTCTTTCCGTTAAATTTAAACTAATGCATTTAGAAAAAAAACCTAAATAAACCGATATTTTTTCTCGATTCAGTTCAGGTTTTCGTTCCATCAAAACTAACGGCTTTTTCCTACTACCGCTACCAAAAATAGACATATCGTCACAATACCTTTGCATTGAAAGTTGTCAATTGTATATTTGTAATTTAACAAGTAATGTCACGTTTGAAAATTGAATTTTCAAATCAAGTTTTGAAAGCGAAATCCTCAAACTTTAGTGTCAAAATTATAAAAATAAAATGGGTAGTGACGAAAAACAATTACTGCCGTCGCTGTTTGGTTGTAGGAAGAGCAGAGTGTTAAACACGTTCTGAAAGCTACATTGCCTGCTCATACCTTGCATTTACTCGTAAATTCAAATTGGTATTCGCATTCAAACCGAAGCTTTCAAAACTTGTCAAACAATCTACTATTTCTGGTTTACAGTTCTGTTCCGGTTCGAAGCCCAAGGCTTTTGGTTTATAGTTCCGTTCCGGTTCCGTCCCAGGGCTTCGAACGGGAACGAAACTAAACCAGAAATTGGAGATTGTTTGACAAGTTTTGAAAGCTTCGGTTTGCATGCGAATAACAATTTGTATTTACGCGTAAATGCAAGGTATGAGCATGCAATGTAGTTTGTCAAACAATCTACTATTTCTGGTTTTCAGTTCCGTTCCGGTTCGAAGCCCAGGGCTTTTGGTTTATAGTTCCGTTCCGGTTCCGTCCCAGGGCTTCGAACAGGAACGAAACTAAACCAGAAATAGGAGATTGTTTGACAAGTTTTGAAAGCTTTGGTTTGCATGCGAATAACAATTTGTATTTACGAGTAAATGTTCAGAACGTGTTTAACACTCTGCTTTTCCTACAACCAAACTGCGGCGGCGGTAATAGTTGTTCGTTAGCTTTTGGTGCAATACTTGCTAGTATCCTGTTTCAATTTTTACAATAATATACTCATCATTATTTATTTTATTAGTGCACTCATTCAACGAACGATTTATTCGTTAATTCGTTCAAACCCTTTCTACGTACAGTAAATTGCGCCGAGTCGCGCTGATTACAAATCACCAGATCAAATCATTGCCCGCCCTAATCGCTCTAATTACCGGAATAATTGGAGAAAGATTGTCTTCTCGGGGTTGCGAGGTGCTGTAGTTTCTCACCCCCCTGAGCAAACTAGAGGAATGATGACGGAAGTGCGTTGCTCGAACAACACCGCGTACGCACCCCATTACGTTTTCAGCAGGGATTACAAGCCGATGAGTTAATTGGAGCCGGAGTTGTAATATGTGCGTGGAACGAAAATAATTAAGCCCGTGTAAATAACACAGCTGGGTAGGGTGCGAATTCTTTAAGAGAATTACATCAGCGGCGGCTCGCAGCCTAACTTCAGGGTAGGCCAGAGACCCAAGGTAATACGTATCCGTTATTGAAAGGTGACATTGTTGTGCAATTTCTTGTATTTATAAAGCGCGATCACAACCTCAAATTTTGTGTGCCTTGGCGCTGTGGTCGACCCTGAAGTTAGGCTGCGAACTGTCGCTGAATTAGATAGAGGTATTGCTATATTAATAATAATAATAGTTTATTATCCAACAGTTACAAGAACTAATATACAGGATAATTTAAAGAAAAATATATAAATAATTCTAAGACTATACTAAAAATAAGTGCTACATCTGCACACAAATTAAAGACAGACACAGTAGAAAGCGCAATGATATAATTAAGTGTGTGAAAGTATATTATATACATTCAGATAAATAGTTCATTAATTGTTTCTATGATACATTAAATATATCTCTATTAATGCAATATTAATTAACACATTCGCACATTGAGAATAATAGGGAACACAAACGATGATTAGTATTACATTTACTTAAATATAATGGATATTTCAAACTGCTATTTATACGAGGAACGTAAAAATTTAAAATAATATTAAAACACTTAACTTTGTTTTACCACTTTAATTAAAGTGGTAAAACAAAGTTAAGTGTTTTAATATTATTTTATAAAGATGTACCACAAAGTGAACGCCAACCAAATCAAAGTAAAAATTTAACTTTTGAAGTAAATTTCCGTCATGAATATTGCCAGAAACTAACTTAAAAATGAATGTAATTTGCGCAATTTTACGACGATTATACAGAGCAGGAACATCAAATTAATTTAGAAGTTCAATGTAAGGATATCCGCGAATTGGGTAAATACCATATTTGCGAAAATACATAGCCTTCAAGAATTTCCTTTGAACCGATTTTATTTCTTCCACATAACGCGAGTATAGAGGATTCCATATTATAGAAGCCTATTCAAGTTTACTTGTAATAAATGCTTTGTAGAACATTATCATACAATCTATATTTTTGATCAATTTTGTATTCCTTAGCATATAGCCAAGAATTTTTAACATTCCTTAGAAACAGCACCAATATGCTGATTGAATGTAAGTTTTTTGTCGAAGATAATTCCTAAATTATGAAATGTATTAGTTCTTTCCATTGATACATTATTAATACAATAATCGAATACAGTATCTGAACGTAGTCTAGAAAAAGACATTATTTTACATTTATTAATGTTCAAGTTAATTTGATTTATTTTACACCACTTGTACAGCAGAGCTGGGATGAATCCTCAAAAGCAGGATTCGAATCACGAATCCGAATCACCTAATATGATTCGAATCACGAATACTCGAATAAAGGATTCGTAAGTGAAAAATATGATTCGAATCAAAGATTTGAATCCTCATTTTTAAATCACGGATACAAATCCTTTAAAAATAAATTTGAATCTATTATTTGCAACCAGTAATATTTTATTCCATCAGTTTCTATTAACACAAATGTACATTTACCGACTAAATATCTGATTATATAATGATTTTAATTAATGATGATATATGTGTTATTAAACTTCATTTTAAATCTGTGTTTTACGCGTGGCGCATGAAGTAAAATTTCGAGTTTAGAAAAGCCCCGTGAAAATTTGTCTCGGGTCGCTGCGTGACCCTTGACAAATTATCTACGCGGGGCTTTTCAAAACTCGAAATTTTACTTCATGCTTAGTCTGGAAGTGGACAACACTCGTTCTTAGAAGTTTCAAATTAAAGGATTACTCTAGATTACTAAGTTTATTACCATTTTACAAAGGCTACAGCTCGAAGGACCAATCATGGTCTTCGGAGACCGAAGGACTACAGGGAATCAAAGTTTATTTACAAGAAAACAACGAATATCTTAAGGTTCACAGCATGGATAGGAAAGAAAACATCCAATTTTGAAAAAATATCGAAGTTGGGTTGATTTTCAGCGCGTTTTTAACTTCACTTTAAATCAGTGTTTTATACGCGTGGCGCATGAAGTAAAATTTCGAGTTTAGAAAAGCCCCGTGAAAATTTGTCTCGGGTCGCTGCGCGACCCTCGACAAATTTTCTACGCGGGGCTTTTCTAAACTCGAAATTTTACTTCATGCTTAGTCTGGGAGTGGACCGTCAAGATTTTCTACATGTCAAGATTTTCGATATTTCTAGATTTATGTCGATTTATTCACCGTTTGTTATTGTATTAAATGCAACTTTAATATTAAATAAAAACGTTTTTTTTTTTTTTAGGAATAAAATATTCACCCATTAAGAGCCAACCAAATTATAAAGTTAACTCTAAAAGTTAATTTTAAATAAAATTTTGAATCTTTTTCTATGATTTCAATGAATGATTTATTATATTACATACGTCGATTTTTTAAAAAAGTTAAATTTAAAACTCAAACGAGTGTTGTCCACTCCCAGACTAAGCATGAAGTAAAATTTCGAGTTTAGAAAAGCCCCGCGTAGAAATTTTGTCGAGGGTCGCGCAGCGACCCGAGACAAATTTTCGCGGGGCTTTTCTAAACTCGAAATTTTACTTCATGCGCCACGCGTATAAAACACTGATTTAAAGTGAAGTTAAAAATGCACTGAAAACCAACCCAACTTCGATATTTTTTCAAAATTAGATGTTTTTTTTCCTATCCATGCTGTAAACATTCAGATATTCGTTGTTTTCTTGTAAAAAAACTTCGATTCCCTGCAGTCCTTCGATCTCCGAAGACCATGGTTGGTCCTTCGAGCTGTAGCCTTTGTAAAATGGTAATAAACTTAGTAATCTAGAGTGATCCTTCAATTTGAAACTTCTAAGAACCAGTGTTGTCCACTCCCAGACTAAGCATGAAGTAAAATTTCGAGTTTAGAAAAGCCCCGCGTAGAAAATTTGTCGAGGGTCGCGCAGCGACCCGAGACAAATTTTCACGGGGCTTTTCTAAACTCGAAATTTTACTTCATGCGCCACGCGTATAGAACACTGATTTCAAGTGAATTTAAAAATATACTATTAACGTTGGATATTTTTCATGGTTAAGTAACCAAATATCCATTCACAAATATTTGAATTATTCGAAAATTTCAATATTTATATTCAAATATGAATAATTTAGTGATTTAAATATTCATATTAGAATATTTAACTATTTCAATTAATCGAATTCGAATCCCAGCCTGAATAGCGATGATTCGAATTATTTAGGAGGATTTGAATCCGTGTATGAGGATTCGAATGCTTTTATAAGGATTCGATTCCTTTTATAAGAATTCGAATCCTTTTATAAGGATTCGAATCCTTTTATAAGGATTCGAATCCTTTTATAAGAATTCGAATCCTTTTATAAGGATTCGAATACGAATCCTTTTAAAAAATGTAACGAATCCGGATCACGAATCCGTTTTCACTAAAGTATTCGAATACCTCTGTTGAATCCTATAAAAGGATTCGAATCCAGGAATCGAATCCTGAATGATTCGAATCCTGCCCAGCTCTGTTGTACAGATTGTCAATTGAACTCTGCAGATCAAAGCAGTGAGTTAGGGCTGATATTGTTTTAAATATTTTTAGATCATCCGCGTAGAGAAGACAATCATTACTCAGAGTGGCGGGAAGATCGTTAATAATAATAATGAAAAATAAAGGACCTAACACTGATCCTTGTGGAACCCCGCTCAAAGATCTGTAGTTTTATGAGTGAACTCCTCAATAATATACATAGTTAGACCTACCACAGAGATATGATGTAATTAGTTTGAGAAGTTTGAGATCGAAACCGAATGCGTGCAACTTCTCTATGAGTGTATTAATAATAATAATAATAATAATAATAATATATTATATTATGGTGCACTTGATCAAAGGCTTTACTGAAACCTGTGTATACTACATCAATTTGCTTTCTCTTATCTAAGGCTTCAGAGATAGTATCAGTAATATTACACAGATTAGTCACAGTTGATCTATGAGATACAAAACCATGCTGTGATGAAGAAATAAAATTACTTGCATGAGTGTATATTTTATCGAATAACATTTTCTCAAATAGTTTTGCAAAATTACAGATAATTGATATTGGGCGATAGTTGGTTACATGACTTCTGTTGCCGGATTTTAAAACTGGAGTGATGCGAGAACATTTCCAAGAACTTGGGAAGTAGGAATGTTTTAAAATCAAGTTAAACAAATGCAACAACGGCCCCTTGAGTATTTTATGGCAATCTTTAATAATAAAAGCCGGAATATTATCAGGTCCCGCCGTTAGATTCGATTTCATTGACTTCAAAGCATTCAGTAGATCTATTTCGGTAAAGGCAGTAAGTGAGAGTGTTGGTAGATTGCATGCAACTGATTCATATATATTAAAAGTATGTTTCTGCACTGAAAATGTACTTGAAAAGTGATTAGCAAAGGCATTTTTAATTGATTGTAGTGTTTCCATTTCCGTACTCTGATATTGCATGACTCCCGGAATTCTACTGATTTTTATTTTATTTTGGATATAGTTCCATAGTTGTTTAGGATTACTTTTTACTTCATTTTCAATTGTATGCATATAATTACTGAAATTTTTGTCAATAGACTGCCGAACATTTTTTTCTGTAATTATTAAATTGTATAATATATAAAATTACGAAAAAACGTAATTTCGTAATTTTATATATTATGTTTAAAGTGTGCAAACTATAAGAAGCGTAAGCTTATTTTCTCGAATTCAAATAGTTTTGAATTTGAATTTATCTTGATTAAATTGTATTCTATAGAATGCAGTTTTTCTCGCTTTAAGTAGTTTTCGATAGTGATGTTTACGTTTAATTTTATTAATTGTTTCAGCTGTAAACCAAGCAGGGTACCGTAATGTTTTCCTTTTATGTTTCGGAACCGAGGAATTAAAATTACGTATTAATATAGAATTCAAAAGATCGCAGGCGATATCAGGATTATCACTTGCTAAAACTACATCCCAGTAGTTTGAGTTTAAAATGAGATCGTACGTTTTAAACATGTTAGCTTTCTTGAAATTAAAAGTGCATACAGTCGGAATGAAAGGTTTCTCTTTAGTTTCGGTTTTCATAGAATATGTTATTGCTAAAGCAGGATGGTACTTGTCTTCGGGTACTAAAGGTAATTCACAACGCTCAACTGACATTGACAAATTACTTGAACGTAATATTAAGTCAAGAAGATTATTTCTGTAATTTCCGATTGTATTAATTTGTACCATTGAATTAAATTCAATAAACTTTAGTAGTAAGTTAGATTTATTGCAGATTAAGCTTGGAAATAGTGGAACATTGAAATCATCTACAATACATATTGAGCTATTTAGGTACCGCTCTTCAATCTTCGATACAATTACACTATAGGGATTAAGTTCTGTGTTCGGTGGAATATATAAAACGATAATGATAATACTTTTACCTTAACACAAACTAAATCTATATTAAGCGACGTCATATCATAGTTAAGTTGTTCACATACGAGTTCTTCACTAACAGCCACTAGCGCACCACCCCCACGCTTATGTGATCGATCACACCTGAAGACTTGATATGTACTTGGAAATAATTCAAGGTTTTGTAGTGAATCGGTGGTCCATTTTTCTATCAATAGAATTACATCAAGTGAATCTTCAGCAAGCAAATTGTTATAAAAGTGTCAACGGGTGGGAAGGTACCCCACGCTGATTACCAACTAGCTCAGGTTGGTTGAGTTAAAGAGAGATGAGCAACTAACTTTTGAAACACATATGCTGTTTTAAATTATTTATTTTAAACCAAAATAAAACAAATAAAACATTACATCAACAAATAGAATAAGAACAAGAGAAACTGTGCACGAGTTACAGGGCAGACTTGGTGTAGCGTCGGCGTCGCGATCGGGAATTTCTACTAGCCCAGCTGTGGCGTCTGGCTAGTGGTGGCTTCTGGAGGGAGGCGGCGTCCAAGTAGCAAGACGGCGTCTCGGTGTGAAACGGCGTCGGTAGGGTGGTGCATCTGGCTGGATCCGGAGGCAGCAACAAACACTACGCTCGTAGTGCGGGACGTCAGGAACGACGGCGGAACGGCTAGCGTTGGCGTCGGGCAAAGTTTCCTGGCGCCGGTGGGTTGCTGGCCTGGCCTGGATCCGGCGGAAGCAACGAATGCTACACTGGGGCGTTGTTGTGGCGTCGAGGCGACTGCGCTGGCAATCGGGTTCTCGGCGTCCTGGTCCAAGAACAGGAACGACGGCTGGGATGGCTAACGTCGGCGTCGGTTGTTTCCTGTTGTTGGAATCTTCTTCTGGCGGCAGGAACGACGGCTAGGACGTCTGGCGTCGGCGTCGGTCAAAGCTTCCTGGCTCAGACAGAAGAATCGAGGAACGGAAGTTCCTCTTGAATCCACATGCTGTCCCCTGTACAGCACAAGAGTGGACTGCCTTTCTGGATGCCGTCCCCCGGTATTTATACCCCGAAAATTCTTGTTGCCGGAGATTAAAATAATCCCCGGTAACAGAAGGTTATGGTTTTCGAGTTTAGCCTACGGACGTTTTGGTAGTACATATTTAGTTTCGTACTATTTGACTGTTGGAGGTTTATATGTTATATGGATTCGTGTTTCGGGTTCGTCACAATTATTTCAAACGATTCCCATTAGAATACAAATTTAGGTGATTCGAGTTTTATGAATTCGGATTCTTGATTCCTGATGCGAATACTTTTTTTGTTGAGGAGTCTACCCAGCTCTGGGCCCGTATTCACTGCACTCATGCAATTTGTTATCGGTGAAAACTTGCACTGACGTCATTTTACTCCATACGGTTTGGTAAATTCTTCCCAAAATGACGTAATTTCAGTGCGACTTCTCAGCGATTACAAATTGCATCGGTACTGTGAATACGGGCCCTGGTAAATAAAAGAGACCACAAACGTGCAATTATATTGATCTGCCATTGAACTATTAAAAAATATATGTTCAATTGAATTTTATTTTAGTTTAGAATTGTTCAGTATTCAATGCCCTAGGACAACATTGTCTTATTAAAAGTAAACCTATTGATTGAGCTCAAGGTACGTCGATGAGCGTAACACGTATTAACACATATGTTTTACAAGTTATGACAGAATTGTATCTTTCTATGTTTGCGGAGCGAATAGCTTCAATATGAGTAGTGAAAGTGTCAAATGTAACTCCTAGGTCTTTGAAGCAGTCAACGACCGACAGATATTCACCTGAAATGTGGTAAGTTCTTGTGAGAGCATTGCGTCTCCAACTGTAGTTTATAACGCTGCATTTGTTTACGTTGAGTTTTAAATGTACACGGGAGAACCAATTAGATATGATATTTAGATTCGATTGCAGCATATCGACATCGTTCTGACATTGGATCCTCTGGTAAATTTTAAGGTCGTCGGCGTATGCTAACACAGGGCAGGTGAGCATCGCCAGCAAATCATTAATAAAAATGTTGAAGAGAAGGGGGCCAAAACTGCAGCCCCGTGGGACACCAATCGACGGTGAGAATTCAAAAGATTTAAAGCCGTTGTAGTACATATAGCAAGATCTGTTGTGCAGGTAGGATTGTATAAATTGAGTAACCGCCGGCACAGCCCAAATGACCCAAGTTTCTCTAACAGCAGTTTGTGATTGATAGAGTCAGACGCTCGGGAGAAGTCGGTGTATCAACTTGGCCTCGCGCATCTCAAGCTTCAGAAAGGAACTGCAAAATAGTAGCAAGATTTGATTTGATGTACAAATTAAAATGTAAAATTAAGTTGAAATAATGTACAAAATAATCCGCCAGGGAGAGCTGACTCAATTTTGTCAAGGTCAAAAGTGGAAAAGACCCTTAAATATGTATTTACAATATACAGAGAGTTTTTCTTTAAAATATACGTATTCCAAATTCAGCCTATTTTCTGTAAATCTTAGGATGTTCCCTGTTTTTTTTTAAGTTCATTTTAAAGCTTTAAACAAGTGATTTCTACTCCCAGACTAAGCATGAAGTAAAATTTCGAGTTTAGAAAAGCCCCGTGAAAATTTGTCGAGGGTCGCGCAGCGACCCGAGACAAATTTTCTGGGCTTTTCTAAACTCGAAATTTTACTTCATGTGCCACGCGTAGAAATCACTTAAATATTGTGAAATGTATGTATATTCAAATCTCGCTTAAAATCTGTGTTTTATAAGCGTGGCGCATAAAGTAAAATTTCGAGTTTAGAAAATTTGCCTCGGGTCGCTGAGCGACCCTCGATAAATTTTCACGGGGCTTTTCTAAACTCGAAATTTTACTTCATGCTCAGTCTAGGAGTGGAAATCACTTGTTTAAAGCTTTAAAATGAACTTAAAAAAAAAACAGGGAATATCTCAAGACTTACAGAAAATAGGCTAAAATTTTCACGGGGCTTTTCTAAACTCAAAATGTTACTTCATGCCTAGTCTGGGAGTGGACAACACTCGTTTAATGCTTCAAATTGAACTCTTTTAAAAATCAACGAATGTCAGAATATTTACAGCTTATGAATGTTTACCTACAGTTTACCATGAAGGAACCACATTTAAATTCAGCGCGCATTTGTGACGCAAGCGATCTCTACCCCCACTCTAAAATCTTCGATTCTGTCGATCCTTGTTACCGTATACTCGACCATCCTTGAATTGAGCTGTCGCCAGGAGCTTGCGCATAAGTAAATTGGGTTGCCTGTGTATGTTACAGATGCGCGACAGTAATGCATAGAAACATATATTCAACAGCAATCTATTAATGCTAGTAACATTTCAAATTGAATCAGTAGAAATCTAGATTTAACAAACGTAATTTCAGATTTAAGTTTGTGCTACTCAACTCGTACTAATAGTAAGTGTAGTTAAGTTACAAGTCTAAATTACATTCTGAAACCCATTATATAAACAAACACGCGTCGTGTTGAGTGCACGTTTAGTAGAGTAGAGACATATTCAGCAGCAATCTAGTAATGCTAGTAATATTTCAAATTAAATCAGCAGAAATCTAGATTTAACAAACGTGATTTTAGATTTAAATTTGTGCCACTCAACTCGTACTAATAGTAAGTGTAGTTAAATTACAAGTCTAAATTAAATTCTGAAACCCATTATATAAACAAACACTCGTCACGTTAAGTGCACGTTTAAATATTAATTAATAAATGAAATTACTTACATTTCGTTAAATGGTAATCCGGATGCGCGAATGCAAGTTAGTTTGTGTACACTAAAAGTTGGCATGTTAAGTTTGCGGGTTGCATACATTACCGAAGCGCGTAATTTACTCAGAGCACATAATATTTAGATGTCGGCAATAATGAATTATATATAAGTAATTAGCAATTCCCGCTTCAAACCGATTTACGACTTGCAAGACGCAGAGCAAAATCCCAATAGAAATTTCGAGCTCCGTATCTTATATTTTATTTATCAAAGGGATGTGTCTGAATTTACACGTAAATAAACGTCAGTTTAAAATGTTATAAAAAGTAATGTATAGTAAATTAAAACACTAATTATTTGCATTTCCTAAGAAAATAAGTTTGGCATATTATTTTGTTTCAAATAATTGTCTGAGGCCTGACCATACTTTTACGTGAAAAGCATATTATTGACCACAGCTGTATATACCGTATGTTTATTAAAATTTTTGATAAGAGGTGGCCATGCTTGAGTAGCAATTGTGTGCAGGAGGCAATCGCTTAGATAAGAGGAATCAATTTCCCCTCTGAATAGATTTGTTGTACAGATTTTTGAAAATTTCCTTTATGACCTTTATCACGTCAGTTATTTTTTTTACAAATGAGGGAAATTTAAAATTAAAATAAAAATTATAACATAATAAATTGCTTATAGAAAAAGAACCTTTAATTTCATTTTTTTATTTTATTTTAAATTTTGAAATAAGAAAATGAAATAAAAGGTTATATTTCTGTTAGCGATTTATTATTTATTTATTTATTTGTACGGAATTCTCCATTTTACATTAAATATATATATATATATATATATATATATATATATATAATAAGTGTGTGTAAATTAAATATATAACAAATAATACAATGCATATGATAGTTATAAAATTCAAGTTACAATTAGCTAATAAATACAATTAAAAAAGTATGTTATACTTTTTATTTTATTTTTAAATATCCGTCATTTGTAAAAACAAAAGCAACGTGATAAAGTTCATGAGGGTAATTTTCGAAAATCTGTACAACAAATCTATTCAGATACACATATTCATTAGAAAACAACATATAAAAGTTGCACATCAGTTTTATTTGTGCGTGAGTGTATAACAAAAGAAGTAACAATCATCATTGAATCGTCAATTGTTGATATGGAATGTCAATTATGATATTATTTGTGAATTACAATTACCATGTTTAGATGAAGTGTTAATTTAAAAAAAAATATATATTTATTTAATTAGAAATAATTGTCAGTGTTGATATGTAGAGGGTGTCCCAAAAGTAACTGACATTTTAAATTTTCCGCCATTTTTATCGCGGTAAAACTAGCGTAGAGATATCTATATACTGTCATTGGTTAACATTGAGGTTAAGTTATGGAAAAGTACACCATCGAACAACGGGTAGAAATTGTAAAAATTCACTTCAAACATGGTGAGAATTTTGGTGAAACAGCTCGAAGATGCCGTACTTTGTTCGGCCATCTGAAACAAAGTTTCTGGGCTTTTCAAAATTCGTTAACATTGAGGTTAAGTTATGGAAAAGTAAACCATCGAACAACGGGTAGAAATTGTAAAAATTCACTTCAAACATGGTGAGAATTTTAGTGAAACAGCTCGAAGATGCCGTACTTTGTTCGGCCATCTGAAACAAAGTTTCTGGGCTTTATAAAACTCGTTAGCATTGAGGTTAAGTTATGGAAAAGTAAACCATCGAACAACGGGTAGAAATTGTAAAAATTCACTTCAAACATGGTGAGAAGATGCTGTAATTTGTTCGGTCATTTGAAACAAATTTTCTGGGCTTTTCTAAACTCGAAATTTTACTTCATTCGCGACGCGTATAAAATACTTAAATATTGTGAAATATATGTACATTCGAACTTCACTTAAAATCTGTGTTTTATACGCGTGGCGCATGAAGTAAAATTTCGAGTTTAGAAAAGCCCCGTGAAAATTTGTCTCGGGTCGCTGCGCGACCCTCGACAAATTTTCTAAGCGGGGCTTTTCTAAACTCGAAATTTTACTTCATGCTTAGTCTGGGAGTGGACAACACTCTAGATTACTAAGTTTATTACCATTTTACAAAGGCTACAGCTCGAAGGACCAACCATGGTCTTCGGAGACCGAAGAACTACAGGGAATCCAAGTTTTTTTTTACAAGAAAACAACGAATATCTGAAGGTTTACAGCATGGATAGGAAAGAAAACATCTAATTTTAAAAAAAATATCGAAGTTGGGTTGGTTTTCAGTGCATTTTTAACTTCACATTAAATCAGTGTTTTATACGCGTGGCGCATGAAGTAAAATTTCGAGTTTAGAAAAGCCCAGAAATTTTGTCTCGGGTCGGGTCAAATTTTCTGGCTTTTCTAAACTAGAAATTTTACTTCATGCGCCACGCGTATAATACACAGATTTCAAGTGAAGTTCACTTGTTAACAATATTTCAGTGTTTTAAGTCTTTAAAACGCGTGGCGCATGAAGTAAAATTTCGAGGTTAGAAAAGCCTGAATTTGGATTTGGACGCTACGCGTAGAAATCCGAACGTTCAGGCTTTTCTAAACTCGAAATTTTACTTCATGCTTAATCTGGAAGTAGAAAACGCTCGTTTAAAGCTTCAAATTGAACTTTTAAAAAAAAAGCGTATGCATATTAAGAAAAATGTCTTGTATTTAATTTTAACACGTTATCTGATCTGTATATGTTTTTAATGTATTGTGTTCAATTGGAGATTCCGTAATAAATAAACAAATACAAATACAAAAAAATGTCTAAAATAAATCTATTATTTTTATTTATGCAAAATTTATGTAAAATACAATTAAGTGTTTTGCAAATAATAATAATAAAAGAAAAGAAAATTTATGCCAATCCACTTCAGGGTCTGCTAACTTTAAGACGTGAAAAAATTAAATATTTTTTTGTGGAACTTGAGATTTTTAAATAAATTTGACTATCGATACGTTTTTGTTTAATTTTTTTTTTTTTTTTTTTATTGGGTTTGGCTTTTGCCTGGCCTTAGTTACTAGACTATTAGCCATCATCAATTTTTATAATATGTATACATTTGTTGATTTTAACTTATTACTGAGTACATATAACTATATATTCGGACGTCACAACACATTCACACACACCCATAGACTCCGGGACGAATATTTTTCGTTGGAAAAATTACTCGCCCCGGCTGGGAATCGAACCCAGATCACCGCCGTGAACGATTGGCGAAACCAGCGGCTCAACCGCTCGGCCACGGCGGGCCCAAGTTTTTGAATTAAAGTATTAAATTTGGAAGTCTCACAACTTTAATTTACGATACACTATTATCGTTTTCTGGACTAGATAATCAAAAACGGTTATTTTTAAGTAATTTTAGATTTGCAGTTACATTGCGTGAAAGTAAAATACGGTATTTTGAAAAAAAACTAAACTTCAGATTTGATTGCTGTCAACGTTATCAAATTGTACATTTCTCAAACTGGAATGAAAATCATATACGCCAAAAGTTGACTTAAACATCAACTCTATTTATTTTCGCCATTAATTTAACAATAAAAAAAACTGCAAAATAAGTTAAATTTATGAAACCAAATGCTAACTCAAATCCCCTCCTTCCCCCTCATCGCAAAAAGCTATCTACGCCACTGGCAGGAGGTCTTAAAAAAGGTAGAGAAGCACTGGTATAGACGATGTAAGAGAAACTTAAATGTTGTGTACATGATAAAACAACAGAATATAAAAATCAAAATTGAATTTGTGTTCAGTATTCCGGCACCAGACACCCACAGACGCGTTTCGGACTTCAAGGACCTCTTCAATGTGGTCCCGACCCAGCGCTGAGGAATACTGAACATTTCTATTTCAAGCCAATATGTGAAAACTATTAATGGATTCGGTAACTAACACCATCTAGTGCTTCTATCGAATCCATTATTATTATATAAATTTGAGTGAATTCTACCGGCACCCCTTACTATCATAACGATCCTTGTTTGTATTTATTCTACCTTTAAATTTTAATTAATACGATAACGTTAACGTTATCAATTTGAACATTTCTCAAACTGGAATGAAAATCATGTACGCCAAAAGTTGACTTAAACATCAACTCTATTTATTTTCGCCATTAATTTAACAATAAAAAAAACTGCAAAATAAGTTTATGATTGATCGTTTAAAGAGTGTTTCCAATCCCAGATTAAGCATGAAGTAAAATTTCGAGTTTAGAAAAGCCTAATTTGGCTCGGGCGCGTAGCGAAGCGGAGCGACCGAGCCAAATTAGGCTTTTCTAAACTCGAAATTTTACTTCATGCGCCACCCGTATAAATCGCTGATTTAATGTGAAATTTTCTTTAATCCATTTACTAGTGAAATACGTTTAACATGTCAATTATTAATTGTTTATATTTTTGTATAACTTTAGAAAAATAAATTTATGAAACCAAATACTAACTTCCCTCCTTCCCCCTCATCGCAAAAAGCTATCTACGCCACTGGCAGGAGGTCTTAAAAAAGGTAGAGAAGCACTGGTATAGACGATGTAAGAGAAACTTAAATGTTGTGTACATGATAAAACAACAGAATATAAAAATCAAAATTGAATTTGTGTTCAGTATTCCGGCACCAGACACCCACAGACGCGTTTCGGATTTCAAGGACCTCTTCAATGTGGTCCCGATCTAGCGCTGAGGAATATTGAACATTTCTATTTCAAGCCACTATGTGAAAACTATTAATGGATTCGGTAACTGACGCCATCTAGTGCTTCTATCGAATCCATTATTATTATTTGAAATAAAACAACGCAGTTAGGAGGGTTTCACTTTTATTGTTGAACACTGCCAATTATTATTATATAAATTTGAGTGAATTCTACCGGCACCCCTTACTATCATAACGATCCTTGTTTGTATTTATTCTACCTTTAAATTTTAATTAATACGATAGCAGCATTTATATCACTGATTCTCAAGCGATAAATAATGCTGAAGCCAATTACATCAGAAGCATCGATTTAACGTGAAACAAAAACCACCCTCGACGAATAGCCATTTATGGTTCCGAGTGATAAATTAGTCTCATAACCTAAATTCACGTGAGCGCGGCGATGCGTCGAGAAGACGTCCATCCAATTATTCATCGGGCGTGCACACACAGCCCAGAAAACATCATCGAATCAACGCATTGTCTGTTTAACTCCCTCAGCGGGGTGTCATAATTGACGTGGGGCGCGTCACGTGCGGGTCCCGGTCAACCGTGAAGCGTGGGCGCTTTATCACCTGACGCGGCGAACAATGCGCGCCCGGCGCGGAGGGACATAAGTAACCTTTTGTTGTACTCGTTGCAGAAACGCCCGTTTCGGTAATTGTCGCCCGCGAATTAGCGCATCTCGCGCTAATGAGCGAGAGCAGGCACAAAGATGTAATTAATGCCTTATATTCACGCAGATTTCATTATCTTAACATCCCCTACGAGTTTTTGCGGGGTGTCCATTGTTTCGCGTGTAATTAAGGCCACCGCATAAAGAACAAACATCTTACACACGCCAACAACAATAATACCCCCCTTACAAAAAAAACCGAGCATGATAAAGACCGCCCAATTTATATAACGTAATATCAGTTTGCGCATAGTTTTATCTTTACAATAACCGCGCCACTTTATCAATGTTGCAAACTAGTTTCCTCTTTGAGGAAGGCGGAGGGTGGGAAAAAACTTATTTAAGTTAAAACTATTAGAAGTAGGATAATACAAGTAGTTTTCGAACTGGAATTATATGGGAGTGACGCGCCGCCAGCTCAAACATTTTTACAACAATTCCAGACGCCATAACGCGCTGTAACTTTTATTACTTCGTTCCGTTTTACATAAAGATCTTCTTCTATTAAATCATTTGTTTCGCCCTTTACTTATTTTATTAAACTTTCAGCAAAAGTAGTTTATTTCCATTTAAAAATTAATAACTATATGTTGTCAGTTATCAGAGCTGGGCAGGATTCGAATCATTCAGGATTCAAATCCTTTTAGAGGATTCAATAAAGGCATTCGAATACTTTAGTTCTACTGGATTCGTGATCCGGATTCATTACATTTTTTTTAAGAGGATTCGTATTCGAATCCAACAGAGTTGGGCAGGATTCGAATCATTCAGTATTCGAATCCTTTTAGAGGATTCAAAAGAGGCATTTGAATACTTTAGTTCAACTAAATTCGTGATCCGGATTCGTTCCGATTTTTTAAGAGGATTCGTATTCGAATCCATATGTGGCTGATTCGAATCCGTATAAAAGGATTCGACTATTTATAAAAGGATTCGAATACTTACAAAAGGATTTGAATCGTCAAAAATAATTCGAATTAATTGTGAGAATTAACATGAAAAATGTCTTTTGTGTGTTTTTAAATTTTTCGTTAAATCACTGTTTTATACGCGTGGCGCATGAAGTAAAATTTCGAGTTTAGAAAAGCCCAGAAAATTTGTCTCGGGTCGCTGCGCGACCCTCGACAAATTTTCACGGGGCTTTTCTAAACTCGAAATTTTACTTCATGCTTAGTCTGGGAGTGGAAAACACTCGTTTAAATGAAGACAACCTTATACAAGACTGTCTCAGTTTGAACCAAGTCGACCTTACACAGTAATGATCTTAGTTTTGACGTCACGTAAGGATTTCCACGCGTGACGACATCAACCAAGGTGCGGTGGCCTTAATTGTTTAATTACCTTGATTATTGACGTCACGTGAGGACTTCCAAGCGTTAGTGTATAAGGTTGTCTTAATTTAAAACCGAGTCGACCTTGTTAGTTTAATTACATTGACTTTTCACGTCACGCGAGGAATTTCATGTGTGACGTCAGAAAAACTCCCTGTATTTCTCGGGATATAGATATTTCTAATAAAATCAAACTGTATTTGCTAAGAAATTCAAACATAATAAGTAAAAACCAGCAAATTTTCAATTTCACAATATTTCAGTGTTTTGTCCGTTTCGCTACGCAACTAAACCAAATTTTCTAAACTCTATATTTTACTTCGTGCGTAAACAAGGACAGTAAATCTATGTTAAAAAACAAAAATTAACATTTCTTAAGATGTAAACTTTTTGTCTCGCATAATATAAGACAAAAGTAGTGTCATATTATGAATTGGCTGCCATTTTATTAGAAATGAAAAAAATGGGCTGTTTTGACTGAATGGTAATTTAAAGGTATAAAATTGACTGTTGTCAATATTTAAAGTAATTTTATAATGATAATAATAATATTTATTTGCCCAACGGAAGACCAATACAGGGACAAAAATATAAATAAAAACTAAATAGTAATACAAAAATAGCACAAAAAGATACAACTTAGGAATATAAGTACAAGAGAATTTTTAATTTATGGTATGAAGTGTTATACATGGTCACCAACAAAAATATCGCTAAATAAAAGTATTTGAATTAACAGACATATGAAAGATGGGTGACTTACGTAAAATATTTGTTCTTGAGTGTGGAATATGAAATGTGCTGCTGTGTCTTGACAATATACGTGGAACATGAAAATTAATCTTTGAGAGTAACTGCGGACAGTCAACTTTGTGTTCAATTAATTTACGCAAAAACGTTGCACTGAATTCTTCTCTCCGTGATGTTAAAGAGACGAACTGATATTCATTTAATAAGCTCACATAATCAGAAGATACATCCGGGTACGTGCCGTGAGTTTTAAATGACAAGAATTTTAGAAACCTTCTCTGAACACGCTCAATTGACAAAGATGCGTTGCTATAATATGGATACCATACAATCGATGCGTATTCAAGCTTACTCCTAACAAGAGCATAGTACAAAGTTTTTAACAACGTGAGGTCCTTAAAATGACGGGATGTACGCATTAAGAAACCTAGCGTTTTTAATGCAGAGGTTGATGTGCATTTTATGTGTTCCGAAAAGGATAATCTGCTGTCAAATAAAACCCCCAAATCTTTACATTGAGTGTTACGTTCAAGAATATCGTCCTGAACGCGGTAGATAAATTGTATAGGTGTATTCTTACGGTGGTAAGACACTACAAGACACTTACTAATGTTCAATACAATTTTATTTACTAAACACCAGTGTGTAATATGATCAAGGTTATTCTGAAGTAGTAGAGCATCATCAACACATTTAATTGTGCAATATATTTTTATATCATCTGCGTATGCTAATACCGGACATGAAATAGAGGTTATCAGATCATTGATGTAAACAATAAATAGAAGCGGACCCAAATTCGATTCTTGAGGGACCCCTGACGTACTAACAAACTTGTTAGATCTAAAGCCATTAAAGTGTACATAGTTCACTCTGTTACTGAGGTATGAAGACATAAATTCAAGAGATGGACTAGTAAATCCAAAACTATTTAGTTTATGCAGCAATAAGTTGTGATTAATTGAGTCAAATGCTCGACTGATATCGGTATAGATAACGTCGGTTTGTAATCGTTTATCGATAGATTCACTTATATTTTGAGTAACTACAGCTAAATTTGTTGAGATCGATCTGCCCGATAAAAAACCATGCTGAAATGGAGACAGATACTTATGGATGTGATTATAAATAGAGTTATAAATTATATGCTCAAACACTTTAGCAAAGTTTGATAAAAGGGCAATTGGCCGATAATTAGAAGTAAGACATGGATCGCCTTTCTTAAATACAGGCGTAACAACAGCAGTTTTCCATATCTCAGGAAATGTCGAGGTCTGTATAGCTAGATTGTATATAATAGTCAGTGGTTTTGCCAAGATGTATTTGCAATCTCTAACTAAAAAGCTTGGAATTTGATCATCGCCACACACTGAAGAATTCTTTAATTTACTTATACTATTTACAACAACATTTTCGTTAGTATGACTAATGGAAAAAGATTCAAGATTAGAAACTATATCGTCAAGTTTAGCTGTTGTTTTTGGCAGATATGATTTTGAGAAAGTATTTGCAAAGCCATTTACAATTGACAACGGTGACGTTAGTTCAATACCATCATGAACCAGTTGACTAGGAATTCTGGATATTCCTTTTTTTGCCTGATAAATTTCCAAATGTCTTTAGGATTTTTTTTAAGATCAATTTCAATTTTTCTAAGATATCCTTTATACGCCGAGGAGATTTGAGATTTTGTAAGGTTGCGTAACCTTTGGAATTCTGAATAATAGAAAGGATACCCAGTTGATTTCCATTTCCGATGATAATGCAATTTTAGTTTCACATTTCTTTTAATATCTGTTGTAAACCACGGAGAAAAATTATTATTTTTATTTAAAGTATACATCGGCACATTTCTGTTTAAGGCGTTGTATAATATATTGTAAAATTTACCGGTTACTTCATCGGAAATACTGCACGATTCTAGAGGCGACCAGTCCGCATTAAGTAGCTCAGAATACAAGTTAAAATAATTAGCTTTTTTGAAATTAAATAATTTATTGCCATTTGTAGGAAATAGTTGTTGTTTATTACTTGTTTTAAGTTGCATATTCATAAACAATGCGGGATGATGTGAGTCTTCAGCAACAAAAGGGAGGCTATCATGTCCACGTGTATTTTACAATCAAAGTTACTTAATACTAAGTCGAGAAGTCTATTGTTGTTATTTCTAATTTTATTAAATTGCTGCAAGTGTAAAATATCTTCATCAAAACTAGGTAGATTAAAATCGCCAATAATCAACACTGGCTTATCAAGAATAAGCAGCTCTAAGGCTTCAAAAAAAGTGTCTAACATATCAGGAGGTATGTATACAGCGATTGTGTAAAAATGAAATGAGTTAATATTACACTTGCATGCAATGAAATCAATTAATGGTACCGATACTTCGATATTACTGGTATCAATTTTTTCAAACAAAATATTTTTGACAAAAGCCATTAATACTCCACCCCCAGTAGTTCTATGTGTAAGAGAAAAATTGCGGTCGTGTCGTACAATATTATAATTTGCATTAAATAATTCTGAGTCATTAACTGAGTCCTTTAACCAAGTTTCGCTTAAGAATATAATATCAAAACAAGAATTACATGAACTTGCATAAAATAAGTGAGTTTTAGACCTAATTCCGCGAACATTCTGGTAGTATAAGCTCAAACGTTGACTTCCGGGCATATTTAGTTTTCCGAATGTTCAGAATCCTTGTTGATAATAGTTGGAATATTTCGAATATATTTAATACGAATGTTAGTTTCACCAGCTTATAAATGTTTACGTGTTTTGTAATTTGCCTGCTGATTTTGACAAATTTAATATTGTCATATGGCTTTTTTGTTAGTGTTTTGGTCAATTTGAATATAATTCCATGACTTTTCTCTGACTTTCCCGGATTTAATGATATTCAGTAGAGATGCACCGAATATTCAGCAACTATTCGGTATATTCGGCACGTTTTTCACTATTCGGCCGAATACCGAATAGTTGGCGTCACTATTCGGCATTTGCCGAATAGTGACGCGTTATTTTTTTTTCTAATTATACAATTTAAAAGGTAAAAATGAATCATTTAAAACAAATTTGGCAAAAGAAAACAAACTCGTGTATTATTTATTAATAAATTATACAATTTAAAAGGTAAAAAAGAATCATTTAAAACAAATTTTGCAAAAGAAAACAAACTCGTGTATAATTATTAATAATAATGAAATATATAAACTTATAAATGATAATATTATTTTTATTTTTAATACATCTATTATGAATCAAATATTATATTCAAAATTTATTAGTGGTAAATTGTGGTGCAGAAATACTAGTTTTTCTGCATTTGATGGCAATAGTCGTTTTCTTTTATCTTCATATACGTTCCCAGCTTCTGAGAAAAGTCTTTCACTATAAACACTGCTCGCAGGAGCAGACAGATAAATGGCAGCAAATTGTGTTAAATATGGGTATTGATTTCGATTGGATGCCCACCAGGTATAAGGATTGTCATTTCTTGCTATGCGTGCAGTTTCCTAATAACTGTCAAGTTCAGTTGCAATATTGTTTCTCTTTTTAGGAGATTCACTATTATTTTGCTGTGCTGCGATCTTCTCCACTTCATTATAGCAGTCCCAAAAACTTAAATGAGTGTCAGACTCAAGGCTAGATTTGTTATCAGTCCTAATATTATTTTTATTCGCAGGTGTCACAGCGTCAATATCAGTATCGCTGTCAGTACTTGATTCGTCACAAATGTTTTTTTAAAGCTTCTAGCATTAATAACTGCCGAGCCTTTTCAGCTTGATTCTGGCCCATGAAAAAACTCGTTTTAAACCTTGGATCGAGTAGAGTAGACAGCAAATACAACTTTTCTGTTTTGAGCTTGGCGAAGCGGTTTTCCAGCTCCGCTTTAATAGCAAGTCTTGTACTCTGCAATTTGTTGGTGGCCCGTGCAGTTTCTTCTTTATTTACATAGCACATAAGCGTTTCTACATGTGGTATGGTCTCTGACACACAGGATAAGCCTAAACTTATGATTTTTGTGATCTCCTCAAACGGTTGTAACAGTCTCAATATCTGTTGTAGAAGCTCCCATTGCGATGAAGACAAATTGGGAATATTTGAATTATCCGTTAGATACAATGAAATAGAACGCTATTGCTCGAGCAGTCTTGCTAACATATAATAGCTTGAGTTCCAGCGCGTGATAACATCTTGAACCAACTTATGTTGCGGAAGGCTTAACTCTCGTTGAATAGTTTGCAGTTTTTCTTGCGCTGAATTCGAGTGATTAAAATGGGTTACGATTCTTCTTCCTGCACTAATCGTTTCAGTAACTTCACTCTGGATTTTTAATGAATTTACGATAACTAGTTGGAGTGTGTGTATGAAGCAGGTAATAGATCCATATCCGGTATCTCTCAACCATATTGGCACCATTATCATGTATAACAGCATGTATTTTGGATCGTGGAATATCCCACATAGATGAAATTTCCATCAAAGCAGAGGCAATATTTTCTCCAGTATGTGGTCCTGCAATATGCTTCATGTTGAGAACTGCATGGTTTAATTCAAACTGATCATTGAGCCAATGGCCCGTAAAACTCAAAAAACTGGCGCCAGTATGGGTACACGCCCACATGTCAGATGTAATCGATATTGCATAAGTTCTTGTTATGTTATTTTTAATTTTTATATATATCAGGTATTATGTTTTCAATAAAGTATGTTCTGCTAGGTATGTTATACCGAGGTAAAGCCTTCTTCATCAATCTCATAAATCCTACTCTCAACCATAGCTATAGCTTCGTTATCTACTGCTATCATTTCCCCTATTAAGTAGTGGTATTCTTTGGCCCTCACATCATTTATGTCCCACAATTTGGACTTCTCTAGGCATTCTGATAAACATGGTTGCTTAAACTTTAAAAGTTTTTGATTGGTTGCTACAGCAACTGATGAGCATTCTTGTAGTTTTAGAAATTCGTGGTTATGTTTATTTCTTACGTGATTAATCAATCCAGTTGCTGTGGCTTTTCTACCTTCTCCTCCACGCGAAATCTTTACATCGCACAATCTACACTGGACCTAGACAAAATACTTCCATACAGGCGATTTTTTACACTTTGCAGAAGACATTGCGCAATATTATACAACGAAACAACACGCGGTGAATGGCGAGTGCGGTGTCTGACTGTAACGCCGAGCGGAAACAAAGACGTACGTGTGCTGCAGAGTATTTGTTTGCTCCTAGAAAAGTGCTATTGAGGGGTGTTATTCAAGTCAGTTTAAAGTGTGAGTTATCAACAACTACTGGAATAAGTGTTTACTTATATTGGTGAAATTACTTTTTAGTTATCTACCTCAGTTTTCTAGTAATCAGTCTTTTCATTTAATTAATATCCAATTTTTATACTAATTCGACCTTGACCGCCTTGTTTTTATTCACTAAATTAAATTAAATTTAATAAGAACACGGTCTCTTTTTTGCTAATTAATTCGAGCGGTCTGCAGGTTTTATTAAGTGAATTTTATTTATTTTATCAATATAACTCCATTTAAATTGATTCCTGTGTACTATTACCCTTTTGTGTTTACCTTTCTTCCGCGGTCTGCCTGCCCTTGTTTGTTTTTTGCAAAGTCACTACGAACGACCCCGTAGTGTGAAGTGTGTAACCCTGTCTTGATCCTCTTATATAATTATCTATTAATCGTTAAATTGGTAAATAAATGTGGAATCTGTGATCAAGGCGTCACGCCAAACACACCATACATAAAATGTGAAGGAAGATGTCGTCGATCAATTCACATTAAATGTACTAATCTGAATGATTCAGAAGTTGCATGTATAAGCAAACACGTGAATATTAAATGGCATTGTGAAAAATGTAATGAAATCGGTCAAGATCCAGTTGATTCCCTAACTCCTGATGTACTTAAGAAAACATTAGATGATTACTTCAAAAAAATTAAGGATGAATTATTTCAGTTATTCTCGAATAAGTTAACTAACTTTGAGAGCCGTATAAATATTCTTGAGAATCGTATTATGACTCATAATTCAAATAATAACTTCAACGTCGAAGAAGTAATTAGTGAAGTAGAAGAACGACAGCGTAGGTCATGTAATGTTATGGCTTACAATATCCCTGAAAAAACAGGATCTACAGACCGTAAAATCGAAATGGATAAAGCTGCTATTCGGGGCATCGTTGGTCAAGATACCCAGTTTGATTCCACTAGTATTATTCGCATAGGCAAGCCATCAACAAAACCAAGACCTATCAAAATATGTTTTAAAAACTGACAAGCCGCGATTGACTTCTTAAAGGTCTCAAGATCTACACAAACGAAGAATGTTGAATTCAAATCAGATTTAACAAACAACCAACGAGATTTTCTAAAAACCTTAAACGCAGAACTAAAGGAGATTAAACAACATGGGGAAACAAACTTAGGCATTAATAGTTGCCGAATATTCGGTATTCGGCACGTTAAATCCGCCGAATATTAGATATTCGGTTATTCGGCAAAACCGATATTCGGTGCATCTCTAATATTCAGTGGATTTTTTTATCTACGCAATTTTCAGTCATTCGTCGATTTTCAATAGTAATATATTAAGTGCATTAAAAATGATCGAAAATTTTGCACGAAAAGCCGTTGCGTAGAAACTGCATGAGTGCATTTTGATTGTGATTTGACAAAAAGTGCCCGAGACGCGAAGCGTCGAGGGCACTTTTTCAGTCAAATCACAATCAAAATGAACGAATGTAGTTTCTTAAAGGCAACGAGCTTTGAGTACTAAATTTTCAGAGCATTTTTAGTGCACGAAATGTATTTAATAGACTATTTCCTGAAAAATACGATTTTTAATCAAGTTGACGTATTATTTAAAATATTAATTATCAATCAGTGTCACTTAATGTGTCAACATGAATCGCTTCGGAAGTTTTTCTTCGAAAGATATATCGAAAAATATCGAGAAAAATTCATCCGAAAATACAAGAAAGAGTAAAGAGTTCGTTTGGAGACAATTTATGACATTCTGTGATGAAAGAAAATACGAGTTAGATCAAAAAACTTCAGATGCTTTCTTGGCAGAAATGGTCAAAGACTGGGCATATAACATGAGGAAGCAAAATGAAGACGACTATAAAGAAATGACAGTCAAGACAATATGGAATACAACAGCTAAAATATTAATGGACAAATATTATAAACAATATGGGCGCAAGATTGATCCATTTCAAGCAATAGAATACAAAGAAGCGAGGGAGGCACGAAATTCAAAAAGAAAGGAGTTACAAGTGATGCCTTCAAAACGCCAGCAGAGTTCAGCCTCCCTAACTCATGATGAATTTAAAAAACTGCGATGAGGATACCCCAGACGGTCTCCAGAAAAAGGTTTTTTATATGCTGTCATATGAATTAGCTTCGAGGGGAGGTGAAGGAGTTATGTTATGTTATGTTATGGGGTCGATGGGTCGTGTGGCCTCTGGGCCTTTCGAAGTTACCTCGACCTAAAAGATCTTTTGTAACTATCCCTGACCTACTTGAGTCCCTCAATGTCTAGACTTCTTATGAAGTCTACTATAACTTGAGGGTTAATGTGTACCAGTTCCTCGGTGTTTAAAGTGGCCGATGACAGGTAGTTTCCTCTTTGAAGGGACAAGGCAGGGCATTCACAAAGTAGGTGCTCTGCTGTTTCTTGTGCCTCGTTGCAGAACCTGCAGTTGGCATCAGTTGTCTGACCCATCTTGGTGAGGTGGTACTTCAGAGGACAGTGTCCAGTTAGAAGGCCGGTTATGAGCCTTAGGTTGCCCTTACTTAACCTGAGAAACTGTCCGGCTCTTACGGCAGAGAAGGCGATGAACCTTTTCGCCTGCCGCAGACCAGGTGTGTTTCTCAGGTGAGCACTTTTGGCAGCATCTTCCCATTCCCGGATCATCCCCTTGATGCGGACTTTAGTTATTCCACTGTAAGGTTCTGGTCCGACAAATGGAGTCTTTGACCCTTCCTTGGCAAGGTTGTCGGCAATTTCATTGCCTTTGATCCCTGCGTGTCCCGGAACCCAGACCAGTTTGACTCTGTTGTTCCTAGCCAGCTGCTTTAGGGATAGCTTGCACTCCCAGACAGATTTAGACTTGCATGTAGGCGATTTTATTGCCTTTAATGCAGCTTGACTGTCTGAAGGAGTTAAATGCTTACTAAATTATTTTCATGAAGAATTGGATAATTTGCGAAATAAAACCAAAAGGATTTAATATAACCCAATTTTTGAAAAAACTGCACAAGGGGGAAGTAAACGCTGTGCCGAATCAAAATGGTTAATTCCTAATGAATCTAATCTGAATTTGTGTCCTGTAAGATTATATAGTAAGTTTATAGAAACACGACAACATGTAAAAAGCAATCGTTTTTTCTTAACAGCAAATCCATATTGGCAAGTAAATAATAATTGGTATAAGGATGCCCCAGTTGGCAGAAACGAAATTTCAAAGTGGACTCTAAATACTGCAAAACAAATTGGTCTCAATACTGTAACAACAAAAATTACGAATCACTCACTACGATCATCAGCTGTATCTAATTTAGCCAAGGAGGGAGTAGGTGAACAACAGTTGCTTAAAATTACTGGTCATTCAAGCACCAACTCAATTAAACCTTACCTTCAATTGGATAAAGAACATCACCAACAGATAATTAAGAAAATGAGAGGCGAAGGCTATTTAGAGGAGGACAGCAATAAGGCAGTTGATGTTTCAGAGTCTTTGTCTAATCAAGAAACACACAACACAATACAAGCAACTGCATCTACATCAAAAAATAATTCCACAATTTATAATAATTGCGTTTTTAATTGTACTAATGTAAATGGTTCCAATTTTAGTAATATATTAGATTAATTAAAAACCTTATTTTTAGTTCTGGAAATAGTCGCATAAATTATTCTCAATACTTTCCAGATTCTTTTAAAAGAGAAACTTTCGAATCGATTAATTTTGAAAGATTGATACCTGACATGTGACGTCACAACAGTGCAATATTCGCTGTAATTTTTCGTAGAATTTTCACCTACTATGCAATTTTCGCTGTAATTTTTCGTAGAATTTTCACCTACTATGCAATTTTCGCAGAAATTTAATTGTGATTGGGCAATGAAAATGAATTCTCGTAATATGATTGGTAGACATTTTTTGAAGGAAATAGTCTAATAAAGTTCAATTTGAAGCTTTAAACGAGTGTTTTCCACTCCCAGACTAAGCATGAAGTAAAATTTCGAGTTTAGAAAAGCCCCGTGAAAATTTTCGGGCTTTTCTAAACTCGAAATTTTACTTCATGCGCCACGCGTACAAAACACTGATTTAAAGTGAAGTTCGGAAACACACAAATACATCTTTAATCAGAGTAACAGGGAATCAGATGTTTAGTGTTCAGTGTTAATAATAAATAATTAGGTTTTAAATATTTTTGTTAAAACAATTGGTAACGATATTTATACATAAATGGTTGAAACAAAATAACAAAATCAAATTTATTCCTAAAGGATTTGTATTCGTGATTCGAAAAAACAGGATTCGAATCATATTTATCTCTTACGAATCCTTTATTCAAGTAACTGTGATTAGAATCATATTAGGTGATCCGGATTCGTGATTCGAATCCTTTTTACTAGGATTCGTCCCAGCTCTGTCAGTTATTAAAGTTTGATAGTTTATTAACTGTTGAACGCGAAGACTCAACAATTTCCTTAGAACAATATATAGCGTTACCTGTCGACATTTTTACGTGTTAGAACTTTTAATGTTAATAGCGCTAATAGAAAACGGATTTGAAACGTTTAAAAAAATCTCTTCTTTATCTCCCATTAAAATAAATCTTTGAAAGATATTTCAACCTAAAAGCGCTAATAGAATTCATAATCATTCCCTCTTCGCTTCTTTTTTTATGTGTGTGTACAAATAAAGCGGCGGCGGCTGCGAACCGCGCCCGGAAACGGCCATGAAAGGGCCTGAAGCTGAAACGTGAAGGGCCGTTGTAAATTTAAGGGTAATGAACCGACCCCTATTTATATCAAGTATCATTCAGCTTTTCCCTCCGTCCTCTTTTCCTGATATAAAGCTTCCCGTTCAGTAGGGTTTTTTTTTGTTCCAGTGTATTTCACTCGGTAATTGGGTCAGTCCATTCGCGCCTCCATAATTCATCAACATTAAAATCCGGTCGGAAATTTTCGATTCCTCTTCTCTCACTGATCTGAGGACAATGGGGCACTGGCTATAAATCAACTTTTTGGGGGTTTTATTTGAGAGCGTATGCGGGTTCTGAATGTTTACTGTAATTGTTCAAGCTAGATTTGTTTGAAAACGTTTTTTATTTTATGCTTTGCTTTGAAATGACTAGACTTTTTAATATAATAGAAGTAGCGATGGGTTCTTGCACTGATTTTTGTTTTAAGGATACATAGTGATCAAAATTGAATTTTTGTTCAGTATTCTGGCACCCGATTCCCACAAACGCGTTTCAAACTTTAAGGTCCTCGTCAGTGTAGTCCCGACCCCATTGCTTGGGAATACTTAAACATTTTTGACTATATGAAGCCAATTTGTGAATACTATTAGACAATATGCTGATGAATACTGAACATTTTTGACTATATCAAGCCAATTTGTGAATACTATTAGTGAACATCGATAGCTACGCCATCTGCTGTGTTCAGTATTTGGCACCTGATACCAACAAACGCGTTGCGAACTTCAAGGTCCTCGTCAGTGTAGTCCTGAGGAATACTGAATACTATTAGTAAACATCGATAGCTACGCCATCTGTTGCTCTGTAGTGGCATCGTCAATGGCAAGATTACACAAAGTGTACATACAGGCCACTATGTTTTGTGTAATCGTGTCATTGATGATGCCACTAGAGAGCAATAGATGACGTAGCTATCGATTTTTACTAATCATCAATGGCAAGATTACACAAAGTGTACATACAGGCCACTATGTTTTGTGTAATCTTGCCATTGACGATGCCACTATAGAACAATAGATGTTCGGTGTTCACTAATAGTATTCATAAATTGGCTAGTTCTAGTGGTCTATAATGGCATCGTCAATAGCAAGGTTATACAAAGTGTACATACAGGCCTTTTGACTATATCAAGCCAATTTGTGAATACTATTAGTTAACATCGATAGCTACGCCATCTGTTGCTCTATAGTGGCATCGTCAATGGCAAGATTATACAAAGTGTACATACAGGCCACTATGTTTTGTGTAATCTAGCCACTGACAATGCCACTGTAGAACAATAGATGTAGTCGCTATTGATGCTCACTAATAGTATTCACAAATTAGCTAGTTCTAGTGCTCTTTAATGGCATCATAAATAGCAAGGTTACACAAAGTGTACATACAGGCCTTTTGACTATATCAAGCCAATTTGTGAATACTATTAGTGAACTTCGAAAGCTACGCCATCTGTTGCTCTATAGTGGCATCGTCAATGGCAAGATTACACAAAGTGTACATACAGGCCACTATGTTTTGTGTAATCTTGCCATTGACGATGCCACTATAGAACAATAAATGTAGTCGCTATCGATGTTCACTAATAGAATTCACAAATTGGCTAGTTGTAGTGCTCTTTAATGGCATCGTCAATAGCAAGGTTCCACAATGTGTACCTACAAACCTTTTGACTATATCAAGCCAATTTGTGAGTACTATTAGTAAACATCGATAGCTACGCCATCTGTTGCTCTATAGTGGCATCGTCAATGGCAAGATTACACAAAGTGTACATACAGACCACTATGTTTTGTGTAATCGTGCCATTGATGATGCCACTCTAGAGCAATAGATGACGTAGCTATCGATTTTTACTAATAGTATGCATAGTGATAGTGGTAATTTATATCGGTAATTACCACTGGTAATTTAACATAAATTACTGTAAATTAAACAGCTCTTTCGGTTACATTGGTGGCATTCTTTTGTGCATATGCATGTAAATCAATACTTTTCTAGAGAAAATTAATGTTTATATTGATTTACTATTAGATAATGATCTATACTTCTTGAAGTGATTTATTTAAAAATAATTAATAACAGGAAAAAAAATTCACCACCAAAGGGCTTGGAAAATACAGTACTTTTGTTTTGGTTTTCCTCTTTTGTCAATTGTATTTCACTATTTCTTAAAAGTATTGTTTAATAAACACTGCACTCTGTTCAATAGAGATGGGAAATAGTTTTGTGCAAGACCGTAGCTAGAAAAAAAAATTCGGGGGGAGGGTTTTACTGCTTTAAATTTTGTTTTTGCTTTTTCAGAGCCGCTTTTACATAAAAATATTTACCATTTTGAAAATTTTGGGGTCGGGGTTAACCCCCATATCCCCCATCCCCTGGCTACGGCCTTGGTTTTGTGAAATAGTAAAATACAATTGAGTCGCCTAACACCTAAATCCATTTGAAAACAATGGATTTAGGACTCAATTGTCAAAAGAGGAAACCCAAAAAAAAATGATTGTATTCTCATGCTATATGGCAATTTTATTAGATTTTTTTTATTTTAAAGATTTTTATCATTTTGTATGGAGTTTATCCATTTCGAAAAATGTTGATGAGTTGTGTTGCTTTTGTTAATTATTACGAATTCATAGAGAAATTACGAAAAAATAAAAAAAAGACAATTATTCCGGTTTGAAATGGAAGATTCTCAAAATGTCTAAGTATTCTAAGTATTTATTTTTTTAATATTTGGAAATTTGTCAATATTTGTATGTAATAGTTGTAGATAATTTAATTTAAAATATTTTTTGTAAAAATGTGTTTTGTAACCTTAAATTAAAAAAAAATCTGTTAATTGCCTTCTAGTTTATTTTTAAATAATTGACTACCGCTAAAACCCAAAATATTATTAAATTTATTATATTATTATATTTATTTGAAAGTCTATTTTATCCTTAAGTACGATTATGGCTAAAACTAAGTGATTGTCTCTTATAATAATAAAAAATGAAGTAAATATGTAAATAATTATTATAAAAAGAAATGTGTATGTATCGTCTGTTCAATAAAATAAAACCTCTAGAGTGCCATGGAAAATATTGTAGGTTGGCAACTCTGAAATTATACATTATAATTATTATGTTTGACTTTTTATATGTCAATTCCTAAAGCGTGTAGCCAACCTAAATTTTTAAAAAGATAAAATCATGACACTGTAGAGGTATTTTTTTTATTGAACATACTGTATATTGTACGGGGAAAATGGCATCTTCAAGGGGACAATACTATTATGTGTGTTTCTTCTTGCTATTTACGTACAGATTTGTAAAGAGTGGAGAAAAATTGTTGTAAAATAAACCAAAAATATATGGTATACTAATTATACAAAAAGCAGCCACGAGAATTGTTGAAATAAGTGAATAATTTGAAATTGAATTTGTGTTCAGTATTCCGGCACCAGATACCCACAGACGCGTTTCGGACTTCAAGGTCCTCTTCAGTGTGGTCCCGACCCAGTGCTGAGGAATACCGAACCAATATGTGAAAACTATTAATGGATATGGATGGACCACGCTGAAGAGGACCTTGAAGTCCGAAACGCGTCTGTGGGTATCTGGTGCCGGAATACTGAACACAAATTCAATTTTGATATTTGTTTTCTGGTTTCACAAACAGAATTCTGCTCGTTCGTGGACGAAACAGTGACCTGTATATGCATTTTGTGCATTCGTGTCACTGACGATGCCACTATGAAGCATTAGATGGCGTTAGCTATCGATATCCATTAAGTGAATAATTTTGTTGTATTTGGCTTGAGATATAAATGAAAAATCGAAAGGAAAATTTTCTTTGTTAATGTTTCAACCTATATTTTGTATATGTAAGCGTGAACATTTGTATTTTTTTACAATTGTTGAAATAAAAAACATTCACCTAAAATCGTTAATTTTATTGCAAAATTTTAACTTTGAACGAATATTTTTAGTAAACGTGGCGAGATAATTTAATTTTCTTTCTATAAAATGTAAGAGCAAACAATTCTAAGTAAATTCTGTCAATGTAATGTTGATAGTATAGATTTCTAATTTTTTACATTTTTTTCAAAGAATACATTCTCTCAAAATTGCTAATTATATTGCATAATTTTACTTTGACTCAATGTTTTTAGAAAATGTGATGAAATAGTATAATTTTCTTTTTATAAGATTTAAGTGCAATTAATTCTAAGTAAATTCTGCAAATTCCACGATGATGGTGTAAAATATTAATATTTTACAATTTTTTTAAAGAAAACATTCTCCAAAAATGGTTAATTTTCTTGCATAATTTCAACTTTCGCTGAATGTTTTGAGAAAACGTGGCGAAATAATTTAATTTTCTTTTCATAATATATAATTGCAATCAATTCTAAGTAAATTCTCTCATTGTAATGTTGATAGTATAGATTTCGAATTTTTTACAATGCTTTCAATGAAAATATTCTCTTAACGTAGTTAATTTTATTGCATAATTCTAACTTTGACTGAATGTTTTAGAAAATGTGATGAGATAGCATTTTTTTTTTTTTTTTTCTATAAGTGCAATTAATTTCAAGTAAATTCTGTGAATTTCACGTTGATGGTGTAAAATTAAAATATTTTACAATTTTTTCAAAGAAAACACTCCAAATATCGTCAATTTTATTGCATTATTTCAAGTTTCGCTGAATGTTTTGAGAAAACGTGGCTAGATAATTTATTTTTCTTTTCATAACATAAAAGTGCAATCAATTCTAAGTAAATTCTGGCATTGTAATGTTGATAGTATAGATTTCTAATTTTTTACAATTCTTTCAAAGTAAACATTCTCTTAAAGTTGTTAATTTTATTGCATAATTTTAACTTTGACTGAATATTTTTAGAAAATGTGATGAGATAGTATATTTTTTTTCCTATAAGATGTAAGTGCAATTAATTATAAGTAAATTCTGTGAATTCCACGTTGATGGTGTAAAATTTTAATATTTTACAATTTTTTCAACGAAAACACTCTTCAAATATTGTCAATTTTATTGCATAATTTCAACTTTCGCTGAATGTTTTGAGAAAACGTGGCGAGATAATTGAAGTTTCTTTTTATAATATATAAGTGCAATCAATTCTAAGTAAATTCTGTCATTGTAATGTTGCTAGTATAGATTTCTAATTTTTTACAATTTTTTCAAAGAAAACATTCTCACAAAATTGTTAATTATAGTGCATAAAAAACTAAATATTTTTATATAATGTAATAAAATGGTATAATTTTCTTTCTTAATGATTTAAGTGCAATTAATTCTAAGTAAATTCTGTAAATTCAACGATAATGGTATAAAATATCAATATTTTACAATTTTTTCTAAGAAAACATTCTCAAAAAATGGTTCATTTTATTGCATAATTTCAACTGTCGCTGAATATTTTGAGAAAACGTGGCGAAATAATTTAATTTTCTTTTTATAATATATAAGTGCAATCAATTCTAAGTAAATTCTGTCATTGTAATGTTGATAGTATAGATTTATAATTTTTTACAATTCTTTCAAAGTAAACATTCTCTTAAAGTTGTTAATTTTATTGCATAATTTTAACTTTGACTGAATATTTTTAGAAAATGTGATGAGATAGTATTTTTTTTTCCGATAAGATGTAAGTGCAATTAATTCCAAGTAAATTCTGTGAATTCCACGTCGATGGTGTAAAATTTTAATATTTTACAATTTTTTCAACGAAAACACTCTTCAAATATTGTCAATTTTATTGCATAATTTCAACTTTCGCTGAATGTTTTGAGAAAACGTGGCGAGATAATTGAATTTTCTTTTTTTAATATATAAGTGCAATCAATTCTAAGTAAATTCTGTCATTGTAATGTTGATAGTATAGATTTATAATTTTTTACAATTTTTTTCAAAGAAAACGTTCTCACATAATTGTTAATTATATTGCATAAAAAAGTGAATATTTTTATATAATGTAATAAAATGGTATAATTTTCTTTCTTTATGATTTAAGTGCAATTAATTCTAAGTAAATTCTGTAAATTCAACGATAATGGTATAAAATATTAATATTTTACAATTTTTTCAAAGAAAACATTCTCAAAAAATGGTTCATTTTATTGCATAATTTCAACTTTCGCTGAATATTTTGAGAAAACGTGGCGAAATAATTTAATTTTCTTTTTATAATATATAAGTGCAATCAATTCTAAGTAAATTCTGTCATTGTAATGTTGATAGTATAGATTTCAAATTTTTTTACAATTTTTTCAAAGAAAGCATTCTCTTAAAGTTGTTAATATTATTTCATAATTTTAACTTTGACAGAATATTTTTAGAAAATGTGATGAGATAGTATATTTGTTTTCCTATAAGATGTAAGTGCAATTAATTCCAAGTAAATTCTGTGAATTCCACGTTGATGGTGTAAAATTTTAATATTTTACAATTTTTTCAACGAAAACACTTTCCAAATATTGTCAATTTTATTGCATAATTTCATCTTTCGCTGAATGTTTTGAGAAAACATGGCGAGATAATTGAATTTTCTTTTTATAATATATAAGTGCAATCAATTCTAAGTAAATTCTGTCATTGTAATGTTGATAGTATAGATTTATAATTTTTTACAATATTTTTCAAAGAAAACATTCTCACAAAATTGTTAATTATATTGCATAAATAACTAAATATTTTTATATAATGTAATAAAATGGTATAATTTTCTTTCTTTATGATTTAGGTGCAATTAATTCTAAGTAAATTTTGTAAATTCAACGATAATGGTATAAAATATTAATATTTTACAATTTTTTCAAAGAAAACATTTTCAAAAAATGGTTCATTTTATTGCATAATTTCAACTTTCGCTGAATATTTTGAGAAAACGTGGCGAAATAATTTAATTTTCTTTTTATAATATATAAGTGCAATCAATTCTAAGTAAATTCTGTCATTGTAATGTTGATAGTATAGATTTCAAATTTTTTTACAATTTTTTCAAAGAAAACATTCTCTTACAGTTGTTAATTTTATTGCATAATTTTAACTTTGACTGAATATTTTTAGAATGTGCTGAGATAGTTTTTAGATGTGCTGAGATAGTTTAATTTTTTTTCTATAAGATGTAAGTGCAATTAATTCCAAGTAAATTCTCTGAACTCCACGATGATGGTGTGAAATTTTAATATTTTACAATTTTTTCAAAGAAAACACTCTCCAAATATTGTCAATTTTATTGCATAATTTCAGCTTTCGTTGAATGTTTTGAGAAAACGTGGCGAGACTATTTGATTTTCTTTTTATTATATGTAAGTTCAATCGATTCTAAGTAAATTCTGTATCAGAATTTTATAACATTTTTATTTTTTACAAATTTTTCAAAGAAAATATTGCTCCAAAATTGTTAATTTCAAATTTGGCTGAATATTTTAGGAAAATACGTTAATATAATTTTATTTTCTTTCTATAAGAATTTCACCTTGATGGTATTCAATTTTAATTTTTTACAATTTTTTCAAAGAAAACATTCTCCAAGAATTGTCGATTTTATTGCATTATTTCAATTTTCGCTGAATATTTTGAGAAAACGTGGCGGGATAATTTATTTTTGTTTTTATAATATATAAGTGCAATCAATTCTAAATAAATTCTGTAAATTTTACGTTAATGGTATAAATTTTTTTTTACAGTTTTTTCAAAGAAAACATTGCCCCAAAATTGTAAATTTTATTGCTTAGTTTTAACTTTGGCTGAATCTTTCCGAAAAATACGCCAAGATAATTATATTTTCGTTCTATAAAATGTAAGTCCAATCAATTCTAAGTAAATTGTGTGAATTTCACGTTGATGGTATACAATTTTATTTTTTACAATTTTTTCAAAGAAAACATTATCCCAAAATTGTCAACTTTATCGCATAATTTCAACTTTAGCTTGATATTTTAGAAAATTCAATAGAGATATTCAAATTTCCATTACAGCCAACCAAAGTTTGTTCATTTCTGTGTAGATTCTATGGAGTTTAGGTTTATTTAATAATTGGTTGAATTTTTACAATTCTCTCAAAATATACATTCTCCTAAAATCGTTGAATTGAGGCATTCTTTATTTTTGTAAAAGTTTAAATTGAAGCTTTAAACAGTGTTTTCCACTCTCAGGTTAAACATGAAGTAAAATTTCGAGTTTAGAAAAGCCTGAAAATTTGGTTTGGTCGCGTAGCGCGAAGCGCGGAGCGGCCAAACCAAATTTTCAGGCTTTTCTAAACTCGAAATTTTACTTCATGCGCCACGCGTATAAAACACTGATTTAAAGTGAAGTTTAAAATATACTCCTAATAAATAATTTGTCACTTTTTTTTATAAAACAAACTCTATGATGAATTTCAAGATCGTGTCAAGTTGATACAATACTGTGGCATATAATTTGTTTCATATAATTTGTTGCTATCTCTCCTTTCATTTTAAATTGTATTGTTAGTTGGTTTGAAGAGAATTTGACCTAAACGTTACATATACTTTAATAGAGTAATTAAAATAGGATTTTAAATATTTAAATAAGGATTAAATTAAATAGGATTTTAAATATTTCATTGTATAATTCAATATCCGGAGGTGTATTTGCACGGGAAGTAGTCGTTTCAATGGATATTTATCATCTTAAATTGTCTTATTAATTAAGACACTGTTTGCATTTTCACGAATAGTTTTTTCGTAATTTTATATATTGTGTCATATTATATCAACTTACAATCTTGACTTCATGATTAATTTCTATATTGTGACAAGTTGAAACAATATTGTGTCGTGTTGGTACAATATTGTGTCATGTTGATGCAATATTGTGTCATGTTGATACAATATTGTGTCAGGTTGATACAATATTGTGTCATGTTGATACAATCTTGACTCGGTGGCCACTACGCCATAATGATTAACGTTGATCAGTGATTAGCACCTAAAAACACAACAATTTTAACACATTTGCATTTTAATTTGATTTTAAATTGCAGCACAGATTGTAATCTAAAAAATAAATTGATTGTGAGTTACGTGAAGATCAAATTAATTTGACGAATAAAGCACTAATAAACTTTCTTTACACTTTTATTTGAATTACCAAATGTACATTTCGGACACAAAGTGACTATTATCAATGTTAATCCATTGATAATGGTCACTTTGTGTCCGAAATGTACATTTGGTAATTCAAATAAAAGTGCGAAGAAAGGTTATTAGTGCTTTATTCGTCAAATTAGATTGTAATCTGCAAAATTATTTAATTTTGTGTTATGTTAGGCCGTCCTCACTATTTTACTTGTTGATATCTTATTATTTTAACTAATAAATCTAATAACATACAAGCACACACTTGTACTTATATATTATAAGTACTCATCACATAAATAAGCAAACTATCCAATTGATCACACATAATCATACTTGCGAACGAAAATCAGGCGTTCAGGACATAAACAATATTGTGTCTATATTTATTATAAATAATGTGTCGATATTTGCAATATATATTGTATCTATATTGTACGCAGCTTGAATATTTATTTTTATTCTTGATATCGACATTATTGTGTCTAGATTGAATATTATTTTTGTTACATTATTGGCATCAATATTGTGTCTATATTGTATGCGCATTGAATAACAGTTTAAATGTATTTACAGGATATAAATGCTGACACAATATTGCTACAAGATACATTTCTATTAGGGCTCTTATAAAAATTAACGATAATATCAATCTTGGGTATTTATTTTATAATTGAAATAATTGTTTGTTAGAGTTACAAAGTAATCTAATTACAATGTAATTATTTTTTATTTATTTATTCACTTATTAACCCAACAGAACAACGTTCCAATTACAGGGAAAATGTACAATAATTGAAATTCACATATAAAATATCACATAAATTATATAAACATAAATATTACACACACATGACACAAGGAAACACATACAAGTTTTAAATTATCCTGATATCACAAAGGTTCACAGCGTACAAATTATATCATTTTAAAATAATAAATAGTATCTATGACCTATTACACTAAAAATATTGCATTCAATTATCTAGAGATTCGATCTTTTCAATCATGTTTTTCTTTGAATTATGAAATATGTCGCAAAGCTGAGACACTTGGTTATAATTTGAAACCATAATTGATTAGGGTGATCTTCTCAGGTGATTTGTGCGAGAAAATTCATTATAGAACAAAGAACTGTATGTTTTTGAGTTTACGTGAAGTGATTATTACACTAATAAAGACTGTTTTTCCTTACTTCACTTTTTATTAATAAAAAGTGAAGTAAGGAATAACAGTCTTTATTATTATAGAACAAAGAACTTGATCTGGTTGATACGCTGTTTATTTTAAAATAAATCTGCTCAAGCAAGTCACCGCAATCAACTTTATTTAGGAGAATGTCTTGAAGATAACCCAAACTCTTAATAAATCTGCGTTGTGACAGTGTGTTTATATTTTATCTAGATAACGAGTCGTTGTAGTCATAATCACGTTCGGGATAAGAACCTTCTGAGCGATAATGCAGATATTTCACAAATTTACGTTGTACTCTTTCTAAGCGATTGTCATGTGTTTTATGTATTGGATATGGTCGATTCCATTTGTTTCTGGATCTCGCCTAGCCATGCTTTCGTGTTGTTATGTTGCAGTATCAACATTTACATTTTTTATTAATTGCCACTCCTGATTCCTTATTTTCACAGTGTTGCAATAATTTATGATATCATAAGTAATCCTCTTTTTAATTTTCAAGAGGTTTATTGTTAATCTTGCAACAATTATGTTTAAGATTATTGTAAATAAAATTCAGTTCACGAGCAGTACACTGTCTAATTAATTGTACTTGGTAGGATGTATTTAGGTTTAAGTTTAAGTTAGTCCAATAATAATATAAATATGTAACTTAATGTTTGTTACTAAATTCCTAATGTTAATATTTTGTAAAAAAAGGTGTTATCCGTTAATAGATAAATAAATAAATAAATTATTTCGCCACGCGGTCGCTTCTTCGAGCATTTTATTATTAAATCAAATTAATCTAGTGTTGCAATGCTGTGTCAATGTCAAAGTGAAAAATAATTTCAGGCACATATTAAATATTAACATGCCAAAGATTATCTCTGAATCAAAAAGGTTACAAATTCTGAAATCCTACAAACATTTTAGACAAAGTAATCCAAATCTACAGCATCACAATATTATTACGATTTTAATAGATATTTTTGGGGTATGTCTAGTATTTTAATTATCATATATATTTAATTAAAGATAATTACGTTTCAGGTAGGGAGATCTTCATTACAATTAATTTTACGACAAAGACCTGACGAATTGAAATCTACTACTTCTGGCAAACGATCTAAAAACAGCCATTTTTGGAATCACCTAGCTAGAAAAGATCTGCAACAACTAATTTGGCAATATAACTCTAGAAATCAGTATTTTACTTTGAGAGATCTTTTGAATGATATGAAAGAAAATTATGAGTTCCATGGGAGTAGAACAACACTTTATAGGGTTGTTAAAAGTATGGGGTATAAATTCAAATTAATTAATGGGCGCAAAATTCTCTGTGAACAAAAACATGTTGTTGCAGCTAAAATTATTTTCCTTAGAAAATTTTTACAGTATCAAAATTCCAGTGAAGATATCCAATTCGTATACCTGGATGAAACATGGATATATCAGAATGGATCCGTGGTTCGACGCTGGATACATGAAACGGATATAAAAAGAAAAGATGGGTGCGATTTTTTATTACATTCGAAAAACAATGACCGAGATTACCATGCCACAATGGATGGTAATACTTTTCAAAATTGGGTGGTTAATCAACTTATTCCTGCTTTGGCTAAGCTTTCAGGGAAATGTGTAGTTATTATGGATAATGCTGCATACCATTCTGTGCAATTAGACAAAACTCCTTCATTTTCTTGTAAGAAATGCGAAATGCAGGAGTGGTTGGTTAAACACAATGTAAAATTCAATCCAAAATTAACCAAAAAGGAACTATGCTTTATTTTATTGCTTTATTTATACCTTTTCGATCAAATGACAAAATTTACGTAGTTGATGACATTTTGAGAAAGAACGGGCACGAAGTTCTTAGATTACCGCCATACCATTGTCAATACAATCCAATGAAATGGCATGGGGGTTTTGTAAGACTAAGCAACCATCTAAGGATCGTGTTCAGAATTTATGGCTTGAGTCTCTCTCAAAATGTACATCCGATATGTGGCAAAATTTCTGTGATCATTGTGAAAAACTTATTTCGGATGACTGGACAAAACACATGGGGAACCTTTCTTTTGAAACCATTCCTCCTTTTATTATTTCGCTTGGGGAATCTGGCTCAAAACAAACATCAGAAGATTCAGATGCAGGTTCTCTTGACTAAATAATAAAAGTGGAATGAGGGCTTAAAAATTGTTTGACATGAAAATTATCAGTATCACAAGAGGGTGGGAATAAATTTGCAATTCTACAAAAAAATACTGAGGGCCAACAGAAGAGAGAATGACCAAAATTAAGGTGGATGGATGGAGTTGATTAAAATGTGTTAACGGGAAGACCCAAGCGAGAAATACAAATGGATGACGAAATAAGTTTGCAGAGCCGAATTCATTATATTTGTTATATACAATATTATTGCTGTGTTTGTATGTACAAAAACCAAGTAGTAAATTTTGTTAATCTTAAAACTGCATATTATTATCCTTTTATATCTGAAAATTTGTAAAACAGGCAACAGTGTAAGATCACAATAGTCAGAAATTATAACCTTAAAATCGAACATCTAACAGTGACATTTAAAAACCCTGATTTAAAACACAACCAGCCCCATTTACAATACTTAAACTGTCACTTTTCCATAGCTAGGCGAGATCCAGAAACAAATGGAATCGTGTATACACAGCTTTTTAATTCACTTTTATCAATTTTCTTTGTAACTTTGTCACCCAACGACTTTGAAACGTCTTTCTCGTTGGCAGCCATCTTTTTAAGTAATTTGTATCCCCAAAACAGGTAATGATTCCTCACTTATTTCCAATTATCGTCTTATTACACTCCTCCCTTTGATCGGAAAACTTTTCGAATCCTTGATCAAAGGAAAAATTCTAAAATCCTGCTGTGTAGTTTTGTATTGTCTTTCGACGTTGTCACTTGTAAGGCGACTAGTTGCTACGACCATCGAATAATTTTTTCAACAAAATAAAACGTGTTACACTTTTCTGAATAACTTCTATTGAGCCTTCTTCTACAGAGTTTTTAAGCTTAATGATAAAAATACAAGGAAATATTTACAAAATGTATAAGTGGGGGTAAAATGATTTCTACGAAGAAAGTGCACCATCTGGAACAACCCCTAGCTGGCAGCGTTGACCATCTCGCGCGTGTTCACGCATAAATTAACTCTTCGGAACCGACGGTTTAAAATTGCTTCGGTCTAAGGACAAGAATTATTGCGGACCACAAAAATTCCTCGTCTAACCCGAACACCTGCAAAACCTTTATCCCGGAATTCGAATTTGGATTTTCTCCTCAAAAATTAGTATGGTTGATTTTTGAGGAGAAAATCCAAATTCGAATTCCGGGATAAAGGATCCTGACGTCCAATATTCAAACATCTCACCTCGAAGGTCAGAAAACAGCAGTGCTCTTCATCGACGTAGAATAGGCCTTTGATTCGGTATGGTATCAAGGTCTCCTTTACAAATGTTTCCTTTTAAACGTACCCCATCACCTAATAATATTATTAAATAGCATCCTATCAGAGAGAACATCCCAAATTAAAATCTGGCAATCATATTCATTTTCATTCCCTCTTGTACAAGATGTACCCCAAGGTTCTTCTTTATCCCCAGTGTTGTACAATTTATACTGCTGTGATATATACAACCTAGACCCTACATACTTTAACTGTTCGCGATATTTCCTCCTTTTCGCTGATGATACAGCCCTAATCTCCCATGCTGCAACCCTAAAAAATGCTCAAATATCCCTTCAAAAATCCTTGGGCTCCATACAAAAATGGTGCTCAAAATGGTGAATCAAAATAAACCCAGTATTATCCAAACTATTCTTTTCCATAAAAGGAAAATAAATAATAAATAAAAAGAATTTTTGAAGGGATAATTGAGCATTTCCACAAAATCACTCCCAGATCACCATATGTGTCCCTTATTAACACTCCAATTCACCCAGTGTATTCCGGTGAATACCTTGGTATCCTATTCGACTCAAAATTATCCTTTTAACCACACATACTTTCTAAAAAATCTAAAATAAAGACAAGGGCGCGGCACTTCAGTGGACTAACATACAAAAATCATGGAATTTCTATTAAAACTGCAGTCCACATTTATACATTAATTTGTCGCCCCTTGTTGGACTATGGGTGCATCCTCTTTAACCAGATCCGTATCTGCATTCTATATCATATCCAAGTAGCCGAAAAGTCAGCACTCAGAACCATCACCAAACTAAGGCATCCTAACAATCCTCTTCATAACCCTTCAAACGACCTCCTCTACAAAACTACCCCCAACAGAACAGCGTATACTTACCTTAAGTACCAAATCCACAAACCCCAATTATTTTAAAATGTCTAACAAATTCTATATTCCCCGAAATCCTAACATCACGTCCAAATACAAATTCTCAACAGAAACACTTCCCCAATTCATTGGCTCGTTTCATCCAGACAGTTAAACAACCTACTGATTATTAATTGTTAAATAACAAATAGTAGATTTAGACAGGACAGAAAGACCGTTGGTCGATAGCCCAGACAGACTAAAAATTATTCATATGTATATAAAAATGTTATAAAACTAATTGTAAATATTGTCTGAATAAAGATGTATTATATATGCATGAAATTTGTCTAAATATCATGAGTAAAAAAATCATGGCAATTTTTTTATACATACAAACAGGTCACCTTTTTTTTTTTTTTTTTTTTTTTTTTTTTTTTTAATGAAGTTCAATCATCTCCGGTTTCAAATTCGGAATCAAATTTTAATCATCATATTCTAATATATACGGTATTGGTATCCATTATAAGAAAAGTTACGGTGATAAATATATTTTAATTTTATGCATTAAACTCGGGAGTGGATCCGAAAAACGAAATCCGATACTTGCACGAGACGCAGATGCGACTAATGATAAATTATGTACGCCGGACAAATTATGTGTAACGTGTATAAATTGAATATAAAATTGAAGTAGGTTTATACATTGATGGGGCCCTTCGTGTTTACCAAATTTATAATCTAATATAATTTGACAGGGCGTCAGTCGAGGGAAAATATTACAATAACCCCTCGCCCTCTCTCGATCTCTCTCTCTCTCTCTCTACCTCGCGCTGCCAGCATAAAATCCAATGATTTAAAACCCGCCTCGCCGCACACAAAAAACTTTTTTCCTCCACGATTTTTACTAGTTTTATTTTCGGACAGATGCTTCACGGTCTATTAGTGTTCCGGGTTCGTTTTTTTTAATTTTTTTTTACCCCGACTGTGGCTAATTGAAAAATCGCTGCCATGTAATGGGAGAGCCATGAATATATTACACGGTTGTCGTTTCGGAGATGCTCTTTCATGTTATCCTTGCCGAGGATAAGGGATGTTTGGCGGCGTGAAAATGAGCTTGAAACGCTTGTTTAGGAAAAATCAAATTATTAGCTTTTATTAACAAGCTTTTTTTATCCATTTGTACAATCTTGCATACAAGTTAAGTAAACAATCTTGCATGGCTTGCATGGCCAGTGTTGGACGTTTATTAATTACAAAATAATGTATTGTGGAGGCTTCTACTTCCTTATACATGTTAATTTATCAATAAAAAACTTTTAACTTTGTGCATAGAACAGTAGAGTTGCCGTGTAACTCAAATATTCATTGTATAATTCAATATCTGTCGGGGTATTAGCTCGAGAAGTAGTTTTTTCAATGAATATTTGGAGACTTGTCTCAATGAGACAAGCATTTTGCGGAAAGTCGATATTAATTTTAATTTGTTTTTATATTTTAAAAATATTCTGCAAACTACTGACAAACTCAATTTTTCTTTATGTTAAATTGTCTTCATGTTTCAACTTTGTTTGTATAACACAATTTATTTTTATGTGACTGCAGTTTCGGCAAATTTAGCTTGCCATTATCAAACATGAAAAATTGTTACATTTGCAGTAGGTAACTGTATGTAACAGCAAACACTTGTTGTATAATTCAATGTCCGTCTGGGTATTAGCCCGGGAAGTAGTTGTTTCAATGAGTGTTTGATATAGTCTTTGTAAGACTAACTTGTTGTAGATTGCGAAAAGAATCGCACTTTTAATGTTTGAAACATGAAGTATGTTTGCTACTGGCAAGCTAAATTTGCCGAAACTGCAGTCGCATAAAAATAAATTGTGTTATACAAACAAAGGTAAAACGTTTTTTAATGACAAAATAATGTAATTATGTAATTACATCACAATGTAATTAATTACTTTGTAATGTAATTAAAAAGTAATGCATTACTGTGTAATTATACCAATGCCCGGTATTATAAACGATTAATAAATTATTAGATAACTATTTGTGGAGTATATTTATTTACCTAGTAAACTAATGGGCAAATAAAATTGCGTATTATAAAGCAAACCTACCAAATAAATAGCAATTCTAGAAATAAATAATTTAATTAGTAGATTACAGACCGAAATTAAACATTTTCATTGTGGCCATAGCTGGAACCACAATTTTTTTAAATTGAATTGTCAATATTTCAAATTAAATAATCAATCAAATTGGAAATTTAGTAAAATTCCTTATAATTATAGAAAATAACCGTGGAATAGGACAGAATTACACAGAACAAGAAAAAGAAAATTTATTAGAAATTATAAAAGACTTAAACGAGTGTTTTCCACTCCCAGGCTAAGCATGAAGTAAAATTTCGAGTTTAGAAAAGCCTGAAAATTAGGTTTGGTCGCGCAGCGCGAAGCGCGGAGCGGCCAAACCAAATTTTCAGGCTTTTCTAAACTCGAAATTTTACTTTATGCGCCACGCGTACAAGACACTGATTTCAAGTGAAGTTCACTTGTTTACAATATTTCAGTGTTTAATACGCATCGCGCATGAAGTAAAATTTCGAGTTTAGAAAAGCCTGAAAATTTGGTTTGGCCGCTCCGCGCTTCGCGCTACGCGACCAAACCAAATTTTCAGGCTTTTCTAAACTCGAAATTTTACTTCATGCTTAGTCTGGGAGTGGAAAACACTCGTTTAAAACTTTAAATGGAACTAATTTAAAAAAAGCGTATGCATAAGTATAAAAATCCCTGGTTATGTCTGACTTGAAAAACTCTAGGTCTTCGACTCCTTAGAATGTCTTGTGGTTCGAATTAATTACTGCCAGGGAAGATACTAAGAGCGAACTTAAATCTGACATGGATGATTTGGTAGACATGATAACCGTAATGAAATTAATAATTACAGGTAGTAGAATCTAAGGTAATTATAATAATATAATAAACTTTTGACTTTTAATTGTCAAATTATTTAGAGAATAAATTAACTTGGTAGAAAAACAAACAAATAATATTCTGAGGAGATTTATTAGCCAAATAAAGTTATTTTGTGTTGATAATACCGAAATCTTTGGAATAAATTAATTTATTCGTAAAGTAAATTTTATTTAGGGAATAAAAGGGTTATAATACCGGGCATAAATGTATAGTATTCTGTAATGATATTCGTATAATTACATTGTAATTAGATTACTTTGTAACTCTAACAAACAATTATTTTAATTATAAAATAAATAGCAGCCCTTAAAGACCACAGCTATTTGCCCACTTTCTAATAATTATACATGAATAGAAAATTGTATAACGCCACTTCTTGCTCATATTCAGCACAACTTGTATAACCTGTCAACTGATCTAAAATCCCGAACGCTGGTTAATAATCCACCTTTGAATTAATCCCATCGACGTTCCATGACGACACACAGAAATTGCTTTCGGCAGTTAAGCCAGTTAAAAGCGAAGCACCTTTGATAAGCAAGGCGCTTCGCAAGAATCTTATCATAATAAGGTTATATTTATTGCAGGGGATGCGGGCTTTGGTAATTAGCGATGCCGTGTATTAGTTAGGCGGGTCTGAGCGGGCTAGGAGGGGGTGTATTTGTAGTTATGCTAACCGCAGAATGTAGATGTGAAGCTGCGGTTTCCAGAATATTAGCTGACTATACTCCAGTATTCTCTCAGTCACCGCCTCTCGCCTAGCCGTTGCATAATTATAACACCACTAAGCCAAGGAGATGTTCTCTCTCAATCAATACCCTCTGCCGCCTCTTTCCCGAAAGCCCCCCCCTCTTCAAACTCCCACTGACTTAATTTTGCTGAGCGAATGGAGAGATGTATTGAAACGTTTGAGTATTGTTAAAATTTAATCATTTTATGTTTGTTAACAAAATTTCGTTAAAAATATAAAAGAAAATATAAATATACTATACTGGGTGATGCATCGGCTTAGGACATGTAGAAAATCCAGTGTACATTTTAAATGGGCCAATTATTAGCTCCACTATTAACTTTTGCGGAAAGTGACAGTATTGATTGCCAAGTAAGCAGTATAAGTTAATTAGGGAGTTAAAACATTCGTTATTATAAGCAGTAGATGGCGCTATGTAAATTTTCTTGAAATATATAATATATAAAATTACGAAAAAACTATTCGTGAAAATGCAAACAGTGTCTTAGTTAATAATTAAATAAGATTTTAAATATTTCATTGTATAATTCAATATCCGGAGGTGTATTTGCACGGGAAGTAGTTGTTTCAATGGATATTTATCGTCTTAAATTGTCTTATTAACTAAGACACTGTTTGCATTTTCACGAATAGTTTTTACGTAATTTTATATATTATGTTTAAAGTGTGCAAACTATAAGAAGCGTAAGCTTATTTTCTCGAATTCAAATAGTTTTGAATTTGAATTTATCTTTCTTGAAATATATGATTATTAGAGAGCGCATAAATAGAATAAGCAATAATTGGCGTTGGGCAATTCAATATTATTAAGTTTTTTAAATGATTCCTCTGTTTGAATATGCTGGTTTCGTCTCTTAATAAGGCAAGCTTTGCTGATTTTTATAGATTCAAGTATTCTATTAAAATCTCGTGTATGAAAATCAATTTTATTGAAATTTCTCGCCCCCATCCATATTTTTAAATTGATCAGGCTTCGTTTGATGGACTGCGGAATTACATTCGGACATAGAGAATATAATCAGTCCCGCGGTCGTATTTCAACAAAAGAGATATGTAAATCCGGGCACAATGCGAAATAAATTGTCTGGTTTAATTTTAAACGAACAATACGGTTGATTCAATTTAAAATAGTTGCCGTCTCTCTCGCCGTAGGAAGTATTGTACATAAGTAGATCCGATGTAATTGCCCGGGGTTGGGTTATTGTAATGCAGTTTACGTCCCGTCCCGCGTCCCGGGATTTCTTTTGAATCCCGTAGACCCGCCGGGAGATTATGAACATAATTAAAGAAGAGATTAGGATAGTGGGAGAGGCAGACGCACCGTGTTAAAAACAACTACTTATTTAGTAAAGGGGAATTTACAGAGTGTCCCATCTGGAAATTAAATACGGGGTATTTGTAGTAATGAACAAGATAGTGGGCAGGTGGTGGCCGAGCGGTAACGTCGCCGGGCTGTATCGCTCGGCGAGCCACAAATTCGGGTTCGATTCCCGTGCACGGGGAGACTTTATTTCAAAAATAATATCTCGTCGTGACCCTGGGTGTAGTATGAATGTGTGTGATTGTCCGAATGAATAGTTAAATACTACAAATTGTAAATTGTAATAAATTAATTGATACAAAAATATATAGATTGATGATGGCTAATGGGCAAGTTCCCAAGGCCAGGCAACAGCCAAAAAAAAAAAAAAAACAAGTCAGTAGCCTAAAGGGGGGGGGGGGGGGGATATGAAGGTTCAACTTCTTTGATTTTCTTCCCTGAAATGCACTGCTTAAATTGTTAGAACCCTTTATTATTTATTTTGACTGAATTTATTGGATTTGTAATATTTGCAATATCCCCTTGAAACAAAAATAAAACAAAAAAAACCTTGCGGATTTATGGACATTGTGCAAATCCACTTGAATTATCGCCTAAAATAAATCCCTGGACGTACGAAGCGAGACTTTTAAAACGCAGTTTGTCGAAACACGAGAGAAAGGGCGGAGGAGGAGGGGTGGGCGAATCTATCTATCGATCGCGCGATACGACCGAAATCACGAAACACGCAAGCCGCGCCGCGCCGCGCCGGAAAAGATCTAAAATAATTTAGTTATAATCCAGCCGGCTTTAGCCGACTAATTTCAAATATTTCTGGTCCTCCCCATCTCCGTGTACGCGGGATTACAGTTAGTGAATGTTCGCCGGTTCTCTCTAATATTCCGACGTCGCTTCTCGTACCTACCTGCGCTAACTAAAACCGTGGATATAATCGTTTTATAATCTTCACTAATTCCCAATTACAAATACCTAATCCACCTTTATATATTAGACCTTCCGCCTCGGAACTACTGCGAGAACGGAAACACGGGCCGGCATTCGTCGTCGGTCGGTTTAAATTAATGTCAGCTTTTTGGGATTAACCTCCTTCCTCTTTTATTCCATCTATTATTTAAACCAAACGCTGATTTATCTCTATTTACCAAACATTTAAGCTTTGCATTATTCTTGATTTACATTTATTTTAAACTATAATGAAGTAAAATTTCGAGTTTAGAAAAGCCTAAGAATTTGGATTGGCCGCGTAGCGAAGCGGAGCGGCCAATCCAAATTAGGCTTTTGTAAACTCGAAATTTTACTTCATTATAGTTTAAAATAAATGTAAATCAAGAATAATGCAAAGCTTAAATGTTTAGTAAATTAACCTCCTTCCTCTTTTAGTCCATCTATTATTTAAACCAAACGCTGATTTATCTCTATTTACTAAACATTTAAGATTCGCATTATTCTTGATTTACATTTATTTTAAACTATAATGAAGTAAAATTTCGAGTTTAGAAAAGCCTAAGAATTTGGATTGGCCGCGTAGCGAAGCGGAGCGGCCAATCCAAATTAGGCTTTTCTAAACTCGAAATTATACTTCATGCGCCACGCTTAAAAACACTGATTTACAGTGAAATTTTAAAAATACACGCATACAACATCGATTATAGGCAACCTAATATACGTTAGAGTTATTAGATTGCCTATAATCACTGTTTTAAACAATTTGTTCAGCGCAGAATTTGACTCATGTTTTACTCACATCTACATATTACATTGCTAAAGCCTCATTCTTTAAACTTTACGATATTTCAGTGTTTTATACGCGTGGCGCATGAAGTAAAATTTCGAGTTTAGAAAAGCCTGAAAATTTGATTTGGTCGCTCCGCGCTTCGCGCTACGCGACCAAACCAAATGTTCAGGCTTTTCTAAACTCGAAATTTTACTTCATGCTTCGCCTGGGAGTGGAAACACTCGTTAGAAACTTCAAATTAAACGCTTTAATGCGCCACGCTAAAAAACACTGATTTACAGTGAAGTTTTAAAAACACACACATACAACAACGATTATAGGCAACCTAATATACGTTAGAGCTATTGGGTTGCCAATAATCACTGTTTTAAACAATTTGTTCAGCGCAGAATTTGACTCATTTTTTATTCACATCTACATATTAGATTGCTAAAGCCGTATATTTTAAACTTTACGATATTTCAGTGTTTTATACGCGTGGCGCATGAAGTAAAATTTCGAGTTTAGAAAAGCCTAATTTGGATTGGCCGCTCCGCTTCGCTACGCGGCCAATCCAAATTTTCAGGCTTTTCTAAACTCGAAATTTTACTTCATGCTTAGTCTGGGAGTGGAAAACCCTCATTTAAAGATTTAAATTGAAATCTTTTGAAAAACCAACGAATGTCGTAAAATTAATGGTGTATGCATATGTATACCTGAATGAAAAATTACCTGTATTTAAAAATCACATTTATGCACACACAGTTGTGATATTTTATTGTAATAAAATGTTATGTTTAATAATGTAATTTGAAATATCTTTAACAATTTAGCAAATTTTAGCTAAATTGTTAAAGATATTTTGAATTACATTATTAAACATAACATTTTATTACAATAAAATATCACAACTGTGTGTGCATAAATGTGATTTTTAAATACAGGTAATTTTTCATTCAGGTAAACGTAAACAAAAAATCTTGATGAAGTAATACAAAATATTATTTAACAAATTTAAGATGATAAAAAAATGTTTTAAACAAATTTAAACTTTAAAACATGTTTTAAACAAATTTAAGATTTAAAACACGTTTAAAACAAAACACGACGGCTGTTTTTAAACGTGTTTAAAACACTGTTTGAAATCAAATAATTTTAATCATAACAACCCTAATTTGACGAATTAAGCACTAATAACCTTTCTTCACACTTTTGCGAAAAGTGTGAAGAATTACAAATACCTAATCCACCTTTTGCGAAAAGTGTGAAGAAAGGTTATTAGTGTTGCATTCGTCAAATTAATTTGATCTTCACGTAACTCACAATCAATTTATTTATTTATTACAACCCTGCTTATCACTATAAAAATAGAGTTGTTCTGGTGTTGAGGAGAACACTTCTACTTTGGCAGTTGACCAAGACAGTAAATTCTAAATCTATATACTAAATCTTAAACTCTGAATATCCGAACTCTAAATTTTAATTCTAAATTTGTTTCAATTTGTGGATACATTTATTAAATATCAAATTAAATACCAAGTAAAACTATAAACTTTGAATCTCTGTGATTGGACTCAAGTCGACTAAATCGCGTTTTCAACGACAAATACAGGAAATCTAAAATATATAAAAGAACCGTAACGACAAACAACACCTTCGTATACCTTAGAAGTTTAGCGTTATGAGGAGTATCAAAGGCTTTTAGTTTCTTAACCAGTTCTATGGAATTTTTGATTGGATATGGTGAAACAAAGTTGAGCAAATTAGGTAAAACTGTATTTAAATATTTACAGAGTTGATAAGTTGGAGCCTGCAAATATGAAACCACCGGTCTCATTGGTTGAAATTTGTGAATTTTGGGCAAACCATATAAAATGGGTGCTCTCAGGTTCATATTTTTGAATTATGTTTTTGCATGTTTTTAACTGTCAAATAGTGAAACAAACCAAGTGTTTTTAATTTATCCTTTAATATTATTTCAAAATGTTTCACCAAGTGATACATGAGAAAGTTATTCAAGAAATTTTAACTGTCGTTGAAATTTGTAGCATTAGATGAAAATAAAACTAAAAACCATGAAAATAAAACTAAAACCATGTCGTTTTCATTAAATGAACCAGTAGAAAAGGATGCAACGTGTTTCTTGGGATTGCACGTGGACTCAAACTTAAGATGGGATGTAGAAGGCAATAAGTTAGCTGGGAAGATCTCCAAAAATATATACTGTATAAGAAATTTAGTTCGCAAGATCAGTGACAAGTCTACGTTAAAAACAGCATACCACGGATTAATCGAATCCCGCTTAAGATACGGCTTTCTAGTGTGGGGTCACTCTGCCTCGAGGCATAGATTGTTTCGGCTGCAACGAAAAGCCATTCGAATCATCGCATCCGCCCCTTACAGAGATGACTGTAAACACATTTTTAAAACATGGCAAATTCTACCTTTACCATCCCTTTATATATATGAATCGCTCATATATATATAAGGAAAAACCCTTTAAGTTTTTCAATACATGATCATCATAGCCATAACACTAGATTTAAGACAGATCTTTACCAACAAAACATGAGGCTTACGAAATCACAAACGGCAACGAGATGTTTCTCAATAAAATTATTCAATAAGTTACCCGAGAGTCTAAAAACGTTGGATCTTATGCATTTTAAATCTAAAATAAAAAATATTCTAGTCACAAATGCGTTCTTTTCAATTGAGGAATTATTAGTCAGCGATGGCAGTATTTTTAAGTAATTTTTATATTTTAATATTTTAATGTGTTCTTGTATTTTATTTTCCGTGTATACTCTTGTATTTGTATATTTCTACCCTCTATGTATTTACTAATTTTAAGCTTATTCTCCGATGACAAGTGTAATGACAATGTATGTTAGTGGCACAATAAATGAATTATAAGATAAAGGCATAAAATTGTCTGTATTTAATAGGTCTTGAACTTTATGAATGTAGTGTTGTTTATTTAATAATGTTATAGTATTGCCTTTGTCTGCTTTGGTGACTATAATATTATCTTGTTTCATCTTCTTCTTTAGTTTAATTAAAGTTTTTAATTCTTGGCTATGAGGTACTATTTTTGTTTTCTGGTCTAACATAAGTTTTGCTATTTTATTCCTAACCAAATTTCTATCATTACCTGACTTAATTTTGTTACAAACTAACTCTGCGCTGATACCTACTGACTCAAAGTTTGAAACATTAATGATATTGGGGTTATATTTTAATCCTTTCTCTAATAAATTATTTCATTTGGGTTTAATTGAATATTACTCAAGTTTTGTAATCTTGGATAGAATTGAATATTGTTCCTACTATTTTGTTTGCTTTGGTCATGTTTCGGCTGCTAAGACGCATCTGAAATATACTCTGTTCTTCTTTGAGGTTCTTCAACTTCTATCGTTGGTTGGTGTACTGTTGGTGCCAATGTGTTTCGCTTCTTCCCTGGCAATTCTATCGATGAAATCGAATTCCAATGGATGGAGTTGCATAACCAATCTTGTATGTAACAGTTTTACAAGGTGGGATGTTGCATCTCTCTTATTATACCACTTTTTGATTTTGAGTGAAAGCCAAAGTTTATAGCCTCGTTTAACTATTTCTTCTGCTTCTTTGGATTTATTATTTATTTATAGGACAATCTGGTAGAAATTTCAATGTTAGGCTGAAAGAACATCTTAGAGCGGATAAATTAAAACAAGATAAATCCACGTTTTCTAACCACCTCATGGAAGAAGGACATACTTTTGGTGAAGATGTACTTTCAGTCTTGCATTGTGTAGAAAAGGGCCGTAAAATGAACCTTCTGGCGTCATTAGAGATTCACAAAGCAAAACTGAATCTGGGAATCCCACTAATAAATGACCAGTCGGAACTTATGTATACTCCTTTTCGACACTTTTTTACCTGATAAATAATTTTAAGTTTATATAAGATTAGTTTAAGTAGTTAGTTTGATAATGGATCGCTGTTGAGCCGAAACTAGGCACAGTTTAAAATAAAAAATGGATACAAAAAAGTAATCACGTAAGTTAATAATAATAATAATAATAATAGTACTTTATTCCATAAATCAACATTTATAGAACAGGTCTAGAATGTAGAAAATATGTAAACTAATCTAATCGATACATCAAAAATTCATCTACAGAGTAGAATGCATTTTCTATGAGCCATTTTTTTTACTTTTTTGTTAAAGGATAGAATCATACATCACCTGTCGCACACGGCTTATTAAAATAGGCCAATCAACGTCATGAACTATAAATGTGGGGTACCTCAGGGTTCCCACTTTAGACCTCTCTTATTCGATATATTTATTAATGATGTTGTTAACTGTTTTTCATATGCTCAAAGTCTACTATTCGCGGATGACCTAAATTATTTCTATAATTCGTGTTAGATGAACAAAAATTGTCTTAATGTGGATAAATGCAAAATAATTTCTTTTTCAAGACCAGCTTCCTTAACGGATGCCATCTATAGTCACTTCTATAAAAGATCTTCGAAATAAATTTGGTAGGTGATTATATAACTGAAAACCATTATATGCTAATGATTGTTCATAGATTGCTTTAAGATGTGCCGGCATAACGATATCATTCCTGTGCCTGGTATAATAATTGTGATAATGCGTGGTATTTTTATTTAGCAATGATTCGCAAAGCCTTCTTTTGCAATATAAACACTTTTGAGATGTTGCCTCTATTTGAATTTCCCCAGAACATAATTGCCTAATTCATACAGTTGAAATATGATGTTGTTTGAAAGTGCCTTTGCAAGACTCGTGGTATTTTAATTTAGCAATGAGCCGCAAAGCCTTATACTGCAATATAAACACGTTTGAGATGTTGCTTCTATTTCAATACTTCCAGAACATAATTAATACAGTTCTAATATGATGTTCTTTAAAACTGCTTTTGAAAGACTCGTAGTATTATAATTTAGCAATGATCCGCAAAGCCTTCTTTTGCAATATAAACACTTTTGAGATGTTGCCTCTATTTGAATTTCCCCAGAACATAATTGCCTAATTCATACAGTTGAAATATGATGTTGTTTGAAAGTGCCTTTGCAAGACTCGTGGTATTTTAATTTAGCAATGATCAGCAAAGCCTTATTTTGCAATATATACACGTTTGAGATGTTGCTTCTATTTCAATACTTCCAGAACATAATTCATACAGTTAAAATATGATGTTCTTTGAAACTGCTTTTGAAAGACTCGTAGTATTATAATTTAGCAATGATCCGCAAAGCCTTCTTTTGCAATATAAACACTTTTGAGATGTTGCCTCTATTTGAATTTCCCCAGAACATAATTGCCTAATTCATACAGTTGAAATATGATGTTGTTTGAAAGTGCCTTTGCAAGACTCGTGGTATTTTAATTTAGCAATGATCCGCAAAGCCTTATACTGCAATATAAACACGTTTCAGATGTTGCTTCTATTTCAATACTTCCAGAACATAATTAATACAGTTCTAATATGATGTTCTTTGAAACTGCTTTTGAAAGACTCGTAGTATTTTAATTTAGCAATGATCCGCAAAGCCTTCTTTTGCAATATAAACACTTTTGAGATGTTGCCTCTATTTGAATTTCCCCAGAACATAATTGCCTAATTCATACAGTTGAAATATGATGTTGTTTGAAAGTGCCTTTGCAAGACTCGTGGTATTTTAATTTAGCAATGATCCGCAAAGCCTTATTTTGCAATATAAACACGTTTGAGATGTTGCTTCTATTTCAATACTTCCAGAACATAATTCATACAGTTAAAATATGATGTTCTTTGAAACTGCTTTTGCAAGACTCGTAGTATTATAATTTAGCAATGATCCGCAAAGCCTTCTTTTGCAATATAAACACTTTTGAGATGTTGCCTCTATTTGAATTTCCCCAGAACATAATTGCCTAATTCATACAGTTGAAATATGATGTTGTTTGAAAGTGCCTTTGCAAGACTCGTGGTATTTTAATTTAGCAATGATCCGCAAAGCCTTATACTGCAATATAAACACGTTTGAGATGTTGCTTCTATTTCAATACTTCCAAAACATAATTAATACAGTTCTAATATGATGTTCTTTGAAACTGCTTTTGAAAGACTCGTAGTATTATAATTTAGCAATGATCCGCAAAGCCTTCTTTTGCAATATAAACACTTTTGAGAGGTTGCCTCTATTTGAATTTCCCCAGAACATAATTGCCTAATTCATACCGTTGAAATATGATGTTGTTTGAAAGTGCCTTTGCAAGACTCGTGGTATTTTAATTTAGCAATGATCCGCAAAGCCTTATTTTGCAATATAAACACGTTTGAGATGTTGCTTCTATTTCAATACTTCCAGAACATAATTCATACAGTTAAAATATGATGTTCTTTGAAACTGCTTTTGCAAGACTCGTAGTATTATAATTTAGCAATGATCCGCAAAGCCTTCTTTTGCAATATAAACACTTTGGAGATGTTGCTTATATTTGAATTTCCCCAAAACATAATTGCATAATTCATAAGAGAGTAAATTTTCCCAAAGTAAAATGTTTTTAGAGCAAATACATCGCACTGATTTGAAAGTACGCGCAGTACGTATAGTTGCTTACTAACTTTAGTAGCTAGAGCATCAATGTGATCGTTCCAGCTTAAGTGGTTATCTAAGTAAAATTAATATCAACTTTCTGCAAAAATTTTGACTCATTAAAACAAGTCTCCAAATATTCATTGAAACAACTACTTTTCGAGCTAATACCCAGACAAATATTGAATTATACAATGAATATTTTAGTTACAGTTGTTTCAATGAATATTTGCAGACTTGTCTCAATGAGACAAAATTTTTGCAGAAAGTTGATATTAATTTTAATTCGTTTTTATATTTTGTGAATATTCTGCAAACTTTTGACAAACTCAATTTTTCTTTATTGAAAATTTTCTTTAGGTTATCTAAGGTCATTCCAAATAGTTTCGTTTTAGATGACAACTCAATGGTTATGTTTGATTTGTTTATACTATTAGAAATGAATAATTTTGATCTTTTATTTTTAAACAGAATACACTATGTCTTTTCTGAGTTAAGAATTAGTTTGTTTGTATTTATCCACTGCTCAAAATTGTTGTATACTATGTTAGCTTTATTTGTGACATCATGAATATTTTCAACTATAATAAATATATTATTATCCTCTGCATAGGAAACAATCGTATTGTTACCAATTTTTAGAGAATTTGCTAAATCATTTGCATATAATATGTAACGTACCTTTATTTTTATTATGCTTATCTGAAATCACTTCGTTTCCACATGCCTCTCGAATAATGAAAACGTCGCTTTTTCGGCACGAGTAAGCATAGAATGACTGCTTATAAAATCCAGATATAGACACGAACACAGGCAGAATGGGAACTATGAAAAACACAAAAATTGTGAGTGACGATGTATAACTTCTATTTTATTTTGCTGAAAAAGTCCAATCCGCACAATCGTACTCCTTTATGGTGTTGATTCGCTACGATAAAAAAAATGTTTAGCTTTAAAAAAAATTGCTAACTCGATCAAGTTTCGAAAAACTGGTATGCAATTTCATTTTCTTTCGAATTAGTTGTATTTTTTCACTACCATAAAAATTACTAGTTTGAAAATAAAAATATAATTTAAGTTTTTAGATAAGTGTAATGTTTTCAGATAAGTATAATAAAAAATAGCGTTCATTACACATCCAGAAATGGAAATGGATATGGATTCTGGACTCCTAATGAAATATACTATTTTATTATCATTTCTATTGCACTACTTTTACTTTGTAAAGCACAGATAAAATTGGAGACGGCGAACGCATGTCCTAATCATTTAAAACTAATAATTCTAAAAGCAAATATTATTCAAATTCTAAACCTAATGTTGTTGTTATCTCATTACGCTTTCCGATCTTATGCGTGTTGGGTCACGTAGGCCCTTCTTACACATTGACCTGTATAATTGTAATTAGGGTGGGGAAGGTCTTTGCAAGCTTTTGAATGTTTTTCAAAAGGCAGAACCTTCCTATACTTGGGATTAGATAGATTAATTTTCTACAACTGTAAATTATCGTTCAGTCAAATAAAAAGTGTTAAAAGTTTAATAAGTTCAAGGTTTTCTATTTCTACAAATTCTACGAACAAACCCAACATCGACGCGAAAGAGTGTTACAAATTCGAGTGCTACAAATATATAAAGAGTTGGGCCAAGAATTGATACTTGGGGAATCCCGACTTCAATTATTTCCTTGGGCGATTTGTGTTTGAATAATTCCACAAATTGTTGGCGCTTTGTTAACTAGGATTTAATCTTATTTAAAGCATTACGCCGAATACCCATAATTTCTAGTTTTTTCAACAGAATAGCATGATTCACGCAATCAAAGGCTTTACTTAAATTAACAAATAGGCCTAAAACGACTTTTTCACTGTCTAATGATTCTAATATTAGTTTTAACATATCTTGAAGTGCCGTGTTTATATCCCTCGATTTACGAAAAGCATGCTGCGCTGCAGAGAGGCCAAATGTTGTTGTGACAAAAGTCATTAATCGTCTCTTCATCGCTTGCTCGTAGAATTTAGAAAACACTGAAAATATACTTATTGGTCTGTAGTTTTTATAGTCTTCTTTTCATCCTTTTTTTGTGTACTGGTTTAATCACCGCAGTTTTTAGAATACCCATAATTTCAAATTTTTTTAGCAGAATAGAATGATTCACGCAATCGAAGGCCTTATTTAAATCAACAAATAGGCATAAAACTGTCTAATGATTCTAATATTAGTTTTAACATATCTTAGTGTACCGTGTTTATGTCCCTGGATTTGCGAAAACCATGCTGCGCTGCCGAGAGATCAAATGTTGTTCTGACAAAAGTCATTAATCATCTATTCATCGCTTGCTGGTAGAATTTAGAAAACACTGATAATATACTTATTGGTCTGTAGTTTTTATAGTCTTCTTTACATCTTCTTTTATGTACTGGTTTAATCATCGCGGTTTTTAAGTAAGTAAGTCAGTAAGTAAATTTATTCTTGCTTAAGACCAGAGGTTTACAAACGTCAATAAGAGTGGTAGAAAAAATATAAATATAAAATATAAAAAATACAATTATAAAAAATAAAATACAAACAGAAAATATAAATATAAAATACAAATATAAAATACAAATATAAAATCCAAATATAAAATCAAAATATAAAATCCAAATGTAAAATATAAAAGCCAAACATAAAATGTAAAACACGATAAAATACAGAATAAATACTATATACGATACAACATATTAAAAACATTTAAAAAAATTGTATCAGTTACTTGGCCCAAAATCCGCGAATTGGTGATTAATACATTCATCAATGCTGAAAAATGCTTTGGATACTAAATAAGACTTAACATGTTTCTTGAACTTTATATGGGGGAGATATTTTATGGCCTGAGGTAAATAATTGAATAATTTTGGCCCACAATAATTTTCTCCACTCCTAGACTTAGATAGTCGTAATCTAGCTAGATAAATATGCTCACAGCCTCTCGTGCCGTATTTATGTACTTGATCATTTTTAGATAAGTAGGAAACACATCACGTGTAAATGATAAATTAATAAGGTATGCAAGATGATTTGCGATGAGAGGTATACACACTTTTATTAGAGAACATGGTATGTCATCAAAATCGGTACTTTTAGTATTAATGATATTCTTGTTGGAGTTCCTTAATCTTCACTGTTTTATTTTAATTCTAAATGTACATTTCAGACACGAAAAAGGGCACATCGTTCTTGAAATGTACATTTAAAATTAAAATAAAACAGTGAAGATTAAGGAATTTAATTATTTACATATCTACTTTTAGTATTGTTTAGATTTCGTGATATATCAATTATCTCTTCAGAAGTCACGGGATGTAAAAACATAGTTTTTAAATTAGGTACTGATAGTTAATTTAGGTATGACAAATTTATGTCTCTAGATAGTTTTTTAGTTAGAGTTTTAGGAATATTTACAAAGTAATTATTAAATAGTAATAGTAATATTGTATATCCTATCTTGTCACACTAAATATTTCAATTATTTACCAGTGTTTTATTCTATTTTTCAATACGGATTTCCACAGTTTGATAAGTAAGTAACATTTTACTTCATGCGCCGGGCGTATAAAACACTGAAGTTTAAATATTTGTTAAACGTGACGTGATAATAATAAAATAATATAACACATATAAAAAAAAAAACGAAATTGAACATCATATGAATATAATGTTCAATTTCGTTTTTTTTATTTGTGTTATATTATTTTATTATTATCACGTCACGTTTAACAAATATTTAAACTTTATCCTTGTTCCACATGAACGTCTTAATTGCCATTTTTTTATTACGTGCATGTGATGACCATTATCTTGACTGGACATTAAATCCGCACATTCAAGCACCATTGAAATAAACAACGTCCGACTGAGACGTGCTTAAATCATCAAGTTAATAAAAAGAATCGACTTAGCATGGCCGGTAATTAACGATAAGCACACACTCGAACCCCATAAACAACAACCTATCCGATTTCATTGTCCGTGTAATTTAAAAAGCAAGCTCAGCCATTATTACACTCATATAGAGCAATGGAGATAGGAAAAAAATGTCCACTCGAGCCAGCACAAATAAAATCCTCCATCAGAGATTTATACAATAATACCTGTCGTTTGCACTACTTTAGGTAAATATGCGATTTTTGGCTCACTCGTCATTTTTGTACGAATTAAAAATTCAGATGATAAATCACAAGACCTAAAAGCTTATTGTTACATTTTTTCTTGATCTAGAAATAATAAATATAAATAATAATTCATATTACCGAAAGCATAACTATTTAAAAGGGTCGTTACAATTCACGTTTATTATTAAAATTCACTACATTGGGTTGCCTATTGTTATGGTTTTAAACAATTGATTCAATGCGTCGACGCGCGTTTTATTTAGGTATATATAGTGGATATGTATACAGATACAAAATTTGCTATATATGGGGTGCGACAAAACATACCCAGCTATCGAATATTGTTATCATTTTGTTATTTCCTTGACAACTGTTAAAAGTGAAGTTTTACATCAAAGAAGAAAGATACAAAATTTTATTATGGAGCGTTGTTCGTATATTAAAATTTACTACATTGGGTGGCCTATTGTTATGGTTTTAAATAATTGATTCAATGAGTTGGCGCGCGTTTTATTTACGTATATATAGTAGATATCAGAGCTGGGACGAATCCTCGTGAAAAGAATTCGAATCACGAATCCGAATCACCTAATATGATTCGAATCACGAATTCTCGAATAAAGGATTCGTAAGAGATAAATATGATTCGAATTAAAGATTCGAATCCTAGTTTTTCGAATCACGAATACAAATCCTTTAAGAATAAATTAGATTTTATTATTTTATTGCAACCATTAACATTTTAATATTGCTAGCAGTTGTTTCAGGGAAAATATTAAAAACCTAATTATTTATAATTAACACTGATCATTAATAATAATAATAATAATAATAATAATAATAATTTATTTCCCAACAGAAATACACATTTCAAATTACAGGGAAAAATATACAAAATTCTAGCAGAAAATTATTACATATACAATATTGAATTCAGTTAAACAATACTTAACGATATCTGACATAGTGACTAAATTAATACAGCGGACATTTGGTTAATACATTGTTTACGACTACAACAAAAGATATCAGCAACGTTTTGAGAGTTATTATAATTGCGCATCATTGTATTGAGAGGGGAGTTGTAATATACATTACTTTGACTTCTATTACATACAAATTGTACGCTATTTCTATCATTGTTGATAACAGACTAAATATCTGATCCGTGTTACTCTAATTGAAAATGTTATTGTGTGTTTTTGAACTTTACTTCAAATCAGTGTTTTGTACGCGTGGCGCATGAAGTAAAATTTCGAGTTTAGAAAAGCCCCGTGAAAATTTGTCGAGGGTCGCTGCGCGACCCTCGACAAATTTTCTACGCGGGGCTTTTCTAAACTCGAAATTTTACTTCATGCTTAGTCTGGGAGTGGACAACACTCGTTCTTAAAAGTTACTAATTGATTAATCAATCTAGATTAATAAGTTTACTACTCAAAGGACCGTTTTACAAAGGCTATAGCTCGAAGGACCAATTGTAGTTTTAGGAGACCGAAGGACTAGAGGGAATTGAAGTTGTTTTTCAAAAAAACAACGAATATCTTAAGGTTCACAGCGTGGATATGAAAGAAAAATGTTATATATATGATTCTTAATAAATGTCAATAGTTTGGATATTTTTCATAATTTCTGTGTATGTAGTTACTTTTTTTTTATTCAAACGTCTTTTTCCAGTGTTTTAGTCAATTTAAATAAAATTCAATGACTTTTCTCTGACTTTCCCGGGCTTATTGATATTTAGTGAATTATTTTTATGTAATTTTGAGGCATTTGTCGATTTTATAAAAGAGTTCAATTTGAAGTTTTGAACATGAACAAAGTTAAACATGAACAAAGTTTAACAGGAATCAGAAACATTTGTTTATAAAGCTCAAGTATTTAACATGTGGGAAAGTACTATGATAGACATATCAATTTATTTTTCATTGTGCCAGTTACGATACACATTTTAACACTTGTGACATATTATAAGGTAACGAGTGCCTTCCACTCCCAGACTAAGCATGAAGTAAAATTTCGAGTTTAGAAAAGCCCCGCGTAGAAAATTTGTCGAGGGTCGCGCAGCGACCCGAGACAAATTTTCACGGGGCTTTTCTAAACTCGAAATTTTACTTCATGCGCCACGCGTATAAAACACTGATTTAAAGTGAAGTTAAAAATGCACTGAAAACAACAACCTAACTTCGATTTTTTTTTTTAATTGGATTTTTTCTTTCATATTCACGCTGTGAATCTTCAGATATTCGTTTTTCTTTTAAACTTCAATTCTCTGTAGTCCTTCGGTCTCCAAAGACTACAATTGGTCCTTCGAGCTGTAGCCTTTGTAAAACGATCCTTTGAGTAATAAATTTAGTAATCTAAAGTGATTCATCAAATTGAAACGCCTAAGAACGAGTGTTGTCCACTCCCAGACTAAGCATGAAGTAAAATTTCGAGTTTAGAAAAGCCCCGCGTAGAAAATTTGTCTCGGGTCGCGCAGCGACCCGAGACAAATTTTCACGGGGCTTTTCTTAACTCGAAATTTTACTTCATGCGCCACGCGTATAAAACATTGATTTAAAGTGAAGTTAAAAATGCACTGAAAACAACAACCTAACTTCGATTTTTTTTTTTAAATTGGATTTTTTCTTTCCTATTCACGCTGTGAATCTTCAGATATTCGTTTTTCTTTTAAACTTCAATTCTCTGTAGTCCTTCGGTCTCCAAAGACTACAATTGGTCCTTCGAGCTGTAGCCTTTGTAGAACGATCCTTTGAGTAATAAATTTAGTAATCTAAAGTGATCCATCAGATTGAAACGACTAAGAACGAGTGTTGTCCACTCCCAGACTAAGCATGAAGTAAAATTTCGAGTTTAGAAAAGCCCCGCGTAGAAAATTTGTCGAGGGTCGCGCAACGACCCGAGACAAATTTTCAAGGGGCTTTTCTAAACTCGAAATTTTACTTCATGCGCCACGCGTATAAAACACTGATTTAACGAGAAATTTAAAACCACACAAAACAAATTTTTCATGTTAATCCCCTCAATCAATTCGAATTATTTTTAATGATTCGAATCCTTTTGTAAGTATTCGAATCCTTTTATAAAGATTCGAATCACCCGCATTTGGATTCGAATACGAATCCTCTTAAAAAAATGTAACGAATCCGAATCACGAATCCAGTTTAACTAAAGTATTCGAATGCCTCTATTGAATCCTCTAAAAGGATTTGAATCCAGGATTCGAATCCTGAATGATTGGAATCCTGCCCAGCTCTGGTGGATATGTATACAGGTACAAAATTTTCTATATATAGGGTGCGGCAAAATATACCCAGCTATGGAATATTGTTATAATTTTGTCATTTCCTTGACAACCGTCAAAAGTGAAATTTTATATCAAAGAAGAAAGATGCAAAATTTTATTATAGAGCGTTATTTGCCTCAAGAACGCGTAGAAATTGTTAAATCGTATTTCAAAAATCTTCTTCGATAATTTCAACTCAACGCGCTATTAGCCGAGCGTATTTTAATGGAAGAGCTCCACATGGAGAAACAATTAGACGTTTAGCAAACGCTTTTATAAAAAATGGCACAGAAAGTAATATAAAGCATATTGGAAGACCTCTTTCTGGCAGTTCAAATGAAAATTTTGACCTTGTTAGGGCTGGTGTTCAGGCAGAACCAGAAACTTCCACAACAAGACGTGCGGCGCAATTAGGGTTGTCTGAGCGGACTTTAAGAAGAATTTTGCACCTAGATTTGCATATGTATCGATACAACTTTCAAACCGTGTTCAAACTACGGCCAATTGATATTTAAAAACGTTTCCAATACGCACAAATCGTTACAAACTTAATGGAAGCAGAAGTCAATTTTTGGCAACATTTGAGCGACGAAGCAAATTTTTGCTCTTCTGATCGCCTTAACAAGGAAAATACTCGTTTTTTGGGGAATAGAAAACTCTCGTCTTATTCAAGAGAACATGCAGTTTGATCAAAAAGTCATTGTTTGGTGCGCAATAGCAAGAGGAGCCAATGCTTATGGGAGAACAAACAATTGATTAGAAAAGGAAAGACTATGGTCAGAATGTGGGTTAAGAGTAAGACAAAAGTTTGTATACACCAATCACCGGTCTCGCTTCTGGATGCAGCATCCAAACGCGGATGCATAATTTTATATAGGGACTGGCTAACTAGATATATATGAACTGTGGCAATAGGCTCTGAAAAAATCATGGGACCCATTTTTTTAAGATGCCATGGACAATGCAGTTACTGTTAATGGTGAACGGTATCGAACAATAATACGAGCATTTCTGCAACCAGAGTTGGAAGAACTTGACATAGCAAGGGAAAATGTCTCTAAGAAGAGCGACCGTTTCACACGCTGTGTAGCATGTAGCGCCATCCTGCTAAATCTAGAAGTTCTAGCAGGATGGTGCTACATGCTACACAGCGTGTGAAACGGTCGCTCTTCTTAAAGACATTTTCCCTGCCAGACTGCTCCCAAAAAATTGAAATATTGAGTAGCCGCCTCATTCCTTAGATTTAACGGCATCAGATTTTTGTTTGTGGGGATACTTAAAAAGGAGAGTCTATATTATTCGCCTACAGACGTTAGAAGACTAATATTGGTGAAGAAATTGCGCAAATTCCAGCTGAAATACTGCACAGTTATGCTACACGCTCAAAGTTGAGTTGGTCATTGTCTTGCTTTTTGTGGCGGTCATTTACTTAATGTTGTTTTTCATATACAGGGCTATTCAAATAGAAGAAACAGATTTTAAACATTTATTTTTTCCAAACTGCAGAAGGTAGAACTATAATTCCAACGTTCCTGGACAGACAAAAGTGTAAAATTTGAACAGTCCAGGCAGAAGTTCAAACCACGGCCGCATTGGCGCTGTTGCTTGTCATTTTGATAGTGTGTAGGCGATACAACAAGAAAAAGCACTCTGTGTGCTGCAATTAGCAAAACTAGAATCCATTATTGAAGTTCAACGGGCTTTTTACCGCCTCGTCATAAGCAGATTTACCAGTGGCATCGAAAATTCGTAGACAATGGTTGCATCTACAAGCAGAAAATCACGGGACGTCCACGCACGTCGAATGAAAATGTGGAGCGTATTCGTACAGTTTACGAAAGGAGCCCAAAAAATCCACAGCACGGGTGCTCATATTGAATGCATACAAAATTGAACTTTTCTCTTTCCAGGAATGTTGGAATTGTTTTATTATCTCTAGTGGTTTGGAAGAAATAAATGTTTAAAATCTGTTTCTTTATTTTAAATAATCCCGTATAATGTTCCATGTTTTAACGAAGTCTTCATCAAAAAAAATAATATTTGAGCTAATTTTTGTTTTATTTATAAAAAAAAACTTGACTGGGTATATTTTGCCACACCCTATATATGTTTATGTGTGAGTGTTTATTTTTATATAAAATTTAATTTAGGTTTTATTGATCCGCACAATCAATTAAATCAATTGGTGCGGGGCACTCTGGAGATTCCGACAGTCTTACCCTTAACGTAATTGTTTCCAACTTTTGCGTCTTTATGTTTTATCGTCTTTTAAATTTAATTGTTTAGCAATTTACTGTGGAATTGTGTAAATTAATTAATGAAACAGGAGCGAGGGCAGACAATGGGAAAAACGGGGTGGGAAGGGGAAAGAGTAAATCAATCCCTGCGGAGGGCACGCACACACAAACGGCCCAGAAAGTTTTACGAAACAATCGCAAATAATTAATTTCCTCCTTTTTTTATCCTTCTTGAAATGTCATGTTAGTTAAGACATTCTTAATGTATTTTTTTTATTGTGTATGTAAGTAAGTAAGTAAGTAAGTAAGTTTTTTATTTCCAATTTAAATGAATACATTCCTGGATGAGTCAATATTGTTGCAGTATATTAGTATACATATAAAAATGAATATATTAGTAATTGGTAGCTTAATGTAATGTTAGTAAAGAAACTGACAAACAAAAAGTGCATATAAATAAGTAAAAAAAGACAATGTAACATACAAATTAATGTGTAACGAACGTTTTGTTTTTGTTGGGGGTTCTTGTTTTGAGGCTTCTTATAACTAGAAATTTTACTTTATATGCTTAATCTGGGAGTGGAAACTCTTGGCAGAAGCAAATAATAAAGGTTATATATATATATATATATATATATATATATATATATATATATATATATATATACCAGCACAAGAAGTAACGGTCGTACTACGTTAGAGGCAGAATTCGTAAAATTTCCTAACAGGGCATTCGACCAATAATACGGCAGGAGAGATGTGTGTAATCTACTTTATTGTAATACCAAGCTTTCGGGACTCATTTCGTCCCTTCCTCAGGGTTAACACTAAAAAACAATGAGCAAAAAAAACAAAAAAAAACAAACAATTACTGATCTGAATCAAACTATTAGTTAATGACGAATTCTTAAAAAAAAAATTAGCGAATAAATTTTGAGCTTACATTTGTGATTATTTGAACTAACTATTGTTAAACTGACGCTGCATTTGTTTGATTATTCCATCGCTACTCATGGTGGTTGTTGAATTTAAAAAAGCGAGGTTATGGTGTATATATATATATATATATATATATATATATATATATATATATATACCAGCACAAGAAGTAACGGTCGTACTACGTTAGAGGCAGAGTTCGGAAAATTTCCTAACAGGGCATTCGACCAATAATACGGCAGGAGAGATGTGTGTAATCTACTTTATTGTAATACCAAGCTTTCGGGACTCATTTCGTCCCTTCCTCAGGGTTAACACTAAAAAACAATGAGTAAAAAAAACAAAAAAAACAAGCAATTACTGATCTGAATCAAACTATTAGTTAATGACGAATTCTTAAAAAAAAAATTAGCGAATAAATTTTGAGCTTACATTTGTGATTATTTGAACAAACTATTGTTAAACTGACGCTGCATTTGTTTGATTATTCCATCGCTACTCATGGTGGTTGTTGAATTTAAAAAAGCGAGGTTATGGTGTATAAAAAATCGTAACAGCGTGGTTACAGAAAGAGTGAAATTTTAAAATAAACGGCACATTCACATGTTAAAACTATGGAAATTATCACTGCGTTGCACTGTTTCTTGGATAACCCGGGGTGGTATCACCGCGAATGTTTAAATTTAATTAACCTGTATTCGCGTGGTCGCATCGTAGTGCGAAACGACGCACGTGTTTTCTAACAAACAACAACAATGGCTGGTGCCAGCCAGCGCGCGGAAATTCGAAATCTCGTGTTTGAGCTCGAGGGATTCAAAAATCGACGCTAGAGGCCCATTTACCTGCCCTGTTGTTGCCGTTTGGGAGTTTATTGCTGAAAAATGACTATTTTGCATATAGGTAAAGTTATTGATGCCAGGTTTAGGTTTAGGTGCACGAAATAGATTTAACTTGGTGCACTCACGTGTTTCAAAAGAAAGGTTTGGAAGAGTAAAAGATATAAATGCTTGCCTATATATATATATATATATATATATATATATATATATATATATATATATAACCTTTATTATTTCATTCTACCAAGAGTTTCCACTCCCAGATAAAGTAAAATTTCTAGTTATAAGAAGCCTCAAAATTTGGTTTGATCGCTCCACTTCGCAAATTTTTGCTTTGCTAAACTAGAAATTTTACTTCATGCGCCACGCGTACTGAACACTGATTTCAAGTCAAATAAGTTTCTTTGAAATTGGCGACCTTGCGGCTTGCTCACTACGCGCCTCACAAGCATTTTATGTCGGCGCGGTAATCAGCATGTTATTTACGTCTGGTGTACTGACGATCAACCTTCCTATTCGCGAACATTCTAAAAACATACGCGTGCATATAGAAGCCGCTTGTGCAATCAATAAGTCGGTTTTAACTGTAAATTTATTATTTAAATTATCAATGATAAATTTACAGTTAAAACTGACATATTGATTGCACAAGTGGCTTCTATATGCATGCGTATGTTTTTAGAATGTTCGCGAATAGCAAGGTTGATCGTCAGTATATGCATAAAAGTGACTCGGTTTGGTCCACCTCTGTTTTATTCTCTCCGACTAGTTTCAACGTATCGTCTTTCTCAAACCAAGTGACTTTACAATTATCAATATGGTAAACATGTTTTATTAAAAGATTAATGAAAATAAAATTGAATATATGCAAATTTATTATTCAAAACGGGCCGAGTTTATAGAATAGATAGTTTAAATCTTGCGTCATTTCGTGCAATATCCATTACACCAAACCATTTGCCATTGAACAATTTATTGTTTGCGGAATTTCACTCTCAAAAAGAAGCGGGATTGTGTTTTCGGCCATTACGGCGCGGATTAATCGCCTGCGACGTTATTGCAGTTTCGCGTGCGCTCAATTATCAGTTCTTGTATAATTTCCAAGCAATTATAATCTACAACAAAAAGTTGTGATAAAATTATCGGGTCATTAAAGCCCGCACACTACATCGCGCTTAATGTCTCGAAATAAACAAAAATAGAGACGGGTTTATGTAATTAAAAATAGTATAAAAAAATGTTATATGATGAATTAATTTCTTACTTAACCCGCGGTGAAACATATTTAATTAATAATAGAATTTTGATTAAAACACTTGGTTTGTTTCACTGATTTTTATTTTTACTCCAACTAGTTTCGACATATCTCCTTGAAAATGACCTACGGTCGAAACTAGTTGGAGTAAAAATAAAAATCAGTGAAACAAACCAAGTGTTTTAAGCTCAAATTTTAATTCTATTAGAACATTTATATCTCTCTATATATCTATTGTAAGGCCTATTATAGATTATTTCGCAATTATATGGTCACCTCATTATAAATGTCATGTGGATCGTCTAGAAAATGTGCAACGAAAAATGATAAAATTGATTTGTTTTCGATGTCATCTATTTTATCATGATTATAATATGATACTTAAATATCTTGGACTTCTTCCATTAATTAAACGAAGAGTGTACTTTTCCTTGTGTTTTGCGTACCGCATATTAAAAAGCAGAATAAATTGTTCTGTAATACTTGCATCAATTTCACTATATGTACCTACACGCAACAAATTATGCATCCAACAGCCCTAGGAATGCATTAATTGATAATATTAATACATATTGTAGATTGATAGATGTTTTTGGTGTAAGCTTACAATATTTCAAGCGTAATTGTAAAAATGTGCTTGAATGTAGTACGTAGTGTTATAGTATGTATGATTCCATGTATGCATACTTGTATTTGTATATAAATTTAGTTTTAGTCGTTATTCACTTTGTTTGTGTGATTTTGTGCGATTATTTCGATTTGTTAAAAGACTATTGTTATTTTATTATGTAATAGCCCACCGTTAAAATAAATAAATAAATAAATAAAATTCTATTATTAAAAGAAATTTACCGTTAGGACATTAACACATTTGTTTTATTACATTTTAGAGTAAACCTGGGTCTGAAGAGCATCCAGATTTATTTGGAAATGAAGCATTTTCTTCAGATAATTTCTTTCATATTAAATCCCCAGAAGTATTTTCTATGCTTACATAAGATATATTTTCTATGCTTACATACATCCCTATGCATACGCTGTAAATTTTCAGGTATTCGTTTGTTTTTAGTGTTTTCACTCCGCTTCGCTACGCGACCGAACCAAATTTTCAGGTTTTGTAAACTCGAAGTTTAAGTTGATGCTTAATCAAAGAGTGGAAATAATTGTTAGAAGTTTCCAATTGAACACATTTATAAAAACCAACGAATTCCTAAATATTTATGGTATACAGGGTGCCCGTATTTTGACAGAATGTATGGGGATCTTAGTTATTTGAAGAGAGAGAGGTTAAATTAGGGCAAAGTTGGGTATTTTAAGGCCTAACAATAATCTGGAAACAATTTTTAATATCTTCTTTTATTTTCGAGATATCAACATAATAATGCTTTTTTGAAAAACCGTTTTTATTTATTTATTCAAAAACTACTGAAGCTGAACATTTAGAACTTTTACAATATAGAGGCACTTTTTAATAAGGAATCTAGTAGCATATATTTTCTAAGATAACTACAACATTTACCCGAGAACCATAGCCAACTTTTGTTTTTCTTATGAGCGCCATTTTGGATTTTCATATTTTTTGAAAGAATAGTTTTTTCTGAACTCAGTGATGTATCACACCTATAATTTATTTTAGATTTAATATTTAAAATTATGACTTTTTTTTGCAAAGAGTGCACTAGAAACAATGACGTCATATCTGTTAATCAATAAAATCTTGACAGCAGTCAGCACTCAAAATGAATTAATAACTATCAATCTTTTGTAATAATAATAAGTATTGATTTTCACATAAAAGTTGCGCAAACTAAATTTATTCTACTTTTATAATTATTATTCCAAAACTATTCACAAAAATAGTAATTCTTGCAATGTTTCGCTACATCTCTCTAAATATTGATCACCATCACAACTAAGCGTTATATATTTTTATCTTTACTGTAAATCAGTGGTTTCTACGCGTGGCGCATGAAGTAAAATTTCGAGTTTAGAAAAGCCCCGTGAAAATTTGTCTCGGGTCGCTGCGCGACCCTCGACAAATTTTCTACGCGGGGCTTTTCTAAACTCGAAATTTTACTTCTTGCTTAGTCTGGGAGTGGAAGACACTCGTTACTTTAAAACAGTTTTAATATGTTTTTATATTTTTAACTTTACTTAAAATCAGTGTTTAATACGCGTGGCGCATAAAGTAAAATTTCGAGTTTAGAAAAGCCCCGTGAAAATTTGTCGAGGGTCGTTGCGCGACCCTCGACAAATTTTCTACGAGGGGCTTTTCTAAACTCGAAATTTTACTTCATGCTTAGTCTGGGAGTGGAAGACACTCGTTATTTTAAAATATGTCACAAGTGTTAAAATGTGTAAAGTGTAATAATTTTAAATGTAAAATCTTTTGTTTTTTTTGTAAAGAGTGCCTTTTAAACAGATGAGTAACTCACATTTTATATGTAAAATTTTCATCTTTTGTTTTTCGTAAAGAGTGCCTCGGAAACAGTTGAGTAACTCACTTATTTGACAACTCCTAGAACCAATAATTTGCTTACATATCACCCCTGTACACGGGCATCCGACGATACATATTTTAACAGTTGTGTTTTATTTTAAACTATCGAGTGTCTTCCACTCCCAGACTAAGCATGAAGTAAAATTTCGAGTTTAGAAAAGCCCCGCGTAGAAAATTTGTCGAGGGTCGCGCAGCGACCCGAGACAAATTTTCACGGGGCTTTTCTAAACTCGAAATTTTACTTTATGCGCCACGCGTATATACCACTGATTTAAAGTTACAAGTTTTCACGGTGCTCTTATAAACTTGAAATTTTACTTTATGCGCCACGCGTATATGTGGGGTTTGTGTGTGTTTTGAAATAAAAAAAAATGCCGTGGGCGTGACACAAGAAAAAAAAAACAACTGTCAGACGGACGCAAAAAAGTAAGAACAGAATACGACGGCCAGAAGAAGACGCAAGATGACCAATAACTGCTGAAGAAGCACGGAAGACGACATTTAAGTGTTAATATCGCATGTTTGTTTATTAATGTTGTTACTAGTTGTTAATAAAACATCTATAATCCTACAAATTTGGGGGCTCAACCGGGATCAAGCAATATTAACGGGATCAAGCGATACCAGTGAAAATGGAATGCTTAGGTCAGATTAGTGAAATTGAAAGAAACATTACGTCAGCAAGTAAGTCAACGGCCTATTCATTTCATAGACTAGTGTTTGAAAGGGAAGGTGACAGAAACAGCAGAAAGAAACTTCGAGAATTTTAATGGATTTAATTTTACAACGGAATCTGACGAATTCAAACGAAAAGTTGATTATGTGAAAGGTAATTTCTCGATAGGCGATTTAACCGCGATTTGACTAATGTTACGGATAGATTACGGAGGCACTGTCGAGCAAATAAGTACCCGAATCTGCACGAGTCTCGCAGATATAAATTTCTTGACACAACGCACATCTGAGGATGACAACGAAACCGAAGAACAATCTGACGACAATACACCAGTTAGGTCCGTATCACCGAAGGAAGATAATTCACACAGGTTCACTCTAACATTCCGAGATGTCGAAGACTCTGTTAGACTATTCAATGGAGACAATGGTTTTCCTGTGGAAAAGTGGATTGAGGAATTTGAGGAAACAGCAGCCCTTCTAAACTGGAGTGATCTACAGAAATTAATTTTTGCAAAAAGACGAGTAAGTGGACTAGCCGAACTTTTCATTAATTGTCAAAATAAAGTAAATAGTTGGAGACAGTTAAAAGACTCTCTGTTGGAAGAATTTTCTGAGCGATTGAATAGTGCAGAATTGCATGACATGTTAATTAAAAGGAAAATGAGGAAAGACGAATCACCACAAGAATACTTTCTAAACACGAGGGAACTTGCAAGTAGGGGTAACGTCGAAACGTCAGCATTAATTCAATATGTAATAGACGGCATACAAGATAATAATGCAAACAAAATAATTTTGTACGGTGCCAAAGATATAAGAACATTTAAGGATAAATTACGAATATACACTACCTTTAAATCAAAATTTCAACAGGCTGTACCCAAGACAAGATATGATGAAATCAAAAAAGAATCCGTTCCAAGCGATACTAAAATGCAAACTAGATGTTTCAACTGCGGCAAAAGAGGACATAAGTCAACGGATTGTCGAGATAAGGATAAAGGTCCCAAATGCTTGAAGTGCAACAAATAAAGCAAACAATTGCAATGAAAGGCAGAATAGTAAAAACAATGTTGATGTTCACAGCTTGAATAAAATAAACAAAATAGGAAATACTACAAAAGTAGCTACCATCAAAAATGTTGAAATAGACGCGTTGTTCGATTCAGGTAGTGAAGTAAATTTAATGAATGAGGATGTGTATAAGTCAGTTGGATGCCCAGAGCTAGAAGAGTCAACAATTTTACTTAGTGGTTTTGGGAAAAATTACGTGAGCACATTAGGATATTTTAAAGAAAACATAATTATCGATTCCGAAAGTTTCTTAGTCACAATCTATGTGGTTAGCAATGACGTCACACCTGTAAAAGCTATCATAGGACGCGAACTTTTAGAGCAAGCGGAAATAACCATGAACAAGAACGGCGTAACCGTTAAGAAATTTCAAGAAAAAGAGAAAACTCCATTTCTATTAAAAATTGAAATCTACGAACCTGCAATAGACATAGGGAATGAAATAAGTGATGAAGTCAAGATCGAAGCTAAGCGAATCATCGAAGAGTACAAGCCGAATAAGGCAAACACAACCGAAATAGAAATGAAGATCATAGTACAGGATGATGAGGCTATTTCGTCACGTCCTAGAAGACTACCACTTCCGGAAAGGGAAGCAGTGGACAAACAAATTGAGGAATGGTTGAAAGAGGGAATAGTTGAACCAAGTTTATCCGAATATGCAAGCCCGGTAGTTGTGGTAAAGAAGAAGGACGGGACACCGAGGATATGCGTGGACTACAGGAGAATAAATAAGAAAATTGTTATACATCGTTATCCCTTGCCGCTCATTGACGATGTGTTGGATCAACTCCAAAGTGCAAGAATATTCAGCACAATTAACCTGAAAAGTGGATTCTTTCATGTAAAAGTTGAAAAGGAAAGCCGAAAATACACTTCATTCGTGGCCTATGGAGGACAATATCAATTCGAAAGAGTCCCATTTGGATTATGTAATTCACCAGCAGTATTCCAAAGATTCATAAACTGTGTGTTCAGAGACTTAATCAGGAAGGGAATAGTACTAACATACATGGACGATATAATCATTTCCGCAACTAATGAAGAAGAGGCCTTAATAAAGTTAGAATCAACGCTGAAAACTGCATCAGAGTATGGGTTAGAGATAAACTGGAAGAAATGCCATATTCTACAAAGAAACGTCGAATTCTTGGGACATACGTTAGAAGAGGGTAAAATTTTACCATCCGAGGTGAAGACTAAAGCAGTAATGAAATTTTCAGAACCGAAGACTACCAAACAGCTACAAAGTTTTCTTGGATTGACAGGATATTTCCGAAAATTCATTAAAGGATACGCCCAGATTGCAAAATCACTGAGTGATTTGCTAAAGAAAAATGCACTTTTCCAGTTTGGGACCAGCGAAAGGTTAGCATTTGTACGCTTAAATGAAATTTTAGATCAACCAGTATTAATCATCTTTAAACAAGATAGCGAAACCGAACTGCATACCGACGCCAACAAATTTGGCTATGGTGCAATACTACTGCAAAGAGCAGAGGCTCAGAACTTACATCCTGTTTACTACATGAGTCGGAAAACTACACCTGCTGAACAGATTTACTCTAGCTATGAATTGGAAGTACTGGCTATCATCGAAGCACTGAAAACATTTCGAGTCTACCTTCTTGGAAAACGTTTCAAGATTATCACCGACTGCGCAGCTTTTCAGAAAACAATGGAGAAAAGAAATCTTTCGACCAGGGTAGCTCGATGGATTCTGCTTTTAGGAGAATTCGATTATGAAATAAAACAGACCAGGTTCAAGACTTCCGCACGTCGATTCCCTGAGTCGAAATCTAGTGTTGTTGTTAACCAATGAAACGACACTAAGGCTCAAAACAGCTCAGGATTATGATGAATCAATCACAGCGATCAAGCAAATATTATTAGAAAAAGAATACGAAGATTACTTTGTCCGGGATGGATTATTGTACAAAATAGTTAAAGGACGTGAACTACTAGTTGTGCCACATAGAATGAAATCAGCAATCATCAGAATGAATCATGAAAAAGGGCACTTCTGTGTTACGAAAACGAAAGATCTGATCGAACAAGAATTTCACATACTCAACGTAAAAGAAAGAATAAAGAAATTTATTGGAAATTGTGTTCCATGCATTCTGATTAACGCCAAGCGAGGAAAAATGGAAGGATACTTGAATCCTTTGCCAAAGACTGGACCCCTTCACACCTATCATATAGATCACCTAGAACCATTGGAGTCTACAAGCAAAAAGTACAAGTACATTTTCGCAGTAATTGATGGATTCACCAAGTTTATTTGGCTTTATCCCACAAAAAGTGCGGCATCATCGGAAGTAATAGCGAAGTTGGAACTACAAAAATCAACATTTGGAAATCCAGTAGTAATTATGTCAGACAAAGGAACTGCATTTACATCTAAAGCATTTAGCGACTACTGTTCAGAAGAAGGTATCAAACACGTCCAGATCACCACCGGGTTACCCAGAGTAAACGGGCAAGTGGAACGCCTAAATGGAATGATTATACCAGTTTTGTCCAAGTTAACACTTGAAGATCCTACCAAATGATATAAACACGTTGAAAGGTTACAACGAATTATGAATGCTACTCATCAGAGGAGCATAGGAACTACGCCATTCGAACTGATGACTGGAGTAAAAATGCGAAACAAAGAAGACGTAAGAATTCAGGAATTGTTAAACGAGGAAAATATTAAAGCATATCAGGAAGAGAGATATGAACAACGAGAAGCTGCTAAGCGGCAAATCGAGAAGATACAAGAAGAAAATAAGAAAAGGTATAACTTAAGAAGGAAGCCAGCATTGCCCTATCAAAAGTATGACAGAGTGGCGATAGAAAGAACACAGTTCGGACCAGGACTTAAGTTAAAGCCAAAGTTCCTGGGGCCATATAGGATTACAAAGGTTAAGGGTAATAACACATATGATGTCGTTAAAGAAGGAAACATTCAGGGACCCACAAAGACGTCGACATGCGCAGAATATATGAAGCAGTGGTCGAGTCAAGAAGGCGAGTCCGAGTCGGACTACTAGTTCAGGACGGCCGAATGTGGGGTTTGTGTGTGTGTTGAAATAAAAAGAGTGCCGTGGGCGTGACACAAGAAAAAAAAAAACAACTGTCAGACGGACGCAAAAAAGTAAGAACAGAATACGACGGCCAGAAGAAGACGCAAGACGACCAATAACTGCTGAAGAAGCACGAAAGACGACATTTAAGTGTTAATATCGCATGTTTGTTTGTTAATGTTGTTACTAGTTGTTTATAAAACATCTATAATCCTACATATATATTCAGGGGTGATATGTAAGCAAACTATGGGTCCTAGGAGTTGTCAAATAAGTGAGTTACTCAACTGTTTTCAAGGCACTCTTTACAAAAAACAAAAGATTAAAATTTTACATATAAAATGTATACTAAACTATAAGTGTGGTACATCATTGAATTTAGAAAAAAATATTCTTCTAAAAAGAATGAAAATCCAAAATGACGCGCATAAGAAAAACCAAAGTTGGCTGCCGTCCCCGGGTTAATGTTATAGTTATCTTAAAATAAAATACGTTACTAGGTTTATCGTTAAAAAGTGCCTGTATAATGTCAAAGTTGTAAATGTCTAGATTCAATAGTTTTTGAATAAAAAAATTAAAACGAAAATTCAAAAAATCCGTTTTTTGACAATATCTCAAAAACGAAAAAAAGTATTACAAATTTGTTTTTAGATTATTATTGGGCCCTAAATTACGCAACTTTGCCCCAATTTAACCGACTTTCTATCTCTTCAAATAACCGAGATCCTTATAACATTCTGTTGAAATACGAACACCCTCTATGTATAATTAACAAAACAAAATTATTGTGCATTTTATGAAGATAATTATTTAATAAATTACTAACTAGGAGTATTAAACATATATTTTTTAAATATTGTTTAATAATATCTTCAATTTTGTTTTCATTAATCACTTGATGAAACATGTTAACAATATTGATAATTAAATAAAAGTCACTTGGTTTGTTTCACTGCTATTTATTTATTTATAGTAGGGAAACAAACCAAGTGACTTTTTTTAATCATCAATAATGTTTAATAAGTTTTTATTGAAATAAAATATGAGCGTGGCAGTTATGTGTAATTTAGAATTACATTCACGAGTAATATTAAACTATCAAACATAAAAGAATCTCAAATATTACATAAAACCCACAGAATGCAATAAAACTTTACCACAGCACATACAACATATGTAATAACTGCATTACACGACAGACAAATATTTCTCAAATAAATTCTTCAACAATTCCCTCCTTCCGCATAACACGAGAATTGTCTTGTCGCAGCCCGAGTATTACACTCCATTTTTTTATTATTATTTCGGTGGTGGTAAACTTTTCAGAATTCGGTATTCGGTATTCGGAATTACATGTGTGCGGTATGTAAGTGGGTGAGGAAGATTTATGGGAGTTTCTTTCGGACACGAGATTAATATTCGGCGAGGGGTATTATAGTGGTGAAATATTAATAAACGCCCGTTTGGAATATATAGAAAAAAAGAAAAGTTTGAGCGCGCGAGCGGCTGCGAAGGAGGGGTGTTGGGGGGTAGGGAAAAGGGCGCGTCTGTTCGTTCCTTTCCATGTAACATCGATTGGTTTTAACGTGTGTTCGAGTGCGGAAAAGTTGCGGCGTTAACATGGAAAATTACATTTATGCTCTACAAATTTTATCAATTTTTATGCAAGACTTTGCAAAAGTTTAAAAAAATTATTCAAATAATCTTAACGAGCTGAATTAAGTTAGATCTAGACCAGGGTTTGCCAAACTTTTTCTTTTTTCGACGCCCTTTAAAGGAATGGCAATATTCATCGACCCCCTAATGTTATCTAACCTTTTGTATACATACAAATATCTAGCATGTTAACATTTTTTTGCACACAATTTAAAATCGCAATATTTAGCGTATTTTATCTTCCATAGTGACATTATTTTTGATGATACTGATCAACTTTTTTTAACGCAAATTATTTTAACTAGAACTAATTTTGATTCAGAAAAAAATGGAAAAATAAATCTTTATTTTTGTTTTCTTGTAATGTATATATATATATATATATATATATATATATATATATATATATATATATATATATATATATATATATATATATATATATATATATATATATATGTATCACTGTTTCTTTGGGTTTGGTCCCGCGTATTTTCTTGGCTTTGGTCCATTTTATTTTTAATTCGACGTTTCGATGACGTCGCAGTCATCAGTTATTCCTGACGATGATGACTGCGACGTCATCGAAACGTCGAATTAAAAATAAAATGGACCAGAGCCAAGAAAATACGCGGGACCAAACCCGAAGAAACAGTATTACATGTTACGCCCGCGAAAATCTACGTTTTAACACATATATATATATATATATATATATATATATATATATAACAAATCTTTATTATCAGAGGACGATACAAAATAATTAATTACATTATTGTTTATAATCAATAAATATAAATAAAATAAACTTCCTCTTGATAACTGGCTATCGACCAGAGAGTCTTGTAATGTATTATTATTATTATTATTATTTTTTGTAAGAATTGGTCACACTCTATACCGCTTCCCGGAGCAACCAAACTAAATTTTCAGGCTTTTCTAAACTCGAAATTTTACTTTATGCTTAGTCTGGGAATGGAAACATGCCTCTGATCTCAGTGGAGAGGATGTCACATTGATCCACCAGTTACCTCCTCCAAACCTGGAACTAGAGCAATTTGTGGTGCCTGATCGTATGTGATCTGAGTAGGCGTAATGAGCCCAGTATCACGGCCTTTTGCATGCCAGTTATTTGGAAGTGAGCTTTATCGCGGCGCGCTGGAATTGCTTTTATATTGCTCAGGATTGAGCCATTTATTCCGCCTAGAGCACCGATGACTAACACCACCAGCTTGACAGTGTGGCCCGGGTACAACCTGTTCATATCGTATAGAAGGTCTTGATATTTCGTCCGCTTTTCCTTCTGTTTTAAAACGATGTTTGTCTCGGCGGGTACCGAGAATTCGATCACAAATATCGCTTTAAGCTGGTGATCGAGGAGGACTACTTCAGGCTTGTTCGTTCGTATTTGCCTGAGCGTTGGGAATGAGAAGTTCCAATATATTCGGCATCTCTCATTCTCCACCACAGACTCAATATCATTCGGAGCATATGGCAACCCAGGTGTTTCGTCGATACCGTACGAGTGCCTGAGGTGGTAATATAGCACCCGAGAATTCGATCACACACTTTGCTCTAAGCTGGTGATCGAGGAGGACTACGTTAGGCTTGTTCGTTCGTATTTGCCTGAGCGTTGGGAATGAGAAGTTCCAATATATTCGGCACCTCTCATTCTCCACCACAGACTCAATATCATTCTGAGCATATGGCAGCACTGGTGTTTCGTCGATACCGTACGAGTGCCTGAGGTGGTAATATAGCACTCGTAATGCCGCATTATGCCTATGGATGTAGGCCGAAGATGCATATGTCCTGCATGAGGATAGCAGATGCATTATTGTCTCCGGAGCCCCGTGACATGCCTTACAGCTTATATCTACACCCATAATGCGGCTATGGTAGACCAGGGTGTTATGTACACCGTCTTGGCAAGCCATGATGAATCCCTCGGTTTCCGACTTTAGTCCAGCTGCTCGCAGAAAGCTAAATGTTAACTGCTTGGATAAACCAAGGTCTTCTATGTTCTTGAAGAAGGCAGAATGCATTGGCTTGTCCATTGGGCGTTGAAGCAGTGTTTGTATTTCTGCGCTTTTCAGCTGAACTCTTAACTGGTCAGGGCCGGGTGTAGTGAGTTCTCCCTGACCGTTATCGAAGTCTAAGCTGAGGTCGTTTTGCTGCCTTTATGATAAATGCTCCGGCCCCTGTTTGTTCGTGGTCTCGCACCATGCGGAGCAGGGGGTCAGAACTTCTTACGATCTTGCAAGCCGTACCCAGGACCACTCTATCATGAAGGCACTCCAGTGCTAACAGCCCACGGCCTCCCAGAAGGCGTGGCAGGTACAGCCGTCTAACGGACGATTGGATGTAAACTGCTAAAGAGATTCATCCGTTTGTGTGTGTCGATGTCAAGGTTGTGCAACTCTTCTCTTGTCCATTTTATTACACCGAACGAGTACATAACTATCGGAATGGCAAGCATATTTGTGGCAAACACCTTGTTTTTACCTGACAGCTGTGGTGACCAGATCTGTCTGACAAGCTGCTTGTACTTGCCGCGGAGAGCATTTTTAACGGCGGCCACATCATGCACATTGTGCTGTGGCACGCCTAAATAATCGTACGTTTCTCCGGCATTAAGATGGTGCATAATGCTTCCGTCTACGAGTTGCGCGTACACTCCAAAGGCAGTACATCGCCCTCTCTTCAGGTGAACCAGTGCGCATTTGCCCAGCCCAAACTCCATGCCTATTGCGTTTGTGTACTCCTGCACCGCTTTTAGGGACTGGTGTGAATCCCCTTCTCCAGAGGCGTAGAGCTTATGGTCATCCATGTAGAAAAGATGGGTGACCTTGTGCCCCCGGTTGCCAGGTGGACCGCAATTGTATCCGCGGGTGTTACGGATTGCAACGGATAATGGCAGCAGTGAGATGCAGAATAAGAGAGGGCTAAGAGAGTCCCCTTAGAACACTCCTCTCTTATATGTTACCAGCTCTGTTCTGACCCTTTGTCCATCGGTTCGTATCATGAACCGGGTCTTCCAGATGTTGGATGCATCTCACTATGGCATCTGGCACCGCAAGACATTCGAGCAAGTGGAGTAATAGCTTGTGCGACGTTGTGTCAAATGCCTTGCGATAATAGATCCAGGCCATTGATAGGTTTTGCTTAAACTGCATGGAGTCTTGCGTGATACAGCGGTCGATCAGCAAGTTCTCCCTGCAGCCCTATCTTTGACCCTAGCTGTTCATATATCTGTTGGTACACCCCTTCGGTTGCATGCAGTATGCGGGAGTATAGTATCCGCGTGAACGCCTTATAGGACGCGTTCAGACATGTAATAGGGCAGTAATTTTTGGGCTGGGACAAGTCTCCTGTTTTGGGAAGTAGCACGGTTCTCCCCTCGACAAACCACATTGGAATTTGCTATTCCCCATGTAGCCATGCATTAAAAATTCTGGCCAGATGCTGGTGGGTGCAGGTGGATTTCTTGCACCAGTAGCTGTTGATCTCATCGGGGCCAGGAGCAGCAAAGTTCTTCGAACCTGCAAGGGCTCTTCGAACTTCCGCTGTAGTTATCGGCTCGTGTGCTTCTCTAGTTCTATGAGTCCTACAGGAGGACTCAAATTGCACAAGTGCTAGAGTGTCTAGTCGCAGTTTAGGCTTCCGTTCATAAATTTCGCGCCAGAAGGTTTCGATTTCTGCAATTTTCGGTGGGGTTAGTAGAGTGGGCGGTGGTGTTTGGAATAAGCGAGAGGGTTGTTTACGAAAGATAGCGTTTTCTGCAAGTGCCCTTGCTCGCATAGCCAGAGATTTTTTAGCCACCACCAACATCCGTATTCTCTCAAGGCAGTGGTGTTTGATGGTTAATAGCACTTCCTTGTTTACTGTGCGGTGGTTGCGTCTGATGTTTTTAACTATACGAAAGGCCGATTGGCCGTCATATGTTCCACCACACGTATTCGATGTGTGGTGGAATATATGACGGCCAATCGGCCAATCGGGATGTATGCTGCCTAGCCAAATGAATTTTTTCCTCCATTTTGCGGACGTGTTGCTCAACCTTTGCAAGAGCAGGGGTAGGCCCCTGTTGCCACCCTCTGGCAAGAATCAAGAATCTCTGGGCAACGTCGTACAGGCGGCAGTTAATGTGCTATAGACCGATACCTTTGTGGTGTCGCCTGAACAAGAATAATCCGGACGGCGGGGAGAGATAGGAAGGTTAAATATAATTTTAGAGAGTAACGCGTGCTAACGTTCGTTTTTGTACGTGACATAGTTAAGTATAAATAAAACTCCCCAGGTACCTGCATTTCTTGTGTTTTCTTGTGGTAAGATTCATAGTATAGCGACGGAATCAAATGCACCTATAACTGCAACCAAATGCACCTATAACTGCAACCAAATGCACCTATGACCGCCGTTATACCTTCTTGGAGTCCTACATCGACTTCTGCATTTCCCTAATCCAAATCGCGTGGTTTTAGTGGCCGTATGTGGTGTAAAGGCCTACGTTCGCCGATGCTACTTACTTTAGGCGGCGTAGTTTCTTGAGCCTGGCCATTCTGTGGAGGAGCTTCTATCGGTGGATCCGGTACCACAGGCATACTGGTATATCCCGACCTTAAGAGGTATGATACGTAATCCCGCAGATATTTATTTTCGGATTTCTGCCTTGTGCAGTGTAGTGATTAATGATAAACGCAATCGCTGACGGATTGGTTGCATTGAGTGTGTTCCCTGGACCTCATCGGACTTTCCAACCAATTGTGCGGTCCGTGTAGAGTGCTCTGGGTGTTTGTCACTCCACAGTACTTTCATTCCCGCCATGTATCCTCTCCGTCTCGGCTCACTTCCATGGTAACATTGCAGAAGGCTGTCCCTAAGCTCATCTGTCCACTCAAATCATCCTTGATCATTGCGAGGGTCGTCATCGTGTGAAGGCACATCTTCCACCCCGCTATCTTGCCTTTGACCTCTATCCGACTGAGGCCGATTTTGGGGGTTTCTCCTAGGCCTCACAACCATGTCTTGGGCTGGTCCGGGGGTTAACCGGTCCCAGCCCACAGCCGACATTAGTATGATTCGAGACTAAATCCTCCTGGGTGCGCCTGAGCTGCCGGTCCGATTTTGCACCATCAGCATCGAAAAGGTGGTGTCGCTGCTCATCAGGGTCATGTTGTTGTGAAAGCCTTATGCCTTTTTATTATTATTATTATTATAAGAGACACTTCTAATTTAAAGTATGAAGTATGTTTTGAATTTGATATTAAATTAATGTTTTATACGCCTGGCGCATAAAGTAAAATTTCGAGTTCAGAAAAGCCTGAAAATTTCGATTTGCCGGGGAGCGACTCGCTTCGCTCGCGCGTCAACTAACTCTTGTATTCAGGAGAAAAAACTATTGTACAATGTATCTACATCAACTAGTTGTAGTAATAGTTGTAATTTAATTCAAACCTTCATAAATATTTAAAAATGTTTCACCAAGTAATAAGTGAGAAAATTATCCAAGAAAAAAAGTAATAGTTGTTTTATTCAATGGACGATACTGCCCGTGTTTTATAAAGCACTATTACAAATTGATTAATCGTAATTATTTCAATTTCATTAATTTTCCTCTAACGAGCGATTCCGGTAAATTCAATTTTGTTTAATTGGTTTTTGTTTTCGGGAAGGGAAAGGTTTGTAATCTGGTAATGAGCACAAATTGAATTGGTCAGCGGGGGATGATTGGATCGCGCGATAAGTTTATTGTATGCTTAATTCGCCGGCGAAAACAAAAGGGGTTTCGGGTGCAATTTACTAAAAGAGCAATGGAGGAAATAAGGGAAGTTTCGACGATAAACAACATAAGGTGCAACATTTAGAAGATAACATGGACTTTGATAGAGTTTAAAAGAATATTGTTCGTCAAATATACTGTTATAAAATTATTTACAGCCTTTAAAATAGGCGTTAGAATACAGTTTAAACACGGTTTTAAGGATTATATTAACATATTCGGGTTAATGAAACATTCTAGTAGTTTACAATTAATAATTTATTAAAAAAATTATTGATAAGGCTGATAAATATTGAAAGTTCATCTTCACTATTTCTTGAATAATTTTCTCACTTATCTTTCTTCACTTTTATATAAATAAAACAATTTAAACAACAATTTTTACTTATCATTTCTTCGCCTGAAGAAGCCACAGTGTGGCGAAACATTTGTAGCGAATGCACAATACATATTTGAAAGTGTTTAAATTGTTTTATTTATATAAAAGTAATAATTTATTGGTTATTGCTTAAATGTGCACACCTAATCACTATATTTTGGAAAAAAATATGAGGTTTTTCTTTAAAACGTTTATTATCGTAACTAAGTTGACGATAAATAAAAAGTCTGTTCCAACGTTTCTCAACCTTTTTTTACCACATCCTACCTTATAAATTCGAATAAACCCCCGTGTACATAAAATATAATAATAAACATACGCCATACGTATAAAACACTGGTTTTAAGTGATGTTCAAAATATACATCCTAAGCATACTGCTTTAATTGAATATTGTAAACTTCACAATATTTCAGTGTTTTGTACGCGTGGCGCATGAAGTAAAATTTCGAGTTTAGAAAAGCCTGAAAATTTGGTTTGGCCGCTCCGCGCTTCGCGCTACGCGACCAAACCAAATTTTCAGGCTTTTCTAAACTCGAAATTTTACTTCATGCTTAATCAAGGAGTGGAAACACTCGTTAGAAGCTTAAAATTGAACGATTTTATAGAATTACGGAATGCTGAAAATGTAACAACGTATACATCGGGATATGTATACTTAAAAGAACATTTACCTGTATTTTTGCTGCATTAAATAACATATGCTGCGAAAATTCTATTGGTTAATTGTAAATAAAAAACCTGCAATAAATTCAATCTGTAATAAAATGTTCTAGTAATCTAAATAATATAGTCAATTAGAAAATAAATAATAAAATATGCTGCAAAAATTCTATTGGTTAATTTTAAATAACAATCCTACAAAAAATGTTATTTGTAACAATATGTTCTAGTAATATAAATAATATTGTCAATTAGAAAATAAATAATAAAATATGCTGCAAAAATTCTATTGGTTAATTGTAAATAAAAATCCTACAACAAATTTTATTTGTAACAAAATGTTCTAGTAAAATAAATCATATAGTCAATTAGAAAATAAATAATAAAATATGCTGCGAAAATTCTATTGGTTAATTGTAAATAAAAAACCTGCAATAAATTCAATCTGTAATAAAATGTTCTAGTAATCTAAATAATATAGTCAATTAGAAACTAAATAATAAAATATGCTGCGGAAATTCTATTAGTTAATTGTAAATAAAAATCCCACAACAAATTTTATTTGTAACAAAATGTTCTAGTAAAATAAATAATATAGTCAATTAGAAAATAAATAATAAAATATGCTGCGAAAGTTCTATTGGTTAATTGTAAATAAAAAACCTGCAATAAATTCAATCTGTAATAAAATGTTCTAGTAATCTAAATAATATAGTCAATTAGAAAATAAATAATAAAATATGCTGCAAAAATTCTATTGGTTAATTTTAAATAACAATCCTACAAAAAAAAATATTTGTAACAATATGTTCTAGTAATATAAATAATATTGTCAATTAGAAAATAAATAATAAAATATGCTGCAAAAATTCTATTGGTTAATTGTAAATAAAAATCCTACAACAAATTTTATTTGTAACAAAATGTTCTAGTAAAATAAATCATATAGTCAATTAGAAAATAAATAATAAAATATGCTGCGAAAATTCTATTGGTTAATTGTAAATAAAAATCCTACAAAGAATTTAATTTGTAACAAAATGTTTTAGTATTCTAAATAATATAGTCAATTAGAAAATAAATAATAAAATATGCTGCGAAAATTCTATTGGTTAATTGTAAATAAAAAACCTGCAATAAATTCAATCTGTAAGAAAATGTTCTAGTAATCTAAATAATATAGTCAATTAGAAACTAAATAATAAAATATGCTGCGGAAATTCTATTAGTTAATTGTAAATAAAAATCCCACAACAAATTTTATTTGTAACAAAATGTTCTAGTAAAATAAATAATATAGTCAATTAGAAAATAAATAATAAAATATGCTGCGAAAATTCTATTGGTTAATTGTAAATAAAAAACCTGCAATAAATTCAATCTGTAATAAAATGTTCTAGTAATCTAAATAATATAGCCAATTAGAAAATAAATAATAAAATATGCTGCAAAAATTCTATTGGTTAATTTTAAATAACAATCCTACAAAAAATGTTATTTGTGACAATATGTTCTAGTAATATAAATAATATTGTCAATTAGAAAATAAATAATAAAATATGCTGCAAAAATTCTATTGGTTAATTGTAAATAAAAATCCTACAACAAATTTTATTTGTAACAAAATGTTCTAGTAAAATAAATCATATAGTCAATTAGAAAATAAATAATAAAATATGCTGCGAAAATTCTATTGGTTAATTGTAAATAAAAATCCTACAAAGAATTTAATTTGTAACAAAATGTTCTAGTAATCTAAATAATATAGTCAATTAGAAACTAAATAATAAAATATGCTGCGAAAATTCTATTAGTTAATTGTAAATAAAAATCCCACAACAAATTTTATTTGTAACAAAATGTTCTAGTAAAATAAATAATATAGTCAATTAGAAAATAAATAATAAAATATGCTGCGAAAATTCTATTGGTTAATTGTAAATAAAAAACCTGCAATAAATTCAATCTGTAATAAAATGTTCTAGTAATCTAAATAATATAGTCAATTAGAAAATAAATAATAAAATATGCTGCAAAAATTCTATTGGTTAATTTTAAATAACAATCCTACAAAAAATGTTATTTGTAACAATATGTTCTAGTAATATAAATAATATTGTCAATTAGAAAATAAATAATAAAATATGCTGCAAAAATTCTATTGGTTAATTGTAAATAAAAATCCTACAACAAATTTTATTTGTAACAAAATGTTCTAGTAAAATAAATCATATAGTCAATTAGAAAATAAATAATAAAATATGCTGCGAAAATTCTATTGGTTAATTGTAAATAAAAAACCTGCAATAAATTCAATCTGTAATAAAATGTTCTAGTAATCTAAATAATATAGTCAATTAGAAACTAAATAATAAAATATGCTGCGGAAATTCTATTAGTTAATTGTAAATAAAAATCCCACAACAAATTTTATTTGTAACAAAATGTTCTAGTAAAATAAATAATATAGTCAATTAGAAAATAAATAATAAAATATGCTGCGAAAGTTCTATTGGTTAATTGTAAATAAAAAACCTGCAATAAATTCAATCTGTAATAAAATGTTCTAGTAATCTAAATAATATAGTCAATTAGAAAATAAATAATAAAATATGCTGCAAAAATTCTATTGGTTAATTGTAAATAAAAAACCTGCAATAAATTCAATCTGTAATAAAATGTTCTAGTAATCTAAATAATATAGTCAATTAGAAAATAAATAATAAAATATGCTGCAAAAATTCTATTGGTTAATTTTAAATTACAATCCTACAAAAAATGTTATTTGTAACAATATGTTCTAGTAATATAAATAATATTGTCAATTAGAAAATAAATATTAAAATATGCTGCAAAAATTCTATTGGTTAATTGCAAATAAAAATCTTACAACAAATTTTATTTGTAACAAAATGTTCTAGTAAAATAAATCATATAGTCAATTAGAAAATAAATATTAAAATATGCTGCGAAAATTCTATTGGTTGATTGTAAATAAAAATCCTACAAAGAATTTAATTTGTAACAAAATGTTCTAGTAATCTAAATAATATAGTCAATTAGAAACTAAATAATAAAATATGCTGCGAAAATTCTATTAGTTAATTGTAAATAAAAATCCCACAACAAATTTTATTTGTAACAAAATGTTCTAGTAAAATAAATAATATAGTCAATTAGAAAATAAATAATAAAATATGCTGCGAAAATTCTATTGGTTAATTGTAAATAAAAAACCTGCAATAAATTCAATCTGTAATAAAATGTTCTAGTAATCTAAATAATATAGTCAATTAGAAAATAAATAATAAAATATGCTGCAAAAATTCTATTGGTTAATTTTAAATAACAATCCTACAAAAAATGTTATTTGTAACAATATGTTCTAGTAATATAAATAATATTGTCAATTAGAAAATAAATAATAAAATATGCTGCAAAAATTCTATTGGTTAATTGTAAATAAAAATCCTACAACAAATTTTATTTGTAACAAAATGTTCTAGTAAAATAAATCATATAGACAATTAGAAAATAAATAATAAAATATGCTGCGAAAATTCTATTGGTTAATTGTAAATAAAAATCCTACAAAGAATTTAATTTGTAACAAAATGTTCTAGTAATCTAAATAATATAGTCAATTAGAAAATAAATAATAAAATATGCTGCGAAAATTCTATTGGTTAATTGTAAATAAAAATCCTACAATAAATTCAATCTGTAAGAAAATGTTCTAGTAATCTAAATAATATAGTCAATTAGAAACTAAATAATAAAATATGCTGCGGAAATTCTATTAGTTAATTGTAAATAAAAATCCCACAACAAATTTTATTTGTAACAAAATGTTCTAGTAAAATAAATAATATAGTCAATTAGAAAATAAATAATAAAATATGCTGCGAAAATTCTATTGGTTAATTGTAAATAAAAAACCTGCAATAAATTCAATCTGTAATAAAATGTTCTAGTAATCTAAATAATATAGTCAATTAGAAAATAAATAATAAAATATGCTGCAAAAATTCTATTGGTTAATTTTAAATAACAATCCTACAAAAAATGTTATTTGTAACAATATGTTCTAGTAATATAAATAATATTGTCAATTAGAAAATAAATAATAAAATATGCTGCAAAAATTCTATTGGTTAATTGTAAATAAAAATCCTACAACAAATTTTATTTGTAACAAAATGTTCTAGTAAAATAAATCATATAGTCAATTAGAAAATAAATAATAAAATATGCTGCGAAAATTCTATTGGTTAATTGTAAATAAAAAACCTGCAATAAATTCAATCTGTAATAAAATGTTCTAGTAATCTAAATAATATAGTCAATTAGAAACTAAATAATAAAATATGCTGCGGAAATTCTATTAGTTAATTGTAAATAAAAATCCCACAACAAATTTTATTTGTAACAAAATGTTCTAGTAAAATAAATCATATAGTCAATTAGAAAATAAATAATAAAATATGCTGCGAAAATTCTATTGGTTAATTGTAAATAAAAAACCTGCAATAAATTCAATCTGTAATAAAATGTTCTAGTAATCTAAATAATATAGTCAATTAGAAAATAAATAATAAAATATGCTGCAAAAATTCTATTGGTTAATTTTAAATTACAATCCTACAAAAAATGTTATTTGTAACAATATGTTCTAGTAATATAAATAATATTGTCAATTAGAAAATAAATATTAAAATATGCTGCAAAAATTCTATTGGTTAATTGCAAATAAAAATCCTACAACAAATTTTATTTGTAACAAAATGTTCTAGTAAAATAAATCATATAGTCAATTAGAAAATAAATAATAAAATATGCTGCGAAAATTCTATTGGTTGATTGTAAATAAAAATCCTACAAAGAATTTAATTTGTAACAAAATGTTCTAGTAATCTAAATAATATAGTCAATTAGAAACTAAATAATAAAATATGCTGCGAAAATTCTATTAGTTAATTGTAAATAAAAATCCCACAACAAATTTTATTTGTAACAAAATGTTCTAGTAAAATAAATAATATAGTCAATTAGAAAATAAATAATAAAATATGCTGCGAAAATTCTATTGGTTAATTGTAAATAAAAAACCTGCAATAAATTCAATCTGTAATAAAATGTTCTAGTAATCTAAATAATATAGTCAATTAGAAAATAAATAATAAAATATGCTGCAAAAATTCTATTGGTTAATTTTAAATAACAATCCTACAAAAAATGTTATTTGTAACAATATGTTCTAGTAATATAAATAATATTGTCAATTAGAAAATAAATAATAAAATATGCTGCAAAAATTCTATTGGTTAATTGTAAATAAAAATCCTACAACAAATTTTATTTGTAACAAAATGTTCTAGTAAAATAAATCATATAGTCAATTAGAAAATAAATAATAAAATATGCTGCGAAAATTCTATTGGTTAATTGTAAATAAAAATCCTACAAAGAATTTAATTTGTAACAAAATGTTCTAGTAATCTAAATAATATAGTCAATTAGAAAATAAATAATAAAATATGCTGCGAAAATTCTATTGGTTAATTGTAAATAAAAAACCTGCAATAAATTCAATCTGTAATAAAATGTTCTAGTAATCTAAATAATATAGTCAATTAGAAACTAAATAATAAAATATGCTGCGGAAATTCTATTAGTTAATTGTAAATAAAAATCCCACAACAAATTTTATTTGTAACAAAATGTTCTAGTAAAATAAATAATATAGTCAATTAGAAAATAAATAATAAAATATGCTGCGAAAATTCTATTGGTTAATTGTAAATAAAAAACCTGCAATAAATTCAATCTGTAATAAAATGTTCTAGTAATCTAAATAATATAGTCAATTAGAAAATAAATAATAAAATATGCTGCAAAAATTCTATTGGTTAATTTTAAATAACAATCCTACAAAAAATGTTATTTGTAACAATATGTTCTAGTAATATAAATAATATTGTCAATTAGAAAATAAATAATAAAATATGCTGCAAAAATTCTATTGGTTAATTGTAAATAAAAATCCTACAACAAATTTTATTTGTAACAAAATGTTCTAGTAAAATAAATCATATAGTCAATTAGAAAATAAATAATAAAATATGCTGCGAAAATTCTATTGGTTAATTGTAAATAAAAAACCTGCAATAAATTCAATCTGTAATAAAATGTTCTAGTAATCTAAATAATATAGTCAATTAGAAACTAAATAATAAAATATGCTGCGGAAATTCTATTAGTTAATTGTAAATAAAAATCCCACAACAAATTTTATTTGTAACAAAATGTTCTAGTAAAATAAATAATATAGTCAATTAGAAAATAAATAATAAAATATGCTGCGAAAATTCTATTGGTTAATTGTAAATAAAAAACCTGCAATAAATTCAATCTGTAATAAAATGTTCTAGTAATCTAAATAATATAGTCAATTAGAAAATAAATAATAAAATATGCTGCAAAAATTCTATTGGTTAATTTTAAATTACAATCCTACAAAAAATGTTATTTGTAACAATATGTTCTAGTAATATAAATAATATTGTCAATTAGAAAATAAATATTAAAATATGCTGCAAAAATTCTATTGGTTAATTGCAAATAAAAATCCTACAACAAATTTTATTTGTAACAAAATGTTCTAGTAAAATAAATCATATAGTCAATTAGAAAATAAATAATAAAATATGCTGCGAAAATTCTATTGGTTGATTGTAAATAAAAATCCTACAAAGAATTTAATTTGTAACAAAATGTTCTAGTAATCTAAATAATATAGTCAATTAGAAACTAAATAATAAAATATGCTGCGAAAATTCTATTAGTTAATTGTAAATAAAAATCCCACAACAAATTTTATTTGTAACAAAATGTTCTAGTAAAATAAATAATATAGTCAATTAGAAAATAAATAATAAAATATGCTGCGAAAATTCTATTGGTTAATTGTAAATAAAAAACCTGCAATAAATTCAATCTGTAATAAAATGTTCTAGTAATCTAAATAATATAGTCAATTAGAAAATAAATAATAAAATATGCTGCAAAAATTCTATTGGTTAATTTTAAATAACAATCCTACAAAAAATGTTATTTGTAACAATATGTTCTAGTAATATAAATAATATTGTCAATTAGAAAATAAATAATAAAATATGCTGCAAAAATTCTATTGGTTAATTGTAAATAAAAATCCTACAACAAATTTTATTTGTAACAAAATGTTCTAGTAAAATAAATCATATAGTCAATTAGAAAATAAATAATAAAATATGCTGCGAAAATTCTATTGGTTAATTGTAAATAAAAAACCTGCAATAAATTCAATCTGTAATAAAATGTTCTAGTAATCTAAATAATATAGTCAATTAGAAACTAAATAATAAAATATGCTGCGGAAATTCTATTAGTTAATTGTAAATAAAAATCCCACAACAAATTTTATTTGTAACAAAATGTTCTAGTAAAATAAATAATATAGTCAATTAGAAAATAAATAATAAAATATGCTGCGAAAATTCTATTGGTTAATTGTAAATAAAAAACCTGCAATAAATTCAATCTGTAATAAAATGTTCTAGTAATCTAAATAATATAGTCAATTAGAAAATAAATAATAAAATATGCTGCAAAAATTCTATTGGTTAATTGTAAATAAAAAACCTGCAATAAATTCAATCTGTAATAAAATGTTCTAGTAATCTAAATAATATAGTCAATTAGAAAATAAATAATAAAATATGCTGCAAAAATTCTATTGGTTAATTTTAAATTACAATCCTACAAAAAATGTTATTTGTAACAATATGTTCTAGTAATATAAATAATATTGTCAATTAGAAAATAAATATTAAAATATGCTGCAAAAATTCTATTGGTTAATTGCAAATAAAAATCCTACAACAAATTTTATTTGTAACAAAATGTTCTAGTAAAATAAATCATATAGTCAATTAGAAAATAAATAATAAAATATGCTGCGAAAATTCTATTGGTTGATTGTAAATAAAAATCCTACAAAGAATTTAATTTGTAACAAAATGTTCTAGTAATCTAAATAATATAGTCAATTAGAAACTAAATAATAAAATATGCTGCGAAAATTCTATTAGTTAATTGTAAATAAAAATCCCACAACAAATTTTATTTGTAACAAAATGTTCTAGTAAAATAAATAATATAGTCAATTAGAAAATAAATAATAAAATATGCTGCGAAAATTCTATTGGTTAATTGTAAATAAAAAACCTGCAATAAATTCAATCTGTAATAAAATGTTCTAGTAATCTAAATAATATAGTCAATTAGAAAATAAATAATAAAATATGCTGCAAAAATTCTATTGGTTAATTTTAAATAACAATCCTACAAAAAATGTTATTTGTAACAATATGTTCTAGTAATATAAATAATATTGTCAATTAGAAAATAAATAATAAAATATGCTGCAAAAATTCTATTGGTTAATTGTAAATAAAAATCCTACAACAAATTTTATTTGTAACAAAATGTTCTAGTAAAATAAATCATATAGTCAATTAGAAAATAAATAATAAAATATGCTGCGAAAATTCTATTGGTTAATTGTAAATAAAAATCCTACAAAGAATTTAATTTGTAACAAAATGTTCTAGTAATCTAAATAATATAGTCAATTAGAAAATAAATAATAAAATATGCTGCGAAAATTCTATTGGTTAATTGTAAATAAAAAACCTGCAATAAATTCAATCTGTAAGAAAATGTTCTAGTAATCTAAATAATATAGTCAATTAGAAACTAAATAATAAAATATGCTGCGGAAATTCTATTAGTTAATTGTAAATAAAAATCCCACAACAAATTTTATTTGTAACAAAATGTTCTAGTAAAATAAATAATATAGTCAATTAGAAAATAAATAATAAAATATGCTGCGAAAATTCTATTGGTTAATTGTAAATAAAAAACCTGCAATAAATTCAATCTGTAATAAAATGTTCTAGTAATCTAAATAATATAGTCAATTAGAAAATAAATAATAAAATATGCTGCAAAAATTCTATTGGTTAATTTTAAATAACAATCCTACAAAAAATGTTATTTGTAACAATATGTTCTAGTAATATAAATAATATTGTCAATTAGAAAATAAATAATAAAATATGCTGCAAAAATTCTATTGGTTAATTGTAAATAAAAATCCTACAACAAATTTTATTTGTAACAAAATGTTCTAGTAAAATAAATCATATAGTCAATTAGAAAATAAATAATAAAATATGCTGCGAAAATTCTATTGGTTAATTGTAAATAAAAAACCTGCAATAAATTCAATCTGTAATAAAATGTTCTAGTAATCTAAATAATATAGTCAATTAGAAACTAAATAATAAAATATGCTGCGGAAATTCTATTAGTTAATTGTAAATAAAAATCCCACAACAAATTTTATTTGTAACAAAATGTTCTAGTAAAATAAATAATATAGTCAATTAGAAAATAAATAATAAAATATGCTGCGAAAATTCTATTGGTTAATTGTAAATAAAAAACCTGCAATAAATTCAATCTGTAATAAAATGTTCTAGTAATCTAAATAATATAGTCAATTAGAAAATAAATAATAAAATATGCTGCAAAAATTCTATTGGTTAATTTTAAATTACAATCCTACAAAAAATGTTATTTGTAACAATATGTTCTAGTAATATAAATAATATTGTCAATTAGAAAATAAATATTAAAATATGCTGCAAAAATTCTATTGGTTAATTGCAAATAAAAATCCTACAACAAATTTTATTTGTAACAAAATGTTCTAGTAAAATAAATCATATAGTCAATTAGAAAATAAATAATAAAATATGCTGCGAAAATTCTATTGGTTGATTGTAAATAAAAATCCTACAAAGAATTTAATTTGTAACAAAATGTTCTAGTAATCTAAATAATATAGTCAATTAGAAACTAAATAATAAAATATGCTGCGAAAATTCTATTAGTTAATTGTAAATAAAAATCCCACAACAAATTTTATTTGTAACAAAATGTTCTAGTAAAATAAATAATATAGTCAATTAGAAAATAAATAATAAAATATGCTGCGAAAATTCTATTGGTTAATTGTAAATAAAAAACCTGCAATAAATTCAATCTGTAATAAAATGTTCTAGTAATCTAAATAATATAGTCAATTAGAAAATAAATAATAAAATATGCTGCAAAAATTCTATTGGTTAATTTTAAATAACAATCCTACAAAAAATGTTATTTGTAACAATATGTTCTAGTAATATAAATAATATTGTCAATTAGAAAATAAATAATAAAATATGCTGCAAAAATTCTATTGGTTAATTGTAAATAAAAATCCTACAACAAATTTTATTTGTAACAAAATGTTCTAGTAAAATAAATCATATAGTCAATTAGAAAATAAATAATAAAATATGCTGCAAAAATTCTATTGGTTAATTGTAAATAAAAAACCTGCAATAAATTCAATCTGTAATAAAATGTTCTAGTAATCTAAATAATATAGTCAATTAGAAACTAAATAATAAAATATGCTGCGGAAATTCTATTAGTTAATTGTAAATAAAAATCCCACAACAAATTTTATTTGTAACAAAATGTTCTAGTAAAATAAATAATATAGTCAATTAGAAAATAAATAATAAAATATGCTGCGAAAATTCTATTGGTTAATTGTAAATAAAAAACCTGCAATAAATTCAATCTGTAATAAAATGTTCTAGTAATCTAAATAATATAGTCAATTAGAAAATAAATAATAAAATATGCTGCAAAAATTCTATTGGTTAATTGTAAATAAAAAACCTGCAATAAATTCAATCTGTAATAAAATGTTCTAGTAATCTAAATAATATAGTCAATTAGAAAATAAATAATAAAATATGCTGCAAAAATTCTATTGGTTAATTTTAAATTACAATCCTACAAAAAATGTTATTTGTAACAATATGTTCTAGTAATATAAATAATATTGTCAATTAGAAAATAAATATTAAAATATGCTGCAAAAATTCTATTGGTTAATTGTAAATAAAAATCCCACAACAAATTTTATTTGTAACAAAATGTTCTAGTAAAATAAATCATATAGTCAATTAGAAAATAAATAATAAAATATGCTGCGAAAATTCTATTGGTTGATTGTAAATAAAAATCCTACAAAGAATTTAATTTGTAACAAAATGTTCTAGTAATCTAAATAATATAGTCAATTAGAAACTAAATAATAAAATATGCTGCGAAAATTCTATTAGTTAATTGTAAATAAAAATCCCACAACAAATTTTATTTGTAACAAAATGTTCTAGTAAAATAAATAATATAGTCAATTAGAAAATAAATAATAAAATATGCTGCGAAAATTCTATTGGTTAATTGTAAATAAAAAACCTGCAATAAATTCAATCTGTAATAAAATGTTCTAGTAATCTAAATAATATAGTCAATTAGAAAATAAATAATAAAATATGCTGCAAAAATTCTATTGGTTAATTTTAAATAACAATCCTACAAAAAATGTTATTTGTAACAATATGTTCTAGTAATATAAATAATATTGTCAATTAGAAAATAAATAATAAAATATGCTGCAAAAATTCTATTGGTTAATTGTAAATAAAAATCCTACAACAAATTTTATTTGTAACAAAATGTTCTAGTAAAATAAATCATATAGTCAATTAGAAAATAAATAATAAAATATGCTGCGAAAATTCTATTGGTTAATTGTAAATAAAAATCCTACAAAGAATTTAATTTGTAACAAAATGTTCTAGTAATCTAAATAATATAGTCAATTAGAAAATAAATAATAAAATATGCTGCGAAAATTCTATTGGTTAATTGTAAATAAAAAACCTGCAATAAATTCAATCTGTAAGAAAATGTTCTAGTAATCTAAATAATATAGTCAATTAGAAACTAAATAATAAAATATGCTGCGGAAATTCTATTAGTTAATTGTAAATAAAAATCCCACAACAAATTTTATTTGTAACAAAATGTTCTAGTAAAATAAATCATATAGTCAATTAGAAAATAAATAATAAAATATGCTGCGAAAATTCTATTGGTTAATTGTAAATAAAAAACCTGCAATAAATTCAATCTGTAAGAAAATGTTCTAGTAATCTAAATAATATAGTCAATTAGAAACTAAATAATAAAATATGCTGCAAAAATTCTATTGGTTAATTTTAAATAACAATCCTACAAAAAATGTTATTTGTAACAATATGTTCTAGTAATATAAATAATATTGTCAATTAGAAAATAAATAATAAAATATGCTGCAAAAATTCTATTGGTTAATTGTAAATAAAAATCCTACAACAAATTTTATTTGTAACAAAATGTTCTAGTAAAATAAATCATATAGTCAATTAGAAAATAAATAATAAAATATGCTGCGAAAATTCTATTGGTTAATTGTAAATAAAAATCCTACAAAGAATTTAATTTGTAGCAAAATGTTCTAGTAATCTAAATAATATAGTCAATTAGAAAATAAATAATAAAATATGCTGCGAAAATTCTATTGGTTAATTGTAAATAAAAAACCTGCAATAAATTCAATCTGTAAGAAAATGTTCTAGTAATCTAAATAATATAGTCAATTAGAAACTAAATAATAAAATATGCTGCGGAAATTCTATTAGTTAATTGTAAATAAAAATCCCACAACAAATTTTATTTGTAACAAAATGTTCTAGTAAAATAAATCATATAGTCAATTAGAAAATAAATAATAAAATATGCTGCGAAAATTCTATTGGTTAATTGTAAATAAAAAACCTGCAATAAATTTAATCTGTAATAAAATGTTCTAGTAATCTAAATAATATAGTCAATTAGAAAATAAATAATAAAATATGCTGCAAAAATTCTATTGGTTAATTTTAAATAACAATCCTACAAATAAAAATATTTGTAACAATATGTTCTAGTAATATAAATAATATTGTCAATTAGAAAATAAATAATAAAATATGCTGCAAAAATTCTATTGGTTAATTGTAAATAAAAATCCTACAACAAATTTTATTTGTAACAAAATGTTCTAGTAAAATAAATCATATAGTCAATTAGAAAATAAATAATAAAATATGCTGCGAAAATTCTATTGGTTAATTGTAAATAAAAATCCTACAAAGAATTTAATTTGTAACAAAATGTTTTAGTATTCTAAATAATATAGTCAATTAGAAAATAAATAATAAAATATGCTGCGAAAATTCTATTGGTTAATTGTAAATAAAAAACCTGCAATAAATTCAATCTGTAATAAAATGTTCTAGTAATCTAAATAATATAGTCAATTAGAAAAGAAATAATAAAATATGCTGCAAAAATTCTATTGGTTAATTTTAAATAACAATCCTACAAAAAATGTTATTTGTAACAATATGTTCTAGTAATATAAATAATATTGTCAATTAGAAAATAAATAATAAAATATGCTGCAAAAATTCTATTGGTTAATTGTAAATAAAAATCCTACAACAAATTTTATTTGTAACAAAATGTTCTAGTAAAATAAATCATATAGTCAATTAGAAAATAAATAATAAAATATGCTGCGAAAATTCTATTGGTTAATTGTAAATAAAAATCCTACAAAGAATTTAATTTGTAACAAAATGTTCTAGTAATCTAAATAATATAGTCAATTAGAAAATAAATAATAAAATATGCTGCGAAAATTCTATTAGTTAATTGTAAATAAAAATCCCACAACAAATTTTATTTGTAACAAAATGTTCTAGTAAAATAAATAATATAGTCAATTAGAAAATAAATAATAAAATATGCTGCGAAAATTCTATTGGTTAATTGTAAATAAAAAACCTGCAATAAATTCAATCTGTAATAAAATGTTCTAGTAATCTAAATAATATAGTCAATTAGAAAATAAATAATAAAATATGCTGCAAAAATTCTATTGGTTAATTTTAAATAACAATCCTACAAAAAATGTTATTTGTAACAATATGTTCTAGTAATATAAATAATATTGTCAATTAGAAAATAAATAATAAAATATGCTGCAAAAATTCTATTGGTTAATTGTAAATAAAAATCCTACAACAAATTTTATTTGTAACAAAATGTTCTAGTAAAATAAATCATATAGTCAATTAGAAAATAAATAATAAAATATGCTGCGAAAATTCTATTGGTTAATTGTAAATAAAAATCCTACAAAGAATTTAATTTGTAACAAAATGTTCTAGTAATCTAAATAATATAGTCAATTAGAAAATAAATAATAAAATATGCTGCGAAAATTCTATTGGTTAATTGTAAATAAAAAACCTGCAATAAATTCAATCTGTAAGAAAATGTTCTAGTAATCTAAATAATATAGTCAATTAGAAACTAAATAATAAAATATGCTGCGGAAATTCTATTAGTTAATTGTAAATAAAAATCCCACAACAAATTTTATTTGTAACAAAATGTTCTAGTAAAATAAATAATATAGTCAATTAGAAAATAAATAATAAAATATGCTGCGAAAATTCTATTGGTTAATTGTAAATAAAAATCCTACAAAGAATTTAATTTGTAACAAAATGTTCTAGTAATCTAAATAATATAGTCAATTAAAAAATAAATAATAAAATATGCTGCAAAAATTCTATTGGTTAATTGTAAGTAAAAAACCTACAATAAATTTATTCTATACCAAAATGTTCTAGTAATCTAAATAATGCAGTCAATTAGAAAAACATGTCATCAATGACTTTAAAATCATGAAATATTCATATTTACTTTAATCGCTCGATTAAATCGATAAAAGGGAGCATTTAAACAGGATTTTCCAAATATTAAATACCTGTTATCTGTGGGATGCGGACGTGGGAAATACATCATCATCACCATCGTCTGTGTTTGCACTGAAAATGTGTGTACATACATGCATTATACATAGATACATGCGGTGTTGGTGTTTTGTGAGCTGGAAGCGTCCATTAATGAAATATACAAATCCGGGCATTTCAACTAGACCGTACAGCAGCGGATCATTAAAACTTTATAAATGTTTACTTGAAATTAACGTGAAATAATAACGCATGCTGATGCACAACTTTTGCACTTTCCCAGTTTTTATGTTTTTATTTTTATTAGTTAAACTTTGATTTTCCGCACTTTGTGTGGAAATTCAAGCCGTAGTTTTAATGTATTTAAATAATTACAATTCAAATCACTCCGTCTAGCAATAGTTATTTAATAAAATAAATCACTTAAACTTATCTTGATCAAGTTTCTCATCTTTCACGTGGTGAAACATATTTAACTATGATTTAATAAAGAAAACGCTTGGTTAAATTTCACTAATATTATGGTTTTTTATTCCAACTAGTTTTTAACTTTGTTTGTATAACACAATATTTTTATTTTCGTGACTGCAGTTTCGGCAAGTCAACTTGCTATTATCAAACAGAGTGAATTTCCGTGACTGCACTTTCGGTAACTCAACTTGCCATTATCAAACAGTAAAGTTGCCGGACCTGCAGTCACGAAAATAAAAATATTGTCTTGTACAAACAAAGTTAAAGTGTTTTATTTTAATGAATTAATTTTAATGTATAACGAAGTAGAAGCCTCCACCGATCATAATTTAATAGTTATTTAAGTAAAGTTTATTATCGTAACTAAGTTGACGATAAATAAAAAGTCTGCTGCAACGTTTCTCAACCTTTTTTCTACCAGGATAAGGAAAGTGTTTAAATTGTTTTATTTATATAAAAGTAATAATTTATTAGTCATTGCTTAAATGTGCACACCTAATCACTATATTTTGGAAAAAAATATGAGGGGTTTCTTTAAAACGTTTATTATCGTAACTAAGTTGACGATAAATAAAAAGTCTGTTGCAACGTTTCTCAACCTTTTTTTTACCACATCCTACCTTATAAATTCGAATGAACCCCCGTGTACATAAAATATAATAATAAACATGCGCCATACGTTTAAAACACTGGTTTTAAGTAAAGTTCAAAATATACATCTTTATCATACTGTTTTAGTGGAATATTGTGAACTTCATAATATTTCAGTGTTGTGTACGCGTGGCGCATGAAGTAAAATTTCGAGTTTAGAAAAGCCTGAAAATTTGGTTTGGCCGCTCCGCGCTTCGCGCTACGCGACCAAACCAAATTTTCAGGCTTTTCTAAACTCGAAATTTTACTTCATGCTTAATCAAGGAGTGGAAACACTCGTTAGAAGCTTAAAATTGAACAATTTTTAAGAACTACGGAATGCTGAAAAAGTAAAAGCGTATACATCGGGATATGTATACTTAAAAGAACATTTCCCTGTATTTTTGCTGTATTAAATAGAATGCAGTCTTCGGTCTTTACAGATCATTATCAAAGGTTAAATCGATTTTAACCTTTAATAATGATCTGTAAAGACCGAAACACGTGTCAGGAAACTGAAAATAAAATAATGGAACAAAACAAGTGTTTTTCTTCACCAAATTTGTACATCCGGTTCCATCAAGAGTGTAGCGCAATAAGCATTAACCATATTAAACATTCTATTGGTTTAAATGCAATTGCCAATTCTTGGTTGCAGAATACTTCAAACATTAAAAGTGCGATTCTTTTCGCAATCTACAACAAGTTAGTCTTATAAAGACTATATCAAACACTCATTGAAACAACTACTTCCCGAGCTAATACCCCGATGGACATTGAATTATACAACAAGTGTTTGCTGTTACATACAGTAACCTACTGCAAATGTAACAATTTGGGTCAAATTATTCAGGCCATCTATAGACGCAAAGCTATACTGATGAGAGATAAATCTCGAAACGCGTCTATAGATGGCCTGAATAATTTGACCCAAATTGTTACATTTGCAGTAGGTTACTGTATGTAACAACAAACACTTGTTGTATAATTCAATGTCCGTCGGGGTATTAGCCCGGGAAGTAGATGTTTCAATGAGTGTTTGATATAGTCTTTGTAAGACTAACTTGTTGTAGATTGCGAAAAGAATCGCACTTTTAATGTTATTCTATTGGTTAATTGTAAATAAAAAATCTGCAATAAATTTATTCTGCAACAAAATGTAATGAATTAATTTTAATGTATAACGAAGTAGAAGCCTCCACCGATCATAATTTAATAGTTATTTAGGTAACTAGTGCGTGCAGTTGGTATTTTCCGCTCCTTTCTCGATCTCTAGAGTTCTAGTGTAGGGTGCTGCTACACACGAAATCAAGAGATTGCAGATTGTATTACTGTAGCAAGCATTATAATTTTGTTTTCCTACGACCGCTCCCGAAAACAGACATTTTGTCGCTATACATGTGTGTATTGAAAGGTGTCAATTGTATATTTCTATGTTGACAAGTAATGTCAAACGTCAATGTCAAAATTATTAAAATAAAATTAGTAATGACAAAGAACAATTAACGCCGCTGTTGTTTGGTCGTAGGAAAAGCAGAGTGTTACACTTTGTTAGCCTTGCAGCGTGAATCAAATCAAATCAAAATCAAATCAATTATTTGGTGCTAATACACGAAGTTTACACAAGTCTAATACATAGCAATTAATTAGCTAACTATACAAAGGTTGTAAGTAAATAAAATTAAAATAAATTTAGGGACAATACAGACACGTTAAAATTAATTACAAAAATAATTCAAGGCTCAATAGAAAGTGGGCAACTTACAATCAAATCAGTAAATCTATTGGATAAGCAATCCTCTATAGCATAAAATGCTTTAGATATAAAGTATTTTTTGAGGCAATTATAGAATTTGGCATCAGTCAGGTCTTTTATGCCCTGTGGTATGGCGTTGTACAGTTTAGGTCCATAAAAGTTGATCGCATTTTTTGTTTTAGTTAACCGTAGTTGGGCTGGGTATATCAGATGCCTACGCCTAGTTAGATGGTTATGGATTACATCATGCGTTGTGTACTGGTTAATGTTTTTTCTAACATACGCAATGCATCTTAACATGTATACACAAGGTAGTGTAAGGACATTCATTTCAGTAAAGACTGGTTGGCAATCAGCCCTGTAAGGAAGGGAGGAGATTACTCTCACGGCCCGACGCTGAATGCCAAACAGTCCACCAAGAATAGGTGAGTGGCCCCATGCAAGAATTCCATAGGTAAGATTCGAATGAAAATAGCCAAAATACGCAGTTTTTAATGCTGATTGGGGTAAGGAATGGGTCAGGTGTCTTAGCAAAAAAATAATTTTACACAACTTCCCAGAAACAACGTCTCCATGTGCACGCCAATTTAGTTTGTTGTCAACATGTATACCCGGAAATTTAACACACTCATTAAGCTCGTTTTCGTTTCGCAGTGAGAATGTTAATGTCTCGGTTTTACTTACGTTAAGTGCTAATTTATTGGATGAGAACCATTCCGATGCCTTCAATGCTGTGACTGCACTATTCTGTAGAGCCGAATGTACATCCCTAGATCGGTTAATCAGAGTGGTATCATCAGCATACTGGACTATTTCCGATGTATTTACTTACAAAGGCAAGTCGTTGGTATAAAGTATAAACAGCAACGGTCCAAGGATTGACCCTTGTGGTACACCTAAGTCAATGTTTGTTTCAGCCGATAATGTACCACTGACCAATACCTGCTGCTGCCTATCACTCAAGTAAGAGGCTAACATTCTACAACTATGTGGATGCAGATTATAAAAATACAGCTTCCGAAGGAGAATCTCATGAGAAACGCAGTCAAAAGCATTGCTCAGATCTAGGAAAGATGCTACTGTAGACATACCTGAGTTAAAACCTCGGGCAACTTCTTCCGTAAGTGCAAGAACTGCGTCCTCGGTTGACATACCCCTTTGGAAACCGTACTGACAGTCACTGAGCGTATTCTGTGAATCAAGGAATAGAGAAAGTTGTTTGCACAGAATTTTTTCTATTATTTTTGATATGATATGATAGTTATTAATATCCAACTTACTCCTCTTTTTGAAGACTGGAATGATGCAGCCTCGTTTAAGTACACTTAGGAAAATGGACTCGTTTATACAACATTTGATTAATTTTGTCAGTGGTGAAATAATTACATTAATCATGCCTTTAAACAAATTTGTAGACATTCCATATATGTCTCGTGCATGAGAATTTTTAAGACATCTGACTACACTCCCTACCTCATTCATACTTACTTCCTTAAATTGGAAATATGCATTGTGCGTTAGGTTAGATCTGTATAGGAATTCTGTGGGATCTGTATTTGAGAGTGGCAGACTATTAGAGAGTTCAGCTCCTGCGGTGCTAAAATAAAATATTAAATGAATCCGGATGAATATCGTTTACCCTTTCCTCTACATGATGATTATTTTTCATGAGTAACCACATTGCCATTGGAATGTTATTGGATTGTTTTATAAATGTATCATTAGCAGACACTCTGGCATTTTTTAGTGCTAATTGATATTTTTTTTATAATTTATATAAGTGATTTTTAGTTCAGGATATTTATTTGCCCCTTCCTTCATTAAAAGGACTGTTTCGCGCATTTGTTTTAGATGAGCGTTGAACCATTTAACTCTATTACTGTGTTTGTTACTCACACGTATTGAATTCTCTGGGAAACAGTCTAACATATAATTTGATATTAATTGGAGAAATATTGAAAATTTTGCCTCTAAGTCCATATCATGTTCATGGACAAAACTGAAATCGGTATCTTCTAATAGTTTATACAGATTGAACTTACCCAACACTGTAATCGGTCTTACAATGCGATATTTATTTCTTACATGGGAAACCCGATGGAGTTTTAGCTGAATATGAATTCCCACATGATCGGACAGGCCTGTGTCGATTGGGAGAACTGATAATATAGCATTATCAATGTTAGAAAAAACATTATCCAGGCAGTTAGTGTTCCTAGTGTTAAATGTAACCATACCAACCAATCCATAGGATGTAAAGAGATCGCAAGGTTGAGTTGCCCGTGCGTCATCGCTATTGAATTTGACGTTAAAATCACCTCCAAATAATTTTTCTGTTAATATGCAGATTATCCAATAGATTACTTAGAATACACAGAAACGTATTAAAATCTCCTATCGGCGAGCGGTAAATAGTGACAACTACGATATTATGTGTTGTGAGGAGGGATGCAGCTATTTCACAGTGTTTTTCCTGTGATAGACTATTTGTATTAGCAATGTTAACATATGGGATATGATGTTTTACGAGCTGCATCACTCCTCCATGTTGAAAATCGGTGCGTGAAACTTGTGAAGCTACAACAAAATTATCAATGCAAAACCTCGATACTTCTGATACCTTCAACCAATGTTCGCATAGACCAATTATATCAAATTTATTATCATTCGATATTAGAAAATATTCAAATTCGTTCACTTTATTTCTTATTCTCTGGATATTGGTGAAGTAGACATTTAAGAGAAGGGGCTTCGTCGGTATCTCCAGGACCTTATGTTGCTGTTGGGGCTCGATTGGCTCGTCGAAAAATATACCTGCCTACGAGGGCTCCGTTGGGCCAATTGTTTGGGTCCGTGAGTTTCTCATGCTCATTGAAATTGGCACCCACTTTAAACGCTGAATTATATTCGTTCAATTGAATTTTTTCGCATGTAAATTCGGTATTATCTGTTAACGTTTTAATGTGTAGCTTCATATCATCTTCAGTAAAGCAGCTTTCAATGCGTTTGATGAGTAGCCACGTCTTTTTCGGTTGGGCTCTAATTGCAGATTTAACACAGTTTCCAGTGCCTACTATATATTTATTTATTTGTTTACGGCCACGTTTGTTAACCACTTCGGTAAAGACATCCTTATCACTAGTTAGTGCACTTAATTCACTAATCACAGGCATCACATCAGGAAGTGGTTCTTCAGCGGGAATACTGGGTCGGACATCGGTTTTGTTTTGTTTATTTACTGCTGTCAGTTTGACGCTGTCATTTTTCTTGTCGCGGGCACGTTGCCGCGTTGTCATCGGTCCCGATGTGATCGGTCCCGCTACGGCGTTGCCACTTGTGTTAGTAGGGACAACTTCAGGAATGTTTACTGCCGAGATTAATAAATCCCTTGGTACCTGCTGGAGTTGATTTTTATTGTTGAATTTCGATATTATTTGTTTAATGTTATTAATTTCCTTCCACAATCTGGATATTTCCATGTTTTGTTGTGGTTGGCTTTCCACCTGTGAGGTTAGCTTCACGTGAAATTTACTGCACCATACGATGTTTGTGTTGGCGTCCACATGATACATTACGCTGCCGCACTTAGCACATTTTACGCAATTTTTAATCGCACTATTACACATTTTACAAGCAAGAATATCGGACACACTTTTCTGAGCGGCCATCTTGAATGAATGGGAATCAACACAAAACTTTTATTTGTTCGTTTTTAAAGCTGATTTTCCATACGACCACCCTTACACTTGTCCACTTTTAGAACACGCTTAGGTCAAGCTGCTAAACAATTTAGAATTTTTCTCATCGGCATCCTTTTGACCTCTTGTGTTATGGCGCGTTTTAAACCAAGAACAGTGTAAACTTCGCGATGTTTCAATTGCGATTTAAGGTAAGGCCAGATGCAGAAATCAAGTGGAGCCAATTTAGGACTGTTCGGCAACCATTCCACGGGTGTTAAGTAATTAATTTCATTACTTTTTAACCACTCTAGAGCTGATTTAGCCGAATGTGCCGGTGCAGAGTCCTGATTTAAAGTAAAGTTGAGCTTTGGTCATTTTTTTCTGGACATCTTTCTTGAATCGTGTTAAGATGAACTCCTGATAGTAAGCGGCATTGATTTTGACTCCAGGTGTTACAAAGTAAGGTCTAATTATACCTTGGGCGCTAATTGCGAGCCAAACCATTACACTTTTCCTGTGAGAGATTTCACGCAATATAGTGGCGTCTTTTCGGCTTCGGTCACTCCTTACATATTGAATGTCTCTTTTTCCGTTAGCATTATTTAGAGTAAAGATCGATTCATCACTTGTAAAATAATTTCACCACTTCCCATTGTTTAATTTTCGATAAAGCGACCATGAAAGTATAGAACGCTTTTCGACAACTTTCGGACTAATTGCATGTATACGTCGTTTTTTCACTTTTTTAAGACCAAATTTTAACCTCCATCGATAAACTTGAACATAAGAAATACCATACTTGTCGGCTAATCGTCTTAGTGGCAATGGATTTTCTTGGAGCAGGTCATTTTTCAGAGATCTCAAATCTCGCTCTGACAGTGGCGACTTCCATCCAACGTCCTTCTTTTTAATTGGAGTTTTGGTGTAGTTTCTGTTAGTTTTCTTGATCTTTCTAATCACACCAATAATCACACTGATTTCCTGCTCATTTACTACCTTTTTAATCATATAAAATGAGTTCCCAGCACGTAAATACGCCAAAATCTTGCCTTTCACAATCGGATAAATTTCAGACCGCATGTTAACTTTTTTCGCGCAACTTTGGTATCAATGGATAGATATGCGCCTGCTTAATACGATAGTTTGCCACAAAATACTGTGAAAAACGCGGTTTGTTGGAAATCCATCACGCTGCAAAGCTAACAAAGTGTAACCACGTCTTAAAAGCTGCATTGCATGCTCATACCTTGCATTTACTCGCCCTGCATGCTTGTAAATGTAATTTGGTATTCGCATGCAATACGAAGCTTTTCAAAACTTGTCAAACAATCTACTATTACAGATATAGTAGCACGGGATACAAAATAGCTATGATGGTGTTAAAGAATAGCCTAGACCAGCAGGTGGAAGAGAAGGGGCTGCTGCTGGAGACGCAGGGGGGTTTTAGGAGGGGTAGGGGGACAAGGGAGCAGGTCTTTATCCTGGAAAGAATGGTAGCGAAGGTGCTGTAAGAGAAGGGAAGCGTGTATGCGGTGTTTGTGGACCTGAAGGCGGCCTACGACTCGGTACCGAGGGTAGGATTGTTAGAGTATTTGAGGAGAAGAGGGGTGAGTGAGGGAATGGTAGAGTGCGTGAGAGGAGTATACGAGGAAACATGGGCAGTGGCAAGAGTAGGAATGGAGGAGTCAGAGAAGTTTAAGACGTGGGAGGGGCTGAGGCAAGGGTGTCCATTGAGCCCTGTGTTGTTTAACCTCTATATAAGTGAATTGGAGGAGGTGATGAGGAAAGGACAGGCGGGGGGAGTGGTGATTGGTAGAAGTATGGTGTGGATGTTGGCATATACGAATGATATGGTGCTGATGGCAAGAGAGTGGGAAAAGATGAAGGATATGCTGAAAAAGGCGGACAGGTTTATGAATGTAAGAAAAACGAAATGGATGAGATTCAGAAATAAAGAGAGGGAGGGAAGGGTGAAGGAATTAGAGTGGGAGGGGGAGGTGATTGAGAGGGTTAAAAAATTCAAGTATTTAGGGTTTATGTTCAAAGGGACGGGAGGGTATGAGGAGCATGTGAGGTGAGTGCAGGGGAAGGCTAAAAAAGCGTGGGGGATAGCGTGGGGGAAGTGGATGGGGAACAATGTAAGAGTGGCCTGTAAAGTATGGGATGCGTGTGTGGAGTCAGTGTTAATGCATGGGGTGGAAGTGTGGGGGCCGAAGCATGGATAAGGAGCAGTTGTTGTTGTTCCTGAAGCGTATGTTGGAGGTGGAAAGGTCAACACCCGGATACATAGTGCTTCAGGAGACGAATAGAGAGAAACTAGAGTTTGAGGAATTGGTGAGAATGGCTAGGTATGAGATGAAGTTATAGGAGGTGGAGGAAGAGAGATTGGTCAAGACGGTGTGGGTTACGTGCGTGAATGGGAGGAAGGGTAGATGGAGGAGCGAAAAAAGGGGAATGTATGAGAGGGTGGATTTGTCGGAGGCGAAGGTGATGGAATGGCTGGGGAATGGGGTGAAGGTGGATGCGCGGGTGAAGAAGAAGGAGGTGGAAGCACAGGAAATGCAGGGGTGTATAGAGAGGAGTAAATACAACGTTAGGTACGGGAGGTGGCAGGTGCATGGGAGAATGCCGAGGTATTTGGTAGAGGGGGGATTTAGTAGGGAGGAAAGGGCGCTGCTGGCGAGGGCAAGGTGTAGGTCAGGGGAGAGAGGAAGAAAGGTGTGGATGGGGGAAGAGTATGGGAAGTGTGTAATGTGTGAGCGGGGGAGGAATACCTGGAGTCATTTAGGTACAAGAGGTGGCAGGTGCATGAGATAATTCCGAGGTTTTTGGTAGAGCGGGATGGTGTAGGGAGGAAAGGGTGGTGCTGGCGAGGGCGAGGTGTGGATCAGGGGAGAGAGGAAGGAAGGTATGGATGGGGAAGGAGTATGGGAAGTGTGTAATGTGTGAGCGGCGGAAGGATACGTGGAGTCATTTAGGTACGGGAGATGGCAGGTGCATGGGCGAATGCCGAGGTATTTGGTAGAGGGGGGATGCAGTAGGGAGGAAAAGGTGATGCTGGCGAGGGCGATGTGTGGGTCAGGGGAGAGAGGAAGGAAGGTAAAAGTATGGGAAGTGTGTAATGTATGAGCGGGGGAGGGATTCTTGGAGTCATTTAGCGGAGGAATGCGAGGGGGTGAGGGAGTGAAAGAAAATAGAAAAGTGACGGAATGGATGAAAGAGAATGGGGCCGGGGTAAGGACGCTGGAGAAGTTGGGGGTAAGGGGATGAAGGAGGAATGGGTGGGAGTAAGAGGGAATAGAGGAGTGACGGAATGGATGAGAGGATAGTGCCGGGTTAAGAACGCTGGAGAAGTTGGGAGAAGAAAGGGAAAGCAGGAGAAAGAGAGGGGGTAGCGATTAGTGTGTAGGTGTAATGTATTATTATGCCAATAAAGGTCTTTTTTAGTGTTAAAATTAATAAAATAAAATTAGTAATGACGAAGAACAATGAACACCGTCGTTGTTTAGTCGTAGGAAAAGCAGAGTGTTAAACACGTTTTGAAAGCTGCATTACATGCTCATACCTTGCATTTACTCGCTCTGCGGTCTTGTAAAAGTAATTTAGTATTCGCATGCAATACGAAGCTTTTCAAAACTTGTAAAACAATCTACTATTACAGATATTAAGGAAATTTCAATTTTTGTGTTTTTACTAATACCACTGAGACCTCATTTGTGCCACCTGCTTTTCTTAATGATGTTTTCTGCTAATAACCTTTACCTATCCCTTCCGATGCTAGTTAATCCGTTCCTCATTTGTGTATATATATTGTAAACAGACATTTTTGTATTCAGTATCAAACTATTGATAATGGTCACCTTGTGACCGAAATGTACATCTGGTATAAAATAAATTTGTGAAAAAAGGTTGAAAAGTGTTTTTATTTAAAGTTAATTTATTTATTTATGTAATATTAATTCAATTTATATAATTAATGACTCAATAATATAAACACATGCCCTCAGGATTTTCAATCAGCACTATTAAAAAAAAAAAGGTTTTAGGCGAGATAAGAAATCAGTAAAAACCCACTAGAAAACACGCTATTCTGCGGAAAGTTGGGACCAAACAGGAAACAAATAGTGAAGACACTCCGAAAAGTTCCAAATTCAATTTCCACTTGTTTATTCGAGAAATCAACTTCATACATTATTTCCCATCACACTCACACACGCACACACGCTTTATTAGTTCGAATGTGAATAGCAAATTTAATTTCGCAACTGCCAAAAAGTTTCGCCGCGAAACGATACGATACACACAACACTCTCTCTCCCCTTCACCAGCGGTAATGCGTTATAAATATCTAGAGGATACAACTTTTGATGACTGCGCCCGCAACCTCTTTGTCTCAAACTGAGATAACTGATAGCGAAACGAATACGAGAATTTCTTTACGTGTAGAGCTAATCAAATTTTGTGGGAAATCTTTACACGGCATAGATTCTTATCAATTACGTATACGAGAATTTCTTTACATGGAGAGCTAATCAAATTTTGTAGGAAATCTTTACACGGCGTATATTCTTATCAATTATAAAGTTTTGTCTAAGCACGCTGTAAGAGCGAGAAATCTTAACACAACATACAGTCTTATCAATTATAAAAGTTTGCCAGTTTAAACATCTCTCACTCACAAGTGAAAGCAGTAAAATCTTATCCTAATAAAACTTTTTGGATAAGATTTCGCTTTCACTTGTGAGTGAGAGACGTTTAAATTGGATTCTTTTTTGAATTAAATTACAAAGAGCTATACATGCACCACATGTTATCAATTGCAATTAGAAAATTTAAATTATAAAATTAAACGCAAATTAAATTAATTCTATATAAAATCAGGGAGTTTTTCTTTTAAGTATACGTATTCCAAATGCAGCTTATTCTCTTTAAATCTTTAGATATTCGTCGTTTTTTTAAAAGAGTTCAATTTAAAGCTTTAAACGAGTGTTTTCCACTCCCAGACTAAGCATGAAGTAAAATTTCGCGCAGCGACCCGAGACAAATTTTCTGCGCTTTTCTAAACTCGAAATTTTACTTCATGCACCACGCGTATAAAACACTGATTTCAAGTGAGGTTCAAATATACATAAATTTCACAACATTTTAGTGTTTGATACGCGTGGCGCATGAAGTAAAATTTCGAGTTTAGAAAAGCCCAGAAAATTTGTCTCGGGTCGCTGCGCGACCCTCGACAAATTTTCACGGGGCTTTTCTAAACTCGAAATTTTACTTCATGCGCCACGCGTATCAAACACTAAAATGTTGTGAAATTTATGTATATTTGAACCTCACTTGAAATCAGTGTTTTATACGCGTGGCGCATGAAGTAAAATTTCGAGTTTAGAAAAGCGCAGAAAATTTGTCTCGGGTCGCTGCGCGACCCTCGACAAATTTTCACGGGGCTTTTCTAAACTCGAAATTTTACTTCATGCTTAGTCTGGGAGTGGAAAACACTTGTTGAGAGCTTTAAATTGAATTCTTTAAAAAAAAACAAGGAATATCTCAAGATTCACAGCATATACGCTCTAATTGGGATATGTATACTTAAAAGAAAACCAGGGCAGCTTGGTGGTGTAGTGGTTAGAGTGTTGTACTGCCACGCCACGGACCGGGGTTCAGATACCGGCCTAACAAGTTGTCTGCATTTATATAAGTTAGGATAAAAATGCCAAACACTCCGTCTTCTCGGATATGACGTTAAATGCATGTAGGACCCGTGTACTGCCTGGATGTTGCGTGCACGTTAAAGATCCCTACCGGTGGGTTGTAACTCCCACCGGGTTCGGCAAAATTCCCGGATAGCTGTAGACCTAATCTCCGGCGTCATGATTGGCCTTAGCAGCGGAAATAGATGACGTAAAACCCAAAATAAAAAAAAATAAAAAAAATAAAACCTTTCTGTATGTTGTTTCTAGGTAAAAGCTCTATTAAAAATTTAGGGTGACAAGCACCAAACAGGAGCAAATATTGACTTTATTTGCTACTTACACTACTTTAGTATCCTAACTTAATTAGTGGTTTACTCCTGTAGAATTTTAGATTACTCTTCAGAGATAGTTTAAGCGTGGTGTGCAGAAAAATAGTGACTTTATTTGCTACTTACATTACTTTAGTATTCTAACTTAAATTGTGTTTTACTCCTGGAGAAATTTAGATTACTCTTCAGAGACAGTTTAAGCGTGGTGTGCAGTGTAGATGGATTTACTAACTAGTAGTAAGTAGTAAGTTAAGAATGAATCTGTGCTAAAATATACTCCCATAACCTAGTAGTTGTATGTTATGGAGTATTAATATTGTCGTTTTCAGTAAGGAGTCTGTCTTGTGTTAACTATGGTAGATGCTGATGACATCGATTATTTATTGATTGCTCCAATTGCACGCACAGTTCGTGACAAGAGACCCCTTTGATATTTACTCTGACGGTGCATTTAGATAACGGTTTGGCTTTACTAAAGATTCTATTTTGTGTCTTCTGGTAATGATAGGTCCTTACCTTCAACATAATATGGACAAAAACTTTCCATTGTCACCAAGAAATCAGCTTCTTTGTGGTTAAAGGATATTTCGTACAGGTTTTTACCAGTTAGTTGCTGCTGACTTAATAAATGTCCACAGAACAACAGCTAGCAGGGCGTTTAACAATTTAATTATTTAGAGATCGGTTTGGCTTCACTAAAGGTTCTATTTTGTCTCTTCTGGTAATAAAAGGTCCTTACCTTCAACATGATACGGACAAAAACTTTTCATTTTCACCAAGAATTCAACTTCTTTGTGGTTTAAGGATATTCCTTACAGGTAATTACCAGTCAGTTGCTGGTGACTTAATAAATGTCCACAGAACAACAGCTAGCAAGGCGTTTAACAATTTAATCATTTAGAGAACGGTTTGGCTTCACTAAAGATTCTATTTTGTCTCTTCTGGTAATAAAAGGTCCTTACCTTCAACATGATACGGACAAAAACTTTTCATTTTCACCAAGAATTCAACTTCTAAAGGTTAAAGAATATTCCGTACAGGTAATTACCAGTCAGTTGCTGGTGACTTAATAAATGTCCACGGAACAACAGCTAGCAGGGCGTTTAACAATTTAATCATTTAGAGAACGGTTTGGCTTCACTAAAGCTTCTATTTTGTCTCTTCTGGTAATGAAAGATCCTTACCTTCAACATGATACGGACAAAAACTTTTCATTTTCACCAAGAATTCAACGTCTTTGTGGTTAAAGAATATTCCTTACAGGTAATTACCAGTCAGTTGCTGGTGACTTAATAAATGTCCACAGAACAACAGCTAGCAAGGCGTTTACCGATTTAATCAATAATTTGCTGGCTTTGAAACCGCTATATATTACTATGCCGAACACTCTAAAGCAGTCTATGGCTAAAAAGCGAGTATTTTATAGATTAGGTGGTTTCTCAAATGTTATAGGGGCCATTGATTGTTCTCAGATAAGAATGCTATGTCCTCCAGGTAACAACAATGAACTGTTTAGAAATAGAAAAGGTTTTTTTCTTCTATAAATGCTCAGGTTATATGTGGTGCTGATATAAAAATCTTGAATGTTGTTAGCCGGTGGCCAGGTTCAACTAATGATGCTAAAATTTGGGATAGTAGCACAATTGCTGCACGATTTAAAGCTGGCGAGTATGAGGGTTTACTTGTTGGTGACAGGCTTGGTGTGCTCAGATTTTTACCTTTCGAGCGTCCGTTTAAGGACCGGTGGATCACCGCCATAACTGCGAACCACTGCCCGTCGGAGACCAACCCACGTGTGGACCGGAGGGGCAAGTAGGCACCCCTGGGCTTTTCAAGGCCCACCCCCGACTCCTCATTTACAGCCACAAGCATCAGGGCTGAGTCAACTCCGCCGTGTCTAAGTTAGCCCTATCCAAGATAGTTACACAGAGGTTACCTCAGAAAAGCTCCGACTTAAACAATCGTCCCCCTCAAACATCCATCGTCCGAAGACTCAGGTCTGCCTCAGACGCCTCCTGTTAAGGTGCTATGCTGGACCTCCACTTATTGGTGACAGTGGCTATGCGTTGTTCCCCAGCCTAATGACTCCAGTGCTGCGCTTATTGACTCCAGTGCTGCGCCTAATGACTCCAGTGCTGCGCCTAATGACTCCAGTGCTGCACCTAATGACTCCAGTACTGCGCCTAATGACTCCATTACTATAACCCATAGGGAAAGGCGATACAATCGTGCACAAATTTTGACTCGTAATATTGTGGAACGAACTTTAGGGAGTCCTAAAGAAAAGATTTCAAATTCTTGAGAAGGTAATGAGATTCCATCCAACTAAATGTGGAAATATAGTAGTAGCTTCATGTGTGCTACACAACTTTGGTATTGAACTCACAAGAATCCTTCAATACCGTTAGCCCGAGATCGGGTACAACCCAGACATCACGAGGCGAGGAAAGAAGGAATGAAACCCAAGGTACCAACTACAATGAGGCGCAGATGAATACAAATAATTTTAACTTATGTTACTATATATATATATATATATATATATATATATATATATATATATCATTGTAATTGTACGAAATAAACTCTTAAAAAAAAAAAATAGGTGATGTCGATGTAGAAAGTGAAAATGAACCGTACAATGTACAAGAAGCTGAAGAACGGGCAATGTAGTTAAAAGGGCTTTAATTTCAAATTTATTTTCTCATTAACTTGTTTGCATGCACCTTCATTATAAACTAAAGTTGCTATTAACAATGTTGTCAATGTAGCACAGGAAAGTGGAAAATTTAAATCAGTTCAAACGCATTTATTTCATTTATAAACCAATCTGAAAGTACGGATACAAAAGAATTATCACATAAAGAAATCTTCGAAACCTTAACAATATTTGTATACCTCACATTCTATGCTTGTAAATAAAACACTTTTTTTTACTTTGTTTAACCACTATATTCTGCACTTAATTTGTGACTATAGTTTTGATTATCTAGTAGTCATTATCAAACTAAAAGTAAATAAAAATTACATGTTACTAACTATTTATACGGCTTCGAAGAGAGAGGTGTACGTTAGGTCAACCTGGTCGTTAAGAATTAATTCTGGCCTTGTGCACTTCTAGTACTTCCTGTAAACCCATTTTACGATCTTTATCGGCAAACTGGATTATCGAAAGTACATCTTCACCAATAGTGTGATTCTCTTCTAAAAGGTGGTTAGCAACATAGTAAAAAGTGTATTCTGTAAATCTATTTTACGATCTTTTTTGGCATAATGGATTACTGAAAGTACATCCTCACTAAAAGTGTGATTCTCTTCTAAAATGTGGTTAGCAATAAAGTGAAAAGTATTTTATTCACAAGTGTATTTAAGATGTACCACAAAGTGAACGCCTACAACACAAAACAGTCACATTTTATGCTTTAATATGTTTTACAAAGGTAATAAATTATCTTTGCCAAGCAATAAATGTCCCATTGATGAGATATTGTTGAAATAAACATCTCTAGTTGTGATTTCGACCACTTGCTCATAAGTTGGTTCATTCAAAGAACTGGAAATAGGGACATTTTCTTTTATATATCGAACACTTTTTTCTCATTAATCACTCGGTAAAACATTTTAAATTATAATGGTTTGTAAATTAAATTCACTTGGTTTTGCTTCACTTATATGTATTTTATTTTCTACTAGTTTCGGGTTAATGCCATTATCAAGAATCAAAATTCTTCATAATGGCATTAAGCCGAAACTAGTAGAAAATAAAATACATATAAGTGAAACAAAACCAAGTGAATTTAATTTGAAAACCATTATATTTTCTTTTATCTTGCGCAATATATCTATGCGAAGATTATGTTCAGTTTCAGCGAATTCTCTTTGCTTATTTGCTTATCAATCAACATCAGTCTAGCATCATGCTCTTCACGAAGTAGCTTCGTTTTCAAGGAATGAAAATCCATAACTTTTTTAACAATTTCACTGCTTGGGGATCGAAGTTTTGCAGTTTTTTTTTTCTGGCATGGCCTGCCATACCTAACAAATAAAAGATACTGTTACAACTGGTCTTTGACAGTCAGAGAAAAATGTATTTGTATGCATTTCTTGTTTGTCTCAATTCCATAATTAGATTATATAATACTATTATTAATATACATACCACTATTATAGTGTAGGGTTCTGACTGTCTCTTGCTAAATATGTATAACGCCTGTCTAAAAGTGCTCTAGTGCTGATTAGCAAGGGCAAAGGTAACGCCCTCGTACCATCTTCATACCGACCATTGTGTATGCTAGACACAGCGGGAAAGGTTTTAGAAAAGCTTATACAGCCGCGTCTACTTTCAGCGATTCGTGCAGGTGGAGACCTATCGGACCGACAATACGGCTTTCGACGTGGGAGATCCACGATCGATGCAGTGCGAGAAGTTGTTCAGGCTGCCGAGAATGCGAGAATGCGAGAATGCGCAAATGGGAAACCATCAGTCCCGAAAAATTGTGCTTCTCGTCACCCTGGGCGTAAAGAATGCATTCAATTCTGCGAGGTGGACGGATATGCTAGAAGGACTAAAAAGTTTTCGTGTCCCCAAGTACCTCCTTAACATCGTAGGAGACTACCTCGACGATAGATCGCTGGAATATGATACAACGGAGGGCAAACGGTTATGGAAAATAACGGCCGGAGCAGCACAAGGTTCCATACTAGGTCCAGACCTATGGAACATTGCATACGACGGCCTGCTTCGATTAAACATGCCCGACGATTCACACCTGGTAGGCCATGCTGATGACGTATCAGCTCTGATTACAGCACGCACTACGGATTCAGCACAGCTAATGCAAAACCAGGTGATGAGAAGGGTCAACGGCTGGATAGCAGACCACGGGCTTACGCTAGCTACTGAGATGTTGAGTGGTGATGACAACAAAACGAATCCCTACTCTTATACCGATGTCGGTAGGGGATGAGATAGTAGAGACGAAGCCTGCAACAAAATATCTCGGCATTGTGGTTGACACCAAACTTACCTTCAGTGAATACATCCGACGTGTTGCAGAGAAGGCGGAGACGTTGTCAAGAATGCTACAGAAAACGCATAGCATCTGTACAGAGAAGGGCCGCTCTCAGAGTATCGTGCGCATACCGCACTGTCTCCGAGGCAGCGGTCCTTGTAATCGCCGGAGAAATCCCCATTGGGCTGCTGGCCATTGAAAGGAAGGCCGTCTATGAGCGTAAGTTCGAAATTGGTAGGGAGCGTGCCAGCAAGGAGGAGATGGCGCGGACACTGGAGGAGTGGCAGAATTCGTGGTCCACTATCGAAAAGGGGAGATGGACCGCAAGACTGTTGCTCTGCATCAAGCCATGGATCGAGCGCGACCACGGGGAGATCACATACTTTCTCACCCAGTTCCTCAGCGGACATGGATGTTTCCGTTATTATCTCCATCGGATGGGAAAGTGTGTGACCCCTATGTGTAAGTACTGTGGAAGCGCAAAAGATGATGCAGAACATACTGTCTTTTTCTGCGAGAGATGGAGAAGACAAAGAATAGAATTGGAAGCAGAGGTGGGCCATCTGTCCCCAGAAAATACCATGGGGAAGATGCTGGAGAGCGAAGCAAGCTGGGAGAAGATAGCGACTTTTGTGGAGGATGTCCTCCGCAAAAAACATCAGGAAGACGCTCCACCTGTCTTGACATGAGCGCCAAGAAAGGAGGCCCAACCCGAAATAAAGTGGTAAACGGTTCCGGGTTGGTGTCCTCGGCGATAGTGGGAGGAGTTTTAGTCGGTACCCGCAAGGAGTCCGACACTGCGTACGTAAATGTATTTCCCCTCCCACCTAGAAAAAAAAAAATAGTGTAGGGTGCAATATGGCCTACAATGGCCCACATAAGGGATCTACCCACCTCGGCTTTGCTAGGCTACCTAAACCAGGTAGGCTGGCTGAGCTGAGGCTGGGTAATCGACGGAAGGAAGGACAATGGGCCTAATGAAGCCTAAGTGCAGTGCAGAAATGCGCACTCCCAAAAGAACCAGAACCACTATTATAAATGATACACTTCTGTGCAGTAAAATTAGGCACAAGTCTCATAACTATTTTTCACAATATTCTAGTTGTATAATTCGGGTCTGTGTTAATTGCCTAGCAGCAGTTTTAATAAATTATAAAACACCATAACTTGAAAATAACACCTTCATTAAAAAAAAACTGAAACAAAACTAAGACCTTTTGAAAAAAATAACGCTTGTATTAAATACAACAAAGCCGAAATAGAAAATCCATCTTCTTTTTTAGTTACAGTTCAAATTTTTGAATTGTTGTCTAAATGACGCAGCAGTTTGACCTTAAGGAAATTGTAATATTTACATATTTTCGCAACTAGGAAACTCATCATGTCCGTTTTAAACTATAACATATTTTGCTTAATTTTATTGCACAGAAGTGTACAGTCGACGTAACCCAAATGTGAACGCTATTTGGTTGTCATGGTATGTGTTACTGAAATTCATTCCTGTAATTCTAGCTCTGGCCAGTGGTATTGCAAAGAGATGGGAGAATATTAAGAGCAGAAATATATTACTTTTATTATTGCCGTTTTGGTAAATCGGTCTAATCTACATTAAATGTGCAATAAAACAATTAAAAGAATATAACACTACAAAAACCTTTTATTACAAAAGAAAATCAAAGACTAGCAAAATTGGAATAGTGTTATTAATATTTTATTGCAGAGCTATTTGCTGCCACAACACTTTCCAATTTTCTTGGCCTGTGTTGCTAACTCTAGACTGCCAGATGTCTGAAAATTTCGTCTAAAAAAATCACCAGAAATCACCAGATTTTATGTTTTGTTGTAATATGAATAAACCAAATACAAATTAATAGACCAAAACTATTCAACGGTAATGAATAAAAAACGTATAATAACTAAAGATGCATTATACTAATATTACTATTGTTATGATAGTATAATTATAATAGTATTACAGTAGTAGTACAGGGTGTCCCATTAGTACGTTCTTGAAGCTTTAAACGAGTGTTTCCTACTCCCAGACTAAGCATGAAGTAAAATTTCGAGTTTAGAAAAGCCCTGTGAAAATTTGTCGAGGGTCGCGCAGCGACCCGAGACAAATTTTCTGGGCTTTTCTAAACTCGAAATTTTACTTCATGCGCCACGCGTACAAAACAATGATTTCAAGTGAATTTTGAAATATACTCCTTAGAAATTTAAGTTAAGTTTATGATTCATTTGGACATGGACATTTTTATGAATGTAAAGATAGATATTTCCGAATGTTAATAGGTATTTTGGCATGTTTGACTGTTTTATTTTTAATTGCTTTCTCATGACAGTAAACCACTAGATTGTCACTAAAAACATCCAACAAACACTAGAATTAAGCCACGTCTGAATCACAAATAATTTGTCTGAATATGAAAGTTGAAACCACCAGATTTCATTTTCATTTCATTTCATTTATTTAAACGGGAATCCCCTATTACATAAAATACATACATAACAAATACTTAACATACAATAAAATATTGCAAACCTAATTAGAATAACTAGATTTGTTGACAAAATTACTGATTTGGCAGCCCTGTTCTTGGCATGGACAATAATTTTATAGAGCTGTCAAATATATTTGCGACGAACGGCAATGATGCAAAGTGTAAATTTCACCATTGGATTTTGGCGGTTGCGCCGACCGTACATGCATTTTACGTTTAATTTAAAAAGCAGTTAAAACACACATATACGTATAAATTATTTCTTCTGTTTTGTTTGAATCCTAAAGTTTTTATCATTATTGATATAATGCCTTATGAAATATTAATCATACTAGAACATTTTTTTCTTTAAATATTCATGAATCGACATATATCAAAAGGGAGGGGAAAAGAAATACGAAATCTTATATACGAGTATGCAAAAAACGAACGTTTCTTTGCCATATCCTCAAGTTTGTTTTCCCCGCGTGCATTTTTATTATGAGCCACCCTAAGAAAGAATATGGAAAAAATAAACGAGGGGTCGTTGTGATTTATACGTTTATTGAAATTAAGCCTGCTCAGGTGTATTTTCATAAGAATGATTTGGATTTTATTGTATTTGTGAATTTAGTTTTAAAAAAATCTTCATTTTTTTAATAATTTTTTTAAATAATTCCACCCAAACATTAATTTATTTTCAAAACACAGTCCAAATTCTCTATTTTCTAAATATTCTGCAAATAATAGTCAATTTGAATTTAACTGTCTCTCAGAACTTTTTTAGGAGTCGTCAATTTTTCATATAAATATCAGAGAATCACAAACTTCGTTCTGAAATTAAGTTATGAGGCATAAAAGTGGCTATTTCTCTAAAAAAAAAATACATGTTCCATGCATTGAAGTATGTCTTTTTTTAAAGAGAAACAGCTACATTTATGTCTCCTAATCTTAGCTAACATTCCACCAAACAATAAATAAATCTTGAAAATAACTTGTAAATAAAACACTTTTTACTTTGTTTATCCACTATATTTTGCACTTGATTTGTGACTATAGTTTCGACTATCTAGTTCTCATTATCAAACTAAAACTTTTAGTTTGATAATGAATACTAGATAGTCGAAACTATAGTCACAAATTAAGTGCAAAATAAAAAGATTCGCACTTTTAATGTTTGAAGTATTCTGCAACCAAGAATTGGCAATTTCATTTATATTTAAAGTAAAAAGTGTTTTGTTTACAAGTGTATCTAAGACGTCCCACAAAGTGAACGCCTACAACACAAAAGAGTTTTTCAAAATAAGTTAAAAATGCAAATTTCCAAAGAATTTATTAAATGCAGTCAAATCATGAAACTAATCTTTGTTTTAAAATGGAAATAATAATAATAATAATAAAACCGCAGGTGGTGTAGCTTCTGCTATTACGGGTATGGCGAACCCGCGGACCCGAGCCCCCTACATAGACTAACCACCTAGGTAGGGAGAACCGCTGGGGGGTCAGCAACCCACCAGCGTGAAACAAACGCTCCAAATCTTAGACGGAGATATATAGGCGGGGCAGGGGAGCAGTCTGACCCTGTTCGGAACCGCCTTGAGGTGCAGGCTGCCGCGGAGGAAGATGAACCTGGTGGCATCACTCCGCGCAATTGAACCACTAACACGCTCGAACCGGACCGGAATAGGGAAACTGCCCAAACTGTTTTGCTGGAAAAACCAGCAACCACCAAGGCAGGCCATATCAGGCAACGCATGGCATGGGATGAACATATGAACAAAGCTGTCATGCCGACCGACACTAAATTTGAGACAATAACAACTGGTTACCGCTCTGAGATACACAGACTTTTCATAAAAATATACCCCCACCTAACAGTAACAGAGCAAAAATTAATAGACCAGAAACGAACAATAATTAAAAACAACAGATTGACAGCATATGAAATACAAAAAATTAAAGAAGAAGTAGCGCAAGAAATGGAAAGAGAAATGAGAAAGAGAAACATGGCAAACAGCAATACATTTAACAACAGAACAAGAACATTTAAAAACGAAGTACATTAAAATCAAAAGGGGAATCTTCCAAGGAGACTCACTAAGCGCACTCTGGTTTTGTATGTGCCTCAACCCGGTATCCAACGCCCTAAACAACACTAGATATGGATTCCAAATAAAACACCGAACAGAAAATAAACACACCATCGACCATTTGTTTTATATGGACGACATCAAGCTATATGGAGCGACAGAAACACAAATGTAAGGATTACTAACACTAGTACAAGACATATCATCAGATATACGAATGTAATTTGGAATGAGCAAATGTAAGACTCTCTATATGGATAGAGGTAAGTGGATGGATACCGTGACACCTCTTACACTCAATGAAAAATCGCTAACCAACATGCAGAAAAACGAAGCCTATAAATACCTAGGTTTTGAGCAAAACACCAGATTAGACCATAAAGTAATTAAAGACCACCCAACAGACCAATACAAGAAGAGGCTCTCACTAATACTTAAAAGTAAACTGAACTCTGGAAAGATATTTAAAGCGATTAATACCTATGCCATACCGCTATTGACGTATTCGTTTGGCATTATCCACTGGACAACAACAGATATGGAGAACATAAATATACTGACCAGAAACCAGCTCACAAAACACAGAGCACATCACCCACATGCATGCAAAGAAAGGATAAACGTACCTAGGTGGGACGGAGGAAGAGGCTTAATAGACATTCATACATTACACGACAAACAAATAACAACACTAAGACGGTACATTTACACCAAAACTACACCTCTACACCAAGCAATAGTACAAGCAGACAAAAGCTATACCCCATTAAAACTATCATCACACGAAGTACAAGAAACTGCAAAAACACAACAGCAAAAGATCGAAAAATGGGCACAAAAAACACTACATGGCAAGCATTTATACATAATAAACAATGAAAACATAAACAAACGAGACTCGTACACCTGGCTGCAAAAAGGACAACTCCACCCTGAATCAGAAGGCTTTGTGTTGACCATACAGGACCAAGTCATAGCCACAAGAAGTTATCAAAAATACATTATTAAAAACCCTTCTATTACCAACGATCTCTGCAGAAAATGTCACTTATACCCGGAAACAATCGATCATATTGTAGGAGGATGTAAACTGCTTGCAGGAACAGACTATACCGATCGCCATAACACTACTGTGAAAATCATTCACCAAGCTATAGCCCTAAAATATAATCTAATTACAGAGCAAACAGTATACTACAACTATGTGCCAATCACAATACTGGAGAATTATTCTTATAAACTGTACTATGACATAACAATACACACAGATAAAACTATCACATGCAATAGACCAGATATTACATTTCAAGACAAAATAAATAAAACTACGTATATAATTGACATTGCTATACCGACAGACAAATAAATACGGTGGAAAAATCGAGAAATATACACCCCTAGCTATCGAAGTAGAAATAATATGGAAACAAGAACGCTCGATTATACTTCCATTCATTATATCCACCACCGGAATCACACACAAACAATTCAAACCAAACCTACAAAAATTAAATATCGAACCGTTTCTTCACACCATCATTCAAAAAGCTATACTTCTAAAAACATGCACTATCACACGGAAATTTCTACGACAGGTAATTGCTACACTTGGTGTATCCCGTTTAGCAATGAATAACCGGCTGATTAATCGCCGAGAAATCCATAATATAATAATAATAACTTTATTGTCCAACAGGATAAACCCAATTACAGAACAAAAATTTGAATAAATAAGAAAAGGAAAGAATCATAGATAGAATAGAATAGAATCATAGATTATGCAGGTTTAATTCGTTAACCTAAATCGAATTAAAAAAGGGGAACACTAAAAATTATCTTCCCGCAAAGCAAATTGAAAACTGATCGAAATCACTTATCACTTATCAGCATATACATATGCAGTTCCTGTAAATTCTGATAACAAAGAATCAACATTTTTATCACTCGAGCTTTTACGCCGGGCATCAAATTCAAAGCCAATCTCTCCCGTTTTTTTTGCGGCGACAACTTTTATTGTCGGAGGAAAGTTCAATAGTTAAAACTAGTTAGTTTGAAACGGGCAAAAAAGCGCTCCTAATCATTTCGAAAACTGTTTTATCTGCGCGAAGTTCCGACGTCCGATTAAAAAGTTCGGGGGGAGCTCAAGAGTGTGAGAGAGAGAGAAGGGAAAAGGGTGTGATTGATGCGCGCCCTTTCCCTATTAAATTACCGGCACGCAAACAATATTGATTAGGCCCTTTCGGAAAGGCGTCGCGACGCTCTGTTGACTTAAGTCCGGATCCAAATTCGCGCGTCGTGTGTTTCGTCACGTTTCTTAATACAGGCGTAAATAAGTTTCGATTTAATCCCTCATGGATTTATCGTGAACAATAATAATAATAAACGTTATTTTTGAAGCAGAAGATACATACAATGAATTTTTATTTTAAGTACAAATAACCCGTAGCATACTGGTAAAATGTTCAGACATTCGTTGTATTTCCAAAAAGTGTTGGTTATGAAACGTCTACGAGTGTTTCCACTCCTTGATTAAGCAAGAAGTCAAATTTCGAGTTTAGAAAAGCCTTGAAATTTGGTTTTACACACCCCGATGCGTACTCTATAAGTGGTTTAGACATTAGTTGTTTTTGAAAAGTGATGAGTTTGTTTTTGAAAAGTGTTCAGTTTAAACTTCTAACGAGTGTTTCGAAATTTTATTTCATGCGCTAGGCGTATAAAGCACTAATTTTAAGTGAAGTTCAAAATATACTGCTTTAGAACACTGCTTAAGCAGTATATTTTAAACTTCACGATATTTCTTTTTTTATACGGGTGACGCATAAAGTAAAATTTCGAGTTTAGAGAAGCCTTAAAATTTAATAAATGAGTATGCTTTATAAACGGTCAAAAACCTTTTTAATGTATTTTGCGTAACCGAATTTTTTGGATTCAAAAATCCAGCATCTAATATTGATAGTGAAACAAATAAGAGCGATCGGAATGAACCAATCATATCCGCGTATGATGACACATTCAACGAATTTTATTGGTTGCGTCGTTGTCACCGCGATGACGATCATCGATGCAACTAATCAAATTCATGAAATGTGACATCATACTTATACATGATTGGTTGGCTAGCCAATCGTGTCGGTTTGTACCAATTTTTATGCTTTGCACTTGTTTGGAAATGTAATAAGTATTTTAAAAAAGAACAATTTTACTCACCAATTGTTTAGATCAGGGGCTCTCAACCTTTTTGAGGTCGGAGGGCATGACCTCAAAAAGGTTGAGAACCCCCGATCTAAACAATTGGAGAGTAAAATTGTTCCCTAATTTTATATATAAGTAAATCTTTATTATCTGGGAAATTGTACATTACATGTAATATAATGATAATAAAACATAATATTGTCTGATGTATTCCCAAATAAGGGCTATCCCAAATAAGGGCTATCAACCGTAGGTCTTTCTGCCCTTGTTTTCTTTTTTCTTCTGCCTTCGTTTATAGTAGTTGGGATTTATGAATGAGTAGGGATTTATGAATGTAGTGAGGATATATATTCGAATAAGGTGATGGTTGGGTTTTTGAATTTAGGAGGAATGTCAGAATTTCTGGGGATGCACATTTGCTTGAGTAAGACATAATTATTGTCATTGCATGCGAATCGTTCAGCTAGGAATCTTAGTCTATCTTTAATGGTTATTATTTTTGTTGTTTGATAGAGAAGGATATTTGACAGATTATGTAGAGGATTTTGGGAGTGCCGGAGTTTTGTAAGAGTACAACGGGATGATCTCTCCGCAACTTCGAGGTTGTTAAGTGTGGATTTGGAGGGATTTAGGTACAGGATGGAGGAATATTCTAATACAGGTCGACAAATCATTTTATATATTTGTGCACTGATACTCGTACTTTTTCAGAGTACGGAAATATTTTGCTCTTTTTATAGTCGCTGTTTTTATTAAGGATGTGTGCTTTCTGAAGGATAATTTGTTATCGAAATAGATACCGAGGTAGTTACATGTAGGAGAAGGATGGATTATGGTGTTATTTATGGATATCGATGGGGAGTTGGGTCTTAACCTGTGGAAGGGTTGTAACAGTTGGGATTTATTTTGAGTCTCCACTTAGAGAACCATAAGGAGCTTTCTGTAATTAAATTTTTAAGGGAATCTATTCTTGAGGTTAGGGTAGTTGAGTGGGAAATGAGGGCGGTATCATCGGCAAATTGTAGAGGGTATCTAGTAAGGTTGATAAAATTAGGATTAGGATTATAAAGGTCGTGACAAAATAAATTGTATAAAAGTGGGGATAGAGGAGAACCTTCCGGGACACCTTGTTCAGGGTGAAAAATTGATGATAGGGTGTTTCGGATACGGATTTGTAGAGAGCGGTTTAACAGGAAATTTTGGATGAGTTTAATGAGGTAGAGGGGAATGTTAAGGATACTGCACTTATATAGTAGACCACGATGCCATACACTATCAAAGGCCTTAGCTATGTCTAGAAATAGCACTGCAGTCTTTTTTCCTTCTAGATGATTAGTTAGGCAGTTAGAAGTAAGGATAGTTAATGGAAGTGTAGTGGAGCGTTTTGGAAGGAAACCGAATTGATAGATCGGAATATTATTTTTTATTTGAGAAAGGAGTTTTTGTTTTGACAAGGATTAAAACAGATTTCCAAGGGCAGGTAGGAGATTGATAGGACGGTAATTATACTCAATGACATTAGAAGCGTAACACCCAGAAGGAGTTATTATTTTAACTTGATTTTTTGCCAGTATGGTAGTCTTACATCAAGAATAAAATGATTACATTTTCAAGAAATTTTATTAAAAAACAATCTAAAAAAAATTAATAATGTGTTTGGCGACCCCTTTGCTGTATACACTCCTGTAGACGTCTGGGCATCGACGAAATGAGATGGTCGATGTCTTCTTGAGGCATCTCGTTCCAAGCAACTTGAATTTCATCGATCAACTGTGCTAGAGTCTGTGGAGGATGGTGCAAAGAGAATTCTTCTTCCCATGATATCCCACACATGTTCAATGGGATTTAAATCCGGCGAACGGGGCGGCCACGCCAAAACATTAACACCAGCTTCATTAAGAAAGTTCATAGTTCGACGAGCAATATGGGGACGTGCGTTATCTTGTTGAAAAAGTACGTCTGGGCGGCCATCTAAATAAGGCAACAAAGTCGGTCGTATGACGTCTTCAACATAACGCGCAGCTGTCATACTGCCTCGAATGAATACAAGAGGTGATCGACTACCATAAGCAATAGCCCCCCAAACCATTACTCCAGCAGTCCTGCGTACATGCCTCTCAATAGCAAACCTAAGATCAGGTCGTTCTCCACGGTAGCGTCGTACCCTTCTCCCAATGCTGCCGTTCTCTGCACCAGTCCAACCTTTGGCGACAGTGTCTCGCTGTTAAAGGAAGCACTAATCTTGGACGGTACGAAAGGATTGAATGCGGCGATATAAGGTTCGCATACTAACGGGCCTACCTTCTTCTCCAATCCATTGATCACCGATTTGACGCGTCTCGCAGGGCTATTTGTCTTAAGCGCCGATCTTGACGTTCTGTGGTACGCCTTGGTTGACCAATTGGTCTTCTTCTTGCTCCTCTACCTTCTTCTGTCCATACCTGATACACACGTATTACAGTTGCTGCAGTGGAATCAATATGGCTGGCAATTTCGCGAGAGGACATACCGACATCTCGATAAGCAACAACTCGACCCCGGTCAAAATCGCTCAAATGGTAATATTGTGGACGTCTTCGGACTCGAGGCATTTTATTTAAGCTTAACACACTCAACGGAAACACGAAAACTAAAAACATCTGTACTAAACACCTCATATAAATAGTTTTATCAAAAAAGAAAAAGTTATTTTTTTTTTCACAATAAATATAAAAGGCACAAGGTTGAAATTGTTATCAATGTATGCTTTAAATATAGTCACTCTGTTGCTAAAATATGAATTCAAAAAAATCATTCCTTCTTGGTCTTACGCTTCTAATGTCATTGAGTATATTTACGAGAAGGGGATCAGTGTTAGCTTTATGGATGCAGGTAATAATACCGCGCTTCCATTCTGGTGCTAATATCTGTTGTCTATAATTGTAGTTGAGGATTTGTAGGATATATGAATGTATAGGATGAGGAAGAGCTTTCAGGATTTGTCTGTGTACCTTGTCATGTCTAGGGGCTGTGTTTTTACCTTTATGTAACAGTTCGTAGTATGTTTCTTCGTCTAATTTGTCATCTGTGGAATGGGGCATATGAGGTATATTGCAAAATTGGTTTTTATACCAGCTATTTACTTCATTGTAGAAGGTTGCATCGTAGGATGTGTCGTTTGTCGTTTTGTATGTGTTTTTGAAGTGTCTAGCAAATGTTTTTGATATGATATGTTTTTGATATGTCTTTGTCTGAAGCGAGTCGTTGGTTTGTCGCTGGGGCAGGTGTTATTATAACATTTATATCGGCTAAGTTTTCTAATTTCCGTCCAGTATTTTTTTCCATGTAAGCCGTTAATATTATTGCAGGCCTCTAGCCATTTACTGGTTTTATATTCTAATATTAATTTTTGTATGTCTTTTTAATTCACTTTAATTCGTTCGTCCTGTAACTGTCCGTATGTATAGCTGTCTTTTGTATTTTATCAGCCTTGGGATAAATTTAGGAAGTGGATACTTGTAGTTTTGTTTGGGAATTTTAGAGGTGTGTCGGTCGATTGATTTGGAGAGAATGCTGTTGAATATGGAAGTGGTTAAGGAATCTATGTCAGAATAGGTGGAGATAAATTGGAGGATGTCGCTTGATATTTTGGGAATGTTAATCTGTAATAAATTCTGGTAAAATTTGAGTAAGATTTTGATTGATTTTTAGGTTAAATGAAATGGACGGATGGTCTGAGCATAAATCGGGAATTATATGGGTTGAATAGATTAAGGGTTTTAGATTGTTGGTACATAACAGGATATCAGGGATGCTAGCTTGGTTTTGGTTCATGAGAAACATGGGGTTAGTTTTAATTTGAGTAAAATTGGAATAGGAAAGGAAGTTATTTAGATGTTTATGTTTAGCTTTGTTCATATTAAAGTCACCTATCATAATGACATTGTCATACAGGGAGGCTTTGGTGAAGATTGTGTCCTCTATAGAGGAGGTAGGATGGATATATACTAGTATACTTATACGTGAATCTGGAGGGAGGGGAAGGTGAGCGTGGCATGTATACATTCATTTATAATATTATTAATATCTTCAATTTGGTTCTCATTAATCACTTGATGAAACATGTTTACAATATTGATAATTAAATAAAAGTCACTCTGTTATAATAAGAGAATAAAAAATAGTTGTGAAACAAACCAAGTGACTTTTATTTAATTATCAATAATATTATTAATCTTAGGAGCGTTTACCTTTCCTAAGGAGACTGAAGGATTGGTTAAGATTGCAGATCCGCCACGGTAATTATGATTAAATCTACTAGCCGGGATTTGAATCGTGGACCAATTTCTAAAGGTTATAGGATTTTTGGATTTTGTTTCCACCAGCATGTTTATGTGGATAGGATTATTGGAAAGATAATGGTTTACCACATGGGATTTTTGGGAGAGGGAGTTAATGTTAGTATATAGAAAACACACATCATTAGTCATTTTGACTTACTATTTCCGTTGAGCCTGACTGCACTCCTGTAGTGGGGATGACTGTAGGAATGGTTTCAGGAAAATCTCAATTAAACATGACTATAAACATTCGATTCCCAGAGAAAGACGCATGCGTGTCGATACGATAGTATGTCATGAATCTTTCTTTTAGTTTTTTTAAGAGTTCTTGCCCATCTGACTTACAATTGTTTACTTCGGTAGTATAAGTATCTATGATAAAATCGTGCAGGGTATGGGTTGGTGTACTCGGGAATTTGGACGTTGGGAATTCCTATTATCGGTTGTAGGGGTCTATTTGGGTCGACCAGGCTCCATGGGTGGTGTCTCCGCAGGAACGGCATTTAGGGGGAAGTTCTGAAGGGCAGGTGGCTGTTTGGTGTTCTCCGGAACATTTTGCACAAAGGATGGTTTTCTTGCATTGCTCAGTGATGTGATCAAATTTGTTGCATTTCCCGCACGGCAGTGGAATTGAGGGCGGTGCAGCACTTTCTTCTACGTGGTATGATTTTAATTGAGTTGTTTAGTTAGATTAAAACACTATAATAGCCTTATTTTACTTCACCTACTGATTAGGAAATCTATCGTGTCCCCCCTGATATCTAGCCATGCCCCCATAGGGGGATTGATAAACTCTGGTTTAGATAATCGCATATTGATAAAAAGTGTAAGATATTCTAAATATGTTTTTGAAACTGTTGAGGCTTCTACTTCTTTATACATCATTATTAACATAAATAAGACACTTAAACTTTGTATAACTGAGGTTTTTTTATTGTGACTATTGTTTCGACAAACTTTAACTTGTCATTATCAGACTACAAGTAATTTAAAAATAACAATTTAGCAGGTATATATACAGAAATTACGGTTACAATATAACCTCAGTTATACAAACAAAGTTTAAGTGTCTTATTTATGTCAAATATGTTTTATTAAAATGCCTGTTTCAGTCAAAATTATAATGTTATAAACTTGTAAGATATTTTAAGCATCTGATATTTTTATATACTAGACTTTTTAAATAATCAGAGGTTTATTCAATGATTTGTAGACGACTAAAGTTAAATAGTTGTGGTTTAAATAGGCGTTTTAACATCTTAATTTAAATCTTGTGTGCGATTTACTACAGATCATGAAAAATTCGTATAGTAAGTAATTTACGACTGATCATCAAAAACTCTCAACACACTCTAAAAAAAGTACACCCACTGAAATGAAAAGGCAGATTTTTTTTATATAAAAAAAAATCATGAAAAATGTGTCCTCCGAGAGGTCGCGCTCTGAAAACCCTGACCACACAAGCGAACCGTGTCTCGCAGTCTGCGAATACCGTATTAGTATTCCGCACCCTCTTATTTCTAGGGGCGATAAATTTAATAGGGGCGCCGACAGAAACCAACAGAAGAACCAGGTATTAGACGCCAGATCCGAATAATGTTTGTTTTATGATAAATAAGCCCCGGCGTTTGCATAATGTAAACGCGCACAACTAAAGCGAAAGATTTTGCATGGGAAGGGTACGAATAATTCAACTGTTATATTTTTTGTTCCTTTAACAATCTTTGATAATAATAATATTTGCTTAAAATACGCGGTAGTTCTCTTGGTTTGTTTCACAATTTTTTACTTTACTATTTACTCGACTAGTTTCGCGTTTTACAGCATTATCAGGAGTGTTGTAAAACGCGAAACTAGTCGAGTAAATAGTAAAGTAAAAAATTGTGAAACAAAGCAAGTGTAATTTAATTTAAACCTTCATTATCAATATTTAATGTTTCACCAAGTGATAAGTGAGAAAATTATTCAAGAAATACGCGGTAGTTCTGCTACAATATTTTTAATTAATTCCCTACTTAGGGGAAGTAGTTATTATCTTTAGTTTGGTTCTCATTGATCACTTAGAGCCGCTTTTACGATCCATAGTCACAATTCTGTTAACTTAACCCAAGGATTAAACCTTTGATGTCTATTTTACAATTGCGAGGCAAAGCATTGTTGTATGTAAAGCTGAGTTACCTCACTGTCAGTCTGCCCCGTGCTTCGAGCTTGGGTTAAACCTGTGGTGGGCCGTTTCGATGGATATAGATTATTAGATTTGTTGTGACAAATTCATTTTTAATTTTGAAGTAGAGATTAGCTTAGTATGGATAAATCCAAGAGACAGACGCACCCGTACAAATAAATAGTAATGTCAACTGAGTGATAAATCTGTAGGTGACAACTGAAACAATTGTAAAATGGCAAGGCCGTTTACCAATGGTTTAAACTAGGCATTACAGTACCAGAGGGTCTAAATTAGCAAAGGTGTAACTGTTGATTGTAAAAGCGGCTCTTAATGAAACATGATTAAAATATACAGAGAGTTTTATGTGACACCGAACATATTCATCCAATACAATTTGACACGTTAAATTTTTAAGTTATGTGTAAATTGGGTTGCGTATATGACCATTACAAATTATAGCCAATCAATTAATTACGATGGATTGGCTTCAACTTGTACATACAGGAAGTTTTTCTTACAATTATACATGTTCCAATTTCAGCGTATATGCCGTAAATCTTTAGATAATTTAAAAATATAATTTTAAAAGAGTTTAATTTGAAACTTAAAATAGTGTCTTCCACTCCCAGACTAAGCAGGAAGTAAAATTTCGAGTTTAGAAAAGCCTGAAAATTTGGTTTGGTCGCGTAGCGCGAAGCGCGGAGCGGCCAAACCAAATTTTCAGGTTTTTCTAAACTCGAAATTTTACTTCCTGCGCCACCGGTACAAAACACTGACATATTTAGAAGTTTAAAACACACCGCTAAACTTTACATTGCATCAGTGTTTTGTACCGGTAGCGCAGGAAGTAAAATTTCGAGTTTAGAAAAGCCTGAAAATTTGGTTTGGCCGCTCCGCGTTTCGCGCTACGCGACCAAACCAAATTTTCAGGCTTTTCTAAACTCGAAATTTTACTTCCTGCGCCACCGGTACAAAACACTGACATATTACGAAGTTCAAAACACACCGCTAAACTTTACATTGCATCAGTGTTTTGTACCGGTGGCGCATGAAGTAAAATTTCGAGTTTAGAAAAGCCTGAAAATTTGGTTTGGCCGCTCCGCGCTACGCGACCAAACCAAATTTGCAGGCTTTTCTAAACTCGAAATTTTACTTCATGCTTAGCCTAGGAGTGGAAAACACTCGTTTAAAGCTTCAAATTAAATTCTTTTAATAAACCGAGCGTCGGCAAATGTACAACGTGTGCTTATGTATACTTAAATGAAAAATTCTCGTTATAAAAATGTTCGGTGTTACATAAAACTCTCTCTATGTAAATTAATTTGTAATTTGATTTCTCTTTCTTAATTTTTACAAATTAATTTACATACATAAGTAGGTATTATCAAATTTAATAAGATTTTAAATATTTCATTGTATAATTCAATATCCGGAGGTGTATTTGCACGGGAAGTAGTTGTTTCAATGGATATTTATCGTCTTAAGTTGTCTTATTAATTAAGACATTGTTTGCATTTTCACGAATAGTTTTTTTCGTACTTTTATATATTAAATAGTTATTATGTTTATATCCCTATTAAAAGTTTCTTGATTGATTTATAAATGATAAAATCAATAATTTTATAAAATTGGCTTCCTCGTATGATAATACTCTCTTTAACATCTCTTCCTCCACTTTTTCCTCTCAACCACCCACATCCTATCCTTTGGTTTCACCGCCGACGACGACACAAAGTCTTTGTTATTAACGACAAACGAGGTCGGAAAAAGGGTTGAAAGTGTGCGCTCGGATGAGGGCGGGGGGGGGGGGGGGGGGGGGGGGGGGTTAGGAGGCCAACTTTCCGGAGTGCACCTTTAAGTTGAGAGAAGGGAAGTTTAACGAAGCCGTGCGAGTACTTCGCAAACTGGCTCTTACACCGTGCATATGTAAACTCTCGCCAACTAATTTTACAGTCAAATAAGATTAGGCGGTTTAGCGTGTCCGGCCCCTTAAACACGTCCACCTTTCAAGGGCGACACTTTATTTGTTTAGGCCCTAGTCACAATCGTACACGTTCTCATCACACCCAAAGACAATTACAAACACTTCATTATATTCCCGTGTAGGTTCCAAGTGTTTCACAAGAAATGCCTGGCGATGGATTATACAGTGAGTAACTTCAATATTTGGATTATTTTTTTTCACGAAAGCCGAAAATCCATTAATATGAAAATTGAATTTGTGTTCAGTATTCCGGCACCAGATACCCACAGACGCGTTTCGGACTTCAAGGTCCTCTTCAGTGTGGTCCCGACCCAGTGCTGAGGAATACCGAACATTTCTGACTATTTCAAGCCAATATGTGAAAACTATTAATGGATATCGATAGCTAACGCCATCTAATGCTTCATAGTGGCATCGTCAGTGACACGAATGCACAAAATGCATATACAGGTCACTATTTCGTCCACGAACGAGCAGAATTCTGTTTGTGAAACCAGAAAACAAATATCAAAATTGAATTTGTGTTCAGTATTCCGGCACCAGACCTTGAAGTTCGAAACCCGTCTGTAGGTATCTGGTGCCGGAATACTGAACACAAATTCAATTTTGATATTTGTTTTCTGGTTTCACAAACAGAATTCTGCTCGTTCGTGGACGAAACAGTGACCTGTATATGCACTTTGTGCATTCATGTCACTGACGATGCCACTATGAAGCATTAGATGGCGTTAGCTATCGATATCCATTAATAGTTTCCATTAATATGACCTAGCATAGCTGGTACACCATCAACAGACACAGCAATACAGTTTTCCCACTTTAAATTATTGCTTTGAGTATTAAAGTGTGCATTTACCTTACTACACAGATCAGTTCCTCGAGATCTCAACTCAAGAGGAGAACAAAACAACAATTCCTTTTCAAGAAAAACATTCTTTCTTTTACAATTCTTGCAGACAAGGACACTGAATTCAGTTTCTTCGCCTCTTTCTGACCACACATGATCTCTGCCATTTTCAAAGCTGCTGGTTTAACTAAATCTTCACCAATAGTATATGGTTTTTTGTTTCGGGTAATCAACCAGGCTACTTTAAAGCTAGCCTCTGATGCTGAACGCTGATCAAAGGTACCTAACAAGTTGCTGTCCAATCTTTGTCTTTTAACAGACATTTCTAAATTTACAAAGTATTTTCGCTGAAGACAGATGTGAATGCAAAGTATCCAAATGTTTCTTCAATTGACTTTTTTTAAAAGATTCTGAAGTCAGTACTTTCAAACATACAACACACTGTGGTTTCATTGTACCTTTGTCTTCTATTTGTGTAAAATCATAATTTAGAAATTCTTTCTGGTATGTTCTTTTCATATTTCTATTAGACATTCCGATATACTAAAAAATGCCTGCTTTTTCAAAACTTGGCGAAAGGTTGTCAGCGGCAGTGCCTTAATCGAATTTGGTAAAATATTGAATAATTTTGGTCCATGAAATTTATTCGCATTTTGCGATTTACCCAAACGAAGGAATTCAGGGTATATGAGGTTGGCAGATCTTGTGTCATGCGGATGATTTTGACTGTGAGTTTTTAGTTTGTCAACATCGACACGATATCTTAATATATAGCTAAATTATTTCACATAGGAAAATATGCATGTTTTGCAAGTACTCAACTATACTTCTTTTTTTACACAAATTCAGGAATTAAGATAGCAAAAAACAATATTAACTTTTTTTGTGTGTGCGGTTCTCATACAAAATTTATTTGAATGTACGAAGGGGGGTATGCAGTATATTCCGCAGAGAAATAATACGGATGCTCTTCGTCGCTGTTTATAGTTGTCGAAGTGTGGTTGTATCTCGAGAACGGCATTGTGTGCATCTAAAGAGGGGTTACCATGTGCATACACACACACAAACACAGATAGGTACACACAAGAGGGAAAGAGAGAGCGAGTTGGGGTTGGGCCATTTCGGGTATCGATCTCCCTGGCTGCCTGGCGGAGAGAGAGAGTTTTGTCGTACAGTCGTATAATCGCACAATGTTGCGTGATCGCGGCTGTCGGACGATCGTCCCCTTATAAATGGGGTGCGCGTATTCCTGCGACTTAAAAAAAACGCCTCAAATCCACCGCCACCACGTGTTTCCTGCAGATTACAGTAATTACAAGCTCGCCTTTATTTTCGTCCCCCCCGCCAAACCAACTGGAAGGCGCTTTCCGTGTCACGACCTCTCGCTGAATTACAGTCTCGCGTCCACAAAATATTGTAATCCGAACGCTAATTGATTGCTTTAAATAACTTAATGTGCTTATTTTAACGTTTTTATCGCAACGACACGATATTTGCGTGAATCGAAGTTTTTTGATTACTAACCATATCAAGTTATGATTAAATTGTGACTTGTGTGACTTCTTAACTTGTGTGACTTCATAACTCTCAAAAGCGTAGAAAAAAAACTTAGTGCGGATCTAGTGCAAAATAAAAAATCAACTTAATACCTGCAGAAAATAAAGCGACGGCTTTCGCTTCATTTTCTGCGGTATTAAGGCCCAGTTGCACCAAAAACGTTGAACCCGAGTTCAAGCTGAACTTGAGTTCAAGATGACAGTTCGTATTGTTCTAATGTCTCTTTGAACTGAATTCAGAGTTTGAACTGGTTCAACTCTGAACTTCAGTTCAAAGTGACATTAGAACAATAGGAACTATTGTTTGGTGCAACTGGCCCTAATTTGTTTTTTATTCTGCACTAGTTCTGCACTAAGTTGGTTTTCTATGCTTTTGAGAGTTGATTTCAGAAGTCACACAATTCACAATTTAATCACAACTTGATATGGTTAGTAATCAAAAAACTTCGATTTAAGGGGTGATACCTACTTGCGAGGCTGAAAAAATGCGGAATTTCGGGATTTTTTTTCTCGAAAACGAAACAAGATAGGAAACTGCAATTATACCAGTTTATTGGTTGTACATTGGTCTTTAATTAGGAATTTTTTCCACCTCTTTGGACCACCTGGGGGCCCGTGGCGCAGCTCCCTGCAGAAGACCTTTTTCAAAAGGCGTTTGGCGGTGACCGCGCTTGCATGTGTAAAAATCATCTGAAATCAAAATTTTCAATGGCGCTGCATTGAGAATGAGTAAAAGCGGTCATTGATCGGTGGGTTTTGGAAACATTTTTTTTTTGAGAAAATGGCGGCCTCCTGAATGAAAGTCATTTTTTCGAGGCAAAAAGTGTCTTTGATCGGCTGTAAAAAATCGAAAATAAATAATAGGCAAAATCCGAACGATCAACGACTAGAAAAAAGGTTTCTGATAGGAGACGCAAAGGCTCGTTCAAATTAAATGAATACACGTTGAGTTATCGCGGTCACCGACTTTGAAAAAGTGGTTTCGAGATAATCGCGTTTGAGATGTGTTTTCGGTGTTATAAGTGATTAATTGTTGGCACTTACACGGACTCAGTTTTTGAGGTTATGTCACTAAATGTAAACACGGTCATGCGCATCCCAGTGCCTCTTTTCTATTTGGGCAGCAGTACGCACGCTTTGTTCCGCGCACAGCTGGCGCGCGCTACCTGCTCCGGCAGGGGTGTCGACTACCTTTACATAATCTCGCATAACTTCGACAATTTGTTTCCAATCGACATGAAACTTTGGGAAAATATTCTTCAATGTGTACACTTTCGAATTCCGCAATAAACAAACAAATCGATTTTTTGAACCATTGCAGGTAGGTATCACTCCTTAAGTCTGTTCAAAACACAATTGTTTTTCCTTCTGGAAACTGCGAGAAAGTAGATAATTCAAAAACTACATTACATATGTTTATTTTTTTCCTAAATAAACTCTAAAAAGTATAGCTGTTTAAGTACTACAGAACTCGGCTCACGCTTCATATATGAGTGACAATTTTAAATGAGCTCAGTTCATAGCAAAACTCCTGTTAATTCTAGAAACTCGGATGAACCAGATAATCAAAAACTATCTTCTATGGGTTAAGTTATAGTTTTTCCTAAATCAACTCGAAAAAATATAGGAATATAACGTAGTGCAGAACTCGGCTTACGCCTCAGTTCATAAGAAAACCCTTGTTAGTTCTAGATCTGATGAACCAGATAATCAAAAACTAGAGATGAGCAAAACGGTTCACTTATGTGAGTGGTTCCGAACCGGTTCGTTTCTTTTAGTGAACCGGTTCTTTAAATCGGTTCAACAGTTCCTTGAGTACATATTTATGTTTTCATTTACTTTATGTCACATGTTATGTTTTCGTATATATTATACAGCGTGAGGTTTTTTATGTTCTCTATGGGAATCTCGGAAACTATAAGAGATAGAAAAACTCTGTCTATCTCTCGCTTTTTTATTGTCTGATATAGTATCAAAGTATTTTAAAATCATTGCACATGATAGCCTTGTGGTTATTTTACATGATAAGAAACCTTTTTTGTATATTTTATTTATGTAGTTGTTCCAAAAAGGCAGTTTTTAAATTTTGATCGACATGACTATACAAGTTTGCTCATTCTTAACTTGTTTTTAAATCTATGTTTCTCAATTATTAAAATTGAAAGAAAAACAGTAAACATGTCACACTTAATAATAAAATTGTATCAGGTTTTTACTTTCCCCCATACGCAAATCAAACGGAAAGTATTAAAGTCGATTTTAATTCAAAAATATAATTATATTTCCATATTAAGGTCCCACGAGTTGATTAAGACCACTTAGGTCCCACGAGATGATTAAGACCACTTTTTTGAAAAATGTCTAAGAGTAAACTACCACTTCCGGTTTACGCATTTTCACCAAAAGTTGATCGAACACTACTTTTGTAATAAAAAGCTTAAGTTTATAGTGTTATCTTAACAGCTCAATCGGTTTAGACTTTATTGTGGCGACAGAAGGACTTCTGTAGCCACAAAAAAGTCTGAACTGATTGAGCTGTTAAAATAACACTATAAGCTTAAGCTTTTTATTACAAAAGTGGTATTGGATCAACTTTAGGTGAAAATGCGTAAACCGGAAGTGGTAGTTTACTATTAGCATTTTTTTGGATTTTTCTATGATATTGATATATAAAATAATCTTGTTAGGAAAAGTTGTAGATAATCGAAAAAATAGTATTTAATACGTATTCACTTTATAATGCAGCTCTTTTAGTTATTTTATTAATATTGTTTTAAAAATGTGAATTTTTGAATTAATTACTCTGAATAAGTAGGCTATTGCTATACATAACGTTAGTTTGACTTTGTCATGATTAATATTTCGTGGAAAAATGAAAACATAAGTGAGGCTTACGAACAAAGTTTAACAGAAACAAGAAACATTTGTTGAAAAATAGGGTAGGTTTATGTTATACGAATATTCTCTTAATTGTATAGATCATAAATATTTTCAAAAATTCTGAATAGCAAACCAGTTTCTATAAGCACCCGGTTATTAATTAGTAACACTGAAAGTCGTTAATAACAAATAAAATATCTGATTCTGTGTTATTTTATTTAAACATAATGTTTTGATGTGTTTTTTGAACTTTTGTTTAAACGTTGATAATAAAACAACAATAATAAATAATCAATTGTTTTAATGTGAAACGAGTGTTTTTCCACTCCCAGACTAAGCATGAAGTAAAATTTCGAGTTTAGAAAAGCCTGAAAATTTGGCTCGGGCGCGTAGCGAAGCGGAGCGCCCAAGCCAAATTAGGCTTTTCTAAGCTCGAAATTTTACTTCATGCGCCACGCGTACACAATACTGGTTTAATGTGAAATTGTCTTTAACCAATCGACAATTAAAAAAAGGTTAGGATGTCAATTATCATCAATTGTTTAAATGACGGAAAAGTGCCATGACGGACACATTTTAATTTTTTTAATTTAATTCATTTATTTACGCTATCACTTTTGTACAATCAATATACATTTAAGTATAAAATAGTATATGTGAAACTATAACAATATTAATATGTATATCACAATGAGCACTCTATATAAAAAAAAATATAATTATAAAACAGACTTAAAATAAGACAAACAACAGACTATAAATGAAACAAACAACAGATTAAAATGCCAAGTTTTAAAGTTGAAAAATAAGTTAAACAAATTACTGACAAAAACAATCAGCAAGCATTATATAAACCAAGTATGAAATATATACAGGGTCGCTACAAAGTATGGAAACACGGCTCTCACGTGAAAACGGCTAAAATCAGAACCACCAAAATTGGGATTTCTAAATGGGATATTTTCTTGAACAATTTGGCGTGAAAAAATCAAAAATGATTCTCAGAATTTTCACATACGGACGCCATCTTGAATTTTTTAAATGGAATTCGTTTTTTTTATTTTACAACTTTTATAGACCTTAATTCTGATTACAACCATATACCTTTTTTTAAAAATACTTGTCTTTTCAACGATAAACCGGACTTTGAAAAGTATGGAAACAGCGAAATATTTTGAGAACGGTTTATCGGAATGTCCTGAAATGTTGCAAAGGTTTAGAGTACGTTAAGGCCTTCAACTTGCATTTTTTATTTTTTCATATTCATTTGTTTTGTAAATATTCTATTTTTGGTCGAAACTTAAAAATAAAAAATAACAATTTCAACTTAAAAAAATAGTTGCCTTTGAAAACAGTTTTCATTAGCCTGTCAAACTTGTGAAATACATTAGTAAGTAACTGGTTGTTGCAAAAATGCCACATTTGAGTGAAACGGATCGCATAGAGATTCTCATGATGATTGGGTGTGGGGATAGAAAACGAGACTTTGCCGAAGCTGCTAATCTTTTCAACGTAAATCATCCAGATCGAGCACCTATTTCCAGGTCAGTTGCATTTAAAACATGGAATAGGTTTAATGAAACTGGAACTGTTAAAAATCGTCCAAAAGTTGGACGACCAAAAACTGTTACAAATGAAGAAAATTCGTTTAATCTTATGATAGATGTAGTTGAAAATCCAAAAACTTCGGTGCAGCAATTGGCTTTCAATAACAACATGAGCAGGAGATCAGTTCAAAAAATAATGCAAAAGTATCATCCCTACAAAATTCAGCTGCTACAAGAATTGAATGAAGATGACCTTGATCGCAGAATTGAATTTTGCGAAACAATGATGAATAGGATAAACCAGGACGCCAATTTTATTAACCGTGTGCTCTTTTCCGATGAATCAACTTTCTGGTTAAATGGACAAGTTAACCGCCATAACTGTAGATGCTGGTCAAACAAAAATCCACATTGGATGGAGCAGATTCATACGCAGCGTCCACAAAAAATTAATGTTTGGTGTGGTATAATTGGGCAGCATATTATCGGCCCTTTTGTTATTAATGGCAATTTGACATCTGAAACATATTTACAGCTTTTGCAAGAACAGGTTGTTCCCAGACTTAGACAAATATTCCCAAATTATGAAACTCAGGCTAATCCAGCTGAAAATATATGGTTTCAGCAAGACGGAGAACCAGCTCATTTCGGACTAATAGTACGTGAATATTTAGACGTAACTTTTCCCGGCAAATGGATAGGCAGGAGAGGAACAATTGAATGGCCTGCCAGGTCGCCCGATTTAACTCCACTTGCTTTTCTCCTGTGGGGACATTTGAAAAATCGAGTTTATAACAACAGGCCACACAATATACAAGAATTAGAAGAACGCATAAGAACCGAAATTGCAAATATTCGTCCTAATATTTTAACTAGTTCATTACAACACTTTGTCCAGCGTATTCATTACTGCCAAGAAGTTATTGGAGAGCACTTTGAACATATATTGTAAAATAAAAAATCATTTATTGTTTAATATTTTATTTTTTCATTTGAATGTTTAATATTTTTTTAAGTTTTGATCAAAAATAGAACATGCATTTGTGGTATTGCAGCATTTAAAAAAAGTACTCGTTTGGCTGTTTCCATACTTTCCAAAGTCCGGTTTATCGATGAAAAGACAAGTATTTTTAAAAAAAGGTATATGGTTGTAATCAGAATTATAAGGTCTATAAAAGTTGTAAAATAAAAAAAAATCTAATTCCATTTAAAAAAATTCAAGATGGCGTCCGTATGTGAAAATCCTGAGAATCATTTTTGATTTTTTCACGCCAAATTGTTCAAGAAAATATCCCATTTAGAAATCCCAATTTTGGTGGTTCTGTTTTTAGCCGTTTTCACGTGAGAGCCGTGTTTCCATTCTTTGTAGCGACCCTGTATAATCATTTGTTTATATCTGACAAACACATACGACGCAAGCCATTCTTAAATACAGAGAATAACACAAACTTACATTTTTAAATGGAAACCATAGTAACATTTCATTTTGCAAACCGATTCAGGAGCGGATCCTAACTCGGTCACAAACTGTTTCGTGAGTGTATCACTCCTAAACCGCTCATTTTGCGAGCCGGCTCAGGAGCGGATCCCAACTCACTCACGAACCGTTTCGCGAACCGGTTCAAGAGCGGATCCGCTCCTGAACCGCAACTTCTTTTTTTGCGAACCGGTTCAGGAGTGTTCTTTTTAGTAAACCGGTTAAATAAAGTGCTTCAGAAGTGGATTGCCCATCTCTATCAAAATCTATATTGTACGAGGTTAATTTTTTTTCCAAAATCAACTCTGAAAAGTATAGAAGAACAACTTAGTACAGAACTAGGCTTAAGCAACAAAAACAACACCCGTTAGTGCCGGAATTTCTGAGAAACAAACTTTATACCGTACAGGCACTTAATTTCTAAAAATGTGGAACTTGATAAGTTGCACGTTGGCACAGTTGAGCACAAAACTCGCTTTAAGCCATGCTTTTGAAACCGTAGAAAGCCTGCTTAAAGCTCAATCCGAGTGAATCCGAAAAATGAAAACATAAGTGAGGCTTACGAACAAAGTTTAACAGAAACAAGAAACATTTGTTGAAAAATAAGGTTATACAATTATTCTCTTAATTGTATAGATCATAAATATATTCAAAAATTCGGAATAGCAAACCAGTTTCTCTAAGCACCCAGTTATTAATTAGTAACACTGAAAGTCGTTAATAACAAATAAAATATCTGATTCTGTGTTATTTTATTTAAACATAATGTTTTGATGTGTTTTTTGAACTTTTGTTTAAACTTTGATAATAAAACAACAATAATAAATAATCAATTGTTTTAATGTGAAACGAGTGTTTTTCCACTCCCAGACTAAGCATGAAGTAAAATTTCGAGTTTAGAAAAGCCTGAAAATTTGGCTCGGGCGCGTAGCGAAGCGGAGCGCCCAAGCCAAATTAGGCTTTTCTAAACTCGAAATTTTACTTCATGCGCCACGCGTACACAATACTGGTTTATTATGAAATGGTCTTTAACCAATTGACAATTAAAAAAAGGTTAGGATGTCAATTATCATCAATTGTTTAAATGACGGAAAAGTGCCATGATGGACACATTTTAATTTTTTTAATTAACCCGTTAGTGCCGGAATTTCTGAGAAACAGACTTTATTCCGTACAGGCACTTAATTTCTAAAAATGTGGAACTTGATAAGTTGCACGTTGGCACAGTTGAGCACAAAACTCGCTTTAAGCCATGCTTTTGAAACCGTAGAAAGCCTGCTTAAAGCTCAATCCGAGTGAATTGATTTTATTGGATTAATTCATTATAGAACTCGTCTTTCAGATTGTCTCGCGTTATTTAGGCCGATTCTGTGAGCCCATTGTTGAATTTATCGTATACACGTTGTCCCCTGATATTTTGAATATGAGTAATGTAATGTATTTTTAGGCAATGTGATCTCGTTCTTCTCGATTTTTAACAGGTTGCCATGATTGTTACTGCAAAATATATGTCAATTTGTCTCAGATAGCTTTAAATTTAATACACTTAAGTTAAAATCTTTGTCCTTTTCAAAATGTTAACAACGGAATAGAAAACTTAAATTATTGTTGAATAGTTTTATGGAGGCCATTCCATGAATGAAATGGCAAATAATTTGTTTATTTTGGCATACGATGTGACAGTAAAAACCAGTTCAGTCTTCCATGTTACACATTTGTCTGAGGACACTGGCTCTGTAAATCCACCATGTAAGTGCTTAAAGGAACGGAAGCCGTAAAGTGAAGAAACTTTGGTAAAATGTGGGAAATTATGGTTCGCAATATAATAACACAAAATGACACTATATTAACAAGAGCCCCTGTAGAAAACCAGAAATGTATGCTGACCGATTGACCATGGTCGTTGAATAGAATTTTATTAAGATGTGATGGATAGAGTAATCTTCAATTATGAATTTCTTCGAAATATTCTTTTTATTTTTTTTATTTTGGGGTTTTACGTCATCTATTTCCGCTGCTAAGGCCAATCATGACGCCGGAGATTAGGTCTACAGCTATTCGGGAATTTTGCCGAACCCGGTGGGAGTTCCAACCCACCGGTAGGGATCTTTAACGCAACATCCAGGCAGTACACGGGTCCTATATGCATTTAACGTCATATCCGAGAAGACGGAGTGTTTGGCATTTTTATCCTAACCTATATAAATGCAGACAACTTGTTAGGCCGGTATTTGAACCCCGGTCCGTGGCGTGACAGTACAACACTCTAACCACTACACTACCAAGCTGCCCTTTGAAATATTCTGTTTAGTGACGAATCTACTTTCCCATTACATGGTCGTCATAATCCTTAACTAGTAAGATACTGGTCCCAAGAAAACAAGCTCCGAAAAATTAATTTAAGAACTTAGTACCGCCAAAAACTTAACATTTGGACAGGTATTCTTTGGGACACTATAATAGGACCATTTTTTATTGACCGGAATCTAAATGGCCAAAATTATTTGGAGCTGCTTGAGAACCAGGTGGTACCAGCAGTACAAAGCTTACAGATACTGGTATCAGCATGACGGATGTCCTGCTAGGGCGACTAGGGAATATTCAAATTAAATAATTCTTCGTTGCATCATAAGCATCAAAGGAGACATAAAATGGCCACCAAGATCTCCTGATTTATCTCCAAATGATTTTTTGTTTGGGGCCATATACAGCAAACAATTTATACCCATCAGCATCAAAGAGCTAACATCGTGGATGACCTGAGGATAAAAAATTCTTCTAGTCACACAAAATATCACTCCTGTGACGTTAAGAGACATACGATAAGAATGCTATGATCGTCTGTAATATTGTTTAGTTAAACAAGGAAATAAAAATGAATGAACATTCAATAAGATGAACATTGTAGCTATTTTTGATTCGTTAAGTTAGCATTGTGTTTGTTAAAAATTAAGTATAATTTGTTATATTAAAATATCGTGTAAATATTTTTAAAATTTCAGGGGATTTGTAATATTAAAATATCGTCCATATATGCTTTTGAGTTTCGTGAAGAGTATAATCAATAAATAATTAACACTGTTGTATACTTTCTTTACACTTTAAGTGTGAAGAAAGAATACAACAGTGTTGATTATTTATTAAAATAAACTCATGATTTTCAGTACAATAAGTCACCTAGGCTGCAGTGCATCCGGATCCGAAAGGAAGACGGCCCCCACAGGAAAAAAAAAACAAGATTTCAGGAGACAACGCGTTACTCATATTCAAAATTTCAGGGGACAGCGTGTATGTTATTCTTTAATCTCAAAAACTAAGTATGACTGTGGTGTTAAAGAAGAACATATACGTCAAATTTAACATTTCGCTTACGAAATCAGCCTGATTATTACTCGAAATATTTAGATTTATATAATAGCTCGAATCCTTTCAGAAATCATCCTGTAAAATGCGTTTTATGTATCACATTAAAAATATTACTTTAGCAAAAACATTATTTGTTTGTATATTCATAACTAATTATATTCTCTATATTTTTACAGGTACGTGTATTCCAACATCCTTTCAAAACCCTGCTATTTTGGTAAGACAGTATTTTAAAAATTATTATAAACTAATTTTATAATTATACAACATTTAGATTAGAGTCGAGACATTTTACATACGAGATATTTTACTTTACCTAATATCTGCCCTAGGCTTTTTCCTATACTGATCATAAACAAAAGAGATAAGGTGAAAAGTGTTTAGGTAAAAGTTTTGTGATTTTTCATTATCTACAACTTTTGTTTAAAACACTTTTTAAAAAACTATAAAATAATGTGATGCATTGAGCAATAATAAATTTATAAAATTTCCAAAAGATATTGTTTAAAAATGTTTATAAAAAAGTTTTAAATCAGCAAATATATGTTGAAAAAGAAAAATAGTATCAACATCTTTTTGCATATTCTTCAGTCTCACAGAGTTCTTAATGATTTCATAGTTTTTCGTGCTAACATAATTGAAATCGGGTTAATAAAAAACCGAAAAATTTAACGATTTCTGGTGATTTTTTACATATGTCTTTTATACATTTGATGGTTTAGAGTTGGCAACACTGCCCCTAGGGGTATTCGGCTAAGAGAAATAAAGTTCCTGTCTAAACAAAAATTCATAAAAGCTTCAAAGTCGAAATTAGGTATCCGTCGAAATTAGGTTTCAGCCTAATAGGAAATCCGCCACTGATTCGGATATCAATTTGAAAACATAAGTAAATTTAAAAACCGAGAAGTTGGCCATAGATTTCCAGCCACGAATCCGGCGCCTCCACCATTTATAAAACTATAATTTTACCAACGTATTACAACGAATACAATAAAATTTCATAGAAACAATTGATAATTTAATTAAACGTAATGCTGAGATAGCTCTTACAACTTTTAAAAGTTATGATTTAGCATCTAGCATTAAAATTTGTATCTGTGATAAAAGAGGACATTTCAAACATTTTAAAAATGCTGTTTGGGGAGGTTTAGAAACGATTTTTATAGCCACAAATGTCCTCAGTAGTGTTATTACCAATATAAAACAATAATTGGAGGACCATCTTTCTTCAATTTTTTTTAACATGTTTTTCTAAAACGCCCACCTGAAGACATGGCTTATTTTTCGAAAAATAGAAAGTTGGTGTTTGGGGCCTTTTAGAAATGATTTTGTTGGCCACAAATGTTCTCCATAGTATTAGTAACCATATTAAACAACAATTGGAGGACCATCTTTCTTCAATTTTTTTTAAACAATTTTTTTCCAAACCGCTCACTTGAAGACATGGCTAATTTTTCGAAAAATAAAAAGTTGGTGTTTGGGGCCTTTAGAAATGATTTTGTTGGCCACAAATGTTCTCTATAGTATTAGTAACAATATTAAATAACAATTGGAGGACCATCTTTCTTAATTATTTTTTTAATTTTTTTCCATACCGGTCACCTGATGACATGGCTTATTTTTCGAAAAATAAAAAGTTGGTGTTTGGGTCCTTTTAGAAATGATTTTGTTGGCCACAAATGTTCTTCTTAGTATTAGTAACCATATTAAATAACAATTGGTGGACCATCTTTCTTAATTTTTTTTAAACATTTTTTCTCCAAACCGCTCACCCATGTCTTCAGGTGAGCGGTTTGGAAAAAAATTGTTTAAAAAAAATTGAAGAAAGATGGTCCTCTAATTGTTATTTAATATGGTTACTAATACTATTGAGAACATTTGTGATCAACAAAATCATTTCTAAAAGGCCCCAAACACCAACTTTTTATTTTTCGAAAAATAAGCCATGCCTTCAGATGAGCGGTTTGGAAAAAAATTGTTTAAATAAAATTGAAGAAAGATGGTCTTCCAATTGTTGTTTAATATTGTTACTAATACTATGGAGAACATTTGTGGCCCACATAATCATTTCTAAAAGACCCCAAACACCAACTTTTTATTTTTCGAAAAATAAATGTCCTCAGATGAGCGGTTTGTAAAAAAATAGATTAAAAAAAATTGAATATAGATGGTCCTCCAATTAATGTTTAATATGGTTACTAATACTATGGAGAATATTTGTGGCTAACAAAATCATTTCTAAAAGGCCCCAAACACCAACTTTTTATTTTCGAAAAATAAGCCATGTCTTCAGATGAGCGGTTTGGAAAAAAATAGTTAAAAAAAAATTGAAGAAAGATGGTCCTCCAATTGTTGTTTAATATGGTTACTAATACTATGGAGAGCATTTGCGGCCAACAAAATCATGTCTAAAAGGCCCCAAACACCAACTTTTTATTTTTCGAAAAATAAGCCATGTCTTCAGGTGAGCGCTTTATAAAAAAAAAATGTGTAAAAAAAATTGAAGAAAGATGGTCTTCCAATTGTTGTTTAATATGGTTACTAATACTATGGAGAACATTTGTGGCCAACAAAATCATTTCTAAAAGGCCCCAAACACTAACTTTTTATTTTCGAAAAATAAGCCATGTCTTCAGATGAGCGGTTTGGAAAAAATAGTTTAAAAAAAACATGAAGAAAGATGGTCCTCCAATTGTTGTTTAATATGGTGACTAATACTATGGAGAACATTTGTGGCCAACAAAATCATTTCTAAAAGGCCCCAAACACCAACTTTTTATTTTTCTAAAAATAAGCCATGTCTTCAGGTGAGCCCTTTGTAAAAGAATTGTTTAAAAAAAATTGAAGAATGATGGTCCTTCAATTGTTGTTTGATATGGTTACTAATACTAAGGAGAACATTTGTGGCCAACAAAATCATTTCTAAAAGGCCCCAAACATCAACTTTTTATTTTTCGAAAAATTAGCCATATTTTCAGGTGAGCGGTTTGGAAAAAAAATGTTTAAAAAAAATTGAAGAAAGATGGTCCTCTAATTGTTGTTTAATATGGTTACTTATACTATAGAGAACATTTGTGGCCAACAAAATCATTTCTAAAAGGCCCCAAATACCAACTTTTAATTTATCGTAAAATTAGCCATGTCTTGAGGTGAGCGGTTTGGAGAAAATTGTTTAAAAAAAATTGAAGAAAGATGGTCCTCTAATTGTTGTTTAATATGGTTACTAATACTATTGAGAACATTTGTGGCCAACAAAATCATTTCTAAAAGGCCCCAAACACCAACTTTTTATTTTTAGAAAAATAAGCCATGTCTTCAGGTGAGCGGTTTGTAAAAAAATTGTTTAAAGAAAAAATGAAGAAAGATGGTCCTCCAATTGTTATTTAATATGGTTACTTATACTATGGAGTACATTTTTGGCCAACAAAATCATTTCTAAAAGGCCCTAAACACCAACTTTTTATTTTTCGAAAATAAGCCGTCAACAGGTGAGCGGTTTTGAAAAAAAATGTTTAAAAAAAAATTAAGAAAGATGGTCCTCCAATTGTTATTTAACATTGTTACTAATACTATAGAGAACATTTGTGGTCAACAAAATCATTTCTAAAAGGCCCCAAACACCAACTTTTTATTTTTCGAAAAATTAGCCATGTCTTCAGGTGAGCGGTTTTGAAAAAAAATGTTTAAAAAAGTTAAAGAATGATGGTCCTCCAATTGTTGTTTAATATGGTTACTAATACTATGGAGAACATTTGTGGCCAACAAAATCATTTCTAAAAGTCCCCAAACACCAACTTTCTATTTTTCGAAAAATAAGCCTTGTCTTCAGGTAGGCGTTTTAGAAAAACATGTTAAAAAAATTGAAGAAAGATGGTCCTCCAATTATTGTTTTATATTGGTAATAACACTACTGAGGACATTTGTGGCTATTAAAATAATTTCTAAACCTCCCCAAATAGCATTTTTAAAATGTTTGAAATGTCCTCTTTTATCACAGATACAAATTTTAATGCCAGATGCTAAATCATAACTTTTAAAAGTTGTAAGAGCTATCTCAGCATTATATTTAATTAAATTATCAATTGTTTCTATGAAATTTTATTGTATTCGTTGTAATACGTTGGTAAAATTATAGTTTTATCAATGGTGGAGGCGCCGGATTCGTGGCTGGAAATCTATTGCCAACTTCTCATCGGTAATTTGAAATAATCGAATACTTGAATATGTTTCAGTATGAATATTTGAACACTTTAAACTTGAAATAATCGAATATTTGAATATGTTTCAGTAAGAATATTCGAATACTTTACATTTGAAATAATCGATAATTTGAATGTGTTTCAGTATGAATATTCGAATCTTTTACATTTGAAATAATCGAATAATTGAATATGTTTCAGTATGAATATTCGAACACTTTAAATTTAAAAAAAATCCCAGTCTTAATTTATACTAATGTTAATACAAAAAGTCCCAAAATTATTTATAGCACAAATATTTAGTTGTAACTAGTTAAATACACTAATTTTTCAACGTTATTAGACACAGAAAACTTTCCCCATTTATAAGTGGGTTATTTCCCGCCCCCATCCCTCATATTTCCACCACCACTGCAGATAAGGGCGGGCTGTAGCTTGCAGCGGTGGCGGTGGCGGCGGCGACGTCGGAATGATATCTGCAGGTAAAATGAAATATAAATGATGTACAAACATGTAGCCGAAGTATAAAAACCCAAGTGAGTACCTCTTAAAATAATGAAATTTCTCCAACAGAGTGACACACACACTCGTCTCTCTCGTTCTCCCTCTCTCTCTCTTTGCTTTTTTCGCTCATATTTTTCCCTTTGATGTCCCGTCTGCAGATTAATGTTTTATGCTTTGCATATTTTCCTACTGCGTCTCTCAATTACGTCGAAACGCTTCCGCCACTTTCCCCCCATTTCGTATTTACTATTCCTCGCAAAATATGCTCACTTTATACTCTCGACAATTTATATATAGACAAATATATTTACGTAACTATCAATTATTTACTATCAAAATTTAAAACCTAATATTTTTTGAGATGTAATTTGCCACACTTGGTATTTTCTTAGTGATAAACCATTTTTATGTTAGGGTGTGTTCGGTTGTTTAATTCCCGCGAAAAGGGCTAAATGTAGAATATTTTATTTATGATTTATATTTTGAATATTCGCGCGCTTGGAAAGTGCGCGCGTAAGGGGTGACGCTCATAGCGCTACTTGCAGAGAAGAAGTCGAGTGAGACGCGTGCAACGCGAGTGTGTTCGTTGAAATTCAACTACAACTTAAAAAGACTATCGTGTCTTTATTCCATCCAACCACCAGAGCACACATAACGCAAAACCGGGGTAAGTCACACTCAAAACACCACTTCCCAGCGGGATCCGTAGATCAGTAAAATAAATAATTAGTGTAAGCGCCTGTATACGCGCATCACAACCCTTCAGCCAAAAACTAAAGTTGTGAATACAGGGGGTATTGAATAGAAACCAAACTCATTTCATGATAACTCATTCATATTATTTTTTTAATAACTTCATAAAAATTCAATCAAGCTCATGAATCTCTGAACATAGCTAGAGTTTTAGTTTTGATATATCTCAATTCTGGGCTGGGAATTTTTAGTTTTTCTGTAGACTAAAACGGTCGTAAATGTGGTGTTTTCTGAACTTTAAACCGGACAGAATATAATAATAAAATTTAGTTCAAAATTTGATCACTTGATATGCAATAAACAAGGAAACTTATAGATTTATCAATGAGACGGTATAATTTATTTTTTCTATAATTGAACTTTTTTGGGGAGCAAACATTTCAAGTTTTGCTGTAAATATATCAAGTTGAGAGGGCAATGAGTGCGCTCTTTCTCTCTTTCTCTCTCTCTTTCTCTCTTTCTCTTTCTCTTTCTCTTTCTCTTTCTCTTTCTCTTTCTCTCTCTCTCTCTCTCCATATCTCTTTATCTCTTTCTCTCTCTCTCCACATCTCTCTATCTCCATATCTCTTTCTCTCTCTCTCTCCATATCTCTCTATCTCGTTCTGTCTCTCACGGTGCGCGTTTTCCGTTTGCGAAACGAAAGCCCTGAAAATGTAATCCCTTAAAATTCAATAAATTGTTATGAAACTTCGCTCATTACCCATAATTTCCCATCATCGCGAAATGATTGCCCGGATTTAGCTTTAACAACGGGCACGTGATGTGAGCGATACGAGTTTTATTGCCCGATCCCAGAGCCAGCTGAATACAAATTATTCATACTCTGAACTTGAAGTGGATGAGGATGGTTATAACAATGAAATGATTTAATTATCATACATGCCAGTTACATGGATATAATGATAATAATTTATTTCCTATCCAGCGGGGTAATTAACAATTTTACCGCCTGGAGTTCGTTTTAATTCGGGGGACAGTGACGTCAACGTGTGATGGCAGCGATAGCCGCGTGCTATTGGTTGTTCAATTTCAAGGGACAGTGATGTCAACAAATTCAATTCAAATTCAAATTCAAGAATGTGACGTCAATGGCTGATCGCGTGCTATTGGTTTTTCAAATTTATGAAACAGTGACGTCAACGTGTGCTGCTATCACGCTTTGGAGACACTGTCTCTTCAATTTGAACGACCAATGGCATGCGTCTATTGCTGCGATCACATGTTAACGTCACTGTATCTTGAACACTTTATAATGAAATTATTTAATGACAAACAACAATGAAATTATTTAATTATCATACATGCCAGTTACATGAATATGATGATAATAATTTATTTCCTATCCAGCGGGGTAATTAACAATTTTACCGCCTGGAGTTCGTTTTACTTCGGGGGACAGTGACGTCAACGTGAGAACTCAGCGATAGCCGCCTGCCATTGGTCATTCAATTTCAAGGGACAGTGACGTCAACAAGAGATTGCAGCGATAAACCCATGTCATTAGACATTTAAATTCAAGAAAGTGACATCAATGTGTGATCGCGTGCTATTGGTTTTTTAAAATTATGAGACAGTGACGTAGACGTATGCTGCTATCGCGCTTTGGCGTCACTGTTAACGTCACTGTCTCTTGAATTAGTCGATAGCGAACACTATACAATGAAATTATTTGATGACAAACAACAATAAAATTATTAAATTATCATACATGCCAATTACATGAATATAATGATAATTATTTATTTCCTATCCAGCGGGGTAATTTATAATTTAACCGCCTGGAGTTCGTTTTAATTCAGGGGACAGTGACGTCAACGTGTGATGGCAGCGATAGCCACGTGCCATTGGTCATTCAATTTCAAGGGACAGTGATGTCAACAAGAAATCGCAGCGATAAACCCATGTCATTGGTCATTCAAATTCAAGAAAGTGACGTCAATGGGTGATCGCATGCTATGGGTCTTTCAAATTTATGAGACAGTGACGTCAACGTGTGCTATCATGCTTGGCGTCACTGTCTTAAATTTGAACGACCAATGGCATGCGTCTATCGCTGCGATCACACATTAACGTCACTGTCTCTTGAATTAGTCGGTAGCGAACACTATACAATAAAATTATTTAATGACAAACAACAATGAAATGATTTAATTATCATACATGCCAGTAACATGAATATAATGATTATTATTTATTTCCTATCCAGCGGGGTAATTAACAATTTAACCGCCTGGAGTTCGTTTTAATTCAGGGGACAGTGACTTCAACGTGTGATGGCAGCGATAGCCGCGTGCCATTGGTCATTCAATTTCAAGGGACAGTGACGTCAACTAGAGATCGCAGCGATAAACCCATGTCATTGATCATTCAAATTCAAGAAAGTGACGTCAATGGGTGATCGCGTTCTATTGGTTTTTCACATTTATGAGACAGTGACGTGTGCTGCTATCACGCTTTAGCGTCACTGTCTCTTAAATTTGAACGAACAATGGCATGCGTCTACCGCTGCGATCAAACGTTAATTGAGGAGCAGATTTTCTATATGCATTTTGTCCATTATTTTACATTTTCAACTAAAGGTGGCGCCACAAATTATATATATCAGACTACAATATTACACAGAAATATACATTCTAAATGCATGTTGCCCCGTCTAAAATGAATCATGAAAATGTCCTAGACATTCTATGTGTAGTATGTCCAACGTTGAAAGACAAACTAATGGCAGTTTAGAAATATGGACTAACTGCCATTTGATCATCAACGCCTACTAAAGACAGTGTTCTTACAGCAGTTACAGTGTTTTGTTCCACTTAACGTTAGTGAAATAATATTAACAATTATGAATGACAATGAAGGGGAGCATGTTGTTGGGGATGTTGACCGTGGTAGCAGGAAGCGAAAAAGAAATATCAGCGCAAAAGAGCGTAAGAGTGAGGTTAGGTAAGTATTTATTTTTTTATTTTTTTTAAATGTGATCATTGCTGATCAATATTATCTCTTAAAGGCACTCAGACCATTTCCCTAATTTGGAAAATTTTGAAGTACTTTGCAATCATAAACGTAATGATTTTCGCTGCTCTGAGCTATCCCATGACGATATTAAAGCAATCAGAAAACTATTTTTTAAAACAAAGGATAAAAATGCACAGGATAATAAACTTGGGAATTGTATGGTAGTTGAAAAACCAATTAGAAGCAGAAATCGAAAAACTGAAGGAAAATCCCATGCTTTTACTATAAAATATCATGTAAGTTTTATTCTGTAATTTATTTCCAGCAGGATGCTATTATTTGTTATTATCTTTAGGTTTGGAAGGCCCAAGAAAAAATCAATATTTGCCAAAAATTATTTTTGGCAACGTTTAATGTAAGTCAGAGACGCCTAAATACTATCGCTAAGAAAATTCAATCTGGATGTGGTATTATTGAGAATCGCGGAGGAGACAAACGCTCGTCTAAGAATGTAGATAAACTTCAAAATGTGAAAAAATTTATAGGCAAATTAAAAGGACATGAAAGTCATTACGGGCGTGCTAAATCTCGCCGAATTTATCTATCTTCAGAAAATAATATTACTCTTTTGTGGAAAATGTACAACGAGAATGCAGTTGAAAATGTGAAAGTAAATTACAAGTACTTCAGTAGAATTTTTAATAATCATTTTAATATTGCATTTGGAAGCCCTGCCACTGATGTATGTGGGTTTTGTGTTAGAACCCAAACATCTATTAGTAATTGCAACGAAAATAATGAGTTAATGATACTAAAAACCAATTTACGCGTACATAAAGTACGAGCGAAACAATTTTTCAAACTCATGAAGGAGAAGCCTGTCCAAAGTGTTTCATATTGCTTCGATTTGCAACAAGTTCAGGTTTTACCGAAGGTACCAATCCAGGATGCTTTCTACGCTCAGCAACTATCTTTATATTGTTTTTGTGTTACTGACTTGGATATTAAAAAACTAGTATTCTACACCTGGATGGAAAATCAGGCAAAAAGGGGATTAGCAGAAACAAGTTCTGCTTTACACGATTTTCTAAACAAAGTAGAATTTGAGTCAGATATCAAACAAGTGAGACTATTCGCAGATGGTTGTGCCGGACAAAATAAAAATGCACACTTGATGCATATGCTTATGCTCTGGCTGTGCAACGACTCTCCAAAGACAATTGAATATGTGGAAGTGATATTTCCGGTACGAGGGCATTCTTATTTGCCTGCAGATCGTGTTTTTGGACAGATCGAAAAAGTTACACGGTGTCATAGTACAATTAAAACTCCCACAAAATATTATGACATTTACTCCAAGAAGGGAGAGGTTCGAAAACTAGGTACTGATTGGATTATTTTCGATATAAAAGCCGCGTTGAATTCTTTAAAGAAAATTGAAGGGATCAGTGCGGCTAAAAGAATTATTATTAAAAGATCAAAAAGTAAATCCGACATTTTGTTAAAAACCGAGTTATTTTATAGGAATGACGACCCAACTAAACATTTTCAAGCATTATTAAAACGCGGAAAAAAGCTTGTAAATATAAAGCTACCTACTGTTCAACTCCAAAATAAAATTAAACCAAAAAAACTTCAGAGTCTCTCAAAATTATTAGTCGAACTCTCGGGCCCAAATTGGTATAATGATCCCGAGCTCACATGGTTGCAGCCCATTATCTCAGACCAAAACAATCCAAATGACCAAAATAATACTGAGCAAGATTATGACGGTGAAGAAGATGAAATGTTATGCTGTGATTGTAATAATGATGAAGATGAATTTCCTGATATGTAAAATTTTCATAAAATAAAATAATACTTTTCTATTTTTTTGTCATAGTGTGATTACCAAGTCAGTCGAGTTGCTTTGTGTCATCAAACAAAATGCAGTTTGTCCCTGTGTGACAAACTAAATGCCGTTTGTCCCAGATTGACAAACTAAATGCCGTTTGTCCAACACATTTGTCAGTTTTTTTGGAAAATTGTCAAAGTTATATTTTTGGCATATGGGTACGATGATTATGTGATTTTAGATTTATTTTTTAGAAAAAACACCTTCTCAATAAATGTACCCACAAACTTGTAACAGTTTTTCTGTATTTCTGAAAATTGTTACTTTTGGACAAAATGCATATAGAAAGTCTGCTCCTCAATTGGTCATTCAATTTCAAGGGACAGTGACGTCAACATGAGATTGCAGCGATAAACCCATGTCATTGGTCATTCAATTTCAAGGGACAGTGACGTCAACATGAGATTGCAGCGATAAACCCATGTCATTGGTCATTCAAATTTAAGAAAGGCGCGCAAATGTGTGATCTCGTGTTATTGGTCTTTCAAATTTATAAGACAGTGACGTCAACGTGTGCTGCTATCGCGCTTTGGCATCACTGTCTCATAAATTTGAACGACCAATGGCATGCGTCTATCGCTGCGATCACACGTTAATTGGTCATTCAATTTCAAGGGACAGTGACGTCAACAAGAGCGTCTATCGCTGCGATCACACGTTAACGTCACTGTCCCTTGAATTAGTCGGTAGCGAACACTACAAAATTCTGATATTTATTAAAATTTAGTACAACCATACATTTGCAATTTCACGTCTATGTTATATGCATACATAAATCATATCTGATATTTTATTCCTTCTGACAGTTGAGCATAAACTTGATATTTACAGTTGAAAAAATTCAATAAAAGACCGATATTATCGGATCAGGCGTAATTTGTGTAAATAATGAACGGCCATTTCCGAACACATCCATTCCAGATAAACAAGTCGTTATTACTGTTTTCTATTAGTTATTGATCCGTTTTTATTTCAGTGATTTGTACACTGTTCCCCTTGAATAAATAAGCTGTTATTGCTCCCGGTTTTTATTAGTTATTACTACTTCTATCCCACTTGTTTTCTCTATCCATCTCAACGAGTATAATTTCGTTTGAAGTTTTCATTTTACAACTTTAACAATATATTACACATGATATATACTCTCGCAGTATCAATATTGCAGTTTAACGAGTTTTCCCCAATTTTTTTTAATTTAACATATTTCTAGTTGCTTATATTAAAAAAATTTCGGATAATATTGGGGAAAAATTATAGTATATGATTTAAGAGAAATGGTACTGGATGATTATTTAGAGTTGCCAACCTACAATATATTACATAGCACTCTAAGGTTTTATTTTATTGAACATCCGATAGAATTGACATTTAGTCTATAATAACACATGATATTTAGATTATTCTGATAGTTGACAATCGTGACATAACTCTGTGTAAAATTCCAATGTCTTCACTTGAAATCAGTGTTTTATACGCGTGGCGCATGAAGTAAAATTTCGAGTTTAGAAAAGCCTGAAAATTTGGATTTGCCGGGGCGCGACTCGCTTCGCTCGCGCGCCCCGGCAAATCCAAATTTTCAGGCTTTTCTAAACTCGAAATTTTACTTCATGCTTAATCAAGGATTGGAAACACTCGTTAAACAATAATCAATAAGTTATTTATCATTTATTGTTTAAATAAAAAAATATGCAGTTTAACGAGTATTTCCCATTTTTTTTAAGTTAACATATTTCCAGTTGCTTATATTAAAAAATGTCGGATAATATTGGGGAAAAATTATAGTATATGATTTGAGAGAAATGGTACTGGATGATTACACTACGAACTGCAAGAGAGTAAATTCGTGGATAATTACCATTATTAAAGGATACACAATTAATTAATGTATTGTATTTACTTAAATATTTTCAAGTTGTTTACTATTTTTTTATAATTTTTACGATTATATCATATGTTCAATAAAAAAAAATTCTTGAGTGTTATGATTTGATCTTTTTTTAAATGTATGTTGGCTACACGCTTTAGGAATTGTCATATAAAACGTCACACATGATTATTAAATGTATAATTTTAGAGTTGCCAACCTACAATATATTACATAGCACTCTAAGGTTTTATTTTATTGAACCTCCGATAGAATTGACATTTAGTCTATAATAACACATGATATTTAGATTATTCTGATAGTTGACAATCGTGACATAACTCTGTGTAAAATTCCAATGTCTTCACTTGAAATCAGTGTTTTATACGCGTGGCGCATAAAGTAAAATTTCGAGTTTAGAAAAGCCTGAAAATTTGGATTTGCCGGGGCGCGACTCGCTTCGCTCGAGCGCCCCGGCAAATCCAAATTTTCAGGCTTTTCTAAACTCGAAATTTTACTTCATGCTTAATCAAGGATTGGAAACACTCGTTAAACAATAATCAATAAGTTATTTATCATTTATTGTTTAAATAAAAAAATATGCAGTTTAACGAGTTTTTCCCATTTTTTTTAAGTTAACATATTTCCAGTTGCTTATATTAAAAAATGTCGGATAATATTGGGGAAAAATTATAGTATATGATTTGAGAGAAATGGTACTGGATGATTACACTACGAACTGCAACAGAGTAAATTCGTGGATAATTACCATTATTAGAGGGATATACAATTAATTAATGTATTGTATTTACTTAAATACTTTCAAGTTGTTTACTATTTTTTTATAATTTTTACGATTATATCATATGTTCAATAAAAAAAAATTCTTGAGTGCTATGATTTGATCTTTTTTTAAATGTATGTTGGCTACACGCTTTAGGAATTGTCATATAAAACGTCAGACATGATAATTTAAATTTACAATTTTAGAGTTGCTAACCTACAATATATTACATAGCACTCTAAGGTTTTATTTTATTGAACATCCGATAGAATTGACATTTAGTCTATAATAACACATGATATTTAGATTATTCTGATAGTTGACAATCGTGACATAACTCTGTATAAAGTTCCAATGTCTTCACTTGAAATCAGTGTTTTATGCGCGTGGCGTATGAAGTAAAATTTCGAGTTTAGAAAAGCCTGAAAATTTGGATTTGCCGGGGCGCGACTCGCTTCGCTCGCGCGCTCCGGTAAATCCAAATTTTCAGGCTTTTCTAAACTCGAAATTTTACTTCATGCTTAAGAAAAGTCGCAAAATCATGAATATTAAGATAAGTCGCAAAATGATGAGTACTAAGAAAACATCGAAAAATACGTCAAGTATCTTAAACTAGCCGGCCTTTATCTGATTTCGAATCAATCGCACTTTTCGCAAATAATTTTAATTTTAATGTTTATTCACTAATTGTCAAATACGTTAAACTATTGAAAAGGGGCACATCGTGCCTGAAATATACATTTAGAATTAAAATAAAACAGTGAAGATAAAGGAATTTAACTACTTACATATCTACAATTAGTCTTCTTAATTAAAACTTATTGTTCGCAGTTTATACGAACATTATCGCATTTTTATATATTATAAATTGATTTTGAGATATGTGAAGATCAAATTAATTTGACGAATAAAGCACTAATCACCTTTATTCACACTTTTTACAAATAAAAGTGTGAAGAAAGATTATTAGTGCTTTAATCTTCAAATTTATATATTATGTTTAAAGTTTTGCAAACTATTGTTTTAAATTCAAATAGCTTTAAATTTGAAATATTTATCTATAAATGTGTTTAAAAAATTGAGCTAAGCTTTAAATTTCGATATAGCGAGCGAAAATGAAATGCCTGACGCTCGAAATTGACAAAAATGTATATATTTTTTGAAACAGGATACTTACTGTATTTTTCTTTAAACATAGGTTAACAACAATCACTCAAACATTTATTTTTGATGTAATTTAGAGTGATTATTGACATACAAACATGTTTTGATTAATTCTTCGAAAAAAGAAAAAAAGATGGTCAAAATTGATTTCGTATGAATTTGATGCCCGAAATTCAAGTATGTTATTTTAGTGAAATATATGCTACACTGATATTCTTGTTGGAGTTACGTGAAGTGTTAGTTATAGATATGTAAGTAGCTAAATTCCTTTATCTTCACTGTTTTTAATTTTAATTCTAAATGTACATTTCAGGCACAATGTGCCATTTTTTAATAGTTAACCTTTTTTGAAAAAGATGTGCCTTTTTGCCTGAAAGGTACATTTAGAATTAAAATAAAACAGTGAAGATAAAGGAATTTAACTAATTGCATATCTATAGGTTACACTATTTAAATTCATTTGTAAAGTTATTTAAATTGAAAACACTTGGTATTGTCTCACAAATTAAAACATTATTCCGACTAGTTTCGGTTTGTTAGACCATTTTCAAAGGAATGTGCAGACAAAATTATTGTCAGATATATATATACCCATAGTTTTGTTTTAGGTAATAAGGGAAGTCGCAATTGGGGAATTCCAAATCTCGTAGTCGTTTACTTTGTTTTTTTCCATTTTTCTGGCCCTGTTAATCTCCAGGCCTTATTTTAGATTTAGTGTGTATCCCCTATTACCTGAATGCAAAATTTTAAAATTATGCGGATTAAAGAAGTGATTGAATGCGATGCAATGTTTGGAAAAGCCAGTTGTTGGTTTATTATCTAAAGCAGATTTTCTATGCTCTTTCATTCTGATTTCGAATGATCTGCCGGTTTGCCCAATGTTTCACCAAGTGCAGGATGAGAAATTAGTTCAAGAAATTAAATTAATTTGAAAAATAACACCGGTCAACACTAGTTTTAGTGCCGGGGTATTTCTAGCTGATTTCATATGAATTCGATTCCCCGAGTTTAAATATAGCATTCGTTTTTGCTTGGGAGTTTAAATTTCTAAGATATAACATTTTTGTACAAAATGCATTACACTGTTTTAAATTAACTCAAAAGTTGACCTGTCTCAACAGTATTTTTGGTGCTGGGGTATTTGGAGCTGATATCATATGAAGTTGATGCCCTGAATTCCCAAGGAGGTCAAACTTCTAAGATAAAACACTTAAGTATAAACAAATTTAACATAAAGAAAAATTGAATTTGTCAATAGTTTGCAGAATATTTACAAAATATAAGAAATGAATTAAATTATTATCGACTTTCTGCAAAAATTTGGTCTCACTGAGACGTCTCCAAATATTCATTGAAACAACTACTTCTCGAGCTAATTCTTAATGTTTAACTGTACCGTTTAAGGCGGTTTTTATATTTTGTAACACTTTAGTGATATACAGGGTACCTGTTTTTAGCACTATGGGGATCTGGCTTATTTGAAGATGAAATGAATCGGTTAAATAGGGGCAATAATAATCTGTTTTCACATTTAAAATATCTTTCAAAATAAAACTGAAAATTTCGTGTTTTGAATGATGTCCATATCTTCGCTATTTTTAAGTTTTTTCGTGTTCTGTAAAAACTTTCTTATGGCAACTTTTTATGACTTATCGAATGGTTAACGTTAAAATTTTTCGAAGCGATTCGTCTTTGTTTTATACACTCAACTTTTGTTTTTCTTCTGGAAACATTTAAATTTATGCACATCATTGAAATGCATTTTTTATTCTAATTTCAAAGATACGCCACACGTAAGCTTTTGTTTAGAAAAAAAGGAATAGTGTCTTCCTTTTTTTAAATCGGCAAACTTACTTTCTGGATGCGCCTCGTATTATTTGTGTGTTTACATTTTTAACATAAATGAAAATATTTCGATATTCAAGCAAAGATCAATACTTTTTGGATATTTGTAGCTAAAATAATAAAATAATATTCAAATTTAACTCTTTGAAAACAACGTATTTTTGAAGAACCTTTGTGTTTCATTTTAAACAAAGCTTAAATAAATCACCAAAAAATGTTTGTTTCATTAAAGTTAATTTGAATTATTTAATAGTAAATTTTGTTTTTCGTTGTAATAATAAAAATCCAGTGACCGAAATAGAAACAATTGATTAACCGATGATGTCGAAGGTTCTTTAGATATGCAAAATAGTCTCAATTTATGTAATATTGTGTTTTTTATCCACGTGGATAATATTATTTACCTATTGAAGAATATACTATAAATCAATCCCTCGTACTTTAAAATTAGCAATGGTTTAAATAAATAATTTACAATTTGTTAACTGTTGAGGCTTCTACTTCGTTATACATCATTATTAACATAAATAAGACACTTAAACTTTGTTTGTATAACTTACAATTTATTTACAAATTTCATTAAGGACAAATAAAGTGAGATTTATGTATATTGATTGAAACAAAGAGTTGATTAACTCAAAGAAAGGAGCATCGGAATAGCCGCTGGCTGATGAAGGGTGGACTCAGACTAGAGGTCCCTGACCTGAGGCAACCGACCCACCCCCTTCAACTCTTCACTCACCCCATACATCTGGAACTGCCAGAGCGCCCGTCATATAAGTAACCCCGTACCCTCCATACCGAGCAAATATTACGCATATATACCCCACATAATATACAGAGGGCCTCTTCTCTCTCTTTCTCCCCACGCATCTCTCGAAAAAATCAATAAAAAGGGCCCGCCTTGCCCTTTCCTTTCCTTTCTCTCCATCGCGGGAGTCCCGTTTTCTTCATTATATGAAACGCGATGGGGGAAAAAAATGGGTGCAGTTTGCAGTTGCATTACGAGTGCGCCCTCTTCGCAGACTTCAAAAATTACTAGCGACAAGTGCTATTTTGCATGATTCTGGCCAGGAGTGCGCTTTTGTGTCCGGCCCTCTTGTGCTTTCGGTTCAATCACAATTTTTTTGTTCGCATTTGCTATTGCAATTGGAATAAAAGTAATGCGAAAACAAAAGGGATTAAAGTATTAAGGGTTTTGAAAGAAAAGAAAAACCATATCAGAGTGCAGTTACGCCCTGAGCATTGTCATTGGTTAGGAATTAGTTGACTACATTTTTAGTCATGATTAAAACTTATGACTAAGTTAGCCATGAATAATTTAGTCATGATTAGTTTAGTTGACTAAATTCATTTTAGTTATGATTAAAACTAATGAATACATTTGTCATGAGTAATGTAGTCATGACTAATTTTGTCATTAATTATTAGTCATATGTTTTTAGTCTGTCAATTAGATGCGAATATTAGTCAACTATTCAGGGTGCGGCAGGGAAACTTGCTGATTTGAAAGGTCAATAAAATAAAAAGTATTTCACATATCGATTTAATTATTTTTTTATCGTATTGTACACATCGTGGATTTTTGTTTCAAGTGATTTTTAAAATGAGATCGGACAAATGGCGGCCCTTATTAGCGATACACTGATCCCCCGCTTTTTGAAGTTTCGCTCCACTCTTTCGAGCATATCGACGGGAATGTTGGCGATGGCTTGGCGAATGTTGTCCTTCAGGTGTTGCAGGGTCCGTGGTTTGTCATTGTAAACAATAGATTTGAGATATCCCCATAAAAAGGAGTCACAGGGAGCCAAATCGGGGGAGTGCGCCGGTCACAGTACGTCACCTCTTAAGAAGATTAGGCGCTCGTGCCTCAAAAATTCAATTGAAGTTCTCGCTGTGTGTGCCGTGGCTCCGTCCTGCTGGAACCATACGTCCCCAAGTTCCATTTCTTCAAATTGTGGGAGAAAAAATGCCTCAATTATTCCTCTGTAGCGAACTGCATTCACAGTAACAGAGGGTTCTTCTTTCTCGAAAAGGCAGTGTGTTCTTCTTCCTCGAAAAGGCCCAATTATCCCAACTCTCGACAATGCACACCATACAGTAACACGTTCATAATGAAGTGGCTTCTTATGAAGTTCACGGGGATTGGCACAACTCCAATAACGCATGTTTTGTTTGTTTACCACCGAACGCCCATTAGAAATGTAGGCCTCGACGGCGAACGCACGCTCTTCCTTTGTCCAACGCATGACGACAACTGGCTTGAGCGGTAACAAAACTTCTAGACCCCCTCTATCGAATGAGACCCTCTCTACCCCTTTCTGACTACATCTCGCTCATTGGCGCCTAATTCAAATCAACAAGTTTCCCTGCCACACATTGTATTTTCAATCATGACTACTGTCGAGTGGCTAAATTGTATAATAATAATAAAGCTGTATATGAATATTTGAAGGATATTGTCATCTGTCATATTCTGCATCTGTCCCGATCGTGTACGTGTAAATAGTTCCATTTTATATTTACAAAGGTAGTGTAATAAAATAAAATAATACAAAAATCCATTTTTTTCAAAACAGGCTCTATTTGTATGAAACAAAGCAAATGTTATTATTTTGATTATCTTTAACACTAATTCATCATTATATTAAAATGGTAATTCGTTTAGCTATTCCTGACTGAATTGTGGTGTATATTGAACACAAAATCGATTTCGATTGTGTACAGACACAGAATGGAAAAAAAAGAAGGAACGAGGTGTAAAAGGGAGCAGGGTTGCATGACGGGCCTGAATTATTGTTATACGGGCGTCGTTTTGTGACAATATTAATGCATGCATAAATGATTTATTCAAATCGTTGATTATAGCTTATCAATAATTTACGATCGCACCCTCTCGCATTGAATGACGGGCCATTTTCTCCGACAACACAAAATCGCCCTCTAAACGCTCGCCACATAAATATTGTATGATAAATAATAATCCGAATGGTATTAAGGCTTTCTTAATTCACCACATGAGCGAGTAATGAGACAGAGATGGAAATAAGGAGAGGGTGGTTTTGTACAGATAAGCTATACATTTTAGGGGTGTTTATACACACACGCACATATCCATACATACATATACACATACATACATACACATATACAGGGTGGAAGAAAACTAATGTAACGGCTCGATATTTCTGTTTGTGATGAGTTTAGAAAAAAATGTTTTAAGCAAAACTTATAGCTACTAATTTAAGCTACTTATCGATAATATGTTTCAATATACAGGGTAATTCATTTTCTAGATAAATATCAAACTTACCTTTTTATAAATGGAACACCTTAGCGAATACCACTGTAATGTACCAATGAAAATATTACGAAATATACCAATGAAATATTGGTATTCTATACTATATTGTCTGTGAAAACCGCATGTTTTTAAGTTAATTCGTTCAGAGGTTACACATTAATCAACACATATTTTATTTGAATAAAACAACGCAGTTGGGAGGGTTTCACTTTTATTGTTGAACACTGCAACATGTTTCACCACACAGTGGCTTCATCAGGCAGATGAAATCAATTAAATACATATTTTATTGATAAGAAGTAAAATTTTAGCAAAAAAAAATTTTTTACCGTTTCATTAAAGCAGATGCTAGCCTCCCTCTTTCAATTTGACAATACCCCAATCCATCATAAAAGGTATCGTATGTTCAATAAAAAAAATCTCTTGAGTGCCATGATTTTATCTTTTTTTTAATTTAAGTTGGCTATACGCTTTAGGAATTGTCATATAAAACGTCAGACATAATAATTATAATGTATAATTTCAGAGTTGCCAACCTACAATTTATTCCATGGCACTCTAGAGGCTTTATTTTATTGAACATACGATAGTTATAACATTATGCCACTTTCCGATTAAAATTGCTTCTGTTTCTTCCATAATTCAATTTTTAATGTCTTCTTAATTTACTGGCTTTGTACTATAAACAACATTATTTAGGTGTCCCTACAAAAAATAATCTAAAGGTGATAAATCTGGTGAACGTGCTGGCCATTGATTTGCACCTTTTCTCCCTATTCACCTATTTTCAAATATTTCATCTAAATAATTTCTAACAGGAAGATCACAATGAGGCGCAGCACCATCTTGTTAAAACCAAATTGTGTTATAATTTTCACCAAAAGCAGTGCGTATTGTATTGTCCGTTTAAATTGCCGTCTATAATAAATGAACCAATAACAGTCGCCCCGAAATTACCGACCCAGACGTTACCGATGAGCAGTTGGCCACGACTTTCCAGCCACGGATTTTTGCGCCTCCACCATCACCCGAATTTCAATGATTAATAAATTAATATCATTTATCAGCAACCACACGTTATTGTTTGCAACAATTATATTACAAAATAATAAGTATTTGCAGTTTTCGTTAAAAATATCCGAGAAAATTAGTATTTGAAGTCAGTTCATGTATATAAACGCGTACATAAACAAATATGCACAACTTTTGTTTACGAGAAAAACATATAATTTTTCATCGGATATGAACTAAGCACACTCTAATTTACAATATTAAGAAATTTGTTTAAAGATGCACGCTTAAATTGAGACTTGGTGCAACTTTAAATCTGACGTATATTCCCAACCACGGATTGGACGCATTGTTTTAAAAAATACATAACTTTAATTTTCAAAAACAAACATATAATTTCTCATCAGATATGAACTAAGCACACTCCAATTAACAACATTAAGCAATTTGTTTAGAGACGCACGCTTAAATTGAGACTTGGTGCGACTTTAAATCTGACATAGATTGCCAGCCACGGATCGGACGCACTGTTTTAAAAAATTCATAATTTCTATTTGCGAAAAAATCATATAATTTCTCATCACATATGAACAAAGCACACTCTAATTAACAATATTAAGCAATTTGTTTAGAGATGCGCGCTTAAATTGAAACTTAGTGCGACTTTAAATCTGACGTATATTCCCAACCACGGATTGGACGCACTGTTTTAAAAAATACATAACTTTAATTTTCAAAAAAAAAACATATAATTTCTCATCAGATATGAACTAAGCACACTCTAATTAACAATAGTACGCAATTTGTTTGGAGGTGCACGCTTAAATTGAGACTTGGTGCGACTTTAAATCTGACATATATTTCCAGCCACGGATCGGACGCACTGTTTTAAAAAATTCATAACTTCTATTTGCGAAAAAATCATATAATTTCTCATCACATATGAACAAAGCACACTCTAATTAACAATATTAAGTAATTTGTTTAAAGATGCACGCTTAAATTTAGACTTGGTGCGACTTTCAATCTGACGTATATTCACAACCACGGATTGGAGGCACTGTTTTAAAAAATACATAACTTTAATTTTCGAAAAAGAAAACATATGATTTCTTATCTGATATGAACTAAGCACACTCTAATTAACAAAATTAAGCAATTTGTTTAGAGATGCGCGCTTAAATTGAAACTTGGTGCGATTTTAAATCTGACGTATATTCCCAACCACGGATTGGATGCACTGTTTTAAAAAATACATAACTTTAATTTTCAAAAAAAAAAAAACATATAATTTCTCATCAGATATGAACTAAGCACGCTCTAATTAACAATATTAAGCAATTTGTTTAGAAATGCACGCCTAATTGAAACTTAATGCGACTTTAAATCTGACGTATATTCCCAACCACGGATTGGACGCACTGTTTTAAAAAATACATAACTTTAATTTAAAAAAAAAAACATATAATTTCTCATCAGATATGAACTAAGCACACTCTAATTAACAATATTACGCAATTTGTTTGGAGGTGCTCGCTTAAATTGAGACTTGGTGCGACTTTAAATCTGACATATATTTCCAGCCACTGATCGGACGCACTGTTTTAAAAAAATTCATAACTTCAATTTGCAAAAAAAAAAAACATATAATTTCTCATCTGATATGAACAAAGCACACTCTAGTTAATAATACTAAGTAATTTGTTTAAAGATGCACGCTTAAATTGAGACTTAGTGCGACTTTCAATCTGACATATATTCCCAGCCACGGATCGGACGCAATGTTTCAAAATATTCATAACTTTAATTTGCGATATAAAAACATAATTTCTCATCGGATATGAACTAAGCACACTCTAATTAACAAAATTAAGCAATTTGTTTAGAGATGCACGTTGTTAGTTGCAAAAAATAATAAAATCAAATTTATTTTTAAATAATTTGTATTCGTGATTCGAAAAGACAGGATTCGGAACTTTGCTTCGAATCATATTTATCTCTTACGAATCGTTTATTCGAGTATTCGCGATTCGAATCATATTATTGTTTAGAATGACTCAGTTGTTTTGAGTCATTCTAAACAATAATAATTCTCCAAGAAAATAATATCTAACAACTCGATAACTATTCGAGCTACAGAAAAGATCGATTTCAAGTATTTCTACGAAATCTACAACTTTAATTTCAAACATTTTTCGATATGATCAATATTTAAGAAAAAATAAAGAAAATCTGATGAAACGCTTAGAGTAAACTTCCTCTTTCGATTTCTGCATTGCCACCAAAAGTATTTCAGACTATCATATTTTAATAAAAAGCTTAAGTTTAAAGTTTCATCTAAATATCGTTAGCGGGTTTTGCTGTATAGAATCCGCAGACACACATCCACACAGTCATTTACACAGTCATTCACACAGTCATTCACACAGTCATTTACACAGTCATTCACACAGTATCTATACAGCATCCATACAGCATCCACACAGTCATTTACACAGTCATTCACACAGTCATTCACACAGTCATTTACACAGTCATTCACACAGTATCTATACAGCATCCACACAGCATCCACATAGACATCCACACAGATAGACATTTTCAGAAATGGTCGCAATCGGCTCAGGGGACCTCAAAACTGATATTTTTGCAAACATTTTTGATTTGAAAATGTTCACTAATACAATAATGTGCTTCTGTATTACATACGAGGAAAGTAAAAATCAAGTATTCGGGGAATACATTGTGGTTAATGGATTTTACATTTGCACTACTGGCGCCATCTCGTGCCCCTAAAACATACTACCTGAAAAATCGCCCACCTTTAACGAAGACATGTCCTATCTATACACTAGTGCCCGCCCGTTTGCACCCAAGTCGATTAACTTGATCAGTGATTAGTACTTTTTAAAAACTCAACAATTGTATTTACAAATGACTGTTTTGTGTTGTAGGCGTTCACTTTGTGGTAAATCTTAAATACACTTGTAAATATAACACTTTTTACTTTGTTTAACCACTGTATTTGCACTTAAGTTGTGACTATAGTTTCGACTATCTAGTAGTCATTATGAAACTAAAAGTTTGATAATGACTACTAGATAGTCGAAACTATAGTCACAAATTAAGTACAAAATAGAGTGGTTATACAAAGTAAAAAGTGTTTTATTTACAAGTTTATTTACAAATTGTTTACACAATTGCATATTGATGAAAGAGACATTTTTAGGATACCTTACAAATTTATAAAATTCTTATGTTCTAGAAATTTGACTTAATCAGAGGTTTAATCAATGATTATTGGATGATTAAAGCTAATTGGTCGGGGTGCAAATGGACCTGGGTGAATGCATAACTAATTAATTATCCAAGGAATCACACTTGACGGATTTTGCTTTTTACTGAGGAAATGTGAATGTATATGTGTGTGTATGTATTTGACAAACGGTAATCAAAAACGTGAATGCAGCCTCATAAATCATCGTTTTCAGAGTGAGAAAACGACCCTCTTGTCGTTTGATGGTGTGTGTGTGTGGGGCCAAACGTATATTATTTGTATTATTATATTTAGCGTCCATATTCATTGGCCCCGCGTATTAACCGTATAAAAGGTTTCTACCCCTCTTTAGGGGGATGAAGGTCCTAGATTTTTGGGCGCGCATTGTCCTCCGTCGGTTGAAGGGGTGTCCGAATAATTGGCCACAATTCAAACACGCTGTTTGTTCTAACAAAAGTTAAACGCTCGGAAAAATTGAGCGCAAATTGATGGATTCAAGTTTTGATATATGAAATCGAAACAAGGGTTGTTAAATTAGGGATGTGCAAAAGTGGTTGCAACATTTTTTACCACACATAATATTAACTGGGTCGATACTTAAACTTCTGTGAGGTATTGGAAATCAGGATTGTAAATAATATGGAAGAGATTTGGAACTCTCCTATAACGTCCGCCCTTATTTCCTGATGTTTTATGATAGTTCATATTTATATATATACAGAGAGTTTTTCTATTAAGTATACATAAACATACGTTGTAGATTTGCCGACGCTCGGTTTATTAAAAGGATTTAATTTGAAGCTTTTAACGAGTGTTGTCCACTCCCAGGCTAAGCATGAAGTAAAATTTCGAGTTTAGAAAAGCCTGAAAATTTGGTTTGGTCGCGTAGCGCGAAGCGCGGAGCGGCCAAACCAAATTTTCAGGCTTTTCTAAACTCGAAATTTTACTTCATGCGCCACCAGCACAAAACAAACAAAACAAAGTTCAGCAGTGTGTTTTAAACTTCGTAATATGTCAGTGTATTGTACCGGTGGCGCATGAAGTAAAATTTCGAGTTTAGAGAAGCCTGAAAATTTGGTTTGACCGCTCCGCGCTTCGCGCTACGCGACCAAACCAAATTTTCAGGCTTTTCTAAACTCTAACTTAAACTTCTGTGAGGTATTGCAAATCAGGAAGGCGCTAAAACGGGAAAAACCGATTGTACATAATATGGAAGAGATTTGGAACTCTCCTATAACGTCCGCCCTTATTTCCTGATGTTTTATGATAGTTCATATTTATATATATACAGAGAGTTTTATGTAATACCGAACATTGTCATAACGAGAATTTTTCTATCAAGTATACATAAACATACGTTGTAGATTTGCCGACGCTCGGTTTATTAAAAGGATTTAATTTGAAGCTTTGAACGAGTGTTGTCCACTCCCAGGCTAAGCATGAAGTAAAATTTCGAGTTTAGAAAAGCCTGAAAATTTGGTTTGGTCGCGCAGCGCGAAGCGCGGAGCGGCCAAACCAAATTTTCAGGCTTTTCTAAACTCGAAATTTTACTTCATGCGCCACCAGCACAAAACACTGATTCAATGTAAAGTTCAGCGGTGTGTTTTAAACTTCATAATATGTCAGTGTTTTGTACCGGTGGCGCATGAAGTAAAATTTCGAGTTTAGAAAAGCCTGAAAATTTGGTTTGGCCGCTCCGCGCTTCGCGCTACGCGACCAAACCAAATTTTCAGGCTTTTCTAAACTCGAAATTTTACTTCATGCTTGGTCTGGGAGTGGAACACACTCATTTTAAGTTTTAAATTGAACTCATTAAAAAAACAACGATTATCTAAAGATTTACAGCATATACGCTGTAATTGGGACATGTATACTCGAAAGAAGAACTCCCTGTATGTACAAGTTAAGGCATTAATTCCGAATGATTGTCTACAGTTTGTAATGGTCATATAGGCAACCCAGTTTACACATAACTTAAAAATCAAAGGTGTCAAATTGAATTGGATGAAAATGTTCGATGTTACATAAAACTCTCTGTATATATATTGTTGCTTAGATATTTTTTTGTACATTCCTCCTTGAAGATGACCAATGGTCGAAACTAGTCGCAGAAAATATAAATTAGTGAAACAAACCAAGTGTTTTAATTAAATATCCAGAATTAGATTTAAAAAATGTTTCACTACGTGTTAAGTGAGAAATTAATTAAACATAATATTTACGCTTTCTTTTATGATTTTAAGAAAAAAATATTTAATATTTTCTTTCATTCCTATACATTTTTTGTTTCTCGTGTGGAATTGTGCAAATCTAGGATGGACCGAAGATGTATGTACTGTCAGACGGAGTAATCCCTTACACAACAAATCAAATACGCCAACATCCGAAATCATCCCCACGAGAGTCGGCCCATAGGCCGCTCCGAAGGCCCCCAATCTTGCATCAAATATCATCATTTTTATCACCCCCTAAGACGCCGGCTCGCCAGAGGCTCCGTATAATTGTGCACATGCAATTTTCTCCCCGTGCCTTTCCTGCAGACGTTATGATTTATCACTTTCACCGAAAACAAAGATTCAATTACACTGATGTATCAACATTTAATGAATATAATTACTGAAATTGAAAGAAAATAACATAGATTTGTTGTCAATTATAAAAAAAATGCAAGCAACAAAAAAAGTCATGGAAAAACTAACTATTGTTTAAATATAAATATGGATGTAATGCTCTCCTACAACTTAACTTACACAAATGATGAACCTACTCGTATCACAAATAATTCACAAACCTTAATTGATAATATATTTGTAAATTTTCCATGGATCAGCTCCGACACAATAGAATGTGAATTCTCTGACCATCATGCAGTTTCTCTAAAAATTAAATGCCACAAATGTATTAAAACTGATACATTTATATTAAAACGTGATTACTCAGACTCTAGTAGAGCAAAATTTTGTCATGATGTTGCATGCGAAAATTTTAACTTTGTGTTTGACTCAAAAGACATAGACTCAAAATTTAATACCTGTACAAATAAAATATTATTGTTATTTCATAAAAACTTTCCTATAAAGAAATCAAATACACAAACAAAAAGTAAATTTTGGATAGACAAGAATTCGCTAGTTAGTTCAAATAACCTGAAAAATCTTCATTGGCTAAAAAAAATTGACTAATGACAATAAATATTTAATTGATGAGGCGGATACATGATGAAACTCCATAATACTATTTGAAATAAAACAACGCAGTTGGGAGGGTTTCACTTTTATTGATCATTATTTCATCTGCCTGATGAAGCCACTGTGTGGTGAAACATGTTGCAGTGTTCAACAATAAAAGTGAAACCCTCCCAACTGCGTTGTTTTATTTCAAATAATGACAATAATGTTAATGACATGTATAAGAAAGCAAGAAGGGAACATAAACTTCTCATTAAAACTACTAAAAAGCGACATATTGATGGACTTATAGCAAATTCAAAAAACAGAAGTAAAACGATATGGTCATTCATAAATTAAGATACAAATGGTCACAAGACACGAAAAAATATAACAATCAACTATAATGATAATACAATAGATAATCCTCAAGAACTATGTAATTTATTTCAAAAACACTTCACAAATACTATGAACATTGACCGTAACGTAAATATATCTGACGGGTTACCGCAAAGATATTCAAACAATACATTCTTTCTGCATCCGGTAAGCGAAAATGAACTTCTGAATATCATAACGGACCTACCGTCAAATAAAGCAGCCGGATGTGATGAAATTCCGGGCTTTCTAATCAAAGATACCTCATTGATAATAGCACGTCCTTTAACGCATCTTATGAACCAGTCTCATGAGAAGGTATCTTTCCAACTGTTCTAAAGGAAGCAATTGTTATACCAATTTATTAAAAGAAAGACAGACGCAATATCGAAAATTATCGGCCCGTGGCCATATTAGTATGTGGTAAGTTTAAAGACGCCCTATGCGACCAGATGCAAGGAGCTCTAAACATAGTTTCTAGGTGGTGCAATGATCACTCCCTATCGGTAAACCCTGCCAAAACGGAGATGGTCCTGTTCACCAAGAAAAGGAAGGTGTCGAAAAAAGCACCAAAATTATTGAATACGATGTTGCAGTACAGCGACGAGGTGAAATACCTGGGCATCACTGTCGACAGGAAACTGAGCTGAAAAGCGCACATCGACATCAAAACAGACAAAGCTATAAGGGCCTTCTCGCAATGTCGTCGGGCAGTGGGGAAAACCTGGGGTTTGAAACCACGCACGACTCTGTGGTTGTACACAGTTGTCATAAGGCCCATGCTGACTTACGGAGCCTCAGTTTGGTGGCCCAGAACCAAACAGAAGACCACGAGGAAGCAACTCTCGCAAGTGCAGAGACAGTCTGTCTTAGTGTAACAGGCGCCATGCACACTACTCCGACGATGGCGATGGAAGTCATGCTATGCCTTCCACCACTTGATATCCACGTGGAGAAGGAGGCCATGGCGACTATACTTCGCCTTCAGTGCAGTGGGATTTGGAACAGTAACAGCTGTGGGGAAGTTAGAGGACACCTCTGGAGGAATGTCTGTAGAGATATACCTCTTTTAGAGGCTGTTAATGACTGCTGTGTACCTACACTAATACGGAACACACCCTACAACGTTACCATTCAACCCACTAAGCGGACGAGAGAGTCTGCTATAAGCATCTACACAGATGGATCTAAAAGGAGAGAAGGATCGGGCCTTGGAGTTTTCTCTAAATCCCTAAAAATCCAAGCCAAGGTTCCGGTGGGAATTTATGGAACCATCACGCAACTGGAGCTGATGGGAATAACACTTGCGGCTGAGTACATCATAAACCGCAAGGTGACAAATGTAGCCATACTAATCTTAACGGATAGCAGGCAAGCGATTCTGTCTCTGCAGAAAGCTTATGCTTCGTCAGAGACCGAAATAGAGTGCCACGGGAAACTCAGACAGGCAGCAATGCACAACAACATTGAAGTCTGCTGGGTGAAAGGGCATGATACAGACACAGGTAACGGGAGAGCTGACGCGCTGGCAAGAGCTGCGGCTGGGATGAATCTACTCTCACCGGAGCCGCTAGTGCGGTTAGCTCATCTCTCCCTGTGTAACATGTTACAAACCAATGCCCTGGAGAAATTAAGGATGCGTTGGGATGATATCGAGAGCTACAAGCTCTCTAAGGAAACAGTTGTGTATCCCAATGAGAGATCAGCGAAACGGTACCTGCAGCTGGCTAGAGGGAATCTCAGGCGCATAACTGCCATCCTTACTGGTCACTGTGGACTAAACGGGCACCTCTATAAGATGGGGATAGTTGACTCCCCATCTTGTAGAGGTTGCAGCATGGAAGACGAGACTGCATGGCATTTTCTTTGTGAATGCCCGGCAATATCGTCAATCAGGGAGTCCATATTGGGTGATAGATGGCCTACAATGGCCAACATAAGAGATCTAGCCACCTCAGCTATGTTAGAATACCTAAACAAGGTGGGCTGGCTAAACTGAGGATGGGTGATCTACGGGAGGTGGCACAATGGGCCTAATGAGGCCTAAGTACAGTGCAGAACTGCACACTCCCCTTTGCACAAGATACCAGATACCAGGCCCGTGTCTGTGCTATCATTTTTTGCCAAAATATTTGAAAAAACGTTGCTAGACCGGCTAATATCATATTTCTATAAATTTAATCTTCTTCATTCCAGTCAATCCGGTTTTATGAAGGGAAAGTCGACAATTGATACAATTTTTGACTCTTTAACAGCCATTTACAATGCACTTGATAGAAAAAAATAACATTAAGCATCTACTTCGATCTAACCAAAGCTGTTGATCTAATAGATCACGAACTACTTCTAAAAAAGTTTTCAGCGTACGGCTTAATTGGTAATATATATAATGTAATCAAATCATTTCTAGCAGATAGACTACAGTCCTTTGTATTAAAAGACAAAAAATGATACAATAATTAACCACAAATATAGGTCACATAAAATAAAGTTTGAAAGAGGAACTCCTCAGGGATCAACTCTAGCTCCATTTCTATTAATTATATTCATGAATGACGTGGACATGATGTTTGAGGATATCCCGAAACTTACTCTATGTAAATATGCGGATGATACATCCTTAACCATCAGCAACTTATCCCCGCAAATTGTCGAAGAGTGCACTTGCAACAAATTAGTACCACATTTATCTAAAACTGGCTATATTCAATTTAAAAATACCAGAAATAAAAATTTACTGACAGTTGCTGGTCTGAAACACAATGAGCAATCAATAGAACATGTAACATCGGAGAAATCTTGACAACTACATTAGATTGGGGAATGCATATTGATAACGTATGCCAAAAGCTCCGTTCCAGTTCCTTTGCTATTTTGTCAATAAGAGACTCGGTCAGTCGCTCTTCACTCTTAGCTTACTACTATGCTCATGTCCAAAGCCATCTAACGTACGGTATTATTTTTTGGGGTCAATCAAGTCAATCACACAGATTGTTTATACTGCAAAAAATGATTATTCGAAGAATTATGCATGCTAATTATCGTGATAGCTGTCGTGACTTTTTTAGAGATCTGCAGATAATGACATTTCATTCATTGTACATACAGGGTGCCCGTTTTTGGAGCTCAAGCATGGGGATCTCGCTTATTTTAAGAGATACAAGGTCGGTTAAATTAGGGCAAAGTTGCCCAATCTTTAGTATAACATAATGCTGTTTTGAAACATAATGTATTCCGAATACTTCCGAAGAAATCCGAAGATAATCGAAATTTTCAAAAAGCGTTTTTATTTTTTTGCGACACTATTTGAAGAGATACTTCAAAACCATGTACACATTATCATTGCCACTTTGTACGCTCTACAACGTGGTAATATCATAATAAAAATTCGACGTTTTGATTTTTGGCAAACATCATCAATTTTGTTTTTTCTTATGGGCGCCATCTTGGATTTTTACTTTTCCAAATACAGCTTTTTTTTCTAATTATGGTGATGTGTCATGTGTTGGGGTTTGATCTAGCAGTTTGATGGAAATGCCAAAAATCCTTTTTTTGCAAAGAGTGCCTTGGACAGCTACAGTTTTGTTTAATGAAGTAGTTTTTGACACTTTGAATGAATTTCGCTTATCCTGACCTACAGTTACAAAACTAGTATAAATTTATAACAAAATCCGTTTTCAATTGAAGATAAACGCGATATGCTAGAACTTTATTACGGATCGCATTGAAATGTGCAAGTTACTTCGGATGTGATCAGCGGTATCGAGAAAGACAAGCTGCTCAAAATTATTTTCTGATTTTTCATAGAAATTTAGCTGAGTTTGGTGCATTTTCTAAGCCTAGAAGACGTGTTCATAGGCCCAACGGAAATGAAATGGAAATTTTACAAGCAGTAAGTAAAATGTTAAAACCTTCTGAAAAATAATAAAAGGGTTTAAATTTAATACTCCATTAGATTCAAAATAATTCTTCTACTGCGACAAGGGCTATAGCAGAAGAAATGAATGTATTTTATCAGGTAGTGTCGAGAGTCTTAAAAAAACATAAGTATCGCCCCTTTAAGATTCATATCACGCAAGTCTTGCATCCAGGAGACACTGAGCGAAGAAGAAGTTTTGTAGGAACATCATGGCGCTGTTATTGCAAAATCCCTATTTTCTTTCTAACGTGATATCCACGGATGAGTGCAAGTTTAATAACACAGGCATGTTCAATCGTCACAATGAACATGCATGGTCCGTTGAAAACCCACACGAACACCAAGGACGACTATCTATGGGTTAGTTTATTTGGCGATAAGATCATTGGCCCGTACATTTACGAAGACAATTTGACTGCAGATGGGTATTTGCACTTTTCAATGACCTACCTGATCGATTAAATCGATGACAACATTTGCCTCAACCACCTAAATAGCCTTTGGTTCCAGCAAGATGGAGTTCCACCACATAATGCTAGGAGAGTGTCTGATTACTTGTCTAAAATATTTCCCGATAGAGTCATTTCAAATAGTGGGGACGTACGCTGGCCGGCACGTTTGCCGGATCTTTCCCCATTAGATTATAATTTATGGGAATCTATAACAAACATAATTTATAAATCTGTACCCACCAATATTAATGACTTTGCGAAGAAAGATCATTACAACTTTAAGAACCAAAATAATAAGAAGGAATGTTTTAAGATCAATATAATATTTAAGAAGACGCATACAGACGCATATGCTTGGAGGTGGAGGGTGGGCCAGTCGAACACCTCTTATAATTGTTATTTTAATTTATTCGTTTCTCATGCTCTAGTTTCATTCTATGTTATGAATTAGAATAATATTTTTGTACGTTTTATATCTTATAATGAAATTGGAATAGAAATCAATTTTGCGTTAGTTTTATATTATTGTATATTAATTTACTTTATTAATCAAAAGTGTAGCTGTCATTTCCAAGGCACTCTTTGCAAAAACAGGATTTTTGGCATTTTCATCAAACTGCTAGACCAAACCCCAACACATGACATATCACCGTAATCAGAAAAAAAAGCTGTATTTAAAAATGTAAAAATGCAAGATGGCGCCCATAAGAAAAAACAAAGTTGATGATGTTTGACGAAAATCGGAACGTCGAATTTCTATTATGATATCACCATGCTGTAGAGTGTACAAAGTGGCAATAAAAAAGTGTAAATTGTTTTGAAGTATCTCTTTAAATAGTCTCGCAAAAAAATAAAAACGCTTTTTGAAAATTTCGATTTTTTTTTAGATATCTTCGGAAGTATTCGGAATATTTTATGTTTTAAAACGGCATTATGTTATACTCCAGATTGGGCAACTTTGCACCAATTAACCGACCTTGTATCTCTTAAAATAACAGAGATCCCCATGCTTGAGCTCCTAAAACGGGCACCCTGTATATATGTCCTGTTTATATGTTTTTGGTAACAAAAATAAATGTTGTACAAATTCTAAATTCAACAAAGTTGCAGTAACTCGTAATCGGAATGAACTTGCTGTGCCTTCTCATTCCACGACACTATTTAAAAAAGTCCTTATTATATGTGTGTAACTTTATTTAATAATTTGCCAAAAAATATAAAACATTTATCATCACTTAAGGACTTTAAATATCAGCTTAAATTACTGCTATTAGAGAAAGCCTACTATTCAATACCAGAATATTTAAATGATTGATGTTTGAAATTGTTTTAATGTTTTGTGTGTGTTTCTGTTTAATTTGATAGTACTTTTTATATTAGATTTTAAGAAAATTATATACAGGGTGAGTCGGGAGGAGCGCACCAAACTCTAGGAGTGTATTATACACGTGAAAATAATGTAAAATAACTCATTTGTTCTTATCCGATTTTTATTTGTTTTCAAGTTATAGCATATTAACAAATAAACAAGTTATTATACAAAAAAAATTTCTTAATCATAGCGTTCTTTCAACAAATGTTCAAAAATACCGCCATTGACTTCTAAACAGTTTCTGCTTCGTCTACGAAGAGCGTTTGTTGCTCTCCCAATTGATTCATTTCTTTCTTCTTTTATATGGGCTGCAGTATTCTCAATTCGTCTAATTAGTGATTCCCGTGTGTCCACTTTTATTTTGTAGACTTCATTTTTCATCCAGCCCTATAAACAAAAATCTAGTGGTGTGAGGTCTGGAGATCTTACAGGCCAATTAATAGGACCTCCACGACCAATCCAACGCCCTGGAAAACGTTCGTCCAAATGTTGCTTGACTTGACGAGAGACATGTGCAGGAGCTCCATCGTGCTGATAGTACATTTGCATTCTAATATTTATAGGAACATCTTCTAGCAGGCCTTGTAATTCATTTTGTAAAAAATTGAGGTAGTCGCCTCCTGTCAGACGATTCTCCAAAATGAAAGGGCCGATTAAATAACTGTCAACCATACCACACCACACGTTTACAGAAAACCGATGTTGAAAATTGCTTTCGACTGTTGCTTGGGGATTTTCATCAGACCATACAAGAGAGTTACGAGTGTTGTTAATGCCATCACGGGTAAATGTAGCTTCATCCGTAAAGAGTATACTCGATACATTACGATGATTATTATTTATCCACCGAAAAATTCCGTACAGTTAGCGTAATCCCCTGGTTGTAGGTGCTGTACTCTCTGAACGTGATAAGGATATAAGCCTTGCTCGTGTAGCGTGTTCATCACTCTTTTTTGTGGAATTGCCAATTGAGTGGCAATTCTCCGTGAGCTAGTAGTTGCATCTTCTTCTACTAGATGCAGAATATTTTCTACTTCTACAAAACCTTGTCGAGCAGCGCGCTCATATGTTATGTTGGCACTGGGAAGCTTACCAGTCTCGCACAATTTGTTGAAAACTGTAATAAATATGTTTTTCTCAGGATGTCTTTGGTGTGGAAAACGTTCACGATATTCTTCAACAGCAGCTGTAGCATTTCTATTACAGAAACCATATACAAACACCATATTTGCATATTCTAAATTTGAATAAGTATGTGGCATTTTGCAACACTAACAAGAACATTAATTCGAACTTAAACGTTCAGTTACTGTTCACCGTACACTGACAGTTCATCAAAACGTCAGAATTATCAAATGTTTATAAGCCTCGAACATGGCATACTTTGATAATGTTAAAATTCAGATAAAAGTGGAAAGCTAGATGAACATTTTTAATTACGCCATAACTTGAAAACAAATGAAAATCGGATAAGAACAAATGAGTTTTTTTACATTATTTTCACGTGTATAATACACTCCTAGAGTTTGGTGCGCTCCTCCCGACTCACCCTGTATATATAACCATGTTGACTATTGTAATACATATTTTTATGTCTACTTACAAATTAATAAATTATTATTATTATAAATTATTATTATAAGTATTTCGTTTGTTTTTTATATTAATTAAATTGACAAAATTCATCAAACTCACAATGTTATATTATATTGGATATAACATTGTGAGTTTGATGAATTTTGTCAATTTAATTAATATAAAAAAACAAACCCAACCTTTAACAATTGTGTAGAATTCTAATTTTCAACAATAAAATAGGGGTTCCTATTTAAGATTTTAAAGTTGCTTCCCTCCCCCACCTTCTGGGGAGTGGAGATGACGAAAATTTCATAGGATCAGATGGCATCCTCAAAAATATTAAACTTTTGTTCCAAACATTTTTTTGTATAATTGTCGAGATATTCCAGTGGATTATTTAAAATGGCTACATAGAAACATAAAGTACGAAGGTAAAAATATTACAATACATTTTCAATCTCTTAAGGTACTTCTTAACACAGTCAGATGATCTGCAAAAAAGTTGTTCGTTTCTATAAATAATATAAAATATAGTATAATAATATTAATAGCTTTATTCACGTATGCTACATAATGCAATGATACAATACATTTTATATGATGGATGTGAAGCGTAAAAACAATATCAAAACAAATTTTGTATAGTATGTACAGGTACACTTTTGCCACCGATCGAGGTTAAAACTTGAAATCATTAATTGTGTATACAACTCTATTTAGTATAAAATTACCACAATATAAATAAATAAATAAATAATAAATAAATACATTTATTGCCCAACAGGAAACAAAAAGACCCAATATCGTATAACATGTGGTATACTGTGTATAAAGAATAAATATAACATTAAAAGCAGGCTGCCTTATGATGTTCATATTTTGTGTATGGGTGTCCCAAGGTAAAAAAAGTTGCGAACCTGTAATAGAAAATAGTTTAATTCAGACAAAACTAGCCTAAAGTATGTAATTTTGGCGTTACTAGTAACTTAAAAAAATTGTGCAAAGTTTACTTCTTTTGTACAATTTAACACCTCCTGTTCATGGCACCCTTGGCCCGAGCCTAGTGGGTCTAATGGGAAACCCGCTCCTGGTTCAAAGTATTTGTACAATTTATACATACAGGGTGTCCGTATTTCGACGGAATGTATGGGGATCTCAGTTATTTCAAGAGATAGAGAGTCAGTTAAATTGGGGCAAAGTTGCGTATTTTAGAGGCTAACAATAATCTGAAAACAATTTTAAAATATCTTTTTTTGTTTTCGAGATATCAACAAAAAAGTGTTGTTTTTTTAAAATTATTTTTGTTTTTTTATTCATCTGGACAAACTGGACATTAGAACTTTGACAATATAGAGGCACTTTTTAATGAGGAATCCAGTAGCGCATTTTATTGTAAGATAACTATAACATTTACCATAGCCAACTTTTGTTTTTTCATGGGCGCCATTTTAGATTTTATATTTTTTGAAAGAATATTTTTTTCTGAACTCAGTGATGTATCACACTCATAATTTATTTGAGATTTGACATTTTAAATTATGATAGTTTATTTTTTGCAAAGAGTGCTTTGGAAACAATGACGTCATATCTGTTAATCAATAGAATCTTGACAGCAGTCAATCATTGTTACCACTCAAAATGATTAATAACTGTCAATCTTTTGTAATAATTATAATAATAAGTACCGATTATCACAAAAAAGTTGCAGAAACTAAATTTTTTCTACTTTTATTATTAGCAAGCAAGTACAAGATGCCCTGAGGTAAAATTGAATTATATTAACTATAAAAGATCTTATCAACAGGCCATTAAATCTGCAAAAATAACTGCAAATGATACTTATATAAAGCAAGCCCCCAATAAACCAGCAGCTATGTGGGCACTTGTGCAAAACAAAAACAATAGTAAGAACCATACTGACAATGTGTGTAACATATCGGCTGATGATTTCAACTCATATTTTAGCACCGTTGCCAATAAACTAACCGATGCACTTCCAAGCTCAAACTCTAAACCATTTGATTCATTATTGAATATAGGTACAAATAATAAATTTCCATATTTTGAATTCAAAGAGGTGAGTCCCAACGTGGTAAGGAGTGTTGTACAAAATCTCAAAAATTCCCATGCAAGGGATATCTATGGTATTTCGACTTCTATCTTAAAAAATATCATAGATACCATCATTAGTCCGTTTACTGTGCTAATCAATTCTTGCATAACGCATGGCTCCTTCCCTAGCCCTCTCAAAATAGGATGCGTACTGCCTGTATTTAAGAAAGGAGATAGTAACAAAACGAACAATTATAGACCAATATCTCTGCTGCCTATCTTCTCAAAAGTGATTGAAAAAATATTGTATAACCAACTCATTCTCTTTCTAGAGACCAATAACATTCTCAGCAACAGTCAGTTTGGCTTCCGGAGGGGTCTTTCGACGGAGGACGCAATTCTGGCCCTTACACATAAAATTTCAGAAGGCTTTGACCAAGGTTTGGATACTGTCGCTTCCCTATTGGACTTGAGTAAGGCTTTTGATTGCGTCGACAGTGGGACCCTCCTCCGGAAGCTTTACTGCTACAATATTAAGCCACTGAGCTGTCGCTTATTGAATTCTTTTATGAGCGATAGACGGCAGAGAGTATTAATTAATGACATCCTGTCAAGTGAATCCCAAATAACACTTGGTGTGCCGCAAGGGTCTGTTCTCGGGCCTCTGCTTTTTATATTATATATAAATGACCTGCCATCACAGCTAAAAATTGTAATCAATATAGACTCCATTTTGTATGTTGATGACATCACTCTCACGCATCAATCTAAGATGATTAAAACGAGCATGCCAAATATAGAGGAATCGGTGTCACAAGCTTCAGAATGGCTTGTTACTAACAAATTAACATTGAATAAAAGTAAGTCCGTGAACATGCCCTTCTCTCTAAAATCACGGGAGAGCAAAAACTGTAAATTCCTTGGTGTTCACGTGGATTCCCAGCTGAACTGGCGTAGGCACACAGAGCTTCTATCATCTAAATTGAGTAGCACAGTCTACTTGCTAAGACAGCTTACTAACTCCTTACCACAAGCCGCTCTAAAAACAGCATATTTCGGATATTTCCAGTCTCACTTAACCTACGGAACACTGGCATGGGGTCACTCTTCTGCCCTCATGAATCTATTCAGGATACAGCGCAGGGCTGTAAGAGTGATTGCATGTCTAGCCTATAGAGCTGAATGCAAGGAGGCCTTTATTAATTTAAAAATCTTAACACTACCGAGTGCCTATATGCTTAAATGCATCAATTATGTTCGAGGAAACTTATCTAAATATGTTACGCATGTAAAGATACATGACCACTGCACTAGACAAAGACACAACCTCTATCCGGCACGTATGCGCTTATCTAAATCATTAAATGGTGTCAACCACTATGGGCCTAAATTATACAATGCCCTGCCCAATCATATAAAATCAGTACCATACAAAAGCTTCAAAAAAGCTACACGGAATTATTTTCTAGCAAAAGCTTTTTTCTCCATAGATGATTGCTTATCTAATAGATTCCTAGATTTTAATGTGTTAAATGTTCAAACTATGTAATTTTAACGTGTTCTAAATCTTTGTGTATTTTTTATTGTTTTGACGACGGGGTACTTCATTTTCTTTTTTTATTTTTAAATACCAAACTAATATATTTTTTATTGATTTGTTATATATAATTGTATGTTTGTTACTCCTACGTTCTTAATTACTTCAATGTGACTTATGTAAACCTTTTGTTTTAACATGCAATAAATGATTTGATTTGATTTGATTATTATTATTCTAAAACTATTTGCAAAAAAGTTGATTTTTTTCGCCACATCTCGATAAATATTGATCACCATCTAAGCGGTATGTATATTGAACTTTCCTGTAAATCAGTGGTTTATACGCGTGGCGCATGAAGTAAAATTTCGAGTTTAGAAAAGCCCCGTGAAAATTTGTCTCGGGTCGCTGCGCGACCCTCGACAAATTTTCTACGCGGGGCTTTTCTAAACTTGAAATTTTACTTCATGCTCAGTCTGGGAGTGGAAGACACTCGTTAGTTTAAAATACATCACAACTGTTAAAATATGTATCGACGGACATCCGACGATACATATGTTAACAGTTGTGATGTATTTTAAACTAACGAGTGTAATCCACTCCCGGACTAAGCATGAAGTAAAATTTCGAGTTTAGAAAAGCCCCGCGTAGAAAATTTGTCGAGGGTCGCGCAGCGACCCGAGACAAATTTTCACGGGGCTTTTCTAAACTCGAAATTTTACTTCATGCGCCACGCGTATAAATTCAGGGGTGATATGTAAGCAAATTATGGCTCCTAGGAGTTGCTAAATAAGTGAGTTACTCAACTGTTTCCAAGGCATTCTTTACAAAAACCAAAAGATTACAATTTTACATATAAAATTTACAATAAACTATAAGTGTGATACATCATTGAATTTAGTAAAAAATATTCTTCCAAAAAATATGAAAATCCAAAATGGCGCCCATAAGCAAAACAAAAGTTAGCTATGGTCCCTGGGTAAATAGTATAGTTATCTTAAAATAAAATATGTTACTAGATTTATCGTTAAATAGTGCCTGTATAATGTCAAAGTTATAAATGTCTGGATTCAATACTTTTTGAATAAAAAATAAAAAACGAAATTTCGAAAAATCCGTTTTTGGCAATATCTCAAAAACGAAAGAAGATATTTAAAATTTGTTCTTACATTATTTTAGTTGTGATGTATTTTAAACTAACGAGTGTAATCCACTCCCAGACTAAGCATGAAGTAAAATTTCGAGTTTAGAAAAGCCCCGCGTAGAAAATTTGTCGAGGGTCGCGCAGCGACCCGAGACAAATTTTCACGGGGCTTTTCTAAACTCGAAATTTTACTGCATGCGCCACGCGTATATATCCAGGGGTGATATGTAAGCAAATTATGGGTCCTAGGAGTTGTCAAATAAGTGAGGTTCTCAACTGTTTTCAATGATGTACCACACTTATAGTTTATTGTACATTTTATATGTAAAATTTTAATCTTTTGTTTTTTTGTAAAGAGTGCCTTGGTTTATTGATCCTAGGAGTGGTCAAATGAGTGAGTTACTCAACTGTTTCCCAGGCACTCTTTACAAAAAAGCAAAAATTAAAATTTTATATATAAAATGTACAATAATCTATAAGTTTGATACATCATTGAATTCAGTAAAAAATATTCTTCCAAAAAATATGAAAATCCAAAATGGCGCCTATAAGAAAAACAAAAGTTAGCTATGGTCCCTGGGTAAATGGTATAGTTATCTTAAAATAAAATATGTTGCTAGATTTATCGTTAAAAAGCCTGTATATTGTCAAAGTTGTAAATGTCTGGATTCAATAGTTTTTGAGTAAAAAAATAAAAACGAAATTTAAAATAATCCGTTTTTTGACAATTTCTCAAAAACGAAAGAAGATATTTAAAATTTGTTATTAGATTATTATTGAGCCCTAAATTACGCAACTTTGCCTCAGCTTAACCGACTCTCTATATCTTCAAATAACTGAGATCCCCATACATTCTGTTGAAATACGGACACCCTGTATACATGTAACAAAGAAAATCAAATTTTTAATTCAGTTCTTCCCGAATCCGCTCACAACAAGTGACGAATTACTCGACGAAGCATTGGATCGCCTTGAGCGAACCCCAACCCATACTCCGAAACCAACATCTCCTGCAGAGATCCGCAAAATCATCAAATATGCGCCAAGTAAAAAGGTGCCAGGCCACGATAGTATAAGCTACACATGCTTAAAAAACCTCCCCAACAAAGGAATAGTTTTCCTAACTACCATGTTCAATGCATGCCTAAGGATAGGCTATTTCCCAAAAGCGTGGAAACACGCAATAGTGATTTTAATCCCAAAGCCATGAAATTTCCACAAAATCACCGGCCTATCTCCCTTCTGTGCACACTGGGAAAACTATTCGAAAAAATTATCCATGTCCGCCTCAGTGAATGGTCGAATGATCATATGATCATCCCCAAAACGCAACACGGCTTCATAAAAAGCCTCTCATGCAACCACCAACTTGTTAGAACCAGCGATTACATAATCAACGGCTTAAACAGAAAACAGAGCACGTTAGCCATCTTCCTCGATGTTGCTTTGATGGAAACATCACCATTTTTTACTATTAAACCAATGATATGCGTATAAATGGGGAGTTGAGTAAATACATATATGGATGCGTGGATTTTATTATTAAAAAAAATCGGATTTCGAAATTTAATAACGATCCCTTTTCAGGGTTTCCGTTCGATGTTTACGACTGCCAAGGGGAACGTTTTAATTAGACCGCATTGTTTGCACTCTGAATTTTCATTTCTCTTTTTGATTAATTTTCACTGGTCGATAGTCAGTCGTCAACAGTTGATAGTGTATAAAAAAAGTTAAAGCGAATGTTTCTTTTAAGTATACATACATATCCAGATATAACCGCTGTATTTGTTCAGGCATTCGTTGTTTTTTTTTTAAATCGTTCAATTTAAAGCTTCTAACGAGTGTTTCCACTCCCTGATACGCGAAGAATCCAAATTTGAAGGCTTTTCTAAACTCGAATTTAATTCCATGTTTAATCAAGGAGTGGAAACACTCTATAGAAACTTAAAATTTTTATACTCTAGAGCAGTGATGGGGAAACTACGGCCCGCGGGCCAAGTCCGGCCCGCGGAAAGGTTTAATCCGGCCCGTTTAAGAGTGTCGTCGTGAGAATGATTGATCGCGTTCTTACTTCGTAATGTGACGACACGCATAAAAACTACCTACCTACAATTAAGCATTATTCTTTGGCCCGCTACGATTGTCTGGTTATTACAAATGGCCCGTCTTAAAAAAAGTTTCCCCACCACTGCTCTAGAGGTATGGTTTTATTGAACATACGATACTCTTTTATACACAACGAATACCTGAAAATCAATAATTTCAACTATTGAAATTATTGATTTTCAGGTATTCGTTGTGTATAAAAGAGTATCGTATGTTCAATACAATAAAATAAAAATATGGTAGGTTGGCAACTCGAAAAATTACATTATAATTATTATGTTTGACGTTTTATATGTCTGAACAAATAAGTTGGCAGTGCAATCAGTATTAATTAATGAGCAGCACGGCTTTCTTAAGGGTATATCAACCACCACGAATCTTTTATCATACCAGTTATACATTACGAATGCTTTGGAGGTTCGGTCACAGGTAGATTCGATTTACACTGACTTCTCCAAAGCATTTGACCGGGTACAACATAACATCCAAGTTGTCAAAAGGGAACTACTTCGAAGAATGGAAAATGGTGAACCGAATATTCAAATCAAACATATTTCAGGGGTTCCCAGAATCGTCAAGTCGAGTGCTAACGGAAATGTGGAATCAAAAAACTAATTTTTTTTTTTTTTCAAAATGCCGGTGGTATTCGAACTAAAGTGAAGGACTTTATGTTTAATGTTAACAGTAGTTTTTATGACGTAATTGTTATCGTAGAAACATGGCTTAACCATGATATTTCTGACAGTGAATTGAAGCTAATGAACTATACAATCTTTAGTGAAGATAGAAACCATCTTTCTAATAATAAAACTCGTGGTGCTGGTGTTTTAATCGCTGTTTATAATAATTTTGTTGGTGAACGTTTTTGTATTTTAAATAATTCTGTTGAACAGTTATTTGTTAGTATCGCATGGTTCGCTAAAGCTAGTGGTTGGCGCATACATACCACCAAATTCCCCAATTGGCAAATATGAAGCATTTTGCGACAGAATAGATAGCGTAGCAGAGAAATTTGTAAATTCCAAACTTTTAATCTGTGGCGATTTTAATATTCCTACAGCGACTTGGTTGCATGATGACTTTGGGTTGATACACTAATCTACCAATCCGGAACCTGCTCAATTAATTATTTCTCGTCTCAGTTACTACAATCTATTTCAGACTTGTTCGGTACCTATTGAAAATAACGTTTTCCTTGATTTAGTATTTGCCTCCTCTGTATGTACCGTATCTAATGCTATTGATTTGTTATTGCCTATTAGTCGTCACCATATACCATATTGCATTTCAACTAAATTCACTGAAATAACTAAAACTCTCCTTTATGATGAATTCATTCATGACTTCTCTAAAGCCAATTACACTGCAATCAACCATCATTTAGCGTCTGTTGACTGGATTAATGTATAATCTGGAAATGATATTGATTCCATGGTAAATCAATTTTATACCATAGTCTATGGCATCATCAACACATTCGTCCCAGTAAAGCGCATCAAGGTTTCTTCGTATCCTTGCTGGTTCAGTAAAGAACTCATTAAATTGATTAAAGATAAGAATGCCGCGCACAAAATATATAAACGTCACCAAACAACCAATAATTTTCGAAATTTTAAATTATTGAGAAATAGATGTAATATTCTACAACGTACGCAGTATAATCAATACATAACATCAGTGAATTTAAACATTCAACACAACCTATCAAATTTTTGGAATTTTGTTAGAGTCAGATAACCAAAACTCTTTCCCTGAGACTATGTTTCTTAATGACATTACTAGCAGGAATGGTCAGGAGTGTGTAAATCTATTTGCAATTTTTTTTTCATCTGTATACACTGACAATATTCCTGATTGTATGCCGATAGTTAATAGTACTTCATTAGTTGATGCCGTTGCGTTGAGCGTCACAAAAAGTGAAATTTATGAAAGTATCCAATCTATGAAATTCAGCAACTCTTGCGGTCCTGACGGCAATCCATCTAGTTTTATTAATGCATGTATTTGCACTATTGCAACGCCGTTACTGCTACTTTTTAACTGTTCTTTGAGATACAGTAACTTTCCAGAATTATGGAAAGGGACATATCTAAGACCAATCTTTAAATCGGCTAGAAGGGATGATGTTAGAAATTACAGAGGTATTGCAATTTAATCCTCAGTTCCAAAACTCCTAGATAAGCTAATATCGGTTAAATTGGCATGGTCAACAAAACATATTTTAATAAATGAGCAGCAGCATGGTTTTCGTAGTGGCCGATCTACCACTACTAACTTAATGATGTTCCAGGATTATATAGTGAGATCGTTTGAGAATGGCTCCGCAGTTGATGCTATTTATTTAGATATGTCAAAGGCATTTGATAAAGTTTACCATGCAGTTCTATTATATAAATTAAAAACTATGGGCTTTAACCACTCTACTATATCTTGGCTACAAAGTTTTCTATCTAATCGTAGTCAATGCGTCAAAATAAGGAATTATTTCTCTAATGCTTTCTTGGTCCCATCTAGTGTTCCGCAGGGATCCCACTGCGGCCCCTTATTGTTTCTTCTATTTATTAATGATATTTCTCAATCAATACATCACTCACGATTTTTGTTGTTTGCAGACGATCTCAAAATATTTAAAGAAATACGCTCTATCGATGATTGCTGCCTACTCCAAAGCGATTTATGTCTGGTAGATGACTGGTGTCACTCCAATGGTCTTAATTTCAATCTGAATAAATGTAATTGCATCACATTTTCTCGTAAGAAAACTCTGACCAACTTCAATCATATGATTAAAGAGAAGACTATAGAAAGAACAGAGTTAATTAAAGACTTAGGTGTTTGGTTCTGTCACAAATTTAATTTCCAACATCATATTAAGTGTCGGAGTTGAACAAACAGTTAAGGGAAAGGACAATAACATAATTTTGACTAATTCTGTTAACTTAGGGAAAATATTAGTGAATAATAAAATTAAAACAGACAATAGTCATATTAAAAAAAGCGGAGTATATGAGCTGAAATGTGATGACTGCGATGCAATATATATAGGACAAACGGGCAGGTCTTTTGAAACGCGATTAAAAGAACATAGGAAAGATATTCTAAATAATAAACAGACCACGGGGTTCGCAAAACATTGCATCGCGGCTAATCACTTTTTCAGCTCAAACGACTGTAACATGTTGCATTCGGGTAATAAGGGATTAGTTTTGAATTATCGGGAGGGTTAAGAAATAAGTAAAGCCATAAAGGCGGGAAAAAACGTGGTAAATGACAACGAGGACCTTTGGAATTCCCCGATAATTAGAGCGCTTATTACCTGAAATGCCGACATCTAGTATATATATATTCAATTTTGCTCTTTTGTACACCATTCTTGAAAATGGCATTAAGCCGAAACTAGTTGAAAATATAATAATTTATTAGTAAAACAAACCAAGTGAATTTCAATCAAATACCTATATATCATATTAAGTTCATATGTAATCGCGCCTCAAAAATGCTTGGGTACATCAAGCGGAAGTCTAGCGATTTGTCGGCCTCTTCTCTAAAACTTGTTTACTTTGCGTATGTTCGCTCCCATCTTGAATATGCATCTTGTATATGGTCACCTTATCAACAAACATTTAGCAAGCAAATTGAGACTGTTCAAAATAAGTTTATTAAACATTTAAGATTTAAACCAGACTTTAATCACAATTTAAATATTCTGTCAAACATTAATGATCTATGCTGCAGGCGTCATTTTGCAGATATGTCGTTACTATTTGGTATTGTTGATGGAAGTATCGATTGTCCCCCATTGCTCTTTAAAATAAATTTTGCATTTAAGTCTGATGGTCGCACAAGCCGTAACCCTCCGATTTTTCGTATACCTTTCCACCATACCAATTATGGGTTTTACAGTCCTCTCTCTCGCCTTATGCGTACGGCGAACTCACTAGTGAGCCATCCAAACTGCGATTTGTTCTGTGGTGAGCAATCTAGGTTCATCCGTTTTGTAAAAGGGGTAGGGTCGTGCCATTGTTGTCATCTTAGGGTTGGTGACTGATAGCGGTATTTTTATTTTTAATTTCTTTTTATTGTTTACTGTCAGTTTTTGCTACAAATTGTTTTTTGTTATTGTTGTATTTTAAACTTAGTAGTATACATAAATGTATTGTATTTTACATGTATATATTATTGTTGTAAAAATGGTCTAATCCGTTCAATAAATAAGTAAGTAAATAAGTAAATTTTAATACATAAACTGCAATGGATTGGTTTCAGTGGTAACTTGTTAGGATGGATTGAAAGTTATTTGTTGGGCAGATCACAGAGAGTGCGTTTAGGGAACATATTTTCTAAACCAATATCGGTTACATCTGGGGTTCCTCAGCGCTCGCACTGTGGACCACTTCTATTTTTACTATTTATTAACGACATCGGATTATACATAAAAAACAGCCAATTTCTTTTATACGCTGATGATCTTAAGATTTTTAAAAAAGTTATGTCTGAATCAAACCAGTTAGAACTCCAGGAAGACCTAAATGCTATTATGGTGTGGTGCATAAATAATAATTTAGATTTGAATCTAAATAAATGTTTCCAAATACGTTTTTATCGTGGACGTTTTAAGAACTTTGCGTACTCAATTCCAGGTCAATATTTAGCACAGGTCTCCACTGTCAAGGATTTGGGTGTATTGTTTACCCCAAAACTTGACTTTAGGGAGCATATTTTATATGTGTGCAATAAGTCCCTAAAAGTTATAGGTTTCATTAATAGATTCAGCAGGCAATTTAGAAATTCGACAATCAAGTCGCTATATTTATCTCTTGCACGTCCACACATAGAATATGCGTCACCCTATTCTAAAAATGCCATTCACCAAATTGAAATGGTTCAGAGCAAATTTTAATTAAAGTCTTTTAGAATGGGTAGTAATAATAGTAGACTTTAGCCACAGTGAAATGCTAACGATACTAAATGTTAGTTCGCTTTCAGAAAGAAGACTGTTTTTAGACTTGACTTTTTTTTATAAGCTGGTGAATGGGTTTTTGAACTGTGGTGCTCTGGTTGAGTCATTGCGTTTTAACATACCTCGCTGTCTTCAGTCAAGACACAGACCTTTATTCCGCTTGTCATATCATTCTAGCAACTACGGTATGTATAATCCTATCGACCGTATGATGAGGTATGCTAATGGGTTAGGTGACAATCAGAATTTTGTTTTATTTTCATCGACACTTAGGCAGTTTAAAACTCATTTACGTCGCATAAATTTATCCGATGTCGCTGTTACGTCTCAATAATATTTGTTTATTGATATGTATTTTATTGATGTATAATTATTTATTCTGTTACTTTGTATTAATTCATTATATTCGTTTGTACTTTGCTAGTTGCTAGAACTGTCATTTTTCTATACATATATGTTTGCTTTATATATCTTTACGTGGTATTCCATCTGTGATAATTTGCTTTAGCGAAGACACTGTAATTTATTCTGTGATACAAACGTTTATACATTATATTACATTTTATTTATATTTTTATATATACAATGTCATGAAATATTTAGTAAATTAATTATGTATTTTTTTACGTTTATTAGCGATTGTTTGTTTTGTCATTCAACAGTAAAGTTGAGCAATAATAAATTTATAATTTTAACGATTTATTGAACCATTTTTAGGACGTGAAGTAACATGTTTAAATTTAACGCACCAATTATGTTATGTTTTTACTATTAGTATTACTATTCTTTGTAAATGAAAATATAGTTTGCAAAATATAGATTCCGTAAATAAATTAAATTAAAATGTCAATTGGTAAACCGCGTAGCCAACTTAAATTTTAAAAAAAGATAAAATCATGGCACTCTAGGGTTTTTTGTTTATGGAACATACGATGTTTTAACATACATGTTCTTCAAATCGCAAACAATACATGTTTCTTCGCATTTTGTAAAAAAGGCACAATCTGTAAACTAAACACAGGAAACATTAAATCACCGACGGTATTTTTATTTCCCCGGTAACGCAAATTAAGATAATTCCTCCGGGGCCGTAAAAAATACGCAATTAATAGCACGGGAGACAGGTGAATGCATTAACATCCGGTTTTATCTAAAGCGGGCAACCTGTTAGCTAAGCCGGTACCTGTTCACATGGCGGACTGAATGGCCCCTTTGTGAATATGATAAATAGACGCTTTTCCGCGGGGCCACAAGTGCTTCACGTGCGACTTCCATCTCTTCGATGTTCATTTAGAAAATCAACATACAAAACGCTCCGCCTCAAACCCCATTACGCTCTTCATGATAATTTAGAGAGCACTATCTATGCTTAACACTCTTCGTACCTATATATACGTGCATGTACAAGCGTATATGTGGAGGAGAGGAAATGACATGCACCTCTAACCCATTTACATTTCCACCTTTCCTGAAACCAGATCCCTATCTTTTCCCCATTATCGTTCTTTAGCTCTTTCCCCACTCTCTGCACCTTCAATTTGTGCTGATATACTTTTTTCAGATCTGATTTTTCCATTGGTAATGTGAGTATTACATATGAAATATATTGATTTACAACTGTAACTCCAGTTCGATGGAGTAATGCACATTACTCATAGTACCATCACTAATAGATGTATTAATGATGGTACTATGAGTAATGTGCATTACTCCATCGAACTGTTATTATAACTAAACAGTACTGGGCAGTATTGTAAACTGACTATGTTTCTATATTTTCGATTTCGATTTTAGTTTTTAAACTTTTGCATGGGCATATAGACTGTCCTGATTTCTTATCAAAAATTGGCATTCGCGTTCCAGCTAAAATGCTGCGCAACGATGACACTTTTCATGTACCATTTAACGGTACAGATTATGCTAAAAATTCGGCCTCTGTGTATATTCTGCGCCATGCTAATATGATACAATTCGATATGCTTGCGGGAGAGAATTCTAGTCTAAGAGCCCATTTGCGTAGCCAATAAAATGTTGTGCCGGAATACTGAACACAAATTCAATTTTGATATTTGTTTTCTGGTTTCACAAACAGAGTTTTGCCGCTCGTCGACGAAACAGTGACCTGTATATGCACTTTGTGCATTCGTGTCACTGACGATGCCACTATGAAGCATTAGATGGCGTTAGCTATCGAAATCATTAATACTTTTTATTTGTTGTTTATTTTAAGTACTTTAATATTTATTAAATATTGTGATATTACTATTGTAAATTAATGTTTTTGTAAATGGTCCGCCGTATATTAAAAAATAAATAAATAAATTTCTTCCTTAGTTGGTTCCTGTATAATTATTTTCGTATATTTTTTTATTTAAAGATGGTTAATGTTGGATTAATACATTTGTAGAATTTTATGTTGATTAATTAATCTCTTGAATTCTAAATCAATCATTAAGTTAAGTTCATGTTACTTCTGAATATGTGTATGTGAAGCGTTTTATTTAATATTTCTGGCAGAATATGTTGATAAAAGAATATTGCATTATTTTAATTGCAATTCTATTTAAACTTTTTTTCAACGCGCGCGTGTGTGTGTGGAGAAGTATTTGAAGTAAAATTCAGTGGTGGAACATCGACCAACCAAACCAAACATGTCGTTTAGAACGGCCATTATTATTTTAATTAAAGGCAAACATTGAGCGGTTGTATTGCGGCGCTGTGGAACCCCATTATGTGCCACGGCAAAAATAATAATAGACCTTCCTCGTTTCTCTTATCCTGCTCCTGCGCCCGCTCGCCGAAAAAAAAAGTTTAAATTCACCACATTATTCAAATGTTGCTCGGGATATTTCATGATATAATTCACCACTTGCATTTTTTTTCCGAGAGTCGTGTTTTCTGAGTGGGTCGAATATATTTTGTTACGTGTTTGTTGTGCGATTGTTCAAACTTCAGCATACCGGTTTTAATTATGCAATAACGTACATATGTGAAAATAAATCATGATGGGAGCTGAAATAAAACAAACGTATATATGAATATAATAAATATTTCAAACTCAAAACTATTTGAATTTCAGAGAATAAACTTGCTTACGCTTCTATTAGTTTGCAAAACCAAACATTATACAGGGTGTCCACAGAGGGCAACGCAATCTTTGGCACTTAATTATCCAAAACTTTGTCTAAAAATTAATCATAAGCTTAATTTTTTCTGACTTTTATTTATTTTTTTATTCAATTTACAAATACCCCCTTTGTAAATTGAATAAAAAAATAAATAAAAGTCAGAAAAAATTAAGTTTCATATTAATTTTTAGACATAGTTTTGGAAAATTAATTGCCAAAGATTACGTTGTCAAAATGTTGACCCTCACACTGCTGGCACTTTTTTAAACATTTTTTTTCTAAACCGCTCACCTGAAGACATGGCTAATTTTTCGAAAAATAAAAAGTTGATATTTGGGGCCTTTTAGAAATGATTTTGTTGGCCACAAATGTTCTCTATAGTATTAGTAACAATATTAAATCACAATTGGAGGACCATCTTTCTTAAATTTTTTTTAAACAATTTTTTTCCATACCGCTCACTTGATGACATGGCTTATTTTTCGAAAAATAAAAAGTTGGTGTTTGGGGCCTTTTAGAAATAATTTTGTTAGCCACAAATGTTCTCCATAGTATTTGTACCCATATTAAATAACAATTGGAGGATCATCTTTCTTCATTTTTTTTAAACAATTTTTTTCCAAACCGCTCACCTGAAGACATGGCTTATTTTTCGAAAAATAAAAAGTTTGTGTTTGGGGCCTTTTAGAAATAATTCTTTTGGCCACAAATGTTCTCCATAGTATTAGTAACCATATTAAACAACAATTGGAGGACCATCTTTCTTCAATTTTTTTTAAACTATTTTTTTCCAAACCGCTCATCTGAAGACATGGCTTATTTTTTTTTCCAAAACTTTGGCTCAAAATTAATATAAAACTTAGTTTTTTGTGACTTTTATTTCTTTTTTTATTAAATTTACAACCCTTTGTGGACACGTTGTATATAAAATAACGTTAATTTTCGTATAAACTGCAAACAATAAGTCCTAATTGGTAAGGCTTCTAAGACAATAAGACAATATAATATTGAAACATCATCATTGCAAAAAAACATCCGACGATGTATTTTTTTTATAAACTCAAAAAATATCAATCTCTTAATACTTTTTTTGATTAATTTTGTGTTATCAATAAAATAAATATAGTGTTTCTAAAAATCTACATTAAATTAGTCTTTATTACGCCTGGCCCATCAAATAAATATTGAAATACTGAAAGTTTAAAATGGATCCAAATGTTCAATGTTTTCTAAACTTGAAATTTTACTTCATGCGCCACGCGTATAAAACACTGATTAATTCTAATGTTTAAAAACAGCTAATTTATCTTTTATTGTCGCCAAAAGTGCAGTTAAAGATGTAAAATAAATATAAAGGATAGATTGGGTAAAGTACTACACTTGTTATGTTCCATATTTTTATTTTCAGTTGCCTGGCACGTGTTTCGATCCGTTACGATCATTTTCAAAGTTAAAACTGTTTTAAAACAATACAAAGTGATAAATGAGAAAGTTACTCAAGAAATATTATATAAATGACTTTAAATTTGTCTATTGTTATAAGTTGTCAAACTTAGTTTGCAAAATGAATATAAATTATACCATTGAAGAAATAATTTTCATAGTAAACACTTTTTACACTGGAAGAAGACATGAGGTATGTGCGTGATTTATTTAGTTTTAGCATAAAGACTCAGTATCCTCAAAAATTCAATATTAGGGCGGGAATTTTCAATAATTCAATTATTAAACCGTTTGAAATTATCGGATATCGCTGTTTTCATTTATTTAAAAGGCGCCCTCAAAATCAGTTTTTGTCACTTTGCCACAAATTTGTCAAAACGCGTATGGCTCGTTTTGCGTCTGAGTGACTTATGTGTTCTGGATTCAAAATGCTCACCCGGTATAGAAAAGTAAATCGGATTTTTATCATGAATTTATGATGAATTTCTTTAACGCTTTGTTATTTTTCGAGCAAATAGGCACACTATTTCACTCATTTAGACAGATTTTCCTAAGTTTTTTGTCAATTTTTGATGAATTTCTTTAACCCTTTGTTATTTTTCAAGCGAATAAGCCCACTATTTCACTAATTTAGACATATTTTCATTTTCCTATAAACTTGATCGTATTTAATTTGTATTAGGCCTCTCTCCCTAAGATGAACTGGAAATGTTTATTTATTTATTTATTTATTGACGTATTAATATGATAGTTTTACATAAGTCATATTCAATTTAAAAAGAAAACAGAAAACATTAACATAGGATCTACATGCATAATAAGTGAATAAATAATGACATCTTTAAAACACATACAATTCAAAGTTAAAATCTAAGTATTCCTCCAAGCTGTAAAATGCATGTTTATTTAGGAACTCTTTCATGGTTAATGAGAATTTACGGAGTGAAAGGCTTTTGATGTTGTCCGGCAGTACATTATAAAATTTAATAGCATGGTATCTGATTCCGTTTTGAGCTTTACTTAGTCTGATGGTGTTAGCGTATATATTTGAATTTTGTCTAGTTGGGTATTGATGTATTTTAGTACAGCTTTCGTAGAGATGCAAATGATTTTTAATATATAACAAGCATTCGAGGATATATAGACACGGGAACGTGAGTATCCGCATCTCTATAAAAGCCGGACGACAATCGTCTGAGTACCCACAACCAGTCATAATACGTAAAGCTTTACGCTTTAGCCCAAATATGCGATGTCTTATCTCAGAGTGACCCCATGCTATAAACCCGTACAATATGTGACTCTGGAATAGTGAAAAGTATGCTACACGAAGTGTTTCTTTAGAGACTACTTTAAAAAGGCTGCGAATGAGGAAAATGTTGGAACACAGTTTGCTAGCAAGATGCCCAAGTCATGCGACTATCCAATAGGATTCCAAGGAATTTCGTATTGTCGTTTGGGTCGGTTTCTTTTGCGAGACTGAAGGTCAAGCATTTGGTTTTGCTACTATTAAGTTGGAGCCTGTTATTAACGAACCAATCCGAGGCCTTCTCCTGCGCTTCTACCTGCAAGCTACTTACAACATCCACCCGTTTCGGTGGCTTCGGTTGGCTTATTAATGTCGTATCATCAGCATATAGGACAAGTTTAGTGTCGCAAGAGACCGTGTCAGGTAAGTCGTTGATATAAATTAAAAAAAGCAATGGCCCAAGAATGGAGCCTTGCGGCACCCCGTGAATAATAACGTCAGATAGACTCTCACGATCAGAGACACACTGCGTTCTCCCTGAGAGGTACGACATCAACAATCCACAACTGTCCGGGTGTAAATTATAGAAATAGAGCTTTCTTAATAGTATTTCGTGAGAAACGCAATCAAAGGCATAGGCATAGGCATAGGTCAAGAAAGCTTGACATAGTTTTTTCACCTTTTTCGAACCTATCCGCAATAATCTCTGTCAGAGCCACTATCGCATCGGTGGTGGAGAGTCTCTTTCTAAAACCATATTGTACTTTTTTCAGGAGACCTGTGTTTTCGAAATACTCCGACAACTGTCGTTGGAGAATTTTCTCGAATATTTTCCCGAATATGGGTAGCAACGATATGGGGCGGAAATTGTCGGGGTCATCCTTATCCCCTTTTTTGTAAATTGGGATGACCATCGCTTGTTTCCAAGCTTCGGGAAACGCGTTGTCTCGGATGCATGAATTAAATATGTTTGTAAGGGGTGATACCAAAGTAGTAAGTACTGCTTTTATTATATCTGTTCGGAGCCCATAAATGTCTTTACTTTTACTCGAATTTAAGTTATTGATGGCATCGCTTACCGTACTTGTAGACATTTCAGCAAATTTAAAGTATTGTTTACAGCTGGGAGGATTGCTACACATTAAGACTCGGCGTTAGGTTCTGGTAAAGAATTGACAATTTTGCTGGAAATGTTAGCGAAAAAAAATTAAATTCGCTTGGCGAGATTTTGGTGCTCTTTTTAACAATCTTTGGTAACCTTTTAGAATTTATAATATTCCACATAGCTGTAGGTTTAAAATTTTGACATTTTATGAACTCGTTGTTAGCTTCTAATTTCGACGATTCGATAGCATTTCTATACATGTATCTGTATTTGTTTCTTAAGTTCAATAATTCTGCATTTTGGTTTTGGTGGTATAGTTGGGATATTAATGTTAGTGTTTCTCTCATATCTTTCAATCTATTGTTAAACCACTTGACTTCATTTAGTGTGTTTGTTGATGTTACAGTTTTCTCAGGAAAAGATGCATGGAAGTGTTTTAGAGAAATAGACTGAAAGATGTTGACACACTCTCTTGCATTATTGGAACAATCGATAAAACTCGACGACTGGTTATCAAGTCGTTGAAACAGATTAAATTCGCCCATAGCGGTGATCGGACGTATGACCTTAGGTTTCGGTCTGTTTAGTGAACATTCTTTGATTATTAAATCAAATAATATCCCTCTGTGGTCCGATATGCCGGTTTCAAAAGGTTGTATTATTGACTCGTAGTTATTACAACCAATGTTATCTATACAGTTATTTAAACGTGTAGGGAAATTAACCAGAAATTTTAAACCATAGCTATGTGCAAGGTCCATAAGAGTAAATTTATTGCGACAATCATCATTAAACCTGACGTTGAAATCAGCGGCTAGAAAGACATATTTGTTATTAAAATCAACGCTATCCAGTACTCTGCACAGAGTTCGTAGAAAGATATCAAAGTCTCCACTAGGAGACCGGTAAGCTGTCAAGATAATGTTATTGTGAACCTCAACGCCCGCTATCCCACAATTTTTCTCACTGGAAAATTTAGTGATGTTAAGAGGTACACATTGTAAGTTATTCCTAGCCATTATTAAGACGCCCCCGCCTGATGATAATTTGCGAGAGAATTGAGCGATAACATGGAAATTAGAGATCACAACTGAGATTGATTCCTCTTTCGACGTGAGACGTGAGAGAGTGAACTGTGTTTTTGTGTGATCCTTTGTATTTTGGAAAAAGAAAAGGATTTCCGAGCTGAAACAAATAGCAATTCGGTGATCTAATTAAGCTAAGTACAATCATACCATTGGTGAATTTTTATATTCACTTGTTGTAAACTTAGGTAGCGAAGTTTGATTTAACGTTAATTAATCAGAGCAGGCTATCGATAAAAATTCACGTGTGTTGCTTTATTTTTTACCCTCAACTCATTTCGGCGAACGAGCTGTGTTCCTCGAGGTCAGCGTTCCTCGAGGTCAACGTCCTACACAATTTGATTATTAATTATTTGTATCATTTAAATAATTTGATTGTTAAATCTATAATTTTTCCTCTGTTTTCTTTTGTTTTCCCATCCGTGGTCAACTTCTCCTGTTTGTGTTAACTATAGTCGCTGCGAACGACCGTGCAGCGTGAAGATTTGTGTATTTGTTTTTAATTACCTTAATACTTCCTTTAATTTTATAAATAATGACGCAAACATGTGGCATATGCAAGAAATCCATTAGTAATCTGTGGGATAAAGTAATTAAATGTAACGGTTCATGCAAACAATGGTTTCACGCGATTTGTGTAAATTTAGATGAATTTCAAATTGAATTATATAAGGACGAGGCAAAAAATAAAAATGGTGACAAGTGGTTTTGCTCAAAATGTGAAGTTTATAATGGTGCTAATAATTTAAAATCACCACTTCCCAGTAACTCTGGTGATTTTCCCGATGTTAACACAATAAATAATTCACAATTTTCTGATATTTTAAAAGCACAATTTGCAGATCTAAAAAATGAGTTCTTAAATGAAATTAAAAAATTAACAAATAAAATTACTACCTTGGAATTGGAAAATAGAACTTTAAAAGAGGAACTGACACTATTAAAAAATAGAACTAGCCCAGATTTATCAGATCTTACACTTAATGTTATATCTAAGATTGAAGAGCAGAGCAATAGATCTAAGAACATTATTATGTATGAAATTCCAGAATCCGATAGTGATGAAACTAATGATATAATAAATTATGACAAGACAGCAGTGAAAAATATATTAACATCTTTTAGTTTGTCTGCAGAACCTATCAAAGTTATTAGACTCGGAAAAGGTAATAATGGTGATCGTCCTCTTAAAGTTATATTATCCGACGTTAAAATAGCTAAAGATATCTTAAAGAAAAGTAGGGAGCTAAATAGGACAAATATAAAATCTGATTTGACACCTTATCAACAACAGCATTTGAAACTACTAAGAGAACAATTAACCCGACGCAAAGAAGGAGGCGAAACAAACCTAACAATAAAATATATTCGCGGAGTACCCAAAATAGTTGAAGCTTCTGAGAAAAAACAAAATTTTTAAATATTCAACAGACCAGTCAAATGCATTTTTATTATCAAAATGTTCGCGGGCTAAATACCAAAACAATAGATTTATACAACAACTCGTTAACCTGTAGCAGCGATTTCATTTTGCTGACAGAAACATGACTCAAAGATGGGGTGTATGATAACGAATTGTTTTCTGACAAATATGTAGTTTTCAGATCTGACAGGCAACGTTGCAAAGGAGGAGGAGTGTTGATTGCAGTCAAAAGCAGCATTCAATGTACTCGTGTGTCTGTTGATTGTCTTGTTGTCAATATTGATATAGTTGCCGTAGAAATTATTAATAATAACAATAGTTTTGCCATAATTTGTCTTTACATTCCACCTGCTACATCAATAGACGAGTATGTTAACTTATTTGAATATTGTGGGGAACATTTTAACAACGAAAGCTCAATTATATGTGGAGATTTTAATCTGCCAAATTATAAAACAAACACAATATCAAACATAAAATGTAACAAGGTCGCATCTTTTATGAATTTTATATCATTCAACAATCTAAGACAATGCAATAATATTTGTAATATCAACGATCGAATACTAGATTTTGTCAATGTTCCTGTTAATGCTGTTTGCACTGTTTATAAAGCTGATGACGTCATTATTGCTGAAGACCATCACCACCCGGCTTTAAATATTGATGTGCAGATATTAAAACAAATTAACTTTCCAAGTAGTTCATCGGAAACAGGAATCAAATTTTATAATTTCAAAACTTACCGATTATATGAAGCATATATGCAAATGTCAGCAATTAATTGGATAGAACTTGAAAGTATACATGACGTTGATAAAGCATGTGATTTCTTCTATGATACTATATATGACGTACTGAACAAATTCATTCCCAAGAAAAGAGTCAATTATAATTCTAATGCATTTCCTCCATGGTATAATAATGAATTAAGAAGATTGTCCCAAAGTAAAGGCAGGCAGCATCGTCAAATGAAAAAATATAAAACCGATGCTAGCGCATCCAAATACCGTGCAACCAGAACCCTCCTCAAGAAGAAGACTCGTGAAGCGAATCAAAATTTCATCAAAACTGCCGAAACGAATTTATCCAAAAATCCCATACAATTTTGGTCCTTCGTCAATAAAAAGAAGAAGAAATCCAGATTGCCTGGACTCATGTCACTTGGCGGGGACAATAAAATAACCGGTGGAGGCATTGTTCAAGGATTCGGTGACCATTTTCAAAAGGCATATAAACGTAACAGCACTGCGTGTGATATTAATTGTGATCTTGTGTGTAATATTCTAGGAAACTATTCTATAACTGATGATATCGTCCTTTGTTATTTGAAAGCTCTTAAACCCAAAATGACGGCAGGTGCTGATCAAATACCAGCATTTTTTATAAAAGATTGTGCTAACCAACTGTCTCGACCTTTGACAATCATTTTTAATTTAATTTTATCAACGGGAATTTTTCCAAACCGGTGGAAGTTAACGAGACTTACTCCAGTGTATAAATCGGGTGACAGGAGTTGCATCGAAAACTATCGACCAATCGCATTAATTTCAAACTTTTCTAAAGTGTTTGAAAGCATTCTGTACGATCATATTTATAAAATTGTTTCTCCTTTCATTACCCCTCATCAGCACGGCTTCATGAAGAAAAAAAGTACACAGTCTAACTTATTAAATATAACTCAATTTGTATCTGATCAACTTGATCGTGGAAAGCAAGTTGATGTTATTTATACAGATATAAGTAAGGCTTTTGATAGAATACCACATGATAAATTGTTGAATTATCTAAAGCGTTACAATATCAACGATAATGTAATTTCTGTTCTTAAGTCTTATTTATGTGGCAGGCAGCAATTTGTTTCGTGCATGGGGTTTCAGTCGAGTCAATTTTCTGCTGAAAGTGGGGTTCCGCAAGGTTCAAACCTGGGCCCCTTACTATTTCTTGTTTTTATTAATAACGTAATTGATTCTTTAACCTGTGACTACCTCATGTATGCAGATGATATAAAATTATACCGTGTAATTGAAACGGAGTTAGACTGTGTATCTTTACAACATAATTTGCAGTCGATGCACAGTTGGTGCTCAGACAATGGACTGAATATCAATATTTCAAAATGTTGCATCGTATCCTATTTTCGTGTTCGTAGGCCCGTTCTGTTTAATTATCAAATATGTAATGCTTCTATTAAAAGGACCACCAGCCACACGGATTTAGGAGTAATATTTGATAATACGTTATCGTTTAAGGAACATATTACAAAGGTTGTAAATGATTGTCTCAGGCTACTTGGATTCATTATTCGAAATAGTCGTGACTTTTCTGACCTATCATCAATTATTCGACTGTTCGACTCTCTAATTATCAGTAAAATAAACTATTGTGCTTGCGTATGGACTCCTTATTATAAAATTCATATAAATTCACTTGAGAGAATACAAAAGAAATTTCTAAGATATTTATACTATCGCAAGTACAACATCTATCCTACCTTTGATGTAAGGTACAGCGCCCTCTTACGTGAATTTGATTTTATGTCTGTTTTTAATAGACATAAATATATTTCAATTTGTGAACTTCATAAACTCATTCACAATAATATTGATAATACATCTTTCCTATCGTTGCTTAATTTTACAATTCCGAGGATAAATTCAAGAAGCATGCACTCATTTTCATATAATACTCCTCGTACAAATCACCACTTATTTTCACCCGTCATCAATATGATTAGGAATTATCATGAGGTTCAGTACGCTGTCGATATCTTTTGTAATAACACTACTGAATTCGAAAATGTTTTAAAAACGTGTTTCTTATAGATCATATTTGGCGCATGTATGTTTTAATTTATATATATTTGTTTTCTATATTGTGTATTTTTAATGTATACTTTTCTTTTTATTTTTATTTTTAATGTGTACTTTAATGTATTGTACGTTAAATATATTTTTCTCTGTAATTGAACCTGGTCTGTTGAGAAATAAATTATTATTATTATTATTATTATTATTCAGCTAGCCAGTGTTCGCACATGCATAATATAGAGATGTTGAGCATTTTATCGTTCAGAATTGTATCTACTACATTTAGTTTCGAGCGCAAGGATTGATTGTTTAATTATTTTTAACAAGTTTTCTCATCTTTATACAAATTTTACATCATGCTTAGTCTGGGAGTGGAAAACACTTGTTAAACGCTTCAAATTGAACTTTAAAAAAACAAGGAATATCTAAAGATTTACAGAAAATAGGCTGAATTTGAAATTAGTTCAATTGGAAGCTATAAACGAGTGTTTTCCACTCCCAGACTAAGCATGAAGTAAAATTTTGAGTTTAGAAAAGCCCCGTGAAAATTTGTCGAGGGTCGCGCAGCGACCCGAGACAAATTTTCTGGGCTTTTCTAAACTCAAAATTTTACTTCATGCGCCACGCGTATAAAACACTGATTTCAAGTGAGGTTTAAATATACAAAAATTCACAATATTTTTGTTTTGTATGCGTGGCGCATGAAGTAAAATTTCGAGTTTAGAAAAGCCCCGAAAATTTATCTCGGGTCGCTGCGCGACCCTCGACAAATTTTCACGGGGCTTTTCTAAACTCAAAATTTTACTTCATACTTAGTCTGGGAGTGGAAAACACTCGTTTAACGTTCAAATTTAACTTGAAAAAAAAAACAAGAAAAATCTAATGATTTACAGAAAATAGGCTGCATTTGAAATGAGCTTTAAACAAGTGTTTTCCACTTCCAGACTAAGCATGAAGTAAAATTTCGAGTCTAGAAAAGCCCCGTGAAAATGTATTAGTGAAATTCAACCAAGTGTTTTTTTTTTAAATCAAATGTTTAATTACATAATATTTATACCTTAAAACTTCTATTGATAAGACATTTTGTGTGTTTTAGTTCTTGTATATCTGGTGTGTCGGATTAATTCTGTTATTTATTTAGCGGTTGAAACGCTTATTTATTATACGGGTGGCGCAAGGCAAACGTGGGATTCGGTTATTTATTATATATGAACGGTTGTCTTGTATAAAGGGTGCGTGAAATATGAGGAGCGGAGAGTGGCACGGCGGCCATTTATCAGCAACATTAACAAAGGTTTTTGTCGGGCATTAAAACGGTCCGTGATACAGAATCGCATTACGTTATTTAGGCGGAATTTAATGGATCCAAAAATGTTATGACGGCCTCTTGTTACGTTCTATTTACCGTCCGCCAGTGTGTGCGTGTGCGTGTATATGCCAGGGGGTTGAACGCTTCACTGAATATCCAAAAAAATATGATACACAAAACGAAAAATTATTGATCCGACGATTTGAAGGAAAGAGCCATTTAATGCGCGTGCCCTCTACGCTTGTAAATATTGACACAGATCTATGTGAATACGTTTATTGGATTCGGCGAATTTAGTTCCCATGGAAGGAAGGAACAAGCCAACTCACCCTCTCGGGTGTACATGATTCATCCCCCCCCTCACCGCTCCTTGTCCTTGTCGTGTTGTCCTAACATGCTAAGCGAATTCATATTTCAAACTATTAGCTTCCTGTCCACTTGCAGATTGGAGGAGGAGGAACTGTGTGTGCGCAGGAGGGGCCCAGCCGCACATCATTTATCAAATTCTAGAGGGAGTTTGCGGGGGGGAAGGGCGTGATAGAAATTCTCATGCGAGAAAAAAATATGCCGGATGAAATTTGATTACGAAATCAAATTTCCATTTGAATTGAAATTGGCAGAAAGATAAATTGATTTTTAATAAAAGCTCGTTTGTTATATATGTTTCTTAATGCATTACCTAATCTGAAATTTAAGAAAAAAAAGCTCGCACACATATATTTTAAGTATAAATGAAATTGCCAATTCTTGGTTGCAGAATACTTCAAACATTAAAAGTGCGATTCTTTATATATTTTAATTAGAGATGAACACAACTGCTACTTTCAAAGCTACTTGTGACTGCTACTTTTTAATATCAGTAATTTTAAACTGTGACTGAATATGGTTCAACCTGATTCCCTGTAGTTTTCTCTCACACAAGAATTCATAGAAAATTGTCTCCTGAAAAGTAATTACTAAATCAACGATTAAGTATTATTAAAACTGCAAGTTTAGAAAAGATTGAGTTTGGTCGCTACGTGTCTAAATCCAAATACTCGGGCTTTTCTGAACTCAAAATTTTATTTCTTGAATAACTTTCTCATTTATCACTTAGTGAAACATTTTGAAATAATATTAACTCTTTGCTGCACGAGATTTCACACATTTTAAAGGGCCTAGTTGCACGAACAAAATAAAATAAAAAATATATATTTTTTTAAGTTTATTCCAAGAAATAACAACAAAACAAAGTATTTCAGATATAAAAAAAAAAAATAAAAAAAAATATTGCCAAAGTGTCACTTACAAGGTGGTCTATATTTTGCAGCATTGTGCAACTAGCAACAATACCTACAAATATTGTTTTCAACAAACAGGTAAATAATTAACATTAATTATTGTTATGATATTTTTGAAAACAAGTTTTATTTTTTCCGAGGCATAACGCGACTTCACATACCGAACAAGCCCAATCAGATCGAACAGGATTTGCCTTTGTACTGCAAAGTGCACATCTTCTGAGGGTGGATCTAAGTGGTTGGTGGGATGATGAAGTGAATCTTACTTCTGGAGGCACCTTGCGACTCTTCTTCTGAATAGCTTCCCCACGAGTTTCTTCTTTTCTTTTAAGATCTACCAGTTTCTCCGCAAGTAAACCATCTATTACTCTTCGTCTGAATTCCTTTAGGGTTATAGGTGGCAATTTCTTTAGTTTATATAATATATAACTATTTACAACAAAGCAATCTAAAAAATGCCATAAGATTCTCATCCGCCATTTTTTGCTTTTTCTGTCTATTTGGTAAGTTGATTTAAGTTGGTCGAATCTATCGACACAATTCATATTTTTATTATATTCTATTAGAGCGCATGGAACTTGTTTTGACGATCCGTCTTTTTCTCGCCTTTTCACTTCGTTTATGGCTTGTGGATCATGAAAGTTCGAAAGTATGTGTACGGCTCGCTTGTCTTTCCATTTCACAATACTAATACCATCATTGCTTATGTTATAGTCATATTCTCCTTGTTTCAGGTACTTATCTTCTTTTAGTTTAGGCAGGTTTTTTCGGTTTGCCACCACTGTGCCACAGGCATATATACATTTTTCTTTTAGTTCCTTCAATAAATTGTAACTAGTAAAATAGTTGTCAAAATATAAGCAGTGGTGTTTCTGCTCCAAACCTTCCATTAGACGCAATACTACCTTTTCTCCTAGTCCATATTCTACATAGTCTTTTGTTTTTCCTGTGTAAATATCGAAGTCACACAAGTAGCCCTCACTGTCAGCTAAAGCCCAAACTTTATAGCCTCGTTTGATACGTTTTTTGGGCATGTATTGTTTGAGTGCACTTCGTCCTTTAAATTTGATCATTGATTCGTCTATAGAGATGCAGCGATGGGGTTTGTAATATTTCTTAAAATTCTTCTTTAATTCAGATATAAATGGACGTATTTTGTATAGTCTGTCGTAGTTTGCATTGTTTTGCTTGGCATTGATGAATTATCATTCAAGTGGATATGGTTTAGAAGCCAACTGAATCTATTGACAACCATGAATTGTGAAACGTATGAATCGTGCAAATCTTCGCCTACCGACCAGTAATCACGGTAGCTAGGTAACCTTTTGATACCCATAAGTAGATTAAGCCCAATAAAGCTTTTTATTTCAGCAAGAGTTGTCTGTGAGTAGCGCTTATTCGTAAGTTGATGTTCTTGTTCAGCATAAAGATTAGTTTGAAAAGTAATATTATTCAATATTTCGTCTGTGACTAGTAGATGAAATAGCTTATATGGTGTACAATTAATGCTGTCAAGTTCCTCAACTTCGTCTGCTAAGCCACATTGTGACTGGAAATCACAAGGTGGTCTTATTAAGGAAATATTTCCAATTTCCCAAGAAACATTACCTCCTTTCTGTTGAGGTAACGAGTGTGTACGTACAAATGCAGATAGGGGTATATCATCCTCAGAATCTTCTGACTCAGGTACAGCACCGATCTCATCAATATTTTCATTTTCTTCAACATCTGTATCTCCGTCTTCCGTTTCTGAACCACTCGGTATGTCGTCAGGTAGATCAGTACTATATATGCTTCATCAGAAGTTAATTCAGCTAAATTAATAAGTTTATTAGGGTCCATAATACAGTCTATCTGTAACAATAAATTTTACAATAAATTGTACCTAGCGGCATAGTGGTTCATAATTGGGACTCACCAAAAATAAATAATTACAATTAATTGAATGTAAATTTTTATTACAATCATAATAAATACTAACTAGTGATATCAATAAACAATTCTATGCAATGATGTTATAATAAATAAACATACCTTAGTTTCTGTTCAATATTGAAATTAATATACACAATAACCTCACTTTCTCACAAAAACACTGCATGTGACGTTGAATGTTTGATAACTAAAGAGCGGGATCTCTTTCAGTTGGTAATGGAACTATGAAAAAGAGGTTAGGATAGGTGGTTCATAATTCCCGTCGCTGTTCAGCTTCCTACATACATATTTGTAAGTGGTCTATTTTGTGGACCAATGTGTCACAGACTGCTTGAATTTGGTGGTTCAAATTGCAATCCCATATGCAGCAAAGAGTTAAAGGATAAATTAAAAACACTTGGTTTCTTTCACTATTAAATAGTGAAACAATCCAAGTGTTTTTTAATCTACCCTTTAATATTATTTCAAAATTTTACTTCATGCTTAAGCTGGAAGTAGAGAACACTAGTTTAGAAATATTTAAAATGCTTGCATTTAAGGTTTTTTGGAGCCCAACGTGGGGCCAGGCTAACGCTGTGGCCCCTAGTTGGGCGCCATAAATCGCAAGCATCTAAATTTAAAATGCATTATCTAATCTGAAATTTAAGAAATAAAAAACTCGCACACAAATATTCTAATTAAAGATAAACAGAACTGCTACTTTTAAAGCTACTTGTGATTGCTACTTTTTAATATCAGTAATTTTAAACTGTGGCTGTGAATATGGTTCAACCTAATTCTCTGTAGTTTTCTCTCACACAAGAATTCATAGAAAATTGTCTCCTGAAAAGTAATTACTAAATCAACGATTAAGTATTATTAAAACTGCAAGTTTAGAAAAGATTGAGTTTGCTCGCTACGTGTCTAAATCCTAACGCTCAGGCTTTTCTAAACTCATAATTTTACTTTATGCTTAAGTAGGAAGTAGAGAACACTAGTTTAGAAATACTTAAAACGCTTACATGTGAGGTTTGTTGGCGCCCAACGTGGGGCCAGGCTAACGCTGTGGCCCCTAGTTGGGCGCCATAAATCGCAAGCATCTAAATTTAAAACTTCCCACTGAATCAGCGTTTTGTACGCGTGGCGCATGAAGTAAAATTTCGAGTTTAGAAAAGCGTCCTCAACATTTATAAAGAATTTATAGAAAATTGTCTCCTGAAAAGTAATTACTAAATCAACGATTAAGTATTATTAAAACTGCAATTTTAGAAAAGATTGAGTTTGCTCGCTACGTGTCTAAATCCAAACGCTCAGGCTTTTCTAAACTCATAATTTTACGTCATGCTAAGGCTGGGAGTGGAGAACACTAGTTTAAAAATACTTTAAACGCTTGCATTTGGGGTTTATTGGCGCCCAACGCGGGGCCGGGCTAACGCTGTGGCCCCTAGTTGGGCGCCATAAATCGCAAGCATCTAAATTTAAAACTTTCCACTGAATCAGCGTTTTGTACGCGTGGCGCATGAAGTAAAATTTCGAGTTTAGAAAAGCGTCCTGAACATTTGTAAAGAATTTATAGAAGATTGTCTCCTGAAAAGTAATTACTAAATCAACGATTAAGTATTATTAAAACTGCAATTTTAGAAAAGATTGAGTTTGCTCGCTACGTGTCTAAATCCAAACGCTCAGGCTTTTCTAAACTCATAATTTTACGTCATGCGAAGGCTGGGAGTGGAGAACACTAGTTTAAAAATACTTAAAACGCTTGCATTTGGGGTTTATTGGCGCCCAACGCGGGGCCGGGCTAACGCTGTGGCCCCTAGTTGGGCGCCATAAATCGCAAGCATCTAAATTTAAAACTTCCGCCTGCATCAGTGTTATGTCCGCGTGGCGCATGAAGTAAAATTTCGAGTTTAGAAAAGCCCCGTGAAAATTTGTCTCGGGTCGCTGCGCGACCCTCGACAAATTTTCTACGCGGGGCTTTTCTAAACTCGAAATTTTACTTCATGCTTTGTCTGGGAGTGGAAAGCACTCGTTTAAACTTCAAAATGAACGCTTATTAGTTTATTTTTTTTTAAACTTATTAACCAATGACTTAATACGCTTTAATTTAATAATAATATATTTTACTTTTGTTAATTTTTGTTTCTGTTTATATTCATGTAGTAAGTATTAAACGGATTGTAGTCAACTTGGAGAACGATTTCAAACAGCGCAATTGCACTTCCCGGACGGTGAATATGCGATTTCCCGGCATTCCGCACATATTGCACCCTCTCTCTAGCGGGGGCGCTCACCCTATTTCCAGCCTCCCCCCGAAAACCGTATAGAAATTGGAAATAATGTACTGTAATACTAATTGGTTTAGATCGTGTGTATTGCTGTAGGTCATCCTCCCCGCAAAACACGACTAAGTACAAAAGCGATCGCCCTCGGTCAAACACATTTCTGCTCTCATACTTGACCCCGAAGGCACTTTCCCATAATCCTAAAACGCACCCCTTACTCATCACATGCTCAACTATATAGTATACATAGATGCACCAACGTATGTGTCTGTCTATGTACAGGGTGTACAAAAAGTAATGTAATGGCTTGAAATCTCACTTTGTGATGAGTTTAGAAAAAAATGTTTCAAATAAAACTTGTAGCTATTAATTTAAGCTATTTATAAATAATAATTGTTAATTAACTGTTGTGTGTTGAAGGCGTCAACAAAAGTCACTTTTGTTTGAGAATGACTACTAGCTAGTCCAGTGATGGGGAAACTACGGCCCGCGGGCCAAGTCCGGCCCGCGGAAAGGTTTAATACGGCCCGTTTAAGAGTGCCGTCGTGAGAATGTTTGAACGCGTTCTTACTTCGTAATGTGACGACCCGCATAAAAACTACCTACCTACGATTAAGCATTATTCTTTGGCCCGCTACGATTGTCTGGTTATTACAAATGGCCCGTCTTAAAAAAAGTTTCCCCACCACTGAGCTAGTCGAAACTATAGTCACAAAATTAAGTGTAAATACAGTAGTTAACCAAAGTTCAAAGTGTTATATTTACAAATAATTGTTAATATACAGGGTATATGTTTTTTTTTCTAACTTAATCATATACCAAGATATCAAGCCGTTACATTACTTTTTGTACACCCCGTACAATAATAAAGGGTGTGCCATCTCTTGGAATCTGTTTGAACTACCACTTTATTTTTACTTTCATGATATTTGACATCTGATGTATGACAGTTCTTCAGTATACAACACCCGGTTACCGAAATGGCACGCTATACGCTCGATGAACGTTGGGAAATGTTAAAAATTTACTTTGAATATAATTCGTGTATTGCAGAATCAGTGCGAAAATTGCGTACAAAATTCGATCGCGAATATGCACCAAATGCAAGTGTTCGGAAGAAATTTGTGTACAAAATTCGTGGAACTGGTATGCTGGTCGACCGTACTAAAGTTCCACACGCTCGTCTGTTTCGTACACACGAGAATATCGCTGCTGTAGCCCGTAGTGTGTAAGCCAACCCGAGAACATCAACTCGTCATCGCTCTCAGGAATTGAACATTAGTCGCACTACCTTAAGTTGTATTTTACATAAAGACATCTGTTTATTCGCCTATAAGGTCCAAATAACACAGCAGTTGAAGAGAGTTGACCATCCACTTCGATACAACTTTGCTAATTGGGCCTTAGAGCAGCTGGAAGCCGATGGTGAATTTTGGCGAAAAATTATAGTTTCCGATGAAGCGCATTTTCACCTCGGGGGCTATGTAAGCAAGCAAAACTGCAGGATTTAGGCATCGGAAAACCCACATGTGATCGTTGAGCCGCCAATACATCTCGAACGAGTGACTTTATGGGCCGGCGGCATCATCGGCCCATTTTTCTTTGAATCTGGCGAAACGGTCAACAGAAACCGCTACAGGACCATGATAGCAAACATTTTTTGGGAGCAAATTGCTGGTTTGGATGTGGGCAACATCTGGTTCCAAAAAGATGGGGCGACATGCCATACTAGCAACGTAACTATCGACTTATTGCGGTAAAAGTTCGAAAATCGTGTAATCAGCCGTCGTGGAGATCTGAATTGGCCATCAAGGAAGCTGCGATTTGACGCCCATGGACTTTTATCTCTAGGGTGCCGTTAAAGAACGTTGTTGTGCCAACGATCCAGCAATAATTGACGATCTTAAAGTCAATATCCAAAATGCAATTGCTGAGATAGAACCGCAGATAAAGTTCTGAAAAATTGGGTCCAGAGAATGGACTAATGCCTGGGTCTCCAAACTATCTTCTTCGCGGGCCACAAATACAATTCTACATAATAAAGTCGGTTTACATTTCAATCTACTGATGAGGTAGATAATTTATATAGTATAAATATTATTTTTAACTTCCAATTAAAAGATCTAATTATCCGATTAATTTTATAAAATTATGAAAAATTTAAGGAACAATTGTTACAATATTTCAAAATATGACATTTACAAAAAGAAATTACAAACAATCGCGGGCTGGATTCATGCAAGTCGCGGGCCGGATTTGGCCCGCGGGCCGTAGTTTGGAGACCACTTCACTAATGTAAGGCCAGCCCTGGCAGCCATTTGGCTGTTGTAATATTCCATGTATAACCAGATACTCTTGGCTACAAAATAAATTCAAGATCATGAAATTCCATCTAGTTGTGTTTTATTAACATTTTAAAAACATTCCTTGCGATGGCCCACCCTTTATAAAAACTATTTTTTTTAACAAACTTCTTTGAAAAAAACCCCATCAGTGAATTTAACCAGGGGGTTAATATTTCCAGCCCCTTTCTCTCTCTCTCTCTCACTCACTAACATAATAAGTACAGAGGCAAAACATTATTTGTAAATCATTCCTCTCGACGACGAAAACGCATAAAATTTCTAATTTGCCGCCGCATTAAGTTCATAATAAATTAAATGGCGGTTGCGTTATTAAACTGTAATAATGGCAATTCCGCGCCGGTTTAGTCTCCCTCTGATTACAAAACGGGCGCTCGCCGAAAAAGAGAGAAGCAGAGCGAGCGAACGCACTTCTATTCCTGCTGCGGCGATATTTCATTATTGTCCTTTCGACATTTTCGAGGGCGAGCAAACGAAATAGAAAAAGGGGCCGCTCTGAAAATCACACAACCTTATTAAAGGCGCAATTAAATCTTAAATGGATTTGTATCCAATAATTCAATCGCCGGCGGAGTAACTGTCAGAATAGTAGTTGTTTCAATTAACATTTTTAGCTGAAGTATAACAAAACAATATAAAATAATTGAATGGCTTATTATAATTATTATAACGTGATATGCCACAAGTAAACAAAAATTAGTTATTGTCGAGTAAATAGAAACAAATAGTAAAACAAACCAAGTGCTTTTAATTTATTCTTTAATATTATTTCAAAATGTTTCACCAAGTGATAAATGAGAAAGTTATTCAAAGAAAGAGAAATAGTTATTGGAGTTTGGAATTTAAAAAAAAAATGTGTAAAATGTATTATTATGAAATTTGAAATGAAAGCATTTTTAAAACCACAGTGTATACGCAACTATGTTTATGTCTGCACTGCAGTTTATGCATCCAAGTTTATCTCTGAACTGCAGTCTATGCAACTTAGTGCATCTCCAAATTCCAGTTTATGCAATCAAATTTATCACTGAATAGCAGTTTTGCAACCATCTTTATCTCTGAATAATTTATCTTTATTATGCAATAAAGTGTATCTCTAAACTGCAGTTTATGCAATTAAGTTCATCTCTGAACTGCAGTTTTTACAACTGTCCTTTAGAAACATTTGTTAAAATACGAGAAGTTTATTGATTAATTTTTGGTAAAATATGTTCTTAGATACAGATTTAAGGCATCAAATATTAATCAAAACAACTTCCCTGGCAACCGGAGCGAGTTTTGCATAAAAACAATTGATTGTCCAATGATTCGTTATTAATAATGTGTATTAGAACAAGCAACGTACTTTTGTTTAATTAAAAGTGGTGTTCTGATTGAATCTTTCTGTGAAGACGGCGAAGTGGACATTTCCTGAAACCCTGGGGTGGGTGTCACCGGAACCATAGTCACGATTACTTCCGATTGTGCCGCGTTTTACAATTCTGATTTACCGCCGACGAGGAGGACGCCGACGTCGACTTTGCTCGCCGGGAATCCATAAATTTCAATCAAGAATAGATTACTTCCCCTTCTGCATGAATTATCGATCTGTTGTTTTTTTTTTCTGTTTCTTCAGCTCTAATGTTATCTGTATTTTATTGGATTTTACTTAATTAATTATTTAAAAAAATCTAAGCTCTGTCTATTTGAATTGAAATTAAATGAGGAAATATATAAGTATGAATATTATTTAAATAAAAATTACTTGGTTCGTTTCACAGTTTCCAAATTTTACATTTTATTTAAATAATATTCATACTTATATATTTAATCATATTTCACCAAGTGATATTAAATTATGAAATACTGTAATATCTACATGTTTATCATAAAAAAAAACTTGAGTTTGTCAATAGTTTGCAGAAAATTTACAAAATATCTAGTAACTAAAATATTCATTGTATAATTCAATATCTGTCGGGGTATTAGCTCGAAAAGTAGTTGTTTTGATGAATATTTGGAAACTTGTCTCAATGAGACTATGTTTTTGCAGAAAGTCGATATTAACTTTAATTCGTTTTTATATTTTGTTCTCGACATGTTTAGTTTATATTTCATTATTTCGACACCCTGAAAATAGTGTAATTGTACACCACCTTGTAATTCTAAAACGGGGGTATTAGTGACCCATTTCACCACGCAGAAACTGAACTAAAACGTGTTATTTTCAAGTTAATCATCATGAATTAATCCCCAGACTGTGATTCGACTCGCGTTAGCCGGCGCGTGCTTAATTAATTAAAATTTAATGGACGGCATTATCGATTCTCGCGGTACCGCAACGAAGAATGCAGAAAAAGGGCACAAAAGGTAATTTGTCATGTCTTTCCCCCTTTCTGACGGTACCTCTTTAACTGCCTGAAGGGTGTCTATTAAAAATTCATATTTTACAGATTTTGAATGGACGCGAGTGCGGAGGGCTATTAATATTCATGTTCTATAGCTTTCACGCTCTAGAAATTTATTGCCAGTTTTATGCGCTGGGCGAAACGTTAGATACGAAGAATTATGCGCTGTGGTTTTAATGCTGAAATGGTTTAATACCAACAAACTGCCAATGTTCAGTGCACTTTTGATATACATATTTGGGTCAGTTGCACGAAATTTGTTCATTACTGTTTCAGCTTAATTTCGAAAATGTGTTCAATACTGTTGGTAATTTTACTACTTACATAAATTAATTAGGAGAAAAATAACACACATATTTCGAAGTTAAGTTTGTGTTCAGTATAGCGTCAAATTTTTCGACTACATCCAAATTAAAATTGGCAGGTTTGTCTAAACTTAAAATATTTGAAAATTGAGTTTGTGTTTTGTGTTGTGTATTCAAAAATGTTCAGTATTCTTCAGCACTGGACAGGGACCACACTAACGAGGTCCTTGAAGTCCGAAACGCGTCTGTGGGTATCTGGTGATAGAATACTCACCAGATACCCACAGACGCGTTTCGGACTTCAAGAATACTGAACATTTTTGAATATTGAAGCCAACATGTGAAAACTATTGGTGAATTTCTATAGGTACGATATATAATGTTCTATAGTGGCTTCGTCAATAGCAAAACTACACATAGTGTACATACAGGCCACTGTATCGTCGACCAACGAGGTAGAGGCCGTTTAATGTCACTTTAACAACAAACAAACAACATAAGATATCGACAATTGTCGAACGAGTCTTTCCACTCCCAGACTAAGCATGAAGTAAAATTTCGAGTTGAGAAAAGCCCCATGAATTTGGATTTGGACGCGCAAATTTGGGCTTTTCTCAACTCGAAATTTTACTTCATGCGCCACGCGTGTAAAACACTGATCTTAAGTAAAATTCAAATGTTATCATCTTAATATCCAAATCGATTATTTAGTTACTGATCTGAATGACCTGGTTATACCAGATAGTATAGGATTTAAAGTCAAATTTTACATAAAATCAATATCTAAAGTTCATAATACAACAAAGATAAAACCAGGGAGGCAGAAACTATTTAACTTGTTATCTGCAGCTGATTTTAGCTTTTCAGAATTTTGTAATGATATCAATTATAATTTTAACAGTTTTATGAACTACAATAAATATTGTTTAAATGAATCATTTCATGAAAAACAATTAACGAACAACGTAAACGAAAATCCTTGTATATTGAAGATCTACAACAAATGCGAGCGACGTTAAGGTTAATAAAAGAAGCTAGTGTAGGCAATAATAATTATCATTTTGTAAGCAGTACAAAAATAAATACAAAATCAAAGCTGAGAGATGCTTAGCAGCTAATACTCGAATCCTAAATAATTTAGGCAATAATCAGCAAGCTATGTGGTCTCTGATTAAAACTCACTCTAAATTAAATTGTGCTTCAGGCTGTGATACTGACGCTAATGCCTTACATAACTGCTTCTGTAGTGTTGTTGATAAACTCTTCGACAAAATACCAAACACGCACGTTAACCCAATTACACTTTTATTGAAACTAGAGCAACATTTTGGCAATTCAATGAAATATCAATAAGAGAAACAATTAAACACTTAAAAAGGTATTAAAGTAGGGATATACTAAAGAGATACTTGAAAACTTTGAGGCAGGCTTGTTTTCTGCCACCACTTTCTTGGACTTTCGAAGGGGTAGATCAACGAGGGACACAATCGTTGCATTTACTGAACAGATCCTAGAAAACTTCGAGGCAGGCTTGTTTTCTGCCAGCACTTTCTTGAACTTAAGTAAAGCTTTTGATTGTGTCTCTCATGACATTCTTCTGAGAAATTGTATCACTATAATTTCCATCCAAGTAGCGGTTGTATCATAAATTCCTACCTAAGTGATCGATATCAGTGTGTTAAGTTTGGGAACAAAGTTTCAGAAATACTCAACCAAAACACGGTGTGCCTCAAGGCTCAATTCTTGGGCCCCTGTTGTTCCTTATATATATATATATATATATATGTAAACGATCTGAGTCAGTTACCATCATCATCAACTATTTTGTATGCGGACAACACCACCATCAAAGATATCTCTAATAATAAGGATGATGCAGTAGATAAAAATTATCTATCTGTAAGTAAAGCAGCTGAATGCTTTACTGCTAACAAACTAAATGTTAATCTAGACATATCAGCTAAGATTGCTTTCTCTCTAAAAGAGGACACGAAATTTGAAATCTGAATTACCCGGCCATGTCCTAAGATCAGTTTATTTTGCCTTTATGTCACAGCCATCTCACATATAGTATATTGGTGTAGGGTCATTCTGCTATAATGTCTAATATATTTAGTCTACAACGGTGCCAATAAGAGTTTTAGCATCGGCTAATTATAGAGATGATTATCGTGTATACTTCACACTGTACTGTATATTAACCCTCCCAAGTATATATGTGCTTGAATGTATAATGTATGTATTTAATAACATACATATGTACACACAACATAATAATATTCTCTTTCAGTATTGTTGTCGTGCGACAAAATATAGCCTAGTCTTGTGTCAAAATATTGCCTAGTCGTGTTAGAGAAAATATAACTTTGTGGCTGGCTAAAATATAGGCTTGTACTATGTTAAAATATAGGCCTATAGTAGATCAAAATATTGTTCTAATATTGGTCAACATATAAGCTTATCACAGGTCAAAATAAAGCTTAGTTGTACGTCAAAATATAGCCTAGTCTTGTGTCAAAATATTTCCTAGTCGTGTTAGCGAAAATCTAACTTTGCCGCTGTTTAAAATATAGGCTTATAGTAGATCAAAATATTGTCCTAACATCGGTTAACATCCCTTATCCCAGGTCAAAATATAGCCTATCCGTACGTCAAAATATAGCCTAGTCGTATGTCATAATATTGCCTAGTCGTGGTAGCGAACATCTAACTTTGCTGCTTGTTAAAATATAGGCTTATAGTAGATCAAAATATTGTCCTAACATAGGTTAACATATTACTTTATCACAGGTCACAATATAGCCTAGTCGTATTTCAAAATACAGCCTAGTCGTGTTAGTCAAAATCTAACTTTATCGCTGGTTAAAATATAGGCTTCTAGTAGGTTAAAATATAGTCTTGTAGTATGTAAAACTATAGGCTTATAGTAGGTCAAAATATAGCCCTGCTGCAGATATAAACATGGCCTTGTTACAGGTAAGAATATAGTCTTGCCACAAGCCAACATAGCCTTACCTCAGTCCAAATATATACAGTCTAATTACAGTTTAAAATATTGTCTTATCCTAGTTCAAAATATAGTCTTATTGGTCAAAATTATTATTACAGGTTAACGTATAACTTGATTGTAAGTCAAATGTAGCTTTGTTTTATGTCGAAATTTAGCCTTATTACAATACAGCCTTATCCCAATCTAAATGTACTCTTATTGTCTCCAAATTTTCTAAAAATATTTTTGGACCTAAATTGATCAAAAAGCAAGGTTACAAACTATACACGTTTCATTGCAAATATAGCCTAGTCGTACGTCAAAATATAGCCTAGTCGTATGTCAAAATATTGCTTAGTCGTGTTAGCGAAAATCTAACTTTGCCGCTGGTTAAAATATAGGCTTATAGTAGATCAAAATATTGTCCTAACATAGGTTAAAATATTACCTTATCACAGGTCCAAATATAGCCGAGTCGTACGTCAAAATATAGCCTAGTCGTGTTAGCCAAAATCTAACTTTGTCGCTGGTTAAAATATAGGCTTTTAGTAGGTTAAAATATAGGCTTCTGGTAGGTTAAAATATAGGCCTTTGGTAGGTTAAAATATAGGCTTCTAGTAGGTTAAAATATAGGCTTGTAGAATGTAAAACTATAGGCTTATAGTAGGTCAAAATATAGCCCTGCTGTAGATAGAAGTATAGCCTTGTTACAGGTAAAAATATAGTCTTGCCACGAGCATAGAGCCTTATCTCAGGTCAAATATATATAGTCTTATCACAGGATAAAATATTGTCTTATCCTAGGTCAAAATATAGTCTTATCGTAGGTCAAAATATAGCCCTATTGCAGGTTAACGTATAACTTAGTTGTAAGTCAAATGCAGCTTTGTTTTAGGTCAAAATTTAGTCTTATTACAACCTAATGTACTCTTATTGTTTCCAAATTTTCTCCAAATATTTTTTGACCTAAATTGATCAAAAAGCAAGGTTAAAAACTATACACGTTTCATTGCAAGTTCTGTAACCCTACTGTTTGTTCACCCTTCGTATATAACAATTTACCTAGTGATCATAAAAACACTACTTCGATAAATATATTCAAAAAAATATCGAAAGCATATCTTTTACAATAGAAGCATTGATGTTAAAATGTAATTGTATTTTTATGAAACTTTCAATACAACACTATCAAATTGAACGCTTTTACAACGAATTCTTGTAAATGTACCAAACGCTGTAATTTTCGGGATAGTATACTCAAAATAAAAATGCCCTTTTTTTATTTTGAGTAAACTATCCCGAAAATTATAGCGTTTGGTAAATTTGCAGGAATTCGTTGTATTTTAAAAGCGTTCAATTTGAGGCTTTTATCGAGTGTTGTCCACTCCCAGACTAAGCATGAAGTAAAATTTCGAGTTTAGAAAAGCCTCAAAATTTGGATTGGCCGCGTAGCGAAGCGGAGCGGCCAATCCAAATTAGGCTTTTCTAAACTCGAAATTTTACTTCATGCGCCACGCGTATAAAACACTGATCTCAGGTAAAGTTAAAAAAAACACTCACACAACAACGATTATAGGCAATCCAATATATAACAGAGTTATTGGGTTGCCTATAATCCTTGTTTTAAACAATTGGTTCAGCGCCGAGTTTTACTTGCGCTTCTTCACGTATTGTTTCCAAATTTTCTCAAAATATTTTTGGACTATACACGTTTCATTGCAAATTTTGTAACCCTACTTTTTGATCACCCTTCGTATATAACAATTTACCTAGTGATCTTAATAATACTACTTCGATAAAAATATTTAAAAAAAATGTTGAAAGCATATCTTCTATAACATAAGCACTATACTAACATTGATATTAAAATACAATTGTATTTTTTAAAACTTTCATTACTATAACACTATATTTTGAGTATACTATCCCGAAAATTACAGCGTTTGGTAAATTTGCAGAAATTCGTTGTATTTGAGAAGCGTTCAATTTGAGGCTTTTATCGAGTATTGTCCACTCCCAGACTAAGCATGAAGTAAAATTTCGAGTTTAGAAAAGCCTAAAAATTTGGATTGGCCGCGTAGCGAAGCGGAGCGGCCAATCCAAATTAGGCTTTTCTAAACTCGAAATTTTACTTCATGCGCCACGCGTTTAAACACCGATCTGAAGTAAAGTTAAAAATAACACTCACACAACAACGATTATAGGCAACTCAATATACATTAGAGTTGCCTATAATCCTTGTTTTAAACAATTGGTACAGCGCCGAATTTTGCTTGCGCTTTATTCACGTTTACATATTTTACTGTTGAAAGTAATATTTATATATTTAAAAGTAATATTTATATTTTGAACTTTATAATACTTCAGTGTTTTGTACGCGTGGCGCATGAAGTAAAATTTCGAGTTTAGAAAAGCCCCGTGAAAATTTGTCTCGGGTCGCTGCGCGACCCTCGACAAATTTTCTACGCGGGGCTTTTCTAAACTCGAAATTTTACTTCATGCTTAGTCTGGGAGTGGAAAACAATCTTTAGAAGCTTCAAATTGAAAGATTTTATAAAGATGAATGTCTGAACATTTATATAGAAAAATCGAGACATCTATACCCAAAAGAAAAATTCCCTTTATTATTATTACAATTGTATATCAAAATATAGCCTTGTAACAGGTCAATTTATTCATTCAGCATATAGCCTTGTGACAGGTATAGCTTTGTCATGTGTAGAAAACAGATTTTTTTTATATACATTTATTGGATGTTGGTTTTAAACCATTCCACTATTTCACCTTTGTATTTTGTAATTATGGCCTTGTAACATTCAGCATATAGCCTTGTGACAGTTGAGCATATAGCCTTGTGACAGGTATAGCTTTGTCATGTGTGCAGAAAAGATTTGTTTTTATATACATTTATTGGATATTGGTTTTAAACCATTCCACTATTTCACCTTTGTATTTTGTAATTATGGCCTTGTGACATTCAGCATATAGCCTTGTGACAGTTGAGCATATAGCCTTGTGACAGGTATAGCTTTGTCATGTGTACAGAAAATATTTGTTTTTATATACATTTATTGGATATTGGTTTTAAACCATTCCACTATATCACCGTTGTATTTTGTAATTATGGCCTTGTGACATTCAGCATATAGCCTTGTGACAGTTGAGCATATAGCCTTGTGACAGGTATAGCTATGTGATGTGTACAGAAAAGATTTGTTTTTATATACATTTATTGGATATTGGTTTTAAACCATTCCACTATTTCACCTTTGTATTTTGTAATTATAGCCTTGTGACATTCAGCATATAGCCTTGTGACAGTTGAGCATATAGCCTTGTGACAGGTATAGCTTTGTCATGTATACAGAAAAGATTTGTTTTTATATACATTTATTGGATAGTGGTATTAAACCATTCGACTATATCACCGTTGTATTTTGTAATTATGGCCTTGTGACATTCAGCATATAGCCTTGTGACAGTTGAGCATATAGTCTTGTGACAGGTATAGCTTTGTCATGTGTATAGAAAAGATTTGTTTTTATATACATTTATTGGATATTGGTTTTAAACCATTCCACTATTTCACCGTTGTATTTTGTAATTATGGCCTTGTGACATTCAGCATATAGCCTTGTGACAGTTGAGCATATAGCCTTGTGACAGGTATAGCTATGTGATGTGTACAGAAAAGATTTGTTTTTATATACATTTATTGGATATTGGTTTTAAACCATTCCACTATTTCACCTTTGTATTTTGTAATTATGGCCTTGTGACATTCAGCATATAGCCTTGTGACAGTTGAGCATATAGCCTTGTGACAGGTATAGCTTTGTCATGTATACAGAAAAGATTTGTTTTTATATACATTTATTGGATATTGGTATTAAACCATTCCACTATATCACCGTTGTATTTTGTAATTATGGCCTTGTGACATTCAGCATATAGCCTTGTGACAGTTGAGCATATAGTCTTGTGACAGGTATAGCTTTGTCATGTGTATAGAAAAGATTTGTTTTTATATACATTTATTGGATATTGGTTTTAAACCATTCCACTATTTCACCTTTGTATTTTGTAATTATGGCCTTGTGACATTCAGCATATAGCCTTGTGACAGTTGAGCATATAGCCTTGTGACAGGTATAGCTTTGTCATGTGTACAGAAAATATTTGTTTTTATATACATTTATTGGATATTGGTATTAAACCATTCCACTATATCACCGTTGTATTTTGTAATTATGGCCTTGTGACATTCAGCATATAGCCTTGTGACAGTTGAGCATATAGTCTTGTGACAGGTATAGCTTTGTCATGTGTATAGAAAAGATTTGTTTTTATATACATTTATTGGATATTGGTTTTAAACCATTCCACTATTTCACCGTTGTATTTTGTAATTATGGCCTTGTGACATTCAGCATATAGCCTTGTGACAGTTGAGTATATTGCCTTGTGACAGGTATAGCTTTGTCATGTGTACAGAAAAGATTTGTTTTTATATACATTTATTGGATATTGGTTTTAAACCATTCCACCATTTCACCTTTGTATTTTGTAATTTACTATATTTAGACGCCACAAACACATTCACACACATCCATGGACTCAGGTAGAATCATTTTTGTACTTTAAAATAACCCCGCCTGGCAGGACTCGAAGCCGCGAGGCCTGGTTTAGGAGGCAGGGCAACTACCCACTATGTGACTACCAAGAGCCCTTAAAAATAAATATGGTGCCATGGTGGAATCACCGGGATACTGCTGGAAACATTGCCAGCTTCACACACATTCGGATTTGCGATTCAAATCCTTTTTTCGAGGATTCGTCCCAGCCCTGCTAATTCCTAGCAATAATGTGAAAAAAAAACGAACACAAATTTATTTTTCATTCCGTATTTCCACGGTGTCAACATTTAACCCCCCTAGTATCGGGTTTATGGGGCCGTTGTCTGCGAAATAAGCGCATTCAAAATAATACTCGCACGTCACGTAATAAACATCCATATAGGTTGTATTTTAAATTCAGTTCGACACAGCACACACACACACACACACATCTGCACAGCAACAGTTCAAAACACGTTTCGCGATCCGTCGATGTGTGAATTCAATATCGGATGATTGACACCCCCCGTGATGGCATAAGTGAGACTCTTCACGTTCCCCCAGAAAACCCCGCACATCCCCCTTTTTCCCAAGCACAATGCCATCTATACTCCAGACACGGTCTTCGACGTCCCTTTTAAAACGCTTTGTATCTCTCGTTGGAGGATATTATACAACAAAAAAAAGAAAAAACGATACCTATCTCCATTTTTATTATTGGATATTTTAAACGTTACACAACTCGTATAAAAGACATACAATTTTTCATTCTAGTGTAGCTTTATGCCAAATAGTTAGAAAATCAAATTAAACTTATTAAAAAAGCATATCTTAGCGATTCTCAGTAACCTATATTTATTATAATATATAAAATTACAAAAATGTTATTCATAAAAATGCAAAGAATGTCTTAATTAACAAGACAACTTAAGACAATAAATATCCATTGAAACAACTACTTCCCGTGCAAATACACCTCCGGATATTGAATTATACAATGAAATATTTAAAATCTTATTTAATTTGATTTGTTTTTATTACTCTCTGACAATTCAACCTCGCTTATAGCATCTTATCTTACAGATCGTGAATCGTATGTCACAGTAAATAATTTTAAAGCGAACTCATACTTTCCAAGTTCAGGTGTACCCCAAGGCTCGATTATGGGTCCCTTACTTTTCAACGTTTTTATAAATGATCTTTCTTATTTATTAAAGTGTAAACACCTCTTATACGCGGATGACTTAAAGATTTACTCAACAATTGCTAACCCTGCTGACTGGCAACGCTTACAAAATCAACTCGAATTGGTGTAGTATTAATAATCTTAATTTGAATAGCAATAAGAGCAAATTTATATCCTTTACCAAAAAATTAAAACCAATCTCATTTAATTATATAGTTAGCAATTATTCTATTGAGCAAGTCACAGTCTTCAAAGGCTTAGGTATTTGGTTTGGTGACAATTTTACATTTAATCCTCACGTTCAAACACTTGCTAAGACGTCCTTTAAAGCATTAGGATTTATACATCGTAATTCTGCAAATTTTCGAAATCCGACTTCTTCGAAATCTCTATTAATTGTTTATGTCCGTTCAAAGTTGGAATATGCATCTTTAATTTGGTATCCAAAAACTCAACTTCAGATTAACCTAGTAGAAAGTGTTCAACGTAAGTTCCTGAAGATTCTGCACTTTAAAGTCGAGGGACTTTACCCTGACAGAGGCTGTGATCATTCACTATTACTAGACAAATTTAATGTCGAATCTCTTGAATGCCGACGTCACAGACTAGGCATTACGTTCTTGCACAAGCTTCTGCGTGATCGAATTGACAGTCCTGATAGTTTACAGCTCGTTGGCTTGCATATTCCAACTTTCAATAGTAGATATAAGACCACATTCAATATGAAAATAAATAACTGTGTTAAGAAGTGTAGTCAATGGTTGAAAAAGTACTTCACAGGTTGGTAGAAGTTGATTAAACAAATTAATAGGCGATTTTAATCCAAAATTAGTTCTATTACACAACTAATTTTGGATTAAAATCGCCTATCAATTTGTTTAATCAACTTCCACCAACTTGTGTCGTACTTTTTCAACCATTGACTACACTTCTTAACACAGTTATTTGTATGATATAAATTTATTCTTGCCTGAATGATAAAGTTTAGGATTTGAACCCACTAGGGCACTTAAAATTACAAAATGTGTACCTATGCATAAGTATTAACTTTTCCGAATGTTTTTTGTTTATTAATTTTACAATAATACTTTATAACATTCTTATGTTATAAATTTACCAATTATAAAGCTAACAAACACTAAAGTTGAAACATAATAAAACTCGGTTATTTAAACGATCCCTCTTCCATTTCATTACGCCGCGCCGACGACGACTAGTACTTAATGCAAGTATAATTGAAGTAATGACGAAATGTATAATTGAGATCCCTCCTGGCCCCCGAAAGCGATTCCGAGATGGCGCTTAAGTGCCGATAAAACAGTATATGATCTCTCCAGTCGGGGATAATTACGGCCTCCTGAATTTTAGAGGCGCGAATAAAAGGTGTTTTAGTGGGAAAGGGCTCGTTTTTTCATTGTCCGTCTCCCTTTCTGAGCGGATGGGTAATTGTGTTTGGTTTTGATTAAAAGTAAGGCTCTTTAAAAATGTTGCGCTCTTTTGTTACCTGAGATTTTCTTAAATGCTTTTGTTAATTTTATTTAGTCAAATATTATCACCTGTTATTAGATCCAGGGAATTTTTCTTCTAGGGTTACATACCTCGATACACAGGGTGATTCATAAGCCTCTTTTCAAGCTTCGCCAATGAAAAGTAGATTTAATTTCATGAACAATCATCATGTAAACGCTTTTCGTATCTTTCTTTGTTCGGAAGTTATAGCGCTTTTAAAATTTGTATGTTAAAAAAACGTAGTAGCACTGAGTACAAATTTACAGAGCTGCAACCCCAGCTAAAAATATCGTCACACATTTTCGCCCTACCGCCGGTGTGGACATCTAGTTCGACTGTTGAAAACTCATTAATAGCTGAAGTGAAAAGTTTTCTGTTTGAAATCACAGAAATAAACCCAGAGGTCAATGACTTGATCGAATAGCGTGAATACTCATACCAGCGATTAAACTGCCGAAATCGTATCTCTCTCATTTTAGAGAGTAAAAACACGCTACGCTCCCTCTCTCTCTCTCTCTCTCTCGCTCTCTCTCCCTCTCTCTCTCTCTCTCTCCCTCTCTCTCTCTCACTCTCTCTCAAAAAACGCGCAACGCCATAACTCTGTTATTTACTGATCGATTTGAATGAAGTCTAAAACAAAGTCAATCACAGTTTTAATACCATAAATTGACACTAATTATATATTTTTTAAAAAAAATTAACTTCATTGCTAAATAATAGTCAAGTGTAATTTTTTTTAAGTATTCTTCATTTTACAATATAAATTAAGTTTACACATCATATTGTAAAATGTATTCATTTGTTCCTCCCTTCTTCTTCACCACGGGATTTGCGGGCGTTGATTCCCATCTCGGGCTAATGGTATTGAGGGATATATGTTTCAATTCCTTATTCTCCTATTTTGTTAGATTTATTTTATCTTATCGTTAAGTATTAGATTTTTCATTTTAAATGGCTGCACATACATTATTATTTTATTATATTGAACATTGTTTTTCTAAATCCAATTATACTGGATATATTAATTTTAGTTTAATATTTATGCTAGAAAAAAAAAAATTATAATAAATCTTGTTCACATGATTTTTTGGCAATAAATGTAGTGTGCATTAAAACAAAATTGGGCTTTTAATACTGATCAAAATTTATAAATAGAATTAGTATGTATAATCAGCTTAGAAGATTTAACACAATTTGTCAACCAACCGAACAAAATAAAGGCTAGTATTCTTTAAACTTTATAATATGTCAGTGTTTTATACGCGTGGCGTAGGGAGTGGACCGTCAAGATTTTCAACATGTCGGAATTTTCGATATGTCTAGATTTTTGTAGATTTATTCACAGTTTGTTATTATATTAAATGCAACTTTAATATTTAATTAATACTGTTTTTCTTCGAAATAGAATATTAACTCATAATGAGCTGAGCAAATTATAAAGTTAACTCGAAAAGTTGATTGTAGGTAAAATTTTACATCTTTTTTTATGATTTTAATAAATGATTTATTATATTACATATGTCGATTTTATGAAAGAGTTAAATTTAAAGTTCGAACGACTGTTTCCACTCCTAGACTAAGCATGAAGTAAAATTTCGAGTTTAGGAAAGCCTTAAAATTTGGTTTGGTCGCGTAGCGCTACGTTCACGATTAACAATCCAGTCATCAGTGAATACCCCAACAGTTGGCAGTAAACTCTCAACTGTTGTCTCGGATAAACGGGCCAAATATAAAGCGCATTTAAATTGTACCGCTAATAAATATACTACAATATAATTGTCATTGATGGTACATTCATTTGTCGTTTAACGTAGATAATATTTACAACATATCAAGTAAGATGTTTTCGAAGTTACATTATGGAATAAAATATAATATTAAATAATTATTAGATAAGAAATTATTTCGTTTAACAATCTACAGCGTGTCTACGCTAAACCGTTCGTTAAAAGTTTATAGGGTTGCCGTTGAACTAAAAATTTGAAAAAAATCCTTGTCATACGGTTAAATAAGTTCTCCTCGTGTGAAATATTTTCAACTTTATATCACTTCCGGTTCCACCGGAAGTAGCACCAAATTTGTTATTTTAAATGGAACACCCTATATATTAGTAATTTTTTGGATTTCTCGTTTAAATTGCAACATATTTTATTCGAACATATGTACACTTATCTCTTATAGTTTTCAAGCAAAAAAAATATTTCTAAAATTTTAACCTCTAGAAGGCATCTTGAAATCTATCTGTAACTTCTCTTAAGTGTAAGATAAAAATATGATTTACATCTCTACTTGTACCTAGAGAATGCCTCTATGAGTGTATTAATTGGAAACGGTCAATTTTGGCCATACGTGTTCTTAAATTGTCAATATTGAAGTGCCCTCTTTAATATCTCGTAATTCAATTTTTTAAAAAGAATGACCCATTTTTATCACGTGGTACGATTGGGGGGAAGATTTCCTACAAAAAAGTATTAACAACTATACTACTAAAGCAAGTGTTTTCGAATTATTTCGAAGATTCGTTTTTCGTCGCATTCATGCAGGGAATAATGCGCGCATAAGTCGCAACTAAATTTTAGTAGGCAAGTAGTAATGCTTTTGTTTTGTCGCTTATGTAATGCAAAATGTCAAATAATAAAAACAATTACTACAAAGTTATACAGAAATCAACAAAATGAATAAGTACACCCATCAACAAATTATCAATTTATTCTTTATACATGGCAACTGCGATAGAATTGGTACTCAAACATGTAGAATATTTAATGAAACTTATTCCACATTTGCCGCCGATGAATAAAACAAGATTTAGAAGATTGGAATCAAATTTTGTGTAATTATTCATTTTGTTGATTTCTGTAAAACTTTGTACTAATTATTTTTGTTATTTGACATTTCGCAATACAATCGCGATAAAACAAAAGCATACTACTTGAGTACTAAAATTCAATTGCGACTTATGCGTGCATTATTCCCTGCATAAATGCGACGAAAAACGAATTTTCGAAATAATTACTTGCTTTAGGAGTATAGTTTTATAATACTTTTTGTAGGAAATTCTCCCCCCAATTGTACCATGTGATAATAATTGGGTTATTCCATTTAAACAAATTGAATTACTTGATATTGAAGAGAGCACTTAGATATTGACATTTTAAGAACATTTATTGTGAAAATTGACAGTTTCCAATTAATTTACTCATAGAGGCATCCTCTAGGTACAAGTAGAGGTATAAATCATATTTTTATCTTATTCTTAAGAAAAGTTACAGACAGATTTCAAGATGCCTTTTAGAGGTTAAAATTTTAGAAATATTTTTTTTGCTTGAAAACTATAAGAGATAAGTGTACATATGTTCGAATAAAATATGTTGCAATTTAAACGAGGAACCCAAAAAATGACTAATATATAGGGTGTTCTATTTAAAATAACAAACTCGGTGCTACTTCCGGTGGAACCGGAAGTGATATAAAGTTGAAAATATTTCACATGGGGAGAACTGATTCAACCGTATGACAAGGATTTTTTTCAAATTCTTAGTGCAACGGCAACCCCATAAACTTTTAACGAACGGTTTAGCGTAGACACCCTGTATTAACTTTCACAAATCAATCCCCATCATAAATACTAATTTTTCGAAGCAATATATGGTATTGTTGTAATTTTTAGTATTTTTTATTAAATAATTATAACATGATATAAATAATAGTTTACATATTTCGAATTATAATTAGTACTGCAATTAATTTCTTACAATGTAAAAGTGTCCTGGCATTAGTAATTTTCGACCGGGAAAGCAAAAAGCGGACAGGATTTTTTTGTTGACGTGAATGTGTGTATGTTTACATTAAACGTCCTTGACGAGATAACGCTGCGGCGCGGCGGCTCCCGCGAGCAGTGCCGATCGGAATCACATTCACCAAGCAGTTCATAAAGTCTCCACCGTATCCCCCGTGGCAGCATTTTCTAGCCGATAAATACGGCTAGTGCGTGACGCTAAAAACCCTACTGGTTATCTCTCTTTGTAATAATTACTTAATGGTAGTAGTCATAATTTAGCACACTAAAATTTGTTTTTAATGTTATTTTAAATAATCAGTTTATAAAGTCTTCACCGTATCCCCCGTGGCAGCATTTTTTAGCCGATAAATACGGCTAGTGCGTGACGCTGAAAACCCTACTGGTTAACTCTCTTTGTAATAATTACTCAATGGTAGTAGTCATATTTTAGCACAATAAAATTTGTTTTTAATGTTATTTTAAATAATCAGTTTATAAAGTCTCCACCGTATCTCCCGTGGCAGCATTTTCTAGCCGATAAATACGGCTAGTGCGTGACGCTAAAACCCTACTGGTTACCTCTCTTTGTAATAATTACTCAATGGTAGTAGTCATAATTTATCACAATAAAATTTGTTTTTAATGTTATTTGAAATAATCACCGATCAAAAATAGTTAGGTTATGTTAATGCTTTCTGTCACTATACAGGGTGGTCCATCTTAGAGGTAACCAGCGACTTTGTTGAGTTACATGGCATTTTTTTAAAAATCGCTGAGATAAGTCGAGTTTTATTTCGAGGGAGATAACTTTTGATGACATCTCTACCTTCATAATCTCAACCCTCTAACCTAACCCAACTTCACTCCGTGATTTTAAATAGAGAAAGTAGGTCGAGTGGTATATCGTTGAAAAGCTCTTTTTATTCTGAATACAACGGTGTCGCTTGTTATAAGGAGCAGCAACATTTCAAAATCTAAATTGCACTTTTTTAGTGCTACAAAAAAGTTATCAATCCAGTAAGGAATATAAAACTGATGGATGATTTATTACCATAAAAGATACATAATCTTCGATAAGAGACAAATATAATATCAAAATTCACGTGCTAAAACAAATGTTAATATCATGTATTTAAGTTGTAGTAGAGATAAATGTATAAAGCTTGTAACCTCAAATGATATTTTAAAGTGTTGCCGTTTCATCAGAAATCAACGAAAACGAAAACAAATGAGACCGGTGTATTCAGAATGAAAAGAGCTAGTCAACGATATATCGCTCGACCCACTTTTCCTATTTAAAATCGGGGGGTGAAGTTAGGTTAGGTTAGGGGGTTGAGGTTATCAAGGTGGAAATGTCATCAAAAGTTGTCCCCCTCGAAACACGTTGATTTTTGTTTCGAAGGGGATAACTTATGATGACATTTCAACCTTGATATCCTCAACCCCCTAACCTAACCTCCCCCCGATTTTAAATAGGGAAAGTCTCGGCGATGTTTTTACCAATGCCGCATAACTCAACAAAGTCACTTGTTACCTCTAAGATGGACCACTCTGTATGTTAAACTTTGTATTTGTGCAGTTTACTTACAATTAGTGATAAATACATTTTATACACTGATTTGTATATGTTTTTATCTTGATATGTATACTTTTTCATTTCATTTCATTTAATTTATTTATTTATTTAAACGGGAAACCCCTATTACATAAAGTACATACATAACAAATAGTTAGCATACAATAAAATATTGCAAACTTAATTAGAATAACTAGATTATACACTAAAATTATACATTATACACTAAAATATTGAATTAACAATTACATAAATTTATACAAGTTTAAAGTGGTTATGTGACAACTCAAACAAATTAAACCATGGCTGCGAATTAAATGTATTTGCCGATCTCATCATCCTACTTATAGGGTTGTTATAGGTGTAGTTTGATCCGAAAGTCTTCAATCGGAAAGGAGGCATTGTTCTATGTCGACGCGTGCTCGATAATATTTGAAAATCCAATTGTGAAAGGAGTTCAGGGCAATCAATCAGTCCATTCAGCACTTAAACGAAAAATTCTCTGTAGGAGTATGTTATTAAAAATAACGATGGGCTAAATAAGAAATTTATTCTTTAACAGCGATGTAACAAATTAAATTAAATAAGATTTTAAATATTTCATTGTATAATTCAATATCCGGCGGTGTATTTGCACGGGAAGTAGTTGTTTCAATGGATATTTATCGTCTTAAATTGTCTTATTAATTAAGACATTGTTTGCATTTTCACGAATAGTTTTTTCGTAATTTTATATATTAAATTAATTAATTAATTATAGCACATTTCATTCATTAATTCATAGATTAATACATATACCTCAAAGCGAACAAAACTTTTTACAAGAAACAAAAATAATAAAAACAATAGCAGTAAATAATGGATATAGTAAGCAATTAATTGATAATATGATAGCAAATAAAAAATCAAAACAGTACCAAAAATATTTTTATATCCGACACAAGAAAGAAAACACAAGTTGGTGTAAGTTAGATTTTGTTAGCGACTTTTCTCCAAAAGTTAAAAAATGTATTAAAGGGCCAGAATTTAACATAATCATGACTAACCCAATAAATTTAGGCAAACTCCTAGTGAATAGTAAACAAAAAACTGATAAATTTAAAAAGTGTGGAGTGTATGAAATCCAGTGCGACGATTGTGACTCAATATACATTGGCCAAGCCGGGAGGAATTTCAAAAAACGACTGGAAGAACACAAAGCTTCAATCATAAATAAAAAATATTGTACTGGGTTAGCTAAACACTGCATTGACAATAATCACTTTTTTAATAACCAAACGCTAAAGATTTTATACACAGGCAATAAAGGTCGTCATCTCAACTATCGCGAAGGACTGGAAATCCAGAAAGCAATAAAACAGGGAAAACCAATTGTTAATGACATTGAAGATCTGTGGAGCTCACCCATAATGACAGCCCTTATTGCTTAACCATAAAATTTAATTTAACCTCTCTTGTATATAATGTTTGTAAAAATGTAATTTCCTGTACTCCTTGAGAATGATTCAAAGTCGAAACTAGTTGGAATAAAAAACCAAAATATTAGTGAAATTTAACCAAGTGTTTTCTTTATTAAATCATAGTTAAATATGTTTCACCACGTGAAAGATGAGAAACTTGTTCAAGATATTAAATTAATTCTTTATTGTTAACTCATTAAGCGCCATTAATGCATACACGCAACATTATTATTTGTTTGATAATTAAGTTGCTAAATAAGTTAATTTGATATAAATAAAATGATGCGATTATACAACACTGTTCGCAACTCAGCCGATATTTTTGATCACAGTATTGTAAAATTTATAAGAGATATTATGCCTCACTTATAATCCTCGTATGTATTGTCTACTTTTGTTAATTTTACAAAACTAGTAAATTTAAACTTTAGTTAAGTGTCATGTGTTGTACATGGAAATGTTCCCTGTAATTGGATGTAGTTTTGTTGGGAAATAAAAGAGTTATTATTATTATATTATATTATATTATTTGACCTGACTTGAAAATGTACAAAGAAATATGTAAATATTTTGTTATTTAAATATTTCGATTATTACTCATTAAAAAAAAAAATTCAGTGTATTAGAAATACAATATTTCAATGTTTTATAGGCGTGGCACATGAAGTAAAATTTCGAGTTTAGAAAAGCCTGAAAATTTGGTTTGGTGGCTCCGTGAAGGTATCCGTATGCATACACTGTAAATTTTACGACATTCGTTGCTTTTTTAAAAGACTTCAATTTGAATCTTTAAACGAGGGTTTTCCACTCCCAGACTAAGCATGAAGTAAAATTTCGAGTTTAGAAAAGCCTAAGAATTTGGATTGACCGCGTAGCGAAGCGGAGCGGCCAATCCAAATTAGGCTTTTCTAAACTCGAAATTTTACTTCATGCGCCACGCTTAAAAACACTGATTTACGGTGAAGTTCAAAAAACACACATATACAACAACAATTATAGGTGACCTAATATACGTTAGAGTTATTGCCTATAATCATTGTTTTAAACAATTTGTTCTGCGCAGAATTTAACTTACATTTCATTCACATCTACATATCAGTTTTGTAAAGCCATTTATTTTAAACTTTACGATTCTTCAGTGTTTTACACGTGTGGCGCATGAAGTAAAATTTCGAGCTTAGAAAAGCCTACTTTGGATTCTCTTTTCTAAAATCGAAATTTTACTTCATGCTTAGTCTGGGAGTGGATACACTCGTTTTTAACTTCATATTACACGCTTTTATATAAATTCGACGAATGCCTGTACATTGACAGCGTATATAGTATTTTTCAAGCTCTAGTGCAGAGCAATAAAAAATAAACTCGAGTACCGCCAATAAAAAATACAATGCCTCTTTAAAATTGTAGCCGCTACTGCACTAGGCATGATTTATAGGGGGTTGGTTTCAGATGGTTTCTACCTGCGAAAAATGTTTCGATATTTTCGGTATTCTGACAGGAAATATCTTAAGTAATTTAAACAAAATATAATTCTAAAAATGGCAATGTGTCCGTCACAGCATTTTCCCTAATATTTAATAAGTAAATTCATCTTTACAATTAGCTATTCAAGGATGTTTGCGCGTAACTTCTTTGCAACGCTTTTTAGTTCATCTCATTTTAAATTTAAACAAAATAACTAGATCACAGAGACAAAGGGTTAAAAAAATATTATATGTCAAATAACGAAAAACATTACTTTATTATTGTCTACAACGTTGTCTTATAACATTTTTAAAAATTGTGTATATTAATATTTTAATTGTCTATATCTGAGTCATCACTGTCAGAGTCTTGTGTATTTATAATAAATTGATAATTTGAATCAAACGTATTATACATTATGTATACTTAAAGGAAAAATTCACAGTGTGTAATGCAATAAGTCATCGATAGAAATAAAAAAAAAGTGCAGAATTTTACCTAAAATTAACGTTTAGAGTTAATTCTAAAATTGCTCGGCCGTTGATGGGTTAAAAACATTACAGATTTGATCTATAAGAATCTTTAGCGTTTAAAAAAAAACATCAACCCCTTTTTTATATACTACCCTGCTTACACAACCACCCATCCCTCTCATTCTAATTACAAACCCATCTCTCCATTTCTCTTCCACTGAGAATTTGGCTGCAGCCAGGTCGAAAGCATTAAGGGGGTGGGTATTACACGAGAACAGTTTGTAGCGTTGAGAGGGTTGCATTCTGTGAAATAGGGGGGTTGGGTGTTTTGGTCGGGATTTGCGCGTAGCAATATGCAATCTGCGGCCAGTGTTGATCTATTTAATACGCTCAAATTAAACCTGAATAACACGTTTGATTGACAGACACGAATTAAAATGCATTAGGGGTGGCTTTTCGTTTGTGTCTTAATGTCCTTCTAATGTACATTAATCTTAAAATGTGGATGATAATAATTTGATGTATGTATCAAATGTTCAAAAGAAACCTCTAGAGTGCCATGATTTAATCTTTTTTTTAAATTTAAGTTGACTACACACTTCAGGAATTGGCATATAAAACGTCAAATATAATAATTATAACGTATATTTTTAGAGTTGCCAACCTAGAATATTTTCCATGACTCTAGAGATTTTTTTTAATTGAACATACGATATATATATATATATATATATATATATATATATATATATATATATACATATATATATATATATATATATATATATATATATATATATATATATATATATATATATATATTAGGGTGTTTCGAAAAAAATCGAATCAGCTGGCTCACCGCTTAAATTAAAGATTTTGGTCTACAATAGATGTGGGCAAAAGCATTTGCGATTGAAAAAATATTTAGAGGGTCCCCCGAGCCCCCAAACATGCCATTTTTAGCCCTTTTTTAGATAATCGGCCAAAAACTTGCCTTATAGTAATCGGATCAAGGCCAATATTTTATATTTTGTGCCCAGATGAATATACTACAAGCAAAATATACAAAACCTAACTTGGCGTTAGGTCTAGGTGAGCTACGAATTTTTTAAATAACTTTTTTTCACGATTTTGAAGGGTTTTTTCACCTTTTTTGTTAAAAAGTGGGTTTTAACGACAAGAAATCAAGTTGCACCCGCGATTTGTCCTGAGAAGTATATTTAATAATGTAAGCATGCGAACTGCGTATCTCACCCATGTCCGATTGTGTGGCAAACCCCTAAAACTCTATTTTAACGTTTTTGACCCGATTTCGCAGGTTTTGTTTCTTAAAAAAACGTTTTAAATTAATGAAGAACTGGACCGTCGTCAACACTGGCACAAAAAATTGAGTCATCAGGAAGATGGAAGAAGAACTGCAGACACCTTTGCATTGGTTCATTTGCCAAATGCACGCCAACGAATTGATACTGCGGCATTTGTTGGAACATTACGACGGTGGAAAAACGGGCCCGTCAACGTATTCTGGTCCTATCAGTAAAGCTTTATTGACTTGTGAAGAGAAACCAGTTGTTTCGTTTAAATTAGTTGAAGCGGAAGTAAAGTTGCCTGAAATCGATTCGCGAAACCTGAGTAAAGATCAACAATACCTTTACGAAATCAGCCAAGCAGTTTCGAAAGGTCATTGTCCAGAAGACTTAAGTAACAGAACTCCGGGAAAAATGCCGCATTCTCGTTGGCTTACGACAGCAAACCGCATTTTGCGACTGTACATAGCAACTGCAGAGCCTTCAACGAATTTGCAAAATCTTGTTAATCTGATTATCAAAGTCTACACACCAGTATGGTTTTCCATCAAAGCGAATCCAGAATGTTACAACGGTGCGCTTCACCTCTGGAAATCTATTTCTCTGTCTCGAAATCTGGATGCAACAGTGAAACAAGTCATTGATCCCGTAATAAGACGCAATGCATATTTCGCCCACCCTGAAAACTTACTTTTGGCAATGGTCGTTGACGATTTATTGGAAGTTAGAGTAGATGCCATGAACAAAATTTTGCAGTGCCGAAAATCGTCAAATGATAACTTGCGAAAGTTTAAAATACCCGACATAGATTTTGAGGCTCAGAATTACACATCCATGATAAACTGGAACGAAGTTTCTGAACCTCCTCTGATAAAAAATTTTCCAACCGACAGATTAACCTACCTGATAATGAATGACAACGTAAGTTTAAAGAAACTACTCGATTACCCATGCCACACTCAATCGGTAGAAAGACACATCAAAATGGTAACAGAAGCTTCGCGATCAGTTATTGGACATGACTCCCGACATGCCCGTATAGTTGGTGCCCTAAAGGAACGTGCGACGATGGCCAAATTCCAAAGTAAAAAAGACTACGTTGTTATCGAACAAGATTGCTGACTTTGAATTTATTGTAATCGATTGCAGGTTAAAAAACACATGTTTCAACCAAATATTGTTTAACAAAATGAAATTTATTAATTAATTGATGTACTGTATTTTTAAACGAAAATGTGGGAAAATCCATACTGAGCGTTATACGCAGAATTTCAGGCTGTTATTTATGAATTTAATGGATCTCAAAAGCATCAGTTGCACGCTTACAACTAGTTATTATAATGAAAGCAAGAAATATTTAGCGTAAGCCAGTTCTTCATTAATTTAAAACGTTTTTTTAAGAAACAAACATAATAATGCCACATAATCGGACATGGGTGAGATACGCAGTTCGCATGCTTACATTATTCAATATACTTATTATCGCGGGTGTGACTTGATTTCTTGTCGTTAAAACCCACTTTTTAACAAAACAGTTGAAAAAAACCTTCAAAATTGTGATAAAAGTTATTTAAAAATTTCGTAGCTCACCCAGACCTAACGCCAAGTTAGGTTTTGCATATTTTGCTTGTAGTATATTCATCTGGGCACAAAATATAAAATATTCGCCTTGATCCGATGACTATAAGGCAAGTTTTTGGCCGATTATCTAAAAAAGGGCTAAAAATGGCATGTTTGGGGGCTCGGGGGACCCTCTAAATATTTTTTCAATCGCAAATGCTTTTGCCCACATCTATTGTAGACCAAAATCTTTAATTTAAGCGGTGAGCCAGCTGTTTCGATTTTTTTCGAAACACCCTAATATATATATAATATCATTATTCACAGAATACACAGTATAATAAGTATATAGAAGAAACAAATATTTAATTCTGCGAATTGGCTATCTTTCAGCCTTTCAGCCTGAATTGATTTGTTATTTTTTCATAAATTAATTTGTCACATTGTTGATTGCCCATATCTTCTGTCGCAAATTATTTTCTCTATTACTCAATCTAATCACTCAATTCGACATTTACCCTTATTAAAAGATACATTAAAAACACTTGGTTTGTTTCACTATTTGTGAAATAGTGAAACAAACCAAGTGTTCTTAATTTATCCTTTAATATTATTTTAAAATGTGTCACCAAGTGATAAATGAGAAATTTATTCAAGAAATATTAACTCTTATTTCATATCCAGTTCCATAACACAAATTATGGGAAAATAGTCCACTTACAAGGTTAATGCGAACAGCAAATAAACTATCGCTGCAGTCAAATTTTGACATTTTTTATTGTTTCTCACCCTCACAATTTATTAGCAAACTTAAGCGTATAAATGTTTGTTATTTGCCTTAGTATTGTACGTTTATTTTATGTATAAGTATTACTGTATTTTTCTTGTAGTTATAAAACTTTGTCAAAATATATTTTGTAAAATGGATCTTCCGTTAAATAAATGAATCAGAATACATTTTTTTAAAGGGCAATCGGTAAAGAGTGTTCTCTATCAAATATTTAAACATTCACCCCCTGAAATTTTTTATAAATTTTATTGTTCTTTTAGCATAGGTCAAAAGGTTCTTTCGTTAAATAAATAAATCAGGATATATTTTTTTCAAAAGGACAATCGGTAAGTAAGTGTTCTCTATCAAAAGTTTAAACAATCACCCCCTGAATTTTTTTATAAATGTTATTGTTTTTCAGCATAGGTCCATAAGATATACGTATACGGATACGTATGCCAGCCACTAGTTAGAATTTAAAAATACAAAAAATGTCTTCTTAGTACTTTATTTTTAAGAGATTAGCCTGTATACTGTTTCAATATTTAATAATATAACTATGGGTGGTCTAATTCCAATTCGGGTCAGGCGTTTAAATAAATAATGGATTTATAATTGAGCCCCGAGATTTAAGTGTGAATAATTAAAAAAATAAGTAACCCCAACACCACTTTGTACCTGCCATTAAATAACCATCAACACAGATCTAACTCCATCATGAATTACACATTTTATTTAATCATTCATTCGTTTCAACTTCAATCTTTCACTCAGACAATAAAACCTTCTATTAGAAAATTAAATTATGTCGCTATTTTTAAAACGAATTATTTAATCAATACATTCAGTTTTTAAACGAATACATTTATAAATACATTTGTTACAATTAAAATAAACTATTACTATGTTTCGAACGCGTAAACACCATCTAATGCCCCTTGGCTCAAGTAGCATCGTCAATAGCTGGCAAACTACACGTTTGTATACAGCAATTGTTCGTCCACAAGAGGGCATTATTTAATAGAATACAAATATCAAGAATAAATAAGTACTGAACACAAATTCAGAATGTTTTTTAACACTTTTATTAATTTATATACATACAGAGAGCTTTATGTAACACCGAACATTTTCATAACGAGAATTTTTATTTTAAGTATAGATAAGTATACGTTGATCATTTGCCGACGCGCGTTTTATTAAAATAATTTAATTTGAAGTTTTAAACGAGTGTTTCCACTCCCAGGCTAAGCATGAAGTAAAATTTCGAGTTTAGAAAAGCCTGAAAATTTGGTTTGATCGCGTAGCGCGAAGCGCGGAGCGGCCAAACCAAATTTTCAGGCTTTTCTAAACTCGAAATTTTATTTCATGCGCCACCGGTACAAAACACTGATGCAACGTAGAGTTTAGCGGTGTGTTTTAAACTTCGTAATAAGTCAGTGTTTTGTACCGGTGGCGCATGAAGTAAAATTTCGAGTTTAGAAAAGCCTGAAAATTTCGTTTGGTTTTAAACGAGTGTTTCCACTCCCAAGCTAAGCATGAAGTAAAATTTCGAGTTTAGAAAAGCCTGAAAATTTGGTTTGGTCGCGTAGCGCGAAGCGCGGAGCGGCCAAACCAAATTTTCAGGCTTTTCTAAACTCGAAATTTTACTTCATGCGCCACCGGTACAAAACACTGATGCAATGTAGAGATTAGCGGTGTGTTTTAAACTTCGTAATAAGTCAGTGTTTTGTACCGGTGGCGCATGAAGTAAAATTTCGAGTTTAGAAAAGCCTGAAAATTTGGTTTGGCCGCTCCGCGCTTCGCGCTACGCGACCAAACCAAATTTTCAGGCTTTTCTAAACTCGAAATTTTACTTCATGCTTAGTCTGGGAGTGGAACACACACATTAAAAAAAAAAAAACGATTATCAATAGATTTGCGGCATATACGCTGTAAAAGTGGTCTAACTCGCATTCTCCACTTTTTGTGAAAATTGAGTTGGCGGTTTTTGTCATGTCCGCCATGTTAAAGTACACGTGTTTGTTACAATTTGCCAAAAGTTTTCAATAGTAGAGAATGTGAGTTGTACAGTTAGGCCACTCAATTGGGACATGCATACTTGAAATAAAAAACTCCCTGTAAGTACAAGTTGAGGCATTAATTGCGATTGATTGGGTGCAATTTGCAATGGTCATATAGGCAACCCAATTCACACATCACTTAAAAATTAAAGGTGTCAATTGTATTGGATGAAAATGTTCAATGTTACATAAAGCTCTCTGAATATACGGGTGTAACATATAAATATTTTTACGACTTAATTTTCGACAGTGTGAGTGTCATTATCAAGTAGTAACGGCCAAAATCACCGTGACATTCGTTTAAGTAAGTAGCTACATTAAATTAATGTAAGTATTTTAAATGCACGATTCTAGACACGCAAAATTCTAAAAATTATGTTTAAATTTAAATGTAGGTGTAACTAAGGATTTGTACGTCGACTGTGTATTTCTGAGTTCGAATACTACACTAAAAGTCGTTTATTAATGAACACTATTAACGCACTACTTTATCATTAATAAACCATAAGGTAATACGTGAAACTCATTAATACAAATAAATTGATTGTGAGTTATGTGAGGATAAAATTAATTTGACGAATAAAGCACTAATAACTTTTCTTCACACTTTTAGTGTGAGGAAAGGTTATGAGTGCTTTATTCGTCAAATTCATTAAGACAAATCTTGTCTGTCACTAACAAATTATTTTCAATATTTTCTATTTCCTAGAAAACATGGAAATCAACAAGTATGTCACATCGGGAAATTTACTAAATGAGCAAACAGACCTTTCTAGCTCTCCACTGCTACGGATGGAAAACCCTAGACCTTCCACCTCCCTTTTGAAATTTGTATAAAGTAGTAGTTTTAAGAAATCTGTAAATATTATAAGTTCTTCACCTGAAGAAATAACAACGTTGCGAAACAATTGTAGTGAAATACACAATTAGTTGAAATCGCCAATCAGTGTTTTATTTAAGTAAATAAATAATAATAAATATTCAATAATTTTTAATATTTGCTACTTTTTACCAATTATGTATTTTTTATTGTAGATTTAAATGTTAAACAAGATAAATTCAAATTCAACGCTATTTGAAATGGAGAAAATAAGCTTACGCTTCTTATAGTTAATAAAGTTATAGTTTAAATGTTAATTTAAGTTAATAATATTGTTTATTGTTTATTTACAGATATCCATTTAAAATAAATACATAATGCTTAGTCTAAAATAAGTTAAAAGTAATAATTAAGTTAAAATATATAAAATCACAAACAATATACACAACAGATTAAAATCAAAATGCTCATCACTATGCTAAAAGTAATAAATAAGGTTAAAATATAAATCACAAACAATATACAAATAAAACAAACAAAACAGATTAAAATGTGAACAAAAATAAAAATCTAATTTGTCTCACGGAGCATGGACTTATTATAAAATTATTATTTATAAAATCTACAGTAATAATAATTAGCCTATCTTCTGCCAATAAATATTGAAAATTATTTAAACTATTACAATATTTAAATTGGAAAATTTAGATTCGGCGCTCCAATTCTCTACGCGACCAGTCCAAACTCTCAAGCTTTTGCAAACACAATATTTACTCTATGTTTAATCAAGGAAAATTTTTCAAATATTACATTCAAGACTTTTACCCAATTTAAAAATCTATCATCTAAAATAACCAGGGTGCCGTTGTTTTCTTAACTAATCTCGTTGACTGTCATTATCAACATTTGTAAAAGATCACTTTGATAAAACACTTAATTTGTTTAGGCTTCAATAGTTGTAACAATTCAGTTGGTTATTGATAATGAGCACTTTATGTCTCGAAATGTAAATCTAACGATAAAAATAAAAAGTGAAGTAAGGAATAACAATCTTTTTTAGTGTAACAATCACTTCACGTAAACTCAAAAACATACAGTTTTCAAAATTATATTTATTGTACTACAACAATTGTTTCACCGCACTGTGGCTTCATCAGGTAGATGAATTTGTTAAAGAATAGACGATTATTTTTAAGAGAAAAAAAAAGGCAGTCGTCTACAAGGGATGAATGTTTAAATTGTGGGATGTGTGTATAAAACACATTGTGAAATACTTAAAATGCAGCCGACGTTTAAAGTATCGGATGCGGGACACACTCATTCAATTTATGTTTTTTTTCTTCTGTCTGAGTCGTCTGCATAAAATGGCGTAAACTAATTTCGACCAATTTGTGTTATAAATTACCTTACGTTTATTTAAGACAGTCGTTAGTATTAAAAAAGAATTTGAATGCTGTTGAACAAGTTCGATTACCAGTTCAGTTTGCACGCTTTGATAATTTAGGAAATTTATCATCAGAGGGCACCAGAATAGGAATGGAAATTAATCCGCTTAAGTGATTCAGTTTAATTATTACTTTATTTTAGAATGAAATAGATAAGAAACAAAACCTTGTAAAATTTATCAATGTAGGTTTATAACAACTCTTCTTTTTGTGAACACGACAATTTGTGTTCTTTTCGGGATTAACCGTTAGTCGTTCTCGTCGACACCAATTGTCTACTATGTTTAGGGCCCTTTGTGTTCGTTGTGGGATAACTCCTGCAAACCTGCCTCTGATAACTATAGCCAAGTCATCCGCATACACTAGGTAGTGGATACCTTCTTCGGACAGTTTCCTTAGTAAGTCGTCCACTAGAGTTGCACATAGCAGTGGAGATAGTACCCCTCCCTGCGGGCTAGCCCTTATCCATTGGTAGAGGCTTGACAGAACGCCTTTTTCTTACTTGTGCCTCTATAAGCGTGTTGGTTGTGACATTGTTGAACGCCCCTTCTATAAATAGGAATGTGACCATAGCTATATCTTTGTCTTCCACTGACTTTGTAATGAGCCTGCTTAGGTCGTTCAGTGCCGAGTCCGTAGACTTTCCTGGCTGATAAGCGTACTGACGATTACTTAGGGGATCTTTCCTCAGTATCTCGTCTCGTAGGTATCTGTCGACCAGATAGATTATTCTTATACTTTGCCACGCCCTTGGTACGTATCCCCATGCCAGACAGGCTTTGAAGATCTTTGACAGATGCAGCACCAGCGGATTTATAAGGTTGGAACCTGCCCATCTGTTTCTGCTTAGTCTTGTGACCTCTGTGGCTCACCTTCAATCATTTCGGTCTAGCTTTTTTAAGCCTTTGGCCTGGATTGTCGAGTATGCCCATCTCTGACAGGATTTTTGAGGTTGAAAAGTGGATTTATAGTAATTCCTTAAGACTTTCCTCCTTTGCTTCAGTATAGGTCCGGTCAGATTTTCTGAGAAAGCCTACCTCTTTTGCAGCTCTTTGACAAATGCGGCACCAGCTCCTATATGCCCTTCTGTAGTAGGATGGGATCGATCCCATCCATCCCAGCGGGCTTATAAGGTTGGAACCTGCTTATGGCAAATCTGATTCTGCTTGGTCTTGTGACCTCTGTGGCTAACCTCCAAACATTTCAGTCTGGCTTTGTTCACCTTTGGCCTAAATTGTCGAATATGCCCTTCTCTGACAGGATTGTTGAGGCTGGAAAGTGGACTTTTAGTAATTCCTTGATCCTTTCCTCCTTTGTTTCAGTATAGGTCCCGTCAGATTTTTTGAGGAAACCCATCTTTTTTGCAGCACATCCATCCTTTGCTAGGACTTTGTGGATTCTCGAACATGCCGGAGTGTCAACTAACTTCGCAGAACTTCCTTCACGAGCCTCTTTTTGCTTTTTGGATTTCTTTATTGTACTGCGTAAGCTTTTTCTTATAGGTGTCCCAATTCTGTATGTTTTTGGCCCTATTAAATAGCCTTCGAACCTGGGCTCTTAGCTTTTCAAGGTTCTTGTTCCACCAGATTGTTCGGCAGCCCCTGTGTCGGGTTGTTTTTTCTAGGCAGTTTTTGAGGTATGCCGTCTTAATGGCGTCATTTACTTATTCCACTGCCAGTTCTAGCCCTTCCACCTCACTCACCGGTACTGTTCCTCCCATGAGAACCGCCCTGAGGGATTCTTAACATCCTTCCCAGTTTGTCTCTCTGGGGTTTCTATACTTATCCTCCGTGAGAGATGTGTCTAGGTCGAAGCGGATTTGCCTGTGTGCAGATCATCCAGCTCTTTTCTCCATCCTCCGTCATGGCTGTTGTTATACCTGTAACTACATCATCCGTGCATAACCGCGGTATTAGTGTACACTTTACCCTATTGCTATGAATTTGTCTTACGGCGTTTGGGCTGTAACTTACCTGGGATTGCTGTGGCGTTAGGCCTTCTACTTTCCCTCGAAATAACCAGAGCTCCTGTAGGAGGGCTATGTCCAAGCCTTCTTTATCGAATCTCGTGCACAGCGTTGCCGATGCGGCTTTTGCATGTTGGAGGTTCGTCTACAGAACCCTAATCTCCCTCTCACTGTTGAAGAGGGGTATCTTGTGGCATCTCATCCTTGATTTTGGCCTTGGGATTCAGCGGGCCTGTTCGGGGCTGTGGCTTCTTTGACCTGCCTTTGCTTGTCCCCTTCTGCCGCTTTGTTGCCTTCCCTGATACGGAGTCACAGCCTACCGTACCCGAAGAAGGGATGCATGTTAACTTCTCTACCTTCTCCTTGGACTTCTGGGGTTTTCTCCACACCGTCTAGAGGTGTGTCTTGAGGCCTCTGTACCCTATTCTCAATCTCTTGAGGATCCTATCGGCCCCCAGTATTTCGTTCCCTTTGTCCGGGATATAGGCTGTGCAGATCCATGACTTGGGAATGTCGTCCCTCTTCATCTCTTTGAAGTAAGCTTTCTGCCGGGGTTTTAGGGTTTAGATCGTCTCCCTTAGCCACTGCGCACTGTCCGTGTCGGCGCATGTTACCTTTAGGTAGCCTGGTCGGTACGTGCATTTGCCGAAGCGGACTTGTGACCCTTCCTCCGATATCTGCACGTACGCCAACATTATTGAGTCCTGGAGTGCCTCCAGCTTCTCCTGCTCTAGTTGAATTTCTGGGAAATTCTGGTTGAATTTCTGGGAAACTTGCTACGGCGACCTTGACTGATGTTAGTGCCTCCGTGAAGGAAGGGCCACCCACTTTATTCTTTTTGGCCGCCCTAGGCGTGCTACTGTCTGATCTGAGCCTCTTAGACGAGGCTTTCTCAGCGTTTTACTTAGCTCCCCCGTAAGGGAGCCCCGGACCTTGCTTGCCCTTGGGATTCCTTCTTTGGTTTTAAGTCTTGGTCCAATCTTGCTTGGCTACTAATGAAGTTTGATTACAGCAATGTTGGCCTCTACGTAATCTTGGCCTTGCTTCACTCGCCGCGCCACTTTGGCCTTTGCGACCCCTGATATTGTTGCCCTACGAATTTCTTTGTCTGACATCAAGTCTACGTCTTACTGATTCTCAGTGCTGATTCTTAGTGCCTTGGTACTGATTCTCAGTGCCTTGCGCTGTCGTTGCGGTGTAGAGGTACTCTGCCTTGCGGCATTGGTAGCCTCCTCGTTGGCCTTATCTGAGGTCCCTGGTTTGTTCGTCTTGGGAGTCTCCTGGCCTGTTAGTGTTTTTTTTTGTTTTTTTGGTCCATTTTTAGTCCCACGAGTAGTTAGGGAAATACTCTGTCCACCTGGTGAGAGCCCCGCATAGCCAGGTAAGGCTAAATATGAAAGGGGTTTCGTCCGGTGCCCTCGGCAACGATGCCTTACACTTTGGCTTGGGTTTGAGTTGCTCCTTAGTCAGACTACCGTCGCGTTCCCAGCCGTCGACCGGAAACGCCACGGCAACACGCTAGCCCCCCTCACCCACGACAAGGTCTCGCAAGAAAGTGCTAACCCACATCTAGCATAAATTAAATTAATTAATGTGCTATTTATTGTCATTTTAGATTAACAATGAGTTGTATCCACTTGGTCTAGTAATAAACTAAATGCATAAGAAATTTGTTAAAGATCTTAAACCTGAAATATGTTAATTCACCTGATTTATAGACTATACAAAACTTTAAAAACAGAATATCTCTAAATAATCGCACTATTTTCCGTCGTCCCTTTTAATAAATTAGAAATTTTAAAAAATAATTGGTTTTTAAAATTCTATACATTTTGAAAACCATTTATGTCTTAAAATTATCAATTTATTAAAGGGGAAGGCGGACAATAATGCTAATCTACATTGCAGTTATTGTTTCTTAAAATATTCTTAAAATATTCGTTTTTACAGTCTGATATATTATACAGTAAAAAAAAACTAGGCGAAACCTGTTATAGTTTTCCTATAAATCGGCGGAAAGAGTTCTCCCCATAAAATTTTAAATAAAGAGCTTAACCCACAAAGTTTGTTTAGGTTACATAAATCTGTTGCACTTCCACGACATAAATCTATGCTATCGCATGATTTCAGCCACTATTTCACGACTCCGCTGAAAATCGTTTCTATATATATATACACACACACCGGCTTGTATTTATTTATTTTTCGCGAACCGGCAATCATAAATCAACCCGTCCAATAAACGGCCCGCAAATCATCTCTCCCATGAAATTATTCGATCTAACAAATTTCAAAACTAGTTTCACATAAAAAAATAATTGCATGCTCGTATTACAGAAAACACGGTATTTCTCTTAGAGGCCGAATGTCAATATGGGGTTAGTAGATCCTAATAATGATGCAGTTATAATAACATATACATTTTAATTAAAACACTTTTAACCTTTCTTCACATTTTTTATTAAATACCAGATGTACATTTCGGTCATAAGGTGACCATTATCCGAAATGTACATCTAGTATTTAATAAAAAATGTGAAGAAAGGTTAAAAGTGTTTTAATTAAAGTTATTATAATCTTCACGTAACTCACCCAAATTCAACATACATTGATAACGTGAACGCCATCTACTGCTAATTTTCTGATTGGCATCGCTAATAGCCAATAGATGACGTTCACGTCGTTAATTTGTACAGTGACTTAATTAAACACAGTGGCGACAACTCTGGTATTCATTTTGATTGGTTGTTAGTAATTCTGACCCAATATGGCGGACAAACAGCGGCGTAGCTAGGTGGTCTAAGGTTGGCCACAGCAATTTCGTCTAAAGGTTGTGTTTTATTGCACTTTCCCCAAAATCGTATCTCAAAAATTCCCAAAGGTAAATATATATAATAAACGTTAATTCGAGGTATCAAATTTGTTATCATATGTTCCTATTTTAAAATTAAGGGAATAAATAGCTCCCGCCCATGGATACCTCTTCAAGTGAAAGATGACAATACTAGCTGTCACAATTGAATATCAGATGTTTGTATTATAACCTATTCTCTTGATTAATATTGCCTCATCATGGCGGATGGCAGGGTGTTGTCGCCACTGTGTTTAATTAAGGCTCTGTATTAATTTGATGACGTGAACGCCATCTACTGCTCATTTTCTGATTGGCACCACTAATAGCCGATAGATGGCGTTCACGTCGTTAATTTGATGACGTGAACGCCATCTACTGCTCATTTTCCGATAGCCATAGCTAATAGATGGCTTTCACGTCGTTAATACATTTATAAGTTTAAGTTAATATGTATCGGAAAAATATCGATATATATCCGATATTTTGATATTTATTAAACTATTATAATATTTCCGAACTCTGATTGATATGCTTTTACAAGTTTTAGTAACCGTCTTGATAATCATTCCTTTGCAAAGTTTAATTCACCAAAGTGAAACTATAAAAGTGTGAACTGTAAGTAAAACCAGAAAAAGTCGGCAATTACCGTTTGAAAGGATTAGCTGAATGCCTCGAGGGGTAGACTTGAGTTTCATTACCTGAAGAGAGAGAGAGAGACAGAGAGTTTCATTTCTCGGTGTACGTTAGGGGTTGGTGAAAGGGATGGGATCCTAGGATATATGACACTTTATATTACCCAAGAATGACACGTGACGTTATGATCCCGTCCATCCCCCCGGCCCGCGCGAAGAAGGGTTTAAATCTGACAGGATAATACGCACTGAAAGTGAATACGCCCTGTGATAACCAACCCTCCTCGTGTCCCTTCAAAGGATTCACGGATTAGATGTTTATAATATCCCCCTCTCCTTACGCACAAGATATTTACAAGATTATAAATGCAGCCTTTTTTCAGCTTCTTCTCCCTCCGTTTAACTTATATGATTTGAAACTTTGTTTTTTTTTAAATAAGGGAACATGTGTTTTAAAAACTAATCTAAAATATACGGTAAATACCAGAGCTGGGACGAATCCTCGTAAAAAGGATTCGAATCACGAATCCGCATCACCTAATATGATTCGAATCACGAATACTCGAATAAAGTATTCGTAAGAGATAAATATGATTCGAATCAAAGATTCGAATCCTGTTTTTTCGAATCACGAATACAAATCCTTTAAGAATAAATTTGATTTTATTATTTTTTTGCAACCATTATTAAATAAATATAGTTACCAGTTGTTTATTTTTTTATTATTAACACATCGTTGATAGGAGACTAAATATCTGACTCCCTGTTACTCTGATTAAAGATGTATTTGTGTGTTTCTGGACTTTACTTCAAATCAGTGTTCTGTACGCGTGGCGCATGAAGTAAAATTACGAGTTTAGAAAAGCCCGAAAATTTGTCTCGGGTCGCTGCGCGACCCTCGACAAATTTTCACGGGGCTTTTCTAAACTCGAAATTTTACTTCATGCTTAGCCTGGGAGTGGAGAACTCTCGTTTGAAGCATCAGATTGAACTTTAAAAACAAAACGAGGAATATCTAAAGATTTACAGAAAATAGGCTGAATTTGGAATACGTATACTTCAAAGAAAAGCTCCCTGTATCTGTTTGCTCCGAAGAAATATGAATAATTATAAACCATAATGAAGATAACAATTAATTCTCAAAAAACACTTGTTAATTATTATTATACACAATTGGCGTTTGTTAAACAATGGCGGTGATAAAGAAAAATGTATTTGTAATCTTTCTAGTAGAAATGCTTTTTATGTTAAAAGAAGTAAACGATTGCTGCTAGCAGAAAGAACTTGTACTACTAGCTGAAAGATAGATATTTCAGCTAGTAGTATAAGTTCTTTCTGCTAGCAGCAATCGTCCTTTTAGTACTACTACAACTACTATTTTGTTCTTTCTACTATTACTAGGACTTTCTGCAACTAGTTGTAGTACAGGCTCCGTCTACTGGTGGCAAGGCACGATAAGCCAGAACCATCTGAACTAGACGCTCTGTTAATAGCAGTAGTTCTTTCTTCTAGTAGAAATTGTTTTTTTTTGCTATAAAAAAACGACTGCTAGGTCTTTCTGCTACTAGTAGTAGTACAGGCTCCATCTGCCGGTGGCAGGATTTGAAGCTAGAACCATCTGAACCAGAAGCCTTGTCTGCCAATAGCGGTAGTTGTTTCTGCTAGTAGAAATAGCGTGTTCTGCTAAAGAGTAAACGTTTCCATCAATAGTAGTAGTTACTTCAGCTAATAGTACAATGTCTTTGTGCTAATAGAGTTCGTCCTTTCAGTAGTCCTGTTTTTTCGAATTACGAATACAAATCCTTTAAGAAAAAATTTGATTTTATAATTTTTTTGTCAACCATTATTAAATAAATATAGTTACCAGTTGTTTATTTATTTATTATTAACACTAATCATCGTTGATAGGAGACTAAATATCTGACTCCCTGTTACTCTGATTAAAGATGTATTTGTGTGTTTCTGGACTTTACTTCAAATCAGTGTTCTGTACGCGTGGCGCATGAAGTAAAATTTCGAGTTTAGAAAAGCCCGAAAATTTGTCTCGGGTCGCTGCGCGACCCTCGACAAATTTTCACGGGGCTTTTCTAAACTCGAAATTTTACTTCATGCTTAGCCTGGGAGTGGAAAACTCTCGTTTGAAGCTTCAAATTGAACTTTAAAAACAAAATGAGGAATATCTAAAGATTTACAGAAAATAGGCTGAATTTGGAATACGTATACTTGAAAGAAAAGCTCCCTGTATCTGTTTGCTCCGAAGAAATATGAATAATTATAAACCATAATGAAGATAACAATTAATTCTCAAAAAACACTTGTTAATTATTATTATACACAATTGGCGTTTGTTAAACAATGGCGGTGACAAAGAAAAAACATGTATTTGTAATCTTCTAGTAGAAATGCTTTTTATGTTAAAAGAAGTAAACGATTGCTGCTAGCAGAAAGAACTTGTACTACTAGCTGAAAGATAGATATTTCAGCTAGTAGTACAAGTTCTTTCTGTTAGCAGCAATCGTCCTTTTAGTACTACTACAACTACTATTTTGTTCCTTCTACTATTACTAGGACTTTCTGCAACTAGTTGTAGTACAGGCTCCGTCTGCTGGTGGCAAAACACGATAAGCCAGAACCATCTGAACTAGACGCTCTGTTAATAGCAGTAGTTCTTTGTGCTAGTAGAAATTGTATTTTTTGCTATAAAAAAACGACTGCTAGGTCTTTCTGCTACTAGTAGTAGTACAGGCTCCATCTGCCGGTGGCAAGATTTGAAGCTAGAACCATCTGAACCAGAAGCCTTGTCTGCCAATAGCGGTAGTTGTTTCTGCTAGTAGAAATAGCGTGTTCTGCTAAAAAGTAAACGTTTCTATCAATAGTAGTAGTTACTTTAGCTAATAGTACAATGTCTTTGTGCTAATAGAGTTCGTCCTTTCATTAGTAGAAAGAACAACTACTATTTTGTTCCTTCTACTACTACTACTATTTTGTTCCTTTTACTACTACTACTATTTTGTTCCTTCTACTACTACTACGAGTAGGTCTTTCTACTACTAGTACGGACGGAACCTGTGCTACAGGTTCCGTCTGCTGATGGTAAGACATCTGAAGCTAGAACCATCTGAACTAGAAGCTCCGTTAATTGCGGTAGTTCTTTCTGCTGTAGTAATTCTTTTAGCTAGTAGCAGTTGTTCTCAAGACCGTAGCCGGAGGAGGGAGGGGAGGGTTTCAAACCCCCCTGGAATTTTCAAAATGATAATTTTTTTTTAAGTAAAAGCGGGACTGTAAGAGCAAAAACAATATTTTTCCTTAAGCCCCCGGACGAAGTTTTTATAATCCCCTCCGATTTTTTTCTGGCTGCGGCCTTAGTCCTTCTTTCAGCTTAATAGTAGTTTTTTATTCTACTACCACTAGTTTATTTTGTTACTAGTAGTAGTAGTAGTACAGGCTCCGTCTGCGGAACTAAAAGCTCTGTCTGCTAATAGCGGCAGTTCTCTCTGCTAGTAGACAAATCGTTTTTAACAGAAAAAAAGTAAACGTTACATGTTGTAGTAGTGGTTCTTTCGGCTAATAGTACTTAGTAGTACTAGTACAGGCCTCTGCTGGTAGCAAGATATCTGAAGCTACAACCATCTGAGCTAGAAGTTCTGGCTGGTAATTGTGCTAGTTGTTTCTGCTAGCAGAAATAGTGTTTTCCACAAAACAGCCTATTTTCTGTAAATCTTTAGATATTCCTTGTTTTTTGTTTTATTAAGTTCAATTCGAAGCTTTAAACGAGTGTTTTCCACTCCCAGACTAAACATGAAGTAAAATTTCGAGTTTAGAAAAGCCCCGTGAAAATTTTCTGGGCTTTTCTAAACTCGAAATTTTACTTCATGCGCCACGCGTATAAAACAGTGATTTAACGAGAAATTTAAAAACAGACAAAAGACATTTTTTATGTTAATTCTCATAATTAATTCGAATTATTTTTGACGATTCAAATCCTTTTGTAAGTATTCGATCCTTTTATAAATATTCGAATCCATTTATAAATATTCTAATCCATTTATAAATATTCGAATCCTTTTATAAGGATTCGAATCACCCACATATGGATTCGAATACGAATCCTCTTAAAAAAACGAAACTAATCCGGATCACGAATCCAGTTAAACTAAAGTATTCGAATGCCTCTTTTGAATCCTCTAAAAGGATTCGAATCCAGGATTCGAATCCTGAATGATTCGAATCCCGAACAGCTCTGGTAAATACCTTGTTCAGTGCATTCTTGATGAAACAAAATGTAACAATTTTGAATTTAATAATATATATTATAAACAAACTTTTGGCACAGTCATGGGTAACCCCCTGTCACCTTTTTTAGCGAATATTTTTCTAAATCACCTAGAAAATAAAGCCCAACACTTCATTGACAATTTCCCTAAAATTTGGTACCGATACGTAGACGATGTTTTCGCTATCATCCGAAACACCACTAACATTAATAATTTAAAATCAGAATTAAATAACCTTTATCCCAGTATAAATTTTACAGTTGAAATTGAAAATAATGGAAAACTCCCCTTTTTAGATATTCTTGTAAGTAGAAACGACAATAAGCTAGATTTTAATATATATAGAAAAGGTACTCATACGTTTAATTATATCCACTCATCATCTTCGACACCGATTAAATATCAACTTTCAGCATTTAAAAGTATGATAGACAGAGCGATTAAATTACCACTTTCAGAAGAAAACGGGAAAGCAGAATTTAAGTTTATATTGGAAATAGCAAAATTTTTAGATTATAACCCTAATACCATTTAAAAATTAATTAATAAGAGCATAAAATCTCACAAGATCAAATCAATAACGAGTTTACAGGAGCAAGAAAAACAGCCTATTAAATATGCTAGAGTCATTTACGTACCTAGACTAAATAATCATACAAATAAGTTATTTAAAAAATTCAACCTCACGGCAGCACAATACACAAATTCAAAAAGTGGTATACTTTTAGGAAACACATTTAGTAAAAGAGAATTCATTGAAAAATCTGGAATTTATTCAATAGAATGTGATAACTGTGAGAAAGTGTATATCGGCCAAACAACCCGCAATTTAAATATTAGATTCAAACAACACAGTTATCACATAAAAAACCAAGATCCAGAAAATTCTGCAATTGCACATCATAACTTTACAACAGGTCATAATTTCAGCATCAACAATATGAAACTCCTAAAAGAGTCCAATAAGTATCAACTAAATATGTTGGAAGCCATAGAAATGCGTAAAAATAAAAATAATTTATTAAACTTCGATTTTATTCCCTTAAATAACCCGCTTCTAAATTTGTTACCTCCATAAACAACACGCAATAAAATTTGTTAACCCACCCAAAAGTCTTCCCTTAATCTGGGGGTTTTCCCTTTAATCCACTGTAGGTATAAAGAAACCGCGCAACAGTTGTAAGAATTAGTTGTTATTGAAAATGAGTGCTTAGCACTTGAAATATATATCTAACCATTAGAAAATTAAGTGCGAAGAAAGGATACAACAGTGTTAATTATTTATGATTATACTCTTCACGAAACTCAAAAACAAATATCGAACATGAAACTGAACAAGTGTTTTAATTTGAAACTGTAGTTATTTTTCTAATTCCTTTGAGAATTCTCGTCATTGACCGAAACACGTGTCAGGAAACTGAATACAACAACATGAATCTAAAATATGTTTAATTAATTTCTCACTTAACCCGTGGTGAAACATTTTCGAATCTAAATCTGGATATTTAATTAAAACACTTGGTTTGTTTCACTAATTTATATTTTATCCGACTAGTTTCAACCATTGGTCATCTTCAAGGAGGAATTGAAATTGACCAATGGTCGAAACTAGTCGGAGAAAATATAAATTAGTAAAACAAATCAAGTGTTTTAAATAAATATCGAGAATTAAACTAAATTATCATAAAATTGGGAGCAAACTAGGTTTTTAATGAAACGAACGGATTTTTTTATTTTAAATTATTTTGTATTTAAAAAAAAAGCATGAAATGAAACGACCTTTACGAGCATTCAAACATCGATTTTAACCTAGGGTGGCGTGGCGCTGAAAATGTATGAAAAGCTCATTGCGCGCGGGCAATGCTACAATTTTAATAAGTTTCGAGAAGTCGCTCGGGCCAGGTTAAAGGCGGCTATTAGGCGGATAGTTTGCAATTTTAATGGGTTTATTATGTCGCCCGGCCATTTTTGCCGGGTGCAGTTTCTTCGGATACCATAAACGGATTCGCTAACGGTTTTATGGCGCACAGAAAAGTAGCCTCATTTTCCGACCCCGCGCGATGAAATATATTATAAAGTTTTTAATGCCCTGCTTAAACTGTTTATTGGGATTTAAATGGTTTTCTTTAGCTGCTTTCAACCGTAGGATGATAAATCCAAAGGTAAAAATACAGTGTGTTGTATTTTAAATCCAATTTTAAACTTTACTTTAGCTCTTGTTAATTCATCAAATCTGTTTAATTAATTCCCTTAAAATTGGAAATGCTTTAGTCAAATTAGCCAAATTGCGCTTGATAGGAAACATCAAATGACTAGTATCTTTAATATAACGATGGTAAAACAGCTGTAGTCGTTTTTTAAACATTTATAAAAATCTCAAAACTTCAAAAATATTATGGACGTTGCGTTTGTAAATTGATGAAAATCCAGAGAATCGACAAAACCAAAATAAGATAAACCACTTCTATCAAAATGAAGATGTTGAGTTCAAAACCTAATTCCGAACAGTGTCATAATTTTATATTTTATATTTAATTGTCTCTTACTTTATGTGTACATTTAATTAATCTCAACATTTTGTATTTTTGACATGGAAGCTCATTAAACATAATGGATACAAAATTTCGCATCACTCAAACATCAATCAGAACAAGTGCGTAAATAATTAGCATGCTGCGGGGTGGAAAGACGCGGAGGGGAAAGGCGCGAGCGCTCTTTTATTTTAATAAAAACCTGTCACCCGTCGCCGCCCCCGCTCCCGCCCGAAATAAACAGATGCGTCCCCGAGTGAAATTCATTTTTGTCGAGTGCGCCTCTATATTTCCCCGATATAATTCCATCTTTCCCTCTCGCACTCATTTCCATGCTAATGTCCTCCGGGGGGGCGGGCGGACCGTTCCCGTCTCTATCACTTTTACAAATTCCGAATTTGAATAAACGCGATTCTGTCTCTCGTCTCTCGCAGTGATTGATGTCCTCCGGATATTGTAATTTTTAATCGAATTCCAGCGCGACACGCCCTCCTCGGCTGGTTTCTAATTAGTGGAAGGGTTGACCCCTGGCAGTGGGTTATTGGTGGATGCGCCGGGTACACGTTTGATTCATTGCCAAGACGTGCAGATATTCATATGCCCTATGTTAAATATTTGATTTATGGCCGCAATAAAATTTTAATTGGATTCGAAGAATTAAAATTTATATATTCACGAAATGTACAAAAGCCTAATTTTTGAATCACAGTAGTTAGAACTGCAAAGGTTAATAGTTAACTGTTTTGTGTTGTAGGCGTTCACTTTATGGTACATTTTATTTACAAGTTAATAATTAACTGGTGCTGGTAACTATTGCAGTTTAACTTACACTGAATTAGACAAGGTCTTCACAATAAAATCATTGTTATTTTTATAATACAATCTAACATTAAAGCCTTTATTCAACAATTATTGTTATTAATTTGTAACAAACTAATGAACTAATTAAATCTACCTCATTCGCCCGATTGAAAGAAACGGAAATCGAATTGTAGGCGATTTACAATTGGCCAGTCGGCATTGTTATTCTAATAACGAGTGAATTTTATACCGCAACAGAAAAACAATAATGGCGGCTTTAAAATCTCTGAACAATAAAATCACTCAACCGCTCCGGTGGAAATACACGAAAAATCAATTACGGATCATTCGGAAAATCATATTGCGAATTATAAAGCGTTTTCGTTAATATTCCCTTTCCCCCTGGCTAAATGTTCCACCCTCTTCCGTTACACTTAACTCTCCCAGTCTGGCTCGTTCAGCACACGGTCGAATGAATTTTCAATTTGTTTCCATTATGAGAGGGGTTTGTTATGAACAAAATTTTAGTTGTTATAATACACATTTTATTGAAATAATTAATTTATATATATTTTTCTTTAATTTCAGGTAAGCTGCTGTTCTCATAAAAATTCAATCTAGAAGGAGAACCAATTTTTCTAATCAATCGAGAAGAATAAACAATCATATAAATTTGGATTAGAAATAAATGAATAAATAAGTAAGTATGAATTAGAGCTGGGACGAATCCTCGTGAAAAGGATTCCAATTACGAATCCGAATCACCTAATATGATTCGCTTTTATATAAATAAAACAATTTAAACACTTTCAAATCTATATTGTGCATTCGCTACAATTGTTTCGCCACACTGTGGATTCTTCAGGCAAAGAAATGATAAGTAAAATTTGTCGGGTCAGGTATATATATGATTCGAATCATGAATACTAAAATAAAGGATTCGTAAGAGATAAATACGATTCGAATCCCTGTTTTTCGAATGACGAATACAAATCCTTTAAAAATAAATTTGATTTGATTATTTTGTTGCAACCATTAATATAATATAAATATCGTTATTAGTTGTTTCAGCAAAAATATTCAAAACCTAATTATTTATTATTAACTCTGAACATCGTTGATAACATACTAAATATATGTGTTACTCTGATCAAAGATGTATTTGTGTGTTTTTAAACTTCACTTCAAATCAGTGTCTTGTAAGCGTGGCGCATAAAGTAAAATTTCGAGTTTAGAAAAGCCCCGTGAAAATTTGTCGAGGGTCGCTGCGCGACCCTCGACAAATTTTCTACGCGGGGCTTTTCTAAACTCGAAATTTTACTTCATGCTTAGTCTGGGAGTGGAGACACTCGTTCAAAACTTCACGGGGCTTTTCTAAACTAGAAATTTTACTCATGCTTAATCTGGAAGTGGAAACACTCGTTCAAAACTTCACGGGGCTTTTCTAAACTAGAAATTTTACTTCATGTTTAGTCTGGGAGTGGAAACACTCGTTCAAAACTTCACGGGGCTTTTCTAAACTCGAAATTTTACTTCATGCACCACGCGTCTAAAACATTGATTTAACGAGAAATTTAAAAACACACAAAATAAATTTTTCATGTTATTCCTCGCAATTGATTCGAATTATTTTTGACGATTCAAATCCTTTTGTAAGTATTCGAATCCTTTTGTAAGTATTCGAATCCTGTTATAAATATTTGAATCCTTTTATGAGGATTCGATTCACCCGCATTTAGATTCAATTACGAATTCTCTTTAAAAAATGTAACGTGGATCACGAATCCACTTTAATTAAAGTTTTTTTTTCCTGCGAGGGCCGTCTTCCTTGCGGATCCGGATGCACTGCAGCCTAGGTGGCTTATTGTTGTACTACCCCATATTGTCTTACTCACGCAATTATTCCAAACTCTATCCCCTGCACACACGGGTTGCGTGTGGAAATCATTTGGTACTATTTGACTGTTTCCAAATATGAGCTGTCTTTTTTTTCCAACGCATTGCAGCTACACAGAATGTGCATTGTTGTTTCCGGTGCCCTATCACAGAGCCCACAACTAGTGTCGCCGTTGTATAGACCGATTTTCCTTAGGTGCTCTTTAACAGTCATGTGGCCTGGTAGTAGTCCTATAGTTGTTTTTAGCTGTGCCCCACTTAGTGTCAGTAGTTCTGCAGGTTGGTTAGAGTTAGGTCCATTTATAATGGCTTTACTGTGGTTAAGGCCTTGTCTGTTTACCCAGTATTCCTCGCGTTTGTTGCAAATCCACTTTCTGACTTCTAGGCGACTCGACTTTTTTGTGATGCCCAAAACAGGTTCAGGTCCCATAAATGATATGGTAGCTCCCCGCCTTGCTAGCTCGTCAGATTTTTCATTTCCCTCGATACCTGAATGACCCGGCGTCCAGACAAGTGTGACCTTGTCCTGCCTCGCCAAGTGATTCAGTGTGTCGAAGCAGTCCAACACCAGTTTGAATAAAGTCTTTTGGCTCTTTAGAGCCTCCAGTGCCGCCTGCCTATCGGACATAATATAGATTTGCCTGTCACGAAAGTCCTTTTCTGTGTTGGTTCTGCACATTCTATAATTGCGAATATTTCGGCTTGAAAGACTGATGCCAGGCAGCCCAGCGAGTAGGCATAGCCTGTCTTCATGTTTTCATTGTAGATTCCTGATCCAGTACCTGTGTCTGATATAGAACCATCCGTATACCAGATCATGCTATGTTTGCGAATGTCTTCCCTAAAGTCGTTCCATTCGTTGCGGTCTGGAATAGTGACTTTAAAGAGTGCGTTTTCAAGATATATAACTGTCATATGGTCCGACCTCATCTGCATAAGAGGTCCCCCTATGTCTGTCAAGAGTCTTCTGTGTGGCGTGTCAACTCTTATGTTGTGTACCCCGATAAATGAATTTTCAGAACGGTAAGCTAAAGCTATTCAAGAACAACAACAAAAAAATTGTAATGAAGTAATTTTATTTCCGAATTAAAGACGTTTATTTAAATTTTATAATGTTAGAAATAAATAATTATTTTAAAAGCATAACAAAACAAAAACTTAATTCAAGCTGGGCGCCAGGCTTACAATCTTAACAATTGTAAGTACTTTTCGATACCAACACAAAATGGAATTTATCGAGTACAGTTTCCAACTAGCTCAATTGTGGGTATTTAAGACATAAAATTAGATTGTGAATATTGGTTTGCATCACTGACAAGTCATGGAGCAAGGTGAACAGACCATTATCTCTTCTCAGCGCACATTACTTCAAATTCAACTGAACACACATAACAACTCGTCAATTTTGAGTTTATACATATTAATTCGACAAATGCAGGTAGTAAATAATTATTTAAACAAACAATAGTGTCTGTTACAAAATAGGCAAATAAACACCTACACCCGTTATAAATTAAGGGTCCTAGCTCAGTCCGCCATCCCACCAATTCCCCAAATTGAGAGCTCCCAATCCACGGAGTGAAACTAAAAGTTAGGGCAACTTACCTTGCTCGGGCACACAATTCAAACTTTAAGAAAGTATAAAGAATCTAGAATCTACCTTCGGCCTGCACCGGTCGATAATATTTCTTAAAGTGAATAAAGTGAGAATTAAGTGTATTCGGCTGATGAAAATCTCCTCTTCCACACTTAGTAGAATTTGGCGACGATCAGCTGTTTCCTCCAAGTGTCTGACGTACACCCACACGAACAGCGGAGTCCTGACTCAACCAACTCAAAAGAAGTTCACATCCTCCCCGGTACGGCAAACGATGGAAATGTAAATCCTATGCGGATGGCTCGGCAATTTTCCTTCGAAAACGCTTCACGTGTCGACTTTTAGGTTAGCGTGAACACTTCTCCTCCGATAAATCCACAATCACGGAACACACTGGGATGACAATGAAGCAATACGGCGACCTGACACCACTGGGCCTCTCCCAAAGGATGCAGTGAACGCAGCACACACGTATTCCGACTAATTTTAACTAATTATCGACAACAACGTTACGAGACGGGTTTTCTTTCTACGCCATTCTCGCCCATAAAAATGGCTGCCACGCCGACTGGACGAAAACAAAAACAAACAAAAACAAACATTTACGTTTCAGCGCCACCGGTATTAGATTGTCACAAATAAATCCTGATTTATTTTAATATTTAAATCTTTTAAATCTTTTTCCTCGATAACAATTACCACACGGTACAGTTGACTAATGATAGCTGCAGCCTGTGCTTCCCCCATTATCAGAATATGAAGTGGTGTGAGGTCAAGTCTCTATGGCTGCAGTGGGCGTGGTTCTCATAGCCCCCGTTATGCTGACACAAGCAAGCCTTTGAATCTTGCTGAGGGTTTGTATGGTTGTTTTTTGCGTGACTTTAGGCCACCACACCAAAGCTGCATACATGATTGCGGGTCTGACCACTCTGTATACAGCCAGTATACCATCCCTAGTCTGAGCCTCCATTGTTTGTCGTACGTTCGTCTAATTACCGCAAGGGTAATTTCCGATTTACGTTTGATTTTTGAGATGTGCGAGGTTCAGGTTAGCTTGGAGTCAAAGATTACTCCTAAGTACTTCACCTCACCCGACATTTCTAGATTAACACCATTTAGAAAGAAAGGTCCTACGCCCTCCAGTTTCCTCCTGCGTGTAAATGGTACAAGGGTGGCCTTAGAGGGTAAGACTTTGTTTCCTTCTCTAGTGCACCATCTGTTTATCACGTTCAGTGGGGTTGCGTGCGCTCTCTGATTGTGTTGTTAAATTTTCCTTAGATCATCTGCGTAACCTAGGGAAAAGTATCCTTCGTTGTTGAGCTCCATTAACAGTCCATCCATGACCAGGTTCCACAGCAGGGGTGGGAGAACTCCTCTCTGAGGACAACCACCGGCCACCCTAGATGCTATTGTCTAGTCACCAAACGTAGTGTAAACCATCCTTTGTCTTAGCATGCAGTCAATCCGCCTGCAGCTAGTTTCCTCCAACTCCTGCTTCCTCAGAGCAGCGGTTATGGAGTTAAAGGATGTTTTGTCATATGCACTTTCTATATCCAAGAAAGCAGCAGATCGGCTGAGAGCTGTCTCCGTTGATCGTCCTGGAAGATAGGCATATTGATTTTGGGATAATGGGTTGGACACCAGTATCCCATCTTTGATATGCCTGTCCATATTTTTTTCTACTGTCTTCAGTACAAATGACATCAGACTAATGGGCCTGTACGACTTTGCACGAGAATACTCTGTTCTGCCAATCTTTGGTGTGAAAACCACCCTGGTTTGCCTCCATATTTTCGGCAGATATCGTAGGGCCATGCCGGCCCTTAGGATTACGTAGAGCTTTCTTCTCAGAAGTTTCGATCCCTTCTGTAGCATGATGGGTAAGATTTCACCAGGCCCTGGCGATTTAAAAGGTTCTTCTAGTCTACCTTGGATGCTCTGTTGCCGGTCGCATCAGGTCCCTGACTGACCCAGCCATTCAGTGATCCATCATAGATTTCCCCCTCGAGGAAGTGTACCTGAAGTATTCGAATGCCTCTTTTGAATCCTTTAAAAGGATTCGAATCCTGAATAATTCGAATCCAGGATTCGAATCCTGAATAATTCGAATCCTGCCCAGCTCTGGTATGAACAATGTTAATTCATAATCAGCTCTATTAATAGACATTAACATGATTCTAAGGTTGGTATCAACATGTTTGTACCAATAAAACACTTTAGTAGATTATTATTGTTAGTTTTCAACTAATGATTTACAAACGTGGCACCCCTTGGTCAAGCCACGAATTCAATGTTATATATAACCTCAATTTTGTTGTATGTGGCTGAGGTATGGGGAGTGAGTGGGAATAAGAGAATGGAGAGAGCTCAACTGCAATACTTTAAAATAATTCTTGGTCTGGAGAGAACGACTCCGAATTATATAGTATTGCAGGAGTGCCACAGAATGTCAGTGGAAAAAGAGAGAAAAGTAAGTAAGTTAGGGGAAGAAAGACTGGTGATGGAAGCTTGGTATGCTTGTTACAGAGAATGGCAGATGAAAGAAGTGGGAGTAAGGTGGATGCTAGAGAAAGACAGAATGAATCAGAAAGTGGGGTGGTCGGGATTGATAGTAAGAGAGAAAATAGCGCGGGGGAAAAGCTGGAAGTTGAATTTGAAGAGAGGCTGAGGGAAGTTGAGCTGCAGGTTCGAAATGAGAATATACAAAAAAGCATCGATAATCCCAACTATAAGAACATACAGGTATTTACAGGGCCGCCGCGCTACTTTAAAGTATTAATTGCGGAAGATATGTGTTTACTAGGTTGTGGTTCTTAAAGCGTATGTTGGGGCTGGAAAGGTCGACACCCGGATACATAGTTCTACAGGAGACGAATAGAGAGAAACTAGAGTGTGAGGAAATGGTGAGAATGGCTAGGTATGAGATGAAGTTATGGGACCTGGAGGAAGAGAGACTGGTGAAGGCGGTGTGGGTGGCGTGCGTGGATAGGAGAGAGGGTAAATGGAGGAGCGAGAGAAGGAGAATGTATGAGAGGGTAGGTTTGTCGGAGGCAAAGGTGATGGAGTGGCTGGGGAATGGGGTAAAGATGGATGCGTGGGGGAAAGAGAAGGAGAAGGAGGTGGAAGCACAGGAAAGTCAGGGGTGTATAAAGAGGAGTGAATACAACGATAGGTACGGGAGGTGGCAGGTGCACAGGAGAATTCTGAGGTATTTGGTGGAGGGAGGATGGAGTAGGGAGTAAAGGGTGGTGCTGGCGAGGGCGAGGTGTGGGTGAGGGGAGAGAGGAAGGAATGTGTGGATGGGGGAAGAGTATGGGAGGTGTGTAATGTGTGAGCGGGGGAGGGATACGTGGAGTCATCTGGCAGAGGAGTGCGAGGGGGTGAAGGAGGAATGGGTGGGAATAAGAGGTCATAGAAGAGTGACGGAGTGGATAAGAGAGGATGGGGCCGGAGTAAGGACGCTGGAGAAGTTGGGGGAAGAGAAGGAAAGCAGAAGAAAGAGAGGGGGTAGCGAGTAGTGTAGATATGGATGTAATGTAGTATTATGCCAATAAAGGTCTTTTTTTTACCAGCTCGGTACAGATGTGGGAGTGAAGAAAAAGGAAGAAAGGTATGGATGGGGGAAAAATATGTGAAGTGTGTTTTTTGTGGAAGGGACAAAGATGAATGAGAGCACTGGATGGATGAAAGTAATCCACAATAGATCTGCAAAGGTCGCGGTTGTACAGGCCAATGAGGCCACCCCTACTAGATGAATGTATGTGTGGAGGTACAAATAAAACGAAGTATAAATGGTAGTACACGTGAAGTAAGTTTGGATGAGAGCAGAAGAGGGATAGAGGTGGTGACAGAGCTAATGAGAATATGGCCAGGAAGATGTAGCTAGCTGCGGAGCGTACACCATTGAAAGAAGAGATGTTTATTTAGATTTTTTGTTGTCGTTCGTTCCTCGGCTTTTGTTTTTGTCCGTGTATATAATTTTAATGTATGATACGAGAAAAACATGTGTGAATTTGTATAATAGTATGTATTATTTTATTGTACCAATTAATTACTAAAATTAAACACTTGTTGTCTTTTTAAAAAAATAAATTTAAAATAAAATCACTTGGTATGTTTCACTAATTTTGCGTCTTTATTCCGACTAGTTTCGGCTATCAGCCATTTTCAAGGAATGTACAAAAATAATGTTTTACAGTAAATATATACAGATTTACAAAATGGGGGAGGGTCAGGCAATAAGAGCGTTCGCGATCGGGGATGTCCAGATGTCTTCGTTGTCGTTGACGACGTTTTTCTTCAATTTTATGGCTCTGTTAATTTCCAAGCCTTCTCGGAAGTTGAGGATACGATTCCTATATAATGGATTTTGAAATAATTCGGATTGAAAAAATGTACGAATATGTTACAATGTAAAATTAGTGAAACATACCAAGTGATTTTATTATAAATTTTTTTTTTTAATATTTAATCATGTTTCATTAAGTGATCAATGAGAAACAAGTTGAAAACTTGTTGTCTTATTAATAAAGGTTAGTAGATAACTTCAAAACTGTTCTAAGGTATGAATATCATACTTAATCAAGTCTGTAAGCTGTCTATTAACTAAACTTTACTATAATCTGATAGTTAAACGGTTTTGGAACCTTACTAAACACTACTTATGCGATTTTAAACGTCTATGAACGGCTGGTAATGGTTTTTAAATATTTTATTTAGAATTTATTTAATTATAATACTATAAAACATAAATAAACATACCTAATCAGTATATTTTAAACTTAACTTGTAGACAGAATGATAAAGCTTTTGAAGCTTTCTTCACAGTTCATATATATCTAGTTAGCCAGTCTCTGTATCAAATTTGATACAGAGGCTGCATCCAGAATCGAGACCGGTGATTGGTGTATATAGTCGTCTGTCTTACTCGAACCCCACATCCTGACCATAGTCTGTCCTTTTCTACTCGATTTCCAGTTCTCCCATAAGCATTGGCTCCCCTTGCTTTCTATTAATTTAGAAGTGAAAAACGGATACAGCAGTGTTTAATTAAACGTTAACTTACAAAAAAACCTACAGTAAAAGTATAATACAATAATATTTTAAGATTCCTTAGAAAAGACACAGAAAATCAGGGTGATTGAAAATATGTGATTAAGTTAGATGTCCTCGTACAAATCCAGTCTATTGAAATCTCCTCAGCCGTGGAGAAAAAGTGAACCGATTTAAATCGTTTTAAGAAAATTGCTCTTTAGAGGTGGAGAAGGAGGAGGTCGGCTCCCGTGACTTTCAGTGTGGGCGAAAAGGATCGGGCATTATCTAACCGTGTATTTGCAGTGTCATCGGGTTGAGGTGAACGCACCCGCACACGGTGGAGAGATAACGATAAAATAAAAGACGATCGTATCGCGCAAATGGATGGGATACAACCCTTTTCACCTAATAGCGACATCCGCTCTAGATAAAGAAATATCGAAGAAAATGCATACATTGTGGGTTTATGATTGACAATTTCTGAAGTATATTGTATTTTATTTTATTCAAATACACGGGTTACAGCATTTACAAAAAGGGGTGATTGCTCACCGAGCTTGAATTTAATTACATATTAAAATTATACATAATTACTAAATAAACATAAAACATAACAAATTACTAGACAGTACGCTACTGTTTAAGGTGCAGACTTTATGTCGTTATGAAAAAAGTCAAAACTGCAAGCATTGCAATTGGCCGCTATTCTGCAAATACCGAAGTTCCTGACATAGTCCTTTCTTCTTAAAGGTATATGAAAGGTACTTCTTCTGCGAACTACTCTACTCGGAACATGAATGCCAAACGAATTAACAAGGGTGCGAAAGTCAATTATACCATTGATTTATTGGTAACCGAGTAATATGTCACTACTTCTTCGTCGTTTTTCGAGATGTTGCATACCGACAGTGTGTAATACAACATCGTAGGCTCCTAAAATATTAAATTTATAAGAGATATAATTTAGAAACCTCCGCTAAGTTCTCTCTAAAACCGAGATATCTTTTGCTGTAAAAAGGCACCATATAACCGAGCAATACTCCAGCTGTGGCCTAACCAATGTCTTGTAAAGATATATACTGTTTCGATGTTATGTTATGTTATGTTATGGGGTCGGTCTATCCCCTTGCAGAAAGTCCTCCAAGTTTTCCTTTTGGATTTTCTGTTCTTTGTTGTACTCCGTAAGGGCCCTGTTTCGATGTTAGTAAAATAAGCAGTGTTTCTCTTAATAAATCCAAGCATTTGGTTTGCTTTAAGTGATATAATGGAAATATGAACTGAAAAAGACCAATTACTGGTTAGATCAACCCCCAGATCTTTAATTTGGTATACTCGATTTAGGGGAATACCACCGAGATTATAAGCACTTCGCATTGCAGTTTGTTTTCGTGAAAAAGATATAGTGAAATATTATATCGCCAAATGTTTCACTATATCTTTTTCACGAAAACAAACTGCAATGCGAAGTGCTTATAATCTCGGTGGTAATCCCCTAAATCGAGTATACCAAATTAAAGATCTGGGGGTTGTTCTAACCAGTAATTGGTCTTTTTCTCAGTCTATTCGAGATACACCCTTGGCTCAATCTATTTACATCCTCCTGCATATTCTGAGATTCAGTGTAATCATTAATATTAAGAAATACCTTTATGTCGTCGGCATATAGTAAGTACTGACGGTATTTAAAACAGTCGGAAACGTCGTTTATAAATATATTGAATAATAAAGGCCCCAGGTGCACACCTGAGATAAATTTAATAGGGATTGATATTAGATTACCAATACGAACAGATTGCGTTCTGACTGTTAGATACGACTCAATACAACTTAATAAACCACCACCAATACCAATATGGTGAAGCTTCCGTAGCAAATGTTTATGGTCAATGGTATCGAACGCCTTGGAAAAATCAGAGGCTTTTAGAGGCTTCTACTTTGTTATACATGTTATTTTGTAATTTTTTGGTTTTATTCACTACACGTTTGAAAATGGCAAGCTAAAGTTTCAGAAACTGCAGTTACGAAAAAATAAATAAGTGTTATACAAACAAAGTATATAGTGTTTTATTGCTAAATTTCTGAAACATTCAAAGCGTTCCAATTCTGTACATTTAACATAAGTCAGTATTTAAAATGTAATAATTATAAAATTACCGTAAAAATCAGGACTGGAATTAGAGCCCCTCGACATTATGATATTATCAAAATGATTCAATATTCGAGTGTGCTTAACTCCGAATATTATGGTTCGAATATTCGTTGTATATTGAGTTGTTAGTGTAATTTACCTTCCAACGTGTATTATTATTGTTATTAAAGGGATCCGTTTTGCGGAAACGAGCACGTGCGCTTTTTGCTGCGTTTAGCAGTTTCCGATTGCACTATTTCAGTATTTACGGGTGCATCTGGCCGGTGGTAAATGAGCGCATTGCATGTGCACCTTTTTTCACCCAGGGGGCTTTTGTTGCTTCCATTTATCCTTCATTGTTGCCCGGGGAAACGCCGTCGTTTGTTAAGCTTTACATGTTTTCTGACATCCACAATATATTCTCATACACGTAATATCATATGTTCAATAAAAAACACCTCTAGAGTGCCATAGAAATAATTGTACCCTGTAACACTGTACATTTTACGAAATTCGTTGTTTTTTTTTAAAGATTTCAATTTGAGTTTTTAAACGAGGGTTTTCCACTCCCAGACTAAGCATGAAGTAAAATTTCGAGTTTAGAAAAGCCTGAAAATTTGGATTGGCCGCGTAGCGAAGCGGAGCGGCCAATCCAAATTAGGCTTTTCTAAACTCGAAATTTTACTTCATGCGCCACGCGTATAATACATTGAAATATCGTAAAGTTTAAAATATACGGCTTTAGCAATCTAATATGTAGATGTGAATAAAACGTGAGTCAAATTCTGCGCTGAATAAATTGTTTAAAACAGTGATTATAGGCAACCCAATAACTCTTATGTATATTAGGTTGCCTATAATCGTTGTTATATGTGTGTTTCAAAAACTTCACTGTAAATCAGTGTTTTTAAACGTGGCGCATGAAGTAAAATTTCGAGTTAAGAAAAGCCTAATTTGGATTGGCCGCTCCGCTTCGCTACGCGGCCAATCCAAATTCTTAGGCTTTTCTAAACTCGAAATTTTACTTCATGCTTAGTCTGGGAGTGGAAAACCCTCGTTTAAAATCTCAAATTGAAATCTTTAAAAAAAACAACGAATATCGTAACATTTACAGTGTTACAGGGTACAATCATTTCCATAGCACTCTAGAGGTGTTTTTTATTGAACATATGATATTACGTGTATGAGAATATGTTGTGGATGCTTAGTCTGGGAGTGGAAAACACTCGTTAAAAGCCTTAAATGAACCGCGATGAAACAACAAATTCCCGCAAATTTAAAAAACGCTGTAATTGTCGGGATATGTATACTCAAACGGAAAATGCCCTGTGTGTTCTGTCTTAATCGTGTTTTAAACATGTTTGAAGCACGTTTTAAACATGTTTTTAATTGTTAATGTTTCAAACGCTGTTTCAATGAAAAGAATATGTTTTCTAAATAAAAAAACTGTTTGTTTTTATTAAAATAATAATAATAATATACGCTCTCTCCACATATAAAAAATACAAAATGTAGATAATAAAAAATTGATAAAACGTAAACTTAAAATTATACAATAAAAATATAGCACGATGTACAAAATAGTAGTTTAAAATATACATTACGAATCAATAAAACACTTGATTGATTTCAGAGGGCTGTTGAACAAATCACAACTTTCGGGCAAACTATTAAATAAATTACTCATAACATATATTGGTGATTTTAAACCAAAATTCGTTTTGAAAAAACTAATGCTGAAGGTAGGCTTATGCCGACTGTTGAAAGCTGAAAATAAAAAAAAAAACCTTTGTTTTAACAACCCTGCATAGTACATAGTTATAATTTAAAATGCCTGAAAAATGTATCCGAGAAACTATTTAAGAATCTGTACAATTTAATTAATTCCCGATAAAAACGGATGTGAGAACATAACGTTAAAAACGATCTTTAAAATAACCTAAGAAGATGAAAAAGGGTTTAATTCCTTAAGCCATAATTGAGCAATTGCGACCCGAGCCGTAAAATTAGTACTCCACTCCACTCGCTCCCCCCTCTTTAAAATCCACCAATAAACATTGTTAATTCCGAGTTTACGGCACGATAATAACAATAATAATAATAATGGGGCGCTTCGAGTTCATATTAATTAACGAGCAATTACAATTATAAAATTTGTTACCCCCCTTCCCCCCATAATAAAATCGGGCCCATTAATGGAATTAGTATTAGGCGAATCGATTTCGGGAAACAGAGACACTGAACTCGGCTAATTAAATTAAACATCCTTGCAGGATGGTGCTCTTAAATGTGTAATGATTTAGGGGAAATCCCCACCCCCTGCAAAGAGGAGCTCTTAATGTGTCCTATAGGTTGGGTTAAATTCACAAAATTTCCCTGTTGGGAATATTTTCTACAATATTCCCAACAGGGGAACAGAAAATTTTGTGAATTTAACCCAACCTAAACGACACATTAAGAGCTTTCCCTTTCCCTGTTGGGAATATTGTCTACAATATTCCCAACAGGGAAACAGAAAATTTTGTGAATTTAACCCAACCTAAAGGACACATTAAGAGCAGGGGGTTTTTGTCAAATTTTAGTAAACAAAACCTTCAAAATTGACTAAATATAACAAAATAATATAATTTGCAAGAAAGCATGTCAATTTTATTTTCTGAAGTGTGAGAATTATAGATTTTTTTCAGATGTTACTATAATACCTTCAAAATTGATTTATTTTTAAATGAAAAAGAGAGAAAAGGAAAACTGGAACAACAATTAAATATTTTGATTTGTTTCTCAAATCACCAGTTAAAAGATAAAAGTCAATAAATACTACTGCTTTCCTTTGTACTTAATGAATTTTACCTTTAAACCTTTGGAACATAAACATTAATTTGCCTCAGCCAGTTTTAGGTTCTTCTTGTTGCGTGATTAATGGCCTAAGGTAAACAGCTCTGTCGGCCAGAAAGTTTTAGGTTGTACATTAATACCAAAGTAAGCAACAACAATTAATGTAAAAAATATATAATAGATGAAATACCAATGCTTGGTTGTAGAATATTTCGTAAAGCATTAAAAGTGTCAAGATTCTCTTTGAAAAACTACAACTAATTTGTCTTACATTGACGAATTGGAACACCTATTGAAGTTCAAAATTGAATTTGTGTTCAGTATTCCGGCACCAGATACCCACAAACGCGTATCGGACTTCAAGGTCCTCTTCAGTGTGGTCCCGACCCATTGCTGAGAAATACTGAACATTTCTGACTATTTCAAGCCAATATGTGAAAACTATTATTGGATTCGACAGCTAACGCCATCTAATGTTCCATTGGCGATGCCACTATGGAGCATTAGATGGCGTTAGCTGTCGAATCCATTAATACGTATTGAAGTTGTTTCAATAAGTGTTTGAATTCATCCGTAAGACAAATTAGTTGTATATTTGCGAAAGTATCTCGGCACTTGTAATAATAGGTGTATTAAAAAGAAATCTATTATTATTATTGCATGAAATTGAAGCCGTTATTTATCATAGTTGTAATGCTGCGATTTAGGTCAAAGGATCTTAGTGTCAGGCTAGGATTATAAGGTAGATGCACAAGAACCTCCCAACCAAGCTCCAGGAATTTCTGGTGAGTCACTAATGAAGTGTGTGGCCTGGGATTGTCCTGATGGAACACTATTCCTCCCCTATTGCCCCAGGAACTTGGTGCCAGGTCCGGATTATAAGCTGGATGCACAGGAACCTCAGAACCAAGCTCCGGATTATAAGGTGGGTGCACAAGAACCTCCCAACCAAACTCCAGGAATTTTTAGCGAGTCATTAAAGAAGTGTATGGCCTGGCATTGTCCTAATGGAACACGATTCCTCCCCTATTGGCCGAGGAACTTGGTGCTAGGTCCGGATTATAAGGTGGGTGCACAAGAACCTCCCAACCAAACTCCAGGAATTTCTGACAAGTCACTAATGAAGTGTGTGGCCTGGCATTGTCCTGATGGAACACAATTCCTCCATTATTGGCCAAGGAACTTGGTGCCAGGTCTGGACTATAAGGTGGATGCACAAGAACCTCCCAATCAAGCTCCAGTAATTTCTGACGAGTTACTAAAGAAGTGTGGGGCCTGGTATTGTCCTGATGGAACACAATTCCTCCCCTATTGGCCGAGGAACTTGGTGCCAGGTCCGGATTATAAGGTAGATGCACAAGAACCTCCCAACCAAGCTCCAGGTATTTCTGGCGAGCCACCAAAGAAGTGTGTGGCCTGGTATTGTCCTGATGGAACACAATTCCTCCCCTATTGGCCGAGGAACTTGGTGCCAGGTCTGGACTAAAAGGTAAATGCACAAGAACCTCCCAATCAAGCTCCAGGAATTTCTGGCGAGTTACTATAGAAGTGTGTGGCCTGGCATTGTCCTGATGGAACACAATTCCTCCCCTATTGGCCGAGGAACTTGATGCCAGGTTCGGATTATAAGGTGGATGCACAAGAACCTCCCAACCAAGCTCCAGGTATTTCTGGCGAGCCACCAAAGAAGTGTGTGGCCTGGCATTGTCCTGATGGAACACAATTCCTCCCTTATTGGCCAAGGAACTTGGTGCCAGGTCCAGATTATGAGGTGGATGCACAAGAACCTCCCAGCCAAGCTGCAGGAATTTCTGGCGAGTCACTAAAGACGCCTGTGGCCTGGCATTGTCCTGATGAAACACAATTCCTCCCCTATTGGCCGTGGAACTTGGTGCCAGGTCCGGATTATAAGGTGGTGCACAAGAACCTCCCAACCATGCTCCAGGAATTTCTGGCGAGTCACTAAAGAAGTGTATGGCCTGGCATTGCCCTGATAGAACACAATTCCTCCCCTATTGGCCGAGGAACTTGGTGCCAGGTCCGGATTATAGGGTGGATGCACAAGAATCTCCCATCCAAGCTTTAGAAATTTCTGGTGAGTCACTAAAGAAGTGTGGCCTGGCATTGTCTTAATGGAACACAATTCCTTTCTTATTCTCCAATGAACGCGGTGCAGGTCTGGACTATAACATGGATGCTCAAGAACCTCCCAACCAATCTCCAGGAATTTCTGGCGAGTCACTAAACAAGTGTGTGGCCTGGCATTGTCCTGATGGAACACAATCCCTCCTCTATTGGCCGAGGCTGACCGGTTCTGGGCGATTGCTTCCTTCAGATGGTAAAATTATTGACAGTGACAGTTTTGACGTTGTCGTAAGTGATCTACTCTTCATTACCAGACATCTTCAGAAATGGGTGTTGCGATTCAACAGCGATTCGCAGATGGAAATTCAGTCCATGAGGTTGTTTTGCGTTAACTCGTGTGGCACCCACATATCGAGCTTCTTTTTGTATCCACCTTTATGCAAATGGTTTCAGATTGTTTTTTGTGCAATTTTTAGCTACTGGACAATCGTAACAGTGCTTACATGACGGCTGGACATGACGATTTCCATGACTATCGACATTTTCGACAGTTGGCCTTCCAGAGCCATTTTTTGACATCGAAATGATCGAAACAGAATCGACAAAACCAAAATTTCGCTTGATTGGCTGTTACAGTATCAGGACCATAAATATTATTCACATGTTCAGCCGCCTGGCTTGCGTTTTCGCCTTTATCGAAGAAAAACTGTAAAATATGGCGTATTTTATTATCATTAGGGCACGACAGATTTCCTAAAGAATAGATGAAGTGAAATAAGGCTTTAGTTTTTTAGTTAGATTGAAACACTCAATCTAACTAAAAAACTAAAATAAAATCAGGGAGGGGGGCGTGGAGTTATGAGAGGGGTGCGCGACCTGAAAAAGTTTGACAGCCCCTGATCTATTGGAAAAATAATGGATTTCTTTTTACTACACCAATTATTTTTAAAATGTATTAAAATCAAATTCCAAGAATTTATATTCAGTTACATTAAGTTTGATTACTCACAAAACTCAAAAAAAAAAAACACATTTCTACACAAAAAGGTATTGTTGTTTATCGCAGGTTTTGATTTTTTTTCTGTAACTATACCACTGCTACAATATATAGTATGCTCTTTGAATACAAGTGGCTGAAAAGGGAAAAAAGCTCATTTCCTCCCATCATTCAGCCGACATCTGTGTAATATCGCGCATTGCATTAATATTAAATTTATATTGTACGTGCGCGCCCCCGTTTCGGGTTTATTCCATCAAATTCGGCCGACGACACGTGCACTTCCGCCCCCACCTGGAAATTTAATACACAACATGATAAATATTAAATGCGCCATAAAAGGCGCTGCCAATTAAAACAGCGCCAATTAACCCGAATTACCTAATGGAATCTCAAATTACCACCACCACCCTCCCCCCAGTGTGCTCTGCTTTATGTGTTCAACCTATATTTCATCACATAAATACAAGAAGTAAAAAACATAGATTCACTAACACATTAGGTATGTTATTTCACGTGCAGTTATATTTAATAAAAAAGCGTATACTTACTTATATAACTTTAATTTGGTTCGCATTGATCACTTGATGAAACAAATTAACTAATATTTGAATTTGAATTAATCCTTGAGAATGACGATAAGTCGAAACTAGTTGGATAATAAAGAAATTCGTGAAACAAACGAAGTGCCTCTAATTCAAATTCAAATACTACTGATATAAACTAGAATCATATTGGTTTCCGGTAATATTACCGAGAATGTTGCCCAAATTTAAATTACCGGTAATTTTATATCACTACCTAGGTAATATCTACTTCACTCCCTTTTGAGTCTTTTATCTTTCTATTTTCAAACTGGTTTTATATAAAATTAATCACTGGACATGTTAAATAATATACTATTAATTTCATTTCAAGCCTTTCTGTCGTTTGAGTTTTCTGAAAATATTTAAATAATATGCGAATATAATTACACGTAAAGGAAATCTTGCCCCGCATACATGAAGCTCCTAATATCAGTCGGTGCATCTGAGTGCGCAGTCGAGATGCTTAACATTGTAAGACCGGAATTGCACAGGGGAGTGTTTAATCTTGGTCTTTGTATGATTGCAGCTCATATAACACGTGCATAGTATTGAGTTAATATAGTTAGTAGTTAAGTTTCTCATTAAAGAGCCAAGAATATTGGACGCGAACTATTTACTGCCACATTGTTTGAGGGCGACGGTTTACTGTTGCTTGAGGTATTAAACTATACGTGCACAGCGATTTTACGAGAACTTGTTGTTACACATCACACATCATCTTAAAGTATATTATTTACGAAATTGTATGCGTGTTCAGTATTATTTACAATTTGAGTTAGAAATCCAAGAAAGTACTTGATAGACAAAATCCGAGCTGAGTAATTATAGAGTTAATTCTTAAAGTTGATTTTAGGCAAAATTCTACACTTCTTTTTATGATTTTCATGAATGACTTATACTACGTACTGAGATTTTTTCTTTTAAACACTCAATGCATTTTATTTTTAGATTGTTTTAATCTAGTTGACCTAATTTAAAATTAGTTTACTTTATTTTATTTTTATCTAATTGTCTTGATTTTAATAAAGTTGACTTGATTATAATAAAGATAGCTTGATAATAATTTACTTAAATCGATGATATTCTAGTTGATTTAATTTTCATTTACTTGACCTAATTTTAAATTAGTTCACTAGCTTTAAATCGAGTGGTCATTTTTTTGGATCTAGCTGTCTCGATTGTAATGTATTTGACTTGATTTTAATCTACTTGACTGGATCCTAATTCAGATGACTTGAGTTTTATTTAGTTGACTTTTAATCCAGTAGCGTCACTTTTTATCCAGTTATCTTGATTCTAATATATTTGACTTAAATTTATTCTACTTGACTTGATGCTAATCTAGTTAAGGTGATTTTAATTTAGTTGACCTAATTTTAAATTATGTCAGTTTATTTTAATCCTGTAGAGTTTTTTAAAATGTAATTGGCTTAATTTGAATATAGTTAATATGATCTAGATGGCTTATTTTAATCTATTTGACTTCATACTAGTCTAGTTGACGTTATTTTAATGTAGTTGACCTAATTTTAAATTAATTCACTTGATTTTAATGTACTTTAGTTCATTTATTTTTCTAATCGGCTTGATTTTAATACAGTTCACTTGATTTTTATACAGTTGACTTAATTTTAATCAAGATAGCTTGATATTAATTTACTTTTAATCTAGTTGACTTGATTTTAATTTAGTTGACTTAATTTTAAACTAGTTCACTAGCTTTTAATCCAGTGAAGTAATTGTTTCTTATCCAGCTGTCTTGATTTTAATATATTTGACTTGATTTTAGTCTACTTGACTAGATACTAATATATATTTTCAACTTGTTTCTCATTGATCACTTGATGAAACATTCCTTGAAAATGGCTAATAGCCGAAACTAGTCGGATAAAGAAGTAAAATTAGTGAAACATACCAAGTGATTTTATTTTAATTTTAATTTTTTTTAAATAGATACTAATATATTTGACTTAATTTTAATCCACTTGACTAGACGTTATTGTTTAACTAGTTGTCTTGATTTTAATATATTTTTCTTAATTTTATTCTACTTGACTTGATACTAATCTAGTTGACTTGATTTGTATCTAGTTGACCTAATTTTAAATTAGTTCGCTTTAATTTGATCTACTTGAGTTAATATTTTATATAATTAGCTTGCTTTTAATATAGTTGACTCGATCTTAACCTAGGTGGCTTAGTTTCCGCATCTGTTTGACTTAATTTTAACCTCAGTTGACTTAATTTAAACAAGTCGGGTGGTTTATAATCTAGTGAATTTAATTTTTATCTAGTTGTCTTGATTTTAATATAGTTGATTTGATTTTAATATAAGTTACTCAAGGCTAAACTAATTGACTTAATTTGACCTAATTCTAAACTAGTTTACTTGCTTTTGATCTAGTTAAGTTAATTTGATATCTAGTGACTTGATCTTTTTTACTTAATTTGGTACTTATCTAGTTGACTTGATTTTTATGTAGTTGACTTAATTTTAAACGAGTTCACTAGCTTTTAATCAAGTCGAGTATTTTTTTTATCCAGCTGTCTTGATTTTAATATATTTGACTTGATTTTATTCTACTTAACTAGATACTAATATATTTGATTTGACTTTAATCTACTTGACTAGACGTTATTGTTTAACTAGTTGTCTTGATTTTAATATATTTTCCTTAATTTTAATCTACTTGACTTGATATTAATCTAGTTGACTTGATTTGTATCTAGTTGATTTGATTTTAAATTAGTTCACCTTAGTTTGATCTAGTTGAGTTACTATTTTATAAAATTAGCTTGCTTTTAATATAGTTGACTCGATCTTAACCTAGGTGGCTTAGTTTTCGTGTCTTTTTGACTTAATTTTAACCTCAGTTGACTTAATTTTAAACAAGTCGGGTGGCTTATAATCTAGTGAAGTTAATTTTTATCTAGTTGTCTTGATTTTGATATAGTTGATTTGATTTTAATATACGTTACTCAAGGCTAAACTAATTAACTTAATTTGACCTAATTCTAAACTAGTTCACTTGCTTTTGATCTAGTTAAGTTAATTTGATATCTAGTGGCTTGTTCTTTTTTACTTAACTTGGTGCTTATCTGGTTGACTTGATTTTAATTTAGTTGACTTAATTTTAAACTAGTTCACTAGCTTTTAATCCAGTGGAGTAATTTTTGTCTTATCCAGCTGTCTTGATTTTAATATATTTGACTTGATTTTAGTCTACTTGACTAGATACTAATATATTTGACTTGATTTTAATCTACTTGACTAGACGTTATCGTTTAACTAGTTGTCTTGATTTTAATATATTTTTCTTATTTTTAATCTACTTGAATTGATACTAATCTAGTTGACTTGATTTGTATCTAGTTGACCTAATTTTAAATTAGTTTATTTTAACTAGATCTAGTTGAGTTAATATTTTATATAATTAGCCTGCTTTTAATATAGTTAACACGATCTTAATCCAGGTGGCTTGGTTTTCATATCTCTTTGATTAATTGTAATCTCAGTTGATTTAATTTTAAACAAGTTGGGTGGTTTATAATCTAGTGAAGTTAATTTCTATCTAGTCCTCTTGATTTTGATATAGTTGATTTTATTTAAATATACTTGACTTAAGGCTAATCTAATTGGCTTAATTTGACCCAATTCTAAACTAGTTCACTTCCTTTTGATCTAGTTAAGTTAATTTGATATCTTGTGGCTTGATCTATTTTACTTAACTTGGTACTTATCAAGTTGACTTGATTTTAATTTAGTTGACTTAATTTTAAAGTAGTTCAGCAGGAGTAAAAATAAAAATCAGTGAAACAAGCCAAGTGTTTTAATCAAAATTCTATTATTAGTTCACTAGCTTTTAATCCAGTTGAGTATCTTTTTGTTATCCAGCTGTCTTGATTTTAATATGCTTGACTTGATTCTAATCTACTTGAGTAGATACTAATATATTTGGGTGATTTTAATCTACTTGACTAGATATTATTGTTTAACTAGTTGTCTTGATTTTAATTATTTGACTCAATTTTAATCTACTTGACTTGATAATAATGTAGTTGACTTGATTTGTGTCTAGTTTACCTAATTTTAAATTAATTCACTTTAATTTGATCTAGTTGAGTTAATATTTTATATAATTAGCTTGCTTTTAATATAGTTGACTCGATCTTAATCTAGGTGGCTTGATTTTCATATCTATTCGACTTAAGTTTAATCCCAGTTGACTTAATTTTAAACAAGTCGGGTGGTTTATAATCTAGTGAAGTTAATTTTTATCTAGTTGGCTTGATTTTAATATAGTTGATTTGATTTTAATATACTTGGCTTAAGGCAAATCTTATTGACGTAATTTGACCTAATTCTAAACTAGGTTAGGTGCTTTTGATCTAGTTAAGTTAATTTGATATCTAGTGGTTTGATCTTTATTACTTAACTTGGTGCTTATCTAGTTGACTTGATCCTAATTTAGTTGACTTAATTTAAACCTAGTTCAGTAGGAGTAAAAATAAAAATCAGTGAAACAAGCCAAGTGTTTTAATCAAAATTCTGTTATTAGTTCACTAGCTTTTAATCCAGTGGAGTATCTTTTTGTTATCCAGCTGTCTTGATTTTAATATATTTGACTTGATTTTAATCTACTTGACTAGATACTAATAAAACACTGAAGTATCGCAAAGTTTAAAATATACGGTTTTAGCAATCTAATATGTAGATGTGAATAAAACGTGAGTCAAATTCTGCGCTGAACAAATTGTTTAAAACAGTGATTATAAGCAACGTAATAACTCTAACGTATATTAAGTTGCCTATAATCGTTGTTGTGTGTGTGTGTGTTTTTTGAACTTCACTGTAAATCAGTGTTTTTAAGCATGGCGCATGAAGTAAAATTTCGAGTTTAGAAAAGCCTAATTTGGATTGGCCGCTCCGCTTCGCTACGCGGCCAATCCAAATTCTTAGGCTTTTCTAAACTCGAAATTTTACTTCATGCTTAGTCTGGGAGTGGAAAACACTCGTTAAAAGCCTCAAATTAACCGCTTTGAAACAACGAATTACCGCAAATTTAATAAACGATGTAATTATAGGGATATGTATACTCAAAATAAAAATGCCCTGTATCATCTGTTTTAAACGTGGTTTAAATTGTTAATGTTTTAGACACTATTTCAATGAAATATCCACGTTTTTTACGATCAAGATTCTTATTAGTCATTTGTTTTGTTATTATATTTATTTTATTTTTATATAGCTCTAAGTGAAATATAGAACCATTTATTGTTTTTGTAGAACTTAAGAAAAATAAATTTAAAAAACTAAATGTTAAGTCGAATACATCAACTGGTGTAACATAGGGTAAAATAACATGAGAAAAAGTAATCGTACTAAACTAGTTGGGCGCCAATTGTAACAGGGCACTCACGCTAGACAACAAAAATAAATTTTGACAAAATAAGCAGTGGTGCTCGCTGTTAACCTCCGGCTTGGCTCACTTGATCGGCAAGCTAAAAAGAAAACTGTTATTTATCTCTGACCTTTGTTACTCTAAGCCCTTGATTTAGAGTTAATGTTTTTTTCCTCTGGGTCGGAAACTTGGTTAGCACAAACACTAACACTTTGTTTATGGTTTAGATTTTAAGTATGATTACTTCAGGAGTGCAAAAAAGTAAATAGAATTAAAATTTAATTAAGAAAAACTGTGATTTATTCGCAAACATAAGAAAACTTGATTTTAGTCTATTTGACTAGATATTATTATTTAACTAGTTGTATTGATTTTCATTATTTTACTTAACTTTAATCTACTTGACTTGATAATAATCTAGTTGACTTGGTTTGTGTCTAGTTTACCTAATTTTAAATTAGTTCACTTAATTTGATCTGGTCGAGTTAATATTTTATATAATTAGCTTGCTTTTAATATAGTTGACTTGATCTTAATTTACGTTCAATTATTTAAACTGTTAACTGTCGTATACATCATTACTTACACAAATAATAATAATAATAATAATAATAATAATATTTAGTAGTCGAAAAAGTACATACATACATATGAGACACGTCAATATACATATAGTAATCTTAACAATTAATTATTAAAATATTCGCTTATATTATATATAGATTTATTTAACAGAAAGGCGTGTAATTTATTACAAAAAGTTTTCATACTGCTATTTGATTTTATGTCGACTGGCAGTCGGTTGAACAGTAGCGCACCGAGTACATTGGGGGAGTTCTTAAAAATTTGTAATTTGTACTGTTTTATGTAAAGATTATCAGCTGTCCTCGTAGGGTAGTTATGTATTTGTTTGTTTAATACAAATGCAGGATCATTTTAGTTTTTATAGACGTACAGACATATGTCGTAAATAATTAGAGATGGTAGTGTTAGTATACCAAGCTTCTTAAAATAGTCTTTACAGAAATCTGTTCTACCGATACCAGCCATTGCTCGAAGGGCTCTCTTTTAGGCAATGAAGACTTCTCGCCATGAACTAGACATTCCCCAAAAGCAGACTCCGTATCTCAATCGAGACTGAATGACGGCATGAAAGAAATGTTTAAGCTGACATAAAGTAACATAATTTTTGAGAATACGTATGTTATAACAATATTTGTTAATTGTTGAAGCTAATTTTCCGCAGTGTATATTCCAGTTGAGATTTTGATCAATATATACTCGTAGAAACTTTGTATTATCAACTGGCGCCAGCTGGTGGGTATCTAGTGTCAAGTCTTTCTTAGTTTGTTTGGTACTGAATCTAATGTACGCAGTTTTTGATAAATTTATAGAAAGTTTGTTGAAGGCAAACCAATGGGATAAATTATGTAAAGTTAATTAAAGGAAAGACACTTGGTATTGTTTCACAATTAAATCTTTATTCCGACTAGTTTCGGTTTGTTAGACCATTTTCAAAGGAATGTACAGAAAAAATTATTTCCTAAGTATATATACAATATTTTTGTTTCAGGTAATAAGAGAAGTCAGAATTGCGGAATTCCAAATCTCCTCGTTGTCGTTTACGATATTTTTCCCCATTTTTATGGCCCTGTTAATCTCCAGGCCCTCTTTGAGGTTTAGTGCGTATCCCTTATTACCTGAATGCAAAATCTTAAAATTATGCGGATTAAAGAAGTGATTGAATGCGATACAATGTTTGGAAAAGCCAGTTGTTGGTTTATTATCTAAAACAGATTTTTTATGTTCTTTCATTCTGATTTCGAAAGATCTGCCGGTTTGTCCAATATAAATTGCATCGCATTCATCACACTGTATTTCATAAATTCCACATTTCTTTGAATTATCAGTTTTCGATTTATTGTTTATTAATAGTTTGCCTAAATTTAAAGGGTTTGAACATATAATATTAAAGTCTTTTCCCCTACAATGACTGACTATATTATATGACAGGTTATTAACAAAATTCTATTTATGCCATTTATATTCTATTGTTTGCTCAGGTGCGTAAAAGTATTTAAGTAAATGTTTTTGTTTATGCTTTTTTAATAACTTATTTATAATTTCCTTGCTATAACCATTATTTTCGGCAATTTTTGTAATAACGTTTAATTTTTGTCTGAAATCAGATTCACTTGGAGGAATGTTAATTAATCTATTAATAAAAGAGTGAAATGTACTTAATTTTATTTGTTGTGTGTTGTTTGAATTGGCTGGAATGATTGAGTCCGTATATGTTTCTTTTCTGTGTATTTTAAATTCTAGTTTTTTATTGTTTTTAATAATGGTTATGTCAAAGAAGTTTAAGCTATTGTTCATTTCTGTTTCAGTAGTAAATTGTATATTATTATTGATGGAATTTAGGTATTTTTCAAATGCATTTAATAGTCTTGTCGTTCCAGTCCAAATACAAAAGATATCGTCTACGTACCTTGCCCAGTAAAATATTGGTTTAGCCTCTGTCTTACTGAGAAGAGTCACTTCAAAGTCAGACATAAAGATATCAGCTAATAGAGGTGATAATGGTGATCCCATTGGCAACCCTTTCGTTTGTGAGTATATTATATCATTAAATTCAAAGTAATTTTGCTTAAGGCACAGATTAATTAATAGCAACATTTCTTTTTTACTTTCATCAGAATTATTACTTTTATTGATTAAATTTTCTAAGGTTACAGTTAGGCTCTGAATTGGTATGGACGTAAAAAGGCTCTTTACGTCAAACGATATCAGTTTTGCATTATGGGGGACCACTAACGATTTTAAATTATTAACTAACTCTATTGAATTTTTTATTGCATGTGGTGGACTGAAATTAATAAACGAAGGTAGTGTTGAATTAAGAAATTTGCATAATTTGTATGTTGGAGCATATAAATATGATACAACAGGTCTCATCGGAATGCCTTCTTTGTGTAATTTAGGTAATCCGTATAATATGGGTGCTCTAGGATTCATTTTGATGAATTTATATTGATTCTTATCAAGTATTACATTTCCGCAAGATTTAATGCATTTTTTTAACTCTAACTGAAATTTATTCGTGGGATCTTTAGATAAGATTGTAAAATTAACAGAATCTAGTAAAGTTTCAGTTTTTTTAATGTAATCAATTCTAGGCATCATTGAAACGGTGTTACCTTTATCGGCTTTACAGAGAACCAAGTTATTATTGTCTAGTTTCTTTTTTAAATTCTTAATTGTTTTTAGTTCTGATGAATTTTTATTTTTCATAATTAATTTTCTTTTGTGTTGTGTTATGACTTTGGCAATTTTATTTTTTATTAATGACCTTTCATTGTCTGAGAACACTTTATTACAAATAATTTCTGCATCTATAGCTGTTGTTTCGATTGACTTATTTGATTCTATATTCGGATTGTATTTGAACCCTTTTTGTAATAAAGTAGTCTCAAATGAATTTAACTGAGTGTTGAGTGTTTGATAAATTATTTAATGTTGCATTACAAGAGTTCTCTAAAATTGGAGATTCATGATGGCTTACAATAGCTAAGGTATCATCAGCATACATGAGAATCGAAGCGTTGGAAATGTGATTGACAATATCATTGATATAGATTAAAAATAATAGAGGTCGAGGATGGATCCTTGGGGAACACCTATATTGGTTATTACGTAGTGTGAATTTATGTTATAGGGGGTATCATGTTCATAGTCAGTTATTTTTACTCGTTGTCGTCTATTAGAGAGATATGAATTGAACCAGTTATATGCTGTAAGAAGGTCGATGAAGATACCAACGGGTTGATTACCTGCTTCAAGATGTTCTGTAATTATTGAATAAAAGGAATTGACTGCAGTGGTGGTCGAAAATGTTCTTCGAAACCCGTGCTGTGCTGGTATGATGATGTTGAATTTGTTTAGGTATTCTGTTAATCTATTGTGCATGCATAATTCAAACAGTTTAAAAAAGGTAGATACTAAGGCTATTGGTCTATAGTTTTGGATGTGCTCGTTGTTGTTTTTTTTTTTTATAAATTGGAATAATTATTGATTCTTTCAGTTTATCTGGGAAAATTCCGTATTCAAGCGATATATTTACTAAATGTGTTATTGGTTTTAATATCTGTAATGCTGATATTTTTATTATGAAGTCAGGAATGTTGTCAAAGCCATGCGATTTTTTGACACTTAAACTCTGTTTGTATAACTTAGGTTTTTATTGTGATTATTTAAATTATTTATATACAAATATTGTATATTTAATTAATATTAATATAGTATCAATAACAGCAACTTATATTGTAACAATATTGTGCGCACATTGAATAACAATTTTGAAATATAAATATAGATTCAATATTGCTACAATGTAAATCCAAGATTAAGTGCTCATAATTTCATTTGAGAAAATTAAATGGCGTGAATGAATTCCAATACTGAACGGAGAATAATAATATTAACTCAATCTTTATTATGATAATGTTTGATAATGGCAAGTTGAGTTGCCGAAACTGCAGTCACGAAAATAAAAATATTGTGTTATACAAACAAAGTTAAAGTGTTTTATTTTATTAAATCTTTATTATTTGAGAAGTATTTACAGGGTGGCCCAAATTCGATGTTTTCATAGGCTATCTCGGTAACCTGAAGGGTTAGAAAAAAATTAATATAAACGTTATGACCTCTTTTTACGAGACATTAATAATGGCGTAAATAGAACATGACTAACTTAGTTTGGAAGATATCAGGCGTTTTTCAATTGTTGGCTATTTTAAAATATGTCATCTTAATAACTATAAGATATACAAAAAAACAATCCAATTCTTATTTATGTAGTTTTCAGCGTAGACTGCATTGAATAGCATATTAAATTAGCTTAACATTTCTCTATAATTTTATTTTTTTTTTATTGGAAAATGTTCTTTTAACTCTTAAAATAACTTTAAATTTAAAAAAATTGCTAAGAAATAAATGAAATTTTATGTTATCTCTTAATTGTGATTTAATTTTTTGAATCGATCATTATTTTTTTATCCCTCCTCAATCAAAAAATACTCAGCCATGTTTTACTCCAAATCCCTATCTACCAATATGGCTTCCTTTCAAATCGCTCCACAATCCTACCCTTAACCATTCTTACATCCAACTGCCAAACAATGCATCTAGAAGGTAAAAAATCTACCATCCTATTCCTAGATACATCTAATGCCTTCGATTCCGTTTGGCGTCGGGGCCTTTTATATAAATGCAGTATCCTTAAACCACCCAACCGCCTTATCAAGCTAATCCAAAACTTCCGTTTCAACCGCAAACTTCAAATCTATTATAATTACAAAGATGTTAGTATTATTTATTAATAATGAAGTGATCTGTAGACTCAGTAATTTATCGCAAAAGTCTTCAAAAATTATAAAATTAATATTTAAACTACCTTAGTTTTTAAAATAATCGTTTTTTTTTACGTATTTTTACGAATTTTTGACAAATACATATATCAACGTAAAGCTAATATAAAATGCTATTTAATAACATAAAAACATACAGGGTGTTCTATTTAAAAAATGCAACTTTGTGTCATAACTCGGAAATTAAAAGTTAAAATTAAAAAATAATTATGCCACTGAATTCTACGTTGTAAACTACACAAATAACTATTAAACTATTTATTTGTATATCTTATAGTTATTGAGAAAAAGACGTATTTAAAATTAGCCAAAAATTAAAAAAACGCCCGAAATCTCGAAAACTAATCAAGCTAGCCATGATCTGTTAACGACATTGTTATTTTCTCTGAAAAAGAGGTCATGACATGTATATCAGATTTTGTTTAACTATTCGGGTTACAGAGATACCTTATAAAAACATCGAATTTGGATCACCCTGTACAATTAATATAATATTAATAAAACAAAAATATTCTTATATTGCGCTCCCAAATAAAGGCTATCGACCATAAGTCTTTCTGCCCTTGTTTTTATTGGTGGTATGGTGGTATGGTAGGAGAATAATATTTATTTGAAATTATTCCAGAAATCATCGGTCTTTTTGTGTTAATTAAAAATTGAAAAGCACAAAATTCTGTGGATGCATGTGCGCGCACACGATTATAATTAAAAGCCGCAATTTGCCTGAAATTGCAGCAAGAGCAGGAGCAAGAGCAGATGGCGTTAAAATCCGTCTAGATTAATTATAATTAAAACTCAGGTTAATAGCTAATTACCCACACTAATTACCGAGGCTAACCGTTAAATTGGAAGAAAATTTAAGAGAGGGGAACTTTATATTTACGCTCTCCCTGCGGGGTCGGATTTTTTTATTTTTTTTTTTTCAAGACCGAGCGCGATTTATCGATTGCAGTTTAGTGGACAATGTTTTTAATTTCTTTCCGCGACGAGAATTAAATAAAACTTTTCGGTGTGCGGGGCGGAAGGGCTTTCGTTCGCTCCTCTGTCTAGCTTTTTTAATTTTTTAGTCGACGGGTCTTTGTTTGCGACTCGGCGAGTTTTTAATTCGCGAACTGCTCGCTAAATTGAGTGTGAATTAATTTATACGATTTAATAGCGGCCCTGTCGTCTCGAGTTTCCTTCTATTATCAAGTGTCCGGATGAATGGAAATCATCCTTAAACGTCTCACTTGAGATTTATGGTGATCAAAAGCCATTCTTTCCGCATTCTTAAAGAACAATTTTAGCAATATCATCAATCATCAACAATTTAATTGAATTTCTCACCAAATAATTCCGAGAATTCAACTTTTAAATATCTGTAAACTATTTTTTGTGCGTGTAAAATGTATGTATGCGCATTTGTGTGGATTCCGGGGATTTAACAGAATAAACAAACGAACCGATCGTTGCTTTTTGTTTTAGCGCGTTTCACGGTTTTGCTAAAGGATTACCTTATTTTTTCACTCTTTATGTATTTTTTATTTTGGTTTATAAATTTATATTTCAAGTGAAGTTTGAATATCAATACATTTCACAATATTTTAATGTGTTATACGCGTGGCGCATGAAGTAAAATTTCGAGTTTAGAAAAGCCCAGAAAATTTGTCTCGGGTCGCTGCGCGACCCTCGACAAATTTTCACGGGGCTTTTCTAAACTCGAAATTTTACTTCATGCTTAGTCTGGGAGTGGAAAACACTCGTTTAAAGCTTCAAATTGAACTCTTTTAAAAAACAACGAATTTCCGTAAATTTACAGTGCATGCATATGTATACTAAAAATAAAAAATCCCTGTATACTGCTTTACATACAAGGATTGACAAACAGCGCAATTGAAAAATCCCACGTTTCGTAAATTGCCTCTTTTCAAACAAATTATTCAAAAGTTTCAAATATTTTTGTTAATTCTATACAAATACTTACATATGTTAGGATGCACGAAAATTGCAGTCAATTTTGTATAGGGAAAATCTAAAAGAATACCCAAACAACAGCATTTTCTCCAAACAAACAAAAATCCTACTTTGTTTGTTTGGAGAAAATGCTGTTGTTTGGGTATTCTTTTAGATTTTCTCTATACAATTTTTCACGGGGCTTTTCCAAACTCGAAATTTTACTTCATGCTTAGTCTGGGAGTGAAAAACACTCGTTTAAAGCTTCAAATTGAACTCTTTTTGCGGTTTTGCGGAATCCGCTGCTGAAGGATTACCGCATTTTTTCATTCTCTATATATTTTTTATTTTGGTTTATAAATTTATATTGCAAGTGAAGTTTGAATATACATACATTTCACAATATTTTCGTGTTTTATACGCGTGGCGCATGAAGTAAAATTTCGAGTTTAGAAAAGCCCAGAAAATTTGTCTCGGGTCGCTGCGCGACCCGAGACAAATTTTCATGGGGCTTTTCTAAACTCGAAATTTTACTTCATGCTTAGTCTGGGAGTGGAAAACACTCGTTTAAAGCTTCAAATTTAACTCTTTTCACGGATTTGCGGAAGTATTACCTTATTTGCTCACTCTCGATATACTAATTATTGCAGAAAGTCGATATTAATTTTAATTCGTCTTTATATTTTTTTAAAAATAAATTAATTAATTTAAAAAAATGTTATAAAACTAAAAGCTGTATAGAAAGTAAAAAAAAAATTTAATTGCCCCACGACGCATAAGCCCCTTTATGAATACGATTTATATATCACATTAAAAAAAATCAAACATAATTGATGAAAGAAACTTTTTTCCAAGACTTAACATAATTCTCGTCTTTATAAATATATATATTTTTTCATTTTATTTTGTAAAAGTAAGTACGTTACCTCCCTTTACAAATATTGAAATAAATACTTTTCAAAAGGAGCACTTTCTTTAATTAGAAAGTAATTAAAGAAACGGATCGTATTTATATATATATATATATATATATATATATATATATATATATATAAAGGGACTTGGCTGTTTGTTGTGTCGTCTTATTAATATTTTCATTTAGTTAAAAAGAGCGGAGGGTACAATTAAAGCCCCCTTCTTTCAAACGTAAGCCCCACTCTTCTTTATTATTATAATCATTTTATTTTAAGGGAGAGAGAGAGAGACAAGGGGGCGGCGTTTCAACCCTAGCTTTGAATGAAAAGAATCACCTTTACTTCTAATTAAAAAAAACCTGCGGAGTGAATGTGTATCATGGAAATGATTATATTTATGTATGTTTTTTTACAATTAAGAGTTTAATAATGTTAATTTGAAGCTCGTTACATTATTTTTTTATCGTAAATCGTAACCTAATTTCAAACCAAATTCATTTGAGTATACATTATTAAATATGAATATAATTTCAATTATTTAGTAAGTGCACTTTTTATTTATTAAACAATTAAAAAAAAAGTTAACTTTATTAGCAGATAAAACGGTGTGTCATACAAAAATGTGTTAAAAAAACTGTTGTTCTTATTAATTGAAGTATTTTGAACACATATTTGTCATAATCCAGAATAATTCAAATCCAAAACTATTTACCGATGAGAAGTTGGCCATAGATTTCCAGCCACGAATCCGGCGCCTCCACCATTTATAAAACTATAATTTTACCAACGTATTACAACGAATACAATAAAATTTCATAGAAACAATTGATAATTTGATTAAACGTAATGCTGAGATAGCTCTTACAACTTTTAAAAGTTATGATTTAGCATCTGGCATTAAAATTTGTATCTGTGATAAAAGACGACATTTCAAACATTTTAAAAATGCTATTTGGGGAGGTTTAGAAACGATTTTAATAGCCACAAATGTCCTCAGTAGTGTTATTACCAAAATAAAACAATAATTGGAGGACCATCTTTCTTCAATTATTTTTAACATGTTTTTCTAAAACGCCCACCTGAAGACATGGCTTATTTTTCGAAAAATAAAAAGTTGGTGTTTGGGGCCTTTTAGAAATGATTTTGTTGGCCACAAATGTCCTCCATAATATTAGTAACCATATTAAACAACAATTTGAGGACCATCTTTCTTCAATTTTTTTTAAACAATTTTTTTCCAAACCGCTCACCTGAAGACATGGCTAATTTTTCGAAAAATAAAAAGTTGGTGTTTGGGGCCTTTTAGAAATGATTTTGTTGACCACAAATGTTCTCAATAGTATTAGTAACCATATTAAACAACAATTATAGGACCATCTCTCTTCAATTTTTTTTTAACAATTTTTTTCCAAACCGCTCACCTGAAGACGTGGCAAATTTTTTGATAAATAAAAAGTTGGTGTTTGAGGCCTTTTAGAAATGATTTCGTTGGCCACAAATGTTCTCGATAGTATTAGTAACGATATTAAACAACAATTAGAGGACCATCTTTCTTCAATGTTTATTAAACAATTTTTTTCCAAACCGCTCACCTGAAGACATGGCTAATTTTTCGATAAATAAAAAGTTGGTGTTTGGGGCCTTTTAGAAATGATTTTGTTGGCCACAAATGTTCTCCATAGTATTAGTAACCATATCAAACAACAACTGAAGGACCATTTTTCTTCAATTTTTTTTAAACAATTTTTTTACAAAGCGCTCACCTGAAGACATGGCTTATTTTTAGAAAAATAAAAAGTTGGTATTTGGGGCCTTTTAGAAATGATTTTGTTGGCCACAAATGTTATCCATAGTATTAGTAACCACATTATACTAAAAACAAATTGGAGTTTAGTGGCGATCAGGAAACATTAGTTGCACTTCTGGTTTTTTACTTTCTTGAATACAGATTTCAAGTCTTTAGTGGAAATGGGTGTATAAGCGATCAACATGATTTGAGATATATCCACAAAAATAGGTCACAGCTGGTCAAATAAGGGGTCTTTAAAGCGTGAAATGACCCTTCCTGAAAACATTGGACCAACCATGTCCATTGACCATTGTTGACTAGTCTCCGCTGATGTGGCAATTGTGATTTCTCTTTTTGGCGATTCCTTAATTCAGTTATCTTTTCATACAAGGGGGAAGTCGTAATAATTGATCTTCGGATGTTAGAACGTATTGGTGGAATACAAACGTGATTTTCAGCAAAGGTTTGAACACTGCATTGAAGAAAGTGGACACCACTAGCCGTCATATGTTTTGTTTTCTCATGGCATGTAATTACCAAGATTTTGGATATTAAAATATGTGGCTTGATAATGTCATTATTGATTACATATTAAATATATTTTCTTTCCACAATTCAAATATAAAGGTATTTTTGCAATACGAGGCATCTGCAATATTAGATGGCACTGAAATAATTAATTACAATCAATTTATAATGCCAGTTTTCTAGTAAAGGCCCCAAACACCAACTTTTTATTTTTCGAAAAATAAGCCATGTCTTCAGGTAAGCGGTTTGGAAAAAAATTGTTTAAAAACAATGAAGAAAGATAGTCCTCCAATTGTTATTTAATATGGTTACTAATACTATGGAGAACATTTGTGGCCAACAAAATCATTTCTAAAAGGCCCCAAACACCAACTTTTTATTTTTCGAAAAATCAGCCATGTCTTCAGGTGAACGGTTTGGAAAAAAATTGTTTAAAAAAAATGGAAGAAAGATGGTTCTCCAATTGTTGTTTAATATGGTTACTAATACTATGGAGAACATTTGTGGCCAACAAAATCATTTCTAGAAGGCCCCATACACCAACTTTTTATTTTTCTAAAAATAAGCCATGTCTTCAGGTGAGCGCTTTGTAAAAAAAATGTTTAAAAAAAAATTGAAGAAAAATGGTCCTTTAATTGTTGTTTGATATGGTTACTAATACTATGGAGAACATTTGTGGCCAACAAAATCATTTCTAAAAGGCCCCAAACACCAACTTTTTATTTATTGAAAAATTAGCCATGTCTTCAGGTGGGCGGTTTGGAAAAAAATTGTTTAAAAAAAATTGAAGAAAGATGGTCCTCTAATTGTTGTTTAATATGGTTACTAATACTATTGAGAACATTTGTGGCCAACGAAATCATTTCTAAAAGCCAAGTCTTCAGGTGGGCGTTTTAGAAAAAATTGAAGAATGATGGTCCTCCAATTATTGTTTTATATTGGTAATAACACTACTGAGGACATTTGTGGCTATTTAAATCATTTCTAAACCTGCCCAATTAGCATTTTTAAAATGTTTGAAATGTCGTCTTTTATCACAGATACAAATTTTAATGCCAGATGCTAAATCATAACTTTTAAAATCCTAAACCTTTGCTACCATTCCTGCTATTTCTCTTCCGAATGAAAACGAGACCAAGACCACTCTCTTGTATTCAGATTCCGACCAATCACCATTCTTCCTGTTCTTGAACAGTACGAGTCCCTTCTCAAACAAAAAATCCTGAGTCACATATCTCACTTGATTTCTAACTACCAATTCGGATTCCTTCCTCAAAAAGGGTTTTCCAATAAATAAATTAAAAAAAAGACCTTTATTGGCATAATACTCTATTACATCCATATCTACACTAATCACTGCCCCCTCTTTTCCTTCTGCTTTCCCTCTCGTCCCCTAACTTCTCCAGCGTCCTTTTCCAATAAGAGGTTTCATTTTCAATAGCCCGCTATCTGGGCAGCTGTCATCTTTTGACACTTGACAAGTAAAAACTATGCCATTAGTAAAAATGCAACGATACACGGTTCAACAACGCATGATACACGGTTCAACAACGCATTGAAATTATTAAAATTCACTACAGAAATGGTGAAAATTTTGCAGTCACAGTTCGCCAAACTAAAGCACTTTTGGGTCGTCGTGAAGCACCTTCTCGGCCAGCAATAGTAAAGCTGGTTAAAAAATTTGAGCTGTTGGGACAACTTAGTGATGTGCAGAATCGAAACCGTGTGCGTCGCTCAAGAACAATTGAGAATATTGCTGCTGTAGCCAATAGTGTTAACGAAAACCCAGGTTTGTCGATTCCTCGTCGATCTTTGGAATTAGACATTCCAAAAACGACATTATACCGTATTTTGCATAAAGACTTAGGTTTGAAGGCTTCTAAAGTTCAGTTAACACAAGAACTCAAGCCGGTCGATCACTAGCAACGTCGTATCTTTGCTAATTGGGTCCTTGAAATGCATCAAAATGATCCGGATTTTCATCGAAAAATCATCTTCAGTGATGAGGCCCATTTTCACCTGGGAGACTACGTGAATAAGCAAAATTGCCGTATTTGGGGCTCGGAAAATCCAAGAATGCTTATTGAAAAGCCCTTCATCCTCAACGTGTCACTGTTGCGGCGGTTTTTGGGCTGGCGGTGTGATTGGACCTTGCCTATTCGCAAATGAGGCTGGTGCAACTGTTACAGTGAATGGATTGCGCTATCGAGCTATGATTAATGATTTTTTATGGCCGGAATTGCAAGATATTGATGTGAACGACGTTTATTTTCAACAAGACGGCGCTACGTGCCACACAAGCAACGAAACAATCGCAATTTTACAAGAAAAGTTTCCTGGCCGTGTTATTTCGCGAAGAGGTGATCACAATTGGCCCCCGAGATCTTGTGACTTGACACCTTTAGACTTGTTTCTTTGGGGCCACGTGAAACATAAGGTCTACGCCAATGCTCCATAATCGAGTCAAGACCTTAAAGATGAAATTCGTGAAGTTATCGAGGACATACAGCCGCAAATGTGCGAATTGGTCATGGAAAATTTCATGAAAAGTGCTGCAACCGTAGTCGTGGCGGCCATTTGTCTGATATCGTTTTCCATCGTTAGTGGCATACCATTCTCTTTACAATGAAATTAATATCCATTGATTTCTCTTAAAATATACTCGTTTTTTTTTTAAATATCAAAATAAAACCTCTTATCGGAAAACCCCTTTGATCAAGCACACTCCCTCTCAGTATTCTTACCTTAAACATTCAAACAACACACCTCAAAGGTCAATCATAGACATACAAAAAGCATTCGATTCCGTGTGGCACAGAGGTGTGTTGTTTAAATGTCACTCCTTAAATTTACCTACTCATTTAATCATTATCCTCAAAAACTTTCAAGAAAACGGATCCCTAAAAGTCAAAATCCATAATACAACATCTAAAATATTCAGTCCCGAACAGGGTGTTCCACAAAGATCACCACTATCTCCTGTCCTAATAGTAATACTCCCTCTCAGTATTCTTACCTCAACCAATTAAACTTCACACCTCAAAGGTCGATCATGGGCATACAAAAAGTATTCTATTCGATGTGGCACAGAGGTGTGTTGTTTAAATGTCACTCCTTAAATTTACCTACCCATTTAATCATTATCCTCATGTAACGGTCATAATTATCACCGTTAACAAAAGCACAATAATTTATATGAAACATTAGTTAAATTATTATTTAATTTAAATTTAATGTCTTAACGTATGCAACCACTTATACATAATTGTGATTCAATATTGTTAATTAATTTTTCCATTTTTCTTTGTCTTATTTCCTAATTGCTATTTATTAACTGAACAATGAATGAACTTTAATTCGATAACGAAAATGCGTTATTTTCTAAATAAAGGTTTGTGTTCTTTAATTCAATCTAAAGTGATTTGTTGAATATTGGCAACGGGGATGTTTTTTTGTGACGCTCGCGAAGGTGAATCCGCGGACTTTTGGTGGATTGGATTATCTTCTGGGCTGTGCGCTCGGCGTGTGATCTGTGTGATCGTTGTAAAGAAAAACGCGGAGGTGTTGAAAATCTCGTTGAAATCTCGGCTGATCTGTGTGATCGCCGTAAAAATAAAAGTAGTTAAGTGCTTATTTCTCCAGGCCGCTTAAAATCTTCAGGTAATTATTACATTTTTTTTAAATTCGAGTTATCTAATTCGTTCGTACTCAGGCCTGTGTTGTAGTCCGTTTCCGGTACCGATCGCAAATCAAGCGAAATGGTTTTCCCGGCTTATCTAAGGCTATCATCAACTTCTATGAAATTATCTGATGACGTGGGAGAGCTGAAATTGGATGGGGAAGGGCGTATTCATGGTTTTTCTGGCGTCCATCTTGACGAGATGAAAGGCACTTCCGGATTCAGGAATTCCGCATGAGCAGAGATCAGGATTGTACCGCAACAGCAGGATACGTTTTTTTGCTTCTCTCTTATTTAAATTTATTTTGAGATAGTCATAATTTATATTAATATATTTTTTTGAGCGTAAATTTAAGAATGAGCTTATCCACATACAATATGATAAAAAATACGTAATAGACATAATTTAATTATTATTATAATTATCGTCTAGTTTCAGTTGATTTAGTTACTAAAGTACTAGTAGGTAAATTAACTTACATATATTTTTTTATTAATTGCTTCGCATACTTCGTTTTTTTGTAGAATTTACCGAGTGGTTTTTAATTGACTAATTTGCTGAGCGAGTGGTAGATAATTTATTTAATTTTGTCGCTGCTATATGAGTGAATTTAAGTTTCGTTAAATAATGCCATTTTTTGAGTAAAACAATATTCCTGTTTCGAAATTATTGTTTGACAAACTTAGTAAAATTTTATTAAATTAATTTACCTAATAAAATTATTGCAAAGATAGCATTTAATGTCAAAGTCTATTATTAGAATTTATTAGCCTAGTTTCATTCGATGAAGATTTGAATTTATTTAAGTGAATTAGTTTATTTAATTTATGTCCCACAATTAAAGGAATGTAGATATTAATTTATTACTCTTATGAAGAAGGCAAATAGTTCTGATTATAATTTACAAAGTGTAAAGATTAAGGTGACGTCATTTTTTTCTGGGGTTGAGGAATTATGTAATAATTATTTAATTATAAATGAAATTGCCAATTCTTGGTTGCAGAATACTTCAAACATTAAAAGTGCGATTCTTTTCGCAATCTACAACAAGTTAGTCTTACAAAGACTATATCAAACACTCATTGAAACAACTACTTCCCGGGCTAATACGCCGATTCAATTAATTAATTGAACGGTTTTTTAAGCATCAACAAAATTATATAATACGAATTTTGTTTGGGTTTACTTAATTACTGAGTAATATATTTTTTTGAATTTAAAGTCAAACTTAGATTAAGTTTGAATATCTCGTTCTAATCAATCATCAATTTAATTTAAACTTTTCAATAAGTTCCAATATCTATGATAATTTATACACATGTTAATTTTGAACTTTATAATAAATACAATTGTTTTTTTTTTAACTTAACATCTATTTATCTTTTCTTTACCCTTTCTTGGTTCTGGTGGAAAATAATATTTAATTACTTTTAAAATTAAACCAAGTGGCGCCCTAAACATTTTTTTATTTTTGAATTTAAGTTACCACGACCCGCCTTCAGACATTGAGCTGCCGTACGCGGGTTATACTCAAAAACTTCCTAGAAAACAGATCCCTTAAAGTCAAAATCCTTAATACAACATCCAAAATCCCGAACAAGGTGTTTCACAAGGATCACAACTATCTCCTATCCTATATAACCTATATTGTATCGACCTATATAACCCCGACCCCATGTATTTTTATCCAGAATCCTATGTTTTACAACATGCTGATGACACAGACCTAATCTCGCACGCATCCACCCTGCCAAAAGCACTACAAACGTTATAGCAACTTATAGACACCCTCGAACTGTGGTTTGCCAAATGGAGAATAAAAATTAATCCAAACAAATCGCAACTCCTAGTTCCATACCACCGCCAAAACAACTCCATTAACATTTTTATCAACCAAAATCCTATTTCACCAACATCCCATATTAAATACCTTGGCAGCACCTTTGACAATAAATTTAATGTCAAAAAACACTCCTCCATAATATAAAACAAAATTACTGCTCGAGCTAAACATTTCCGTAGTCTAACATATCGAAATCTAGGCATTTCAAGAGAGAATGCAACAAAAATCTACAAAATTATATGTCGACCAATGTTAGACTACAGCACCATGCTATTCATGACAGCCCATAATCCTACTCTTCATAACATCGAAGTCAGTGAACGTCCATCCCTTAGATCCCTTACCAAGAGGGTTAAGTGGATGTCGAATTTTGGTAAGGGATCTAAGGGATGCATGTTCCCTTAGATCCCTTACCAAAATCCACTTAACCCTCTTTATAATCCATAATAAGTTAATTTTATACATTGTATTTTTTACAGAATTGGGAAAGGATTTCGAAGTTAAATTCGTTTTTCTAGAATTGTTTAGATAGACAAAGGATACATTCAATGATGGAAGTAACTTTGGTTAGGTTATAAAGAAGGGTATTTGCCTTCTTTATAACCTAACCAAAGTTACTCCCATCATTAAACGCATCCTTTGTCTATCTAAACAATTCTAGAAAAACGAATTTAACTTCGAAATCCTTTCCCAATTCTGTAAAAAATACAATGCATAAAATTAACTTATTCAGTTGGTAATATTAAAAAAGTTCTAATAATATTTCGTGGGCAGCTTGGTGGTGTAGTGGTTAGAGTGTTGTGGTTAGAGTGTTGTACTGCCACGCCACGGACCGGGGATCAAATACCGGCCTAACAAGTTGTCTGCATTTATATAGGTTAGGATAAAAATGCCAAACACTCCGTCTTCTCGGATATGACGTTAAATGCATGTAGGACCCGTGTACTGCCTGGATGTTGCGTGCACGTTAAAGATCCCTACCGGTGGGTTGGAACTCCCACCGGGTTCGGCAAAATTCCCGGATAGCTGTAGACCTAATCTCCGGCGTCATGATTGGCCTTAGCAGCGGAAATAGATGACGTAAAACCCAAAATAAAAAAAATAAAAAATAATATTTCGTTATTGCAACAATTAACCCATTAATTGTACAAAATATCCGATTGCTATTTACAAATGTTATGAAATATTTAACACACACGAAAGGAAAAGAACAGAAAAAACTGGTTAATTCGCAAAATGTGGGACACGTTATCAAATAACCCGAAGAAGTTCATTTAGTCGGACCAGAGGGAGATAACTAATATTTTCGTCCCGGGTTTCTGTTTTCTGTTTACTGGCGTCTGCGATGGCGGTTTCTTCCTTCCTCTCGCGCAACATATTAAACTTTCCAAGGAAACTGTTTTCCCGCTGAAAATGCACCTTCTTTATTTATCCGCGATTCGCCCCCTTCCCACCACCGTTTTTTGTTTCTCTCAAGCCCAGATAACGCCCCAGTAATTCCCCATTCCGGAAAAAGCAACGCAATAAAGAAGCAACATTTTCTATTTTTGTCTTATAAACCGACCTGTTTTTCAAAAATATTTACGGTCTCAATTGATAATTTCGCATTGAACAATACCGGCGTTTTAAAAAGAAGTGTAAAAATAATTTAAACACAAAAAATAAATATAAAATAGGTACGAAAAAACAATTATCTCAAATTATTTATTCTCTTAACGCTATCCATGTTTAAACAATTAGGAAAAAACAACAATTCTCTCGAATTAATTGTTCACTTAACAATTATCAGATTTTACCTACGCCCTATCTAGTAACCGCATCATACCACACTGTCATCTTGACAAGTATGATTGACATTGCACGTAATAGCTTCGACAAGTACATTACGTGCTGACAGCTGAATAGCTGATTGCTTACCGTACAACCAAATGACATTTCTTTGATGTACAGTTAGTTGTTTTTTAAAGTATACGAATTCCAAATTCAGCTTATTTTCTTTAAATCATTAGTTATTCGTTGTTTTTTTTTAAGAGTTCAATTTGAAGCTTTAAAAGAGTGTTTTCCACTCCCAGACTAAGCATGAAGTAAAATTTCGAGTTTAGAAAAGCCCCGTGAAAATTTGTCTCGGGTCGCGCAGCGACCCGAGACAAATTTTCTGGGCTTTTCTAAACTCGAAATTTCACTTCATGCGCCACCCGTTTGAAACACTAAAATATTGTGAACTCTATGTATATTTAAACCTTACTTGAAATCAGTGTTTTATACGTGTGGCGCATGAAGTAAAATTTCGAGTTTAGTAAAGCCCAGAAAATTTGTCTCGGGTCGCTGCGCGACCCTCGACAAATTTTCACGGGGCTTTTCTAAACTCGAAATTTTACTTCATGCTTAGCCTGGGAGTGAAAAACACTCGTTTAAGGCTTCAAATCGAACTCTTTTAAAAAACAACAAATGTCGGAAAATGTACAGCTGTATTCTTTGTATATTGATCAAGTAGTCATTTAGTTTTGATCGTTGCCATGGTACTATTAAAAATTATTACAATTTATAAGTTGTTCTTTCATGCTCATTGTTTATTTTGTTATGGCGTAGGTAAAGTATCGTACGTTTCTCGAGTGGTATGCACCTCATTACTGAGCCTTCTTAATAAATAGACCACCGTATTTAATTTTTTATATAGTTGGTGCATGTTACCATGTATTTGATCCACTTATTTACCTAGGAATTTCACTGATTCCGAGTAGTAAGCTAGACGTTTTATGTGAGGTAGTGTAAAAATCATATTCACTGTCTTGTCCGACTTTAATTTATTTTGTTCGAAATATTCATTTATCTGAAGCAAAGCCCGACGATTCATCTCCATACTGTCCTCCTCAGAAATACCTACACTACTGATGGTAGATCGTTAACGTAGATGAAAAGAAGAAGAGACCCAAGGACTGACCCTTGCGGGGCACCCTCGTTAATCAAGGAATACTAACAAAAAAATTTGACCTTTGCTTGCCTGTGCCAGGAACAAGAGTCCGATCGATTCGTTCTTATAAGTGTTTACTGACACATCTTCGCTTACAAGCATGGACTATGTAGGCATAGTCAAAGACAAGCGCGATGAAAAAACCGATGTATTAATTCATTTTTTCCATCTACTTGGCCTAAAAACTGCCTTCGGCATATCTAAAAGAAACATGGTGTGGGTTCCAGTAAATAAAGTTGTCAGGAAGATTACCCCTACAGAACTAACGACGGTTTCAGGCACAAACAACTATGCACCGAAATTTCGACACTTTACAATAGTTTGAGGAAATTATAAATTTGTCATGCTAACTGATGAAATGTACATATCGAACTTTATACAGGGTGTTCATTTGAAAACGTCCCAACGCGGATTTATGGAAAACCACTGATTAAAAGAAAAAACGCCGAGACACGTCCAAAGATTTCCCAAGGGGGACAACTTTTTAACCAAAAACGACTTCACCCCCTTTTACCCTCTGCACCCCGGGGTCATCCTCTTAAAAATTTTAAATGACAAGGGGTATCAAGTAATAGCTTGTTTGAAAGGTTTTTCAAAGTGCTTTATTTTGACGTTTGAATTTTTAAAATCGGTCGTTTTGTTTGCGGAAAAATTAGAAAAATCTTTATTTATCTTAATTTGTTCAGATAGAAAAAAAAAACATACGAAAATATCACTTTTTATTTTATTAATAAGTGTTTAAAAACCAACAAAACTTGGCAGCAACCAAATAAAAACCCTAATTTTTTTCGCCTTCTTTTCATCAATACGGAGATAACATTTATTCTTATACCTGTTTAGTTTGGGTTTGGGATAGTGAAAATAAATTTATTGATTCATATTTTACTTCCAAAATTGTTTACACACTAGCCCAAAGAGTGGAAATTATTCTAATTTATGGTGCCCAAAATCAATGTGCTCGGCAAACTGCCCTCACATTTAACGCCAGACATCCGGACAAGATAACTTCACATAGGTATGTTTTGGACCTTGTTACTAAATTTACTCAAACTGGATCTGTTGCAAATAAAAAACGTAATCATCGTAGAGTTTTAAATGAAGCCGCTCAAATTAAAGTTTTGGGTCATTTTGGCATAAATCCTAATACTTCATTACGCAAAATTGGCGATGCGACTGGTATTTCATTAGGCTCTGTACACACAGTTACTAAATTACATAAATTTCATCCATTCAAAATGCAAATATTGCAAGAGTTAACCGAGGGTGATTTCGATAGGCGAGTTGCGTTTTGTGAACAAATGACTGCAGCGATTAATGATAATACCATTCATGTAAAGAATATCTGCTTCACTGATGAATGCACATTTTATCTAAATGGATTTGTTAATAAGCATAACTGCCGGTATTGGAGCAATGAAAATCCTCATGCTTTTGTAGAAGGGCATACTCAGTACCCCCAAAAAATTAATGTATGGGCAGGCATTTTAGGAAACAAAGTGATTGGGCCATTGTTTATTAATGGGAATTTAAATGGAGGCATTTATTTAGATATGTTGGAAAATACCATCAATCCGCTTATCACTGAAACCATTGAAAACCAAATCGGAGACGATGGAAACCGTATACTTAATGAGGCTGAAATATATTTCCAGCAAGACGGCGCTCCTCCTCACTATGTTCTTCCGGTTCGGCAATGGCTAGACGACGAATTTTCAGATAAATGGATTGGGCGAAGAGGGCCTATAGAATGGCCTGCTAGATCTCCTGACTTGTCGCCATTAGACTTTTTTCTATGGGGCCATTTAAAATCTATTGTGTTCACTCCCCAGCCTGAAAGTTCAGATGAACTTCGGCAACGCATCACCGAAAGCTGCCATGATCTCCCACAACATGTTTTTGAAAATGTCCGGCAGGAATTTGAACATCGCCTATATCATTGTTTGGCCAATAACGGGCAACATTTTGAACACTTAATAAAATAAAAAGTGATATTTTCGTGTGTTTTTTTTTATCTGATCAAATTAAGATAAATAAAGATTTTTCTAATTTTTCCGTAAACAAATCGACCGATTTTAAAAATTCAAACGTCAAAATAAAGCACTTTGAAAAACCTTTCAAACAAGCTATTACTTGATACCCCTTGTCATTTAAAATTTTTAAGGGGATGACCCCGGGGGGCAGAGGGTAAAAGGGGGTAAAGTAGTTTTTAGTTAAAAAGTTGTCCCCCTTGGAAAATCTTTGGACGTGTCTCGGCGTTTTTTCTTTTAATCAGTGGTTTTCCACAAATCCGCGTTGGGAAGTTTTCAAATGAACACCCTGTATATGTAACACACTTAGTTTAAATAAAATTTTGTGTTTTCCGAGAATTCTTACCATTAATTACCATTAAATTGTGTATGCGTATAACGCAATTTTTGGCCAACTTTAATGCACTTTAACTCTGGAATCAGTTGAGTCTCTGTCATCGAAATCATCCTTATGATATTTAGTGTGGATGTAAAGGAGACATTCTCTCTTTCAGAATAAGTCAAAAACACAAAATATTCCATCGATAGCTTTCAAGTTATTTTCAATTGAAAGTCGAAAACATTGAATTTCATGAGATATTTAAGTTTAAAGCATTCACAACTTAAAAATTCTTAAAGTAATTTACATGCAATTTTGTGTGGATATTAAAAAGACATTAATCTTTCAGAAAATATCAAAAACACAAGCTACACCACTGATAGTTTTCGAGCTATATTCAATTGAAAGTCGAAAAAATAGAATTTAGTGAAATATTTAGGGAAATTAAAGTTTAACACATTCACAAAATAGACATTATTTAAAAAGCTTTATGGAATTTTCTCTGGATGTGAAGAAGATATTGCTCTTTCAGAATAAGTCAGAAACACAAAGCATGCCATTGATAGTTTTCGAGTAATTTTCAATTGAAAATTAAAAAAATTGAATTCCGTGAGATATTTAGGAAAATTAAAGTTTAAAACATTCACAACTTTGAAATTCTTTGAGAAATCTTCATGGAATTTTCTGTAGATAATAAGTAGACATTGTTCTTTCAAAAAATATCTAAAACACAAACTACGCTATCTATAGATTTGGAACTATTTGCAGTTAAACGTCGAAAAGATAGAATTTTGTGAAATATTTATGAAAATTAAAGTTTAAAATGTTCACAAATTTGAAATCCTTTGCGAAATCTTCATGGAATTTTCTGTGGATGTTAAGAAGACATTGCTTATTCAGAATAAGTTAAAAATACAAAATTCGCTATCTATAGTTTTCTAGTTATTTTCAATTAAATGTCGAAAAAATAAAATTTACTAAAATATTTGAAGAAATTAAATGTGGATGTTAAAAAGACATAACTCTTTCAGAATAAGTCAAAAACATAAAATATGCCATCGATTGTTTTTGAGTTATTTTTAATTGAAAGTCGAAAGCATTGAATTTCATGAGATATTTAGGAAAACTAAAGTTTAAAACATTCACAACTTGAAAAATCTTTGAGAAATCTTTATGAAATTTCTTGAGGTTGTTAAGAAGACACTGTTTTTTCATACTAAGTTTAAAATATACTTTTAAAGCAAAATGCTAATGATATATATTTTGAACTTTACCTTAAATCAGTGTTTTGTACGCGTAGCGCATGAAGTTTCTTTTGAGATAATTTACTTTAAATATTGCCAAAATACCAATTTTAACCTTTTGGTATCACAAGGGGCCTTTTAGGCCTAAATGAGCGGTCTAAGTGCTGCTATTAAAACTTAACCTAACCTAACCTTGCTAAAATACGACAGCAAGTAGTCATATAATAAATATATGCAAGAAAAAAACAATGAAAGGTAAGTCTTTCTTCCTTCTAATAATTTCGCAGCACTAAAACTCCCGTTTAAGGTTAATTTTAAATTTATAGTTGGGAATTTTTTTCTGCACTTTTCTAACTACTTAGGTAATACTATGTAAGGACAAAAACTCTAGAGCATCATTCTGAAAATTTTGCTTTTTATTTTTTCTTGATATGTATAAAATAATAGAGTTAGATACATTTGAGTAAAACTTGTTTTCGGCCGAAAAACGGTTACGAAGCATACTTAAAATGTCCGCCAGAAAAAAAGTATGAGCCTGAAAATGTTTCTAACTATAGTTTTGAACTCACCTAGTATTTATTTATTTATTTGTACGGAAATCTCCATTTTACATTAAATATTTATATAATAATAAATGTGTGTAAATTAAACATATAACAAATAATACAATGCATATGATAGTTATAAAATTCAAGTTACAATTAGCTAATAAATACAATTATTAGTATTAGTGAATGACTGATTAAATAAATTTAAAAAACACAAAAATGTTGAGCAACGTGCTCTGGGTGATTTCTAATGGATCGACCCTATGATAATCATAATCACAAATAAATTTTTAAAAATAGTTGTAACAACAACTTATGATTTTTTGTGTTTCATAAATCTACTTTAATTTACTATATTTTACTATTATTATTCATCAATAAATTTCACAATGAAAACACAAGCCAACATTATTGTTGTCACTCTAACGTGTAGAGGTTTACTACAACAATTTGCAAGTATATAGGGTGTTTCTAAGCAAAACTTGCGCTAATATCACGAACACAGATTTAAACTCGTATATTGAACTTTGTATAATACAAATTATTCATGATAATAATAACAACTTAAGTCTTGCTAATGTCTCTGTGAACCGCAGATTTCACTTCTTTGCACATTAGAGCCAAATGCGCTTCTACTATTTTACTTCTTACTACTTCTCACTTTAAAGCCAAAGGCTTTTCTCTTGCTACTTCTTCCAAAAGTGGCATTACCATTTATATTGCTAAAACTAACATTACTAATTGATAATTGGGTAAGGAAGCATGATCAAAACAAAAACAGGTCATTAACCAGAAGGGTCCACATTTTCTGGGCTTTTCTAAACTCGAAATTTTACTTTATGCGCCACCCGCATAAAACACTAAAATATTGTGAGCTCTATGTATATTTGAACCTCTCTTGAAATCAGTGTTTTATACGCGTGGCGCATGAAGTAAAATTTCGAGTTTAGAAAAGCCCAGAAAATTTGTCTCGGGTCGCTGCGCGACCCTCGACAAATTTTCACGGGGCTTTTCTAAACTCGAAATTTTACTTCATGCTTAGTCTGGGAGTGGAAAACACTCGTTTGAAGCTTCAAATTGAACTCTTTTAAAAAACAACGAATGTCGGAAAATGTACAGCTTTATTCTTTGTATATTGATCAAGTAGTCATTTAGTTTTGATCGTTGTCATGGTACTATTAAAAATTATTACAATTTATAAGTTATTCTTTCATGCTCATTGTTTATTTGGTTATGGCGTAGGTAAAGTATCGTACGTTTCTCGAGTGGTATGCACCTCATTACTGAGCCTTCTTAATAATTGTGTAAGGATGCATGATCAAAACAAAAACAGGTCATTAACCAGAAGGGTCCAAAATATTTACGGATAAATTCATAATATTTGAAATACTAGGCGCGTTCAATTAAAACCCATCTTTGTTTTATAAAAAAAAGTTCAACTATTTAATTACAAATAATTACCGTCACAATTAAGACAACTTTCCATTGTTTTACTAACCGACGTATACCTTGCTGATTGCATTTTTGTGGGTGCTGATTGAAAAAGTCTTCAGTTATCTGAATGTTTTGTCAGACTCCAAAAGCAAACATTTTAACCCCATTTTTATCGGTCCAAAAATATGACAAATGCATAGCAGAAAATCTGGAATATAAAAAAAATCTACAACAAGTTAGTCTTATAACTAGATAAGACTAACTTGTAGATTGCGAATAGAATCGCACTTTTAATGTTTGAAGTATTCTACAACCAAGAATTGGCAATTTCATTTACACTAATTATTTTATAGTTTATTTTCTTTATAATGCTATCTTATTTTTGATTCATTTAGGACACATGTTTTGTGTTTTGTGCATTTCCTGAATTGAATTTATTGAATGGTAAAAATATTTTGTTACTGATAAATATTACAAAAATGGATTCTTACTATTTATTACCGTTTAATTTTGTGTGCATATAACGCAATTTTTGGCCAAACTTGATGCACTATAACTGGAACCAGTTGAGTCTCAGTCATTAAATTCATATTATATGTTTATGCCATAAAGAGATGTTATCTGTATTAATTTCATAATTTTTCACTCAATCCCTTTTGAGATAATCTACTTTATATATTGGCAAAATGCGATTTTCGCATTTTTGAAAAATTATATGAAAAAAGGACATTCTTTTGAAAGTTCAAACTTCTACAGCAAGTAGTCCTATAATAAATCTATACAAAAAAAAAAGGTAAGTCTTTCTTCCTTTTAATAATTTTACAGCGCTAAAACTCCTGTTTTAGGTTCATTTTAAATTTATAGTTGTCAATTTTTTCTGCACTTTTCTAACTACGTAGGTAATATTATGTAAAGACATAAAATCTAGAGCGTTATTCTGATCATTTTGATTTTTATTTTGTCTTGATATCTATAAAATTAATAGAGTTAGATCATCCTGATTATGCTGTAAAACGCGAAACTAGTCGAGTAAATAGTAAAGTAAAAAATTGTGAAACAAACCAAGTGTAATTTAATTTAAACCTTCATTATCAATATTTATAAATGTTTCACCAAGTGATAAGTGAGAAAATTATTCAAGAAAAAAAAAGAGTTAAATACATTTACTTAAAACTTGTTTTCGCCAAAAAACGGTTACGGAGCAAACTTTAAATGTCCGCTAACAAAGAGTAATTGGTAAAAAAAATAGGAAAATCAAAAATGTTAGGCAGCAATTTTTATTGAATTTCATTGATTTCAAATGGATTGCCCCATAGACGTTTAAAATAGAGATGGGTAACTCCTGAGCGAATGGACTCAAAGAGCCAGCTCAGTGAAGTGAGCTGGTGAGCCAAGTGAGTCAGTTCGAAATATGTAGCTTTTTTTGAGCCATGACTCATTTTGATTCGTCCGCTCTTATAGAGTGAATGTAGTTTCGCAATGCATTAACAGATCTTGATTTTCACGCGGCTCGTAGATCGACAGGCTCTAAGCGTTACTACACATGCACTTTTTCCATTTGTACACTACTCAATTCATTTATAAAAACTGAATATTATCACGTCAATTTCTATACCAGCGTTATTCGTTTATTTAAATTGAGATTTGCCTCTTTTTAGTTCACAGATACTACAATTTAAAATATCATAAGCAAACGCCGTACTTTACTATCTAGTAAACATTACAAGTGCAATTATTCTTTCGTCACCTTTTTTGTAACCAAAATTGTAAATTTAATAAGAAGTGTTTGTTATTGTAGTAAGAAAACCACCGTTATATTTCTATCGTGTTATTGCAGCATCATCGATTCGAATTACGACGCGTGCGAATGCAGTTAAATAAAACCATTGAGTTGGCCGACTCTAAAAGATCCACGGCGCACATGGGTCGATTTGGCCGAGTTAGGCGGCCAAAATTATTTTACTGTCTATTAAGGTTTAATAGTATATTTTAAATAAAAATACATAGTTCTTTATCATTGACAAGAGATTATAATAAAAAAAGTAAACATAAAGAAATATTTAAAAAATAAAGTATTAATTTATTAAATATTGACTCTAATCTTACTAAACAATTTTGCCAATTTATGGAGATATATGGCTTTCATCAGATTATTGAAGAACCTACTAGAGTCACAGATACTTCGGCTTCATTGATAGATTTAATTGTCACATTAAATAATACAATTATCACCGAAAGTGGAGTTGTCAAAATTCACGATATTGCTGATCATGACTTGACTTATTGTAAGCTTCTAGTTGATTCTCAAAAACTTGTTAGATTTATTACCTATCGCACACTAAATAACATTGACCACCATATTTTCTTAAATGATTTATATTCTCTTCAATTAGATCAACTTTTGTATTTAGTAAATATTGATGATAAGGTTTCATTTCTTAATGATTCTTTATTATTTTTGTTTGATATTCATGCACCCCTAAAAACCTCTCGGATAACTAGAAAACCTGCTCCATGGCTAACGCAAACAATTAAGGCAATGATGTTGGATAGAGACCATGCTTATAAGATGTTTAAAACTACTAAGGAAAATAGTGATTATAATACTTATAAACATTACCGTAATATGGTCAACTCTGCAATTGTACGTGAAAAAAAAGCTTACCTAAATAATTCGATCGGCAAAGATCCTAAATTTCTATGGAAACATTTGAAAAAATCTGAAGTTACAAAGCCTAAGATACGTAATGTACCTTCTTTTTTGAAAAATGTAGAGGTTGCTAATTCCTTCTTAAACAACTCAGCCAGCAGTGTTGCCGATCCTAATCTGGTCTCATGGTACACTAAAAACTCACATCCCAATGTAAAAAATAAATTCAGGTTTTCTCTTGTTGATACTCCTGATGTCTCTAAGTTACTATTCAAAATTAAAACCAATGCAGTTGGATCGGATGGTCTTAGTGCGACAATGATTAAAATGTGCTCTCCAGTTATTATCCCGTATATTACACATATCATAAACTGTTGTTTAGAACAAAGCGTTTTTCCACAGTCTTGGAAGTTATCAACTGTTATTTTAATACCAAAAAAAGAAAATCCCGTAAACCTGAAAGATCTAAGACCAATTAGCATCCTACCCGTGTTATCAAAAATTTTAGAATCTATTATGAAAGAACAACTGACAAATTTTGTAGAGGCTAATAACATCCTGCCCACAAATCAATCAGGGTTTCGAACAAATTACAGCTGCTCTACAGCTTTACTGAATGTCACCGATGATATTATCAATGCAACCGATAGAGGATTACTCTCTTGTCTAATCCTTATTGACTACAGTAAAGCATTTGACACAATAAATCATAATGTCTTATTAGCAAAAATGAAATTCATTGGTTTAGAGTCAAATGCAGTAAAACTTTTAAGTAGTTATATCTACGGCCGCCAACAACTGGTTAAAATTGACAATATTACTTCTGATGTATCAGATATGAATGCCGGTGTTCCTCAAGGATCAATTTTAAGTCCACTGTTATTCTCGATTTACACGTCATTTATCCCTGATACATTAAAATTTTGTACATACAACTTATATGCAGATGATACCCAGCTACTATATTCATTTCCCTTTAAGGATATAAGGACAGCAAATCTAAATGTAAACCTTGACTTAACTAATATCTTAACAGCTTCCCGACAACACTCCTTACTGATTAATCCTAGTAAAACTTCAGCTATACTGTTTGGTCCAAAGAAAATACTCATCGCTGCCAAACGTGTCATTTCACTGAAATTAGATAATATAGCGATACCGTTTGTAGAGTCGGTGCGTAACTTAGGCTTAGTTATCGACTCTGATTTGCGGTTTAAATCTCATGTCAGTAAATGTATTTCTAGAGCTTACAATAATTTAAGAATGATATATGCAAATAGAAAAATTTTAAGTAGAAACACCAAACGACTTCTCTGTGACACTCTGGTACTGAGCCAATTCAACTTCTCTGATGTGGTTTATAGTGCTTGTTTGGATAAGATAACGATAAATCGTATACAAAAAGTTCAAAATTCTTGTATACGGCTTATTCTAGGAATAAGAAAATATGATCATATTTCAGGTAAAGGCACTGAACTGAACTGGTTGAACATGGCTAACCGAAGAATCCTTCACTCTTGTTTGCTCTACTATAAGATAATTAATCTTCGTAAACCATCTTATTTATATCGCAGAATTGTGTATCGGACTGACGTTCACAACGTTAATGTTAGGTTCCGGGGACTTATATCGCCACCAAAGCACAAGTCTGCTATTTATACGAGATGTTTTACCTACAACATTTATAAATTATATAATAAAATTCCCCAGCACCTAAAACACTTAAAAATAACCACTTTCAGGTTTCACTTGCGGTCTATGTTGCTACTAGGTGAGCTTTAAAATTGAAATTAACTCGGAATTAGTGATGTCTAAATATGTTTGTATCTAACCTCTCACATGTTGCAATTATATTTAAGTTTAATTTTTAGTAGGTTAAGTGGAAGATCAGTAACAGGTTAAGCTGACTGAACTTCGCCTACACTTATAATAATATATATCTTTTGTATTTTTTTTTTTTCTTTCGGTTAAATAAAGACATTTATTATTATTATTATTATTATAATTATCCTCATTTGGCTGGGCTGGTATTAAAAGATCAATTGTCTCTGGAGAAAATGACTTAACTGATGTTTTTTTAGGCTTTTTCATACTACTCATTAACGGGTCTGAGCTTAATAGTAATCTACTATATATATCTTCATTGCATACTTCTCTAGAAAATTTTCTAGCATAATTCTGGCGGTAAGACCGAAAATGTTTATTTCGGGCTTCAGCTGCCTCTTCTGAGAGCTGCCCTATCGGCAGGAGCGCATTTTCTATGATTGCTCCACCATGGATCAGGACTTTATGCATGGTTGGAGTCATAGGATGCCACCCATATAATTCCACATATAGCTTTGCCGTCTCTAAAGCGTATTGATCATACTTTTTTAACATTTATGTCATATCCACTTGATATAGCTTCCAAAATTATTTTCAGCCTGTAAATTAGTTCAAAGCTGATTCCAGTGATGTCAGCAGCCAATTCTGGATTTGCAAAAAATCGTCTACTAGTGTTTCCATCATTGCTGTTACCAAAATTAGATTTTGGCATATCCACCAAGAGGCCCGTTTCGAGGCGAAACCTTTCTTGAATTTCTAGTTTTCTGTTTTCTTCGATATCTTTTTCTTCGTTTGTCTTAATTTTGCGATATTTTTTTATAGTTAATTTATAGGCCAAATGAAGGATACTTTCAAATATCCGGATTCGTGCATGTAGCACGGAAATCCCAAACTCTAAAGTTTGTAAGCTGACATCATTTTTTGTTGACAAATCATTAAAATTTTTGTTGGTAGCACCACATATATAACACTTGCTCGTTGATGTTGTGTTGGTTGCTGCATTGCACACTTTACCGTGGTCATTTTCAAAATGTGCTTAAAATTGAAATGTTTACCCTTTTGGTCCACTTCTGTGATAGCAAGTGACTTTACACTGTCTTCAACGTAACTTATTTCTTCTTTGATGACATCTTTAGATTCTTTTACGAATCTAAACCTTATTGGACGACAATATCGAGGAGAAGACGGTGTAGGGTTTTGCCAAACAACTTTTTTCTTTTCTTCTCCACACACAATTTTTAAGGGTACAAAGGAACTTCTAAATATATTTGCTTCTGATTCCACATCGTTGCTAAACATCTGCTTAAACTGTGCTTGCTGTGAACCGTCACAGCCCCATTTGCAAATTATGTGCAGAGTATTCCTTTCAGTCTCGTTAAGTGTTTCTAAGACTTCTTGCAGGTAAAGAGATAAGCGCCTAACGGTTAGATCCATTAGGCATTGTAAATCACTTTCAACACTGGCAGCAGTTACACGTATTGTTTCCTTGGGAGGATAACATTCCTGTTTCGCTTTTAATATTAGATCGTAGCACGGGTAAAAACTTTTATTTGTTGCTCTTATTATTTCATATTGACGCTTTGTCAAATCTGCTTCTACAAACATTAAAAGCGCTTGTTGAGGGGTCAGGGCAGCAGCATCTTCCTTTGTTTCGGAAATCCTTTCTTTATATATACTTGCACTTGCTGGAGAATTTGTGATGTCCTTAAGGATATGTGACGAATTTCTTTGTCCACGTTTCTGTAGTATCACTTGGGCCGCATGAATTATTGCATCTTCTTCCACGATAGAACGAATTTCTTCCGTCTTCCTCCTCTTACTTCTCTCACTCGATTCACTAAATGATTTGCAGGGCCGACCTGGGCGATTTTGCGTCAATATGGGTATTTCAAATGTCCCTTCTAACCAAGAATCGTTGTTTTTCAAAAACGTCTCTTTCATGTTATGCGCTTTAGACCATCTTTGTTTTATGTTGGATTTAAAATAGGAGAATTTATGCTTCAAAAGTTGTTTACTCTCTTCTGTGTCATTATAACTCGAGAGAAGATCATTTTCTAAGAATTCGAGTTTTTCGTTAATCGATGGCAGATTTTGATCATTTAACTTCTCGAATAGATGTCTACGAGTCACTATTTTCAAACCCGATGTGCCGGACGACCCTAAAGAAAATAAATATCAACATATAAGAAAAAAACACAATTGTTTTTTATTGCAAATATTTTTTAAAGTGAATTATTTTGAAAAACTGTGCAAACCGGTGGCCAAATTTTAAAATGGTAGTAGCTATAACTTCAAATTAATTAATCATAAAAAACTTGAGGCCGGGACGGACAGGGATACACAACAAAAAGACGATTCAAAACTAAAATTACTCCAAAAAATACAACTGAAAACAAACTACTTTTAAGGGCCTAGAAATATGTTATATCGAAATAAGTTTTAAAAAAATGTATAGTTATCAGAAAGGGGCTTACCTGAATTGCTAGAATCCATTAATATTTTCTTGAAAAACTGATTTTAACATACAAATATTCACTTTGTAAACTTTCTTTAAACTGAGAGCACCGAGATTACTTGCGTACACCACGAACGATGACCAAATGGCAATTACCTGTAGCCGCTCTCCCGCGCAATACAAGGGGATGAAAGGGGTTGGGTATTGTACCTGGAAGTGTCTGCTAAGGCTGCTAATGACTTGTTTTGTTACCTGGTATACTTAAGGAAATTCAATTATGGCCGCCTAAATCAAACAAATCGACGTTTGTGCGGCGGCTGTTGAATCTGATTGAGCAGACTGAGCTAGCTCACTCATCGGGATCTAACTCCGCGGTTCGGAGTTGGATCGCGATTATTCACAACGACTTTTGAATCCAACTTAACTAGCTCGTTTTACGGAGATCTTGAATCCGACTGAGCTATGGCTCACTCATCGGGATCCAAATCCGAGGTTTGGAGTTGGATCGCGATGTGCTGAATGTATGTATGTGTGTTTTTATAGGGGCGCACGCGTATTCAATATATTTAAACACACTTGAAGTGTAACTGCACGGAATGAATACGCGATTACTATAATTATGATTTAACTTTCACTCTTACGTTTTTATATAAATTATGATTAAATTATTGTATAACCGAAATAATTAATCACCACCTAGCTCAATTCAGATAGATCTCTAAGAGTCAGAACTCTCGGCGGATCGCTAGCTCGTAACTGAGTCATGTAACTCTTTTGAGCTGGCTCACTGAACCAGCTCTTTAAAGTGAATCAGATCTTCTGAACTAGCTAACTGAAAGGAGCCATTTCGCCCATCTCTAGTTTATAATGTTCATTATTCCGACAAATATCTGTACATTTCAATTAAATATAAAAACTAAAAGTGAATAGTAAAACCAGTTAATTTTCATACGCGCGTATAAATCCTAAATCCCAAATCCGGTCTTTAATTATTAATGTGCATGCGGATAAATTTATGCGCTCTAGAGAGAATGCGAGAAAAAATAAATAACACACTCACAAGTCTCATCCGCTTGTAAATCTGTCTGTTGGTGTCTTCACAAATCCCGCAGCACTCTTAAATACATCTTAATTAATTAAGTCCGCGCGGGATTATAATTATTACTTCAACACGGACTGAAAACGTGCTCGTTATTCACATGATATTATAGTTAATATATATATGAATAAATGTACATATTTCTTATGGGCTGTTTCGTTGCTATTTATAAAATAATATTTTAATTAGATGTAGGCTAGAGCCTTAATTAAAGGCCCTTTTTATTTAAAATTATCAAATTGTCAAAACAAAAAATTCCGTCTTGTTCTTTGATGCACCTTGTTTAAAGTTTTAATGTATAGAATTTGCATTGACATTTACTCTAGGTTCCCTAAACTCGGTATCAGTCTTCTGAATCGTGCGGTCATCCGAAATCCGAGTGTTGTCATAATATTATTTTTTGTTTTAAATCAAACAAATAACATAATAGTCGCGCCGCGTAAGGTGATAGTTTTTTTTTGTATTATTTGTATATATATTTCTGTAATTGTCAACTCTTGTTTATTTTTAATAAACACCATTGTAAATGTTTTTGAAATCGTACTCATTCATTTAACGAACCATTTTAATTCTCATAACCTAAAGAAATATATATACAAAGTGAGTTGTTCTGGAAAAATGCTGTTCCAGGACCGGACGATGTCAGGGTGAGTAATTTTATATTTTATTTTACGGTAAATACTTTGTTCACTGCTCTCTTGATGAAACGAAATTGTAATATTAGGTAAATTAAAACACTTGTTTGGTTTCATATTTGTATATGAAACCAAACAAGTGTTTTAATTTACCTAATATTATATTTTATTTTGTTTAAAAAGTGACTGTGTGGTAACTCTGCCTACGAGCTGCTAGGTAATCGAGGGTGATCCGATTTTGAGAACAAGGTCAATAATTCAATATAAATTTCTCAAAATCGGGGTGGTTGTCTCCCAGAAGGCAACACCTTAATTTCCCCCTTTGATAAACAAGTGTCTCTCATAGTCGGAAACATGTTTAACTCCCTCAGCGTATACAAATTGTAGGACCGACAGCATTGATCAAACTTGGAAGGATTTTCAACAACAAAAGAAAATTAAAAATCGAATATTTCAGAAGTCAGAAACAATTAAAAATTACGTAGCATGTTTTGACTGGGATACTTATCTTAGTAGTTTAGACAATTTTGACGATGCTGTTAATTCCTTTTATGAGTTGATATATGTCGCAATTGATCTGTATGTCCTAACATTTAAAATTTCTGTAAACAAATATCCAAAATGGTTTAACACCGACTTAATTAAATTAATTCAAACAATAAAAATGCTCATTTCAAATTTAAACAAGTAAAGTTCGAATATACATACATTCCACAATATTTTAGTGTTTTGTACGCGTGGCGCATGAAGTAAAATTTCGAGTTTAGAAAAGCCCAGAAAATTTGTCTCGGGTCGCTGCGCGACCCTCGACAAATTTTCACGGGGCTTTTCTAAACTCGAAATTTTACTTCATGCTTAGTCTGGGAGTGGAAAACACTCGTTTAAAGCTTTAAATTGAACTATTTTAGAAAACAACGAATCTTGACGTGGCGCTGAAAACCCTCTCTTTGTAATAAATACTCAATGCTACTACACTAAAAAGCAAGGCATGTCACTTTCACAAAATTATATTTCATAATTATAATTCATAAGTTTTAGGAATATAATAATATATATTTTGACGATGCTGTTAATTCCTTTTATAAGTTGATATATGTCGCAATTGATCTGTATGTCTCAAAATTAAAATTTCTGAAAACAAATATCCAAAATGGTTTAACACCGACTTAATTAAATTAATTCAAACAAAAATGAATGCTCATTTCAAATTTAAACAAGTAAAGTTCGAATATACATACATTCCACAATATTTTAATGTTTTATACGCGTGGCGCATGAAGTAAAATTTCGAGTTTAGAAAAGCCCAGAAAATTTGTCTCGGGTCGCTACGCGACCCTCGACAAATTTTCACGGGGCTTTTCTAAACTCGAAATTTTACTTCATGCTTAGTCTGGGAGTGGACAACACTCGTTTAAAGCTTTAAATTGAACTATTTTAGAAAACAACGAATCTTGACGTGGCGCTGAAAACCCTCTCTTTGTAATAAATACTCAATGCTACTACACTAAAAAGCAAGGCATGTCACTTTCACAAAATTATATTTCATAATTATAATTCATAAGTTTTAGGAATATAATAATATATATTTTGACGATGCTGTTAATTCCTTTTATAAGTTGATATATGTCGCAATTGATCTGTATGTCTCAAAATTAAAATTTCTGAAAACAAATATCCAAAATGGTTTAACACCGACTTAATTAAATTAATTCAAACAAAAATGAATGCTCATTTCAAATTTAAACAAGTAAAGTTCGAATATACATACATTCCACAATATTTTAGTGTTTTATACGCGTGGCGCATGAAGTAAAATTTCGAGTTTAGAAAAGCCCAGAAAATTTGTCTCGGGTCGCTGCGCGACCCTCGACAAATTTTCACGGGGCTTTTCTAAACTCGAAATTTTACTTCATGCTTAGTCTGGGAGTGGACAACACTCGTTTAAAGCTTCAAACCGAACTATTTTAGAAAACAACAAATGTTGACGTGACGCTGAAAACCCTCTCTTTGTAATAAATACTCAATGCTACTACACTAAAAAGCAAAGCACTTTCACAAAATTATATTTCATAATCATAATTTATAAGTTTTAGGAATATAACGATTTTTTTTTTAATATTACATTTTTGTGTTAAAAAAAGCTGTTATTCCTATTAATTAAAGTCTTTAGAAATCTGTGTTTATCTATATTCGAACTTCACTTGAAATCTGTGTTTTATACGCGTGGCGCATGAAGTAAAATTTCGAGTTTAGAAAAGCCCAGAAAATTTGTCTCGGGTCGCTGCGCGACCCTCGACATATTTTCACGGGGCTTTTCTAAACTCGAAATTTTACTTCATGCTTAGTCTGGGAGTGGAAAATACTCGTTTAAAGCTTCAAATTGAACTTAAAAAAAAAAACAAGGAATATCTAAAGATTTACAGAAAATAGGCTGAATTTGGAATACGTATACTTAAAAAAAACTCCCTGTATCTCATAAAGACAATTTATCATAAAGAAAAATTGAGTTTGTCAATAGGTTGCAGAATATTTACAAAATATAAAAAAAATACAAAAACGAATTAAAATTAATATCGACTTTCTGCAAAAAGTTTGTTTCCAAATAATTATTGAAACAACTACTTCTCGAGCTAATACCCCGACAGATATTGAATTATACAATGAATATTTGCGTTTCACGACAGCACTGCTGTTCTATGCATAATTTATATGCAAAATGCAACATTAGGTCAAACTATTCTCTAACCAAACTAAATGAAACAAAAGGAAATTGAAATAAATTAAAAAAATTACAGGGATTGAATTTTAATTGTCCCTCTATCTGTTTGCTTCGGAGGAATATGAATAATTAAAAACAATAATGAACATAACAATTAATTCTCAAAAAACACACGGTAATTAATATTATACACAATTGACGTTTGTTAAACAATGGCGGCGATAAAGAAAAAACATGTATTTTTAATCACCCGAAAAACTAGATTTCGTTTTCACTAAATAATAAAAAATAATTTATATGCATTTTATTTTTTGTGGCAAAACCGTACAAGATATCAAACATTATTAAGAGACAAAAAAGCTGATAAATAAACGAATCTTTCAAGACGTATTTTTTAAATTTTTATAACGTGCGCTAATAAAAACATATTTTAGTTTTTATGTTGTGGTACTACTGTTTTTTATACTTCTTGTCAATCAATGATGACCATAATAACTAAAATGATGTGTTATATTATGATAATCAACCATAACAGATTTAAGTTTATTTATTTATTTAATTACACAGTTAACATAATACAATACATTATATATATATATATATATATATATATATATATATATATATATATATATATATATCACTGTTTCTTCGGGTTTGGTCCCGCGTATTTTCTTGGCTCTGGTCCATTATATTTTTAATTCGACATTTCGATGACGTCGCAGTCATCATCGTCAGGAATAACGTCGAATTAAAAATATAATGGACCAGAGCCAAAAAATACGCGGGACCAAACCCGAAGAAACAGTGATACATGTTACGCCCGCGAAAATCTACGTTTTAACATATATATATACATATATATACATATATAGCATATAAGAATGAAAGAAAAAATAGGAAAAAGAGAATTAAATAAAGTAAAGTAAAGTAAAGTACAATTTACAATATCCCAATTATTATCTGCCAAATAGTCGAAGCTAAAAAAGCTTGTAGATAATTTAGCAGTAATTTATTCTTAAGATAAAAGAGAGAATTCATGAAAATAATGTGTATCATACGTATCAAAATATATGTAGAAGTCCAATAGGACATCCTTTCTATCTTCCAGTGATAAATAACACTTCCTCTTGGTTTGAATTTGCCACAAATCGTTTAATGTTTATAATAAAATTCTGTATCGAGACAGTAGTTTGAGAATGTAATAGGTTATTCTCTAACAAATAATTATAAACCCGTGGTATATTATATAAAAATGTACGTTGCCCAATGGCCTTTCTGGTAAGTAGGGAATTCGAGAAATTGTTAACTTTGTTGCGAGTTGAATAATGATGTTCAGGTAAATGAAGAAGTGATGGTACATGTCTATGCTTATACAAGTATTTGCATAGACTCAAAAAATATAACTGATTTACATGAAAAACCTTAGCATCTAAATATAGTTGAGTAGTTGGGTATAAAATCTCTTTTGATAACATAACCTTTAAAATAATATTGTGAACCGCATTTATTTTTTTCATATAGACATCACTTGCTGAGAACCATACCAATAAACCATAATTTAGGACAGATTGAATAAAGCCATAGTAAATCGTTAGTAACATCTTCTTGTTCAGCACACATCTTATCTTTTTAAACATGTAGATAAATTTTCTAACTTTTGAAACTACACCATTGATATGATCGTTCCAATTCATATGTGAATCCAAGGTTACGCCTAAGTACTTGGTTGACGTTACAGAAGTGATTATAATGCTGCAATTACAATTACAATTACAAAGTCGGATCGAATATAGCGTTTAATGGTTATAAATAAAATTAATAAAATATATTTATTTTAATTTACCAATAAAACAACGGTAAATTACCGGTACATCTGACAAAAAATACTAAAACTAAACTTCTTCAACAGTATTACAATCCCTAGACTGAATCAAATCAATTAGTAGTAATCATTCCAAAAATCTGCAACAACCGTAAAGTTGCGAAGACTTGCGGGATGGTTTTGTCCCTCTTCCCGCCCCCGTTACGTAACGCTTTTCAAAACAACGGTATATTACCAGTACATCTGCAGAGTAAAAAGCTAAACTTCTTCAACAGTATTACAATTCCTAGACGGAATCAAATCAATTAGTAATCATTCCAAAAATCTGCAACAACCGTAAAGTTGCGAAGACTTGCGGGGTGGTTTTATCCCTCTTCCCTCCCCCCGCCCCGCTTTTCAAAACAACGGTAAATTACCAGTACATCTGCAAAGTAAAAAGCTAAACTTCTTCAACAGTATTACAATTCCTAGACTGAATCAAATCAATTAGTTATCATTCCAAAAATCTGCAACAACCGTAAAGTTGCGAAGGCTTGCGGGGTGGTTTTGTCCCCCTTCCCGCCCGCGTTACGTAACGCTTTTCAATAAAGGGCGGCACTTGCGGGCTTCGCATTTCGCATTTACGTGTCGAGAGAAACTCGCCTTAATATCGCTCTATGCCGTTTCGCTATTCCTATTGCTATTACTGTTGCCAGTGCAATGTTCGCCCACATTCCCCATTATGCTCATTGCACTGTTTACGTTTAATAATAGCAGTTTCCGTTATGATTATTTATAATTATACATTTTCCATTACTGCGAGCCGCGTTTTAACACTTTAAATCAACTGTTATTTCTGCCGCTCAGTTTATATGCGAATTCTTATTTGTTTAATATTACACTGCAGGAAATAACACTGAAATAAATTAGGAAAGAATCGCACTTTTAATGTTTGAAGTATTCTGCAACCAAGTCTCCAAATATTCACTGAAAGAATTACTTCTCGAGCTAAAACCCCGACAGATATTGAATTCCCTGTATAATTCAATATCTGTCGGGGTATTAGCTCGAGAAGTAATTCTTTGGCGCAAAACTAACACAGTAATAAAAGAAGCGTACCGCCAACAAAAGAAAACAACAAACAAAATCATAAGAGATACAAAAATGAAATATTATCAAAATATATTCGAAAAAAACAAAAATGACTCTTAACAATTATACAAATTAAAGTGGAAAGAAAAGAAGAACGTCACATAAAAAAAATACGCAAAGAAAACGGAACCCAAACAGACAACAATCAAGAAATTGCTGACGAAATAAACGCATATTTTACAAATGAAGGAAAAACTCTAGCACAAAAACAAATTACAAATTCAAAAATAATCTCCATAACAACGACAACGAAAAAGAAATACCAAAACATGCAATTCCAGCATATGACAGATCAAGAAGTAGACAAAATAATATCAGAACAAAAGGATAACAAATCACCTGGATTTGATAAAATTACAAACAAAGTTATAAAAGAAAACAAAAATATATTAACACCATTGCTAACAAAACTTATAAATAGAGTACGAAGGAAACTACCCAGACTATCTAAAAAAATCTATCATAATCCCAATATACAAAAAAGGAGATAAAACACTTCCAGAAAATTATAGACCCATATCCCTACTGTCGACATTAAATAAAATACTGGAAAAATCAATTTAAGTTCAACTAAGCAACCATCTAAATAGACATAACGTAATCCATCAAAACCAATACGCTTTCCAAAAACACTCTAGGACAACATCAGCTACAAATGACCTGGTAAATTCCAGAAAAACAAACCTAGACCAAAAGAAACCAGTAGTAGCCCTATTCGTTGATATGAAGAAAGCGTTTGATACCATATCAATAGAAAAATTATTACATAAACTGCGAGCAATAGGCATAAAAGGAAAAGAACTCAACTTAATAAAAACATATATAACAAATAGACCACAAACAACAAGAATTAATGGAACCGAAAGCAAATCGACGGAAGCTGAGTATGGAATACCACAAGGAGGCAACCTGCCACCCATACTGTACATTATTTAAACTAACGACATTTTTGAAATAGACCTAACCGGACGCCCTTATATATATATATATATATATATATATATATATATATATATATATATATATATATATATATATATATATATATATATGCAGATGATACCTGCCTAGTATACACAGAAAATAATTACCAAATAATTACCAGAATATACAAACAAACATAAACAACGACATTAAAAAACTGGAAGACTGGTACTTCAACAACCTACTAACAATAAAGGAACAAAAAAAAACGGAATACATGATATTTAACAACTCGGATAAAACAGTGAAATTGAACATAAAAATCAACAAAACAGAAATTCATCGAATAAACCAAACAAAATACCTAGGATTACAAATCCAGGAAGACCTCGGACGAACACATAAACAACTTAACAAGAAAAAACGCCACAACAATAGCAGCATTACTAAAAATCAGAAATTACATCCCAAAAACAAACAGAAAACCTATATATAATGCACTGTTAACATCACAAAACATATACCTTAACAACATATGGGGAGATACATCACTCAAAAACCTAGCAAAATTACAAATTCAACAAAATAAAATACTAAAAATATTATACAAACTAGATAAACGAACCGATACACATCAACTATATATGCAAACACAAGAACTAAATATAAAAATTATGATCAAACTTAGCAATCTATTGCTGATATACAAAATCAACAATAAACAAATTAAATCAGAAATTAAACTAAAAATAAACAAACAAATCCACAACTATGAAACGAGAAGAAAATCAGACATTAGAACAGAAAAGTTTACCACAATGAAACACTCGCAAGCTCTAACAACGGAAACAATAAGACAATACAACAAATTAGACGAATATATAAATAATCTTGAATATATTCCATATAAACTAAAAATTATAAACCTAATTATAAACAAGAACAAGAACATATAAACACGACGAAAAAACACATAGCAAAAAACATTTTACATCCCTCAATACCGTTAACCCGAGATGGGAGTCAACGCCCAACAATCCCGAGGTGAGGACGAAGGGAAGAAGACCAACAATGTAATGATAATTTCTTACAAGTATTGTAATACAAGTTATTATTATAAAAAAATAAAGTTATTTAAAAAAAAAAACTACCGATATGGTTTGAATGTTTAATAACTTTTTTATTTAATGGTTAATTATTATTATTTTTTTGTTATACAGTATATTACTGGGGAATATTGTTGGCTTAAGTATGAAAAATTATATCCCGGAAGTGGTGGCCATTTTCGGTTTCGCACATTCGTGTTCTTTCCAGTACATTTTCCATAACTCTTCGTAAAATTTCCGGTGTTATGGCTTGAATTTCGTTGCGAATATTTTGTTTTAGCTCTGGTATGGTCGCTGGCTTATTTACGTATACCCTTTCTTTCAAATAACCCCAAATAAAACAGTCTCGAGCTGTTAAATCCGGCGAACGTGGGGGCCAATTGAAATCGCTTCTGCGCGAAATAATGCGTTCGCCAAAGAAGTCCCGTAACAGAGCCATTGTGTCCCTTGCAGTGTGGGCTGTGGCTTCATCTTGTTGGAACCACAACGGTGGATGGTTTTCTACAGCTGGCCTCAAACAATTGTCCAGCATCGTTCGATATTCAGCACCATTACCGTAACTGAGGCGCCATGTGCATTTTCAAAAAAATATGGACCAATGATCCGTTCAGACGATACACCGCACCAAACAGTACACTTAAGTGGGTGTAATTGTCGCTGATGAACTGTTCTTGGATTCTCCGTAGCCCATATCCTGTAATTTTGCTTGTTTACGAAACCATTCAATTGGAAATGGGCTTCATCGCTCATTATCAAATTGTTAATGAAATCGCGATTTTCTTCTGCTTTTTGTCGGAATGAAATGGCATAATCAAGCCGTTGTTATTAATCTATCAGCTTCAATTCATGCACAAGCTGAACCTTATACGGGAACATGTGCAATGTGGCCAAAATCCTCTGAACGGACCTCCGCGATAGCCCCAGTTGTGCCGAACGTCTTCTTGTTGATGTTTCTGGACTGTCCTGCGCACTATCCACAACACGTTGGATATTTTCTTCCGTGTGGACCGTACGTGGTCTTTCGGTACATGGAAGGTGTCTTACTGTACCATGTTGTCGAAAATTTGCAACCAGGCGATTTATTGTTGATGCTGAAGGTCCAGTACTCAGATTTAAAAAACGACAATAAGCACGCTGCGTCAAAACAATTGACCGTTGATTTTCAAAATAAAATTCAACAATTTTTAATCGCTGTTCTGTTGTGTACTGTTCCATTTAAAATTCCCAAAGTTTTCTTCACAAAATTCTGAAATAAAAATAAAAAATATAAATAAATTTAAAAAGTTATTAAACATTTAAACCATATCGTTAGTTTTGCGCCACCCTGTACAATGAATATTTGAGTTTCACGGCAGCTTTACTGTTCTATGCATAATTTATATGCAAAATGCAACATCAGTCAAATTATTCTCTCACCAAACTAAATGAAACAACAGGAAATTGATATAAATTAAAAAAATTTACAGGGAATAAATATTAACTGTCTTAAGCGTCTTATAGACGCGTTTCGAGATTTATCCCTCATCAGTATAGCTATGCTTAAGACTTTCAATACAAAAATATTTTTTTTAATTTTTATAAATTTCCTGTTATTTCATTTAGTTTGGTGAGAGAATAATTTGATCTGATGATGCATTTTGCATATAAATTATGCATAGAACAGTAAAGCTGTCGTGTAACTCAAATATCCATTGTATAATTCAATATCTGTCGGGGTATTAGCTCAAGAAGTAGTTATTTCAATGAATATTTGGAAACTTGTCTCAATGAGACTAACTTTTTGCAGAAAGTCGATATTAATTTTAATTCGTTTTTATATTTTGTAAATATTCTGCAAACTATTGACGAATTCACTTTTTCTTTATGTTAAATTTTCTTTATGATAAAATATTCACACTTTCAAGGAACACAATTTAAAAGCTCGTCGATATTTCACGAAACCTTTTGATATTAGGGTGTAATTCCATCTGAAATTCCAATTAGTTTGGGTTTCAAAGGTTTATCACAAAAATTCAATTTTCTATTAAATCCAACACAATTTCACTAATATTTTCTAATTCAACCCACGAAAATTCAATTTTCTATTAATTCCAAAACAATCCCACCAATATTTCCTAATCCAACCCACATGTTCTGTATTAGATTCACGCTGTGTAATAAAACTAGTAGCCCTCAACAAAAATAAAGTAAATTGGAACTTTACAGCCCTTTGTTTATCTTTAATAACCGTTAAATTTATGACAGGCCCAGAAACAGTAGACCGTATTCTTTTTATTTCACAGTATATTAATTATATCTTTAGTTGACTATTTTTTCTGTTATTGCCTATAAAAGGCTGCACATAAAAACCCTTATTATCATTATTATTACGCGGGGTTGATGAACTAACTTGACTTCTGGTGAGTTTAATTTAGGTTATACAGGGTGTTCGAGAAGTTTAAAATATACTGCTTAGGCGGAATTCTAAAGCAGTGTATTTTTAAATTCACTTGAAATCAATGTTTTATACGCGTGGCGCATGAAGTAAAATTTCGAGTTTAGAAAAGCCCCGTGAAAATTTGTCTCGGGTCGCCGCGCGACCCTCGACAAATTTTCTACGCGGGGCTTTTCTAAACTCGAAATTTTACTTCATGCTTAGTCTGGGAGTGGAAAACTCTCGTTCAAAGCTTCAAATTGAATTGGAATACGTATACTTAAATGAAAAACTCCGTGTATAAAAAACCAAAGACTTACACTTTATTTTGAAATTTAATTAGGGCGAGGACAGAGAGATGTATTCACAGCTTTTTCTAGTATCTACACAAAAAAAGTATTAAGGGGGGAAACTCATTTAGAAAACATTTTTTTAGCAAAAAATTTTTATTGCTTTAAACTACTTCTTATATATTTAAGAATGAACCCTTAAAAGCGTATGGCCATCCGGAACTTTTTTACAAATATATATCCATTTTAGTGAGTCCATGTCAGACGGCTGAAATACGTCTGTGGCGCGCTGACCGAAATTCACCTTTCAATTCAAATGCTTCTCCTGAAAAGTTGTGTTTTGGAAATCGCCGGAACATTTGGAGACCAGAGATTTGGTCGGAATTCATTGCGATTTCGTGGGCTGAATAGAGAATTCAATTCTCTACTTCGGTAACCTAATTATTTTCGTTTAATGTAACCAGAAGTAGTATTTTTTTTTAAAAATAAGTTAGAAAAAAAAACGCAAAAAAGTGATTTTTGTTTCAACTCGAAAATTTTTTATGAAAAAAATGTTTTTTCAACATACAATGAGGTCTCTGAAATGCGCTGTCATGTCAACTGTAAGGCCCTATTCTTTTTTTCTGTTTAAGTCACGATCCTGAATCTCCACAGAGGCCGACGCAAACCGCTACACACGAAACTCGAAATTTGCGCATGTAAATAAAACATGTGAAATAAAACATTTTCCAAATAATTTCTACACGGTTTTACACTTAAATACATGCCCAATAAGCTGCAAAAACAATGATATAGTTTCATTCATTTTCCTAGCCGCAATCCACTCCCAAAGTTACTCGAATTTTTCGGCTTCTAAATGAGTTTCTCCCCTTAAGAATACAATTTTAGTAGTATTACACTGAAAAAAGGAAATATTATTATTATTTTTAATGTTACCAATCGATAAATGATTGTGCAAAGGTAAAAAATGTGTAACAAGTTAAATTGAGAAATCTCTGGCTGATAAAATTGGATATTATATTTGACTTTGCACAGTGTATTTTTGGATAGTCGGGCGAATTAAAGTCCCCAATAATAGTAAAAGGTGTATACAATAATGACTTTTCTTCTAAATAATTGAGTATGTTTTCATAGGTTGTTGCTGGCGATTGTGGCGGAATGTATAAAACAATGAGATGCAATATTTTGTTTTTGATACTTATACGTGCACAGGCTATATCTGCTCCAAAATCCGTTCGAAGATTAATTTGTTCAGCATTTATATAACTTTCAAGAGGAATCGGAACACCACCTCCCCTGCCTACATGACGATCCGTCCTGAATACTTGATACGACGATGGAAATAGTTCGGCATCATTTAATAAGTCATTTGCCCAGGTTTCCGTTAAGAAAAATATGTCAATGTCTTCTGATTCTAATATGTTATGGTAGAATGTAAAAGTTTTATTGTTAAGTCAAATGTTTTGGTAGTAGAAATTCAGTCCTCTCTGGTTTTGGGCAGTTCTGAGTTTGCATAAAACTCTCGAATAATTATTAAATAAAAGAATTGAGTCTCCTTTCTTCACAGGATTTATTTAAAAATCGCAAATGTACATTTCGGTCACGATGTGACCATTATCAATGCTTAACTATTTACAAAAACAAACGAAAAATGTATACCATGGATACAGATTCAGATTATAATTACAATGTTTCGGGTGACTGGGATTAGAGCGCTGGGATCAATTCTAGAAAAGGATTTACTAATGGGCTTAAATCAAAGTTTAATAGCCTGTTTTCCACTTTTTTCATTTCTATTGCCTCTAAGGTATTATAATTCGAATCTGTATCCATGGTAAAAATTTTCCGTTTGTTTTTGTAAATAGTTAAGCATTGATAATGGTCACATCGTGACCGAAATGTACATTTGCGATTTTTAAATAAATCCTGTGAAGAAAGGAGACTCAATTCTTTTATTTAATAACTTCGTTCACCTTCACGTAACTCAACAATAATTTAATTCTCGAATAATTGTTTTCTTCAGTTCATTCTCTCGGGGTGTTAGGTCCGTATTTATTTATATTTTAGAGCAGTCATCATGATTTCTGAAATCTTTAGCATTACGTAGAATATTCTTCGCCACCTTTGAATCCTCAAACAAAAAACAAGATAAATTAAAATTCAAAACTATTTGAATTCGAGAAAATAAGCTTACGCTTCTTATAGTTTGCACACTTTAAATATAATATATAAAATTACAAAAAAACTATTCGTGAATATGCAAACAATGTCTTAATTAATAAGACAACTTAAGACGATAAATATCCATTGAAACAACTTCTTCCCGTGCAAATACACCTCCGGATATTGAATTATTCAATGAAATATTTAAAATCTTATTTAATTTGATTTGTTACAACGCTCTATTAAAGTAAATGTAACGTTTAGGTCAAATTTTCTTGAAACCAACTAACAAATACACATTTAAAATGAAAGGAGAATTAAAAAGAAAAAAAATCAAACATAACTTTAATTGGACGAGGGTTCGTGTCTTTCCGTTCAAGACCTAGCCTATACATTTTTCCAATGTTGGACCAATTTATTAATGGCGATATCTGCTTTACAATTCTTAAAACATTTGAACTCTCATTGTCTTTGTTTGTGTTCTCAGGAATATTTGTTATTATAATATTATATTATCTCCTTTTCTGTTCGTTAATTTCTAGTAATACCTCACCAAAAATATCTGAAACCTCTGAAGCCTCCGACGAGGAGGGAGTTTTTCTGTTTTTTAACTGTTCAATCTCTTATCTCATTCTGAAGACTGAGGATCATTTCTTTTAAGGAACCGATGTGTTCCGTAAGATCCGATGTACAACACCATTCACATGTCCATTTAATATTCTTCTTTGATCTTAAACATTTTGTTTCTGAATTGGATAAATTTGCACATGTAATACCAAATACACTTTTGCAAACATAGCAGGTTACGGCTGATATTTCATTTAGAGACGAAGTGCAACATGTACATAGCATATTGATTGTTTTAGCATGTTATGTAATTGAATTTGGATTGATTGAGTTACTTGAAGATAATTATAACTTTGAATAAAATACTTAGAAAGTATTGAAAAAGGTTCTAAGTATTTTATTTAAAGATGTAATTGAATATTTATTTTATGTAATTTAATAATAGGAAAAGGAAATGTAAAAAAGCACAATTAACAATTCTTCTGCACTGCACGGCCCGCCGTAGTGACTAATTTGAAACACACACAGGTTTCATAGGCCACGGATAATTGACAAAAGAGTACAAAGTGCAAGAAATGAGGAATAGTTTTGGTTTTATGCCAGCGTGATTTATTCTTTTAACCTAAGATCGCTAGAAAGTATGTTTAATTTTTGAATATTATACTTATTACGAATATTATATCGCTGTTTACAGCACTTATTGTTAAGTACCATGCGAGATATTATATTACGTAGGTATTAACAGTACCAATACCAATACAATCCAAGCAATTACTCGGAGCACAAACACACACGCCTGCTACACACCAAAATATTCTAATTATTAGATAATCAATTATTGAAATATATCGATATAATTGATTAAAGAAGTGCAGAATTTTATCTAAAATCAACTTAACTCTATAGTTGTTTGGCCGTTAATGAGATAATATTTTCAGTAAAGTATGGAAGAGGTCGCAAAATTATTCGAATATTTTATTATGGGTGCAAACCAGAATTGTTAAATATTTATTAATAATCCTTGTTTGCACCCATAATAAAATATCCGAATAATTTTGCGAATTCTTCCATACTTTAAATTCTTTACGTTTAAAATTTGTCTTACTTTAACATGATTTTTACGAACAGTGAATGTTCAAGCTGAACTAAAACTGAAAAAACTAGACCTAGATTTTCATGAAATGTATTGCGAATGGTAAAAAAACTAAGCTCTTTCAAAATATATAAAAATTCAAAAATAGCCCTTCGTCTGAAGGCAAATTTGTCTCACCTTAATATTAATATAATTTTCAAGGAAAATTATAACTATAAAAATTCCACTTGGATTTTTAAGAAATATCAATATTCTTTAGTGTAAACAATTTTGGAAATAAAACGGTTGTGTTTTTAGAAGTACTCATCACTGATTACGTTATTGGACTTAGCTGACTTGCCCTATGGTGAAACAAAGGAGGAAAGTCTCAAGGAATTACTAAAAGTTAACTTTCTCGCCTCAACAATCCTGTCAGAGGAGAGCATACTCGACAATCTCGGCCAAAGGCGAAAAAAAACAGATGGGCCATAAGCAGGTTTCAACCTTATAAGTCCGCTGGGATGTATGGAGTCTATTTCATCCTGCTACAGAAGGGCGTAGAGGAGCTGGTGCCGCATCTGTCAAAGATCTTCAAAGCCTGTCTGGCATGGGGACACGTACCAAGGGCGTGGCAAAGTGTAAGGATAATCCACTTGCCTAAGGTAGGTAGAATAGCAAATCTAACACCGAAGGCGTACAAAACCATCAGCCTATCTTCATTCCTACTAAAAACAATGGAGAGACTGGTTGACAGATACCTACGAGACGAGATACTGGGGAAAGGTCTCCTCAGTAATCGTCAGTACGCTTACGAGCCAGGAAAGTCCACGGACTCGGCGCTTGACGATCTAAACAGGCTCATCACAAAGTCAGTGGAGGACAAAGAGATATCTTTGGCCACATTCCTTGATATAGAAAGGGCGTTCAATAATGTCACAACCAACTCGCTTAGAGAGGCACAAGCAAGAAAAGGCGTCCCGCCAAGCCTCTGCCAATTGATAAGGGCTAACTTAGAGGAAAGGACAATCATATCCACTCTCGGAGGGCACACTATTGAAGCTAGAGCGGCGGAGGCTGCCCGCAGGGAGGGATACTATCTTCACTGCTAAGCTAAAGGGTATGGAAGAGGTCACAAAATTATTCGGATATTTTATTATGATTGCAAACTAGGATTGGTAATTATTTAATTTACTAAAAATATTACTCCATTAGCGGCCAAACAATTATAGAGTTAAGTAAATTTTAGTTAAACTCTTGTGGATGACTTACTAAGGAAACTGCCCGAAGAAGACATCAACTGCTTAGGGTATGCGGATGACTTAGCCATAGTCATGAGAGGCCGGTTCGCAGGAGTTATCTCACCACTGTCTGGTCAAGGGTTAGAGACATGGAAAAAACTTTTGAATGGCCTGACAGGGCCGCGTAAATGTTAAATGTTAAGCGTAGTGTTAAGAATGATTTATTGTTTTATTGTAGTGTTACCTAGAATGTATAAATAAGGTGGGGCAATGATGCCAAATAAAGGTTACTTTTGTTTAATCAAACTGGTGTACTGACGGCTTAAAGATAGATGAAGGAGTCGGAGCCGGAATATACAGCACAAAACCCGAGACAAAGATTTCAGTCAGTCTGGCGAGGGACACCACAGTATTCCAGGCAGAGGCGATCGCGGTTAACCTCTGCATTGGAGAGGCAAGACAACAAAAGTCGATCAATAGTTATTTTCTAGGACAGCCAAGCGCTGCTAAGGGCACTAAGCACCACACAGGTTGATTCCTAGCTAGTGTGGGACTGTGTAAGCGAAATGGGCGGTCGCAAAAAAGTGACAATGACCCATATCATTGTCACTTTTTTCAGGACACAAGGGTTTTCAACGGAACAATAAAGCAGACGAACTGGCCAAACAAGGCTCGTCAAGTGCATTCACCGGCTCGGAACTCTTCTGCGGAGACACAGACTTAAACTTGGTGGACGAACACACCAGGGCAGAGGCAGACGAAACAGTTTTTCAAAAAACAATCGCTGGCTTTTACGACCGATCTTCTCAACCAAGAGAGGAAAACGCTTGAGGCTATAGTACGTCTACTATCAGGACACTGTAGGCTCAACAAACACATGAGCAAAATAGGTCTCGCAGAGGATACAATATGTAGATTCTAGGATAAAAGGGATCCACAATAGATCTGCAAAGGTCGCAGTGGTACAGGCCAAGAAGCCACCCCTACAATTATCTAATCTAATCTTATCTAGGTGCAAACACACATAACAGTTTGTTTGGTTTTGATCTGGAAAGGTTTGTTAAATTTGAGTTTGAACAAATTTATAGTTTAGAATATATGGATACCTAATAGTTTAGCTATTGTGTCTTTTTAGTATATCTAATTGTAACTATGTTTAAGTTGCAATACATTATTTCAATCACGTTTTTATTAATTTTTACTAATATAATTTTCATTGGTTAATAATAATTATTAATTTTACTTATAATAAAAATATTACTTTGTTGTAAAATTTAAGTTGCAAGTTTGAAATAATTAAGATAACGATTGGTATCTCGTATGTTTTTAACTAGCTTAAGCAAATCGTGCCCCTGATGAGGTATTTTGTTTTTAATCCAACTTAACAATCCAAGTTTACAAAAGTTAAACGTACTTTGAATTTTCTATTTCTTTCCGTTTCTGTTTTGGTTTTCTTTTTTCTCTTGTAATGCGCATATATTTTAAACGGATAATTTCATTTGTGTGGTTCACGTTTAATATTCATATGTCTGTTCCCGATGACACGTTCCATATGCTTATAATTAGCATCTTTCCCTTTGATATCCGATGCTGAGTAATTTGTGCGTATAAATAAATCAGTTTCCCCTTTGACTCATGCAAGAAATTAAACAGATGTTGCTAGTGTAACTGGATATGCGTTAATTACAACTAAATGAGACGATGATTTACAAAAAGAACAATAACAAAAAGCCGAAGCGGACAAAAAAACGAGTGAAGTAAATCTAATTATTTTAACCTAAGAAAAAAATAATAGGGTAACACGTGTTTTCTGCTCACAGATTAAGTGTGAATACAGTTCATATATATCCAGTTAGCCAGTCACTGTATAAATTTGGTAATAGAATTTGGAGGCTGCATCCAGAAGCGAGAACAGTGATTGGCGTATCTATCCGTCTGTCTTATTAGTCCCCCCAATCTTGACCATAGTCTCTCTTTTTCTGTTCGATTTCCAGTTCTCCCATAAGCATTGGCTCCCCTTGGTATGAATAAGCAGACTAAGCATATCGTAGCTGTAATTCTAATACCTCGTAACCCATTTTTTTTTTGATTTTGCGGTTATTAACTATTTCCATAGTAAAAAGAATGCCCTGAATCGAGTAGAAAATACTTCGTAAGGTATAGAGCGATTAGTTGTTGTGCTGTAGCCTGACCTACTAACATTTAGTTTCCACTCGATTCAGTGCACTTTTTACTAAGGGAATAACTCATAACCCCAAAATCCAAAAAAAAAAATGGGTTACAAGCTATTAGAATTATACCAACGATATTATAATCAGGAATGCTTTTTTATAAGTAATTATCTATAGCGCACAACCTTATATATATCCATAATTCAAGATTTATCCACTCCAAATTTTCCATGTTTTCTTTATATGTATTATTATTAGTAATAGTTACACTATATTTTAGATATCATTATACATTTCTCTGTAATTGGAAGTAATTCTGTTGAGAAATAAAGCATTATTATTATTATTATTATTATTATTATAGTTGCATTTATTATTTTCGATAAGGTCGAGTCAATGTTGTTATTTTTAGTTGTCGACCCTTTCATCATCTTCATCAACCGCCAATCGGCCTAGAATCAACCCTTTACCTATCATCGACCCCCAAGGGGTCGGTACCGACCCCGTTGGCAAACGCTGCGTTATAAGATAACTTACTCAATTCCCACTTGCACCACTCGAGTTTGAAATCTGTCAACCCGATGCAGGTGCTGCAAGTTTGTTTCTTGAAATAATTATGTGGCGGCGTCACTGCGAGCAATAGATCAATCATACATGTACACTTCTGTGCAATAAAATTAACCACAAGTCTCATAACTATTTTTCACAATATTTTAGTTGTATAATTTGGGTCTGTGTTAATTGCCTAGCAGTAGTTTCAATAAACGATAAAGCACCATAACTTGAAAATAACACCTCCATTAAAACCAAAACTAAGACCTTTTGGAAAAAACGCACGTAATAAATACAATAAAGCCGAAATAGAAAAACCATCTTCTATTTTGGTTAGAATTTGAATTTTTGAATTGTTGTCTAAATGACGCAGCATTTTGACATTAAGGAAATTTGGCATATTTACATATTTTCGTAACTAGCAAACTCATCATGTCCGTTTTAAACAATAACATATTTTGTGTGCTTAATTTTATTGCACAGAAGTGTACGTTACAAAGACACAATACATTTAAATGCAATAGTTGAAACAGCAAACTGTTAGTTACAGCAGATGACTGCAATTTAAACGACCGCACGAATAAATAAAACATAGGTGTCGATGTCGGTTGGGTTATTAGCGGGCTGCTTAATTTACGATCGGCGCGGCCGAAAATTGTTTAACAAAAACGACTGCATTATTTATACCGGGACGCAGCAATTTATTAGGGTGTATCATCATAACGCAATATACGGAGAGAGGGAAGCGAGGAGGCAAAAATAGAAGTGGCCGTAATAAATATTCATGAGGGCATGTTCCCGCCATCAGGATCTCGCAGAGACATTTTTAACTAATACAAGATGGCGGTTATAGATTACTAGTGTCAGCTTGAATTTGCTTTCGGGGCCCTGTTTTATCGTCACTCCTTCCTCCTCCTCATCCTCATCCTTCCTTTCTGCATACATTTTTTTTACTCGCGCGCACACTCTGCTGTGCAGCCATTATTAATGCATGTGCAAATATTGTATTCCGCATTCATTTGCGAAATAGATTCCTTGAATAAATATTGAACATAGTTTAAATACGGAAAAAATAATACAGCATGAAAAAGAGATGAAAGGTAGAAAGGGTTAACCAGCAATTTTATTATAACGTATAATAGTAAAAATAGAAGGGAATACAGAACATCTTTCCTCTCATTCAAAGTGTTATAGTCAGAGAAACTAGGAATTCTAAAAAAAAAACTATTTTTTTAATCTGATTGGGCCAATAACGAGTCACACTTATGATGCACAACTAGTGAATGATTGACCTCAACTGAAGGTGAAAATCTACACACATACACAAAAGTTGAACTAAAATTCCAGTTACACCACTTTTAAGTCAGTGGCGTTACTGGAATTTTAGTTCAACTTTTGTCAATTCAAGATGTTATCATTCATAATTTAGTATATCAGAATCATATTATTTTGTATGAATAAATAATTGTAATAATTTAAACTATGCATAATTCATACGAATAATCCTTAAATTGATTATATTGTCAAACATATCAAACGATTGAACCATATCTATCTGTTGCTACGATTAGTGTATCGATTATTCTTATCACTTATCGTCAACAGACAGGGCCGGCGCTAGGATCATTGGAGCTCGCCTGCAAATCTAATTGAAACGCCCCTTAAAATAAAATCAGTTATTTTGTCACAAATATAAATGTTTTTCACTTTCGGATTCACACAAATTGTTTGATATTCAGACCATTTTTCAGCTAATACTTACGGATATCTATACTGAAAAGAAAAATTTCTTGTGTTAAAAAAACACAATTAAAACGGAATTATAGATTCCCGACCTTTTACAAATGTCAATAAGGTCAAACTTCTGAATAAATAATAAAATAGCAAACTACCAATGGTTGTTATAGAGCTAACCCAATGTGCTTCAAGGGCCAAAATCAATACTCATAAAAAGTTTCAAGGGACTTACTTGGTATTTTGATATTTTAATATTTATTCAGAAGTTTAACAGACTTTATTGACATTTGTCAAGTCAAGTCAAGTCAAGATATAATACAGGGAGTTTTTCTTTTGAGTAAACATATTCCAATTATGTGTTGTAGATTTTTAATATTCGTTGTTTTCTTAAACAAGGTCGATTTGAAGTTTAAAAGAGTGCTTTCTAATCCTAGGTTAAGCATGAAGTAAAATTTCGAGTTTAGAAAAGCCTGAAAATTTGGTTTGGTCGCGTAGCGCGAAGCGCGGATCGACCAAACCAAATTTTCAGGATTTTCTAAACTCGAAATTTTACTTCATGCGTCACGCGTATAAGACACTGATTACAAGCGAAGTTTACTCATTCATAATATTTCAGTGCTTTCAGTGTTTAATACGCGTGGCGCATGAAGTAAAATTTCGAGTTTAGAAAAGCCTGAAAATTTGATTTGGCCGCTTCGCGCTTCGCGCTACGCGACCAAACCAAATTTTCAGGCTTTTCTAAACTCGAAATTTTACTTCATGCGCCCCGCGTATATGACACTGATTTCAAGCGAAGTTTACTCGTTCACAATATTTCAGTGCTTTCAGTGTTTAATACGCGTGGCGCATGAAGTAAAATTTCGAGTTTAGAAAAGCCTGAAAATTTGGTTTGGCCGCTCCGCGCTTCGCGCTACGCGACCAAACCAAATTTTCAGGCTTTTCTAAACTCGAAATTTTACTTCATGCTTAGTCTGGGAGTGGAAAACATTCGTTTTAGGCTTCAAATTGAATTCTTTCAAAAAAAGCGTGTGCATATGTATACCTAATAGAAGATTCCCTATAAGTATTCTTAAAAGAACGTTTTCTGTATGTATAAGTACGAGTACACTTAGCATTGACATTAATTAATAATTTCAACAATAGACTAAATTTAAAAAAATATATAACTAATAAATGAGGCATGATACTAGTAGTTACAAAATGACACTTTAAAACACTTATAAATTGTAATCAAATATAGTTTTTTTTGGGGGGATTTGTTTATGCAGGAGCCTTTCAGTCAAGGTCTGTTTGTTATTTAATAATTAATCAAATATAGTTATAATCAGACAAGAAGAAATTACAGATTATTACATTGATCAAAATATTCTTTAAAGGAATAAAAAGGCATTTTGTGTTAAAAACTTTTTACACCACAGCTTAAGGGCTTTAATTTCTAAAAGTTGGATTCTGTCCGGGAGGACGTTAAAAAATGTTGCTCCATGATATTATTATTATTATTATTATTATGTCTTTATTTAATTTAAAGAAATACAATGTTTACAATTATCTTTTATACATTTCGCGTAGGCGAAGTTCAGGCAGGCCTAAGCCTGTTACTGCTCTTCCACTTAACCTACTACTTCCAAACTTAATAATTAATTCTATGTTTAGCGACTATTTATTATTAGACAAAATAAAATTTGAGACTTGCAACTTTAGTAACTTCAGAGTTCACCACGTAAGATTAGGATACGCACATTTGTTTTAAAATTATTTAAGCTGAGAGATTTCAGGTGTTCCGGAATTTTATTAAACGTTTTGTAAATGTTGTATGAAAATGACCTTTTAAAAAATGCGGTTTTATGTTGTGGAGGTGATATTAAACCCCGAAATCTAACATTGATGTTATGGACATCGGTGCGGAATACAATTCTACTGTATAGGTAAGGTGGAGTGCGTAAATTTATTATTTTAAAATAAAAAACTGCTGAATGTACTGCTCTCCTATCAGCCATCTTTATCCAATTTATCTCGTTAAATTTTTCTGAGATATGATCAAACTTTCGGATTCCAAAAATTAAACGAATGCATGAATTTTGTATCTTCTGTATTCGATCAGAAGTTACTTTATCTAGGCATGTATTATACACGGTGTCAGAAAAGTTAAAGTGACTTAACACCAAGGTATCACATAATATTTTTTTTGTGTGAATACTTAAAATATTTTTGTTTGCATAAATCATTCTGAGATTAGCGTAGGCTCTAGAGATGCATTTACTAATGTGTGACTTGAAGCGTAATTCCTCGTCAATAATTAGACCTAGATTTCGTATGGAGTTCGTGAAGGATATATCAGATCCATCTAATTTTATTTTAAGTAGGGATTTAGCGACCTCGCGTTTGTTTTTAGGACCAAACACTATTGCGGTAGTTTTCTTAGGGTTTATTTTAAGGGAGTGTTTGCTCGATATATACATCAGATTTGACAGGTCTTTATTTATATTATTGCTGGCGGTTTCAATGTCTTCTAATTTGAAAGAATATAATAACTGAGTATCGTCAGCATACAGATTACAAGTACAATGTTCGAGGCTTTTTGACAAAGATGATGTATATATCGAAAACAAAGTTGGTCCCAAAATTGAGCCCTGCGGTACACCAGCTACAGGAGTGGCATAGTCAGATCTCAGTTCATCAATTTTGACAAGTTGTTTCCTGTTGCACAGAAAGTCCTCTAACAAAACTAGTGCATGTGCACTGAGCCCTATATATTTTAGTATGGCAAGTAATAATTTGTGGTTAATAGTGTCAAACGCTTTACTATAATCTACTAAAATTAGACAAGTTAACTTGCCAGTGTCTGTAGCAGAGATTATATCATCAGTGACATTTAACAGTGATGTGGCGCAGCTATAGTTGGTTCTAAATCCTGATTGATTTGCTGGAAGTATATTGTTAGTTTCAATGAAGCTGGAAAGTTGTTGTTTCATGACTTGTTCGAGGACTTTAGAAAGTACGGGAAGTATGCTGATAGGTCTGAGATCACCAATCTCACATGGATTATGTATTTTCGGAATAAGGTTAACGGTGGCTATTTTCCAAGCATAGGGAAAGACTGATTGTTCTAAACAGCAGTTAACAATGTGGGTAATGTATGGAAGTATATAAGGACAACAGATCTTCAGCATGTGTATGGATAGACAATCCAAACCAATAGCGTTAGATGTGATGTCAGACAATATTTTGTTAATTAGATCTGGGCTTACTATTGTGAAAACAAATTGATCTTTGGTTCCAGGGCAAGTAGAATTATTGTAATAATTAAGTAGATCATTATCAGCTGTTGATTTTATTGAATTAGTAAGATATAGATTGGCATAGTTAGGGTCTTTTAGGTGGTCAGGAATATCATAATTTTTCTGTTTAACAATGCCATAGCTTTTAAAGTATTTCCATGTTAATTTAGGTTTGTTATTTATTATATATTGGAGGTAAGCTTTTTTTTCGCGGACAATTGCAGAATTTACATAGTTACGCCACTGTTTGTAATTGTTAAAATCGCTGGACAGTTTAGTTGATTTAAATTTCTTAAGAGCATTATCGCGTTTAGACATCATAAGTTTAATTGTACTAGTTAACCAGGGAGCAGGCTTCCTAGTTACCCGAGATGTTATTAAGGGCGCGTGAGTGTTAAATAGTATAATGAGTTTTTCATTCAACAGGGATACTTTATCGTCAATATTGTTGAGATATATTAAATTTTCGATACCTGAAGACTCTAAATCATTTTTAAATATACTATGATTTATGCCTTGTAGTTTTCGATAAGTAACAATTTTTTCTGATTTGACTTTATTAAACACAAGCCTACAAAAAATTAAATCGTGGTCAGCGATGTCATGTATTTTAGTGACACCTACTTCTATACAGTCACATTCGTTAGAAATCACGACTAGGTCAATTATTGACTCAGAATACGCAGTAATTCGTGTTGGTTGTTGTACAACTTGATGGAAACCGTATGTTTGAAAAAAATCATTTAAATGCCTAGTGTTGCTCGACTCGGTGTTTAACATATTAATGTTAAAATCGCCCAGGAAAAGTATATCATCACACTGAGGAAGGATTTGGCTAATAGAATTATCAAGTGATTCTATAAAATTAGTAATACCAGCTGTAGGAGGCTTATATATAACACCTATACAATATATTTTGTTAGCAAATTTGCACCGTATCCATAGTTGTTCTGAATTAATAATCGTGATAGGTGTTTGTTCAAATCTTACATTATTTTTAATATAGAATGCTACGCCGCCCCCACGTCTAATATTTCTGTCTTTATGTATAAACGTGTATCCATTAATTTTAACAATAGACTCATCTATTGAATTATTTAACCACGTCTCAGTAACAGCGATTATATCAAAATTATTAGATGTTATATGAACTCTAAAGTTACTCAAATTACATACTAATGATCGAACATTTATGTGACATACAGTTACTAAACTCATAAAACGAGAATACACTGTGTGTGTGTGCTATCTACAAATATATGATATTAAGTGAAGAGTAAATACTTAATAGTAAAAAATGTGAGAATTACAAAAAAGCCATTTATGAACATTAAAATAAAGCAATAACAACTTAAAAAGCTTAAAAACAACGCAAGAGATTATAATAAAACAAGACTGAAGTGAAATAATACAAAATTATTGCAAATTAAATAATTATTCATTTACAGGGTTTATAAAATAGAAGCGAAAAAATTAACAAAATAGTTTGTTATACTTTAGGCTGAGTATCCGTTTTCTTTAGAATTTCATCTATATGGCATTCTTAAAAAAATTTTTTTTTATAGTCTTGTCCGTTAGCTGTAGATTTTCCATATATGCAACTGTTAAACGACCATGCGTTGCTGGTTCCGAGTTGTCCCGCGCCAATTTTAAAAGATTATATCTTGTTGGTATCAGATCTTCAGTAATAACGATTCCAGATTTTTTTAATCGAAAGCGATTCTTTAGAATTGTGTTAGCAGACTCACGATGTGTAAAGCAGGCGATAACGGGTCGCGGCACGGCGTTAGTTTTATTTATACCAGACCGATAGCAAGCGGCTATACTCAAATCATCTTTGATGGATAATTTGTTTTTAAATAGATCATTGAGTTTTGTTTCTAGATGTTTGCCGTGGTCATTTGGAAGACCTAATATTCTAAGGTTTTTATTACGGGTTGATTGTTCCAACTGATCTATTCGCTTTTGTTGAAAAATACGCTCTTTATTTAAAGCAGATATATCTGATTCGAGTTTTTCGCATTTAGCGTGAAATTCGGTATTGACCTTCGAGATAATTTTTTCTAATACGGTCGATAGAAATTCATCGTCTTTAAACAATTCATTTAAAGTGTCCTTTATTACTACTTTGAGATCTGTAATCTGCTCTCTCGTAAGCGGCATCGTGCTGATTTTGGTACAGTATATGGATGTACTTACGTATGTGATGTAAGTTAATTTATAGTAATTAATTCACTCAGAAACTCGGGAAATATAACGTTAAATGCAGAGCACACAGAATGTAAACTACTCGCACGACATAGATATCGCGGCCTTATTTCCTTATTGCCACAATCATGATACATTTTACTACACTAATATTTTTCCATATTTCCCCTTACGTGTAAGATGCATTTCAAGATATACATACACAGGATTGTTAAGATTTCAAGATCAGTAAAACATTGTCTACACTCAGATCGGTAGCCTATCCCTGCTAAATCTCTAACAGACGTTGTAAACGAAAAATGTTCGCCAAAATAATTGAGTGACCGCACAGAATTATTCCGTAGGCCAAATGTAAATGGAAATATGCATAGTAAATATTTGTTAATATCTTGTAATGTCGATCTAGATAGATTTTTTAAGACGTATACTTGCCAAGAAAGTTTAGATTCTAACTGCTGTCCATGCTTTGCCCATGTTAATTTCGTGTCAATATGCATTCCTAGGAAATTTACAGCTTTATTTTCAGCTAACAAGTTTTAATTTTAATGTAAAATGTACCCATAATTAGTGTCTATGAAAATTAGGCTACCTATGGGGTTATTTACAACTCCTGCGTTAGTCTGTAATCCTCAAACACGGTATATATTGATCTGCATGTCCGTAAATTGTTATAATTGATAATGACACTCACACTGTCGAAACTTAAGTCGTAAAAATATTAATATGTAACACCTGTATATTTATAAGTTAATAAAAGTGGTAAAGAAACATAGTAATAGTTTTATTTAATTTTGATATGGATTACCACGTAGTAACGGTCAAAACCATCGTGGTGTCAAAAAATATTGTTTGTGTTTTATCGCTATTCACTATTAATCGATTGCTATCAAACCAGATATTAACAGAGTTTATGTCTTTCTGAAGTTTACTTTTAATATGTGCCATAGTCTTACCTTTGAACGAAATCGTGGTGTCATCGGCATACAGAAGTGTTTACCCATGTCGTAGTTGAAAAGGCATATCATTAATATATATTAAAAATAGAAGGGGACCTGATTTAGATCCCTGAGGAACCACATGAATAATATGTTTCTCCTTAGAATATATATTGTCAAAAAATACCTTTTGCATTGCATTTGCTAAATATGATGTTATAAGTTTAATTAATTTCTAACTTAACCCGCCGTAAAACATTTTTGAATCTAATTCTGGATGTTTAGTTTAAACACTTGGTTTGTTTTACTAACTCATATTTTCTCCGACTAGTTTCAACCATTGGTCATCTTCAAGGAGGATGTTATGATGTTATAAGCTTGCAACTGTGGGGGTTCAAGTTATAGAAGTACAGTTTTTGTAATAATATTGTAAGACTGACACAATCGAATGCTTTGCTTAGGTTTAGCAAGCAACTTTCAGAAGTTTCGTTATTCTCAAAGCAATCGATTGTAAAGTTTATAAATTCTATAACAACCTATATTGTAAATCTATTATTTCTAAAGCCATATTGTGCCTCTGTTGGTAAATTCTTATGTTCTAGGTAGTTTGACATTTGCTTGCATAAAAGAGAATCAAGCATTTTAGAGAGTATTGGGAGAATGGATATCGGGCGGTCATTATTTATGTCTAACTTGTTTCTTTTTTTAAATATTGGAATGCATCTGGCAATCTGGTAAATGGACCTATTAACAAATGTACAGCGTGTTTTATTACTTCTAAATTATAGTGATATATGTCCTTACTTGTTTTGTTTTAGAGTTTAAAGATTGTATTACGTATCAATATACCCGGATATCTCTTGAAAATGATATAAGCTATGGTCAGGTAATGTATAATTAGTGTTCAACATAAAGTTTATTGCATCTTGACCTGATTTTTGCAGTGAGCTTCTACTTCCTCACAAGTGAAAAAGTTATTAAATTCATCAAAGCTGATATTAACGTTATTGTTAGTCTTTTAGCTATTGTGCATTTTTGATTTCACTACGCTCTAAATAGCTTTTGATCTATTAGTAGAAGACATGATGTATGCTTAGTTGGCCTTTTGCTGTTCTTCTTCTAATTTGTTTTCATATATCATATTTAAAGAGTTATATGCTGAGTTAGTAAATTCGTTGTTATACATCTCTCTGATGCCTCAATGAAGCAGTTCTTGTTCTCTTAATTGTTTAAGTTTAGGTCCAAACCACTTTATGTTATTCTTTTTTGAAGCAAATTTTATTTCGCACATACGGCCCTTTCCCGTGGTGTAGAAATGCTGGATTCTATCTATTAAATGTTGTGTCAAACATTTTCTAATATTTTATAGAATACAAAATTTACCTAACTGCGTAATTAGCCTAACCGTTTGTGTTTTTACAAAATTACTGTGATCGATTTTAACATACATTCCGAGGTGATCAGAAATAATAATTAACGTGAAACGTCAAAAATATACGATTTCTTGCTAAATTTTGAACCAATTTTACTCTGAATGGAGTTCAAAATGACATTAAACGATAGAAAATATTTATGTAGCCCAAAAACAACAGAAAAACAAAACATGATATTGCTATTGTTTAGTAAGTAATTAAGAAATAAATTGGAGAAATAAATAACTTATAAAAACATATACTTACCTTATCTTCAATTTGGTTCTCATTAATCACTTGATGAAACATGTTTACAATATTGATAATATAATTATCAATATTTACTTACCCATAAACCAATATATTTATGTCAATTAAATGAATGAAAGAACTGATGACAATGAAATAAATTATTTTTTTTATTGAAATGATTGGTTAACTTTTAACAATTTAATTGAAACTACAACACTTTACACTCAAGCTATTTTTAGTTATGTAGTCTAAAAATAATAACAACTCTTTGAATATTAAGAAACTTTACACTATTTCGATATAATGGCCAAATAAGATCACAATTCTTATTTTCACTAAAACAAAAATACACTTGACATACGTTGTAAAAACGGACAAAGAAAGGTATACAGAACATCTTTTCTCTCATTCAAAGTGTTATAGTCTGGGAATCTGGGAGTTCTCAAACAAAACTATTTTTCACAACGAGTGAATGATTGACCTCAACTGAAGGTGGAAATCTACACACATACACAAAACTTGAACTAAAATTCCACTTTTAAATCAGTAGCGTAACTGGAATTTTAGTTAAGCTCTTGTCAAGTGAAGATTTTATCATTTATAATGTAGTATATCAGAATCATATTATTTTGTCTGAATAAATAATTGTAATAATTTAAACTATGCATAATTCATACGAATAATCCTCAAATTAATTATACTGTCAAACATATCAAACGATTGAACCGTATATATGGATGTATATAACGTGGGGGGAATTAAACATCTTTCCTCTGATTCAAAGTGTATAGTCTAGGAATCTAGGAATTCTTAAACAAAACTATTTTTTTAATTTGATTGGGCCATTAACGTGTCCCCTATTTGATGCACAACGAGTTTCATGAAAAAAATATATATGTAGCATAAAATTACAGTGGTATATTTTGTTAAACTGAAGCTTATAGAGTAACGCTGCAGATTTAACAACACAACATATATTTTTATCTTCATACTTTGATTTTTTTATTTTCGGAAAATTCTTATTTTCTTTACTTTACGAAAATCTCCCAACCCGTTCCCATTCTATAAAAGCACTGAATTTAGATGTAATGGCTTTAAAACAAAGCCATTAAAAGAAACGAAGAAGGAGAAAAAGCTAGAAATTCTAATTTACAATTTTAGAATTTGTATGAGTGCATACAAACAATGCACTTAAAAATTAGTAAAATGTGTAAATTTAGAAAATGTCCGCTGATTTTTGAAACAACTTATCACTGCGTTGAATACTTTGAACTAATAAGAAAGGATAAACCAAAAATTAATGTTATTTTTGATTTATATATTTAAAAATAACTTTAATTATTTACCCTTTATTATTAATAATAATAATAAAGAATAAATCATAACGTCATTTTTAATTTATTGATTCAAAAATTACTGTTTTTATGATTTATCCTTTATTATTATTATCAAAGAATAAATTATAACGTTATTTTGGATTTATTTATTCAAAAATAACTGTTGATTTTTCTCTCTATTATTAATAATAATTAAGGATAAATCATAACGTTATTTTTGATTTATCGTATATTATTATTACTTGTAGTAAATTATTGATGGTAAATGAAAAAAAATGAATAAGCTCCTTAAAATATTTCAGGAGTGCAAGTCTCACAGCTCCAAAAATATTTGAGATGCAACAACATGTACACTTGAAAAATTTTAATTGAGCAATGATTTGAAATTTAATTGGATAATTTATAAACAGGAGCTAGCAAAATATAACAGCAAAATCAAGTGTAGGGTGCTATTGAATTTCTTAAACGAGTTTTCTACTCCTTGATTTAGCATGAAGTAAATATTTCGAGTTTAAAAAAAGGCTGCAAAATTGGATTGGTCGCCTCGCGACCAATCCAAATTTTCTGGCTTTTCTAAACTCGAAATATTTACTTCATGCTTAACCGAGGAGTGGAGAACACTTGTTAAAGAACTTACAAAATTTACACCCTAAAATTTAGATGCTGTAAATTTTGGTAGGAATAATTCATAATTATCGAATTTTATATTTTAAACAATGCAACTGTGTAATTTGTCAAATTTAGAAACTTTACACTGAAAAAAAAATGTTACCAGTGCAAGATTTAAACAAAATTACGACGCTGACTCCAGCATCGGTATTTTTTTTAAATCTTGCACTGGTAAATTTTCTTTACAGTGTAAGGTTTCTAAAATTGGCAAATTACACAATTTTAATTTTGAAAACTACCTATCAATCTTTAATTAGCTTAGTTAATGAACAATTAATAAGCAACTAATTAACAATTAATCAATAACCAATTAATAATTAATGATTTAAAAATCAATTATTAATAAACAAAATAATAAAAATAAATAACTAATCTATTTTCTTTTTTTAAATAAAATATATTTATCTATATTATTTGGATTAATTTAATTGATATAAATTAATTTAAATATAGATAAATATATTTGATAATAAATAAAACACTGTTTATCACTTTGTTTGTATAACAATTGGTTTATTTGGTGACTATAGTTTCGATACTACACGTATCATTATCAAACCGTTAACGGTTTGATAATGATACGTGTAGTATCGAAACTATAGTCACCAAATAAACCAATTGTTATACAAACAAAGTGATAAACAGTGTTTTATTTATGTTCAACAATATATAACGAAGTAGAAGCCTCTATAATCAGTGAAATATATTTGACTTAAATTAAATTACTTATAGATTTATATATATATATATATATATATATATATATATATATGAACTGAACTGAAAGTGAAACTTTTAAGTCAGTAGCGTAACTGGGATTTTAGTAAAGCTCTTGTCAAATCAAGATTTTATTATTCATAATGTAGTATATCAGAATCATATTATTTTGTCTAAATAATTAATTGTAATAATTTAAGCTATGCATAATTTATACAAATAATCCTCAAATTAATTATATTGTCAAACATATCGAACGATCGAACCGTATATATGGATATTTATAGCGAGGGAAGGGGGAATTAAGCATCTTTCCTCTGATTCAAAGTGTATAGTCTAGGAATTCTCAAACAAAACTATTTTTTTTAATCTGATTGGGCCATTAACGTGTCGTCTGCATGATGCACAACGAGTGAATAATTGACCTTAACTGAAGGTGAAAATCTACACACATACACAAAAGTTGAACTATAATTGCACTTTTAAGTCACTAGCGTAACTGTAATTTTAGTTAAGCTCTTGTCAAGTGAAGATTTTATCATTCATAATGTAGGATATAAGAATCATATTATTTTGTCTAAATAAATAATTGTAATAATACTACTATGAATAATTCATACGAATAATCCTTAAATTAATTATATTGTCAAACATATCAAACGATTGAACCGTATATATGGATATATATAGCGTGGGGGGAATTAAACGCGATTTGCATATTGTTTGTTTTCGGCCTATAAATAAATCACTTCATATCGGGCCGGGGATTACGCAAGGAATCACTGATGATTATGATTAAAAGGTGGAAATAAAACTCAACAGGAAATGTAATTATTAATAACGCGATTCTTTACATAATCTACAACAAATTTGTCTTACAAAGACTAAATCAAACACTAATTGATCTAACACTTTTAGTAAATAACACACTTAGTTAAGAAATTGTTTGGTGTTGTAGGCGTTCACTTTGTGGTACATCTTAAATACACTTGTAAATAAAACACTTTTTACTTTGTTTAACCACTGGATCCAGTGGTTAAACAAAGTAACAAGTGTTTTATTTACAAGTGCACTTAGTTAAGATTTCACTGTTTATTGATTGACACTGCAATAATTGTTTCGCCACACAGTGGTATTTGGTATTGGCAATATATAAGCGTTAGTTTAAGTTTGTAATCTATTATTCATCTGCCTGATGAAGCCAGTGTGTAACGAAACAATTGTTGCAGTGTCAATCAATAAACAGTGAAATCTTAACTGAGTGTGTTATTTACTAAAAGTGTTGATGTAGAATTTCACCAAGTAACAGCCTCAACTATTCAATTATTAATTGATTTCATCTTTTTAAGACAAATTTGTTTGATTGCGTACAGAACAGCACTTTTAATGTTTTGGAGTATTTTACAAATAAGTATTGGCAATTTCATTTATACTTAATAATATATTAAATCACGAGAGTGATATGCAGCATATTAAATATGAGCAGATATGTAGCGCACGAGCCGCGTAGCGGCGAGTGCAGTATTCCGCGAGTATGTAATTGCCATACCACTCGAGAAACGTACGATACTTTACCTACGCCCTAACAAAAGAAACAATAAGCATGAAAGAACAACTAATTTATTCAATAATTTTTGATAGTATCATGACATTGATGAAAACTAAATTACTACTTGATCAATATACATCAAAGAAATGTCATTTGGTTGTGCGGTAATCAATCAGCTGTTCAGCTGTCAGCATGTAATATTCTTGTCAAAGTTATTACGTGCATGTGTAGGTAACGTTAATCATACGCGTCAAGATGACAGTGTGGTATTATGCGGTTACTAGATAGGGCGTAGGTAATAGTATATTACATAACGAGAGTGGTATGCAGCATATTACATATGAGCGCACGAGCCGCGCAGCGACGAGTGCAGTAACGTACGATACATACAAAACGTACGATACTTTACCTACGCCGTACCAAAATAAGCAACGAGCATGAAAGGACAACTTATTTATTGTAATAATTTTTAATAGTACCATGAAAATGATGAAAACTAAATTACTACTTGATCAATATTGAGCAATCTGTTGATATTTTTAATTGTAGTCTTACAGAATTTTCAAGCCAAATAGGTACGTTGTTGTAGGAGTGTACAAGTTACATCAATATTAATATTGTTATTGCGATTTATTGTTATTATTTCATTTGTGTTGTATTCTGTTTTAGTTTTTAATTTAATTTAATTCTTTTTTTTTATATTATTTGTTCATAATTAATTATTATTACATCTAAGTTAAAACTGCGCACTGTTAGTAGAATGTTTTTTTTATACCTTTTCCCTGTAATTTGATGTATTATCTGTTGGGAAATAAATAAATAAATAAATAAAATATACAAAGAATATAGCTGTACATTTTCAAACATTTGTTGTTTTTAAAAAGAGTTCAATTTGAAGCTTTAAACGAGTGTTTCCACTCCCAGACTAAGCATGAAGTAAAATTTCGAGTTTAGAAAAGCCCAGTGAAAATTTGTCGAGGGTCGCGCAGCGACCCGAGACAAATTTTCTGGGCTTTTCTAAACTCGAAATTTTACTTCATGCGCCACGCGCATAAAACACTGATTTCAAGTAAGGTTTAAATATACATAAAGGTCACAATATTTTAGTGTTTTATACGCGTGGCGCATGAAGTAAAATTTCGAGTTTAGAAAAGCCCAGAAAATTTGTCTCGGGTCGCTGCGCGACCCTCGACAAATTTTCACGGGGCTTTTCTAAACTCGAAATTTTACTTCATGCTTAGTCTGGGAGTGGAAAACACTTTATAGCTTAAAGCGTTAAAAGCTTTTAAAGCTTCGTTTAAAGCTTCAAATTGAACTCTTAAAAAGAAACAACGAATAACTAAAGATTTAAAGAAAATAAGCTGAATTTGGAATACGTATACTTTAAAGAATAACTCCTTGTACATCAAAGAAATGTCATTTGTTTGTACGGTAAGCAATCAGCTGTTCATCTGTCAGCATTTAATATACTTGTCAAAGTTATTACGTGCATGTGTACGTAATATCAATCATACTTGTCAAGATGACAGTGTGGTATGATGCGGTTACTAGAGATCACAATAGGTAAAATTAATTAATTACACTTACTGATTATGCATGATTAACAATTTCAACCTCTCGATTTCGCATTGTGCGAAACGTGAATTTTGGTCAAGCGCAAAGGAAATTTACAGCGCTTGCTGACTTTTACCATGAAATTTGATGATATATGCATGTGTGTATCGGAACTGTTATTATGTTCCTAATTCTAACGTTACGACCTTTCTGATATTCCGAATGTGAGCAGGCGATTATCGTATCTATTGCCGTTCCGATAACAATTAATGCATTATTCATGCGTGGTGCGCTTTGTATTGATAACTCGATAATTATTGTTCTGATACCGCGTTATTGAATATTAATTTAATAATTATAAAATACAAATTCCATTGTTTACTAATTTTCGTATTATAAGCCGAATTCTTCTTAATTGCAGAGTGAGCCCAATGCAATGAGGAACATTTTATGTTGAGTATAAATATTGCGATATACAGGGTTCGTTTACATATAAAATGATGATTTAAAAGAATCTAGTTATGTGAGATAAAAACTTTCTATTTATTATTAAAGTACACAAATAGGGATTTTATTTTTTTTAAATTACGTCATCCATATGTGATCCTTGACTATTTTTACACTGCTGCAACCTGGAGCGGAAATTTTCAATGACGGCCTCACAAGTGTTTCGTGAAATGTTTTGCATTTCCTCTCTAACATTTTCATTTAATTCCTCTAGGGACACTGGGTTGCTGTTGAAAATTTTACTTTTAAGGTATCCCCAAAGAAAGAAGTCCAGTGGGGATAAGTCCGGGCTACGAGGTGGCCAGTTAATGGCACCTCTTTTGGATATCAATGTTTGTCCAAAAATTTCGCGAACAGCACTTAATGAGTCGTTGGAAGTGTGGCATGTTGCCCCATCTTGCTAAAACCACGATCGTTGATTAAAACCATCGAAATCCTGTAACGCTGGTGAAAAAAAGTTCTGTAGCATGGCAATATACCGCTATGTATTCACTGTAACAGCATTTCTTCGGCGATGTTTAAAAGAGTATGGACCAATAATGCCTCTTGCTGACAAAGCTGCCCATACAGTAACCTTGGGTAAATGCAGAGGTTTTTGATGCTTCAATTTAAGATTAGTGTCCCTCCAATACCTGGAATTGTGCCTATTCACATTCCCATTTAGATGGAAGTGTGCCTCGTCTGAGAAAAAAATGTTGGTAAAGCTGGTGAACCTCTCTAACATTTAGTTTGAAAATTGGAGCCTGTGAGCGTGATCTTGAGGCCTTAATTCCCGTACCATTTGGATTTTGTACGGATGTAAATGTAAATCTTTGTGAAGAATATGAGTCAAAGATGTTCTGGGCATACCTAAGGCGTTAGACTGCTTCCGAGCAGAGGGTCCATGATTTTCACGAATAGACGCTCTTACACGCTCGACGTTTTCGGGATCTCTTGATGTTCTACGTCGGCCGGATCGTGGTTGATTCATTGTTGAACCTGTTGTGACGGCGTACTGCAGCTCTTAGTCGGAGGCGGCGTCGGGGTTCAAAAGAAAGCAACATTTAATAAAACAAAAAATGACTTTTGGGCGCCACTTGGTTTTATCACTTTACCTTTTTATGTTTATCCCTGTATAAACCAAGAAACTATAGGAATGAAAATGTAGTTAAAAGTATTAATAAAAAATATATTAATAAAAAATTACTTTAATAAATAATATCAAAAATATTGAAAATATAAATCAATTTAATTTTAACAAAAATAAACAATTAAATAATTAAAAAACGCAATAGAATTATATCGAGACACTTGAAATATCGAAACGCTTAAAATGAAAAACAAAACTATAATTATAATAAAAAATCGTTATTACATTAATTTCTCCACAACAATTATCGATTTATTAGGCGGCAAACACAACTAATAAGAAATAACCGTTATGTAATTAAAAACCTCTATCATAAATAACTAAGAAAATGTTTGATTATCAAAAATAAATAAACACGAGTAATTCATAAAAAATGACGTCATTTTCCTTTACATTAATATTACATAAAATATTCACTTTATTTTCTTAAGGCCGCATAATTAAACCTTCACCTTCTGTAAAATTGCATTCCTGATTCTCACTTCAATCATTTATTTTAATCTTAGAAACGCATTTCAAATTAAAAAAATAATATATAAATTTTATATGGATCTTCTAAACAAAAATTTCTTAACATTTCCCGACCTACTCAAAAATATAATATTACACGAATCAAAATTTAAAAAAACACTGCTTAATTAACTGAACTTGAAGTTGTATGACCCGAAACAAAACACAATCACTTATCTGAATTTCATCTGCCTTCACAGAATTATCTCCTTCCTCCTCACTTCAAAAATACTTCTTTTCTTCACTCCGCAACTACACACGTATCCAAATCTAGTAGCCGGAACCAATCAAAGCAGTAAGTAGGTCCATCGGTAGATAGAATCGGTTTACCCCCTCTCGGAAAATAATCCGCTCGGAAAAATTCCAAACCCACACCGAAATCGGAAATTTAATTAAATTCAGTCAATTCACTTCCAAAACTTGACTGAATAAACGGGGCCTAAAAGCGAATTTTAGTCTTAGTAAAATGAAAAAAACAACCAGAGAAAAAAAACCCAAGAGGACATGAAAAATACATATTAGAAGAACAATATTATCTACTACCTTTAGATATAATGCGGCCTCTCTCAGATTTATTATAACTTATCAAACTAGTCGAAAGATCACACAGATGATTTCAAAAATTTCAGAACACCGCACACAGCACGTGTCTTTTATTCCACCCGAGCACACAGCTCCTCACCGGTGAACACACAGAATTCAATTCCTCAATCACCTAATTAATCTAATTTAACGCCCTCTATTCAAATTGGAAAATTGTTGGTAATTTCGACTTATCGAATATTAAGACTCCGCTACACTAACGGATCATCCTTGCCTTTCAGTCTCACAGAAAGTGACAGTTATGCTCGAAGAATTACTAATCACAACCTCCGCCGACTACCAACTTCTTATTTAGTATTAAAACATATAAATTATTCTATGCGTCTTGCCAGAAATCCGTGAATTCATTTCGCTACGAAATCGCAGATGTGTGACTGCTCCTTATCAGCGAGTTGCCAACCGTTGCCTGTAAAAGTGACAATTAACCAACAAATCGGTAAAGCTGAATTAAGTTAGGTGAACCGTTTCTTTATAAGGAGTTACGTAACAAGTAAATAGCATGACGGAACCCTAAACACTGCTACATCACACCGCCCTTCCCATTTAAGGATTCGTTGTAAAAAGAGAAAAATGTGTTAAATTTATCGAAGCAAAAATATCCGTTTGTTTACATTTTTGTGATACTTGGGTTGCCGATAATAAATTTCGGTTTTTGAATTTAATTTAATTTAATTATTTTATATATCACTTATTTTGTTATTTAACCACTATTTTTAGGATAAAACAGGATAATGAAAAACGCGAACGTTACACTGTCTCCTCAAACTTCTGTACCCATTTTCGAATCAATTGAATCGATGGAGCTTCATTTTTACGCCGTATGTTGTAATGAGCGCAAAATTTTCGTTGCGCTAGAGTAAAAGAATCGTTCTTGCGGTTGTACTCGCGTACAAAGAACGCACGCTGTTTATCGCTGAACGACGCCATGGTACTGAATTCCCATTGGCTGCTCCTGCGCTTCGTAACCCCTCCGTCCTTCCCCGCCGTCGCTGCTCGATGCAGCTACCGATTCAAATTTAAACAGACTTTTTGCCCACCCTGTATGTTCGAAATTCTATTAAAAAATCGGCCCAACAGCTGGCAGAACAGCGGACTGTTAAATGAATCTTGAGCTCGAACAATATTATTTTTTACACCTGGATTTTATAGCATAGGAAAGTTCTTAAATCTTTTACTTAGCTGGACAATCTATCTCACTTTCAGGTTGAAAAGGGTTATCAGAAAAATACACATCAACAAGTTTTAATCTATTTATTAACCAACAGTTCAAATGCAATTAAGAGAAAAAATGCCCGAAAAATGGTTTTAATATTTTATTTAGTATTTCCACAAATCAATAAATGTAGGAAAAAATGTAGTTTTATTATTTCTATGAAAAGTTCAACATATAAAATAATTATGTTAATATTCTTTTAGATTCAACAAATATATTCAAATTAACAATTTTAACAATAAAAAATATAAATTCTCTTAAAAATTTAAAAATAAAATTCAGTCTTTTAGACAAATTAAAAACATAATCAATAATTCTCCGCGTGGCAAACAACAAATAACACTTCAAGTGGTAGTTTTATAAACATTAAAAATAAGGGTTTTCTTCTTTATTTAGTTACAGGTCTTAAACTCAAACGGATTCACCGCGTTTACATTAAAAATAGTACAAATTAATATAACACATGAAAGTGTTAGCGTAGATACTCACTTGTATCCTTTTTGTGAAAATCCTCGCTAACCTAACCACCTTAGTAAAATTAAAAATGATTCTGTCTTGTCAGTCGCAAATTTAGTTTAGATTGATCAAAGCACTCGTAAGGTAAAAATAATGAAGCCAAGAATTCTCTAATTCCACAAGGCTCCTCGCGTTCATAGAAAATTCCTAATGTAATTGACTAGAGCAGGGGTCTCCAAACTACGGCCCGAGGGCCACATCCGGCCCGCGGACAGATTTTGTCCGGCCCGCGGAGAGCTAACATACTTGAAAACTCATATTTTTATAGCAAATTAAATTTAGTTTACTGAAGTATTCTAATTTTAAAGGCTTATTGTTATGGGTTTGGCCCTCGGAACTTACTGGAGTAATCAGTATGGCCCTAAGGCTGGAAAGTTTGGAGACCCAGGGACTAGAGTAAAAGCTAAAATGCAAATATTTCCACAAGGTTCCTCGCGTTGCATTAAAACTAATACTCTAAATCAAAACAATCGAAAGGTAAAGTAAGGAAGCCAAGAATTCCCTAATTCCGCAAGGCTCCTCGCGTTCATAGAGAATTCCTAATGTGCTTGACTAGAGTAAAAGCTATAATGCAAGGCTCCTCGCGCTGCATTAAAACTAATACTCTAAATCAAAACACTCTATAAGGAGATGGTTAAATATTTAGAGTGTGAACTCTGAGAGTGCAAAATTAATTTAACCTGACAAAATCAAAGTGTAACGGTTAAAGTCCACGATTAAAATGAAGAAATTAAGTTAAATAAAATACGAAAATTAAAAGGTTTTTACCGTGTGTGGTGGTGGACTCCAAACTAAACTCACTCTCTCTACGAACTAGTCGGAATTAAATTACAAAATTAGACTAAGTGTTAAAAGTTTTAAATGTTGAAAATTGTACTGAGTCCGGTTAGAGAGAGTTTCGTTTTGAGTCTGTTGCAGCTGGTGGAGTTTCTAAGGCGAGCGAGAATTCTGCTGAATTAGAGCGTGTCCGGCGCTTTTATGACCGGCCGCAGCGGTGGGGACATGCTACGAGTCGAGTGGGAGAAACGCGCGCGCCGCTCCGACTCGCCTAGCGCACAACCACGTGGACACTGCGTGCACGCCGCATGAACGCCGCATGAACGCCGCATGAACGCCGCATGAACGCCAGATGTTCACTTTGTACTATAAAAAATTGATCTTAAATTGATAAAATTATAATAACAATAAAATTAACTCTTTGCAAATGAACAGAAATAAAACGATTTAAATTTATAGGAAAATGCTTAGAATTAAACGCAATTTTGAACACTGTATATTCGTAGGCTTAAAATTAAATTTAGACTTGATAATGGCACTCGCACTGTCGAAACGTAAGTCGTAAAAATATTTATATGTAACACCTGTCTATATATAAAATAATTAAAGTGGTAAAAAACATAGTAATAGTTTCATTTAATTTTGATATGGATTACCACGTAGTAACAGTCAAAACCATCGTGATGTTAAGTTATTCATGCGTTCGTTGTTTTGGAAAGTTGATCAATTTGAAGCTTATCACTTCTTGATTAAGCATAAAGTATAATCGTATGTAAAATAAAATAAAACCTCTAGGGTGCCATAAAATATATTGTAGGTTGGCAACTCTTGAATTATACATTGCAATTTTTATGTCTGACGTTTTATATGACAATTCCTATAGCGTCTAGCCAACTTAACTTAAAAAAAGATTAAATCATGGCACTCTAGCGGTTTTTTTTTTTATTGAACATACGATATGTTGAGTTTAGAAAAGCCTGAAAAATGTTTTAGTCACTACTCGATGCGGAGCGACCAAACCAAATGTTCGGGCTTTTCTAAACATAAAATTTTACTTCATGCGCCACGCGCTAAAACACTCAAATACTGGAAAGTTCGCTATATGCTACTAAAGCAGTATACTACAGACGTATATTTTAAACTTCACTTAAGACCAGTGTTTTATACGCGTGGCGCATGAAGTAAAATTTCGAGTTTAGAAAAGCCCAGAAAATTTGTCTCGGGTCGCTGCGCGACCCTCGACAAATTTTCACGGGGCTTTTCTAAACTCGAAATTTTACTTCATGCTTAGTCTGGGAGTGGAAAACACTCGTTTAAAGCTTCAAATTGAACTTTTACATAAAGCGTATACATTACAAAAAAAGTTACCTGTATTTATCTGTAATATCCCGGCGCCTTCACCATAACGTTTAATGATAATAAATAAATATTTGTCAATCTCCTTCATTTTTTAAGTTTGTTGTCTTTCTATTGGTAAACAGATCATTTCAGCAAAGTCTTGCTTTCAACCCGAGGAGTGGCGAGATATATAAATAGAGAATGGAGATCCTGCGAATTTGTAAAAGAAAACGGTGGCACGTTTCCGATGTTTGTTCAGTATTTTCCACGATTTGTTCTCGGATTCTAAATCCATTAACTATTTTAAGGCGGTCTTCTCGTTCCTTTGTGTCCGATATTTGTTTAGGCCTTCTCTCTTTGCTCTTGTCAGTTCCTCACTTCCCTTTGATTTTTGTGCTGTGGCCTGTGTTTGTCTTGGATTGTTTATATTTTCTCAGCGCCAGGTATATATTATACATATACACATAAAAAGTGTACACTGTACATACATAACGATCACCCAATGCCCACGCCTCAACATACAAATATATCGTATGTTCAATAATAAAAAAAACTCTTGAGTGCCATGATTTAATCTTTTTCTAAATTTAAGGTAGCTACACGCTTTAGGAATTGTCATGTAAAACGTCAGACATAATAATTATAATGTATAATTTCAGAGTTGCCAACCTACAATTTATTCCATGGCACTTTAGAAGTTTTATTTTATTGAACGTACGATATTTACACATTTATTAATCTAAACATTGAAAGCCACTCATTTTTGTTTTTTAGGCTTTTCTAAACTCGAAATTGTTCTTTTGAGTATACACATACCAATTGTATGCCGTAAATCTTCAGATATTCGTGGTTTTACTAGAAGAGTTTAATTTGAAACTTTAAGCGAGTGTTTTCCACTCCCAGGTTAAGCATGAAGTAAAATTTCGAGTTTAAAAAAGCCTGAAAATTTGGTTTGGTCGCGTAGCGCGAAGCGCGGAGCGGCCAAACCAAATTTTCAGGCTTTTTTAAACTCGAAATTTTACTTCATGCGCCACGCGTATAAGACACTGATTTCCGTTAAATTTTACCTGTTCACAATATTTTCGTGTTATCAGTGTTTAATACGCGTGGCGCATGAAGTAAAATTTCGAGTTTAGAAAAGCCTGAAAATTTGGTTTGGTCGCTCCGCGCTTCGCGCTACGCGACCAAACCAAATTTTCAGGCTTTTCTAAACTCGAAATTTTACTTCATGCTTAACCTGGGAGTGGAAAGCACTTGTTTAAAGTTTCAAATTGAACTCTTTTAGTAAAACAACGACTATCAGAAGATTTACAGCATACAATTGGTATATGTATACTTAAAATAAAAATTTCGAGTTTAAAAAAGCCAAAATAGAAAAATGAGTGGTAAATTTCGAGTTTAGAAAAGTCTAAAATACCAAACCAAATTTTTAGGCTTTTCTTAATTCGAAATTTTACTTTATGCGCCATGCAATCTGGGAGTAGAAAACACTCGTTTAAAGCTTCAAATTGATACCTTTTAGAAAATAGCGTATGCATATGCACACTTGAAAAATTCCCTATATGTCAAGTCATTCTGTGATTGTAAATTTGGTTGCCAGTATTTCTAATATCAATGCGTGTTTGTAAATTTGGTTGCATCTACTTGTAACATCACTAGGGATTTGTAAATATAGTTGCCTGTATTTTTAATGTCAATACGTACGTGTAAATTCAATTGCCTATACCTGCAATGTTAATAAGTGCTTATAAATGTATTTATTTATTAGTTTTCTTAGAATGTGATGTTAAATTTAAGTTATTTTTTCTATGGTATGAGCTTAGAGGAAGACCAATCACAGCAATAGGTTTACACCGAATGCTGTGAATGATCTAAGTCCCTTTGACAGATGCATCAGATATATATTGTTAAGTCAGTTTTCTTTTGTAGTTATGTTTATATCATTGTATATATGCAATTTGTCAATAAATGATTTATTATTATTATTATTTAATTTTAGGTTTTGCCTATATTTCTATTGTGAATATTTAAATGCTTGTACCGGGTGGGCAAATAAGCGAGGTAAGCGGCTGTATCTCAGAAACTATTGATCGTAGAGAGTTACGGTAAAAAATGTTATAGGTAAAGTGGGCAAGGGAAAATGCTGGAAATTATTTTCAAGTTTCCAAGATGGCCGCCAGTGGGCGTTTCCACCATCTTGAATTACATAAAGTTACGTTTTTCGCGATTTTCCCCAATGAATGTAACAAAAAAGTATTTGCGTTTTAATGCTAACCTAAAATGGAACATTTTGTGTAAAAACAATTTTTCTCTATCTTTCGAAATAAAGTGGTGGGAGGTATTTGAATGTTGTTTTAAATTATCTTCGAAACGGTTTAATGGATTTGGATAAATTTGGTGTCATTGAAAAGAGCATTTCTTGGGCTTTTAGGTTTCTCGTAATCATGACAGTTGTGACCTACACGGCCGCCGATAGAGGGCGTTATTCGATATTATAACCAAAATATTGGATTTTCTCAAAAAATTTAAATGCGATGATATGACTTTTTTTAGACTAGGAAATAGACAAATGACCAACCAATAAGCCTGCGCAAACCGCATCTTAATATCTTCATTATTAAGATTATTATTATTATTATTAGATATTAAGATGCGGTTTGCGCAGGCTTATTGGTTGGTCATTTGTCTATTTTTTAGTCCAAAAAATATCATATCATCGCATTTAATTTTTTTGAGAAAATCCAATATTTTGGTTATAATATCGAATAAAGCCCTCTATCGGCGGTCGTGTGTCACAACTGTCATAATTATGAGAAACGTAAAAGCCCAAGAAATGCTCTTTTCAATGATACCAAATTTATCCAAATCCATTAAGGCGTTTTGAAGTTACAGGCATTTATTTAAAACAACATTCAAATACCATCCACCACTTTATTTTGAAAGATTGAGAAAAATTGTTTTTACAAAACATGTTCCACTTTAAGTTAACATTAAAACGCAAATACTTTTTTGTTATATTCATTGGGGAAAATCGCGAGAAACGTAACTTTATGTAATTCAAGATGGTGGACCGCCCACTGACAGCCATCTTGGAAACTTGAAAATAATTTCCAGCATTTTTACTTGCCCACTTTACCTATAACATTTTTTACCGTAACTTTCTACGATCGTTAGTTTCTGAGATACAGCCGCTTACCTCGCTTATTTGCCCACCCGGTACAGGGGGTTGCATGTTTTTTGTATTCTCAATACATGTTTGTAAGTTTGGTTGTCTATACTAATAATGTCAATAAGTACTTGTAAATTTAGTATTCTCAATACATGCTTGTAAATTTGGTTGTCTATACTGGTAATGTCAATAAGTGCTTGTAAATTTGGTTGTTTGCATTTTTAATCACAATACGTGCTTGCAAATTTGGTTCGTTGTACTTATAACGCCACTAGGGGGTTGCAAATGTAGTTGCTTCTATTTATAATGTCAATACAACGTCATATAAATGCAGGTGTAATGTTTATTCACAAATTAATATCAGGTATAATAATCTGTCTATACCTTTTAAGTTTAATTAACTTTCATGTTCCAAGTCGCCTATTACAGAACACCAAGCCATTTTATCAACAAATGTTCAGAACTATTGCACTAAACTCGGTATCAACAGGATTAATTGCAACAATATTAATGTTGCCATTTTTAGTAGAAACTTGAAAAATCGACACTCATTTTTACTTAAACAATAGTAAAAATTATTGTGTATTGTTAATTTGTAGCTTGTATATGTATTGTATATGTATATGTTAATTTGCAGCTTGTAAAATGTTTTTAGATTTGGACTTGATTGAATTTACGTAATTTTCTTAGTTTTAAGAATTTTGAATTATACTATTTTGTTGTGTATGGATCCCGTTAATAAATAAATAAACCCGTGCTTGTAAATTAATTGCCTGTTTTTTTTATCTCAACACGCGCTTGTAAATTTGTTTGCCTGTATTTCTAATGTCCATACGTGGTTGTAAATATGGTTGCCTATACTTACAAGTCAATGTGTGCTTGTACATTTGTTTGTAATGAAAATACGTGCTTGTAATTTTGTATGTCTATATTTCTATTGTGAATACATGCTTGTAAATTGGATTGCCTGTTTTTGCATTCTCAATACGTGTTTGCAAATTTGGTTGTCTATACTGGTAATATCAATAAGTGCTTGTATATATGGTTGCCTGTATTTCTAATGCTTTTAAATTGGGTTCCATTTACTTGTAACGTCATAATTTTTTGAATTAATTTCTCATCTGGCACTTACCGAAACATCTTAGAATATGTAATGTTATTTAAATTTAATAATGACATTTATAAGCACTTATTGACATTGCATATATAGGCAATTGGCTTTACAAGCATTTATTGACATAACGTTACAATATGTAGTTATTTAAATTAAAAAGCACTTGGTATTGCTTTACAAATTAAAACTGTCTACGTTTTACATTCCTTTGAAAATGTTTTAACAATCCGAAACTACTCGGAATAAAGTTTTAATTTGTGAAACAATACCATGTGTTTTTTAATTTAAATAACTACATATTGAAACGTTTTGTCAATAAATGCTTGTAAAGCCAATTGCCTATATTTGCAATGCCAATATGTGCTTGTACATTTTATTATTATTATTATTGTAAGCGTCACCACGTTTTAATCCACATAAGTTAATGACTGACAGGTATTTCTATGTTCATAGCACTTTATTAAAGTGATATTACACATAGAAATATTTTTAAGTCATAATTGCTTGTAAATTTGTTTGCCTGTATTTCTAGTGTCAACACGTGCTTGTAGATTTGTTTGCCTGTATTTGTAATGTCAAAAGGTAAATGTAAATGCGGCTGCCTTTACTTGCAAGCTTATGGGTGCTTGTACACTTCTGTGCAATAGAATTAAGAACACAAAATATGTTATAGTTAAAGCGGACATCATAAGTTTCCTAGTTGCGTAAATATGTTATTTTTGTGTAAATGGCTTCCGTTGATTTGACAAATAAATAATTTTTTTAACGTCAAAATGCTACATCATTTAGACAACAATTTAAAAATTCGAATTCTAACTAAAATAGAAGATGGTTTTTCAATTAGACAAATTGTTCGATTGGAGAACATCAGTAAAGACGTGTTATACTGTTTTATTATTTATTGAAACTGCTGCTAGGCAATTAATAATAATAATAATAATAATTCTTTGTTAACGGACAAGCCATTTACAATGTAGAGCCAAAAACATATAACTAAAATGTAAGACAGACCCGAATTATACAACTACAATATTGTGAAAAATAGTTATAAGACTTGTGCTTAATTTTATGGCACAGACGTGTATATTAAGTTGCCTTGACTTATAATGTGAAAACGTGCTTTTTTGGTTGTCTATACTTTAATTGTGAATACATGGTTGTAAATTAGATTGCCTGTTTTTTGTATTCTCAATACGTGCTTGTAAATTTGGCTGTCTGTATTGGCAACGTCAATATGTGCTTGTAAATTTGGTTGCCTGTATTTATAATGTCAATACCTGCTTGTAAATTTGGTTCCATTTACTTGTCACGTCACAAAAGGTTTTAAATTTAGTTGCCTGTATTTTTAATGTCAATATGTCTTTGTCTACTTTCAATGTTAATAAGTGCCCGTAAATTACAATATTAGTACTGCATTTAGCGTTATTACGTAGTAATTTATATTAATTAATGACTAAGGAGTATTTCTATGTTTTATACCACTTTATTAGAGTGGTTAGTATTAAACATAGAATTACTCTTTAGTCATTAATCCTCGCAAATGTGTTTGCCTGTACTTCTAATGCAACACGTGCTTGTAAATTTCGTTGCCTAATAAATACGGTTGACTATACTTGCAAGTTAATAGGTGCTTGTAGATTTGGTTGCCTATAGTTGCAGTGTGAATATGTGCTTGTAATTATGTTTGCTTGTATTTCTAATATGAAAACATTGAGTTCCTCTTTTTATATCCTCAATACGTGTTTGTGAATTTGCTTGTAAAATTAGTTGCTTACACGTGTAATGTCAATACATTCTTGTAAACGTAGTTGCCTATATCCCAGCAGCTAGAACAAACTTACTACTCAGAGCGCCAATTACACATATATCTCGTAATTCAAATATTTTGTATAAAGATATATTTGCAGGAGTCTAATATTAGTTTAGTCTACTAAATTGTGTTTTCTTTATTATAGTATTGAATTATATATATTTTTTATTTTGAAGTTATATGTATCTTTGTGATTTTATTCTTTATGGAATGTTTCCGTTGAATAATAAAGATTTTGATTAATATTACTATTATATTGGTAATGTCACTGTGCTTGTTAATCGGGTTGCATTTTTTTTTAGTATTGCCAATGGGTGCCTGTAAATTTAGTTGCCTGCTGTCTCTATTCAGATCTTTATTAACTAAGCAACCCAGTGTGCATTTCCCATCACAAACACAGCACTGTGGATTCATTAAAGTGGCAACGTAATGTACATTCGACAGCATTAACAGAGTAGGTTTTTTGAAATGGTTTAAAATGTTAAAACTAGTTTGAATAAAGAGCAAAAACTCAGAGTCCCATCAAAACATATAGGTATTTAGATAACTGCATTCACTTGAGAACATGTTTTTTGTTTAACCCTGTATACCTGTAATGAGAATACGTGCTTGTAATTCTGTGCACCTATATCTCTAAATTAATTAACTGTGGTATTGCTTTGTGATTTATATTAAATTGCCCATCTAAATGGAGAAGATTTTTAAAGGTAGTCTTTTATTCCAGTACTTTTAAAACCCCCTATATATCTAGCTATGCAACCCAATATACATTAATTAATAATTGTATAACTAAATATACAGAGAGTTTTATGTAACATCGAACATTTTCATCCAATACACTTAGACACCTTTATTTTTAAGTTATGTGTAAATTGGATTGCTTATATGACCATTACGAATTGTAGCCAATCAATCGCAATTAATGCCTCACCTTGTACATACAGGGAGTTTTTCTTTCAAGTATGCATGACCCAATTACAGCGCATATGCCGTAAATCTTTAGATAACTGTTGTTTTTTTTTTTAAAATAAGTTTAATTTAAAACTTAAAATGAGTGTGATCCACTCCCAGACTAAACATGAAGTAAAATTTCGAGTTTAGAAAAGCCTGAAAATTTGGTTTGGTCGCGTAGCGCGAAGCGCGGAGCGGCCAAACCAAATTTTCAGGCTTTTCTAAACTCGAAATTTTACTTCATGCACCACCGGTACAAAACATTGACATATTACGAAGTTTAAAACACACCGCTAAGCTTTACATTGCATCAGTGTTCTGTACCGGTGGCGCATGAAGTAAAATTTCGAGTTTAGAAAAGCCAAAAAATTTGGTTTGGCCGCTCCGCGCTTCGCGCTACGCGACCAAACCAAATTTTCAGGCTTTTCTAAACTCGAAATTTTACTTCATGCTTAACCTGGGAGTGGAAAACACTCGTTTAAAGCTTGAAATTAAATTGTTTTAATAAACCGAGCGTCGCAAATGTACAACGTATGTTTATGTATACTTAAAAGAAAAATTCTCGTTATGAACATGTTCGGTGTTACATAAAACTCTCTGTATATATATTACTCTTTCATGTTCTAGGTTAAATAAACATTCCCTTTGTTTAAAAAAATCTGCAGTAGATATGTAATATTTCTAAATAAATTGATAAAATCTGCTTAATTACCCGCAACCCATCATTGTGTTTATTTTAAATTTAGAATCTAGGATAATAATGGGGAGATGAGGAAAAAGATAACGAGCGGTATTATCCGAGCCCATTTAGAATAATTGTCGGCACGAGTCAGTAAACATTTTTAAAGTCCCACTAATAGACACGGTGATAAATCTACCCTTCCTAAAATTAGAAGTGGATGACGTATAGAGTCGGTGAGCGTTTCTTTTCATCTGTTTGTTGCGGTGAGTCTTTGTGAAGAGACAAACAAAACAACAATAGAAAGAGACGAGATCGAAATCAACATATAACAAAGTTACACTTTGTGAATAGTAAACAGAAAACTGGATTAATTTTGGTCAAAGATTATTAATAGAAGGGAATAAAACTAACAGAAAATATACGAGATGAGAATCAACATAAGTAACAAATTAACTACATTCAGATTGGTTAACCCATCAGCCGCCATTGGTGCATAAACGCAACATTATTAATTTTATGTTAATTAATTATTAAATTACTAAATAAGTTAATTTAATTTTTTATATTATTTGACTTGCCTTGAAAATGTATAAAGAATAACGTAAATATTTTGTTATTTAAATATCTCGATTATTACTCATTTAAAAAAAATGTTTTCAGTGTATTTCTAACTTCACAATATTTCAGTGTTTCATACGCGGGGCGCATGAAGTAAAATTTCGAGTTTAGAAAAGCCCCGTGAAAATTTGTCTCGGGTCGCTGGCGCGACCCTCGACAAATTTTCTACGCGGGGCTTTTCTAAACTCGAAATTTTACTTCATGCTTAGTCTGGGAGTGGAAATACTCGTTCTAAACTTCATACTGCACGTTTTTATACAAAATCGACAAATGCCTTACACCTACAGCGTATACATTATGTACATTTAAAAAAAATCACAGTATGTAAACAATATTATTTATTATCATTATTTATTATTATTTATTTATTAAACGGTATAACACCTTTTTACATAATAATAACAAAAGTATGCGATATGTTAAAGTAGAGTTAAGTTAAGTTATATACAAAATTAAATTTTTTAAAAATTTACGTCCAAGCAGTACGATTAGTATTACATTTGAAATTTGGTATTCAATCGATATTTAAAACTATTCAAAGATCCACTATATAAGTCTATGCTGGGAAGAATGCAATTTGCATTCGCCAATGACATTAGTCGAGTAGCTGAATTTTCGAAAGCGTAGTCAGTTTTATGTGTTTCCAAATAAAACGGCTAGTTCAAGCGAGTTCTTTTGCTGGGAACCGAAAATGTCAACGTTTCCAATAGAGATGGAGAATCCAACAATCCGTTGATGATACTGAATAAAATTCATAGGTCAGCAACTGTTTGTCTGTCTTCTAAGGTTATTATTTTTAGTTCCTTCATTATGATGTTATAACTGCCTTTTGCGTGCTTGATTCCTTGTTTGTACTCCATGCAACGCAGAAATTTCTTTTGCACCGATTCCAATAAATTAATATTAACGGATTCTGATGGAGTCCAAATGCAAGAACCACATTCCAGATGACAGCGAACTAAGGAGCAATATAGTGTTTTCATGCAATCAATATCAAGGTCTTTGCCACATCGCCATACGAAGCCCCACATCCTCAGCGCCTTGTTAGTTATACACTTTATGTGGGATGTGAAAGTGAGTTTTGAGTCTTAATCCCTAAATCTTTGATTGTATCAACCATTGAGATGTTGGATGAACCAATTTTGTATGAAAAGTTGGATAGTTTTTTGCATATGGAGGTTGTCATTGAGTAGCATTTTTTTTACATTTAGATATAGTTTATTATCTGTACACCATGCATAGAGACGATCCAAATCTTCTTGTATCAAATGGCAGTCGTTGATATTATGAATGGTTCTGAAGAGCTTTAAGTCATCCGCATACATCAAAAACTTGCAATGATTTATAGTTTCGCTTATATCATTGATAAATAGAATGAACAGTATGGGGCCACAGTGTGATCCTTGAGGGACCCCTGATGTTACTGATATTGCTTTAGATGTATGGTTATGTATTCGGACATACTGGACTCTATTTGATAAGAACGATGAAATCCATTTAATAGTATTAATATTAAAACCATACGTGTTTAATTTGCCAATTAACAGATCAATGTCAACTCTATCAAATGCCTTTGAAAAATCCGTATATATTGTGTCCACCTGGTAACGTGATTCCAAGGCATTTGATAGAACTTGTTTATATTCTAGCAGATTAGAGGTGATCGATCGATTAGGCATAAATCCATGCTGGTTGTTAATTATTATTTGTTGTGAATACCACTGCAATTGACTAGCAATTAATCCGTCTAGAAGTTTTGGTATTACAGACTGGATTGCTACTCCTCTGTAATTTTCCATATCATTTCTAGATCCCTTTTTATAAATTGGTATAATGTAGCTGGATTTCCATTTCGTAGGCATTATTCCCGAACTTAGAATATGACTTATATATCGTAGAAATCGTAAAAAGAAGAGTAGAATTTTACCTAAAATAAACTTTATAATTGCTCGGCCGTTGATGGGTTAATAATGATAATAATGATAAGTAGTGTTATGGTTTTTCGCAAATTGTTTGCTAAGCATCTTCTTGAATCAACCACCAATTACTAACACCTTAAATAAATACTTTGTCTATGTTTAATTATTATATTTTCTTGCTGTACCATAATCTTAATTGTAACAGTTGTATGTATGTATGTTATATTTTATTTAATATGAATTATTTTTATTTTAAAGGCAGAACAGTTCTATTAATCGCCAAGAAATTGGAATTAATGTAACTGATATTCATTATATTCATTTTGAAAACATATATATTTATTTATTTCCTGTCTTATTAATTAAGACATTGTTTGCATTTTCACGAATAGTTTTTTCGTAATTTTATATATTATATATATTTATGTTTAAATGGTCAATAAATGTTTTACTATTATTATTATTATTATTATATAAGTGTGGTAACTGGTTAACAGAAACGGTTTTAAAACTGTAGATTAGTTTGGTTAACCGATTGAGCGCCATTGATGCATACACGCAACATTATACATTTTTTGTGAATTAAATTACTAAATAAGATAATTTTATATATTATATTATTTGACCTGACTTGAAAATGTATGAAGAAAAATGTAAATATTTTTTTATTTAAATATTTCGATTATTACTTATTGTAAAAAATATATATGTGAGTGTATTTCAAACTTCACAATATTTCAGTATTTTATGCGCGTGGCGCATGAAGTAAAATTTCGAGTTTAGAAAAGCCTGAAAATTTGGTTTGGCCGCTCCGCTTCGCGGAGCGACCAAACCAAATTTTAAGGCTTTTCTAAACTCGAAATTTTACTTCATGCTTAGTCTGGGAGTGGAATCACTTGTTCTAAAATTCATACTGCACGTTTTTATATAAAATCGACGAATACCTGAAATTTTACAGCATATACATTATGTATATTTAAAAGAAAAAATCACAGTATGTAACACAGTAAGTCAATTATAGATATCATAAAAAGAAGTGCAGAATTTTACATAAAATCAACTTTTAGCTATCTCTATAACTGCTCGGCCGTTATTGGATTAATGGATGAAAAGAGATGAGAATAAAACTATGAATTGTATTCGCTTGCAGAAAGAAAGTAAAATAAGATGTGGATTAAATAGTTGTATTTGTAAAAACGTGCTTGTTATTAAGTTGTTGGTATTTGTAATGTTAATATGTGCATGTACCATCGGTGCAAATAAAATGTTGGGATACGTAAAATTTGTTTAGTTTGTGTAAAACTTTGGACCTTTCTTTTCCTCTCATTTAAATACTTTTATTGTCACTCCATATAATAATTTTTCTTAAAAAACCTGACTTAACTGGCTTAAACTTGGTTATATTTGACATTACCCAATTTTCGATTTGTCATAACATTTTATGTCCACCTATGGTATATTTGCTGGCCTGTATTTGTATTTAAGTTTTCTCTTATTTGAGAAATTAATTTAAGGAAGTAGTCAGAAGAAATGCTTTCTAACACAATAGGTATAAAGCTATGATTAGCTCTACAAATTTCTGAACATTGGTTAAAAAAGATTCCTGTACGGTCTATTGAAAATCCAACTTAACAATGTTTAACATTCCTCCTTGAAGATGACCAATGGTCGAAACTAGTCGGAGAAAATAAACAAACCAAGTGTTTTAATTTAAATTTAATTTAAATCATCCAGTATTAGATTCAAAAATGTTTGACCACGGGTTAAGTGAGAAATTAATTAAAGATATTAACAATGTTTATTTGTATATTTGATTGCTTGTATTTATAATGTCAATATATGCTTGTATATTTGGTTTCCTATCTTCACAACGTCAATACTTGTTTGTACATTTGGTTGCCTGTATTTACAATGTCAATAGGTGTCGTATGTTTGGTTACTTGTATTTGTAATGCCAATATGTGCGTGTTTGTTTGGTTTGCTATATTCACAACGTTAATACGTGCCTGCATATATGGTTGCTTGTATTCACAAAGTCAGTAGACTGTAATGTTGGGTTTTGGGAGGTTCACATGGGAGCAATAATAGCTACTTTTATTCCTGGTTCAACTACTCTGTACGATGATTTATTTAACGCTGCCTTTTCGGTACACTCAATTCCTGCTTACAGAACGTATAAATACTTGCGCAATGTTGTTGCTAGGTGATTAATAATTATTCAACATTATGGGCTTGCAATTTGTTCCAATTTGCTGTAATAGTCTATCAAACTATTAATTGCAAACCCATCAATAATTATTACTCACTACACCACCCCTCTTATTAAAAAAACAACAAAAAATGACTTAACCTAAACTTGCAGTTCACTGTTTGTGATATAATTTCACTCTGTTTTCATGCACTAAGTCAATTCGATTTTTTATTCGGGTCCGCACGTTTGGGTCCTCGCCGCACACTGCTCGAAATACTCATTCTAACTGAACATTTCGCCACAAATCAACTGTTTAGAAAACAGATTTTTTCTTAGAATATGGGTAGTTCAATGTCCATAGGGTGCCCAGGTAAAGTCATAAACCCCTCCGACCTTTGGTAGAGTGGTTATCAGTACCCAAAGTGCATGCATCGTTTACGTCGTTTAGTTGTGGATTTTATGCGCTCCAAACGCCTACGTTTAATTGCTTTTTTACATTTGAGTTTCGTGCAAAATATAATTTAAAGATGGATATATATTCTATTAGTATGTATACAACATAGATTTAAATATTTTTCATATAACTTTAGTCAACATATAGATATACTAACTTAAATTAAGTAAAGAATCCTACAGTAAAATATTGCATCGTTGAACTTAAAAAAAGGTTAAAGTATACATTCTTGGCTGTTCTTGGTAATGAATCTTTGTTTTTTATATATAATAACTAATTAGTTTGTTATATAAATAACATTTAGCTGTCCGTTTTTGCCCGTTTGCAAGCAGTGATTTTTTTTAGGTAGCGTTTAGGTAAGTAACCATTTTATTCGATATTTGGCGCGCTCAAAAAACGCTAGAACAAAAAAATAAAGCAGTCTATCTCTCTGTGATTGACATTATGAATATTGATATTGTATCGCACATTAAAAATTCAGATTCATTAATACATAAAATAAATAATTTTACGGGACAATTGACAATGAAATGGCAAACCTCTCATAGAACAATTTCTAATTTTGAAAATAAATATTTTACGTGGCTAAACGGAATGGAAGTGTTCTCAACTGAAGGTTTACCAAATGAACCTCAGCCTGGATGCTCTAATGGTAAATCCAGAGACTGATGTCTCAAAAAAAACGAAAATTATACCACTAGTTGAAAATTATTCCCAGGAGGATTCTGTATACTGCTTGTATATATTGTATATATTTTTTTAAAGATATGTGTGCAATTTTGATTTTTTTTTTACTGTCTATTTGAATAATTTTGTAATTAAATAAAACATGATGAATAAATTTTTAATGTTAATTTTTTAATAATTCGAAGGGAAGGGGTTGTAATATAATTAGTATTTTTAAATAAAAATTGTATCACAAAAATGCGAATTATGTTTCATCATCCTTAAATTTTAATTTAACAATTTTTCGCTAAAAATTAAAATTAAAATACGGGTGGTTAGGGGTAGAAAGGGAGAATTATTCAATATTGAGTAATTTATAATTTTAATTAAATATTTTCTTCAACTCTGAACAATTTAAAGTAGACTAAAACGCTTACAATAATATAAGGCCCAAGAAATGCCGGTTCACTTTTAGCACTAGACGGATTACGTACTAACACCTTATCATCTACACTATACATAGTTTAATTTATCCTTTAATATTATTCCAAAATGTTTCACCAAGTGATAAATGAGAAAGTTATTCAAGAAAAACTATACACAGTCTTTTTTCTACTATATTGACATTGTTTTGCTCTATGTCGTTTCGAGTCAATCAAATTCCGATCCTGCTAAGGCTACTTGTAATCTGCATCTCATTTCATGTGGATAGTCATCAATTGGCGCAATTGTTTCTAATATATTTGACGGTATACGACTTGATTTACCAAAAACTAGTTCATGTGACGTATACCTTATAGCCTTATGAACAGTATTATTAAAAGAAAATGCCCAAAATGGAACCCAAGAACCCCGATCTCCGGCATGTTGAGATGCATAGATTCTAGGGTTTGCTGATAGATGCTTATGAGAATTCTCTAGAGTTCCAAGCATCTCATGATGGTATGCAGTTGAATTTAAATGTTCTATGTTCAAAAGTTTACACATTTCTTTATATACACATGCTATAAACTCGGTGCCTCTGTCAGTAACTATAAAGGGAGGTATTCCGAACCTTAGAGCAAAATTTTCAACAAATGCTTTAGCTACCGTGGGGCTTGAGTTTGGCTACTGAGCGCGTCGGCAGGTGGTGGATAGCCGAACGTCCTGAGTCGCCCTCTAGCCTCTAACCGGAGGACTTGCAGGATAGTTTCGAATAAATCGAATAAGAGACCGCGAACAACTCCCCCAGCTCAAGGTATCATGCGACTCGTGCCGAGGAGCTAATGGCACCCGGGGTATAAGATTGTCTCGCACGGAGCCTCCAAGGTACAAGGCGCCCCCTTGGAGTAAGTAGCCTTACCTCGTTAATCGGGTCACTGATGAGATGGACCATTTAGATACCCCGTACTCGTGGGAACAGCATGAATACAACAAACAAAAAACAAAAACAGGAAGGGGAACTTCGTAAAGGAGAAGACCCTACCGTCAAGCACAACCCCGAAACGAGCGCTGTGGTAGGGACAGTGGTGGTGGATGCCCAGCATCGAACTCCATCTCCCCAACCCAGCGCATCGAAAGCCAATGGCTGTAATCCAAACTCGGGAATCACTGAGGCAGCAGCAGAAGTATCCAACCTCCGGCTAGAACCGAGGCTCTCCGGGTCCCAAAAAATGAAAGCCGCGATCAGTTTGGCTAAATCTCGTGGGGTGGCTATAAAACCCAGGAGGCGAAGGTCAAACACACAAGGGGAGCCCATCAAACCCGGCCACAACCCCCGCCAAGAAACCCCTTGCAAAACAAGAGGGTACGCTCGGAAACGAGCACGCCCTCTACTGGCAGCCACTCTAAACCTCCAGCCATATGTGAGTGTATTTCAAACTTCACAATATTTTAGTATTTTATGCGCGTGGCGCATGAAGTAAAATTTCGAGTTTAGAAAAGCCTGAAAATTTGGTTTGGCCGCTCCGCTTCGCGGAGCGACCAAACCAAATTTTAAGGCTTTTCTAAACTCGAAATTTTACTTCATGCTTAGTCTGGGAGTGGAATCACTTGTTCTAAAATTCATACTGCACGGCTAGAACCGAGGCTCTCCGGGTCCCAAAAAATGAAAGCCGCGATCAGTTTGGCTAAATCTCGTGGGGTGGCTATAAAACCCAGGAGGCGAAGGTCAAACACACAAGGGGAGCCCATCAAACCCGGCCACAACCCCCGCCAAGAAACCCCTTGCAAAACAAGAGGGTACGCTCGGAAACGAGCACGCCCTCTACTGGCAGCCACTCTAAACCTCCAGCCAAAAAAACGCGCCCAACCACAGTTACCGAGCTGAGACCCAGCACTACAGCTGGGGAGACCTACAGGCAGGCACTAGGGGCGGCACGAATGACTGTGGTACTTGTAGAGTACCCAGAACAATACCTCACGGACCAGGGTAAATCCGTTCAGCGAGATATACTAACTGAGGTATGGAAGTGCGAACCTTCCAGGGGTCCTCAATTCACCAACAACTACTTCGAGAAGAGGGTTGTGTACATCATCGAATGTTCTTTGTTCAAAAGTTTACACATTTTTTTAAATACACATGCCATAAACTCGGTGCCTCTGTCAGTAACTATAAAGGGTACCTCCCTTTCGAACCTCAGAGCAAAATGTTCAACAAATGCTTTAGCTACCGTGTTTGCTTCCTTATTTGGAACTGCGTAACATTCAACAAATTTGCTAAGTTCTCACTGTATGGTTAAAATATATCGATTGTCTTTAGAATCCTGATTCAAAAGACCGACTAGATCAAGGAACATTTTTTGGAAAGCATCAGATGCAGTAGTTGTAATTGTAAGAGGTTATTTTTGAATATTCGAGTGTTTGTAACGTTGACAATAATCGCATCGTTTAATGAAATTTTCAATATCTCTTCTTAGATCATGCCAAAAATAAGTTCTTAATATATTGTCAGACGTTCTCTTTATACCTACATGTCCTCTTGTTGGAAGTATGTGGTAATCATTTATAATTATTTTACGAGTTGCCTTTTCATCAATTTTAATTTTTTCCGTAATTAACCCATTAACGGCCGAGCAATTATAGAGTTTACTCACAAAGTTGATTTTAGGTAAAATTCTACACTTCTTTTAATGATTTCCAAGAATGACTTATTGTTTTACATACTGTGAATTTTTCTTTTAAATTTACATATTGTATACGCTGTAAATGTAAGGTATTCGTCGATTTTGTATAAAAACGTGCAATATTAAGTTTAGAATGAGTATTTCCACTCCCAGACTAAGCATGAAGTAAAATTTCGAGTTTAGAAAAGCCCCGCGTAGAAAATTTGTCGAGGGTCGCGCAGCGACCCGAGACAAATTTTCACGGGGCTTTTCTAAACTCGAAATTTTACTTCATGCGCCACGCGTATAAAACACTGAAATATCGTGAAGTTAGAAATACACTGAATTTTTTTTTAAATGGGTAATAATAGAGATATTTAAATAAAAAAATATTTACGTTTTTCTTTATATATTTTCAAGTCAACTCAAATAATATAGTATAATAAATTAACTTATTTAGTAATTTAATTAACATAAAATTAATAATGTTGCGTATATGCATCAATGGCGCCTAATGGGTTAAACAAATAATTAAGCCACTAGTTTGTATATTTGGTTGCCTAGAACCATTAAACAGGGCATTTTTCTTTAAAGTATACACACCCCGATGTATTTGGTGTACGTTTTCTAGTCTCATTTACACACCTATGTATTATTATTGAATTTCACAATATTTCAGTGTTATAAACGGGTGCCTTATAATGTAAATTTTCGAGTTTAGAAAAGCCTGGTTTGAAGAGCTGTCTGCTCCAACTGCTCTACGATAGCTACGCCCCTGCACTTACGGATATTTTCATCACAAAACGCGAAACTAGCCTTACCAAAAATAAAAACCTAACGCCAATACTACATTAGCGCGCTGTCAGCGGAAAATTTTTCAAAGGTTTCCTACCTTCACAACGTTTCCAAATATTGGCCAACAAAGATTCCTGTACGGTCTATTGAAAATCCAACTTAACAATGTTTGTTTGTATATTTGATTGCATGTATTTATAATGTCAACATATGCTTGTGTATTTGGTTTCCTATCTTTACAACGTCAATACGTGTTTGTACGTTTGGTTGCCTGTATTTACAATGTCAATAGGTGTCGTATGTTTGATTACTTGTACTTGTACTGCCAATATGTGCGTGTTTGTTTGGTTTGCTATATTCACAACGTTAATACGTTCCTGTATATTTGGTTGCTTGTATTTACAAAGTCAATAGATGTATGTATATTTGGTTGCCTAAATCCATTATACTGGACATCCTTTTTTAAAGTATACACACCCCGATGTATATACTGTACGTTTTCTAGCATCATTTACACACCTATGTATTATTATTGAATTTTCAATGTTATAGACGGGTGTGGTATGATGTAAATTTTCGAGTTTAGTAAAGCCTAATTTGGAGAGCAGTCTGCTCCAACTGCTCTACGATAACTACGCCCCTGTACTTCCAGATATTTTCATCACAAAATGTGAAACTAGCCTTATTAATAATAAACCTAACGCCAATACTACATCAGCGTCCTCAGTCTGCGGAAAACTTTTCAAAGGATTTCTATACTCACAACGTCAATACTTCACAACGTCAATACGTGTTTGTACATTTGGTTGCCTGTATTTATAATGTCAATAGGTGTCGTATGTTTGATAACTTGTATTTGTAATGCCAATATGTGCGTCTTTGTTTTGGTTTTTTTGTTAATACGTGTCTGTATATTTGGTTGCTTGTATTCACAACGTTAATACGTGCCTGTATATTTGGTTGCTTGTATTCACAACGTCAATAGATGTTTGTATATTTGGTTGTCTAGATCCATTATACAAGGCATTTTTCTTTAAAGTACAAGGTGTCCAGAAAGGGTATCGGGTATTTGTTTTCGCGCGGGGTGCGAAACGGGGCGTCTATATATTCGAAACGGAGCGTCTAAAGGGTGCGGGGAGGGGTTCGTGGCGTCCGCCACTTTGTGGAGTTTTAGTCACGATGGAACAGTACTCGGGGACGCATCGCGCATTTTGCGTACGAGCGTATTATCGTAATGGTGATTCAATGGTGACTGCTCAACGTCTCTATCGTGCGGAATATCGTACACGCCACGCGCCAAGTGACGATAGCATTAGGAAATGGATCAGGATGTTCGAGAATACAGGTGCGACAGTTAAAATTCAAAACTCTGGTCGTCCTCGTTCAGTTCGAGATGAAGAAACAGTTGAAGAAGTTGAGGCGTCGGTTCGTCATGAACATCAAAAAATCGTCTTTACATTGGATTTTAAAGAAAGACTTACATCTAAAAGCCTATAAAATTCAATTGGTTCAAGAATTGAAGGATACGGACTATGCTAATCGACTGAATTTTGCGAACGAAATGCTGCAGCGATTTAACAACTTTAACAACATACTGTTCAGTGACGAAGCAAATTTTCACCTGAATGGTCATGTTAATAGGCAGAATTGTCGGTACTGGGCAGTGGAGAATCCGAAACGAAAGCATGAACGACCCCTGCATAGCCCAAAGGTCGTTGTTTGGGCCGCTATGTCTGCTAAAGGCATAATTGGTCCTTATTTTAATGAAGATCAACGAGGCCGAGCAATTAATGTGAATAGTGACCGTTATTGCGATATGTTGCGAAATTTTTTGGTCCCAGAGTTGCAGGAGTTTGCAGGTTTCAACTCAAGAACGTGGTTCCAGCAAGATGGGGCCACTTGCCATACCTCAAATAACTCAATGGAAGTTGTTAACGAATTATTCCCTAATAAAGTCATTTCGCGAAGGGGTAACATCAACTGGCCTCCCAGAAGCCCCGACCTTAGCCCGCCTGACTATTTTGCATGGGGATACCTTAAAAGTAAGGTTTATCAAAACAATCCGACGAATCTAACCCAGTTAAAGCAAAACATCAGGTCAGAAATGGCAGCAATATCGATAGCTATGTGTCAACGTGTTATCGCCAATCTTCGTTTCCGTTTAGAAGAATGCCAGCAACGTAACGGTCATCATTTGGATAATATCATCTTTTCCAAATAATTCTCCAATTCATGTGCTAATAATAAACAATAAACTTTTTTATTGCATACAAATAATTTTTGTTTCATTGAACTTACAAATACCCGATACCCTTTCTGGACACCTTGTATATACACCCCAATGTATATGCTATACATTTTCAAGCACCATTTGCACACCTATGTATTATTATGGAATTTATTTGGAGAGCAGTCTGCTCCAACTGCTCTACGATAGCTACGCCCCTGCACTTCCGGATATTTTCATCACAAAATGCGAAACTAGCCCTACAAAAAAAAACCTAACGCCAATACTACATCAGCGCGCTCAGTCTGCGGAAAACTTTTCAAATTTACAGTTCGTCCGTATGTGCCACGTAATCTCGCAACACATTAAAGCTCCCACACACAATGCGAAAAAAAAAAGAGTGTTCATGCCCGCAGCAGAAAAAAAAAATAGCTCACATCTAGTTAATGTAGTGGACATAATGCGAATTGCGTAACCGAACTGAAGGCGGAGGCGTCTTTCCGTATTTCAGCGTGACCGAAAGCAGCGGACGAAAGTTGATTGTCGGACGTTATCAGGGAGTGTGACCCCTAACGAGGCAAGTTATTAACGGGGGAGGGAAAACAAAACATACAACTTCCGATGGGAGTAATGGTTTTCACTTTGGGTGCTTTTTTTCTGAAAGCTCAAAGAAATATGAAAGTTATTATGCTATTTGTCATCAGTTGTAAAAACTACTTGGCTATTTCATAATATCATAACATCATTAGCGAAGTGCAGTGGGGATTTTTTATAACTTTATGCACTAATATGGTAAAAAGTGGTCCTACATTTAACAACTAGCTAATACATCTTAACACTAAAATCATTGAGTAATTATTACGAAGAGTGGTAACCAGTTGGGTTTTTAGCGTCACGCACTAGCCGTATTTATCGGCTGGAAAATGCTGCCACGGGGGATACGGTGAAGACTTTATGAACTGCTTGGTGAATCTGATTCCGATCGGCACTGCTCGCGGGAGTCGCAACGCCGCAGCGTTATCTCATCAAGGACGTTTAATATAAACATACACACATTCGAGTCAACAAAAAAAAATTCTGTCTGCTTTTTGCTTTCTCGGCCGAACTTTACTAATGCCAGGATACTTTTACGTTGTAACAAATTAATCGCAGCACTAATTATAATTATAAATATGCAAACTATTATTTATATCATGTTATAATTATTCAAATATAAAAATATTAAAAATTACGACAATACCATATATTGTTTCTAAGAATTATTATTTATGATGGGGATTGATTTCTGAAAGTTAATAGATTGTTAAACGAAATAATTATTTATCTAACAATTATTTAAAATTATATTTTATCCCATTATGTAACTTCTAAAATATCCTACTTGATATGTTGTAAACATTGTATACGTTAATCGACATATGAATGTATCATCAATGACAATCATATTGTAGTATTTTTATTAGCGGTACAATTTAAATGCGCTTTATATTGGGCCTGTTCATCAAAGACACAGTTGGGAGTTTACTGAGACTGTTGGGGTATTTACTGATGAGCAGATTGTTAATCGTGAATGTGTTTGGGATTTTTGCAATCGTACAAAATAGACCAGCCGGAGAGACAGAGATACGATTTCGGCAATTCAATCGCTTGTATGAGCATTCACGCTATTCGATCAAGTCATTGACCTCTGGGTGTATTTCTATGATTTTAAACAGAAAACTTTTCACTTCAGCTATAAATGAGTTTTTAACAGTCGAACTAGATGTCGACCGCCGCGAGAGGGCAAACATTTATGACCCTATTTTTAGCTGGTGTTACAGCTCTATAAATTTGTACTCAGTGCTAAAATGTTGGAAAGAATTTGTATAAAAGTGATCAATAAATATGTTTAGATGCCTAGTGTCTACTACTTCTTAATTACTTTATGCACTACTGCGTTAAAAATATATTGCTTACACACTAGCGAATAACATCTAATAGAAAAAAGACGTACAGAATTTCGTAGAAATGTTATAAAATCAAGTTTATAGGTTTAGAACGCGATATGTTTTTATTACTTTACGCGCTAGTGTTTTAAAAAGGTGATACTACATCAATTTTTTACTGTCATCTCGCGCTTAACACCGAGCACCGAATATATTGTAAGGATTTATATACAGGAAATGGTTCTTTTAAGTATACCTACGCATACGAAGTACATTTTTTGAGATTCGTTGTTTTTAATTTGAAGCTTTGACCGAGTGTTTCCACTCCTTGATTAAACATGAAGTAAAATTTAGAGTTAGAAAAGCCTGAATATTGAAAAGGTATAGTGTTTTAAAAACTGATACCTCTTATTCATTTACAACGCCTACACAATACTCTGACAATGTATTTATTACACAGTTGTTTTTTTTTTCTCGTACGCAATTCTTTATCTAATTTGGTGGAGTGATGCCCGTGAAGAATGGAGCAAAGTATCTGGAACGTGGGCGGGTGGAGGGACATTTAAAAGATTGACATTGGCAATTTAGTTAATTATTCCGGCTGTCATCGCACGGTTGTCGGTCTTTTTTTATTTCGCTCTCGCTTCTTTTTCGTTAAATTAGAATGGATGTGGAGAAACACCGCAGGAATAAGACTTGGGCGAGTCGGCTTTCTTCCCCTCGTATTATTGTTCAGATCACCGGGGGGAGAGATTAGTATAAATGACGGCGATAATCAACATACGGTCTGTTCTTAGTTCATCTCGGATTACTTACACTGTTCACATCTCTTTTATTCTATCGACAAAGTAGGGGTTATTTTATTACTTTCGCTTTTACCAGCGGCGGCTTGCAGTCTAACTTCAAGGTAGGCCGGAGACCCAAAGTAATTGATTTCACATTAAATCAGCGTTTTGTGCGCGTGGCGCATGAAGTAAAATTTCGAGTTTAGAAAAGCCTAATTTGGCTCGGTCGCTCCGCTTCGCTACGCGCCCGAGTCAAATTTTCAGGCTTTTCTAAACTCGAAATTTTACTTCATGCTTAGTCTGGGAGTGGAAAATACTCGTTTGTTTTACCATTAAAACAATTGCTAATTGATTATTGTCGTTTTATTAAGGGAAAAAGTTCTATGAGATTAAAACAGCATGTCAGTTTTGATCTAAGTTAAAGAGGAAGCAGTCGTTTTTTTTATGTCAGACGTCAAAAGACGATTCGCAGTCAATTAAGGGACTTACGGTCATAATGCCATTATAGTAAAATACAGTCGACAAAGGAACTTACAATCAAAATGTTAAAATAAATAATTAACACTGTTGTATCCTTTCTTCACACTTTATAAAGTATTAAGAAAGGATACAACAGTGTTAATTATTTATTGATTATACTCTTCACGAAACTTAAAAACATATATCAATCAAAATGTTACAATTGTCATTTAATGACGAAATACTATCAAATTGCCATAATTGTGCAAATGAGGCCAAAATAAAAATTATAATAATAATCCAGTTTTTGTCCAACAGGAAACATTTCCCAATTACAAGACAAAAACAAAACATAAGCCTGGTACATGTAAAAATATAATAATAATTAAATTAGAATAATTCTGTAACAATAAAATTACTTATTAAATGTTCAAGACGTGTCGTGTGAATATAAAAACAACAAAATATTACAATAATCATTTAATGATGAAATACTATGATAGTCAAAATGTTAAGTGATTTTAAAACAAAATTAATGATTAATTAGTGTTGAAAATGTCAAAATAATTAAATATTAATGATTGATACTGTTGAAAATGTCAAAATAGTTAAATATTATAGATTGATATTGTTAAAAATGTCAAAATAGTTAAATATTTACTATTGAATTCTGTTAAAAAAGTCAAAATAGTTAAACATTAATTGATGAATACTATTTAAAATATCAGAATAGTTAACGTAAAGTTAGCATTACCCGAAGCTCGCTTGTTTTAGCAAAATTTTAAATAGGTTACATAAGAAAGCATTACAGAAAAATGGTCTTAGGATTCAATTCTTTAGTTCTCTGTTAGTGATGTCAAATTGAACACATCGTTTTGTTTGTTTTAAATTTTGATAACTAGTATTAGGGCTAGGCTAGTTGCACCGTGTAGCAAATTTCTCAAAAACAAATCGAGATAAAGAAAATGAGTTTTTTGTATCCTTTTTACCACGACTCACTGCATCTATTGAAAAATGTTAGAGAAAACATGTTTATTAATAACAGAGAAAATCCATTTTTAAAATTGATTGTTAAAAATGGATTTTCTCTGTTATTAATAAACATGTTTTCTCTAACATTTTTCAATAGATGCAGTGAGTCGTGGTAAAAAGGATACAAAAAACTAATTTTCTTTATCTCGATTTGTTTTTGAGAAATTTGCTACACGGTGCAACTAGCCTAGCCCTAATTCTAGTTATCAAAATTTAAAACAAACAAAACGATGTGTTCAATTTGACATCACTAACAGAGAACTAAAGAATTAAATCCTAAGACCATTTTTGCAATAAAATTTATTTAACACATGCTTATAGCCTTAATGAGACCACACCAAATTATTATTAAATAATTTATTAAATTATTATTGTGAAAAGTATTTAAAAAATAGTGATGTGTTTACCATAGCACTTTCCTCATCACCTAAACAATTGATAATTAACATAATAAACTTACTTCGCATGTAAATTGATTAAAGACTATTTTACATTAAATCAGCGTTTTGTGCGCGTGGCGCATGAAGTAAAATTTCGAGTTTAGAAAAGCCTAATTTGGCTCGGTCGCTCCGCTTCGCTACGCGCCCGAGCCAAATTTTCAGGCTTTTCTAAACTCGAAATTTTACTTCATGCTTAGTCTGGGAGTGGAAGACACTCGTGCGTTTCATCAATAAAACAATTGATAATTGATTATTGTAGTTTTATGAGGGAAGAAAGTTCTATGAGGTTAAATAGTTTAACATTAATGGATGAATACTATTTAAAATGTCAGAGTTGTTAACGTAAAGTTAGAATTGCTGGTAGCTCGCTTGTTTTATCAGTTGGACTAAAATATCAAAGATTGATAGTATGCGGTATTTGGTGCAGTATTCATTTGTTTCGACAAAATTAACATGTCTGTCGACGTAAAGCTACAATTGCTCGTAGCTCGTTTGTTTTGACAGTTAGAGTGAAACTTCAAAGATTGAAAGTGTGCGGGATTTAATATAGTTTTTATTTGTTTCGGCGAAATTAACGAATCTGTCAAAGTATAGTTACAATCGTCCGTAGATAATTTGTTTTGACAGTTAGAGAGAAATTTCAACGATTGAAAGTGTGCGATATTTTGTATAGTATGGCCTGTTCGCCAGCACGCCAAGGAAGAAAAGTCCTCTAACTCTTAAATTTTATATCCTACTTTGCCCCTCTTAAACTGGTTAAACTCTGAACTCGAGATTAAAGTGACATGGAAACAATAGAAGCTGCAATCTTGAACTAGAGTTCAGCTTAAACTTTTAGCCCAAACAGTTGTCGATTATTAGATAATTATCTAGGAAACAGGCTACAGAGAATATTTTTAAATGGTAAAGTGTCTGCTACTGCAAAAATAAACTATGGGGTGCCACAAGGATCGATACTTAGGACTCTTTTATTTATTTTATATATAAATGACCTTCCACATTTTAGGAAAACATAAAATATTATTTTATGTAGAGATGGCACATCATGTATAAATAAATCTCAAGATTTTCTTTCTGCATTAGAGACCTATGATAACGCAATAAATTATGCCTCGAACTGATTTGTGTCAACCAAACTAACACTATTGTAGGGAACATTTTCCCTCAAATCTAATATTGAAATATCCTCTGGAATGCTGAATTAATTTCTCACTTAACTCGAAGTGAAACATATTTAATTAATAGTAGAAATAAACTTCAATTGTTTGTTTCACTAATTTAAAAAAATTAACATTATTAACAAATTGATGCCTATGTTTTATGATAAAATTTAATCATTTTTAATTAAATTTTATCATTTAACAATAAATTGTAATTTATATAAATTTATTTAATTTTATAGTATAGTACAGTATGGTATAGTATAACTATTTTAATATTAATGCACAATATTTCAACTGCCGATTTTTTTAAATGTTATTTTATAGATATCTCTTAAACGCGATGTTCATTTCCTTTTCCGTTTTCGCCATTAAACATTAATTTTTAGAACACTTTTTCAGATATGTATCCTTTGTAAACACCCTTATGTCTTAAACTTATAAAAAGTGGTTACATCGCATTTTTAAGGGATCTGGATGATTAGGTGGGAAAATCGATAACAGTCAAGTTTATGCAGGGAGTTTTTCTTTTTTTAATAATAATAATTCTTTATTAACGGACAAGCCATTGTTTAAGTATACATATCCCAATTATGTGTTGTAGATTTTTAAATATTCGTTGTTTTCTTAAAAGAGGTCAATTTGAAGCATTAAACGAGTGTTTTCTACTCCCAGATTAAGCATGAAGTAAAATTTCGAGTTTAGAAAAGCCTGAAAATTTGGTTTGGTTGCGTAGCGCGAAGCGCGGAGCGACCAAACCAAATTTTCAGGCTTTTCTAAACTCGAAATTTTACTTCATGCGCCACGAGTATAAGACACTGATTTCAAGCGAAGTTTACTCGTTCACAATATTTCAGTGCTTTTAGTGTTTAATACGCTTGGCGCATGAAGTAAAATTTCGAGTTTAGAAAAGCCTGAAAATTTGGTTTATATGGATACAGAATTTTAGACTAATTATTATTTTTTAAATGTAAAAAAGAAGCCAAAATATGATAAGTTAGTGAGAAACAGTGGACACCATATTATTTTCTGTTGGGGAAGAACGAGGAGAGAAAAAATATATATAAGGGGAGAGTATCCCGAACATATTGAAATAACCCGGATATTTGCAAACCTCGAGTATTTTTCGACAAATGTAGATTCGAAAACGTTTGCGCATATCTGGAGAGGTAGAGACGGATGAAATGCGGAGATGTTACGGTGGAGCCGTATTATTCCGCGATGAGATTTCCAGAAACCCACCCCACCCCAGTTTTCCCCATTCCGGTGCGAATACTTCCGGTTTTATTGCGATGTTCGATTATTAAAAAAGACGTGTCGCGCGCTCGTTACTTTCATTCAGTGAAACATTATTTGCAATAAAAATTGTTGATTTTGTTTAAAGTTTTCCGAAGTTTATTTAATTGATTCAAAAGCAGTTGATTTGATGCTTCAATTTATGCATTTATACAAAACCTAACAAACTTACAGTCCTATTACAGGGTGCTTAATATATAATACATACACACATTATATTATAAAAATAATCGCTTACTTCCCCCTATTCAATCTGGGTTTAGAGCTAACTTACTTTAATACCTTACTTACTTTCATTCAGTGAAACATTATTTGCGATAAAAATATTTGATTTTGTGTAAAGTTTTCCGAAGTTATTTAATTGATTCAAAAGCAGTTGATTTGGTGCTTCAATTTATGCATTTATACAAAACCTAACAGACTTACAGTCCTATTACAGAGTGCTTAATATATAATACATACACACATATTATAAAAATAATCGCTTACTTCCCCCTCTTCAATCTGGGTTTAGAGCTAACTACAGCTGTACTACTGCTATATCTAATGTTTTAGATGATATTATAACTGCGACTGACAAAGGGTATGCTTAATTTGACTAGACTATAGTAAAGCCTTTGATACAATCAGTCACAGCTTATTGGTTTCTATATTACATCATTTTGGCTTTTCCATTTCAGCGTCTAATTTAATAGATGTCTATCTAACGAATAGATATCAACGAGTTACTATGGAAAGTATTTTATCTAACTTCATTATGGTAAAATCTGGGGTTCCTCAAGGCTCAATGTTAGGATCTTTAATGTCATTTGTTTTATTAACTGATTAATGATCTCTTTGGCTCTAATGTATCGATTTACCGAGTATTTCAAATTATAGATAGGTTAAGTGGAAGAGCAGTTGATCTGACTATCAGATCGACTGAACTTCGCCTATGTAATTTTTCTGTGCATTCTACACCTTGTTTTTTTTTTGTATAAATAAAGACGTTTATTATTAGTATTAATTTTATTATTATTATATTATAATAGATATAGACAAAACTACAATACATTGAAATTAGTTAAATGAGACATCGTACTAAATATAGTTGGTTGGTTAAGTTAGGTTAGACTCATGCAATTAATTCGTTTAATGTGACATCGTGTTTAATACGATTGGTTTATTTTTCACTTTCACTGATAAAGCAATACACAGCGAAACTCGTATTTGTGCGAAATTAAGATAAAAGCCAGACACATCCTTCGAGTTAAAGCAGACTACAAAAAAAGAACAACACTGCAAACCCAGCTCTAATCTTATTTAATTTTATTTTTCAGGTGAGTGCCAATTATGTTCCCGAACGGAAGCACATCCCCCTTAATTGGTAAGTTATTGAATTACGATTCGAAACGCGCGATTCGAACTTTATCAATAGTTCGACCTTTTTCCGCAAAAGCAAAACAACGAAGAAAAAATAACCGGGAAAAGGAGGAGCGCTCGGCTCCTCGTAAATTCCTCTCCAGAACGCGAGAGATAAAAGCGGATTGAACTATTTAAAAATGCAGAAAGGCGAAAGGCGAAAGGGAGACTCTTATTACTCCAAGGAACGTTTTTATTCTCGTTAACAGAGTTATTCGAAAAATTAAAAACTTTGAAAGTTTCTTTTTTGTTTTCGGTAAATAGCTTTGATCTGGGTTTCATCTAGTCTGGAGTCCGGCCATCGGGGCATTTTAGGAATTTCCGCTTAATTCGGCTTGCGTTCGTGTTTTTGTTGAATTTCTGCACCGGATAATGGCGAGCTTTAAATATTTCTATAATTACGCTATTTCTTTTTTTTAACTGTTTTCATGTTTATACTCTACGTAGTTATATTTTATGCAAATTACATGGGGCCTCGGTGGCCGAGTGAGTAGAGACCCTACCTACTGACCAAGAGGTCGCGGGTTCAAATCCCGTCCAGTGGAATAATTTATGAATAATAAATTATTCCATCCGGGTCCATGGATGTAGTGCGAATGAGTTTGTGTTGTTTCAGGAGTAAATGGTTATTTATCGAAATTAGAATTGGAAAAATGTTAAATATATAAATAGATTGATGGCTAATGGTCTAGATACCAAGGCAAAAAAATGCATATTACATACGTTATTCCTTACTTGATACTATTTTTATTTTTAATAATTAAAAAAAAATACATTTACTAGTTTTTCTGCCGTCAGGTTATTATAAACTTCTGTAAACTTTTGGGGAACAGCGGCAGAACTCAAAAATTATAGTTCTAATTCTGCCGCTTTTCCCCAAAAGTTTATAGAAGTTTTTAAATGTACCTCCGGTAATTAAATTTGGATCCATCAACAATATCTTCCCTATTAGGAAATAATTTAATATACTGATAGTTTCTATCTCTTCAATTAATTTGATGCTACTAACGAGTGTTTCCACTCCTTGATTAAGCATGAAGTAAAAATTAAATTAAAAGAAAAATTCCCTGTATCTAACGTCTTTACATATAATTTTATTATATTTAACAAAACAGGAATTTCATTCGACAAAAAGGGAAAGCCATTTGACAAATAATAAATATCTCTTTGAAGATATTTTAAATTTGTTTTTAGATTGTTATTGGGCCCTAAAATACGCAACTTAGCCCCAATTTAACCGACTTTTATATATTTTTAAATTTACTGTAAATCAGTGGTTTATACACGTGGCGCATGAAGTAAAATTTCGAGTTTAGAAAAGCCCCGTGAAAATTTGTCTCGGGTCGCTGCGCGACCCTCGACAAATTTTCAACGCGGGGCTTTTCTAAACTCGAAATTTTACTTCATGCTTAGTCTGGGAGTGGAAAACACTCGTTTGAACTTCAAATCGAACTCTTTTATAAAATCGACGAATGCCTAAAAATGTACACTGTATACATTATGTATATTTAAAAGGAAAAATCCCAGTATCTAATATAATAAGTCATTTATTTAACTCATAAAATGAAGTGCAAAATTTGACCTTAAATTAACTGTATGAGTTAACTCTTTAATTTGCTCGGCCGTTAATGGGTTAATATTCTATTTCTAAGAAGAGAAGTATTTATTACATATTTATTTTGCATTTAAAATAATAAAAATAACTGTGAATGTATAATAAATCAGTTAACGAAGAACACGGATTAAATAGAAAAACCAATAAACAATTCAAACAGTATTAATTTTTTTCAAGGCACACATTTATTGCGAAAAAAATCGTGTGAACATGATTATCATATTTTTTTTGTGACATAAATTATAAATTACAACACACAGATTTATCTACACAGATTTCTACACAGATTTCTGTCAATTTATTTATTTGTCATATTTGGTCTATAGTTCTAATGAATAATGTGGGAATTTTATTAATTAATACTTTTAAAAAAATACATTTACTAGTTTTTCTGCCGTCAGGTTATTATAAACTTCTGTAAACTTTTGGGGAACAGAGGCAGAACTCAAAAATTATAGTTCTAATTCTGCCGCTTTTCCCCAAAAGTTTATAGAAGTTTTTAAATGTACCACCGGTAATTAAATTTGGATCCATCAACAATATCTTCCCTATTAGGAAATAATTTAAAATACTGATAGTTTCTATCTCTTCAATTAATTTGATGCTACTAACGAGTGTTTCCACTCCTTGATTAAGCATGAAGTAAAAATTAAATTAAAAGAAAAATTCCCTGTATCTAACGTCTTTACATATAATTTTATTATATTTAACAAAACAGGAATTTCATTCGACAAAAAGGGAAAGCCATTTGACAAATAATAAATATCTCTTTGAAGATATTTTAAATTTGTTTTTAGATTGTTATTGGGCCCTAAAATATGCAACTTAGCCCCAATTTAACCGACTTTTTTATATATTTTTAAATTTACTGTAAATCAGTGGTTTATACGCGTGGCGCATGAAGTAAAATTTCGAGTTTAGAAAAGCCCCGCGAAAATTTGTCTCGGGTCGCTGCGCGACCCTCGACAAATTTTCAACGCGGGGCTTTTCTAAACTCGAAATTTTACTTCATGCTTAGTCTGGGAGTGGAAAACACTCGTTTGAACTTCAAATCGAACTCTTTTATAAAATCGACGAATGCCTAAAAATGTACACTGTATACATTATGTCTATTTAAAAGAAAAAATCCCAGTATCTAATATAATAAGTCATTTTTTTAAATCATAAAATAAAGTGCAGAATTTGACCTTAAATCAACTTTATGAGTTAACTCTTTAATTTGCTCGGCCGTTAATGGGTTAATATTCTATTTCTAAGAAGAGAAGTATTTATTACATAATTAAGTTGCATTTAAAATAATAAAAAAAAAACTGTGAATGTATAATAAATTAGTTAACGAAGCACACGGATTAAATAGAAAAACAAATAAATAATTCAAACAGTATTAATTTTTTTTAAGGCACACTACATTTATTGCGAAAAAATCTTGTGAACATGATATATAATTTTTTTTTTCTGGCATAAATAGTAAATTAAAATCAACATATCGGGCATAATTGTATTCAGAAAAACAATGTCTAATATAATAAAATATAAGAAGTATATGCAGCCATTTAAAAATTTAAAGTTGACTGTTATCTGGCAATGAAGTTCATTTGAAAAAAAATGTATAATTAGTGTCAAGTTATAGTATTAAAACGGCTATTGATTTTGTTTTTTAGATCATTCAAATCGGTCATTAACTAACAGAGTTGTGGCGTTGTGCGTTTTTCATCAAACACCTGGTATACTTAGCATTAAAATATAATATAGGCTTACGCAACCCTTCATTAAATTTCTGAAATCAATGTTAAATAGTGTTGGAAAACTGCTTAATTTATGATTGGGTGGTCTGTAGACACTGATGAGCGTTAGTTGAGTATTGCTATGAGAAATTTGTAAAATTGTGTTTTCTGTGGTGGAGTCAATTTTTGCAATTTGTTTGTGACAAACGGAAGCCTTAATCAAAACTGCCGTACCACCGAGTTGTATTTTGTTTCGAGGATTTGGTGTTTTGTTGTGTATATTCTGTAATTTGGAATGTAAAAAGTGTCCGCGTTTTTTAGTCTGGTCTCTTGAACAAGCATTATGTCTATGTTGTGATCCTGAAAAAAATGTATAATTTCACGTTTTTAACGATTGATGCCATTGGCGTTAAAAGTGCATAATTTTAGTGTTTTAAATTTCGTGTTGTTTCTGTCTTTCACGGGAATATGTTTTCGATTGAAGGTGAAGGTACACTGACAGAGGCTTCAAGGATAATAGAAATGTTGTCAAAAGTGTCAGTTGTTTAATTTAATTACAGTTGTTTTATTGTCTGTATTATCTTCCTTAAGTTCAACCCTAAGAATAAATATTTGAATTTGAATTAAAGGCACTTGGTTTGTTTCACGAATTTCTTTATTATGCAACTAGTTTCGACTTATCGTCATTCTCAAGGAATAATAATACCTTTTGGGCTAGATATGTTGACGATATTTTTTGCATATGGGTTGGCACAACAAGACAACTAGATACTTTTCTTAAATTTGTTAACTCAATTAATACAAAAATACAATTTATATTAGAGAAAGAAATAGAAAATAGTTTAAAATTCCTAGAACTAAACATAAAAAACTTTAAGGAATATCCATCTGTATCCATTACATATGATAACCTCTTACAAACATTTAATGTCGAAAGATTACATGACAGGCGTACGAAATCTTTAATTCTATTTTTATATGGGGTAGTAAATTACGATATTGATGACTCTAACATCCTAGGTAAGCTGAAGTTTCAGGTTCCTAGACTAACATCTCGCAGTAATAACCTATTTTTTCAACCACATGCCAATACGCTAGCTCATTTTAATTCACCCGTTTTAAAAATGATTAGAAGGTTTAATAGTTTAAATAATAGAGTAGATATTTTTGTAGATACCAGAAAATCCCTCATCGAAATAATGTCAGATTTATCGGTACCAGTGATATTGTTATAAATCTTTAGGCTTTAAGTTTTTTTTTTTTTTGGTTTTCTCTTCTTTCTCTGCGCACTGTATGTATGATTTAAAATTATGTTACATAGCATTATATTAGATTAAGTTCCCTGTAATTGGATATATGTATATCTGTTGGGAAAAATAATGAATAATAATAATAATAATAATTAAAACGAATGATAGAAAATTAGAGTACAGTATTTTAGAAAAGATATAATTATTATCCAAAATCCTCTAATACACACACACACAAATTAAAAACAGTACTTTTCATTCCTATATTAATAGATTAATAAATATACCATTAATCAAAATTAATTGTGAAAAAGAATTGAGAACAATAAAACAAATAGCATTCAACAATGGGTATGACAGTAAATTAATAGACAATTTAATAAAAACTAAAAAACAAAAAGAACTAATTAAATATGTATATAATGAACCAAGTATTAAGAAGAATTGGAATAAATTTATTTATGTGAATGATCTTTCACAGAAAATAAAAAATGTATAAATTAGAAAGAAACAAATATTATTATGACTAAGCCACTTAATTTAGGTAGATTATTTGTAAATAACAAACTACCTGTAAATAAAATTAAATAATGCGGCATTTATCAAATCCAGTGCGGGGAATGCGATGCAATGTATTTAGGTCAAACCGGAAGAAGTTTCGAAATACGATTGAATGAGCACAAGAAATCAATTCTCAATAATAAACAATCGACAGGTTTTGCTAAGCATTGCATCGAATTCAACCACTTTTTTGATCCGGCCGATTTTTCAATTTTACACTCGGGTAGTAAAGGACGGGATTTAAATTTTAGAGAGAGCCAAGAAATTCATAAGGCCATACAATGGGGAAAAAAACCTTGTAAATGAGTGCGAAGACATCTGGCACTCCCCCATCCTCACTGCCATTACTACCTGATTTTGTATATAACTCTGTAAAAATATATGTTATGTACATTACTCCTTGAGAATGACGATAAGTCGAAACTAGTTGGATAATAAAGAAATTCATGAAACAAACCAAGTGCCTTTAATTCAAATTCAAATATTAAAATGTTTCATCAAGCGATCAATGAGAACCAAATTTAAGTTATCCTAAGAATAAAGTTTTAAGTTCACGTATAACTGAAGATTACCTAGAATTTGTGGCAGTGTTCTACTAACACTATTAATGAGTATTAGTACAATTTAACGTAAGTAATGCTCGTTTTTAGCTACTAGCTAGATTCTAACGAGCAATGGTAGAAGATTCTACTAGTAAGAAACCTACTAGTAAGAACCTACTAATAAGTACTGGTGGGAGGTCTTAAGAATCGATTTTCTACTAACACTATAAATGAGTATTAGTACGAGCCAACGGTAGTAATGGCTGTGTTTAGAAGGTTTTTAAATCCTACTTTCTACTAGTAAGATTCTACTAATGAGCACTGATGGAAAATTTTAAGATTCTACTTTTTACTTACACTATTAATGAGTATGGTAATGCTGGTAATGAACGTTTATAGATGGTTTTACGAATCCACTTTCTACTAGCAGGATTCTACTAATGAGCACTGATGGAAAATCTTAAGATTCTACTTTCTACTAACACTACTAATAGGTATTAGTACAAGGTATCGCTAGTAACGAGCATTTGTAAAAGGATTTAGGATTATACTTTCTACTAGCAAGATTCTACTAACGAGCACTGGCGGATGATCTTAAGATTCTACTTTTTACTTACACTATTAATGAGTATTAGCATAAGGTAATGCTGGTAATGACCATTTATAGATGGTTTTAGGAACCCACTTTCTACTAGCAAGATTCTACTAATGAGCATTGATGGAAAATCTTAAGATTCTACTTTTTACTTACACTATTAACCCATTAAGCGCTATTGGTGCATACAAGCAACATTCTTAATTTTGTTAATTAAATTACTAAATAAGTCACTTTGATATATTATATTATTTGACCTAATTTGTAAATGCATGAAGAAAAAGGTAAATATTTTGTTATTTAAATATTTCGATCATTAAAAAAAAATGTAAGTAACTTTCTAACTTCACAATATTTCAGTGTTTTATACGCGTGGCGCATAAAGTAAAATTTCGAGTTTAGAAAAGCCCCGTGAAAATTTGTCTCGGGTCGCTGCGCGACCCTCGACAAATTTTCTACGCGGGGCTTTTCTAAACTCGAAATTTTACTTCATGCTTAGTCTGGGAGTGGAAACACTCGTTCTAAACTAAATATTGCACTTTTTTGTATAAAATCGACGATTGCCTAAAAATTCACAGTGTATAGATTATGTTTATTTAAAAGAAAAAGTCAAAGTATTTAATACAATAAGTAATTCACAGAAATCATAAAAAGAAGTGTAGAACTTTTAGAGTTAACTCTATAATTGCTCGGCCGGTAATGGGTTAATGAGTATTAGTATAAGGTAATGCTAGTAATGAACATTTATAGATGGTTTTAGGAATCCACTTTCTACTAGCAAGATTCTACCAATGAGCCCTGATGGAAAATCTTAAGATTATACTTTCTACTAACTCTACTAATAGGTATTAGTACAATGTATCGATAGTAACGAGCATTTCTAAAAGGATTTAAGATCCTACTTTCTACTAGCAAGATTCTACTAATGAGCACTAGCGGAAGATCTTAAGATTGTACTTTTTACTTACACTATTACTGAGTATTAGTATAAGGTACTGCTGGTAAAGAACGTTTATAGATGGTTTTAGGAATCCACTTTCTACTAGCAAGATTCTACTAATGAGCACTGATAGAAAATCTTAAGATTCCACTCTCTACTAACACTACTAATAGGTACCGCTAATAACGAGCATTTGTAAAAGGATTTAGGATCTTACTTTCTACTAGCTAGATTTTACTAATGAGCACTGGCAGAAGATCTTAAGATTCTACTTTCTACTAACACTATTAATGAGTATTAGTACAAAGTAACACTAGTAATGGACGTTTTTAGAAGGTTTTAAGATTAGACTTACTACTACCATGTACGTCAAAAGATAGTTGAATATTGGCGTTTGTAGAAGGCTTTAAGATTCTACTTTTTACCAGTACTACCAATGGACGTTAAAAGAAAGGGTAAGATTCTATTTCCTACGAACTTTTCTAATGGCATTAGCAGAAGAATATAAAGACAATTTAACATAAAGAAAAATTGAGTTTGTCAATAGTTTGCAGAATATTTACAAAATATAAAAACAAATTAAAATAATATCGGCTTTCTGCAAAATGTTTGTCTCATTGAGACAAGTCTCCAAATATTCATTGAAACAGCTCGAGAAGTAGTTGTTTCAATGAATATTTAGAGACTTGTCTCAATGAGACAAACATTTTGCAGAAAGTCGATATTAATTTTAATTCGTTTTTATATTTAGTAGAATGTTCGATTTCACATGGCCAGTAGTAAGAGGTTTTAAGATATTAGTTTCTAGTAAATGGTTAGCATTAATCCTCATTAGTAGAAAAAAGTTAACCCATAATCCTACCAAGTGTCTACCTGTATTCCTACAGAAGCCCTGTATTATTATTAAACTCCATCTTGCAATAGAAGAAGACTTTAAAGTTCTACTAATCATTTTCACTATACCTTATTTGAATCTTAATGAAACCTCACTAGCATTTTTCAACAAAACCGTTTCAGTATAGTAAATGTTATGTTTTTCTTTTACGTATACAAATACTTTTGAGTAATTCGGCGGTTTCTTTTGCTTTGAGTATTTTTGAATAATTTAAATTTGAATTTGACTTGGTAATTTGAGTGTTTAATGTGTTGGGCAAAACAGGGAAATTTGTATTATTTACTAGTGGTGGCTTAGGGGAGGGTGATACATTTTTGTTGTGTTGGTTGTAATTTTAATTTTGGTATCTAAATATTTTGTATGTGCTGGACAACCACGATAATTCGCTGGTTGCCGATTACCGCAGTTTGCACACTTTGCTGACTCAATTTGGAGGATACATTTTCCCGAATGTGGCCCAGCACATCTAACACATTTAGGTGCTAAATGGCAAAGAAAACTTGAATGACCAAAGGATTGACACTTGTGACATTGAGGTATGTGTGTACATTTTCCTGAATGTGGTCCAGCACATCGAATATATTTAGGTGCTAAATAGCAAAGAAAACTTGAATGTTTATTCAAGGATTGATACTTGAGACATTGAGGTGTGTTTGTGCTTTTTAATGATTCGATTTAAACGTGTACTCCACACAATGTCATAATTTTATATAATTTTGATGCGTTTTCTTTGTCGGTCGTAACTTTAATAATTGGGACACATTTTGAATCGGTTAGAGTTAGTATGGATAATAATACACTGATTATACCCATGTTCAGAAGTTCTTGTCTAACCTGCTCAAGTTGGACGTCCCTCGGCATGTTTTTGGTTATAATTTCGACTGGTTTTTGGTCTGGAGTGCCTTAAGTAAAATACTCTATTTTGTATGATGATAAAAATAACTCAATAATTTTCCGATCGTCTAAATTGTCGGGTTTGAAGTTTAGATATTCTCTGCCAACTTAAGGAGGTAATATAAGGAGGCGTTACAGAGATTTCTGTCAATTTATTTATTTGTCATATTTGGTCTATAGTTCTAATGAATACTGTGGGAATTTTATTGTTCACTATGTTTTCGCTATGTTTTCTTTGATTTTAATTGTTTTGTGAGGGGTTTCATCATTTTCATCCTTGAAATTAAATGAATCTGAGAGAGCTTTATAGCGATTAGAAGTGCTTACCTTGTATTCGATTTTTCGTTTGTTGAATGTAGCTGGGGTGACCGACTTGGTGTGCTCAGGTTTTTACCTTTCGGTGTATACCTTTTGAGCGTCGGTCTAAGGACCAGTGGAACACCGCCATGTCTGCAAACCACTGCCCGCCGGAGACCAACCCACGTGTGGACCGGAGGGGCGAGTAGGCACATCTGGGCTTTTCAAGGCCCACCCCCGACTCCTCATTTAGCGACGACAAGCACCAGGGCTGAGTCAACCCCGCCATGTGTAAGTTAGCTCTATCCAAGATAGGGACACAGAGGCTACCTCAAGAAGGTCCACCCCCGACTCCTCATTTAGCGACGACAAGCACCAGGGCTGAGTCAACCCCGCCATGTGTAAGTTAGCTCTATCCAAGATAGGAACACAGAGGCTACCTCAAGAAGGTCTACAGCTCCGACTTGGACAATCGTCCCCTTCAAACATCCATCGTCCGAAGACTCAGGTCTGCTCCAGACGCCTCCCGTTTAGATGCTATGCTGGACCTCCAGCTGGGGTGACCTGGAATTTTGGAATTAAGGCTGAGTTGGTTGTGGAAGGGGCTGGGGAATTTGAGATGGGGCTCATGGGGCTGTAGTCGTCTATGCTGACGCTGGATTCAAGTAAAGGGTTCATTACTGTAACATTGGTCGTCACACGATTATGATCTTCTATTCGAGAGCTGATCTCTTCTTGGTAATTGAGACTCCTCGCAAGATGTAGCGGGATGGATACAGGTGAGATCTCTATTGTTCAGGAGCGGTTTCATACGTGACTTTCAACGATCTTTGACAGTGACAGTCTAGAGTGGCACTGATAGGGCACGGTTAAGAGTATTGCGTGGATTAGCTTGACTATTTGTTATGTAAACCTAGGTAAAATCATTCTTGATTAGAATGGCTTATAGTGCCATCTATTGGCAATGCACGGAAGAGATTACCGTTTGACTATTAAACCCAGGTACAATCATATTGTATGAGAATAGCGTGTAGTGCAATCTATTATTCAGATAAATTACAATCCTCAATGTCTGAGTATTGCGTGGATTAGCTTGACTATTTGTTATTTAAACCTAGGTAAAATCATTTTTGATTAGAATGGCGTACAGTGCAATCTATTGGCAATGTACGGAAGAGATTACTGTTTGACTATTAAACCTAGGTACAATCATATTTTATGAAAATCGCGTATAGTTCCATCCATTATTCAATTAAATTACAATCCTCAATGTCTGAGCTTAAAATTCTCACTTTATAAGAAATGTTTCTTGTAAATCAGCGCATCATACTAAAAGTTTTATTTTGTATTGTGGACTGTTTATTTGTTTGTAAACTAGTAAAGTAAGTGAAGGACTACATTAATGAGATATTTATTAGTCCCAGTTTTTATATAGCATTCTCCGAATAAGTTTATTTTTGTTTCTGAAAATGGGATTAAACAAAATACTTTTGTTTGGGTTAAAACGCTTGCGGGTTTTATTTAAATCATTTCCAGCGGCGCTATCGATTTTATCGAAACGCGCGCGTGTTTGTCCGTGTGCATCCCCCCATTTTAATAAATGATAGAAACGGACGTAGCGATAATTGAAACCGATTTTCGTTTTACGTTTTTCATTTTTATTTTCTCTCTATATATGTGTGTATGGATACACAGGAGAGCAGAATTTGCATTAGCCGGTCGCCGGGGTCCGTGCAACACACTTCCTGTGGGTGTGTGGATGTTGCAATTTCCATAACATGTTCAGGCAACGGTTTTGATGAATTGGGCCTTAAATAATTAATAACATAATCGCCTGTCGGGGAAGGAGAGCACCGTGCTTTCTCCCACCCCTAGGAATTTGCAAAAGGGTGGATTCGGAGTTGGAGTTGAAGAGAGCTGTCTGTGTTTTGTAGTGGTTGGGATGTCGATCTCGGGCGTCGACATAACTGTAAGTTAAGTTAACGAAGAGTGGAGAACATGTGGCGTCGGCGTCGGAATTTTCTCCAGATGTGAATTATCTTAATTACATCCTATGCGAGTGGCGGAGTGGGTGCGGAAAGGAAGGAAATGGGAGAACCCTAGAACGAGTGTCGCAGACGTCGGCTACATAACACCGCTAATTGGGCGTTAATTGTAACGGTTTAACACCTTTTTACTTAAATTACGCATTATAAAAATATTCACTCAAAACGAAAAATTAAAGTAAGTCAATTTAATAGTATTAGATTTAAAACGGAGTTTCAATACAGTACATCTTAGTAGTCTCATTGTTTGCAATGAGGTCCACAGTGCAAAATAAAAACTGAAAGTTTTATTTTGCACTGTGCAAACAATGAGACGACTAAGATGTACTGTACTGAAACTCTGTTTTAAATCTAATACTATTAGATTCACTGATTTACAAAAAACATTTCTCATAAAGTAAGATTTTTAAGCTCAGACATTGAGGTCTGTAATTTATTTAAATAATAGATGGCACTACACGCTATTCTTATAAAATATGATTGTACCTGGGTTTAATAATCAAACAGTAATCTCTTGCAATACTCTAAACTGTGCCCTATCAGTGCCACCCTAGACTGTCACTGTCAAAGATTCGTAGCTTTATTTGAATAATAGATGGCACTACACGCTATTCTTATAAAATATGATTGTACCTGGGTTTAATAGTCAAACAGTAATCTCTTCCGTACATTGCCAATAGATGGCACTTTACGCCATTCTAATCAAGAATGATTTTACCTAAGATAAAATAACAAATAGTTAAGCTAATCCACGTAATACTCTAAACTGTGCCCTATCAGTGCCACCCTAGACTGTCACTGTCAAAGATTCGTAGATTAGTGAAGCTAATCCACGCAATACTCTAAACTGTGCCTTATCAGTGCCACCCTAGACTGTCACTGTAAAGATTGTAGAAAATCACGTTTGAAACTGCTCCTGAAAAATAGAGATCCTGTATTTTTTATTAATAATTAAACAATCAATATATTTGTCTTCCTCGTATCGTATGGAAGGTAATAAGGATTCCATGTGTCTAAAAACGAATCCGAGATTTGGAAAACCCAGTCGGTGCGTTCATCAAAAGATATAAAGTTGTGGAAATTGGTCGTAACTATCGCCAGTTTATCCCCTTATTTGTCTCCTCGAAGAAACTTTGAAAAATACAACCGCATTCACATACAGGGGAGCGATAAGAATTATTTTTGTCTTGAAGATTATGTGACTTACAAAAATAATAAATTCACACTTTTAACAATATTAAAAAATGGTGATGTGTCACTTTCCCCCATTGAAGATATTATGATTTAAATGCGGAGCAGCCAAACTAAATTTTCAGGCTTTTCTAAACTCAAAACTTTACTTCGTGCGCCATACCTATAAAATACTGAAATATTGTGAAGTTACAAATACACTAAAAATAATTTTTTAAATGAGTAATAATTAAAATACTCAAGTATCAAAATATTTACATTTTTCTTCACACATTCTCAAGTCAGGTCAAATAATATAATGTATCAACGTTATTGCATCAATGGCGCCTAATAGGTTAATTAACTCATAGGACCTTAAAACTAATATTTTCGCAAACATTTTTGATTTAAAAATGTTTACGTAAAGAATACGTTCCCTTTGTATTCTATACGAAGACAGTCAAAATACAATTTTTACATTTAACAATTATTATATTCACTTTTAAGGTATTTCTGGTTCGCATCGGCAAGAGATGTACTTGGCGCGTTGCTTGTGTGTGTAATGGCGTGCATCTGCACGCCAAGACTAATAGGCAACCTGGACAGTACTGCCAACCCATACTAAGTGAAATAACTACACTTGATAATAGATATAACATACTTTTATTTATTGAAATATATAATTATATGTGTATATTTCACATATATTCGTAACAGTGCTAACAACAATAGCTAATAAAAATCGTATCTAATAAATTATTAAAGAATTCTTAGCAATTTTAATTAGTCTGCTGTATTAATGTCACTTGTAATTTCGTGAATTTTCGAAATGTACGTGAGACGTCTGTTTGCCATCTCGGGAAATAGACAAAAGGGGAAAACGCCGACGTTCGTTCGGACAATGACATATAAGCGAGCGGTGGAGCGATGTCGCGGAAAGACATTATTCATCTTGTCATTGACGCGCTCGCCCGCCTTGACTTCCTCACCAGCTCAGCAATTCAAAATCGAACAAAAAGACAATAACCGCCAGCCGTCTTTCCACACCCCCAGAATATCTTTAGAAAAAGAGGAAATGTTAGATTCGCATACAGAAATCGATTTAGTATGAAGATTTTAGTGCGTTTGGGCGCGAAATTCGAATTAAAATCTACCATTTTTTTTTTGTTTAACCTCCTAAAGCGCTAACCCGAGTCAAGCACAGGTAAAAGCTACTGGCAAATATTAGTCGGGTTTTTTTTTCATGCGCGAAGGAAGCATGGAAATAATTTTAAATGGATACTTAATACCTTTACAGTATACTAGGAGCTCAGGCTGGGTAATCGACGGGAGGAAGCACAATGAGCCTAATGAGGCCTAAGTGCAGTGCAGAAAGACGCACTCCCCAAAGAACCAGAACCTGGTATATAGTTGGTCATGGCATTCTAAATAATTACGTTAAAAAAGAGAATATGTTTTTCGTTTCGCTAAAAAATCTCAAATTAAATGATCCTTAAGGGATTAAATTTTAAATAGATTTGTTATTATCACTGTTCCAAACCAGATTTTCCTGAATTAGGCTTATACCAAGGGGAGCTAATGCTTATGGGACAACTGGAAAGCAAGTAGAAAAAGAGATACTATGGTGAGGATGTGGGGTAGGAGTAAGACAGGCGACTATATACACTAATCATCGAAAACTTTTAGTAAATAACACACTTGGCTAAGATTTCACTGTTTATTGATTGACACTGCAACAATTGTTTCGCCACACAGTGGCTTCATCAGGCAGATGAATAATGAATTACAAACTGAAACTAACGCTTAAATACTAATGACGTGGAGGAGATGGTGTTGCTTAGGGAAAGGGGTGGGGGGTGGTAGTGAATTATGTGAGAAATATATATGCATATAAACATACAAACGTTAACATATCGTATAAACAGAGGATAAAGTGTCAGGACAAATTAAATTAATAAATAAAGATAAGTATAAATCATCATCATCATCGATCTCGATTCTGGATGTAGCATCCAAATACAGTTACCAAATTTTATATAGAGACTGGCTAACTTAATATACAGTGAGGATTTTCGCTGAACATAGGTTTCATGTGTTCAGTTTTTTGAAAGTTAATGTCAATACATTGTTTCATTTATTTCACGGTAAATTAGAGGAGAGTTAATGTTTGAGCTGAAAAAGTTAACACTACCCTTATTGGTTCCATTTTTTATTAACCTTACTGCTGTTAAATTTTTAGAACTTCTTCGAAGGGACATTATACCACAACTACAAGTCTTCAATATTGAGAACGCATGGATTCAAATTTTTAGAATTTCTTCGAAGGGACATTATACCACAACTACAAGTCTTCAATATTGAGAAGGCGTGAATTCAAATGGAAGGCGCTCCACCACATTCCACAGGCCTTGTTACACGTTTCCTTAATAAAACCTTCCAGGATCGCTTTATTGGAAGATTTGGAGCCATAGCTTGGCCACCTCGGTCCCCCAATTTATCGCCAAACGATTTCTTTCTTTGGGGTTATCTCCAATCCAAAATCTACAATAATATAGCAATAGAGAATACAGAAGAACTAAAAAAATATAATTAGTGCCGCCTGCAATGAAATAAATCCAGTTATTTTAAGAAATACTGTACAAGGATTACTTTGAACGTTTGTACTAAACCTAAAATAAAATTTTAGTCCCTTCAAAAGCATAACTAAAATATACTGCCTTTAAAAAAATCAGAACACCAAGTATTTATTGCACGATTTTAATAAAATTTACACAATTTGATTATGTAAACGAACTGTATCGATGATCAAAAATCAACTTGAAAAACAAAAAAAACAAATGAATAAAAATTAATAATGTGTTGGGTCTCCACGATTTCCCAAACACTCAATAACACGTCGAGGCATGCTAGAAATCAGGCTGTCAATATCGACTTGGGGTATTTCATTCCAAACTTCGATAATTTGACCTCTAAGTTACTTATTCTAACACCTATCATATCCCAAACATGTTCTATTGGCGATAGATCTGGAGAACGAGATGGCCAAGGTAAAAAATTGATTTCGGCACTATCAAAAAACTGTCTTGTAATGGTCGCTGTGTGAGGTCGAGCATTATATTGCTGAAAAATGGGGTTCTGCAAGCCATTTACATAGGGCACTAACACTGGCCGTAAAATGTTGTCAATATACCGAATCGCGCTAAGACTTGCTTCTAAAAAAACTAGAGGAGACCGACTACCATATGCTATCGCCCCCCAAACAATAACTCCCTGTGTAAGAGCCGTATGTCTTTCAACAGCAAATTGAAAAATTCTGCGTTCACCGCGTCGACGTCTCACTCTTCTGCGACCATCATGAACCCATAAACAGAACCGAGGCTCATCACTGAAGATAATGTTATTCCATTCATGGGTCCAATGTTGTCTTTCCCTGCACCAATCAAGTCTTGCTCTGCGATGCTGCGGAGTAAGAGGTAGACACAATTGTGGACGGTAGGATCTTATACCAAAACTGCGGATTCTTCTGTAAACAGTAGCCATGGATACTCTTTGGCCATTTAGAGCCAACCAGTAATTTCCCAATGCCCGCGACGTTGTAAATCTGTCCCTTAAAGTTGTAAGACAAAGAGCTCGATCTTCACGCTCAGTGGTGCTTCTTGGACGTCCTGATCCAAGTCTACGTCGATTCTCCCCAGCTTCGGACCATCTAGACCAGCAGCGTACGATCACCGATACACTACGGCCTACCCTTTCAGCAATAGCACGAACCGAAAAACCCTCTTCTCGTATTCCAATAATGCGACCCCTTTCAAATTCACTTAGATGATGATATTGTGCACGCCGACGAACACGGGGCATCTTTTTATGTTTTACAAACTGAAACGTCAAACTACTCAGAGGCTACTTGGATATTAGAAGCAATTACATTAAAAAATCAGCAGCTCTTCATAATGGTGAAATCAAGGAAAAATACCATTAAATAGTAACCATAACAATTGATTTTTTGATCATCGATGCAGTTCATTTACATGATCAAATTCTGTAAATTTCATTAAAATCGTCCAATAAATACTTTGTGTTCTGATTTTTTTGAAAGGCAGTATATCTGTAAGTTTGGTTGCCTAATCCGTGAAATTAATGAAATATTGTATTGACATGGGTTTTCTAAAACTGATCATAGGAAACTTATGTTCAGAGAAAACAAATCTCACGGTATATGAACTGTGTTTATTACAAATTTGTAAAATTCACTCTATCTAATTTCAAGTGAATTGAACAATTCACACGTTGTACATTAAATTTCTGTTTTAAATAGCTTAAAAACTGCAGCTTATCAAAATGTTTCACAATCCCGTTTCTCTACTTGCATTCATCTCACGTTTCTTTACCTATATTAACAATAACGACCGCTTGCATTTGTTTTTAGTTACACGCTACATATTTTTCTGTCAGGCATTCACATGCAAATGGATGAGAACACTCAGGTACTAACACAAATGATTTTAATTATTGAACGCGGTTTCGTTGTTCCTGTTTTAATTATTCCGGACCCGCATATTTTTGTAGTTTTATTTCATTTGCCCGAACGCTCTGATTCAAAACGGATTTTCCGGGAAACGCATAATTATCTTTTAATTAAGTCCGACAGGGGCGCGTGTAAATAAATCCATGTGTTACTTAATTGAATGTGCATGAAAAAAATAACAGCAAGTGTAATTCCATCTGCGCGCATTTCATACGCTTGCCGAGTCTTGGAGTTTCAACCGACAACCTTAGTTTCTGTGAGCTGTATGTTAATTTTTGTAGAAAGTATGAAATTTCATAGGATACAATAAATACGTAACGGTCTCTGAGAGATGTAAATCCAACATTTAATCTAATTTTGCTAAACATATTTGCTCAATTAACTTTAATCTGAGTTCTAAGTACGTGCATAAAACAAGCTTGTCGTTCCGAAATTGTAACAATAACTCAAACCCTGGGTATATAAATTAATATATAAATTAATTGAATGTGCATGTAACAAAAAAACAGCAAATGTAATGAATATGCAAGTACATCTGCGCACATTTCGTACGCTTGCCGAGTCTTGGAGTTTCAACTGACAACCTTAGTTTCTGTGAGCTGTATGTTACTTTTTCTAGAAAGTATGAATGTTCATAGGATACAATAAATACATAACGGTCTCTGAGAGATGTAAATGCAAAATTTAATCTAATTCTGTTAAACATATTTGTTCAATTAACTTTAATCTGAGTTCTAAGTACGTGCATAAAACAAACTAGTCGTTCCGAAACTGAAACAATAACTCAAACCCTGGATGTATAAATTAATATACAAATTACCTAAATGTGCATGTAAAAAAAAACAGCAAATATAATGAACATGTAATTCCATCTGCCCGCATTTCGTAAGCTTGCCGAGCCTTTGTGTTTCAACTGAGTTTCTGTGAGCTGTATGTTACTTTTTATAGAAAGCATGAAATTTTATAGAATACAATAAATACATAACGGTCTCTGAGAGATGTGAATCGAAATTTTGCTAAACATATTTGTTCAATTAACTTTATTCTGAGTTCTAAGTACGTGCATAAAACAAACTAGTCATTCCAAAATTGAAACAATAACTCAAACCCTGAGTATATATATTAATATATAAATTAATTGAATGTGCATGTAAAAAAAACAGCAAATGTAATGAACAGGTAATTCCATCTGCCGGCATTTCGTACGCTTGCCGAGTCTTGGTGTTTCAACTGACAACCTTAGTTTCTGTGAGCTGTATGTTACTTTTTATAGAAAGCATGAAATTTCATAGAATACAATAAATACATAACGGTCTCTGAAAGATGTAAATCCAAAATTTTGCTAAACATATTTGTTCAATTAACTTTATTCTGAGTTTTAAGTACGTGCATAAAACAAACTAGTCGTTCCAAAATTGAAACAATAACTCAAACCCTGGGTGTATAAATTAATATACAGAGAGTTTTATGTAACACCGAACATGTTCATCCAATACAATTTGACACCTTTATTTTTATGTGTAAATAGGGTTGCCTATATGACTATTAAAAATTGTAGCCAATCGCAATTAATGCCTCAACTTGTACACACAGGGAGTTTTTCTTTCAAGTATACATGTCCCAACTACACCGTATATATCGTAAATCTTTGGATACTCGTTGTTCAAAAGAAATCAATTTGAAACTTGAAATGAGTGTCTTCCACTCCCAGACTAAGCATGAAGTAAAAATTCGAGTTTAGAATAGCCTGAAAATTTGGTTTGGTCGCGTAGCGCGAAGCGCGGAGCGGCCAAACCAAATTTTCAGGCTTTTCTAAACTCGAAATGTTACTTCATGCGCCACCGATACAAAACACTGACATACTACGAAATTCAAAACACACCGCTAAACTTTACATTGCGTTAGTGGTTTGTACCGGTGGCGCATGAAGTAAAATTTCGAGTTTAGAAAAGCCTGAAAATTTGGTTAGGCCGCTCCGCGCTTCGCGCTACGCGTCCAAACCAAATTTTCAGGCTTTTCTAAACTCGAAATTTTACTTCATGCTTAGCCTGGGAGTGGAAAACACTCGTTTAAAGCTTCAAATTAAATTCTTTTAATAAACCTAGCATCGGCAAATATACAACGTATCCTTATGTATATTTAAAAGATAATTTCTCGTTATGAAAATGTTCGGTGTTACATAAAACTCTCGGTATAAATTAATTGAATGTGCATGTAAAAAAAAACAGGAAATATAATGAATATGTAATTACATCTGCGCGCATTTCGTACGCTTGCCGAGCCTTGGAGTTTCAACTGACAACCTTAGTTTCTGTGAGCTGTATGTTACTTTTTGTAGAAAATATGAAATTATATAGAATACAATAAATATCTAACGGTCTCTGAGAGATGTAAATTCAAAATTTAATCTAATTTTGCTAAACATATTTGTTCAATTAATTTTAATCTGAGTTCTAAGTACGTGCATAAAACAAACTAGTCGTTCTCAAATTGAAACAATAACTCAAACCCTGGGTGTATAAATTAATATACAGAGAGTTTTATGTAACACCGAACATGTTCATCCAATACAATTTGACACCTTTATATTAATGTGTAAATTGGGTTGCCTATATGACTATTAAAAATTGTAGCCAATTAATCGCAATTAATGCCTCAACTTGTACACACCGGGAGTTTTTCTTTCAAGTATACATGTCCCAACTACACCGTATATGTCGTAAATCTTTAGATACTCGTTGTTCAAAAGAAATCAATTTGAAACTTGATATGAGTCTCTTCCACTCCCAGACTAAGCATGAAGTAAAATTTCGAGTTTAGAAAAGCCTGATTTGGTCGCGTAGCGCGGAGCGGCCAAACCAAATTTTCAGGCTTTTCTAAACTCGAAATTTTACTTCATGCGCCACCGATACAAAACACTGACATACTACGAAATTCAAAACACACCGCTAAACTTTACATTGCGTTAGTGGTTTGTACCGGTGGCGCATGAAGTAAAATTTCGAGTTTAGAAAAGCCTGAAAATTTGGTTTGGCCGCTCCGCGCTTCGCGCTACGCGACCAAACCAAATTTTCAGGCTTTTCTAAACTCGAAATTTTGCTTCATGCTTAGCCTAGGAGTGGAAAACACTCGTTTAAAGCTTCAAATTAAATTCTTTTAAAAACCTAGCATCGGCAAATATACAACGTATCCTTATGTATATTTAAAAGAAATTTCTCGTTATGAAAATGTTCGGTGTTACATAAAACTCTTGGAAGATAAATTCAAATTCTAAACTATTTGAATTCGAGAAAATAAGCTTACGCTTCTTATAGTTTGCATAGATGGCCTAAGACATTAGTTTTAATCCAAGTCCTTTCACTTCTAATTTGTTGCTATCTCTCCTTTCATTTAAAATTTGTATTGTTAGTTGGTTTGAAGAGAATTTGACCTAAACGTTACATATACTTTAATAGTGCGTTGTAACAAATCAAATTAAATAAGATTTTAAACATTTCATTGTATAATTCAATATCCGGAGGTGTATTTGCACGGGAAGTAGTTGTTTCAATGGATATTCTTCGTCTTAAGTTGTCTTATTAATTAAGACATTGTTTGCATTTTCACGAATAGTTTTTTCGTACGTTTATATATTATAAAACTCTTGGTATAAATTAATTGAATGTGCATGTAAAAAAAAAAACAGCAAATGTAAGGAATATGTAATTACATCTGTGCGCATTTCGTACGCTTGCCGAGTCTTGGAGTTTCAACTGACAACCTTAGTTTCTGTGAGCTGTATGTTACTTTTTGTAGAAAATACGAAATTTCCTAGAACACAATAAATACATAACGGTCTCTTAAGAGATGTGAATCCATAATTTAAACATATTTGTTCAATTAACTTTAATCTGAGTTTTAAGTACGTGCATTAAACAAACTAGTCGTTCCGAAATTGAAACAATAACTCAAACCCTGGGTATATAAATTAATTGGAATGCAAAGTTTTCCCCATCTCAATTAAAGATCCCGCACAGAATCCATAACTCCGAAGATACAGAGATACGAGCCGACAGCGACACAAATTAATAATTAAGATGGAGGGCAGCGCACCTTTCAACATAATGGAAATCTCGACACTTCATTAGGACTCTGTAGGGGGCATTTAAACAGCAACAACATTTTAATTATCCAATTTAAAATATTTAAAAAACACACACATGCATAGACTTTTTATTTGTACTTCTATACAGAACAATTTTATTTTTTGTATACATATCCCGATATAATAATAATACGTTTACTTACAGAAACTGTCAATTATGTCGTTTGTTTTATTAGTTTTCGTAAAAATGTCAAACTTTATATATAATATGAATTTTATTGTGAATGCTGTTCTCGTATTAAAATTTCTGTTTTATTCGTAGACGTCAATTGCAAAGATTTTATATCTGGTACAACACAAAGCAATTTTTCTTTCCTTCAATTTTAACTAGACGAGTACAGAAACTAATTTCTTGAATTAATTTCTCATCTGGCACTTGATGAAACATATTGGAATATGTAAAGTTATTTAAATAAAAACACTTGGTATTGTTTCACAAATTAAAACTTTATTCCGACTAGTTTCGGTTTGTTAAACCATTTTCAAAGGAATAACTTTACAGAAACTAATGTCAAAAATCTGCGGAAACAATCATGATCGTTTGGAACATCAAATGAAGAATACTTGAATCTTTCAAGATTGAAGCACAAAAAAGCCTTTCAACATTAATCTAATTAATCTATATAATTCATATGTAATCCTAAATTTTTGTTTTTCATCCCTAGGTTGATTAAAAACTACATTTATATTTGGTACAATACAAAGCAATTTTTCTTTCCTTCAATTTTAACTAGACGAGTGCAGAAACTAATTTCTTGAATTAATTTCTCATCTGGCACTTGATGAAACATATTAGAATATGTAAAGTTATTTAAATAAAAACACTTGGTATTGTTTCACAAATTATAACTTTATTGCGACTAGTTTCGGTTTGTTAGACCATTTTCAAAGGAATAACTTTACAGAAACTAATGTCAAAAATCTGCGGAAACAATCATAATCGTTTGGAACATCAAATGAAGAATACTTGAATCTTTCAAGATTGAAGCACAATAAAGCCTTTCAACATAAGTCTAATTAATCTATAAAATTCATATGTAATCCTAAATGTTTGTTTTTCATCCCTAGGTTGATTAAAAACTACATTTATATTTGGTACAACACAAAGCAATTTTTCTTTCCTTCAATTTTAACTAGACGAGTGCAGAAACTAATTTCTTGAATTAATTTCTCATCTGGCACTTGATGAAATATATTAGAATATGTAGTTATTTAAATAAAAACACTTGGTATTGTTTCACAAATTAAAACTTTATTCCGACTAGTTTCGGTTTGTTAGACCATTTTCAAAGGAATAACTTTACAGAAACTAATGTCAAAAATCTGCGGAAACAATCATGATCGTTTGGAACATCAAATTAAGAATACTTGAATCTTTCAAGATTGAAGCACAAAAAAGCCTTTCAACATAAGTCTAATTAATCTATAAAATTCATATTTAATCCTAAATTTTTGTTTTTCATACCTAGGTTGATTAAAAACTACATACGTCTGCTAATTAATTTACATAATTCATATTCAAACAATAATTATCGTTTTCCTCATAAGATGAACGATTTTTATTTGTTTGAAAGTGAACAAACAATTGTTCCGTTTATAGCGGAATAAATAATTATCTATTATTACTTGGAAAGAATTATGAAGAGCTAAAACGCGCGCCCGCAATAAATCATCGCGTTTATCTGATGATGTGGTCCACCATATGAAACAATGAGGGCGCTTATCGCGCTCTGAAAAGAGTTTATTCGACAAATAATGAAAATAACCGCGAGGAATGGATGAGCATTCGCTCATCGGGTGTTTTCTTTCATGTTTCATGTTGTGATGGATTTTATTTCCAGTTTAATTTATTATTGTAGTTTTCTTCATCAGCATTTGAGGATGATAACAAAATCTGGATGTCGAGAAATTGTAATATTTTGTAAGGTGTGCATTAGCCGCCTATCGGGTTTTTTCTTCCATGTTTCATGTCGTGATAGATTTTATTTCGGCTTGAATTTATTAATGTGGTTTTCTTCATCAGCATTTGATGATAATAACAAAATCTGGATGTTGACAAATTGTAATATTTTGTAAGATTGTTTGCATGTAAAAGCAGGGCTTCGAACCGTTATTTTTTGCGTTTTAGCATTGCCATTAAGTCAACCTGGTCGAATAATTTAAAACGAAGGATAATTTATTTAAAACAGTAATTGAAATGGTCAATACACTCTCTAGACAGTTTGATGTGGCATTGTTAAATATTAATTCTATTAATATTGTAAACTCGAATTTCCCTTTCATTTGAAAAGCGGGCCTATTTTTAGATCTCCCGCTGAATTTTTCATAGAATTGGTATCTATTGGGGCTAGAAAACGCTCATTCCTCTGTTTTCCCCCTTTCTGATCGATTCAATATTAATGAAGTTTGACCTTGAATGCCTGATTACTTGAGTTTTTAACAGTTTTGTTTTTAGGGCGGAAAAAGGAAGTTACAATCCAGTCGGGTTGAATATTTGATTAGCTTTTTTTAATAATAACGCAGAATTGGCCAATTGTATATCACTATAACTCAAAACTATTTCATATCTCTATTAAACAGAGTGCTGTGTTTGTCGAGCAATACCTTTGAGAAATGGTGAAACACAATTGACAAATGATCAAAACCAAGCGAAAATGACTAATAAAAAAATAACTTGTATTGCTTATTATTATTTTAGCCGGCTTTTGACAAGCCGGTTTGTGGAAATAGTTAGAACTATATTCGAGCACCTATCAATTACACGGCTCGCAACAAAACGCGTCCAATTATCGTTTCAGAAAAATCCGATAATGAGGTGGAAAATCTGGGGTTTCCCCCCTAGCATGGAAATGTGTGTACAAAAAAAGCCGAACACATCGAAACAGGGATTAATTGGAACGGTTCCATGAACATTTATTTAAATAACGACCTACTCATGTGTTGCTTTATTAAAAACTACAGCTCATCCTCGCTTAAACAATAAAATTCATTTATTGCCGCTGATTTCCCACTCACTTAATGATACATTTAGTCAAAATAAATTACATAATTTTGATACATTTATGAACGAAAGAATCATACTATAACCGCGAACGGCCGCTCTATTTCAGTAAGAGAGTTGTGGTTCAAGATAATAAAATAATTACAAAATAGACAAAAACTAAGTGTTGAGCGCCACTTGATTTATTAAGTTACTTACCCCTTTTAAAATCAAGAAAATTTAGGGTAACAAAAAAATGAAGTTCGAAAAAGATATTTTTGAATAATTAAAAAAATACATTAAAGAAACAAAATTAAAAAAAAATATATAACTGAAATCTCCTAGAGATGTATATGCTGAACTCCGCCTTTTTTCACTATGCTGCCGTATTTTGTGTAATGTATTGTTAATTTAATTATTGTAAAAAGCAATATAGTGGAAATAAAGATTTAAAAAAAAAAAAAATATTACCAATATAGAGAATTAAATCATAAAAATAATATTAAGACCGCAAATACTAAATTTTTAAACAAGTATTAAATAAACTATAAATTGTACGATTGTACCCTACAAATAAACCCCAGAAAATGACGTCACCTTCTTCACAATTTGTATTTTTATAATATGTAATACAAAATACGACTAATAATTATTAACCTCCGCAACTCGTTTTATATTTAAAAATGGTTCACTAATAACTTTCGCTATCTATTGTAAATTATTTATCGAATGAAGCTTATGTTGAGTTGTATTGTTTAGTCAAATACCACACATCTCTGTTTGGCTTTGCGTAAACATTAATAAAACTATAATCAAGAATCAGTTAACGACTTATCTGAATTAATTCCGTAAATTCCGATAGCCTTCCTGCCGTCACGTTTCCGTAATTTTCCAGTAAGTTTCCAGGAAATTCATCTTCAGCAGGACTGCTAACTCCTCGTGAAAATTCAAACAGCAAAGTGCACCCTCGCCCGAAAAACATCCACCAGCACCCAGCTGGATTCCAAAAATATTTATTTGGAGATGAAATTATAGCTTAATTGCTATATCCTAACTTTGAGGCCTTTAGATGAAATTTTTCCACAATTTTAATTATTATTATTTTAGGTTTACTCCCAGGAATCACACAGATTCCCGCAGATTAAGAATTTTTGGACGGCACACAGCACGTGTCTAATCGTTCATTTTTTTTTCTACAGCCTCCTGGGCACACAGCTCCGCTTAGATTTTCGAATTTCTTCGAATTTTTATTTTAAATAAGCTTACTCCGATGTGCTGTAAATTTACAGGCAAACATTGTTTAATTTGAACTTTGTAACGATCAGTTCTACTCCCTGATTAGGTTAGGTTAAAGTGGTTGCACCGCACACGGAGGTGCACACTTAGGTTCGAAGAGGGTCCATTGTGGTACCACGGCTTAACCATTCTCTTACAAAAACCATCTGAAGCTAATGACAAACTTTAAAAGGTTCTTAACATCTAGCGACTCGAGGTCAGAGAGTTCAACCAGGTACCAACGGTCTAGGTATGAACATCTAATTCCAGCTAGAGGGGGGCATTGACAGAGGTCCACTTTCCTCCTATCTTCATTAAGGCACCCTCTGCAGTAGTCATTGTAAGGAATTCCTAACCATTGAGCGTGTTTGCCGAAAGGGCAGTGTCCCGTAATGACGCCTATCGTTTGAGCGATGTCACTCCTCTTTAAAAAGATAAGTGCTTTCCTTCTTTTCCTGTCATACTAAGGCTATATCTGCCTGGCGGTGCTCGATTAACCAACACCCAGGTATACCCTTTACGACAAGCAAAACGATCCTCTATAAGATTATTTCAAAGATCACCAATAGGAGGAGCAATAAGAGCACCTGTCTCTCATTTCTCCACCTGTTGGTGATCTTTGAAATAATATTATAGAAGATTGCCTTGCTTGTTGCAAAGGGGATAGCTGGGTGTTGGTTAATCGAGGACGAGTGTAACTTCGTTCCGTTTTTTGCTAGCTCGTCTGCTGTATTGTTGCCTGGGTTATTGCTATGCCCTGGTACCTAAATGAGCTGAAGTTGTATCCGAGCTGCCAGCTCATTCAACTACTCCCTGATTAAGCATAAAGTAAAGTTTTAGGCTTTTCTAAACTTAAAATTTTATTTTATGCACCAGGCGTATAAAACACTGAAATACTCTGAAGTTTAAAATGTACTGCTTTAGCATATTGTCTTTAAAGTATATATTAAATTTCACAATATTTCAGTGTTTTGGACAATAATCTTAATTATTCGCACAATTCGATCAGTTTGTAAATTTCCAGATTATGTCAGTATGATTATATAAAAGATGCCATTAAAAATTTTACTTCATACTGACATAATGTGTAAATTTACAAACTCATCGAATTGTGCGAATAATTAAGATTATTGTAGAGCAATTACAGGCATCTGGTGGAACAACAAGAACCCACAGGATGACGATAAGGATAAAGGATGTAAACATTTGCATAACGTAATTACGGTATGCAATAGTTAATTGTCTCTTGCGGGGTGGGGGCGGTTTAGGGGGGGAAGGTTTTCGAGTCGTGACCGCCGCATCGTAACCATCCACACAGCTCAGGAGCACCGGAGCGCAGTGTCCTGGATGGCGGATGGATGTTTGCGGTGTTCTTAAGGATCGTGAACGGAATCACGGAATCGCCTTCCTGTTTCAATAGACCGAGGCCAACTGAGCGTGTCATTGCAAACATCTGCGAGTCCCGTTTCTCTTTGTCTACCCGGAATCTCCGGAATTAGCGCGAGTCGCTTAATTCTTATCTCTCGGCGGCGAGGTTCGAGGTTAATTACAATATCGGACTTAATCAGTAGTGGAAGAAGGCAATACATGATGAGGAGGAGGAGCGGAGGAAGAAGAAGAGGAGGAACGCAGCCCGCATAAGCATTGCCTTAGATGAGATTCTCTTAAGACAGTCACGTTCCCCGAGTGGAAGATCTCCTCATTTATACTCGACTCCACTTCGGTTATCTCGCCCGGCATTTATAGTTATCCCCGTTCAGATGACTTATCTAACGGTTATACACTTCACTCCGGGATAAATTACTATTATTATATCGCAACTATTATATGGGAATATCGCGCTAGCTTCTAGCTTCCACTCGAAACCGAGCTAAAATGTTAAATTCAAATTCAAATTCAAATCCAAAGCCACCTTTGCGCTTAAGCCACTCTAATTACACGCTATCGCTAATTACATTCTGAATATGTTTCATATTTCATTATGTATTCCATCCGATGTCTGTATTTTTGTTGCAAACATCCACGGGAGGAAATAGTTGAGCAGCCTTCATACATCCTAAGAGATTACAAACTACCTATGCGATCCTACTGGATTACATTAAATTTCACAATACCTAAACCGGTTTAACGGTAAGTCGTTAACATTTTGAAAAACCTCATCTACAAGTTTTAATAAATAAATATATACAGAGAGTATTATATAACACCGAACATGAAAGAAAATGTACAATGTCCTATATGGCCTCTTCAAAATATCTAAACCAGCAAATTGTGAAGAGAGGCACCCTCTACAAGCGCGAAAGTATAAAGGAAGAAAAGAAACTCCAATTTATGGGGTGTTAATGTTACAATTTATGACCTTATCTGAATAGCAGGTAGTTTCCCTTTTTTTCCCTTTTTAGAGCATGTAAAACGGTCGTTTATGTTTATTTGATGACTCCAACAATTTAACACATTAATCAATATGTTATGCTATGATATTATTTGGTTACGTTTTAATCAAATCAATTAATAAAGCACGCTAATCTAGCAATAAAAAAAAATGCAAAATGAGGTTATGATTGATCATCTCACGAGTGTTTCCAATCCCAGATTAAGCATGAAGTAAAATTTTGAGTTGTAATTCATGCGAGACGCGTATAAAACGCTGATTTAATGTGAAATGGTCTATAACCAACCAATTAACAAGTGAAATACGTTTAGTATGCCAATCATCAATTGTTTAAATGAGGGAAGAAGTGCTACAATGAACATAAGTTCATTTTTTGTACTTGTTTTTGTATAACTTTAGAAAAATAAATTAGTGAAACAGCATACTAACTCAAATCCCCCCCAATCACAAATAGCTATCTACGCCACTAAAGCAAGGTATGTATGATCAATCTATCGACCTCCTTCGGGTTGTATAAAAGCATTTATGAACAATTTGCAAGCACTTCTTGATAGCTTGTTTTCAATTGGAATACCAATAATATTATGTGGCGACTTCAACATTGATTCTATGGTAAGCTCAACAAATTTGGAGAAGATCTGTCATATTCTACAAACTTTTAATATTAAATTAGTAAACATTGAACCTACCCGTATCACAGAAACGACTTCCACATGTATCGACCATGTGTATTCAAATATTTTCACCGATTTGTCTTATGCCACTTTAACAAATAATATTTTGGATCATAAAACACTATTATGCAAAATTAACTCTACTATTCCGACCGAAATTCATCATGTGAGCTTTCAAAGATCATATAACGAAATAAATATGAATACATTTATTAGTAATTTAAATCAAGAATAATGGCTTGATATGTATCTTGAAAATGAGCTTGATGGAAAATTTGACGCGTTTCATAGTATATTTCTGTATCATTATAATTTTAATTTTCCACAAAAAAATTGTAGTAAAAATATTGAAATAGATACAGAAGAGGAGACTATATCAAATTCTCTTCAACTGGCACAAACATTTAATAATTTTTTCATAGCTGAACCCATCAGTATTCATCAAAGCTTTCAATCGAGACAACCGATTTACTCAACTATTCAAACGGTTTCATCTTCCTTTTTCTTAGAACCATACACCGAAATTGAACTACTAGATGTCCTATTAAGACAATTAAAGAGTAATCGGTCGCCTGGATTTGATGATGTTCCTGATCATGTAATTAAAATAGCTGCTCATCAACTGCTGAGACCCTTAACATACTTGATTAATATTTAGTTTGAAACAGGATCTTTTCCAAGTAAGTTGAAATTAAGTGTTGTTGTTCCTTTATAAAGGGTCCGCCAATAAGCGCGCTCGATCTTTAAAATAAAATAAAGCAAGTTGTGTGGGAGGTATAAATGAAATTTATTTTTTATTTGAAAGAGTATTCGAAGGCATTATGTATGGAAAATAATATCGTTCAAATGGCCACCTCGGCTTTGCTTGGTGGCGCGCATACGAGAAGTCCAATTTTCAATGACTCTCGCGCACAAATCGGGCTGTATTTCATCGATGGCGTGGCGTATGTTGACTTTGAGGTCATCAGTGTTTTGTGGTTGGTTTGCGTATACCTGCGATTTAAGAAAACCCCACAAGAAATAGTCTAGTGGGGTTAAATCGCACGATCTCGGTGCGAAGCGCTCGTGCAGAAGATCCATTGTGGCGCGCGCTGTGTGGCTCGTAGCGCCGTCCTGCTGAAACCACATATCCTCGACATCCATATTGTCGATTTCATGCCAGAAAAAGTTATCATGGATCTGTATCGTTCGCCGTTTACCGTGATGGCCACACCATCGTCGTTCTCGAAGAAATACGGCCCGATGATGCCTCCGGCCCAAAATCCACACCAAACAGTTACCTTTGCTGGGTGCATTGCGACCTGGTGGACCTCCTGTGGATTGTTCTCGGCCCAATAACGGCAATTCTGCTTGTTGACATTCCCATTTATCCAAAAATGTGCCTCATCGCTGAAGATGATTTTGCGACCAAACTCGGGGTCGACTTCCAACTGCTCTAAAGCCCAATCAGCGAAGATACGGCGCTGTCTATGGTCGTTTATTTTGAGCTCTTGTGTCAGCTGGATCTTGTACGGATGCATGCCCAAATCCAGATGCAAGATTCGACGAAGTGATGTTTCCGAAAGGCTGAGTTCCTGTGCGCGACGTGAAATTGACTGTCGCGGATTTTCACGCACACTTTCGCGCACAGCGGCGACATTCGCGGCAGATCGGACGTTTCGACGACGCGTCGGTGTTGGCTTATTGTTCACCGAACCGGTTGCCTCGAATTTGTTTATCAAACGACGGATAGTCGACTCAGCAGGACCGTAAAATTGGCGGAGCGCGCGGAACGTTGCCCGAACCGATGAATGATTTTCGTAATACATTTTAATGATTTGCACATGTTGCTCGCGGCTGAATTGGTTCATGGTAATTTGTGAAGATATACTGAATAATAACAACTAGGTTTGACAACTCTACCACAAACAGCATGGCCGCCATCAGCTGTCAAAGATCGAGCGCGCTTATTGGCGGACCCTTTATAAAAATAATGATAAAAGAAACATTTCAAATTATAGGCCGGTTTCACTAGTATCAGTATTTTTTAAAATTTTTGAACTTTGTATGATAAACCTTACTAAATTTCTTAAAAAAATACAACATATTAAGCAAATATTCAAAAAAATTAAATTTAAAATAAAATCACTTGGTATGTTTCACTAATTTTACGTCTTTATTCCGACTAGTTTCGGCTATCAGCCATTTTCAAGGAATGTGAACATTCCTTGAAAATGGCTGATAGCCGAAACTAGTCGGAATAAAGACGTAAAATTAGTGAAACATACCAAGTGATTTTATTTTAAATTTAATTTAAAAAAATATTTAATCATGTTTCATCAAGTAGTCAATGAGAAACAAGTTGAAAATATATTAAGCAAAAAAAAAATTTGGCTTTTCTAAACTCGAAATTTTACTTCATGCTTAGTCTGGGAGTGGAACACACTTATTTTAAGTTTCAAATTGAACTCTTAGAAAAACTACGATTATCTAAAGATTTACCGCATATACGCTGTAATTGGGACATGTATACTTGAAAAAAAAACTCCCTGTATTTACAAGTTAAGGCATTAATTGCGATTGATTGGCTACAATTTGAAATGGTCATATAGGCAACCCAATTTACACTTAACCTAAAAATTAAAGGTGTCAAATCGTATTGGATGCTTTGATTTGATAATTAGAATATACGAAAATGCACGGTGTTATATAAAACTCTTTGTATAATTAAAAGTATTTGCCGTTTCTAAAATTCACCGTTTCATATGGCATAATCTAAGATATATAATTTGTTTTTCAAAGCAACCGAGATGTCGACAGTTTATAGACACTCGTTAGAAAATCTGATGCTTGTGTGGATGATAAAATGAATTTGTAGAAACTTCTAAGAGAACTATAAAATAAGTTTTATAAATAGCGGAGAAAAATAATTACGTTACCCTTTTTGCAAAACTTTAACTATCCCATAAATAGAATCCCTGCAATACAGCCAAGGGTCTCTGTCCCGAATTAATTGTTTAGCTGCACATTATTACCCAAGTTTATAACAGTAATTAGCAACATCCACCGAACTCAACGAAACTCATCTAATTATGCAAATGCGCAGTTCCATCCCACCTACCACCCAATGCAAATTGATCACCGACTTTTTTTGCCCTCCAGCTCGCTCTCCTAAAATTAACACTTTTTTTTCACATATAGCATTATCAGTGCAATACGCAGAGGAAACCAGACGGGAATTTTAATATCCCGTACGGCACGTGATCCTATCATACGAGGGGTAGAAATTTGCACACTAAAATTGTTTTTTTATTTTTACTGGAAATATTTACAGTCACGTATTTGTGTCTGTCTGTGAAATGTTCAAATGCAATTAGCGTCGCGCGCTGATGGGAAAAAAGTGGGAACGGTAATTAATCCCATAAATTAATAGGTTGTTAGTGTTTCGCCGGGAGTGGGTGGGCCGATTGTTTTCGGGGATGTATAAATTATGTTGTAATCAACGCGGTGGATTAATTTTAGTGTGTGATTTGATTCGGTTTTGTGACATCCTCAAATTGAGTTATTAATTAGGCTGCTTCGTGTTTGCCAATGGATGTACATATGATTAAATCATTTCCAGTGTGATTAACATCAAATATTCAACATCTACTTAATGCAGAATATGTAGAATACTAATTATTTATTAAAAAAATCTCAACTGGTTTTTTACAATTCAACTATACTTATAAAACACTTCCTCAAAAACATCCCTCATCCGCATTCACAAAAAACAACCTCAACACATGTCAAAACAGCATATGCACAAAGTAATATTTTTAGAAAGCGGCTTCACCTTGCAGTCTGAGCTTTTTTTTTTCTTATTTCCCTTCTTCTCCTTCTGGCAATCGTGGGCGTATAAATAGCTGGAAACATTAAACGTCTTAATTTTCTTTCTTTTCGACGCCAAATTAGATGTTGATTAATGTTTTGACATGTGTGTTTTGGACGAATAAATAACTGTAGGCGTATGATGTTCATGTCTCGGTAATATGAGCCGAACACAGAAATAGAAATGCGTCTGGGGGCGCGCGCGCGGAATTCGCCTTATTTATAACCGGAAATTATTTCGGAAAGGGGAGAAATTGTTCATGTCTTTTCAAAGTTATTACATATCATATTATATTTAAAAAAAGTAAAGGTTTATTGCTGTGCTGGAATTATAGAATGTTGTTGTTTTAAAGTATATGCTTTTGATGCGAAAAAACATGTACTTTAAAAATAGGTTCAATGAGATGAAATTATTTTTTTGTAAATCACCTTTGAAACAAAAAACAAAGTAATCAATTGAATAAAATATCTATAAACAAACACTCGTGAAAACAACGCGATGACAGTATTTAATCAGAAAGTAAACCGATTCCATTTCCAACCCCCCGTTTTCCATCTAGTCCCATTTTAGATAAGGCACTGGGTATCAAGAAAGGCAACGATATTTACACTCACTGGAAAGTGGTGCCGAAATTTACAAGATTTCATTTCCAATTCCGCGCACAAAAGAAATTACCACCGCAAATGCAACGCAATTAATCGCGCAATTAAAATAAATAAAATAGGAGAACCCCTCTGGTTCTGGAATGAAGAATAAATCGCCCCGAGGACGATTTCCTTTTTCACCCCGTTTCTATTTCATTCAAGGGGGTTGTTTTGTTTATTTATCGCCAGTTCTGTTCTCGGTCAGTTTAATATCCTTTATCCATTCGAAATAACACGTAGATAAACATTTTGCGAGGGTTTCTAGTGAAGTGCTGTTTGTATTTATCACCAATTTATTTGATTGTTTTCATGAAATTCTTTAGCCCCTTAAGGATCATTTATTTGAAACATTCCCCGAAAAAAAATATCCAATTACATACCTCACTACGCTAGTACTACAGGGTTCCATCTGACAAAACCAATGTTTGGAGAAAAAGAGGTTTAAAATTTGAATTATAAATTCGAAGTGTAATCATCCATTAAAAATAATTCTTCTGTGTAAGTATAGCTAAGAATCAAATCTCAAATATGGATTTACGACCATGCAGTTACAATTAACAGAAAAATTATGTAAATGAAATCCAAATAGAACTTTGAAACATAATGGGGTAGTTGGGTATAGGAAAGACAATACGCTTTAGTTGATTCTAACTGTCAAAATAATGCTTGCTATGTGAACGAAATACATTTTATTTAATAAATTAAGTTAACTTAGCAACTATTTTATGTAAATTATAATTGAAGAAAACTGAAATTAAATTCTCAAATATCTGCAATCATTCTTGGCTTATCCCAATGAACTTTTATTGTTTCTTCGTGTTTTTTCTTGTTGTGGTCTTTATTTTTTTCCTTTGAGTATAGCTTTGTTTACTCGCATCAATAATTTTTTTACAGAATTTTCCTTTGCTATCTCTTTATCTAAAATAGATGGAAAATTAAAAAAAGAAAAGAATGAAACTATACTTTTACCAAGCCATTCTAGTAATTTAGAGAAACGGGATCATATAATCAAGATGCTGTGTTTTATGGGCTTTTAAGATCGAGAATACTACAAAGTTATTTAACTTTATAGTATTTTTGATCTTGAAAGCCCATAAAACACAGCATTTTGATTATATGATCCCGTTTTTCTAAATTCATAGAATGGCTTGGTTGTATGCCCACATTTGGAGAAAGAAGTGCTGGTTCTGGACTTAATACAACGTTTAGTATATTTTTTAGTGCAGTAGTTAGTTTTATATTTCAATTCTAGTAATTATTTTGTTTAAATATCAATTCCGTTAAAGATGCAAAAGGAATACATTTAAAGTTATTAGTTTAGCAGCTTCGGGAAAAAGTGTGAAATCTTAACTCCTCATCTGTATGAGGCGATATGGATTTTTCTGATTTATTGTTCCAAGAATTCTAATCACACCTAACGGCGAACAAAATTCGTTTTTCCCTGAAGCTTTTTCAATTACGCTGTGTATGGAATCTACCTCCTGAAGAGCGGAATGACCAGGAATAGAACATTTGCATGTATTGCTATTCAGGTTTAGATGTTCTTTTAGAAAAGTCAGAATAGCGACGGAGATTAGACGGTTGCGGTTCTAAGGAACATAAGAATCGCTGTATATTATGAGATGTTCAAACTCATTATCTACTACAACTTCTTCCAATGTCTTCATAAAAGTTGATGCAAGCTCATTCCCTAATCGCCCAGAGGTGTGTTCTGTCCATATAGCACAATATACCTTTTTGGTGACAGAAAAATGGGCAGTAAGATTAAAGAGGTTCAGTTTTATAAAGTAAAATAACGGAGAAATGTGTGTTCTTTAGCATGTTATCACATGCGTTTGGCTGTGGAATGGGTGAGGAGAGTATATGATGAAACGTGGATAAGAGCGAAAGTGGGAGAGAGTACAAGTTTAGAGTTTGCATGTAGAGGATAAAAAGCTGCTGTCGGAAACTCAGGGAGGGTTTCGAGGGGAAAGGGGACAATGGATCTAATTTGTACATTAGCGAGGATGGTAGAGAGAAGACTGAAAGAGTAGGGGAGTATGTATGCTGCATTTATAGATCTGAAAATGTAGTGCTCCTGGCGAAATAATAGGGGGAGATCAAAGAGGTATCGCAGCGAGTGGAGAGGTATCTGGATAAGAGAGGATTGGATGTTAAGAAAACTAAGTGGATGAGGTTCAGAAACAGAGAAAGGGGTGGAAGAGTGGGTCAACTTAAATGGATAGAAGCGGTAAATGAAAGAGTGGATGAGTTTGCTTATTTGTATGGATGTTGGCCTATGCGGACGATGTAGTGTTTCTGATAAAAGAAAGGGGGGAGATGAAAGAGGTATTGCAGCGGGTGGAGAGGTATCTGGATAAGAGAGGATTGTGTGTGAATGTTAAGAAAACTAAATAGATGAGGTTCAGAAACAGAGCAAGGGATGGAAGAGTGGGTCAACTGAAATGGAACGAAGAGGTGATTGAAAGAGTGGATGAGTTTGGGTATTTGTAGGGATGTTGGCCTACGGACGATGTAGTGCTTCTAGCGAAAGAATAGGGGGAGATGAAAGAGGTATTGCAGCGAGTATCTGGATAAGAGAGGATTGTGTGTGAATGTTAAGAAAACTAAGTGGACAAGGTTCAGAACAGAGCAAGGGATGGAAGAGTGGGTGAACTGAAATGGAGAAAGAGGTGATTAAAAGAGTAAATGTGTTTAGGTATTTGGGCTTTATATTCCAGAGCACCGGAGGATACTGCGAAAACGCCAAAGGGGTTTATGGAAAAGCCAGAAAGGCCTGGGGTATGGTGAAATGAAAGTAGGAAAAGTGGTTTCACGGGAATTTCCATTTGGTGTGCAATCTGTGGGATGCATGTGTGAAGCCAATCCTAATGTATGGTGTGGAAGCATTTGGAGTGGAATTAAATTATATTCAAAGAGAGCGAACTCGCCAAATGGGTTCAAGAAAACCCAGAAAGGCCTGGGGTATGGTAAAAGGAAAGTAGGGAAAGTGGTTTCACGGGAATTTTCATTTGGCGTGCAATCTGTGGGATGCGTGTGGGCAGCCCATCCTAATGTATGGTCTGGAAGCATTTGGAATGGAAGGGTATGAATGTATTGAAAGAGAGCAATGATAGTTTCTGAAACAAATACTGGGAGTGGAAATATCAACTTCTAGCTACATTCTGTTTCAGGAAACCAATAGGGGAAGTATGATGGCGAATGGGTTGGAAATTTTGGTGAAATACGAGATGAAGTTGAATGAATAAGGGAATGAGAGGTTCGTGAAACATATATGGATGACATGTTTGGGATTAGAAGAGAGTGAGTGGGAGAGGAAGCGGAGAAAGATGTATGAAAGAGTAGGGATATCGTAGATGGTGGCAAATGACTGGCTTAAAAAAGGGGTGAATGTGGCTGCATGGATGAGAGTGAAATTGAAGGGGGTAGAAGTGCACGAATGGCAAGGATGTTTGGAGAGGAGTGGGTATAACCCTTTATACGAAAGGTGGCAAGTACGTGGGAGGATGCCACTGTACTTGAGCAGGAATAACTTGTCACCGGGGGAAAAGGTAGCTTTTTCACCCATCCATACCTTTCTACCTCTTTCCTAGTAATAACTTGTCACCGGGAGAAAAGGTAGCTTTTTTATCCATCCATACCTTTCTGCCGATCTATACCTAGCTACTGCAACTAGGTGTAGATCGGGAGATAGAGGTAGAAAGGTATGGATGGGTGAAAGGTATGTAAGGTGTGTCTTATGTAGAAGTGGAAAGAGAATGCTGGGATGTGCGTGGGGAGTGGACTGGTGGGAATAGAAGAGTGGATGCGTGAAAGTGGAGCTGGTGTAAAGATTTCGATGAGACTGGGGTGGGCAAGGGAAAATGTAGAATTAAATTAGCGATCAGTCGATATAACTATAGTCGTAGTCAAATATTTACCGTGCTATATCTAAAATCTCTTAAAAATAGACGTATTTATTTTGATTTATGTTTATTTTATTGTTAATTTTATAGTTGATTGCTCCGATTTGTTAAGTATGATTAATTTTAATATACCAACTTATACTCAAAATAACGTCACATTTCGTGAACATTTTTATCGATTCAACTATGGCACTAATAGCCCAATAAGAGTTTTTTTTCAATATAATCAATAATAATCAATGTATATCGCTTTTTGGATTAACATTTAGTAATTTTAAGAGTCAAATAAAATATATAGATTATTCAGCTTGCATGAAACGCAGTTAATATTTTTTTTATATGTATGTACAAATTGTAATGGTATTATTGTTATACATTGTAGAAGGTGAATCCGTCAATAAATAAATAAATTCATTTGTAAATGTAATGTCGGAATTATGTTTTTAGTTTTAATGTATGATGCCAATAATGGTATTTTTTGTATTGAATGAGCTCTACATAAAACAAGCTTTAAATGTTTTAAACATGTTTTCATTAAGTTGATTGATTGAGTTACGTGAATATCAAATTAATTTGACGAAGAAACGCACTAATAACTTTTCTTCACACGTTTATTTGAATTACCAAATGTACATACATTTCGGACACAAAGTGACCATTATCAATGGATTAACACAGTATTAATCCATTGATAATGGTCACTTTCTGTCTGAAATGTATGTACATTTGGTAATTCAAATAAACGTGTGAAGAAAGGTTATTAGTGCTTTTATTCGTTAAATGTTTTTATTATTTACGATGTTTAAATGAAATATATTTAAAAAACACATTTTATAAAAAAAAACTTTTCTTTTCATTTAAAAACTTTGATTTTTTTTTTTTGGGTTTGGCTTTTGCCTGGCCTTAGTAACGTAGACTATTGGCCAACATCAATTCTTAATTTTATTTATCCCGTTTAAGTATTTAATTCTTTACATGCTTATGCAACTAATTATGGACGGCACAACACATTCACTGACAACCATGGCTCCAGAAGGTGCCAATTTACCCATAAGAAATTGGCACCCCCCGGTGGGATTCGAACCCACGACCCTCTGGCCCAAGAGCAGGAGCTCGAGGGTCCTAAAACTTTGATTTATAGTGGTTCAATTGTCTTCCTGTTATCGAAAGAAAAATAAGGTCCAATAATTTCTGTATAATATTTCTAAATTTTGTATTTATAGCACTAAAAAATCCGTTATTCCCTACTTCACAAAAGTGAAGTAAAGAATAACAGTCTTTTTAAGTGTAATAATCACTTCAAGTAAACTCAAAACCATACAGTTTTGTATTTATAGATTTAATTATTTTACATGTTGTCAAACAAAACTTAATAATTATCGATTTTACGCGCATGTAAATCGCGTTCATTAAACCCACGTTTATACGAAACTGGGATGGGTGGTGATAAATTCATAATGCCACAATAAAACGGCGAAACGATAACACCGAAAAATCAATATATTCAGCGGGGTGTGTTTGTGCAACACAGAGGGACGGAGGGTGGTAATGAAATATTTTACGCGGCCGTTACGCTAATACGTTTTTCGAATTTACATCCCCGTTATATCACCAACTAAATAGACCAATAAAGAAAACTGTTTGCATGTGTGTGCGGATGTATAAAAGGGAGGAATCGGCGCCCTTAACAACTGTATTAAGTTTTATTCGCGGCTCACCCTTCCTCCACTCCTCTTTTCCCCAGTCGTCACCCCCCTGACGAAACTCCAACCCTTAGAGAAAGCCCCCCAGAATAGTCTTCCTTAATTACATTTATCCATTTACGCTCGCATTTATTTTGCGCGTATTGTGATTTGTCGCTTTTGGTAATTACACTCGTTTATTTTAAAGTGTGATTGATTAAAAAAATAATGTAAGAGAAATCAAGTGAAATTAATGAAGGTTTCATAAAGTTGGATATTAATTTTATTTGCGTTTTGAACGTAAAAAGTCCAATGAGCAAACACATTCAAGTAATGTTTTATAAACACTTAAACAACATTTAACGTTGCTACAATGTTGACATAAAGTTATTTGTTTGTTTTTTGCTCATTGGGAGAATTGCATTTTTTAAAGCAAAATAATTATTTACTGCTGTTCCTTAAGCGAAATGTTAAATTTAATGTAAATGTTATTCTAAACATTGGGCAGGTGGTGGCCGAGCGGTAACGTCGTCGGGCTGTATCGCTCGGCGAGCCACAAACTCGGGTTCGATTCCCGTGCAATAATTTCTCGTCGTGACCCTGGGTGTGGTATGAATGTGAGTGTTTGTCCGTATAATAGCATACTACAAATTGTAATGTTAAACAATTAATTAATACAAAATATATATAAATAAATGATGTTGGCTAATGGGCAAGTTCCCAAGGCCAGGCAAAAGCCAAATACAACAAAAAAAAAAAATACAACATTCTAAACATCACAGTCTAAGCGAGTTTGTTAATTGATATGTATACTTAGATTGTAAAATTAATACTAATATATACAGGATGCCCGTATTTCGACAGAATGTACGGGGATCTCAGTTATTTGAAGAGATAGAAAGTCAATTAAATTAGAACAAAGTTACGTATTTTAAGGCCTAACAATAATGTGAAAACAGTTTTGAAATATATTTTTTTGTTTTCGAGATATCAACAAAAAACTGATGTTTTGAAAAATCGTTTTTTGTTTTTTATTCAATAACTACTAAATCTAGACATTTAGAACTTTGACAATATACAGGCACTTTTTAATGAGAAATCTAGTAGTATATATTTTTTTAAGATAACTATAACATTTACCTGGGGACCATTGCCAACTTTTGTTTTTCTTATGGGCGCTATTTTGGTTTTTTATATTTTTTGAAGAATATTTGTTTCTGAACTCACTGATGTATCACACTCATAGTTTATTTTAGATTTGATATTTAAAATTGTAATATTTTCTTTTTTGCAAAGAGTGCCTTCGAAACAATGACGTCATATCTGTTAATCAATAAAATCTTAACAGCAGTCAATCATTGTTAGCACTCAAAACTAATTAATAACTGTCAGTCTTTTGTAATAATTATAATAAGTATCGATTATCACTCAAAAGTTGCGCAAAGTAAATTTATTCTACTTTTATTATTATTATTATTATTCCGAAACTATTTACAAAAAAAGTAAGTTTTGCTTTTTTCGCTACATCTCGGTAAATATTGATCACCATCACATCTATATATTTTTAACTCTACTGTAAATCAGTGGTTTATACGCGTGGCGCATGAAGTAAAATTTCGAGTTTAGAAAAGCCTCGTGAAAATTTGTCTCGGGTCGCTGCGCGACCCGAGACAAATTTTCACGGGGCTTTTCTAAACTCGAAATTTTACTTCATGCTTAGTCTGGGAGTGGAATCAGTCGTTAGAAGTTTCATTTACAAAAAGTAGAAATAATATTGGCCCAATGTGAGTTCCTTGAGGAACCCCAGAAGTCACTATATTTTCTAAAATTTTGTTTGATTTAACTAGAGACGTAGCCAGAGGATCCAGCCCCCGCTTTGACTGCGTATAAATAATAAATAAAGAAAATTATGTTTGCAATACAAGCAGAATATTATTTATTCTTAAATAGTAGTAGTAAATATACAATCTGTAGCTCCATATAAAAGTGCAGATACATGTCCTAAGCAGTACATTATGAACTTAACAATAACAGTGTTTTATACGCGTGGCGCATGAAGTAAAATTTCGAGTTTAGAAAAGCCCCGTAAAAATTTGTCTCGGGTCGGTGCGCGACCCTCGACAAATTTTCTACGCGGGGGTTTTCTTAACTCGAAATTTTACTTCATGCTTAGTCTGGGAGTGGAATCAGTCGCTAAAAGTTTTATTTACAAAAAGTAGAAATAATATTGGTCCAATGTGAGTTCCTTGAGGCACCCCAGAAGTCACTATGTTTTCTAAAATTTTGTTTGATTTAACCAGAGACGTAGCCAGAGGATCCAGCCCCCGCTTTGACTGCGTATAAACAATAAAAAAAGAAAATTATATTTGCAATACAACCAGAATATTATTTATTCTTGAATAGTAGTAGTTAATATACAATCTGTAGCTCCATATAAAAGTGCAGATACATATCCTAAGCAAAACATTATGAACTTAACAATAACAGTGTTTTATACGCGTGGCGCATCAAGTAAAATTTCGAGTTTAGAAAAGCCCCGTGAAAATTTGTCTCGGGTCGCTGCGCGACCCTCGACAAATTTTCTACTCGGGGCTTTTCTAAACTCGAAATTTTACTTCATGCTTAGTCTGGGAGTGGAATCAGTTGTTAAAAGTTTTATTTACAAAAAGTAGAAATAAAATTGGCCCAATGTGAGTTCCTTGAGGAACCACAGAAGGCACTATATTTTCTAATATTTTGTTTGATTTAACCAGAGACGTAGCCAGAGGATCCAGCCCCTGGTTTGACTGCGTATAAATAATAAAAAAAGGAAATTATGTTTGCAATACAAGCAGAATATTATTTATTCTTAAATAGTAGTAGTAAATGTACAATCTGTAGCCCCATATAAAAGTGCAGATACATATCCTAAGCAGTACATTATGAACTTAACACTAACAGTGTTTTATACGCGTGGCGCATGAAGTAAAATTTTTAGTTTAGAAAAGCCGCGTGAAAATTTGTCGAGGGTCGCTGCGCGACCCTCGACAAATTTTCTACGCGGGGCTTTTCTAAACTCGAAATTTTACTTCATGCTTAGTCTGGGAGTGGAATCGGTCGTTAAAAGTTTTATTTACAAAAAGTAGAAATAATATTGGCCCAATGTGAGTTCCTTGAGGTACCTCAGAAGTCACTATGTTTTTTAAAATTTTGTTTGATTTAACCAGAGACGTAGCCAGAGGATCCAGCCCCCTCCCTTTGACTGCGTATAAACAATAAAAAAAGAAAATTATGTTTGCAATACAAGCAAAATATTATTTATTCTTGAATAGTAGTAGTAAATATACAATCTGTAGCTCCATATAAAAGTGCAGATACATGTCCTAAGCAGTACAGTATGAACTTAACAATACTACAGTGTTTTATACGCGTGGCGCATGAAGTAAAATTTCGAGTTTAGAAAAGCCCCGTGAAAATTTGTCTCGGGTCGCTGCGCGACCCTCGACAAATTTTCTACGCGGGGCTTTTCTAAACTCGAAATTTTACTTCATGCTTAGTCTGGGAGTGGAATCAGTCGTTAAAAGTTTTATTTACAAAAAGTAGAAATAATATTGGCCCAATGTGAGTTCCTTCAGGCACGTCAGAAGTCACTATGTTTTCTAAAATTTTGTTTGATTTAACCAGAGACGTAGCCAGAGGATCCAGCCCCCACTTTCACTGCGTATAAACAATAAAAAAAGAAAATTATGTTTGCAATACAAGCAGAATATTATTTATTCTTGAATAGTAGTAGTAAATATGCAATCTGTAGCTCCATATAAAAGTGCAGATACATATCCTAAGCAGTACATTATAAACTGAACAATACTACAGTGTTTTATACGCGTGGCGCATGAAGTAAAATTTCGAGTTTAGAAAAGCCCCGAGAAAATTTGTCTCGGGTCGCTGCGCGACCCTCGACAAATTTTCTACGCGGGGCTTTTCTAAACTCGAAATTTTACTTCATGCTTAGTCTGGGAGTGGAATCAGTCGTTAAAAGTTTTATTTACAAAAGGTAGAAATAATTTTGGCCCAATGTGAGTTCCTCGAGGCACCCCAGAAGACACTATGTTTTCTAAAATTTTGTTTTATTTAACCAGAGACGTAGCCAGAGGATCTAGCCCCTCTTTGACTGCGTATAAACAATAAATAAAGAAAATTATGTTTGCAATATAAGCAAAATATTATTTATTCTTGAATAGTAGTAGTAAATATACAATATGTAGCTCCATATAAAAGTGCAGATACATATCCTAAGCAGTACATTATGAACTTAACAATAACGGTGTTTTATACGCGTGGCGCATGAAGTAAAATTTCGAGTTTAGAAATGCCCCGTGAAAATTTGTCTCGGGTCGCTGCGCGACCCTCGACAAATTTTCTACGCGGGGCTTTTCTAAACTCGAAATTTTACTTCATGCTTAGTCTGAGAGTGGAAAACACTCGTTAGTTGAAAATACATCACAACTGTTAAAATCTGTTTCGTCGGATGCCCGTCTTTAGGGGTGATATGTAAGCAAATTATGGGTCCTAGGAGTTGCCAAATAAGTGAGTTACTCAACTGTTTCCAAAGCACTCTTTACAAAAATTGAAGGATTAAAATTGTCCATATAAAATGTACAATAAACTGTAAGTGTTGTACATCATTGAATTCAGTAAACACTATTCTTCTAAAAGATGTGAAAATCAAAAATGGCGCCCATAAGAAAAACAAAAGTTAGCTATGGTCACTGGGTAAATGTTATAGTTATCCTAAAATATTAGTATATTATTCAACAAGCGCATAATGAAGGCTATTAATCATGAGAATGAGGTTTACGGAACGAGCCGCAGGCGAGTGGAGTAAATCATTCGAATGATTAATAGCCATTATGCGCGAGTAGAATACTATACTTTATCCACAACCACAAAATGTATATTCATTCTTGCTTACTGCAACTTTTCAAGAATAAGAACATAATTCATTAAATCATTTACTTTTAATTATAACTAAGAAATACATATAATAATACTATTTATTAGGATTAATGTTAATAGTAACGTTAGAACAATTATTAAACACAATAGGGGGCATTGAAGTGGGTACACCAAGATTTACGGTTTAATCCAAAATATCGAAATTAACGGAATTTGTGCTGGAAGATGCAGCTGTTACATTATTTGCTGTCGATTCTATTGACGATGCAATTTTTCAGGCCGTTTCCTTTTTGTTTTCCAAAGAATCGTTAATATAGCCTTCTGCAACCGCAGTTGACTTCCATCCTCCATGACGTTTTAACGCAGTGATGTCTCCACCAGCATCAACCAAAATGGTGGCTGAGGTTCTTCTAAAGCTATGGCCTGTATATTGCTCAGGATTGGGTAATTTAAAAAAACTGGCGATATCCCTTCCCATTTTTGTAAATTTATTAATACCAATTCGCTGTTTAGTACACTTTCCATTTTGAAAATGGTAAAAGAAATAATCACAGTTTATCTGCTTTCGGAGGCACAAATATTTTTTTACAATGTGGTAAAAATTACCAGATACTGTAAATTTCCTAGAAATTTTAGTTTTTGTGGTTGGCACCTTAATCATATAGCAGGAATTAAGGTCTTCTTTATCTTTAATTTTCATGTTATACAGCTCATTTGAACGACAAGCGCCCATTAAACCCATAATTAATGCAACCTGAAGAAAAAATTACTGCAATTTTTAAAAAATATTAAAATAATTTAAAACTTACTTTTGTTGCAAGAAATTTGTCATCCGATGCATTTTCAATGAAACTGTTGACATTTTCTGGGGAGAAAGTGTTGGCTTTTTTCGGAGTAAACCCTTCATTTTTTCTTTTCAAAAAAGCTAGAAGTTTGCCATAGTTTCCAATATTGATGTTTTCAAAGATTTTCAATGTACTTTTTAGCATCGAATACTTCTGCCACAACGATGAGGTGTTGTATTTTTTTGATAATTCAGTAAAATACACCAAAACTACCGACTCAGTTGAAGAATATGTTTTTTTCTCCTTTTTCCATTCACAAAACGTGTTGTATGTACTTTGGTATATGTTGCGAGACTTTTTCGGCAACAAATTGATGGAAGCGATTTCTGCCGCGTCCCTTATTTCCGGGGGTGTCAACAAGTCAGGATCGGATTCCATGTAGCTTCTTTCACCTTCGATAAACTATTAAACACACTATCACAACACAATTAACACAATTTGCTTTCAATTTATAAATTGTTTTTGTTTATTTCAAAATTGATTAACATGAGGATAATAAGAAACCACTACAAAATCAGGATAATTTTGTAGTGATTTCTTATTATTCACAGTTGAGCAGTGATAAGTCAAAATATTACTCACAGGTTTCATAACCTATTTATAATAAACGTCATTATTATTGACTCTTAGCATGTATAATTATAATATTATAGAGTGGTTGTGGATAAAATATGTTACTAGATTTATTTTTAACGTGAAAAGTGATACAATGGACACATTATCATTTTTTTTTATAAAATGGAAATAGAAATAATTTAAAATCAACAAATGTAATTTAAAATTGCTTTAATTTGATCATAAAGTACCAGTAGTGTTTTTGCTAATGACAAAATGTGTAGAAAACCATCTGTTTAGGTATGTTTGCATTAGTAAATCGAGCTTGTAATTTTCCTAGACATCAGATAACAATAACTTTACACTAAATTAATGTAATGGTGAAAATATCCGCACTGGCAATATCGAAGCCCAGTAATTGCTATTCTATTTCACGATGCGCTATCGTAATTACGATTACTCAGCAATTAATAATAGATTGGGGTTGAAATTTTAAGGAGGGGGTGGTTTGCTTTGTGTCGGTGCGGTCGTGCCTTCCCCTCTCCGCCCCCCCCAGCTCAGGTCCTGGGCCGGATTTTCTCATTATGTCAAATATGTGTAATTACGTTTTCTGACCCGGGCTAAACTTTATGTTCCGTTTTAATGTGCTCTTAACTTAATTGTCGTGCGTGCCACCTTAATTTAATCCGGGCTAGGAAAATGTGTGCGGTTGAGTTAATTTTTATTTGGTTGGGGATGAAATGTTTTTACTTTTCCCAAGTGCAATACAAAGGGAAAGTATTGTTGTTGTAAAATTTATAACTTTGAACGCCTGTCATTTTATCTCGAGCTTCTGAGTTTATATTTTTGACACTAACGCCCGGTATTATCAACTTTTTTTGAACAGGCATTAAGTTAAATGATGTTTAGGTTAAAGGTTCATTTAAAATTGTCATGTGTATTATGAATCTTTGTAAAGGATTTTTAAGTCAATGTCATTTTAAGATCTGTTGGCAATAGATTGTGAATGGCGTTTTGTAAATTTCATATTTGCAGGTAGGTAAAACTGAATAATAACCTCTAATTTTTGCAGTCTGCTCGTTTGTGTGTCGTTTTATAAAACACTTGTTTGGTACCGATGAGAAGTTGGCCATAAATTCTCCAGCCACGGATTTAACCCGTCGCCTCCACAATCGGACATTTCATTATTACATGTTTAAACATTTATAAATCCTTTTTGACTATCTATAAAATTAATTTTACAAATATAACAGTATTCCAAAAAATATTAAATAACAAACATTTAAAAAAAATGTCTGTGCCACACATATTAACTAGACACAATTCTTGATTTAAAAATTTTCAAAAATTCATAACTTCTATTTGTCCCCATATAGAAACATTTTTTTTCATGTCAATTGTTTCTATGGGGTATTGTTCACAATCTTAACCAATCAAAACACCGTGAAAATTACTTTGTGATTTTTTTTATTTCCAACCACGATTATTCATCCAAAAAATTTCAAAAATTTATAACTTCTATTTGTCCCCATGTAGAAACATATTTTTCATGTCAATTGTTTCTATAGGGTATTGTTAACAATCTTAACAAATCAAAACACCGTGAAAATGACTTTTTTTATTTCCAGCCACGATTATTCATCCAGAAATTTTCAAAAATTCATAACTTCTATTTGTCCTCATATAGTGAAAATGTTTTCATATCAATTGTTTCTATGGGGTATTGTCAACAATCTTAACTAATCAAAATACCGTGAAAATGACTTTGTATTTTTTATTTATTTCCAGCCACGGTTATTCATCCAAAAATTTTCAAAAATTCATAACTTCTATTTGTCCCCATATAGAAACAATTTTTGCGTGTCAATTGTTTCTATGGGGTATTGGTTACAATCTTAACCAATCAAAACACCGTAAAAATGACTTTGTAATTTTTTTATGTCCAGCCACGATTATTCATCCAGAAATTTTCAAAAATTCATAACTTCTATTTGTCCTAATATAGATACAATTTTTTCGTGTCAATTGTTTCTATGGGGTATTGTTAACAATCTTAATCAATCAAATCACCGTGAAAATAACTTTTTAATTTTTTTATTTCCAGCCACGATTATTCATCCAGCAATTTTCAAAAATTCATAACTTCCATTTGTCCCCATATAGAAACAATGTTTTTGTGTCAATTGTTCTATGGGGTATTGTTAACAATCTTAACTAATCAAGACAACGTGAAAATGACTTTGTGATATTTTTTATGTCCAGCCACGATTATTCATCCAGAAATGTTAAAAAATTCATAACTTCTATTTGTCCCCATATGGAAACAATTTTCTTGTGTCAATTGTTTCTATGGGGTATTGTTAACAATCTTAACTAATCAAAACACCGTGAAAATGACTTTGTGATTTTTTTATGTCCAGCCACGATTATTCATCCAGAAATTTTCAAAAATTCAAACTTCTATTTGTCCCCATATCCAAACAATGTTTTTGTGTCAATTGTTTCTATGGGGTATTGTTAACAATCTTCACCAATCAAAACACCGTGAAATTAACTTTTTGATTTTTTTTATTTCCAGCCACGATTATTCATCCAGAAATTTTCAAAAATTCATAACTTCTATTTGTCCAACAATTTTTTTATGTCAATTGTTTCTATGGGGAATTGTTAACAATCTTAACTAATCAAAAAATTTCTGAATGAATATTCGTAGCTGGACATAAAAAAAATCACAAAGTCATTTTCACGGTGTTTTGATTAGGTAAGATTGTTAACAATACCCCATAGAAACAATTGACACAAGAAAATTGTTTCTATATGGGGACAAATAGAAGTTATGAATTTTTGAAAATTTTTGGATGAATAATCGTGGCTGGAAATAAAAAAATCAAAAAGTTATTTTCACGGTATTTTGATTGATTAAGATTGTTAACAATACCCCATAGAAAGAATTGACATAAGAAAATTGTTTCTATATGCGGACAAATAGAAGTTATGAATTCTTTTAAATTTTTGGATGAATAATCGTGGCTGGAAATAAAAAAAAATCAAAAAGTTATTTTCACGGTGTTTTGATTGATTAAGATTGTTAACAATACCCCATAGAAACAATTGACATAAGAAAATTGTTTCTATATGGGGACAAATAGAAGTTATGAATTTTTGAAAATTTCTGGATGAATAATCGTGGCTGGAAATAAAAAAAATTAAAAAGTTATTTTCACGGTGTTTTGATTGATTAAGATTGTTAACAATAGCCCATAGAAACAATTGACACAAGAAAATTGTTTCTATATGGGACAAATAGAAGTTATGAATTTTTGAAAATTTCTGGATGAATAATCGTGGCTGGAAATAAAAAAAATCACAAAATCATTTTCACGGTGTTTTGATAAGTTAAGATTGTGAACAATACCCCATAGAAATAATTGACACAAAAAAATGTTTCTATATGGGGACAAATAGAAGTTATGAATTTTTGAAAATTTTTAAATCAAGAATTGTGTCTAGTTAATATGTGTGGCATAGACATTTTTTTAAATGTTTGTTATTTAATATCTTTTGGAATACTGTTATATTTGTAATATTAATTGGATAGATCGTCAGAAAGGATTTATAAATGTTTAAAGATGTAATAATGAAATGTCTGATTGTGGAGGCGCCGGCTTAAATCCGTGGCTGGAGAATTTATGGCCAACTTCTTATCGGTTTGTTTGGTTGTACAAGGAATTATGCTTTTAGCTAAACATATGCATAAGCTGTAAATTTTCCGACATACGTTGTTTTTCAAAAGAGCTTAATTTGAAACTTTGAACGAGTGTTTTCTACTCCCAGACTAAGCATGAAGTAAAATTTCGAGTTTAAAAATGCCCCGTGAAAATTTGTCGTGGGTCGCGCAGCGACCCGAGACAAATTTTCTGGGCTTTTCTAAACTCGAAATTTTACTTCATGCGCCACGCGTATAAATTTACATTTTTTTCCCACGTTTTTAGTCGGGTCAAATACTACAATGTATCAAGTTAACTTCTGTTATAATTCAATAAGCAAAACATTAATAATGTTGCGTTATCGTATTAATATCGCTTAATGGGTTAAACAAATATCTCTAATATGTTAAATACAAAGATTTTTTGAACCAATAATTTATATTAGTGGTAATAAATGATGCAATAATATTTAATTACGGAGCCATTACATAATACAGAAAAAGTATCAATGTATTATTTACATCTTGATTGAGTATAAAATATTAACAAAATTAATTAAATACATTTAAATCCAATTATTCTTATTAACAATTCATAAACGGCGACCGATTCCCTTTTATCGATGACGATTATTTCGTTATGGATCATGCATAATGCATGCACATTTAATAATTCAATAACCGTGAAATCCAGCACGGGATAATTAGCAAATTTTATATATTTATGCGGTCTAAAAGTGCACTGATTGAGCTGAATAAAACTTTAGTGAATTATAGAAAATTCGGTATGTTTTAAAATTAAAACAAGCGGGAGAGCAGGTGATTTATTTAGTGTTATCGCTATGTTTAAAGTACAATCAAATCCAATAAATTTTATTTAAATTTATTACACTTTATCCCAAAAATATACTCAATAACATTAGAAGCGTATCACCCAGAAGGAGTTATTATTTTAACTTGATTTTTTGCCAGTATGGTAGTCTTACATCAAGAATAAAATTATTACATTTTCAAGAAATTTTATTAAAAAACAATCTAAAAAAAATTAATAATGTGTTTGGCGACCCCTTTGCTGTATACACTCCTGTAGACGTCTGGGCATCGACAAAATGAGATGGTCGATGTCTTCTTGAGGCATCTCGTTCCAAGCAACTTGAATTTCATCGATCAACTGTGCTAGAGTCTGTGGAGGATGGTGCAAAGAGAATATTCTTCTTCCCATGATATCCCACACATGTTCAATGGGATTTAAATCCGGCGAACGGGGCGGCCACGCCAAAACATTAACACCAGCTTCATTAAGAAAGTTCATAGTTCGACGAGCAATATGAGGACGTGCGTTATCTTGTTGAAAAAGTACGTCTGGGCGGCCATCTAAATAAGGCAACAAAGTCGGTCGTATGACGTCTTCAACATAACGCGCAGCTGTCATACTGCCTCGAATGAATACAAGAGGTGATCGACTACCATAAGCAATAGCCCCCCAAACCATTACTCCAGCAGTCCTGTGTACATGCCTCTCAATAGCAAACCTAAGATCAGGTCGTTCTCCACGGTAGCGTCGTACCCTTCTACGGCCATCATGCGCGCCTAGACAAAATCGTGATTCATCGCTGAATACGACATCGTGCCATTCTGCCTCCCAATGCTGTCGTTCTCTGCACCAGTCCAACCTTTGGCGACAGTGTCTCGCTGTTAAAGGAAGCACTAATCGTGGACGGTACGAAAGAAGCCCAAAGGATTGAATGCGGCGATATAAGGTTCGCATACTAACAGGCCTACCTTCTTCTCCAATCCATTGATCACCGATTTGACGCGTAGTAGCGAAACGGTCTCGCAGGGCTATTTGTCTTAAGCGCCGATCTTGACGTTCTGTGGTACGCCTTGGTTGACCAATTGGTCTTCTTCTTGCTCCTCTACCTTCTTCTGTCCATACCTGATACACACGTATTACAGTTGCTGCAGTGGAATCAATACGGCGGGCAATTTCGCGATAGGACATACCGACATCTCGATAAGCAACAACTCGACCCCGGTCAAAATCGCTCAAATGGTGATATTGTGGACGTCTTCGGACTCGAGGCATTTTATTTATGCTTAACACACTCAACGGAAACACGAAAACTAAAAACATCTGTACTAAACAGCTCATATAAATAGTTTTATCAAAAAAGAAAAAGTGAAATATTTTTTTTTACAATAAATATAAAAGGCACAAGGTTGAAATTGTTATCAATGTATGCTTTAAATATAGTCACTCTGTTGCTAAAATATGAATTCAAAAAAATCATTCCTTCTTGGTGTTACGCTTCTAATATCATTGAGTATACAAACAAAATCAGTCCTGATGTTATAATTTTCTATACAGCATTACAAAGAGATATTGAATAAAATTGGTGTGTTTTATTTTATAAACACTAAACCTACACATTGATTTTTTTTATTAAACAATCCAAACACATTTTCTGGGCTTTTCTAAACTAAAATTTTACTTCATGCGCCACGCGTATAAAACAAAAGTATTGTAGATTTATATATATTGAAACCTCACTTGTAATCAGTGTTTTATTTCAAGGGGCTTTTCTAAACTCGAAATTTTCCTTTACGCTTCATCTGGGAGTAAAAAACACTCATTAGGTTTTAAATTAAGCTCTTTTGAAAAACAACGGATGTCAGAATATTTACAGCGTATGCATATGTTTACCTAAAAGAAATTATTCACGTTGTTGTTTTTAGAAGAGTTCAATTTAAAGCTATAACCGAGTATTTTTCACCCCAGACTAAGCATGAAGTAAACTTTCGAGTTCAGAAAAGCCCCGTGAAAAATTGTCGAGGGTCGCGCAAAAATTGTTTCGGCGAAAATGTCGGGAATTTGATGTCGAACGTTTTTGTTAGAAACAATTTTTGTTATTTTGTACAACAATCGAGATATCGTTGAATTGGGCCTGAACATTTTTGATAAAATAATTTTTGCGCTAGAGTTTTAAAAACCTGTGTTTAGGCGTACGATTCTTCGGAGTTTAAGGTGCGCTTAGCGATAATGAAATCCGGAATTTACAAATTGATTTACAGTTAATTGAAATTGAGATTAAGTTTGAGTTTATTTAATTTTTAAATGCAGTTCCTCCTTTTCCAATCTTAGGTTATTAAGAAAATCTCGGAGTTTGTTGAAATCACCATTGTTGGGGGATAATTGAGCTTTGTGTTAGATTTGAAAAAAAAAACAAAATCGAGCTGTTTTTGATGGAGTTACAGAGGCTCAATATCGATTTAAGCTGTGTTGATTTAATTGAAATTTATTTAAGTTATTGTTTTCTTTATCGACTTAAAGGAAAAGAAGAACTTATATCTCAACATATATTATTATTAATATATATTATATTATATTATATTAATTTCAATTTTTTGTTACATCTTTTGTGATTCGACAAGAAATAAATATGAATCTGTAAAATTTCGTGTTGGATTTCTCGATTGTAAAAAAGTATCTCTCAAATAAATTAAATTACAAAACTCTAAAATTTAATCAATCTTTTTTGATTTTTTTTTTTGCTGATGCGATTGATAAAATCTATAATTTGATATTTGAACGTAAATATTTTGCAAAACAACGAACAATAATAATTAATAGACGAAAATATCGACATATTGAAAATTGACAAACATTTTGTAAATCGAGAAAAATTTCGAAATATCGAAAATCTGACGAAAATCTTGATATCTTGAAAATTTGTCGAGGGCCGCGCAGCGACCCGAGACAAATTTTCACGGGGCTTTTCTAAACTCGAAATTTTACTTCATGCGCCACGCGTACAAAACGCTGAATTCAAATTACGTTTAAAATATACTCATATTCGTACAAGATTCGTACAAGATTGATGATGATTCGTACAAGATTGATTAAAATATTCGACCATTTGGACATAGGTAATTTCATGAATGATATGCTGAATATTTCACAATTTTTGATAGTTTTGACAGTATTTTACTACGTTCAACTGTTTTAACTTTAATCACTTTCTGAATACAGTAAATCACTAGATTGTCACTGAAAACTTCCAACAAACACCAGAATTTAGCCACGTCTGAATCACAAACAAATTGTCTAAATTCGAAGGTGAAAAACACGAGATTTGATGACAAAATCACTGATTTGGCAACCCTGTGCGCCAAATTCTAAATAACCCTATTTTGCTATCTCTACTGAGGTTATGTACCATACGATCTAAATGTTTTATCCTATAGAAAGCTATGAAATTATTTCTAAAAAATATTATGTTGGTAAACAATTATTTAAAACAATAATAATTCTCACTGCGATTGTCAGAGTTAATATTTTGTACACAAAATACGTACATACATAACCTTATCGTCGCGCCTCAAATGTCGGGTCGCGTCAGATATCCCGGATTTATCAGTGGTACCAACTCACATTTAAATGCAAACAAAAGTCATAGAATGCTAGACGATAAAACTTTTCGCTCATATGGTATAACATTTATCTCGTGTTTTAAACTAGGCGTACAAAGCTGTTAAATTATTAGTTGTAAACTAACAATAGTAATCTACTAATATTTTTTTTTTTTTGGTTTGTTTGGCATAGGTATTACCATTCAGCCACTAACGTTGATTTATAATATCTATATTAACATATATTTCGACTATTTGGACGTCACAACACATTCATACACATCCATGGAACCGGAGACGAGTATTTTTCGTTAGAAAAATTACTCGCCTCCGCTGGCAATCGAACCCAGATCACCTCCGTGTCCGATTGGCGAAACCGGCGGCTCAACCGCTCGGCCTCGGCGGGCCCAATCTACTAATATATTTTAATAATTTGTTAATATCGTCCTTAGAAGCATGTTAAAGTTATATGATACTTCTACCAAGATTAAGTCTTCTGCTTTAGTATTTTATTAAGTTTTTTTAATAAAACATAAAAGTAAATTAAACACTTACAGCCTAATTAAGTGTTTAATTTACTTTTATCTTTAATTAAAAAAAAACTTAATAAAATACTAAAGCAGAAGTACTTAATCTTGGTTATATATTTTTCCTTGCAAATAAAACACTTTTTACTTTGTTTAAGCACTATGTTTTGCACTTAATTTGTGACTATAGTTTCGACTATCTAGTACTCGTTATCAAACTAAAAGTTTTAGTTTGATAATGACTACTAGATAGTCGCAAATTAAGTGCAAAACATCGTGGGTAAACAACGTAAAAAGTGTTTTATTAAGTGTATTTAATATGTACCACAAAGTGAACGCCTACAACACAAAACATATATGTTTCCATTGAGTTTGTGTTTCTTTGAAATATTAAATTATATGTTTTGGTTAATTTATTTCATCAAATTTAATAAAAACATCTTTTTAGTTGAAAATCTGTAAGTGTTTTTGAAGTTGTTGAAAAGGCATTCATCATTAAGAGAACTCTCCCGAAAATCCAGCTTTGAAGTCGGCGGTCGTGTAACAAATTGGCGTCGGTTTGTTTTGAGCGTGTGCAAGTGATTTTTGCCAGTGATTTGATTGATTTATTGGTTATTTGCGGGTTTCAAACTGTAGCGCCATTTGACCGCATCTCTCCTCTCCGGCTCTCCCTCTTTCTCGATTGCTTCCTTCCTCCCAAATACCGATTTCACTAATTAATAACATTAATGGAGAGGCGGGGGCATGTCTGCGATATTAATCGACAGAATTTATCATTTCGCCCGACCGGAACAGCCACTGGTATTAATTATTTATTGATTTTCGGGAATGTATCACGTGTCTGGAGTTCTTGTAGAAGTATTACTTGCAGCTTTATTAATCGATGCTGCTAAAAAAATATTTTAAAATCTTGCTATACAGATTTTAGGTCTTATAGAAGTATTAATTAATATTTATTAAATTCAAGACGATGTAATATAATAAATTTTAATATAATAAACCATAGGTTCTCAACATTTTTCATTCTACCGCCCTCTTTTCGAAATGTTGATTAAATAATTTGTTGAACCTAGAAGCAGAAGGATTTAAATATTATACTTCTAATTACTAAGAATTTATCTTTTTGTAATATTACTTTGTAACTGGCCTAATAAGTATTATTATTATTACATTTCATTTAGAGAAAAGTTAAAGCCCTCAGCAATTAATATTTTGAAGCCAGGTATGAAATCTTCTGTTCTTCTGTAGGAAGTCGTGTGGGATATTATTATCCGTGCTTCCAATTGTCCCAGTGTGCGAGGTTTCGTCTGGTACACCTCATCTTTTGCCCAGCCCCATAAAAAGAAGTCACATGGTGTCAGGTCTGCACTTATGATTCCGCCGATATAAAAAATTTTGCAGCTATTTTATAATACCTAGTTACTTTCCAGACACCCTGTAGTTTAAAACTAACTAAAAGCATGTAGATTTTGTTAGTATGTTATTATCTATTTGTACAGGCCTAGTAGAAATTAAGTAGCAATAAACTGATAAAAAGTATGATGAGAAAATCAAAGTAACCAAATTCTGAATGACGCGGCTGCGTTTTTGGGAAATTAACGTCGTCATAGAAATGTAAAAATTAGTTATTCTTTTTGAGAAGTGAAAATACAACACAAGTTTTGAATTATAACTCATCTCATTGATCTCCTTACATTTAATTAATCATTCAAACATTAAAAGTGCGATTCTTTTCGCAATCTACAACAAGTTAGTCTTACAAAGACTATATCAAACACTCATTGAAACAACTACTTCCCGGGCTAATACCCCGACGGACATTGAATTATACAACAAGTGTTTGCTGTTACATACAGTAACCTACTGCAAATGTAACAATTTGGGTTAAATTATTCAGGCCATCTATAGACGCGTTTCGAGATTTATCTCTCCTCAGTATAGCTTTGCCATTCCCTCTAAACAATTTGCCACCTTAGACTGGCGGTCACGTTACCGTTCAAACATTAGTATAAATGAAATTGCCAATTCTAATTCATTTATACTAATGTTTGAACGGTAACGTGACCGCCAGTCTAAGGTGTCAAATTGTTTAGAGGGAATGGCAAAGCTATACTGAGGAGAGATAAATCTCGAAACGCGTCTATAGATGGCCTGAATAATTTAACCCAAATTGTTACATTTGCAGTAGGTTACTGTATGTAACAGCAAACATTTGTTGTATAATTCAATGTCCGTCGGGGTATTAGCCCGGGAAGTAGTTGTTTCAATGAGTGTTTGATATAGTCTTTGTAAGACTAACTTGTTTTAGATTGCGAAAAGAATCGCACTTTTAATGTTTGAAGTATTCTACAACCAAGAATTGGCAATTTCATTTATACTAATTAATCATTAATCAATTTAATACATTAATTGATCTGCGACTGTTCGAAAGGGCCTAGTTGCCAAGGGTATTAAACATAGACATAGAAGACTACTAAGCTGGATTACATTAAACAATTTAATATCTTTTTTTTTTTATTGGCCTCGGATACTAGTCCATATGGCCAGCTCTAGGCGGTTTGGATAAAAGACAGGGATACTTTACTTCACTTTATGGGGTCTTTCATAACGACTAAATAGACAAAACAAAACTCGACCACGGTAATGTAGGCTTTACAATAGGTTAGACACAAAGGTTTTGGATTCTTATTTATATTTTCAATCTTGATTCTATTAAAAATAATACTATATGGTTATATATATATTGCTACCGTTTGTAGCCAGCAGATGAGTTAAATTTAATGGTGGAAACATGTTTGATACAGACAGACTATTCATTATTTTTTGTCTCTGGCTATTGTATTTTACACATGAAAAAAATATGTGATTCAAGTCCTCAATCTCAGCTCCACACTCACACTCTTGGTTGTTAACAATTCCGATTTTGAATAGATGCGCACGGAAAATTCCGTGTCCTAATTTGAGTCTTGTTATAGTTGATGTGAAGAATCTGCTATGATTCCTCATAGATTGTGTTCCGATCGGCAGAGAGGGGTAAATGGTAGCGTATTGAGTGTGAGAATCTTTTGAGTAATCTTAATAATATCTTTTCCATTGGACTATCATTTTTTGTTTATAGTTTTCTATAAAATCCGAGTATGGAATCTTTATCTCTTCCTTTTCTTTAGGGGATCTAGCAAGTTTATCGGCCATTTCGTTACCATAAATTCCAGAGTGTGATTTAACCCAGACAAAAGTAATATCTTAATTAATTAATAAACCAATTTTATTAAATCAATTAAATCGATTAATGTAATCATTTTACTCAGAATGTGAATAGTTTGATTTTCTCATCATACTTATGCTTACCTAATGAGAAATAAATTTAAATTTTGTCCTAACACTAAATGGAAACGATTCAGATGTTAATTTATTGAGTTCCTGTTGGGAGGCTCGCTCGCCTAACGATTCTATTACGTTCGGACATGCAAGAATCCTCCAACGATAAGAAAATGTTTACTGTACGCCACGTGAAGTGGAAATGTTCGCGGGAAATTTATACATTGCATTTTCCGAGTGCAGGACGTACCCAAATAGATAAACTTATTATATTTATGCACCTGAGTGGAGATTGATCGATAAGACGTGCGCTAACGGGAAAATATTGTGATGGGAGTTAACTCGTATATGTTCCCTATAATATATTTCACACAATTTCCAAAAAGATAACGAATAATGTACAGGTAAAGAAAATAAACACAAGATTTGAATCATAATTACTGTGTGTTCCTAATAATAGAACTTAAACTTGAAAATCGTAACTCTAGGATAGTAGCGTATGTTAAATTTAAAAAAAAACCTTTAGAGTGCTATGTTTTCAAATTCAAATTAAAATTCAAATTTATTCATGTCATAATATAAATTTTACATTCGTCACAGTATATAATTTAAGACTAATAATAATTAGAAAGACAATTAAATTAGATGTAATCTAGATATTATCAGGCATCATATCAGTGCATCTTAAAAAGTGTGTCTGGGTGAATGAGATAACATAACGGAAATAAAATAAAATAAATGTAAATACACATTACTAACATATTAAAACGTTGACATTTCTGCAAATTAGATCGAAATTACGCTACATTGCAGAAATTCATTAAAACTATAAGAAGCTTTATGCAGCAGATATTGTTTAACCGTTGATTTAAAGCATTTCAGTGGTAGTTCTCTGGTTTGTGTCGAAAGTTTATTAAAGAATTTCACCCCATAGTGATTTGTACCCATTTGCGATCTTGAGAGCCTCAATCTTTCTGGGAGTAAGTTTTCTTTGTGTCGTGTTGCATAACTGTGATGGCTATGTACTGGAAATTCAGCCAGGTTTGTTTTGACATAGCAGAGACATTCTAGTATATAGAGACATGGAAATGTCAATATATCATGCTTAATGAAAGAATTTCTGCAATCGGCTGTATAACCAATCCCTGCAACTATCCGCAGTGCCCGCCTTTGAAGCGAAAATATTCGATGTCGACATGATGAGTGACCCCAAACCAGAGCACCATATCGAATATGTGTTTCGATGAGGCCAAAATAAGCTGTACGCAGTACATCCAGTGAGGCCCTTCTAGACAGGTTTCTTAAACAAAATATGTTTCTAGATAGTTTCTTAGCAAGTTCATTATCGTGATTGTTCCAAATGAGAGCAGAGTCAAGATGTAGTCCAAAAAATGTAACCGGCGTATCATTGTCTACTGTGCCACTGACAGAAAATGACAGTGTTCTTGTCTTGCTCTTATTTAGCACCAGTTTATTATTAGAGCACCAGGAACAAACGACTTCAAGGCGTTCGTTGTTCGTCTGAAGGGCTTCATCCTTCGTACTCCCCACGCTTACTATGCTCGTATCGTCTGTAAATAGTAAAACGCATAAAATCATCCAGAGTTTTAGGCATATCATTAATGTAAATTAGAAATAATACAGGGCCTAATATTGATCCCTGTGGGACACCATGGTTTATTGGGTGCAATGATGATTTATTATAATTTATATCTACTGCTTGTTGCCCGTTGGATAAGTAGGACAATATCAAATCGAGACTATTTTGTTCAAAATTGTACTTTCCCAACTTGCTGATAAGTAGGTTATGTGATATACAATCAAAGGCTTTTCTCATATTTAAAAATGAGCAAATGCAGTGCGTTCTGTTTTCAAAACAATCTTTGCTTTGTTTTGCTCTAAAACCAAACTGCTTCTCGTAAAATAATTTGTGTTCCTCAAAGTACTGCACAATTTGTGTTTTCAGTACAGACTCAATGATTTTAGACACGATCGGCAGTACAGAAATGGGTCTGTAGTTGTTTATGTCGTTTCGATCACCTTTTTTAAATATAGGTATAACTTTAGCGAGTTTTAGGATATCTGGGAATACTGAGCAATCTATTGATGCATTGATTAGTTTGGTTATCGGTTCTACCAGAACATCTTTTATACGCTTGATTATACCTATATTGAGGCCATGTATATCGGTGGCGGAACTGTTTTTCAGATTCATAATAGCGCCCCTTACATGGATTTCTGAAATATTTGTAAATTTGAAATGTATGCTATTATTAGTCTGGATTTGAATGTTAGTATTGTTCACAAGTACTGGTAAAGACGAGTGTAACTTGGCAGCCACGCCTGTAAAAAAAACATTAAATTCATCACATGTTATATCGCACTGGTTTATGGTAAATTGGCGTTGACTTCGTTGGCTATTTATAATTGACCACGCTGCTTTGGACTTATTTTCCATACGCGTTATAAATTTATCTGTCGAATTCCGCTTTTTCTAAAATTGCTCGTCTATATTCTTTCCTATACATATCACGTTCATATTTTGATTTGTTGGAAGGGTTCATGTCATGATGTTCCTGAAGTAATCTCATAGCTTCCCTCATATTTGTAAGTTCTGTATTGAACCAATGTAAATTGATTGATTTATTGTGGCTTCGTAACGAGGTTCGCGTAGGATTTAATCTTTATTTAATTTAAGTTAGCTACACCCTTTAGGAATTGTCATATAAAACGTTAGACATAATAATTGAGGGGTTCAATGCAATAATCAGCCAAGTCCATTTTTATGAGAAAATGGGTTAAGTATTCAATATTCTTGTAAAGTTTAAAATTCTGTGTTATAACATGCAACAATATGGTTTAAATTTGCAGTGCATTCGTTTGTGTATTGTTAGTTGCATGCATAATAATCATTATGTTTTTTTTCTTGCATGTAAACAGTTTTTTGTCTCTCCTCAACATTTTATAAAACTGGACTTGGCTGGTTATTGCATTGGACCTCTCAATTGTAATGTATGGTTTCAGAATTGCTAACCTATAATATATTATATATTATTATAACTTGGCTGGTTATTGCATTGGACCTCTCAATTGTAATGTATGGTTTCAGAATTGCTAACCTATAATGACCTATTAGTCATGGCACTCTAGAGATTTTATATTATTGAGCATACGATATTTTTTTTACTCGAGGCACTCGAACTCAAAATATAAAAATTTGAAGGCACTAGCTTTAATTTAGTAGGATATTTATATTTTATACCAGTGGTTATTTACCGTAATAAAGTTTCTCGCCAAAAGTAAACATTTTGGCGAGAAACTTTATTACGGTAAATAACCACTGGTATAAAATATAAATATCTTATTAAATTAAAGCTAAATTTAAGCGATAAAAAATTTAAAGACTAAGACAAAAAGAATGTGACGTGTCCATCGCCATCCGATCAAATAATTTGTTTTAATTTCTAATAAAAGAACAGCTACCAGTTGTATAAATAAAATCAAAACTAATTAGTGTTTAACTAAAACGTGAGTCAAATGCTGCACTGAACAAATTGTTTAAAACAGTGATTATAGGCAACCTAATAACTCTAACATATATTAGGTTGCCTATAATAGTTGTTGTATGTGTGTGTTTTTTTAACGTCACTGTAAATCAGTGTTTTTAAGCTTTTTAAAATTTCGAGTTTAGAAAAGCCTAATTTGGATTGGCCGCTCCGCTTCGCTACGCGGCCAATCCAAATTCTTAGGCTTTTCTAAACTCGAAATTTTACTTCATGCTTAGTCTGGGAGTGGAAAACACTCGTTAAAAGCCTTAAATAATCTTTAAACGAGGGTTTTCCACTCCCAGACTAAGCATGAAGTAAAATTTCGAGTTTAGAAAAGTCTGAAAATTTGGATTGGCCGCGTAGCGAAGCGGAGCGGCCAATCCAAATAGGCTTTTCTAAACTCGAAATTTTACTTTATGCGGCACGCGTATAAAACACTGAAATATCGTAAAGTTTAAAATATACGGCTTCAGCAATTTAATATAAAGATGTGAATAAAACGTAAGTCAAATTCTGTGCTTAACAAATTGTTTAAAGCACTGATTATTGGCAACCCAATAACTCTAACGTATATTAGGTTGCCTACAATTGTTGTTGTATGTGTGTGTTTTTGAACTTCACTGTAAATCATTGTTTTTAAGCGTGGCACATGAAGTAAAATTTCGAGTTTAGAAAAGCCTAATTTGGATTGGCCGCTCCGCTTCGCTACGCGGCCAATCCAAATTCTTAGGCTTTTCTAAACTCGAAATTTTACTTCATGCTTAGTCTGGGAGTGGAAAACACTCGTTGAAAGCCTTAAATAATCTTTAAACGAGGGTTTTCCACTCCCAGACTAAGCATGAAGTAAAATTTCGAGTTTAGAAAAGCCTGAAAATTTGGATTGGCCGCGTAGCGAAGCGGAGCGGCCAATCCAAATTAGGCTTTTCTAAACTCGAAATTTTACTTCATGCGCCACGCGTATAAAACACTGAAATATCGTAAAGTTTAAAATATACGGCTTCAGCAATTTAATATGTAGATGTGACTAAAACGTAAGTCAAATTCTGTGCTTAACAAATTGTTTAAAACACTGATTATAGGCAACCCAATAACTCTAACGTATATTAGGTTGCCTACAATTGCGTATAAAACACGGAAATATCGTAAAGTTTCAAATATACTACTTCAGCAATTTAATATGTAGATGTGAATAAAACGTAAGTCAAATTCTGTGCTTAAGAAATTGTTTAAAACACTGATTATAGGCAACCCAATAACTCTAACGTATATTAGGTTGCCTACAATTGCGTATAAAACACTGAAATATCGTAAAGTTTCAAATATACTACTTCAGCAATTTAATATGTAGATATGAATAAAACGTAAGTCAAATTCTGTGCTTAACAAATTGTTTAAAGCACTGATTATTGGCAACCCAATAACTCTAACGTATATTAGGTTGCCTACAATTGTTGTTGTATGTGTGTGTTTTTGAACTTCACTGTAAATCATTGTTTTTAAGCGTGGCGCATGAAGTAAAATTTCGAGTTTAGAAAAGCCTAATTTGGATTGGCCGCTCCGCTTCGCTACGCGGCCAATCCAAATTCTTAGGCTTTTCTAAACTCGAAATTTTACTTCATGCTTAGTCTGGGAGTGGAAAACACTCGTTACAAGTCTAAAATTAACCGCTTTAATACAACGAATTCCCACAAATTTAAAGAACGCTGCAATTATCAGGATATGTATACTCAAAAGAAAAATGCCCTGTATGTTCTGTTTTAAACGTATTTTAAACATGTTTTTAATTGTTAATGTTGTAAACGCTGTTTGTTTGTTTTAATTTTAATTAAAATGAAGAAAAGAAAAACGTTTTTTTTTTAACAGCCCTGCTCAAAATGCATACACATCGGGATATGTGAAACAAAAATTTGCTGTATGTATACCTGAAAGATAAAATCCCTGCACAGTATGTATCCACAGTTTTAATATTTAAGCTTTTTTTCGACTTTTTAGAATGGATAAATAAATATCTTTCACAATGTTCTCATTAATCACTTGGTGAAACATGATTAAAATAAAATTTGAAATAAAAACACTTGGTTTGTTTCACTAACGTTTTACTTATTATTCCGACTAGTTTCGGCTTCTAGCCATTATCAAGGAATGTAAAAAAGTATTCTCTGTACATTCCTTGATAATGGCTAGAAGCCGAAACTAGTCGGAATAATAAGTAAAACGTTAGTGAAACAAACCAAGTGTTTTTATTTCGGATAAATAAATATTTATAAATGTAATATCTAAAATTACGAAAATGCTATTTATATATTAGGTTTAATGTGTGCAAACTATAAGAAGCATAAGCTTATTTTCTCGAATTCAAATAGTTTTAAATTTAAATTTATCTTATTTATAAATGTAATAATATTCTTTAATAATTTCTCTTGAATTATTAAATTTTCGTTGTGTTTGACACAGGAGAGAGGAAAGAAAAATAACACGTAAGTTGGTAATAATGGAGGTTGGAGAAAAGCACGATTAAAGGTGAGGCCGGGGCAGAACAGAACACGTAATTAATAACATCTTTATTGATTCACGCCGCAGTTCTCCGTTATTATCCTCCGGGGGGCGTTGTTGCCATTCCCAACATAACCATTCCTTTCTTTTATATTGATGTTGATTCCTCGCTTTCGTCTCATTCCATCCCCAACGATTCGATTTTATTTACAACACAGTTTACACGAATGCGCACAAATAAATTATCTGGGAAAATAATTAAAATTGTGTAATTACTTTAAATTGCAATAAAAACACGCAATATTTTAATAGCTACATATATCTACAAGGTGGCCTATAAGTAGCGACTCATGGAACTAAATCTACTGTTTAATGCTAAAGTTTGTAAAAAGGCTGAATAAATCAGCCTATATAGTAAATTTTAGATTTAAGCCCCCTAAATAATCCCCTCCTTGAAAGTTTTGTTTAAGTGACACTGTCAATTAATAAAAAAACATATTTGTCAATTATATTACTATTGAGAATGAACACATAGTACATAATATATAAAATTACGAAAAAACTATTCGTGAAAATGCAAACAGTGTCTTAATTAATAAGACAATTTAAGACGATAAATATCCATTGAAACAACTACTTCCCGTGCAAATACACCTCCGGATATTGAATTATACAATGAAATATTTATAATCTTATTTAATTTGATTTGTTACAACGCTCTATTAAAGTATATGTAACGTTTAGGTCAAATTCTCTTCAAACCAACTAACAATACAATTTAAAATGAAAGGAGAGATAGCAAAAAATTAGAAGTGAAAGGACTTGGATTAAAACTAATGTCTTCGGCCATCTATAGACGCGAGATTTATCTCTCTTCAGTATAGCTGTGCTTATGACGTTTAAAAAATTAGGAATAAAATTAAAACAAACTTACTTGGAAAAAGTGTTGTGTGTGGAATGAAAAGGTATACAGAAATGGAATGAGTGAAAATGATGGTCGGTATTTATAGGTAAAAAGGGGATTATGTCATTAGCAGGTATGAAGACCATCATTTTCACTCATTCCATTTCAGCGTTGTAACAAATCAAATTAAATAAGATTTTAAATATTTTATTGTATAATTCAATATCCGGAGGTGTATTTGCACGGGAAGTAGTTGTTTCAATGGATATTTATCGTCTTAAATTGTCTTATTAATTAAGACACTGTTTGCATTTTCACGAATAGTTTTTTCGTAATTTTATATATTATGTTTAAAGTGTGCAAACTATAAGAAGCGTAAGCTTATTTTCTCTAATTCAAATAGTTTTGAATTTGAATTTATCTTGTTTGAACACATAGTGTTCGAAATGTACATTTAGTGAATAAAACTAATTAGTAAAGAAAGATATTACTACAATAATTATTAGAAAACACTTCATGTAACCAAAAGAACAATATTGAATAAAAATAATGTTTCAAGTCATTCAAATTTGTTTGTAAAGAATGACTTTTTGTCGAAAAATAGATAGTAAAAAAGTTCTTCCTGTTCGGGCAGTAGACACACGGTATGTACTATTCTTTCAGTTATATTAATTACTTTTTATGGATATAAAACGTACGTGTATATGTGAGTGCATTTCCCTTCATCGCGCAATGAAGTCGGAACGAAAGAGCGAACGGTTCAAATAGCCGGGAAAATTGGAATCGCCGCCAGAATGGCCGAAATTAAAACGTAATGGAATCCCTCCTGCGGTCGACTTTATTTTTAATCACTCTTCCACTAAAATTAATTGTTGCTAAAGCGAGAATTTGTGTAACCGGACTTTTTTACACAATCACACACGGAAAATACTTTTAAACGTTGACTTCAACAAATTGTTTTCTAAAGTAACGAAGAGTTGGAGAAAATTGATTAAAAAAATAATAATTAACTCAATCTTAAATTAAATAACAATATCAAGCATTCGTTTAGTTTAAAATGCAACAAGATTTAATTGTAAACTGTATTTAAGCCAAACTCGGTAATTCGTAATTTTATATATTATGTTTAAAGTGTGCAAACTATAAGAAGCGTTAGCTTATTTTCCCGAAACTATAAGAAGCGTTAGCTTATATTCCCAAATTAAAATATTTTTAAATTGGAATTGATCTTGTTTAAACTTGGTTTATTAAATGACGAAAGTCATTCTATTAATTTTCAATTCCCCCCCTTAAAACCCAAATCAAAAAAATGGTGTACTAGAAAAGGACTTAAAATCTTACCCTCTAAGGCCACCCTTGTACCATTTACACGCAGGAGGAAACTGGAGGGCCTAGGACCTCTCTTTCTAAATGGGGTTAACCTAGAAATGTGAGGGTGAGGTGAAGTACTTATGAGTAATCTTTGACTCCAAGCTCAGCTGGATCTGGCACATCTCAAAAATCAAACGTAAATCGGACATTACATTTGCGGTAATTAGACGAACGTACGACAAACAATGGGGGCTCAGACCAGGAATAGTATGCTGGCTATATACCAGAGTGATCAGACCCGCAATCATGTATGCTGCTTTGGTGTGTTGGCCTAAAGTCACGCAACACACAACCAGCAAGATTCAAAGGCTTGCTTGTGTCAGCATAACGGGGGCTATGAGAACCACGTCCACTGCAGTCCTGGAGACGCTCCTAGACCACACCACTTCATATTCTGATAGTGGGGAAGGCAAGATTGGTACTCCACAGGCTGCAGCTATGATCAGTCAACATAATAGTTGACACGCCACACAGAAGACTCCAGACAGACATAGGGGGACTTCTCTTGCAGATGAGGTCGTACCATATGACAGTCAGATATCTTGAAAATGCACTCTTTAAAGTCACTATTCTAGACCGCAACGAGTGGAACGACTTTAGGGAAGACATTCACAAACATAGCATGATCTGGTATACGGATAGTTCTAAATCAGACACAGGTACTGGACCAGGAATCTACAATGAAAATATGAAGACAGGCTATGCCCACTCGCTGGACTGCCTGGCATCAGTCTTTCAATCCGAAATATCCGCAATTATAGAATGTGCGAGATCCTAGACAAGGTGGGATGGTTGAGCTGAGAATCGGTGACCCGTAGTGGGAGGCCATTGTGCTGCCTCCCACTACGGGTCACCGCTGCCTAATTAGGTCTAAGTGCAGTGCAGCAATGCGCACTCCCCTTATACCAGATACCAGCATGTGCGAGAACCATAGAGGAGGACTGTCGTGACAGGCAAATCTATATTGAGCCAAGAGACTTTATCCAAACTGGTGTTCTACTGCTTCGACACACTGAACCACCTGGCGAGACAAAACAAGGTCACACTGAGTCATTCAGGTATCGAGAGAAATGAAAAAGCTGACGAGCTAGCAAGGCAGGGAGCTACCATATTGTTTATGGGACCTGAACCTGTCTTGGGCATCACAAAAAGTCGAGTCGCCTAGAAGTCAGTAAGTGGATTCGCAACAAACAGACCAGGCCTTAATTACAGTAAGGCCATTATAAATGGAGCTAACTCTAACCAAGCTGCAGAACAACTGACACTAAGTAGGGCACAGCTCAAAACAACTATAGGACTACTAACAGGCCTTATGACTGTTAAAGAGCTCCTAAGGAAAATCGGTCAATACAACGACGACACTAGTTGTCGGCTCTGTGATAGGGCACCGGAAACAACAATTCTCATTTTGTGTAGCTGCAATGCGCTGGAAAACACAAGACAGCTCATATTTGGAAACAGTGAAATGGTACCAAATGATTTCCACACGTAACCCCTAAAGGACCTGCACAAGCTAGTGCAGAGGATCGAGTTTGGAATAATTGCTTAAGTAAGACAATATGGGGTAGTACAAAAAGCCACCTAGGCTGCAGTGCATCCGGATCCGCAAGGAAGACGGCCCCCACAGGAAGAAATAAAAAAAGATATGTCGATAGTTAGCAGCATCTAAAGGGATTTCTAATAAAAGGTTTCATTTTGATATTTAAAAAAACGAGTAGTATATTTTAAGAGAAATCAATGGATATTTATTTCATTGTAAAGAGAAAGGTATGCCATTAACGATGGATGAAAATGGAAAAAAAAGCCAAACGGCCGCCACAATTTTCCATGACCAATTCGCACATTTGCGGCTGTATGTCCTCGATAATGTAGCAATGTAGCAATATGGCGAGATATTAACATAGAGACAAAATCTATAGATTTAACAACTTACAGCGTAGATAATATTATTGAGATATGTGGTTTAACTTGGATAATTAATAAATCGTGGCATGTTCATGTCATCACAATATATCGGCCGCCTTCAGGTTGCATACATACTTTTTTCAATAATTTGCACGCACTTATTGACAATTTATTCACAGCTGATATTCAAATTATTTTATGTGGGGATTTTAACATCGACTCTTTAGTTAGTTCATCAAGTATGGATACATTAATTCAAATATTGGAAACGTTTAATATAAAATTAATAAACAACAAACCCACCCGTATCACCGAAACGACTGCCACTTGCATCGATCATATATATTCAAATGTTTCTACTGATCTTCCCTGTGCTACATTAGTTAATCATATGTCTGATCATAAAACACTACTATGCAAAATGAATATAAATATCCCCAAAACACGTTCTCATACAAACTTTCGGCGATCTTATAACGACATAAACATGAATCAGTTTATTGCTGATTTAGATAAGGAGGATTGGTCTGATATGTATGCGGCAAATGAATTTAACGAAAAGTTTAATATATTTCACAATATTTTCTCATATCATTTTGATATGTGTTTCCCGCTATTTAAACAGAACCATAATAATAATAATAAAAATAAATCATGGGTAAACCACAGTATACTGCAATCAAGTAGACAATTACATAATTAATACTCACTACAAAAAGATTTTCCTCAGCACAAATCTGAATATTTAAAACAAAAAAAGGCTCACGCCAAGCTTGTATACTGTACTAAAAAATCATTTTATCAAAGTAAAATATTTATGTCTGGCAATATACAAAAGTCTACATAAAGAGTTACCAATGAGTTATCCGGCAACTTAAAATGTCGAGGTCAAAATACTCTTTAAAACTGGCACAAATATTTAACACTTATTTTGTCAGTAAGCCCTCCGATATTCATCTAAATTTTGAGAAAAGACAACTAAATTATGCTAGTATACAAATGATATCAAATACTTTTTTAATAGAACCATTTTCAGAAATGGAAATGGGTAGTATAATTATACATAAGTTAAAAAGTAACCGGTCACCCGGATTTGATGAAATCCCCGACGTAGTTATTAAAAAATCTGCTCAACAATTGTTAAAACCTTTAGTTCATTTAATAAACATGTCATTTGAAACCGGATCTTTCCCGAATAAGTTAAAATCTAGCATTGTTATTCCTATTTATAAAAAGGGTGACCGGAGAAATATTAACAATTACAGACCAGTGTCTTTAGTGTCAGTATTTTATAAAATATTTTAGCTCTGTATGTTGGAACGGTTGTTGAATTTAAAAAAAAAAAACCATATATTGACTGAAAGTCAACATGGATTCATGACTGGAAAAGCAACTATGTCAGCTATCCATTCATTTTACGACGCAGTGATCAAATACCTGGATGGTGGCGAGAATCCGATTGGCTTCTTTTTTGATCTCAGTCGAGCATTTGACTGCGTAGATACCGAAATAATGATCGAAAAGCTTAACAGATACGGGATCAGAGGAGTTGCCCAGCGGTGGTTTCGTCAGTATCTGGAGGATAGAGCACAGTATGTTCGTATAGCAAATGACGGTAGAACTACCATCTCAGGACCTATAAATGTAACTCTGGGGGTGCCTCAGGGTTCCATTTTGGGACCAATGTTGTTTATTCTGTTTATAAATGATATTGTCAATATTGTTCCAAACGATTTGTTTCTGTATGCCGATGATACTTCGGCAGTCGTGAGTGATCGAGATAATATTTCTTTAATTCATAAGTGCAATACTACTCTAACTTCTTTGCATAATTGGTTTTCAGATAACAAGTTACTACTAAACATGAGTAAAACCACTTATGTTCTATTTAAAACAAAGCAAAATAAATGCAATCTTGATATCAATTTTAATTTAAATAATTTAACAATTAATTCTAGTAATTCTGTAAAATTCTTAGGCTTTCAAATAGATAGTTGTGTTGACTGGAAACATCAGTGTAAAAGCATAATCAAAAGTTTAAATAAAACATCATACCAAATGAAATGTTTAAAGAATATTTTAAGTATTAATCAACTCATACATATTTACCATGCAAATGCAAAATCGCGATTGGTGTATGGACTGTGTTTTTGGGGAACATCAGTCCACTGGCATTCCGTATTTGTGGCTCAAAAGCGTATTATAAGATCTATGGCAGGTGTTCCACAAACGCAATTGTGTAAACCACTATTTCGTCAATTTAATATCCTGCCATTACCTTGCTTACTAATATATGAACTGTCACTCATCAACACAGACATATTTTTTTTAACAAATATTGATATTCATACTTATGATACAAGGAATATCAATGATATGCGCATCGCCCGCCACCGCTTGAATGTTACAAAGTTTTCACCAAATATATTGGGACCTAAATTGTATAATAAGCTACCTAGCGAAATAAAATGTTCGAAATCAACAAATACCTTCAAAAACCTATTAAAAGGGTTTCTTTTAAAACACCTATATTATGATTTAAATAATATTTTCTTCTAACTAAGAAACTTATGAAGCGAAATCCGCATCTGACGCATCCAATACTGTAACAATATATGTATATATATACTGTGTATGGTCTATGGAATAAAGGAATATTATTATTATTATTATTATAACTTCACGAATTCCATCTTTAAGGTCTTGAATTGATTGTGGAGCATTGGCATAGACCTTATCTTTCACGTGGCTCCAAAGAAAAAAGTCTAAAGGTGTCAAGTTACAAGATCTAGGGGGCCAATTGTGATCACTTCTTCGCGAAATAACACGGCCAGGAAACTTTTCTTGCAAAATTGCGATTGTTTCGTTGCTTGTGCGGCACGTAGCGCCGTCTTGTTGACAATAAACGTCGTCCACATCAATATCTTCCAATTCCGGCCATAAAAAATCATTAATCACAGCTCGATAGCGCAATCTATTCACCGTAACAATTCTACTAGCCTCATTTGCGAATAAGTAAGGTCCAATCACACCGCCAGCCCAAAAACCGCACCAAACAGTGACACGTTGAAGATGGAGAGGCTTTTCAATAAGCATTCTTGGATTTTCCGAGCCCCAAATACGGCAATTCTGCTTATTCACGTAGCCTCCCAGGTGAAAATGGGCCTCATCACTGAAGATGATTTTTCGATGAAAATCCGGATCATTTTGATGCATTTCAAGGACCCAATCAGCAAAGATACGAAGTTGCTGGTAATCGACCGGCTTGAGTTCTTGCGTTAACTGAACTTTAAAAGCCTTTAAACCTAAGTCATTATGCAAAATATGGTGTAATGTCGTTTTTTGAATGTCTAATTCCAAAGATCGACGAGGAATCGACAAACCTGGGTTTTCGTTAACACTATTGGCTACAGCAGCAATATTCTTAATTGTTCTTGAGCGACGCACACGGTTGCGATTCTTCACATCACTAAGTTGTCCCAACAGCTCAAATTTTTTAACCAGTTTTACTATTGCTGGCCGAGAAGGTGCTTCACGACGACCCAAAAGTGTTTTAGTTTGGCGAACTGTGACTCCAAAATGTTCACCATTTCTGTAGTGAATTTTCATAATTTCAATGCGTTGTTAAAGCGTGTATCGTTGCATTTTTACTAATGGCATAGTTTTTACTTGTCAAGTGTCCAAAGATGACAGCTGCAAAAGTGACAGCTGCCCAGATAGCGGGCTATTCAAAATGAAATCTCTTATTGGAAAACCCTTTATATTTCTCTGGCCGTTTAATCGACAATGGCTGATTACACTAAGTGTGCATACAGGCAATCGGTTATTCCTGGTATAAGTTATGAAAGTGAAAATTAGAAAGTGATCCAATTGAGGATTTTACTTAATTAAACATAGTTATATTCCTTTCTTCACTTTTATTTTTCTGTTTTGCTAGATGTACATTTCAGATACTAAGTACCCATTATCAATAGCTAACTGTTAGCTATTGATAATGGGTACTTAGTACTCGAAATGTACATCTAGCAAAAGAGAAAAATAAAAGTGAAGAAAGGAATATAACTGTGTTTAATTAAGTGGCTTAACACCTTCACGTAACTCATACAACTACATCAATTGAGGATTATCGAACTATCGGGGGATCGTCCGGAATTGGCAAAATTTCTCCGAAACCATTCTTATCTTGCACCTCCGTCTAATTTAAAATTCGTGAGATATCCCCGAATTCCTACCCAGTAAATAGAATCCTAAATCCATCCCATTATTTATGTATTTTTTGCCTTCACGCCCTTCCCTCGCGACTTCCAGGAAGCGAGAGAGTGAGAGGGAAATAAAAAACCATCCCTTTGTGCCATTTTTAACGACCTTTCCCTTCCCCCTTCCCAATTCCCCAATTATTCCACTTTAAAGCAAAAAAAAAACTTTATGTTATGAATTGCTGTTTAGCGAACAATAATTGGAACGGGGGGAAATCAAATGTGCAAGGTGCTATCGATCCCGGAGTGAACTTTGCAAGCTCACATGTTTTAATCGTATCGATTTGTCAGAGGCGGAATCGAGAAAGGGGGGCGAGGGAGAGAGGGCTGTTCTTGTTACGGTGAAACAGCTCCATCAAACTAATTTATTTGGGACACTTAAGAAACCCAATAAATAGACCGGTGAGAGCCGATAGAGCAGGACATAAACGTCGCTCGGAGTCGAAAGATTGTTCCAATCACTGAATTGCACTTTGTACAATCACGAAATTCATTCGCGGTGCTTTCATGTAATTATAGATTGGATTAAACTAATTCTAATCTAACAAATCTTACAAATCTTTAATTTAAGAACTAGCGAACTTGACATTGTAGAAGTTTTATTATTATTCAAAATACAGTGAAGATTGAGGAATTCAACTACAGTAGAACCTCGTTATACCGGGATGGCTTTTGGCTATACCTAGCACGATATAAGGAAAACACGGTATATCCGAATATATGTAATTTGTATAATAGTCACATACACACACGCGCATATATATATATATATATATATATATATATATACCAAATAAGAAATAACAGCGCATTAGGTCATGATGTAAAAGTTATTTTTTATCAAGTGAGTGTGCAAGGAGGACAGAAGACGACGACGATCGTTTCGCTCTTTTTATGAGCTCCTCAGGCCGCCACATCCATCATCCCATACACACTCACTAGATATGTAGAAGTTGTATATATACTGACTTCGCTAACCATAAGCCGGTATTGACGTCAGTATTTATGAATGCTACTGCATTGATAAGGGCATTGATCTCATTTTGCTTCTACAGTTAGTGTCGGTTTTTAGTTTAAACCATCGACTAGCATCGGAGCGGCGAGAAACCCGAACCAATGATGTATGGGATGATGGATGTGGCGGCCCGAGGAGCTCATAAAAAGAGCGAAACGATCGTCGTCGTCTTCTGTCCTCCTTGCACACTCACTTGATAAAAAATAACTTTTACATCATGACCTAATGCGCTGTTATTTCTTATTTGGTACTTATAAGCAGGTCGTTAATTCTAATTTATATATATATATATATATATATATATATATATATATATATATATACATATATATACATATATATACATATATATACATATATATACATATATATACATATATATACATATATATACATATGTGCAGTAGCCACCTACATAACAAGACATACTATATAATACAATAATGACGCCGGAACGTTTTACTTAATCAGGGCGGTACGCAGTCAATTGGTAAAATTTTTGGGCTTTTATAAACTTGAAATTTTACTTCATGCGCCAAGCCTACAAATGGTGTTTACCGTAAATAAATTTACTTTACTTTACTTTACTAAAATTAACATCTTTAAAAAAAAGAAACCTAAAAATGACCCCGATATATCCGAATCATGGTATCTCGAGGCCCGGTATAGCGAGGTTCTACTGTACTTACATATCTATTACTAACACTTCACGTAACTCCAACAAGAATATCATTGATAATTATAGTAGATGTTAATTTAAAAACCCGACCGAAAAGGCGTTGCTTTTTTGATGGAAGGAAATGGAACGAAAAAGTGATAGTCGCAGCTTAATTTACGTTTTGTCATACCTGACATAAAGCCACCTGAGACACATTTTTTGGGCTTTTCTAAACTTGAAATTTTACTTCATGCGCCAAGCCTACAAAAGAAAAATATTGCGAATTTATGTATATTTGAACCTCACTAGAAATCAGTGTTCAATACGCGTGGCGCATGAAGTAAAATTTCGAGTTTAGAAAAGCCCAGAAAATTGGTCTCGGGTCGCTGCGCGACCCTCGACAAATTTTCACGGGGCTTTTCTAAACTCGAAATTTTACTTCATGCTTAGTCTGGGAGTGAAAAACACTCGTTAAAGTGTCAAATTAAGCTCTTTTGAAAAACAACGGATGTCGGAAAATTTACAGCTTATGCATATGTTTACCTAAAAGATATTGTTCACGTTGTTTTTTTATTTAGAAGAGTTCAATTTGAAGCTATAAACGAGTGTTTTCCACTCTCAGACTAATGACGTCATTGCATGACAAATGCATGGCGGGCTATGTTTCTATGTATTGCTATGTACAGGGAGATTTTCTTTGGAGTATACGTTTTTCAAACTAAGCCTATTTTTTATATCTTTAGATATTCGTTGTTTTTTTTTAAGAGTTCAATTTGAAGCTTTAAACAAGTGTTTTCCACTCCCAAATTAAGCATGAAGTAAATTTTCTGAGCTTTTCTAAACTCGAAATTTTACTTCATGCGCCACGAGTTCAAAACAAAAATATTGTGAATTTATGTATATTTGAAACTCACTTGAAATTAGTGTTTTATACGCGTGGCGCATGAAGTAAAATTTCGAGTGTAGAAAAGCCCAGAAAATTTGTCTCGGGACGCTGTGCGACCCTCGACAAATTTTCACGGGGCTTTTCTAAACTCGAAATTTTACTTCATGGTTAGTCTGGGAGTGGAAAACACTCGTTGAACGTTTTAAATTAAGCTCCTTTTAAAAACAACAGATATCGGAAATTTTACAGTTTATGCATATGATTTCCTAAAAGAAAAATTGTCTGTATAACCAAACAAGTGTTTTATATTTATAAAACGACACACAAACGAACTGACTGCAAAAATTACAGGTTTTAATTCAGTGTTACCTACCTGCAAATATAAAATTTACGAAAACGCCATATACAATCTATTGCCAACAGATCTTAAAATGACATTTACTTCAAAATCCTTAACAAAGATTCATAATACACATGACAACTTTAAATGTACCTTTAACCTAAACACCATATAACTAAATGCCTGTTTAAAAAAAAGTTGATAATACCGGGCGTAAGTATTTTATTGAATTTAATTATATTCAGCTCTTTACGTAACTCAAACCTAATACAAATGAGAAACACGTTAAAAATATACTTATAATATTCAATTTCGTATGTGCAATAAAAAAAACTCGAATGTGCCATGTTTTTATCTTTTTTTAAATTTAAGTTGGCTACACGCTTTAGGAATTCACATTTAAAACGTCAGATATAATAATTATAATGTATAATTTCAGAGTTGCCAACGTACAATATTTTCTATAGCACTCTGGAGGTTTTATTTTATTGAACATACGATACTATGTTTTAATTAAATTTACATTAATTGAAAACACAGTTATTTCCCTCAACTTCGAATAGCTATAATTTCCTTTAAATGTCTATCAATTTTATCTTTTCTAAAGTTATTAATTCCTGAATTTGATCAACATTTGATTTTTAAATTTTATATGCACGTTTTAAATAAAACCAATTTGAATGTTATAAGTAATAAATTATTCTGTTCATTATAATAAATGTATTGGATACTTTAAATAGATTAAAATTTATTCTCATGGTTTTTAAATGATATTATAAACGCACTAAAATATTTATATAATTTTATAATTTGACAAATGATTGACATACTGAATTCAATTAAAAAAATATGCATGCATTTGAAATATAAAAATTGTACATTAGGTATTCCATATTTTGTTGATGAATATACTTTCTGTTTTCAAATTATTTAATAATTAATATAAATCGCCCTTTTCAAATAAATGATTTATTACTTAATATAGAGAGAATTTTACTTTTAAGTATACATATCCCAATGTATACGCTGTAAATGTTCAGGTGTTTGTTGCTTTTATAAAATTGTTAAATTTAATAGCTGAGGCTGTTACTTGGTGACATTCCACATCAACACTTTTAGTAAATAAGACGCTTGGCTAAGATTTCACTGTATATTAGTTGACACTGCCACAATTGTTTCGCCACACAGTTGCTTCATCAGGCAGATGAATGCTCATCATTCATCTGCCTGATGAAGCCGCTGTGGGGCGAAACAATTGTTGCAGTGTCAACTAATGAACAGTGAAATCTAAGGCAGATAATTGTTTATCATTCATCTGCCTGATAAAGCCACTGTGTGGCGAAACAATTGTTGCAGTGTCAACTAATGAACAGTGAAATCTCAGGCAGATGAATGTTCATTATTCATCTGCCTGATGAAGCCACTGTTTGGCGAAACAATTGTTGCAGTGTCAACTAATGAACAGTGAAATCTAAGGCAGATAATTGTTTATCATTCATCTGCCTGATAAAGCCACTGTGTGGCGAAACAATTGTTGCAGTGTCAACTAATGAACAGTGGAATCTCAGGCAGATGAATGTTCATTATTCATCTGCCTGATGAAGCCGCTGTGGGGCGAAACAATTGTTGCAGTGTCAACTAATGAACAGTGAAATCTAAGGCAGATAATTGTTTATCATTCATCTGCCTGATAAAGCTACTGTGTGGCGAAACAATTGTTGCAGTGTCAACTAATGAACAGTGAAATCTAAGGCAGATAATTGTTTATCATTCATCTGCCTGATAAAGCCACTGTGTGGCGAAACAATTGTTGCAGTGTCAACTAATGAACAGTGAAATCTAAGGCAGATAATTGTTTATCATTCATCTGCCTGATAAAGCCACTGTGTGGCGAAACAATTGTTGCAGTGTCAACTAATGAAGAGTGAAATCTAAGGCAGATAATTGTTTATCATTCATCTGCCTGATAGAGCCACTGTGTGGCGAAACAATTGTTGCAGTGTCAACTAATGAACAGTGAAATCTCAGGCAGATGAATGTTCATTATTCATCTGCCTGATGAAGCCGCTGTGGGGCGAAACAATTGTTGCAGTGTCAACTAATGAACAGTGAAATCTAAGGCAGATAATTGTTTATCATTCATCTGCCTGATAAAGCCACTGTGTGGCGAAACAAGTATTGCAGTGTCAACTAATAAACAGTGAAATCTAAGGCAGATAATTGTTTATCATTCATCTGCCTGATAAAGCTACTGTGTGGCGAAACAATTGTTGCAGTGTCAACTAATGAACAGTGAAATCTTAGGCAGATGAATGTTCATTATTCATCTGCCTGATGAAGCCACTGTTTGGCGAAACAATTGCTGCAGTGTTAACTAATAAACAGTGAAATCTCAGGCAGATGAATGTTCATCATTCATATGCCTGATGAAGCCACTGTTTGGCGAAACAATTGTTGCAGTGTCAACTAATAAACAGTGAAATCTCAGGCAGATGAATGTTTTTCTATTTATTTATTTATTCATCAACGGAATCCATATACAATACGAGACTACAGTTCGTGATTCTTAAAACTAACAGAATTACATATAAGTCTAAAGTATTAAAAAAATAATTTTATTTCCTAAGCTACAAACACAATGGTAATTTACAAGTGGCACACTGAACATGTACACAATAAATTATTCCTTTAATAAGAATGCGCGTAGGTGTTTCAATGTTCCACTAATAATGTCAAAATTGATATTATTGCAATTAGCACAAATCCTATTGATACCAAAATTAGTGCAGTAATTGGTTCTGTACATTTGTTCATAAAATGACTTACTGCTCCGTAATAGGCGACCTAGAGTATGAAAGTTTACTAAACTTAAAAGTTCTGGACAGATTATCACACCTGATATTAATTTGTGAATAAAAATGACATCTGCATCTAAGCGTCGTCGCTCGAGCAATTGCAAATTATTATATGACAGTATATGTGGATAAGTGCAATCAAGATTGAATTTAAAGACAATATATTTAGGGAACCTATGTTGAACTCGCTCCACTTGGTTTATGTTGTGGAATGTATTTGGGGACCATACCAGTGAGCAATATTCGATATGCGGCCGAACGAGAGACACATACAGATTTACAAGCGTTCTTATATTAGAAAAATTTGTACACTGTCTTCTAATAAAGCCTAACATTTAAAAGGCTTTCGAAGTTACAGCGTCTATATGGTTTGTAAAGCTCCAAGTGTTCGTAAAAGTAACACCAAGATCTCTTACAACATTTGTGTGTGCTGATGGTGTGTTATTAACAGAGTATTTTCTGAGTCCCTTTAATCTATTTTTTGAATAAGACACAACAAAACATTTGGAAACATTCAGCTTCAATTTGTTTACAATACACCAACGATTTAACGCTTCCAGGTCGCGTTGTAGCTTATGGCTAGAATAATTCTCCTTAATAGCCATGTGCAGCTTTAAGTCGTCCGCAAAAAGAAGGCAATTGGAATATTTGAAACACTTTACAATATCATTGATAAAAACATTAAATAGTAATGGACCCCCCGGTACCCCCGAAGTTACAGGAATGGGACGAGAAGTGAAGTTACTGATGTGGACTGTTTGAGTTCTGTTGCTGAGATATGATTTAATCCAATCGAGCAAAGACCCATGTACACCAGCTCCTAAAATTTTTTCGACCAAGATGCTGGAAGAGGGGTACGAGGTTGATACCGTGTACACCGACTTTTCTAAAGCGTTCGATAGTGTTGACCATCAATCAACACTATCGAACGCTTTAGAAAAGTCGGTGTACACGGTATCAACCTCGTACCCCTCTTCCAGCGATGTAGTAATTGTTGCCCCAAAGATTAGTAAATTAGATACTGTAGAATAGCCTGGCCGAAACCCATGTTGTTTATCGGTTAAAAAAGAGTTCAAGTCCTTACTAACGCAATCAATAACTAGCTTTTCAAACATATTGGGAATGTGTGATAGCAATGATATTGGTCTGTAGTTCTCAACGCGGTTCCTCTTGCCTTTCTTGAAGACAGGTGTTATTAGTTAATGCCGCCATCTGTCAGGAAAAGTGCCAGACTTAAGAAATGTATTATATAAGAGCTACAAAGGTCTAGAGAGTGAAAACGCACACTTCTGTAAGAAGACGGGCGGTAAATCATCCCAGCCCTCTTTACCACTAGAGATCTGCCCTGACAGCTCCTGAAGTATGGCAGAAATAAAGATATCATTGATTCGGTTGATCGATATATGATTAAGACTAGTACTGTACGAAGAGAGTTGAAAAAGCACTGGTTGTGAGGTATTATAAACCGAACCAAAGAAGTCTGCAAATATATTTGCCATATAATATATAAAATTACGAAAAAAGTATTCGTGAAAATGCAAACAGTGTCTTAATTAATAAGACAATTTAAGACGATAAATATCCATTGAAACAACTACTATATATATATATCGTCTTAAATTGTCTTATTAATTAAGACACTGTTTGCATTTTCACGAATACTTTTTTCGTAATTTTATATATTATATTTAAAGTGTGCAAACTATAAGAAGCGTAAGCTTATTTTCTCGAATTCAAATAGTTTTGAATTTGAATTTATCATATTTGCCATATCCTGCGGGCCGGTGTAGGTACTCCCCTCTGAATAGAGGGTATGCGGGAAATCGGGTGATGACCTATTTGAGTTTATAAAACTCCCAAAGCACTCGGGTTATTATTAATGAACGACTCAATCAAATTAATAAAATTTTTGAAACAAGCCTGTGTAACTTCCTTGCATTTTGCTCGTGTGGACTGGAATCTAGTATAGTCGATCGCGTGTTGTGATTGTTCAAATTTCTTATGCTGTTTTTTCTTTAAAAATATTAAGTCAATTAGTTCCTTACTAAACCATTTAGGAAATTCAAACTAAGCAGACGACCTAATCCGAATGATTAGAACGCATTTTTTAATTGAGTCAAATACAACATCGTAAAAGTAATCCAAGTCGCAGTTTACATTATCACTTATTAGTAATGAGTCACAGTGAGTATTTACTAAAATATCATTAAGAAGGTCGAAGTTACTGTTATTGAAGTCATATTTCAAACTACTTAAGAAATTAGAATTATTACTTTGAGCGAATAAATTTAAATCTAATACAAGCGTGGGATAACAACAGCTGCAGTAACTTCACTTTGTTCGGCCAAATCAGTTTGTAAAAATATAAGATCAAGCATGACCGCATTATCATTTAAAACGTTATTAGTTTGTATAGTATTGGCATAACCATAAGCCATAGCAACCTGATTAGCGAGCGGACAGGCTCATTCCGTATAAACATCAAAGCTGCTATTTACCCAAATTATGTTTGGGAGATTAAAATCACCAAAGACACATACATTATGATAAGGATAGATATTCGTAGGGGTGGCCTCATTGGCCTGTACCACCGCGACCTTTGCAGATCTATTGTGGATTATGATGAGGATACTCTATGGTTAGTCCTTCGAGGCCAGCACTATGGACTTAATTAACAGACAAAGCAGACCTAGGAGGGATATAAACCGCCCCTAATATAAAATCCTGGGACTCAACTCTTACAGAAATAAAAATCTCTTCGTGAATAAAAGCTTCGCGGTACAATAAATGAGAACGTATTGTTAATAGCGATGCATAGACCGCCACCACGTGATTTGCCCGACCTTTGGGGGTCATGATCATACCTATAAAGTTTATAGTTCAGCAAACCCAAATCAGCGTCAAAAAAGTCTGACGTTAACCAAGTTTCAGTGAGAATAATGAAATCTTATTCGTATAGTACCGACGATTATTTTATTTCAAACAATTTGGTCCTAAAACCTTGAACATTCTGGTAATAAGTGCGTAAGCATTTATCACCAGGCGCTAAATTATAGTTAACAGCCGCAGCATCGTCGAAGAGCGATCTAGGAGGTGTGATTTAGTCGGGGTAGCTATAACTGTTAGGAGGTTGTTCCTTCTTCAGGTAAAAAAGTACTGGATCCTGTTGTAGATGATTTTATATTCCGTTTTTGGTTGGAGAATGGGCGAACTACTATCCCTTCTGGCCATTTATCGGCACTAAAAATTGATGGTGAATTCTTTGCGCTGATCCCGACTTTAAAGGAACAGTATCTGGCGTTGTTTATAAGTTGAATGCAAGATGTATTGGGAATGTTAATCTCGTTTAACCATGTGTTCATCATTTATCTGCCTGATGAAGCCACTGTCTGGCGAAACAATTGTTAATAAACAGTGAAATCTTAACCAAGTAATTTCTTGAATTAATTTATTATCTGGCACTTGGTGAAACATATTAGAATATGTAAAGTTATTTAAATTAAAAACACTTGGTATTGTTTCACAAATTAATTAATTTGTGAAACAATTCCAAGTGTTTTTAATTTATATAAGTTAACCAAGTGTGTTATTTACTGAAAGTGTTAAAAACGTTAAATTTAAAGCCTTACACTGGTGTTTTACATTCTTGGTTAAGCATAAAATAAAATTTCGAGTTTAGAAAAACCTGAACATTTGCCAAACTTACTAAATTTCCAGGCGTTTCTAAACTCGAAATTTTACTCCGTGCGCCACCCGTACAAAACGCTGATTTAAAGTAAAGTTAAAAAACTCATATCTTTAATTAAGGTTAACTTAACATTATTTCAAAGTTTCATTAAAATTATAAAACTTTCCGCACATATTCATGATCTATTAATTCTTTCTATTCCCGAAGCCAATTATATTTCAAGCCCTCGATTTTACCGTTTTAATCCGCTGCACCGTATTTCCTCTCTTTTTTTTTAATTTCGTAAACTCTCTACAAAAAAAGAGTGTGTGTAAAAGAGAGAAAGATGAAATCGATTTAAATTTCATCGTTATTTATGGCCGTCGAGGGATCGCATAATAAGTTTACAATTTTCCTCGCATAACTCGCGAAACGTCGATTTGGAAACATTATTCCGGTCTCATCCCGTGCCCGAATTTGAATTTTGAATTTGTTACGTGCCCCCGCATTTTTCTCCCATTATCCGTCTGTAATTATTTTAATGGGCGAGAAACAATGAAGGTAAAGTTTTTTTTTCCTTTTTTTCGCGGTTTGTTTCGTATTTCGCGATCCACCCATTTTTCATCTTGGAATTTCTTAAGGGAAATCCCTAAAGAAATCAAATCCTACTGTGTTTAACAGCAGAAATGCTAATGCGAGTATACATTTGTGCTGTTAAGTACGGGGATAGTTATGCAAATTGTCGCTTGAAATGCAAAAACTACAGATTAAACGTTTATGTTAATGTTTCCAATAGTATTTATTGCTTTCTTTGTCAATTTACTAAAAAAAATCAATTTTTAAATTTATTTTAATCAGAGTTGTTATGTTTAAAACACTTTGTTTTAAAACAGTGTTTTAAACATGTTTAAAAACAGCCGTCGTGTTTTAAACGGTTTTGTTTTAAGCATGTTTCAAATCTTATATTTGTTTAAAACATGTTTTTAACGTTAAATTTATTATCTCAAATTTGTTAAATTATATTTGATACTACTTCATTAAGATTTTTTATTTACGTATTTAATTGTTAGCTCAACGTTGAAGATATTTGAAATTACATTATTAAACATAACATTTTATTACAATAAAAACATAAAATTTATATGTGCATAAATTTGATTTTTAAATACAGGGAATTTTTATTTCAGGTATACATATGCATACACTGTAAATTTTACGACATTCGTTGTTTCATTTTAGAGATTTTAATTTGAATCTTTAAACAAGGGTTTTCCACTCCCAGACTAAGCATGAAGTAAAATTTCGAGTTTAGAAAAGCCTAAAAATTTGGATTGGCCGCGTAGCGAAGCGGAGCGGCCAATCCAAATTAGGCTTTTCTAAACTCGAAATTTTACTTCATGCGCCACACGTATAAAACACTGAAATATCGCAAAGTTTAAAATATACGGCTTTAGCAATCTAATATGTAGATGTGAATAAAAAGTGAGTCAAATTATGCACTGAACAAATTGTTTAGAACAGTGATTATAGGCAACCCAGTTACTCTAACGTATATTAGGTTGCCTATAATCGTTGTTGAATGTGTTTGTTTTATTTGAACTTCACTGTAAATCAGTGTTTTTAAGCGTGGCGCATGAAGTAAAATTTCGAGTTTAGAAAAGCCTAATTTGGATTGGCCGCTCCGCTTCGCTACGCGGCCAATCCAAATTCTTAGGCTTTTCTAAACTCGAAATTTTACTTCATGCTTAGTCTGGGAGTGGAAAACACTCGGTAAAAGCCTCAAATTAACCGCTTTGAAACAACGAATTCCCGCAAATGTAAAAAAACGCTGTAATTATCAGGCTATGTATACTCAAAACAAAAATGCCACATATGATCTGTTTTAAACACGTTTTAAACATTTCTTGAATAATTTTCTCACTTATCACTTTGTGAAACATTTTTAAATATTGATCAACGTTTTAAACGTATTTTAAACATGTTTTTAACTGTAAATGTTTTATACGCTGTTTCAATGAAAAAAAAAAACACGTTTTGTAAAATAAACTGTTTGTTTTAATTAAAATGAGAAGAAACATTTTTTTTAACAACCCTGATTTTAATTAAATTAATTCAAACTATTTATTGTTTTTTTATCAATTTCAAGAAACATCATCTTTTAAACTGTTAACTGTTGAGGCTTCTACTTCGTTATACATCATTATTAACATAAATAAGATACTTAAACTTTGTTTGTATAACTGAGTTTTTTTTTATTACAATATTACAATAAAAAAAACCTCAGTTATACAAACAAAGTTTAAGTGTCTTATTCATCTTTTAAAAATTTTATAAAACCAAATCGATCGCATTTTTACTAGGGAGGGCCTAAGACACAAAAAATATGCTCTATTTATTAAAACGTTTAAATAATGAATATTATTGATCCTTCAATATAAATATTCAATGTCTATACAATATTGTTATCAATAATAAATATCAATATAAACATTCAGCATACAGAGAGTTTTATTTAACGCCGAACATGCCAGAAAATGTTCAATATAATTGTTTCTTATTATTTGTAAAGATATGTTGTGTATTCAACTTTGTATGTACTATATTTTGTATTATTGTTCTAGAATGGTGATCCGTATAATAAATGATATGATATGATACGATATGAAATTTAATGAATTTTTAAACTGACTGTTAATGAAAGTTGAATGTCGACATTTTTTTCTCTCTTTAGAAGACAGCGAGAATAATTGATACAAATGTTTGAATAATTTCACTGCGTGGTTCATATTTAACATAAACAAAAATTGAATTTCACAATAGTTAGCAGAATATTTACAAAATACTAAAAATTAATTTTAATTCCTTTTTATATTTTGATTCATATTTATAAAAGTAGTCAAATTGCTTAAAACCATTTCCCTTAATTTATTATTTATTTTTTGTTGAATAAATATTACACTTACACCCTAGTATAATATTTTACAATACCTCCCTTTCCTTTTCCCACTCTATTTTCCCCCCATTTTAACCCAACTCCATCTCTTTCTCCCCCCGCTATATTTTTGAGCACATTCAGGTTGAAAACTGAGCCATATTTAATGTCACGTATAACACAATAAAGAATATACTTTTACAATTTTCATACAATTTTTTCCTCGTTTCTCGAGGAATAATTTATAGGCCGTCTTTAGAGGGGGGAAACTCCATTTTCGATATGGGGACTAAATTATATTCCTCTTGTGTGTGTCACATTAAATATGGATGCAGTGACTTTCAAGTTTATTTTTATTAAATTTCGCGAACGTCTATTTTATTGGATTAATATTTAATGCTACATGAGATGGGTTTTTATGTTTATGAATTAGTTAGATATTTTCATTCTTATGTTTTTCTTGATAATAACTAAAATCTTTATTATTTGAGAAGTATGTACAAGAAATATAATATTCTTATATTGTGTGCCCAAATAAGGGCTATCGACGATAAGTTTTTCTGTCCTTGTTTTTATTGGTGGTATGGTTTTTGAAAATTATGTAGGGGTGGGAGGGTGTAGTGAAGATATATATTCGAATAGGGTGATGGGCGGGTTATCGAATAAGCATGAAGTAAAATTTCGAGTTTAGAAAAGCCTAAAAATTTGGATTGGCCGCGTAGCGAAGCGGAGCGGCCAATCCAAATTAGGCTTTTCTAAACTCGAAATTTTACTTCATGCGCCACACGTATAAAACACTGAAATATCGTAAAGTTTAAAATATACAGCTTTAGCAATCTAATATATAGATGTGAATAAAACGTGAGTCAAATTATGCACTGAACAAATTTTTTAGAACAGTGATTATAGGCAACCCAGTTACTCTAACGTATATTAGGTTGCCTATAATGTGTTTGTTTTATTTGAACTTCACTGTAAATCAGTGTTTTTAAGCGTGGCGCATGAAGTAAAATTTCGAGTTTAGAAAAGCCTAATTTGGATTGGCCGCTCCGCTTCGCTACGCGGCCAATCCAAATTCTTAGGCTTTTCTAAACTCGAAATTTTACTTCATGCTTAGTCTGGGAGTGGAAAACACTCGGTAAAAGCCTCAAATTTACCGCTTTTAAACCTCGAGGAATAATTTATAGGCCCTCTTTAAAGGGGGGAAACTCCATTTTTGATATGGGGACTAAATTATATTCCTCTTGTGTGTGTCACATTAAATATGGATGCAGTGACTTTCAAGTTTATTTTTATTAAATTTCGCGAACGTCTATTTTATTGGATTAATATTTAATGCTACACGAGATGGGTTTTTATGTTTATGAATTAGTTAGATATTTTCATTCTTATGTTTTTCTTGATAATAACTAAAATCTTTATTATTTGAGAAGTATGTACAATAAATATAATATTCTTATATTGTGTGCCCAAATAAGGGCTATCGACGATAAGTTTTTCTGTCCTTGTTTTTATTGGTGGTATGGTTTTTGAAAATTATGTAGGGGTGGGAGGGTGTAGTGAAGATATATATTCGAATAGGGTGATGGGCGGGTTATCGAATTAAGGAGGAATTTCAGGATTTCTGAGGATGCTCATTTGTTTGAGTAGATCATAATTATTATCGTTCCATGCAGGATGCACTCACAACTGTGGAAAACTGATGCAACTCCAACTCACTATCAGTGAACCCCACAAAAACAGAAGTAGTGATGTTCACCAACAAACACAAGATAGGCTCATACACTCTACCTACCTTGTTTAGCAAACAACTAACCCTATCGAAAGAAGTCAAATGCCTAGGAGTATACCTTGACTCCAAATTTAATTGGTCCAAACACCTTAAATACAAAACTGATAAGGCAAGCAAAGCCTTCTGGCAATGTAGGAGAGCTATCGGCAATACCTGGGGACTATCACCGAATATAGCACTCTGGGTATACACAGGTCTTATCAAACCGGCACTCGAGTATGGAGCTCTAGTTTGGTGGCCCAGGACAAACCAAACAGGAGCAAAAGCAAAACTAAACCACATCCAAAGGCTAGCGTGTTCGTGCACAACTGGTGCGTTTAGAACAACACCCACCGCAGCATTGGAAACGGTACTCTGCCTCCCACCGCTTGATATACATATCAAAGAAGTGGCAAGAAACAGTGCAGAGAGCCATGGGCACTTGGTCATACCAAACCCCAACAGGACACGGAAGCATTCTCAAATGGGGCCCGCCTCATCTGAGCGGCAAACTAGACCAGAAGATCCCTCAGTAGAGTGGGAAAATGAAAGGGAGGTATTGTAAAATATGGTGTAAGTAAGTAAGTGTAATATTTATTCAACAAAAAATAAATAATAAATTAAGGGAAGTGGTTTTAAGCAATTTGACTACTTATATAAATATGAATCAAAATATAAAAAGGAATTAAAATTAATTTTTAATATTCTGCCAACTATTTGGAAACTTAATTTTTCTTCATGTTAAATATGAATCGCACAATGAAATTATTTAAACATTTGTATTAATTATTCTTCAACAAAAAAATTCACTGTGAACCCAAATGAACAAACACAAACGAAAGACCACCTGATGTACACAGATGGAAGCAAAACAAAAACAGGCTGTGGAGCGGGCGTATACTCGGAAGCCCTAAACATCTGCAAATGTCTTCCCATAGAGAACCATGCCACCGCAACACAGACCGAAATCTACGCAATCATGGAGAGCGCCAAACTAATCTCAGAAAAACAAATGAGAAAACAAAACATAACTCTCGTCACCGATAGCAAAGCTGCATTAGCAGCACTAGATAAGTTCAAAATAACATCAGAACTAATATATGAATGCGTAGAGACACTGAACACAGCAGCGATAACATTAACATGGACAAAAGGCCACAACAATAACGAGGGGAACAACAACGCGGACGAACTTGCGCGTGAAGCAGCGTCATCAACAACAGCAACAAACTATGCAAAAGTAGGACTATCCCCGCGGTCCTTGAGTAAACACATGCCTGAGTTCACCGCTAAAGAACACAAATCCAGATGGAAAAATTCTCAAAATATTTGAAAGGGTGATTTATAATAGAATAATACTTTACATCAATAACCATAATGTATTGTGCAAACAACAATATGGCTTTAGGGAAGGTCTCACAACAAGTCATGCCATATATAATTTCCTAGAATTCATACTCAGTAACCTAGATAATAATACAAAGGTATATTCCATCTATTTAGACTTAACAAAAGCTTTCGATTGCGTACCACATCTATTATTGCTAGATAAAATGTCAAGCTATGGTTTGCGAGGGAACTGTTATCAACTCATATCATCGTATTTACACAATAGGAAACATATAACATCTGTAAATATAAATGATAGGCAATATAAGTCAACGGACGCTTGCCCGGCAGTTGGTGTGCCTCAAGGAAGCATTTTGGGTCCGCTTTTATTTCTATTATTTATTAACGATATGCCCTCGATGATAAATGCTCACATCACAATGTTCGCTGATGACACGACTTTATGCTTAAAAGATAAATCCTTAAATGAGCTAAATATAGCAGCAGAAGACATTTTAGGACAACTAAGTGCATGGCTCGAGTCTAACAATTTAATGGCAAACACATCAAAGACGTATGTCATGAACATTAAAGCGCCAATGGGCGCAACAAATGTGTCTTTAAATGGTGAGAAGATAAATGAAACCAAAAACGTCAAGTTCTTAGGAATAGAGATACAAAATGACATGAAATGGGATACCCATATAAACAAAATCTGCTCAACAATCTCAAAATATGCTTATCTAATATATTCAAATAGAAGCGACATTAACCAAGAAGCTGCCAGTTTGGTATACATGGCATATTGTCTATCACGGTTAATATATGGCATTGTGTTTTGGGGTTGTACTACACAGACGAATGTTCTAAGAGTGTTTGTAATGCAAAAACGGCTAATTCGGGCAATGTGCAATAAGAAGCCAAATACAAGCTGCCGCGAGTTGTTTAAGACACTCAAGATCATGCCACTGATCAGCCTGTATATATTCGAATCTATTAAATTTATAACAAATAATATGCATCTATTTAATATAAATCAAAATACACACTCATACAATGCCAGAAACCAAAATATTACAATTCCGAAGCACAAACATAGGTATGTAGAGCATTCCTGTGTGGTATAACCTAACAAACTATACAATAACTTACCTCGTTGCCTCAAAGTACTGCCCACCAAAAACCTAATAAAACAGCTAAAACTCATTATACTCGAACAGAGCTTCTATACACTAGATGAATATATTAGATACTGCAGTGACAATGCAATAGATACTGGTGGTTTCATCGCTTACCATTCTTGCATTCTGTGTTATGACTCTATTTATAAAAATATTTTAATCTGTATTGTTAGTTATAAGTTTTATTTATTTTTTACTGTATTTTATCTCTACACATATTTATTAGCTATAAGTTTTATCTATTTTAGAACTTGTGAGTGTTACTATATCTTAGATTTACAAATATTTTAATCTGTTCACCTAGTTATAAGTTTATTTTTTGTGAAGCATGTGTTATTATTTATAACTACATTACTTTCATTCTATATTTACATTACTATTATTGTACGTCTTATATTATGCTATTATTAAGTTAATTGGCTCAACATCACTGTCGACTCACCCATGAATGTAAAAATTCTTCTTGGAAATAAATGAATTATTATTATTAAAAACTTTACAACGTGCGGCCAAACCATGGCATACTTACCAACACCTGACCGCAAAAAAAAAACAAAGAAGTTCCTAAAACTCTCCAAGCAAAACTTACGTACGCTAACCGGCTACATCACGGGACACTACAGCTTCCAAAAGCACCTCGCAGAAATGGGGATCACCAACGCTACCACATGCCGAGGATGCAACGAAGAGAATGAGACAGCAAGGCACATACATCACGAGTGTCCGGCCCTGTCAAAACTAAGGGATAATATGTTAAACCCAGCCCAAACGTGAAGGACCCGGATGGAACTGGTCCGTCGCACAAATATTGGCAATTGCCAATAGTGCTGAGTGGGTCTGACCATCAGGAGGGAGGCCCTACAATGGGCCTAAAACTTGGCCTAAGTGGGCGCGGCTGCGGCTGCCCTCCCGACAACCAATCCTTAATCCTTAATCGTTCCATGTACTTTTGTTGTTTGGTAGAGAAGGACATTTAAGGGATTATAGAGAGGATTTTGGGGGTGCCGGAGTTTTGTAAGAGTACGGAGATACAATCTCTCCGCAACCTCGAGGTTATTGAGGGTGAATTTGGAGGGATTTAAGTAGGGGATGGAGGAGTACTTTAAGATAGGGCGACATATCATTTTGTATATAATTGCACACATATTTGTAATTATTCCTTGATTTTTGTACGTAAGGCAGCGGAAATAGTTTGCTCTCTTAATTGTCTTTATTTTAGTTAATGATGTGTGTTTCTTAAATGATACCAAGGTGAAAGGGATGAATATTGGTGTTGTTTATGGATATCGATGGGGAATTAGGTGTTAACTGGTGGTAGGGTAGGAACAGTTGGGATTTATTGGGATTTATTAGGGTTTATTTTGAGTCTCGGAGCTTTTTTGATTAAGTTTTGAAGGGAATTTATGGTTGAAGTTAGAGTAGTTGAGTGGGAAATTAGGGCGGTATCATCGGCAAATTGTAGAGGATATTTGGTATGGTCGATAATATTAGGGTTAGGATTGTAGAGGTCGTAACAGAATACATTACATAGTAGTGAGGATAGAGAGGAACCTTGGGAAACACCCTGTTCTGGGTGAAAAATAGATGACAGGATTTTTTTGATACGGATTTGTAGTAAGCGGTTTAAAAGGAATTTTTGGATAAGCTTTATGAGGTGTTGGGGAATGTTAAGGATACTGCACTTATAGAGAAGACCCTTATGCCATATACTATCGAATGCCATATCCTATCGAATGCTGTATCCAGAAATAGCACTGCAATCTTTTTTCCTTCTAGGTGTCTAGTTTGAAAATTGGAAGTAAGGATAGTTATAGGAAGTGAAGTGGAGCGTTTTGGAAGAAAACCGAATTGGTACATAGGAATATGATTCTTTATTATTTATTTTTCTTAAATTTTACCATTTATTAAATTCAAGAGGTTTTAATATAAATAATATAAGACATAATCACAGACAGACATTTACAAGATCGAACGGATCCAAAAGAGATTTCTCCGTACCATGGAATGGAAGCTTGGCAGACAACACATACCTGGCTCGTATGCGGAAATAAAAGCGGACCTTCGGATACACTCCCTGGAGGACCGAAGAACCTTCTCGGATTTATGTACCTTATTCCGACTACTAAATAATACGAGTGACTGCCCGGAACTGTTCTCTATGCTGAATTTTTATGTTTCATCCTCCACCCGCAGCCTGCGACACACACCGCTTTTTCGGATACGCACACATAAATTTTGCCTCTCACAACAGCATTACAAGGATAATGAGTACTGCCAACGATTGCAACAAGTTCCATTGGTTTCAATTATTTACTGGCTCTTTGCAATTATTCAAAACCAAATTATATACTCACACGGTATATTCATAGACATTTTATATATTTTATATATTAATGTTACATTTATTTTGTAAGCTTTAAAATATTATTTGATTTTTATATCTATTTTATATAAAATGGGGGTTCCCGTCAATAAATATATTATTATTATTATTATTATTATAATTTTGATGTCTGTATACAATTAGGAACAAAAATATGAAATAAAGTGGCCTACTATAAAGGGTGGAAGTATCTCTTTGGAATCTTTTTGAACTACCACTATATTTTTACTTTCATGATATTTGACATCTGATGTATGACAGTTCTTCAGTATACAACACCCGGTTAACGAAATGGCACGCTATACGCTCGATGAACGTTGGGAAATATTAAAAATTTACTTTGAATGCAAGTGTTCTGAAGAAATTTGTGCACAAAGTTCATAAAACTGGTATCCTCGTGGACCGTACTAAAGTTCCACACGCTCGTCCGGTTCGTACGCTCGAGAAAATTGCTGCTGTAGCCCGTAGTGTGCAAGCCAACCCGAGAACATCGACTCGTCATCGCTCTCAGCAATTGAACGTTAGTCGCACTACCTTGAGGCGTATTTTGCATAAAGACATCAGTTTATTCGCCTATAAGGTCCAAATAATACAGCAGTTAAAGAGAGTTGACCATCCACTTTGATACAACTTTGCGAATTGGGCCTTAGAGCAGCTGGAAGCCGATGGTGAATTTTGGCGAAAAATTATCTTTTCCGATGAAGCGCATTTTCACCTTGTAAACAAGCAAAACTGCAGGATTTGGGAATCGGAAAACCCACACGTGATCGTTGACCAGCCAATGCATCCCGAACGGATGGTGCGGATTATGGGCCGACGGCATAATCGGCTCATTTTTCTTTGAATCTGGCGAAACGGTCAACGGAAACCGCTATAGGACCATGATAGCAAACTTTTTTTGGGAGCAAAGTGCTGGTTTGGATGTGGGCAACATCTGGTTCCAACAAGATGGGGCGACATGCCACACTAGCAACGAAACTATCGACTTATTGCGGTCAAAGTTAGAAAATCGTGTAATCAGCCGTCGTGGAGATCTGAATTGGCCAGCAAGGAGCTGCGATTTGACACCCATGGACTTTTATCTCTGAGGTGCCGTTAAAGAACGTTGTTATGCCAACGATCCAGCAACGATTGACGATCTTAAAGTCAATATCCAAAATGAAATTGCTGAGATAGAACCGCAGACGTTGGAAAAAGTTCTGAAAAATTCTGTCGAGAGAATAGACTATTGTAAGGTCAGCCGTGGCAGCCATTTGGCTGATGTCATATTCCATTGTTCCGTACTTAATTCATATTTGAAATAGGGAGGCAAATGCGCGCATCTCTGTTTACGTTTTCCTCTTAATGCGCCTGCCTATTTTTTTCTACCCCTCACTCCTGAACCACTAGCGGACGAGAGTCAGGAATGAAGAAACTCAGGCACCGCCATGATAGAAACATAGTTTTTTGTTCGTGCACCGCATTTAATCGTTTTGGGCTCCGCCACATAATAGTTTTCGCCGCCGGCTTATTAATATCTAATCATTATTTGTATACGCGTGTGTCCGTCTACGACGAGGAAGTTAAAGTCCCGTCCGCAGGGAACGTTAGCCACCCGGACAGCAGAAAGTCAAGGTTAGTGTCCTTCAACCACAAATTCCTCCCCGTGAATAGCGTGCGTATTCGCCACCCTCGCGCCGGAGATATTCCCCCTTTTTGGGCCCCTCAAAAAATACAGTCCACTGACATCTCCGGGCTTTACCCGCAACATCCATGTATAACCGGATACTCTTGGCTACAAAAAAAATTCAAAATCATGAAATTCCATTTATCCCTTTGTGTTTTATTAACATTTTAAAAAGATTCCTTGCGATGGCTCACCTTTTACATACAAAATTGTGTACCTCTCTAACTTCAATTCTATCACTGATAGTGATGTTTTATAAATGTTTAATGACTGCAAAAAAAGGACACATTTACAAAATATAAGGGTTTCCATTTTCGTGCCCCAAATTGTACATTATTTTTTGAATACAGGGTATTTTATTAAAACATTTTGTTTATGAAGTCGAAATTTTGCTTTATTGTTAATCAAGGAAAAAATACAATGAATGTTTGAATATACAGCGGATACATTGGACTTAGCTACCCACATTAACCCATTAACGGCCGAGCAATTATATAGTTAACTCTAAAAGTGGATTTTAAGTAAAATTCTACACTTCTTTATATGATTTCTACGAATGACTTATTGTATTACATTCTTTGAATTTTTCTTTTAAATATAAATAATGTTACGCTGTAAATGTAAGGAATTCGTCGATTTTATATAAACACGTGTAATATGAAGTTTAGAACGTGTATTTCCACTCCCAGACTAAGCATGAAGTAAAATTTCGAGTTTAGAAAAGCCCCGCGTAGAAAATTTGTCGAGGGTCGCGCAGCGACCCGAGACAAATTTTCACGGGGCTTTTCTAAACTCGAAATTTTACTTTATGCGCCACGCGTATAAAACACTGAAATATTGTGAAGTTATAAATACACTGAAAACATTTTTTTTTTAATGAGTAATAATCGAAATGTTTAAATAACAAAATTTTTACGTTTTTCTGCACACATTTTCAAGTCAATTCAAATAATATGAATTACATCAAATTAACTTATTTAGTAATTAATTTAACATAAAATTAATAATGTTGCGTATATGCATCAATGGCACATAATGGGTTAATAAAGGAGAAGCTAAGTCAAGTAGTTTGAAAATCAGATCGTGTAGCTTAAAAATCAGTCAAGTTCGTATTATTAATCTTACATTAAAATCAAATAATTTTTCAAACATCAATTTGTTTAACTAGTAATTGCGTTCGTTATTTTTTTGTTCTGAAAATTACGAAATAAACATTTCTGTTGTGTGTATATAAATGTATATAAATAGTTTTGTTAGCGGAGAATACTTAAATTGAATATTCGAGCGGTGGAGTTTGTAAAGAGATTTTGTATTTTCCACATCGCTGGAATAATAAATAAAACAGTCCGACAGGTGAGCTTGGAGTGAGTTTGCCAAGTTTTAATTCACCCGGGGATGCCGAGGTATATATTATTACTAAATAACTTTTATATTCCTCGAGCTTGCTTTCCCTCGAAACTAGTTTAATAATGCACCGATATTCCCACGTTATTGCGAATAATATATATCGCTAGGATCTCTTGAGATTATAATCAGGAAATTATGATAATAATAACAATAAATTGATTATCTTTATTACAGAAAAAAAAAAATACGAAGAAAGAAAAGTAAGTACATTGTAGAGCAAAGTGTGAATAAGAGCAATGGTGAAATGTCAACAGTTCATCAGTTCTAAGCTGAATCTTTAATTGAAGACAGGCCTTAGAGTCAGCCAATTGTTAAGACTGTATATCAGTACTATACAGGGTGTCCCGTTAATGTGGGGCTTAACCATAGATTCCTGGGATCAAATATGATGATTTAACATAACTTATCTGTATCTAAAAGTTTACGGCTAAGCTGGAATTAGTCTTCAAAGTGTAAAAAAAATATTATTAATTTTATTTGTACAAGTGAACGCTTTATTCGATCCCACTAAAATTTATTATGGTTGATTATTATAAAATAACACACTATTGCAATTATTATTATTGAATTAAAATTTTAAATATGTTTATTTATTGGGGATATGATTCAACATATAAAATTACGAAAATGTTTTTCGTGTGAAATGCAAACACGAAAAACGTTTTCGTAATTTTATATATTATGATTAAAGTGTGCAAACTATAAAAAGCGTAAGCTTATTTTCTCGTATTCAAATATTTTTGAATTGGAATTATTCTTAGTACGATTCAAATTTATTGGATAGTGGACTATCAAATAAATTTGATTGTAGCCTGAAATGAAAATCGAAACGGCCCCATTCATTCAATCAATTGCGATTTAACGTGTTTTCTTTTATTTCGCGCGTACAAAGAACATTTCGCGCTGCCAAAAAATGCGGAAACGGTTATGCATTTGTTTGAAAAGGGAGGGCGCAGAAAGAGTTTTCATTAATGCCCTTTATGCGCAACTGTTCATAAATAGCATATCAATCAAGCTCCAAACAGGGATCCATAGCGTATAACCCATATAAAAGGAAATGAAATACATATATGAATGTATATTATATATACATGTATATATACAAGTACGTGTGTGGAAATATATTATGTACATGTATTTTGTATTTATGTGCATGTGTGTGTTAACATAACTGTATTTGAGTGTTTATTTGTGTGCGTTTGGGTCTGTGTGTGTGAGTATTTTTGAATGGAACAGACAAAAATACTCACACCCAAGCATAAATTAAGTATAAACGTGTAAGTACTCTTGTGTGTGTGTGCTTGTGTGAATATTTTGTATATTTATTTACTTTATATTTATATGTGTGCGTGTGTCTGTTTGTTTGTTTGTGTGTGTGTGATGGTGTGTATGTGTGTGTGTGCGCGCGCGTGTGCTTGTGTGTGTGCATGTGTGGATATTTTGTATATTTATTTACTTCATGTTTATATTGTGCGTATGTATGTTTATGTGTGTGTGTGTTTGTGTGATGTTGTGTGTGCGATGGTGTATGTGTGTATGGGTTTGTGTGTGTCTGTGCCAGTGTGTATGTGAGTACCGTTTCAAATCGTATAAACTGAATACATTAAAAATCTCACTCGGAAACGCCTGCTTTATGTACCACACACATACACACACGCCTGAAAAAAATCAGTCATGTATCTTTCATGTGTTACAGATGAAATTTATTTCAATTTCATTGCGTGCGCGCGTGAATGCGGATTTCACTTCAGTGTCGCATTGCCCAAACTCTTTTTTTAATTTATAAAATTTATATGAAGGGGTTGGAAAAATATATTTTTATATTATAGATTTAGCTCTGGATTACGAAAATAAATGTGCATATAACAACGAATGAGATTTATTTGCTAGAGAGGATCTGCGTATATGTCACATCATGATTGGTTCAGTTTACCTTTACAATATTGTTTGATGATGAAACATTTCCGACTCGCACCCGGCGCATCCACCATTACGCACGAAATAATTGTTTAAATTTTAATATTCATTTATGTTGAGGTATTTTAATTAGCTTTGATTCAGATGTGAATATTTACATCTGAATAAAAAAACTAATTAAAATACCTCGGTTTGGAGATATAAGTCATTTTTTTAATTTTATTTATTTATTTAACGGTTTCACCTTTTACAATAGTGTATACATATATATAGAACTTTAACGCAATAATAATGTTCTAAAAAAATATAACAAGTGGGGTGTGAATATACATAATATGAATCAAACACAAGTTTAAAGTAACTAATTAAAGTAAAAATAAAAGAAATAAACAATAGTAGCACTATAGCAAATGAATAATATAGAAATAAATTGTATCTCAACTAAGAATTGAAAAATCAATAGATCCTAATTGAGATTTAAAGGCTGTAAATGAAGTCCCAAAGAGAGTGATGGTTCTGAGTCGATCAATTATATTATAATGTCTCATCATTCTGCTCAATGGACTATTTCTGCCAAAGTTTGAGCGGTGAAAATGCTCACGAAATGTTAGGTTAATACGTGTATTGCTAGGCACGTTGAAATTAATTGAATGAAGCAACTCAGAGCAGTCTATTATCGAATTTACAATTTTGAATAGAACACAGAAATCAAAATAAATGCGCCTATTTGCCTATTTGCCAAAGTTTGAGCGGTGAAAATGCTCACGAAATGTTAGGTTAATACGTGTATTGCTAGGCACGTTGAAATTAATTAAATGGAGCAACTCAGAGCAGTCTATTATCGAATTTACAATTTTGAATAGAACACAGAAATCAAAATAAATGCGCCTATTTTCAAGGCTGGTTAAGTTAATTGTAGCCAGCATATGAGTGCGACTATAATTTATTCTTAAAATGCCAAATTTGTAACTAATATTTAATAGGAATTTGTTTTGCACTCGTTCGATTTGGTCTTTACGGTTGGAATAATGTGGAAACCATATACATGTATTCTACTTGAGTTCTTACTAATGTGATATAAAGTAATTTTTGTGTGCGAATGGAAAAGTTTGTACCATACCTAAAAATAAAGCCTAAAGTTTGCATGGCTTTACAACAAATGTTATCAATATGCTTCGCAAAAGACAAACGACAATCGAAGGTTACAACCAAGTCTTTAATGTGTTTTACTGATGATAAAAGTTGATTATCAATATAATATTGGTTTTCGGATATGTGACCTCTGCAAAACGATATTGCATAACATTTATTGATATTCAGAAATAGAGAATTATCACAGCACCATTGATGTAAATGATCAAGATCGGATTGCATCAATATCCGGTCAGCAGGATTGTTAATAATACGAAAGATCTTTAGATCGTCAGCAAACAAGAGTAACTTGCAATGAACAACGTAACTGGTAATGTCCTTAATAAATAATAGGAATAAAATAGGGCCACAATGGGATCCTTGAGGGACACCAGAAGTTACCGTAATTGGATTTGAAACAAAGCTGTTAAGTTTCACAAATTGTTGCCTATTATTTAAGTAACTGAACAACCACTTTGTACCTTGCGGACAGAAACCAAGATTTTCGAGTTTATTGATTAAAATGGAATGGGAAACACGATCAAAGGCTTTTAAAGGGGGTTCCCGTCAATAAATATTATTATTATTATTATTATTAGAAAAGTCAGTGTTAACCGAGTCGACCTGTTTCCCATCCTCAACTGCACTTAACAAAAATGACTGATATAAAATAAGATTCGTTAAAGTAGATTTTCCTTCACAAAATCCATGTTGTTCATTGCAAATCACATTCTTACATGCCCATATCAACTGCTCAGATATTATTTTATCAAATAATTATGGTATTACTGACGGTGTTGCTATACCTCTGTAGTTCTTAACGTCGCCCCGATTTCCTTTCTTGAATAATGGTGTGATAAAACTTGTTTTCCCATAACTATTAAATACGCCAGATTCAATAGAGGCTTCGAATAATATGTGGAGTGGAGTACATATAGGGTAGACACATCGTTTAATAAAATACGCTGGTAAATGATTAGGACCATAGCTACACGAATCAGGTAACAACTGAATAGAGTTAACGATATCCGCCATGTTTACCTTAAAAATGGTCATATTAACACTATTATTAGGATGGTAACGCACACTTGCACTTGGTACATGATCATTAGAATACACTTCCGAAAAATTTTCCGCAAATAGGTTTGCACAGTCTTCGCCAGAATCACTAGATTTTTCGTTGAAATACATAACCTTAGGGTAGCCATCTGTTTTCCGTGAATCGTTGACATGCCTCCAAAAAGATCTTGAATTAACACTGATCTTATCTTCAACCTTTTTAATGTTTTCAACATATAGCTTTTCACCGAGGTCCTTACATTGGGCACGTAACGATTGGAACTGAAGATAATGATGCTGTAATCCGCTAGCTTTAAACTGCCAATGTGCTTGCCTCTTACACTTTATTAAATCAATTAGATTTTTGTTGAACCATTTAGGATACGATGAGGACCTAATCCGTTTTATAGGGACATATGTATTTACTGCGTATTCGATGATGTTATGGAATTGTTCAACAGCCTCATTTATGGTTTTGTTTCTTAAGACATTGTCCCAATTTATAGTCGATAAGTAATCATTAATGATAATGTAATTGGCAGCTTTAAAATCATATTGGAAGCTATCGAGTTCAAGATTATCTGTCGGATTCACACTGTAATTTAATGATATTGTGTAGGCAATATGATGAATACTACACAGTGCAATTGGATCATGCGACTTGGAGAATTCTAAGGTCGTTAAACTGGAAAATGCCACATCTAGATAGATACCACGGCTGTTAGGCAATGGATTTACTTGCGGCAAGTTGTGATACTCAAGACATTCGGCTAGTAGTTGGGCCTGCTTACAGTGATTGGCGTCCGATAAGATTGATTTACCGTCATTGTTCCAAGATGCATTAGGCAAATTTAAATCGCCGCACAAAAAATACTTATAATCAGTGTACTGACAACAGACATATTCAATCGCCGAGCAATACGTTTCATACATAGTCAGATTTGATGCGGGAGGAATATACGCTGCTGATATGATTAAATTGGCACCAACTCGAACAAACACAGCTTCAATAGTGGTAAAAATATCAATATAATTGCTCTGAAGGTGTGATCGAACTGCGATTAAAACTCCACCTCCTCGACTCTTATTGCTCGAAATTGGCGATCTGTCGCATCTATATATTGAAAATCCATGAAGGCCTAGTTCAGCATTATTTATTGGTTGGTCTAGCCATGTTTCCACTAAAATAATTATATCGTAAACAGAGAGGTTAATAAATATTTAATTGATGAGGCGGATACATGATGAAACTCCATAATACTATTTGAAATAAAACAACGCAGTTGGGAGGGTTTCACTTTTTCATTATTTCATCTGCCTGATGAAGCCACTGTGTGGTGAAACATGTTGCAGTGTTCAACAATAAAAGTGAAACCCTCCCAACTGCGTTGTTTTATTTCAAATAGATAGGTTAATGTTACTTTTAATATTACTAAGCTTTGATCTCATGCCTCCACGGTTTTGAAAATATATAACTAGTTTTTTTGTTGGATTTTATTTTGTGATTTCACAATAGATGGATTGCCATTGATGAATTTAATTGTGTTGTCATTTTCACCGTTTTCTTCACGTAAAGCAAGTTCGCGTCTTAATTCATTCAAATGTTCGCGTTGTAGTTTCTTGTGCCTTTCTTAACATTTTTAACAATATAGGAATTCAATATTCTTCTTTTAGTTACGTGAAATGTTTTCTAATAATTATTGTAGTAATATCTTTCTTTACTAATTAGTTTTATTCACTAAATGTACATTTAGTGTTCGAAATGTACATTTAGTGAATAAAACTAATTAGTGAAGAAAGAGATTACTACAATAATATAGGAATTGATTAACTCAATGTTTAAATGCTATTTCTTAAGTTCCGTTTTTACTTTCCCCCATATGCAAAACAAAGGGATAGTATTGTTTTCGCTAAAATGTTCAAATCCTCTCCTCAGGTTTGTTTATAAACTAAAGACAGTGTTTTTGAATAAAGTTTGAACAAAAAAATTACGTTAGCGCCTCATTTGTTATTGCTGCGAGTGCGGAGGAAAATGAATATGTGTTTCTGCATGTACGTGCAATGCAAATATTTATGGCGGGTCGGGAAACGCGGCGCTTGGTAATTTGCGGAATTTCTCTTATTAGGACGCGGAAAACGAGATTAGGATGATTTACGGTCGCGACGATTCGACTGCGAAAATTTTATCTCGGCGAATTTACAGCGCGCGCCTTTGTTTTTTCTTTTATTACTTCTTCGGCATACATACATCTCACGAATTTAGCTAATTATTAACTTGATATTTATGTGAGTGTTTCCATTCCTTGTTAAACATGAAGTAAAATTTCGAGTTCAGAAAAGCCTGAAAATTTGGATTTTAAAAGCTTTTTTGTCTCCTAATAATGTTTAATTTCTTGTACGGTTTTGCCACAAAAAAATAAAATGCAAATAAATTATTTTCACTATTTAGTAAAATCGAAATCTAGTTTTTCGGGTGATTAAAAATACATGTTTTTTCTTTGTCGCCGCCATTGTTTAACAAACGTCAATTGTGTATAATATTAATTAACGAGTGTTTTTTGAGAATTAATTGTTATCTTCATTATGATTTATAATTAGCAAACAGATACAGGGAGTTTTTCTTTCAAGTATACCTATTCCAAATTCAGCCTATTTTCTGCAAATCTTTACATTTTCCTTGTTATTTTTTTAAGTTCAATTTGAAGCTTTAAACGAGTGTTTTCCACTCCCAGACTAAGCATGAAGTAAAATTTCGAGTTTAGAAAAGCCCCGTGAAAATTTGTCGAGGGTCGCGCAGCGACCCGAGACAAATTTTCTGGGCTTTTCTAAACTCGAAATTTTACTTCATGCGCCACGCGTATAAAACACTAAGATATTGTGAAATTCATGTATATTAGAACTTCACTTGAAATCTGTGTTTTAAACGCCTGGCGCATGAAGTAAAATTTCTAGTTTAGAAAAGCCCAGAAAATTTGTCTCGGGTCGCTGCGCGAGCCTCGACAAATTTTCACTGGGCTTTTCTAAACTCGAAATTTTACTTCATGCTTAGTCTGGGAGTGGAAAACACTCGTTTAAATCATATTTTTCTCTTGTGAATCTCTTATTCGAGGAATCGTGATTCAAATCACTCACTCAACTCGTGAATGTCTGAAGAATCAACACGGCACTCGCTTTGATCAGTGATTTCTATTAGAAATACTAATCTACAAATTACTGGCAAGTACTTATCCGTGCGTGCGTGATTGTCTACACAGTTATAACTTATATTATTCATCCTAGATCTGATAGTTTGGGTCTTATCGCTTATTAATGTAAATTAACCTCATTGATTCGTCTAATTTTGCGTCTATTTTACTTTTTTTCTACAATCGATTCGATAGAGTGTTGTCCGTGTGTCCGTGTGGCCGTGAATGCATGTCTATCAATCGATCGCCTTTTTTATCTATTGATAAGTATATTTTCTAATTTATTATTTTAAATTGTAAAATTCCCTCTCCTTTGTTTTATTGTGTGAACCTTTCCGTAGCCTTGTCTTGTTCGTGTCTTGTTAGTCACTACCAAGGGCGGGATCAGTGCGAAGAATTTGTATCCCTGTTATTTTCCTCGTAACTGTTTTTACATCATATAATAGTGATGGGCTTTACATGCGATCATTGCTCTAGCAATATAAGCCCTAATTCATTTTACCTAAAATGTAATGGGCTATGCGATAAATGGTTTCACTCAAAATGTACAGGTTTATCCAATGAAGAAATTGCTCAACTTAAGAAAAACCGTAACAATAATTGGATCTGTACTAAATGTCAGCCGGTCGGCGCATTTAGTAAAAATCAATTATCACAAAATCAATTATCACAGACTGAAACAATATTCGAGAACTTATTACAGAAATATTTTTTACCCATTAAATCAGAACTGGATCAACTTATATCCAGGTTTGATATAAAATTTAATTTATTGGACGACAAAATAAAAAAAATCGAAACTGATTTTTCTAATATGGAACGGAAACTAAACTCGTATGACTTAAGTGTTAATACTGAGATACCTACTTTGAAGCAATCTGATATATTGAATGAATTCGAAGATCGTTGGAATAGGAAAAATAATATTATGATCTATAATGTACCAGAATCATCATCGCCTTAGGGTGTTAATAAATACAAAGATGATCTTTCTGCCATTCAAACCTCATTGAATCCGATTTCGGTGGAGTTTTCACCTTCAAAAATGTTCAGAGTTGGCCATAAAGGATCTCGCCCCAGAGCTTTAAAAGCCGTACTGCAAAATCATGATGTTGTTAAGAACATCATTTATAAAACATCTAAGTTAAAAGAAAATGTTATCAAGTTCAATTATGACAACACTAAATTGCAACGTGATGAATACAAAGCAACGAAACTTGCATTGGAGCAGCGCAGGAAAAATGGCGAGGAGAATCTAGTTATTAAATATGTTTCTGGATGTCCAAAAATCATGGAGATGTCATCGTCATCGACTCGAAACTCGAATAAGGCCTCAAAAAACTAAATAATTTAAATATTTATTTCCATAATGTCGGCTGGATGAGAACTAAAATAAAACAATTTATGTTAAGTGCTAACAGTAGTGTGTATGATATTATAATTATTTGTGAAACTTGGCTGGACAAGGACATTAAAAATCTAGAACTTAAATTAAAAAATTATAACATCTATAGAGTGGATCTTTCTACCGATTCAAGTCATAAATCTCGCGGGGGCGGTGTAATGGTAGCTGTTCTTAAAAACTTAGGTAATAATTTTGTTAATATTGAGCGTAATACGGTAGAACAATTGTTTGTATCAATTTCTTTACCCAATGTGTGACTTGAGCTTCTTTTATAAATTATTTAGTAACCAAGCGGATTGTTTATATCTATTTAATCAAATTAATTTCTGTATTAACCCTTCGAATCGACAAATCAGACATCCAACACTGTTTTCCATTCCGTTCCATAAATCCAACTACGGTCTTAATAGTCCACTTTCTCGGTTCATGCGTACGTCAAATAATTTATCCCTAAATCCAAATTTCGATCTTTTTGTTAATTCGTATCCTAAATTTATATCTAATCTTAAGCGGTTAAATGTTTGTTGTTTTCTTTAATTTGCCAATTTGTAGACATGTTTTTGTATTTATACAGGGTGAGTCGGGAGGAGCGCACCAAACTCTAGGAGTGTATTATACACGTGAAAATAATGTAAAAAAACTCATTTGTTCTTATCCGATTTTCATTTGTTTTCAAGTTATGGCGTAATTAAAAATGTTCATCTAGCTTTCTACTTCTATCTGAATTTTAACATTATCAAAGTATGCCATGTTCGAGGCTTATAAACATTTGATAATTCTGACGTTTTGATGAACTGTCAGTGTACGGTGAACAGTAACTGAACGTTTAAGTTCGAATTAATGTGATTGTTAGTGTTGCTAAATGCCACATACTTATTCAAATTTAGAATATGCAAATATGGTGTTTGTATATGGTTTCTGTAATGGAAATGCTACAGCTGCTGTTGAAGAATATCGTGAACGTTTTCCACACCAAAGATATCCTGATAAAAACATATTTATTAGAGTTTTCAACAAATTGTGCGAGACTGGTAAGCTTCCCAGTGCTAACATAACATATGAGCGCGCTGCTCGACAAGGTTTTGTAGAAGTAGAAAATATTCTGCATCTAGTAGAAGAAGATGCAACTACTAGCTCACGGAGAATTGCCACTCAATTGGCAATTCCACAAAAAAGAGTGATGAACACGCTACACGAGCAAGGCTTATATCCTTATCACGTTCAGAGAGTACAGCACCTACAACCAGGGGATTACGCTAACCGTACGGAATTTTGTCGGTGGATAAATAATAATCATCGTAATGTATCGACTATACTCTTTACGGATGAAGCTACATTTAGCCGTGATGGCATTAACAACACTCGTAACTCTCATGTATGGTCTGATAAAAATCCCTACGCAACAGTCGAAAGCAATTTTCAACATCGGTTTTCTGTAAACGTGTGGTGTGGTATGGTTGACAGTTATTTAATCGGCCCTTTCATTTTGGAGAATCGTCTCACAGGAGGCAACTACCTCAATTTTTTACAAAATGAATTACAAGGCCTGCTAGAAGATGTTCCTATAAATATTAAAATGCAGATGTACTATCAGCACGATGGAGCTCCTGCACATGTCGCTCGTCAAGTCAAGCAACATTTGGACGAACGTTTTCCAGGGCGTTGGATTGGTCGTGGAGGTCCTATTAATTGGCCTGCAAGATCTCCAGACCTCACACCACTAGATTTTTGTTTATGGGGCTGGATGAAAAATGAAGTCTACAAAATAAAAGTGGACACACGGGAATCACTAATTAGACGAATTGAGAATACTGCAGCCCATATAAAAGAAGAAAGAAATGGCTCAATTGGGAGAGCAACAAACGCTCTTCGTAGACGAAGCAGAAAATGTTTAGAAGTCAATGGCGGTATTTTTGAACATTTGTTGAAAGAACGCTATGATTAAGACCATTTTTTTGTATAATAACTTGTTTAATTGTTAATATGCTATAACTTGAAAACAAATAAAAATCGGATAAGAACAAATGAGTTTTTTTACATTATTTTCACGTGTATAATACACTCCTAGAGTTTGGTGCGCTCCTCCCGACTCACCCTGTATATATTTTGTATTATGAAATTTGAATTGTATTACTATAACATATTATGTATAATGGATTTTTCCGTAAATAAATAAATAAATCATACTAGGTGATTCGGATTCGAGATTCAAATCTTTTTCTTGAGGATTCGTCCCAGCTCTGGTATGTAATAGTTTATGTCATTCATAGAAATCATAAAAAAAGTCCAGAGTTTTACCTAATTCAACTTTTAGGCCCAGTTGCACGTTTAACTTGAGTTCAAGCTGAACTCGAGTTCAAGGTGACAGGTCCTATTGTTCTAATGTTTTTTGAACTAAAGTTCAGAGTTGAACCAGTTCAACGGGTTTGGTGCAACTGACCCTTAGAGTTAATTATATCGTGCGATCGTATACAACATGATTTAGAGTAGGCTTTTAATTTAAAATTAGATTTGCACTACTGACTGTCAACACATAGTTTACCATAACCTCAAATTTATTCCATTATTCAATTAACACTCTGAGCAACCGCACGAAAACAATGCTGCCTAATCGAAATTATAATTTAAAGCAATAATAATGATGTTAGTATTTAAAGTTAATTAAAATCATATTTATTGATCTTGATTACAATCTTGTTAGAGAAATAATTACATTTTCTTACATGAAATCTCAATATGCTCCCGGAATCGAGCAAAAACGCTCTAATAATTTCAATATTCCGCAATTTCTTGTCGCATTAAACCGCTAATTTTCAATTACACGACCGAGTTAACCAAAGGTATCCACCCTTACATTCATCTCAAAGCATCCCCTAGGCAGTGCTTCGGAACTTATAAAAAAAAAATAATAACGGAGGGTTGTTTTGCATTCGTTACAGTAGTGATAGTGTTTAAAGAGGGCTCGTCATTTGCCCTTTACACGCGCAATCCTTCACTTCCCTCCCCCTCTTTCATATCATGCTCGATTGAACCAATTACGTATTGCACTAGGTGTAGTTACAGTTGCACAACTTTGCGACAAGTAGGTTTTAGAAAGTTTAAAAGAGAAGTTAAAAGTATCTTGCTTTCTAATGATTTTTACAGTGTTGATGATATCTTAATATTTTAATGTGTGATGGATTTATTCATAATTTTTTTATTTATTTAATCAATTTTGTGCTACTACAGAAATGCTTACACAGGTCAATAATTATAATATTATACTATTATAATTATTGACCTGTATAAGCATTTCTGTAGTAGCACAAAAGTAATTAAATAAATAATTAGATTACAATCACATACAGATTAAAACTTATTATACAACTAGGCCGGAAAAATTACTAGATAGACATTCCGATATACTAAAAAATGCCTGATTTTCCAGATATCTCTTCAAAACTTGGCGAAAGGTTGTCAGTGGTAACCCCTTAATCGAATTTGGTAAAAAAATTATAATAATTTTGGTCCATGAAATTCAATCGCGTTTTGCGATTTACCCAAACGAAGGAATGCAGGGTATATGAGGTTAGCACATCTTATGTCTTGCTGATGATTTTGATTGTGAGTTTTTAGTTTGTCAGCATTTTTTCGGACAAGACATTCCAATACATAAATACAAGGGAGTGTAAGAAAGCCATGGTGAATGAACGCCTCGCGACAATCTGCTCTATAATCAAGAGAAGAAAGCACGCGTATAGCGCGTCTTTGAATGCCACAAATTCTGCCAATTATGCTAGAATGGCCCCAAGATAGAATCCCATATGTAATGTGCGCCTAACAAACCGAAAAATAAGCTGTACGGAGAGCCTCAGTAGGCAGGAAATTTTACACAATTATTTAGACAATGTCTCCTCATGTGCATACCAGGTTAATTTTGAGTCCAACTCAACTCCTGGGAATTTTCCGCTGCTCTCTTCGATGTCTTTCTTCATGGAGCAAGTTATCTCCGTCGACTTATCAGGATTCACATTCACTGTAAACCATTCTGTCGCTCTTTTACCTGCTATATTATTAAATCCGGATTTAGACCTGGGTATGGCTGTAGCACTGCCCTAACCCACATAACTGATGACATTATACGTGCAACTGACTCGGGAAAAATTACAGCTCTTTTATTAATAGATTACAGTAAAACTTTCGATAGATTAAACCATAGGATGATAGAGGCAATTTTTAAATACATTGGATTTGGTGTAGATGCAAATAAATCAATAACATTTTTTTTACCGAAAGAAAACAAAAAGTGATGGTAGACATATATTGTCTACCATCACTTTTTGTTTTCTGTTTGTAAAAAAATTGTTTCATCATCTCTATATATTAAATCTGGTGTCGGACAAGGAAATATATTGGGTCCATTAATATATGCTATCTTTACAATATCACTCTCTACCGCTTTAAGCTACTCAGCATGTATGCTGACGATACACAGTTGTACATCTCATTTAATGTCAATGATTTTCAAAATGCTCAAAATAAATTAAATAAAGACCTAGATAATCTAGTACACTACTCGACTAAGCATGCTCTACACATCAATGAATCCAAGACTTACCTTATCCTCTTCGGTCCCGCCAAACAACGAACTGCAATTGCAGCACAATTTAAAATAACGGTAAATGGAAACACCATACCCATCAGTGATTGTGTAAAAAATCTAGGAATTTATCTGGATGCACACTTACAATTTAAACAAAACACCAGCACACTACTCAAAAGGGCATATATTGCATTAAAAACTATATACATAAATCGTCAAATAATCGTCTAAAAAACGAAAATTACATTATGTGATACTCTAATACTGTCTAACTTTAATTATTGTGACCCGATATATAGCTATTGTATAGATAACCAAGATTCTGATAGAATACAACGAATGCAAAACTCATGCCTTAGGCTTATATATGGCATTCGGAGACGCGACAGGATTAGCCATAAATTACGGGAATATAAATGGTTTATGGCGGCTGCGTTTTTAGGAAATTAACGTCGTCATAGAAATGTAAAAATTAGTTATTCTTTTGAGAAGTGAAAATACAACACAAGTTTTGAATTATAAGCCATCTCATTGATCTCCTTACATTTCTATTCGATTTAAAGATCACGTCGGGGTCACCAAATGTAAGGAGATCAATGAGATGAGTTATAATTCAAAACTTGTGTTGTATTTTTACTTCTCAAAAGAATAACTAATTTTTACATTTCTATGACGACGTTAATTTCCTAAAAACGCAGCCGCCATAGGTTCAGTATGGCAAACAGACGAAAACTCCACTCTGTGTGTTTTTATTACAAAATTACTGTATCAAAATGTGGACTATATCTCCATAACAAAATCCAATAAGGGAGCGATATTCATAACATCAACATATGGAGCAGAGGTCTATTGACTATACCATGGCATAGACTCGAAATATTTGGGAGGTGCTTTTCTTATACAATTGTCCACTGCATGAATACGGTACCTTTCTTTTACAATGATTTTGGTAACTTTAAATCGCAATATAAAAATATTTTACTACGATTGCAATAACGGCGCATTACTTTCAGATTATTTCCATGTTAGTTTATATGTTTGAGATATTAATTACATTTCTTTATTGTGCATATAGTTTAAGTTAATATTAATATACGGGGCTTAGGGGTAGATCAGTCTCTATATTAGGTATAATACCAAATATAGAGAATGACCTAAGTCCTTTTGACAATTGCATTGTTTATAATATAATATTTTGTTGTAATACTCTCAATTTGTCAATAAATGATTTATTATAATTATTATTATTATCAACAGCTCTCGTTTTGCACACAGAGGAGCATTGCAGTGTGGTATCATCTGCAGATCATTGATGTAAATAATAAAAAACAGAGGACAGAAGGAAGGAACTCCAACAGCGACAACTACAGACGATACATCAAACAAATAAATATCATACAAATAATATACATACATATACCTGTAATTGAAACACTGAAATAAATAAATTATTTTCTAAAAAAAAAAAAAAAACATCAATTGCGGCATAATTCAAGGTTCCTCGCATTGAACCTTGAGGTATGCCGCAGTTGATGTTTTTTTTTTAGAAAATAATTTATTTATTTCAGTGTTTCAATTACAGGTATATGTATGTATATTATTTGTATGATATTTATTTGTTTGATGTATCGTCTGTAGTTGTCGCTGTTGGAGTTCCTTCCTTCTGTCCTCGCCTCGTGATTCTCGGTGATTTCCGTTTACTTCCTCTGAGGTGTTATTTTCACAAGAAACTTGTTGATGTCTGTGCGCAAGATAGGAATTCACCATGCGGCAGCTGCTAGGGTGAAAATTATAGCAGTAAAGCTTTCGCAAAAGAATACCATGGGTGGCACAATCAAATGCCTTAGTGATTTCCGTGAAGGTTGCTGTAGAGTATTTATTTTCGTTAAATGTGCCGTATATTGCCTCAGTAAGAGCGGTGATTGTGTCAGCCGTCGGTCTTCATCTGCGAAACCCGTAGCCAGTGATAAAACTGTTCAACTCCATGAAGTCGACGATTTGTGAGAACAGCGCTCCTTCTAAAATCTTTGAAAAAATAGGTAGTAGTAAAATTGGCCTGTAATTATTAATGTCATTAAGTTCACCCTACACAGTTAGCATTCAACCCACTAAACATATGAGAGAGTCGGTCATAAGGATCTACATAGATGGATCCAAAAGGATGGATAGATCAGGGATTGGAGTCTTCTCCAGGACCCTGAAAATCCAAACAAAGGTCCCGATGGGAAAGCATGTCACCGTCACAGAATTGGAGACGATGGGTATAACACTAGCTGGTGGGAACATCATAAACCGCAAAGTGTCAAATGAAGCCACACTGATCCTAATGGACAGCAGGCTAACGTTACTATCTCTGAAGAAATCACATACAACTTCAGAGACAACATTAGAGTGCCACAGAAAACTCAGACAAACAGCAATGTATAACAACATTGAAGTCAAATTTGGTGAAGAATAACACTTATTATGTTCCATTATTTTATTAACATTAAAGTGTGCTGGGTGAAGAGGCACGACTTGAACACAGGTAAGACGAGAGCTGGCGCACTGGCAAAAGCAGCGGTGGGATGGACATTCTCTCATCGGAGCCCCTAGCACGCCTTGCACCTCTGTCCCTGTGCAATATGGTACAAACCAACGCACTGGAGAAATTCAGGAAGCGTTGGGATGACATCGAGGGCTGCAAACTCTCTAAGGAAACATTATTGTATCCCATCGAGAGATCAGCGAAACAGTACCAGCAGCTGACCAGGGGGAAATCATAGGCGCATAACTGCCGCCCTGACTGGTCACTGCGCATACAGGTGGAGGATAGTTGACTCTTCATCCTACGGAGGGTGTAACATGGAAGACGAGACTGCCGGACACATTCTCAGCGATTGCCCGGCACTCTCGTCAACTAGAGGCTCTTTACTGGGTAGAGGCCTACAATGGTCTACATAAGGGATTTACCCACCTCGGCTTTTCTAGACTACCTAAACCAGGTAGGCTGGCTGAGCTGAGGCTTAGTAATCGATAGGAGGAAGCACAATAGGCATAATGAAGCCTAAGTGCAGTACAGAAATGCGCACTCCCCAAAGAACCAGAACATCACCCTTTTTCTCACGCTGCAGACACTGGAGAAATATATGTTGTGATATACATAAATTTAGCAGTTTTATAAGTGGCATTATTATTACATCTGTGATTGATTTTATTATACGTACGCTCAGTCCATATATATCTCGACTAGGAGGTGGTTTTAGTTTTCTAATAATATCTCTGACAGTTACGGAACTAATTTTGCTAAACTCAAAATCATTTTTATTGTCACTGCAATTAATTTCAATAAGAAAACTTACTTAATCTTTTCCAATTACAGGCAGTTTTTTGGCGAGAAATTTCTGCTATGTCCCTAAAGAAAGAATTGGCAACATTTGCGTCAATTTTACAGGCTGTATCTCGTCGATTATGCTAATTTTTTTATTAATGACCACATTGTCTTAGGTTGGTTCCCGGACTCCCTAATTATTTTAGCATTGGTAGAAATTTTGGCATACCTTAACGCTGTATTATATTTATGCCTAAACTAAATAAATTGTTGTTTAGCGGCCTGATTTCGATTGCTTGCATCTCGAAGAAGAAGAACTGTTTTTCGCATTTTGCGAAGATTTTCGTTGAACCAACTTACTTGTCGACCTCTATGGTGTACAGGAACGACGTATTTGAGAAAAGCTTCTTACATATATCCTTGAATGATGACCATAAACTCATTGAGTTTGTCATCGAAGCTCATGTCCAAATCATCAATAAAATCCAAATATACGTTATCTAAAAGTTGATATAATTTGAAGGAACCATATTGGGTAATAGGACGGACTGTATGTTTAGTCGTTAGTTTCTGGAAATTCGACACTAGATTTATTTCCACATGTACCAGGTCTGTAAATATGAAACCAGAATTTGCTTATAAATGGCTCTAGTTGTCAATAGAGTGACTGTTAAGTCGCGTTATCGGCCCCTTAATCTTGTGTTTACATTTGTTAGAAAGTTTTAACTCACAAGAATACACAATTAATACAAATACATATCTTTTCATAGCGTTCAGGGTGACTGTTTTTGAGCCTAAAAATTAGATTCGCCGACAGCATTGATTTTCTGTTACCATTCGAAGAAAACTGCTGCAGAATCGCATCGAATGCTTGTCGAAGCTTACGATGAGCATGCTCTTGGTAAATCACAGTGCTTTAAATGATTTAAAATATTCAAAAGTGGCGATCTTCACGTGAGAAACCAAGAACGTGGAAGAACACCGAAAAAGTTTGAAACCGCCGCATTGCAAGCATTGTTGGATAAGGATGGTGGTCAAACCCACCAACAACTTGCGTATCAGTTAAATCTGACACGAGAAGTCGCATCCATATGTTTAAAAGCCATAAGAAAGATCCAGAAGGTAGAAAGATGGGTTCCACATGAAAGACGGTAGGAAAACCGAAAAACCACCTACGAAATACTGCTCACTGGGTACAAAAGAAAATCATTTCCTTATCGAATTTTGACTGGCGATGAAATACTTCCTGCTTACTAACCAAACTTGGCTCTATCCGATGACTGCTTATTTGAATCGATGGGACACGCACTTGCTGAGCAGCGCTTCACTTCTTACAAAAATGCACAAAAATGGCTCAATGATTGGTTTGCCTTCAACGATCAACAATTTTTTTGGCGTGGCATCCACAAATTGGCAGAGAGATAGGAAAAATGTGTAACTAGCGATGCGAAATAATTTGAATAAAATATTTCGTACCATTTTCATACAATAACTGTGAATTTTCTATCAAAAAATTCCAGTTCCGTATTTACAGACCTGGTATGCCTATGTGAATCGATAGTCCAACGTCGACTAGTTTCACATTAACCTGCACAGTATTAATGTAAGTAAATAGATTATCCAAACAGTTATTTATTCTAGTGGAGAATGTTACTGTGCTGGTTAGGGCATACGTTTTTAGAAAATCGCACAAAGCAGTTGCTTTATTGTCGGTGGAGTTAAATTTGCAATTAAAGTCACCGCCAAAAATGGCATAATTATTAGTATTTATTCTATCTAGTAATTTATTTATTATTAACATAAATTCGCAAAAATCACCTGATGGTAATCGATAAATTGTGACAATCGTAAGACTACATACATTCCATGGGGGGATAAGCTCCACCCCTTGCCCATGATAAAAAAGAACAATCATCGAAATTATTCCAAGGTAATATGAAAGTGGCCCAAATTCTATCATTCCAATATTTGTTAATAAGTCAATAACTTTCAAAATCCTGTCCTTATTTTAAAGTACTCAAACAAATCTAAATCTGGATAAACCGTTAAAAACAGCGTGAAATTAATTTGTTTACACCCCAGAGACCCAGAAATACGTGCACACATAGATAATTTGCATCAAGATAACGAAATCGCTTCATTTATCTGGAGTGAAGCGAGCTAAGGAGAAAATTAGGGCGCACCTTTCATCGACTCCATTGTAGCAACACGGAATATGTTCGAGAGTGTGTATTTATAATTGTGTGTGAGAGCACCTTTTCTACGAGCTACAAGAGAAAAGGGACGCGAAGCTGAATCGGTTAAGTGGCTCATTGTGAAAACAAAGACGAAACTCTGTGCGAACTGCAGAAAAGGCACACCTATATACACACACAGAGAGAGCGAACGTTCACAAAATTAGATTCGAAATTCAATTGGCAAAGTCGTTTTATTAAAGGGAACAGGCAGGAGACAATTTCAGCATGAGGATGTGTTTTCGCCTTACATCCTCTTCCCTCATTACTAATTTTCACTCGTCATCCTCTTCTAGCATCACAAATTTTCACACTGCATCCTCTTGCAGTATCACACATTTATATATATATATATATATATATATATATATATATATATATATATATATATATATATATATATATATATATATATATACAGAGACTTTTATGTAACACCAAACATTTTCATAACGAGAATTTTTTTTTGAAGTATCATTTCGATGCTTGGTTTATTAAAAAAAATTAATTTTAAGCTTTAAGCGAGTGTTTTTCACTCCCAGGCGAAGCATGAAGTAAAATTTCGAGTTTAGAAAAGCCTGAAAATTTGGTTTGGTCACGTAGCGCGAAGCGCGGAGCGGCCAAACCAAATTTTCAGGCTTTTCTAAACTCGAAATTTTACTTCATGCGCCACCGGTACAAAACACTGACATATTACGAAGGTTAAAACACACTGCTAAACTTTACATCGAATCAGTGTTTTGTACCGGTGGCGCATGAAGTAAAATTTCGAGTTTAGAAAAGCCTGAAAATTTGGTTTGGCCGCTCCGCGCTTCGCGCTACGCGACCAAACCAAATTTTCAGGCTTTTCTAAACTCGAAATTTTACTTCATGCTTAGTCTGGGAGTGGAAAACACTCGCTTAAAGCTTCAAATTGGATTCTTTTAATAAACCGAGCATCAGAAAATGTGCAACGTATGCATATGGATACTTCAAAGAAAAATTCTCGTTATGAAAATGTTCGGTGTTACATAAATCTCTCTGTATATATATACAGAAACTAAATTCATATAACCTTAAACTAGAAAAACTAGATAACTATATAGAAACTAAATTCATGTAGTCTTAAACTAGAAAGACTAGATAACTGAAAGTAATAATTCGAATAGAAAAACTAAGAAAACTATATAGAAACTAAATTCATGTAGTCTTAAACTAGGAATACTAGATAACTGAAAGTAATAATTTGAATAGAAAAACTAGGAAAACTATATAGAAACTAAATTCATGTAGCCTTAAACTAGGAAAACTATATAACTGAAAGCTGTAATTTAAATTAAAAAAAAAGTTCTCACTGTGTAACCCGAATATTCTCCTCAATAGTTCGCACTCGTAAATTTTCTAAATAAATCGCGACGAATTTTCGTTTATGTCTCATATTTTCACGTGATGCGTCATATTTTATATTTTCGGTTCTTGCGATGTTTTATTTTATTTCACCCCTCATGATTTTTACATTTTGAACGTGATGGAATTTTATTAACGTGTTGCTCTGTTTTTCTGTTTCAGGTGAGACTCTTTTATACCGTTTTGGCTGGTTGGAAAATGATGTAAGTGCTTCATAAGTTCTCGTATTTCGCGCCCCGGGGAATCCCTTGACTCGACCGCCCCCCCCCCCCCCCGCAGTGAGCGGGAATTATGTTTCCGCGTTCCGTTTAAAACAACGCAATTGCAGGATTTATGGACGTGGAAAAATTTGGAGGATTTCGGGTTACACAAGATATATAAATATAAAACGCTTCAGATTCGCTTGAAGTATCGAATGCCTTAAAAAATAACTAGAGCTTCAGATTCGCTTTAAGTATCGAATATCTTAAAAAATAACTAGAGCTTAAAAAATTTCTAGAAAAAAAAAAATCAATTTTTCAAGGCAACAATTTAATATTTTACGATAATGGTTTTAATGTGGTTTTATTTATAAATATAAAATGTTTTAACATTTAAATTCTTTAATTTTCTTCACAGTGCTTAGATTTAGCTTATTTCAACTTTCAAACAAAACATGTTCATTTTTCTAACAATCGTTATCTGTTTTTCGAATTCGTGTATATACAATTGATTTTATGCGATTGTTTTAAAAAACAAAAACATAAATTACTTCAGAATTCATTTAGTTTTTTTTTATGCTATAGGAACTGTATAACTTTTCTGAAGTCGTTTATTTCCCCACCCCAGAGCTCTGGGCGAGAGGGCGAAGCAAGAAGAGCCACTTACCACCCACCGCCACCCCAACGTACTTGGTATTCATAGTCAACCTCTGTTATCATTTAATTTTATTTAAGTTAAATATTTAAGCTCCTTTCTCGTCTTGGAATTAACAGGAAATTTAATTCGCCCGCGCGCCGTAGTTTTAATTGTTATCTTCTTTTTATCCACTTTTCCAAATTGAAATTGAAAGTCGGGCGGTTTTTCCGGTCGAGTGTTATTCGTAATTTACTGTGTAAATAACGCGCGGTGGGCTTGAGAAAGTTTAGAATTTGTAAAGTATTGAAAAAGCAAATACTATAACAATTGTATTTATAGTATAACGAAATGTAAAAAGAAGACATTTAACTGAAACAGAACACATTTGAACAAAAGAAAAAGTTTAAACACGAAATACATTATTTTCATGTTACAAAAGTTGTTCAAAATGATTTCCATTTACTTCCTGACAACAATGAATACGTTCAGCAAAATTTTGCAAAGAATTAACCAAAATATTTGGAGAAATATCAGTCTTCGACTTGTAATGGTCTATTAATGATTCCGATAGCTAACGCCATCTGGTGCCGGAATACTGAACACATATTCAATTTTGTAATGGTCTGTTGACATACACTCGATTTTTTACAGGAAACAATTAAGTGGGGTCAAATCAGAAGAACTAGCTTGTCATTCAATAGCCCCTCTTTGCCCTATCCATCTACCGGGAAATGTTTCATCTAAATATTCGTTCACTTGACGACTAAAATGCGGCGGTGCTCCGTCTTGTTGAAGTCATATTGTTACTGCTTCATCCAAATATTCGCTCACTTGGCCACTAAAATGTGGCGGTGCTTCGTCTTGTTGAAATCATTTGATTACTGCATCATCCAAATATTCACTCACTTGACGACCAACATGCGGCGGTTCTCCATCTTGTTGAAATCATATGGCTACTGCTGGTATATTTCGATTGATGTGATTTGGAAATATTTACTTAAGTCGTGGAACAATCTGTTCTTGTAAAAGTTGCAAATATCTTTGAGACGTTAAATTGCCGTTTCATCTAAATATTCGTTCACTTGACGACTAAAATGCGACGGTGCTCCGTCTTGTTGAAGTCATATAGTTACTGCTTCATCCAAATATTCGCTCACTTGGCCACTAAAATGTTGCGGTGCTTCGTCTTGTTGAAATCATATGATTACTGCATCATCCAAATATTCGCTCACTTGACGACCAAAATGCGGCGGTTCTCCATCTTGTTGAAATCATATGGCTACTGCTGGTATATTTCGATTGATGTGATTTGGAAATATTTACTTAGGTCGTGGAACAATCTGTTCTTGTAAAAATTGCAAATATCTTTGAGACGTTAAATTGCCGTTTCATCTAAATATTCGTTCACTTGACGACTAAAATGCGACGGTGCTCCGTCTTGTTGAAGTCATATAGTTACTGCTTCATCCAAATATTCGCTCACTTGGCCACTAAAATGTGGCGGTGCTTCGTCTTGTTGAAATCATATGATTACTGCATCATCCAAATATTCGCTCACTTGACGACCAAAATGCGGCAGTTCTCCATCTTGTTGAAATCATATGGCTACTGCTGGTATATTTCGATTGATGTGATTTGGAAATATTTACTTAAGTCGTGGAACAATATGTTCTTGTAAAAGTTGCAAATATCTTTGAGACGTTAAATTGCCGTTAATGAAAAAAAGGATCTACGATGTTCCGATCAATGATGTCACACCAAACATTAATTTTCTGTGGATGCTGCGTACGAACCTGTTCCATCCAATGCGGATTTCTGTCAGACCAATATCGGCAGTTATGGCAGTTAACATGTCCATTTAGACAAAAAGTTGACTTTTCAGAGAAGAGGATGCAATTAATAAAGTTACCATCCTGATCAATTTTATGCATCATAGTTTCGCAAAATTCTATTCTGTGGTTAAAATTGTCTGCACTTATTTCTTGAAGCAAGTGAATTTTATAAGGATGATATTTTTTGCGTTTAATTATTTTTTGTATGGATCCTCTACTCATGTTGTGCTTCAAAGCCGACTGTTGTACTGAACTTTATGGATTTTCTACCACATCCAACATAACATAAGAATTTTCTTCATTAGTAATAATTCTGGGTCGCCCAATTCTTGCACACTTGCAGTTTTTTTAAATCTTCGTAGGGTTTTTGATACCGTCGTACTGGAGAGCGGATTTCGGTTTGGATGAATTTCATTAAAAAGAAACATTATTTTTTTTAATATTTTGGGAAAACGCGTTGAGATAATTCAATTTTATTTCAATGTCATTGAAGTGCAATCAATTCTAAGTAAATCTTCTAAATTTCATGTTGATTGTATAAAACTTTAATTTTTTACAAATTTTCCAGAGAAAAAACTATCCTAAAATCGTTGATTTTATTACATAATTTCAGCTTTGTCCCAATATATTCGGAAAATGCGTTGCGATATTTTAACTTTCTTTAAATCAGACGTAAGTGCAATCGATTCTAAGCAAATTGTGTGAATTTCATGTTGATTGTATAAAACTTTGATTTCTTACAATTTTTCATTCAAAATAAATCCCTTATTAGGTTATTATTTTTACGAAATTTCAACTTTGATTTAATATTTTAGAAAATCCACTCAAGATATTTAAATTGCAATGATAGATAATCAAAATTTATTAATAAGCATAACTTCGCTTTCTGTTGCCATGATCAATCATCGTGGGAATATCCATACGCTCAGTTTCGCTTAAATGTACCATTGTTAAACTAATTATTGTACACAGGCTTAATTTTTGACTAATATTGAAGTGACAGATCGCTAATAACAGCATTTTTAAAGCTAACTTAGTTTTACTTTTTCAGTATTACATTTTTGATTTTTTATCATTTAATTAAAATAAAGCTGGGCATGTGTTACATAGAAACGATAGACTTATGTCAGTCAACCTAGTGCTTTACAGTCATAAATTCACATTTTGACTATTGTGACATTATGATACAGTCACCTAGTTAACTGTCTTTTGACTATAGTAAGATTTTGTCTGATTATGTCTCTATGGACTGTATTTCGACTATTCTGGTACTAAGACTAATCTGGTATTGTAAGTCACTTGTTTAACAGTCTTAAATTATTAGAATTTTGTTATTATTAAATCACTATATTGACTGTATTTGATATAGAGATTTAAGTGACTTACAGTTATAATACCAAAATAGTCGAAATACAGTCCATAGAAACATAATCAGACAAAATCATAGCATAGTAAAAACACAGTCAATCAAGTGTCAGTCACAATAGTCAAAACATGGTCAATAATGATATATTATGACAAAATCCAACATTTCAGTTAAAGATGTGAAATTAACATAAAAATATGAAATCTCTGTCCTAATTTATATAAAATTTGGATGGGCCTCACGTTTTCAACGCTACAGGTCATGTGACCTAAACTAGTTGTCTTTACATGTAAAGTCGAAATATTAATATATGTACATGGGGGTCATAGAGGCATTCTAATAGTCATAAAAAGATTAAACATTAAAGGTGCGATTCTTTTCGCAATCTACAACAAGTTAGTCTTAAGTATGGGGACACTTTTCCCACGATTTTTTTCCAATGGACATTTTTCCCATGACTATTAGATTTCTCATGATTTTTTCCCACAGCTATTACTTCTGATTCGATTTTCATGTTGTCGAACATTTCAAGTATTTCGAATACTTCGAACTTCCTAACCTGCGTTTGTCATAGCATTTGTCATTCGTTTACCATCATTCGTATCAAAATTAACCAAATTATGGCGGAACTTTATTACCAATTACCCTGGAGCTTATAGAGAATGGAAGAGGCGGCCGGTTTCTGCACATCGACGGCTGTCTATACTACAAGCATTCCGTCACGAAGAAAGTTCTCACCAACTGGAGTTGCCGGAAAAAGGGTCAATGCTATGCCAGTGCGCAAACAACCGCCATATCGGGTACCCAGCTCCTCCTTACTCGGGGAGGCCCAATGGTTTCTGAGCATCTAGGCCACGCACCTAATCTCGAAGAGGTCGAAGCTGTTCGTGTCGTGCGGGCCATCAAACGAAAGGCTGCTGAACATCCTGATATGCCCCCTGTCCAGGTTATGCGTACTCTGGTTGGCGTGCCGAGTAGCGTTTTATCGCAGTTGCCAAGCAGACCAAATATGCGGAAGGCCATTACGCGGGAAAGACTAAAAGATATGCCGGCAAATCCAGTTGCGATGGATGATCTTGCTGGTATTCCGGATAAATATAGAGTCACTCTACTGGGTTATTATTGCTTTGATACACTTTGACTTTAACTTCGACTTTTCTTTGACTTTTACATTAAATTACAGGCGATTTTACGATTTTATACGATTCTTATGAAGACGATGACTTCGATTTGGCATGTGGACGCGTTATCGTTTTTGGAACAGCTGAGAATTTGAGGAAACTTCAGAAATGCAGAACGTGGTTCGTCGACGGAACTTTTAAAGCAGCCCCTACAATTTTTACTCAGCTCTTCGCAATTTTGGGATCCATAGACGACATCGGTCAAGAAACCGCCCTTCCCTTTGTGTACGCTCTGCTGGCAACGAAAGATGAATCTGCGTACAGAAAAGTCTTCGATGTCGTCGAATCACAATGTATAGAACTGGGCCTGCCATTTCGCCCTCCTCAAATTCTCATGACCGATTTCGAACTCGCCATCATCAATGCGGCCTCCAAATCGTATCCGACAGCAGATGTAAAGGCGTGTTTTTTCCATATGACGCAGTCGATTTTTAGGCGCGTTCAAGCGGAAGGTTTGCAAATCAGATACAATGACCGGGAAGATCGCTCCATAAAGGAGGCATCGCAAATGATGGCGGGTTTGGCATTCGTTCCATCAGATAAGGTTGCATAGATGTTCGACATCTTCGCAGAACAGGCTCCTGACAATTTCATGCCCCTCGTCGACTATTTTGAGTTAAATTATATTCGCGGAAAACCTGTCAGGGGACGTAGAAAGGCCGTTACTGTTCGGTATCATCCTTCGTTATGGAATCAGTATGATTCGGTGCTAAATCATGTAGCTAGGACGAACAACATTAGCGAAGGATGGCACAATCGTTTCCGCGTGATCACTGGCAAAAATCATCCCAGTTTATACGCTTTTCTGACGGAAATACAGAAGGAACAGTCGGATACTGAGACGATGCTGCGGCAGTCGGCCCTAGGGCAAAAAATTAAAAGAAAACAAGGGCCAAACCGAAAAATAACCGAGGACAGGATTTTCAACATCGTCTCAAAATGCGAAGATTATACAGACAGCGAAGACATTTTAGAATACCTTAGACTGATTGGATACAATATAGAATTTTGATTATTTACACTTGTCTTTGTATACAATTTGCACTTTTTTAATAAAATGATATTATTGGAAAATAGTATCATTGGAAAATGTTATCACGGGAAAAATAGCATGGGAAAAAAATCCTGGGAAAAACGGCATGGGAAAAGTGTACCCCAATCTAGTCTTACAAAGACTATATCCAATACTCATTGAAACAACTACTTCCCGAGCTAATACCCCGACGGACATTGAATTATACTACAAGTGCTTGCTGTTACATACAGTAACCTACTGCAAATGTAACAATTTGGGTCAAATTATTCAGGCCATCTATAGACGCGTTTCCAGATTTATCTCTCATCAGTATAGCTTTGCCATTTCCTCTAAACAATTTGACACCTTAGACTGGCGGTCACGTTACCATAAAATGGTCAGGAAACACTAGTCTAATGGTTCATCTTTAATAAAATTGCTATTCTAGAAAAGATTATTGAAAAATTGTATCTATTAGGTAACGAAAAAATGTATATGGATGAAATAATATTAATGAAAAGTGGAAACTATACCATTCCATCCCATTCCCCATCACACATAAATATTTATTGAATACAAACTACATGCGTACATTATGTGATGTATTTACATTGGCAATAAATTATCGGTTTTATTGGAACCGGGATCGGGACACGGCAGTGAATATGACATGTACTCCAATCAATAATGGCAAACATAAAACGTCTGGCAATAAATAGACGTGAGATGTGACGTAAAAGGGTCTTCTCCTTGTGCATCATTTATTACTTTTTGGGGGGGAGGAGGGGAGCCATTCAAATTTCACCTGTTCCTGTCCCCGGCAGGCGCCCATCTAATTACCTCCAGGCGGAAATCGATTCCCTTTTCTCTTCTCCTTTCTCTTTTTTGGCGTTCTGCGAATCCTGAAATATTTTCACGCGGATTGAAAATGTGTATAGAAATAATTATAAATATTTGTGTGTTCATAAGTTTTTTCAATAATCGTATAATTATATTGTAATTAAAGTTAAAGCTTGTCAAGATTTCAATTGATCTCAATATTTAAAGTTGTAAGATTTCAATTAGTCTCGGAATTTAAAATTGTCAAGATAACAAGAACTTATGGTTTATCGTGGCGACAGAATTACAGAAGGACGGAATTACAGAATTACAGACAACATTTTTTTAAAATAAGACCATTTTTGAAAAATGTTGTCTGTAATTCTGTAATTCCGTCCTTCTGTAATTTTGTCGCCACGATAAACCATAAGTTCTTGCCATCTTGACAATTTTTCAGCTCGTTGGATCTTAAAACGGATATATCTGCTAACATTTTCGCGAAAACAATTACAAATTTTCATAAAATCTACCAGAATCTCGGCGCATCCACCTTATAGGGATTTTTACTTTTCCTCCATATGCACAACAAAGGAAATGTTTGTTTTGCATATGGGGGAAAGTAAAAATACATATATGGTGGATGCGCCGGGATTCGTGTTTATTTTATATTAATTAATAATTAATTTTGCAAATACAAAGTGAAACACGGCTGATAAAATTACATATCTTTAATTAATTTCTCACTTAACCCGTGGTGAAACATTTTTGAATATAATACTGGATATTTAATTAAAACACTTGGTTTGTTTCACTAAATTAGTGAAACAAACTAAGTGTTTTAATTAAATATCCAGTATTATGATAAAATTACATCCTCTATTTTCAGTTGACAGCTAACATTCAGCATGTACATTTTTCGTAAGCAACTTTTAAATCTTCAATTAAGTACTTGAGAAATGTTCATCGATTACCATGATTCACTAATTATGATTAGAAAAAAAAAAGAACCCTATCTGAGGGTGTATCAGTTTTTTTTTTTCTGTTGTAGCATAATGTGGGCACATTTGTGTGCAGTGTACACGTATTAGGTCTTCGGAGGGTGAATTCGTAGGGCTGATAGGACTGATAGTATCCATTTGGGAGTTGCATGTCCCGACGTCAACGTCGTCGTTCGGCGTCCGTAACGGTCCTACTGAAATGGAATAGCATCTTATTAAAAATACATCAAGCGCTTTGATGTAAATATGCCATATTTCCCTCTTCTATATACACACACACACACACACACATGCATATGTACCGTACATACGTTTGATACATATATGTATCAAATAGGGCTGGCTATCCACTCGTGCGAGAAACGTGCCGGCCCTTTCCCTTATTTTCCCCGTCCCACGGCGCCCCATTTCGTCATTTCGTGCCCTGCGCTATATATGTAATTGTTGTGTGTGTGTATAGGGTGATTTAGTTTGATGGTCTATTAGGCGCTAGTACGGTCCGTGTAATGAAAATATTAATAAATTCACCACTAATTTGTTATTCCGGCTTAAGTGGATTGTACATACTTGTATTAATCGGAGCATACAATGTTACTCAAGACAAGGGATTAATTAAAATTATTAAAAAGGGAATTCTACAAGAATTCACTCTCATGGTTAAATATTTTTAAATCTAAGTAAATATTAACTATAATTGCATCGCTATCTTCACGGACTAAATTAACGAGTGTTAAATTAGCAATAACTCGTGCAGATAGGCTAAATTAACGAGTGTTAAATTAGCAATAATATTATAACAACCAAACCGTACTTCATCTGATGCACAAGACAAAATACAGATTAAAACTGTAACACATCAAATACTTTATTATAATAGTTATGAGAAGAGCTTGGATTTTTAAGCACAAAACAGCAAACAAAAAAAAACCCGCTTCAATGAGCAAAAACTAAGCAAATCAAGCAATGTTTTAAGAAAAAATTGCATTATTTTTAGCAAAAAGGAATTGTTATATTCATGTAATCTATGCGTTCTATTTTTTATCTTACCTGTAAATCAGTGGTTTATACGCGTGGCGCATAAAGTAAAATTTCGAGTTTAGAAAAGCCCCGTGAAAATTTGTCTCGGGTCGCTGCGCGACCCTCGACAAATTTTCTACGCGGGGCTTTTCTAAACTCGAAATTTTACTTCATGCTTAGTCTGGGAGTGGAAAACACTCGTTACTTTAAAATATGTCAATACTATCAAAAATGTGTATCGTAACTGTCACAAAGAAAAACAACAACACAGCAATCTCATTATAGTTCAATTCAAACTTGTGTCAAGTTGGCACGATTGTCTGAATAATCGTGATGCATGCGCTTTTTATTCGGGTGGTGCAAGACGTAAAACTTCTAGTTTTGAAATTTAAATGTTTACATGAAAATTTGGTTTGGTGGAGTTTTGTTTAAAAATTTGTAAAAAAATTAAATTTTACTGTAAAGCTTTAAAAACTTGGTTATTTACGCAGAATGAATCAAATTTTAGGATACAATCAATAGAAACTACATTCTTTACACAGACGTGGAATTATGGCCAATCAATTGAGAGTTACGTGTAAAATGTTGAATATTTCAATGGAATTTTGTTTTAAAATTTGTAGAAAAATCAAATTTTACCGTAAAGCTTAAATAACTTGTGATTTATGCAGAATGAATTAAAGTTCAAGATACAGTTAACAGAAACTAAATTATTTACATATACGTGGAATTATGGCCAATCAATTAAGGGTTAAGTGTGAAATGTTGAATATTTCAATAGAATATTGTTTATAAATTTGTAAAAAAATCAAATTTTACCGTAAAGCTTTAAAAACTTGGTTAATTATGCAGAATGAATCAAAGTTCAAGACACAACCAACAGAAACTAAACTCTTAACACAGACGTGGAATTATGGCCAATCAATTGTGAGTTAAGTGTGTAATGTTAAATATTTCAATGGAATTTTATTTAAAAATTTGTAAAAAAAACAAATTTTACCGTTAAGCTTTAAAAACTTGTTTATTTACGCAGAATGAATTAAAGTTTAAGATACAGTCAACAAAAACTAAATTCTTTACACAGACGTGGAATTATGGCCAATCAATTGAGAGTTACGTGTGAAATGTTGAATATTTCAATGGAATTTTGTTCAAAAATTTGTAATAAAATCAAATTTTACCGTAAAGCTTTGAAAACGTGGTTATTTATGCAGAATGAATGAAAGTTTAATATACACTCAACAGAAACTAAATCCTTTACACAGACGTGGAATTATGGCCAATCAATTGAGAGTTACGTTTGAAATGTTGAATATTTTAATGGAATTTTGTTAATAAATTTGTAAAGAAATCAAATTTTACCTTAAAGCTTTAAAAACTTGGTTATTTATGCAGAATTAATCAAAGTTCAAGATACAGTCAACAGAAACTAAATTCTTTACACAAACGTGGAATTATGGCCTATCAATTGAGAAGTAAGTGTGAAATGTTGAATATTTCAATGGAATTTTGTTTATAAATTTGTAAAAAAATCAAATTTTACCGTAAAGCTTTAAAAACTTAATCATTTATGCAGATTGAATTAAAGTTAAAGATACAATCAACAGAAACTAAATTCTTTACACAGGCGTGAAATTATGGTCAATCAATTGAGAGTTAAGTGTGAAATGTTGAATATTTCAATGGAATTTTGTTTAAAAATTTGTAAAAAAATCAAATTTTACCGCAGAACGTAAGAACGTAGTTATTTATGCAGAATAAATCAAAGTTCAAGATACTATCAACAGAAACTAAATTCTTTACACATACGTGGAGTTATGGCTAATCAATTGAGAGTTAAGTGTGAAATGTTGAATATTTCAATAGAATTTGGTTTATAAATTTGTAAAGAAATCAAATTTTACCGTAAAGCTTTAAACACGTGGTTATTTATGCAGAATGAATTAAAGTTTACGATACAGTCAACAGAAACTAAATTCTGTACACATACGGGAAATTATGGCCAATCAATTGAGAGTTAAGTGTTAAATGTTGAATATTTCAATCGAATTTTGTATAAAAATTTGTAAAAGAATAAAATATAACTGTAAAGCTTTAAAAACTTAGTTATTTATGCAGAATGAATCAAAGTTCAAGACACAACGACCAATAACTAAATTCTTAACACAGACGTGGAATTATGGCCAATAAATTGAGAGTTACTTGTGTTATGTTCAATAATTCAATGGAATTTTGTTTAAAAATTTGTAAAAAAATAAAATTTTACCGTATAGCTTTGAAAGCTTGGCTATTTATGCAAAATGAATCAAAGTTCAAGATACAGTCAACAGAAACTAAATTCATTACACAGACGTGGAATTATGGCCAATCGATTGAGAGTTAAGTGTGAAATGTTGAATATTTCAATGGAATTTTGTTTAAAAATTTGTAAATAAACGAAATTTTACCGTAAAGCTTTATAAACTTGAATATTTATGCAGAGTCAATTAAAGTTCAAGATACAATCAACAGAAACTATATTCTTTTCACAGACGTGGAATTATAGCCAATCAATTGAAAGTTAAGTGTAAAAGGTGGAATATTTCAATGGAATTTTGTTTAAAAATTGGTAAAATAATCAAATTTTACCGCAAAGCTTTAAAAACTTGGTTATTTACGCAGAATGAATCAAACTTCAAAATACAATCAATAGAAACAGAATTCTTTACACAGGCCCGAAATTATGGCCAATCAATTGAGAATTAAGTGTGAAATGTTGAATATTACAATGGGATTTTGTTTAAAAATTTGTAAAAAAATCAAATTTTACCGTAGAGCTTTAAAAACGTAGTTATTTTTGCAAAATGAATCAAAGTTTAAGATACAGTCAACAGAAACTAAATTCTTTATACAGACGTGAAATTATGGTCAATCAATTGAGAGTTACGTGTAAAATGTTGAATATTTTAATGGAATTTTGTTTAAAAATTTGTGAAAAAATCAAACTTTACCGTAAAGCTTTTAAGCAGAATGAATCAAAGTTTAAGATACAGTTAACAGAAACTACATTCTTTACACAGACGTGGAATTGTGGCTAATCAATTGAGAGTTAAGTGTAAATTGTTAAATATTTCAATGGAATTTTGTTAAAAATTTGTAAAAAAATCAAATTTTACCGCAAAGCTTTGAAAACTTGGTTATTTATGCAGAATAAATCAAAGTTCAAGATACACTCAACAGAAACTAAATTTTTTACACAGACGTGGAATTATAGCCAATCAATTGAGAGTCAAGTGTGAAATATTGAATATTTTAATGGAATTTTGTTTAAAAATTTGTAAAAAAATCAAATTTTACCGCAAAGCTTTGAAAACTTGGTTATTTATGCAGAATGAATCAAAGTTCAAGATACACTCAACAGAAACTAATTTTTTTACATAGACGTGGAATTATAGCCAATCAATTAAGAGGTACGTGTAAATGCAGAATGAATCAAAATAGAATTATGGCCAATCAATTGAGAGTTACGTATGAAATGTTGAATATTTCAATGGAGTTTTGTTTAAAAATTTGTAAAAAAATATCAAATTTCACCGCAAAGCTTTAAAAACGTGGTTATTTATGCGGAATGAATTAAAGAATAAGATACAGTCAACAGAAACTACATTCTTTACACAGACGTGGAATTATGGCCAATCAATTGAGAGGTACGTGTAAAATGTTAAAAATTTTAATGGAATTTTGTTTAAAAATTTGTAAAAAAATCAAATTTTAACGTAAAGCTTTAAAAACTTGGTTATTTATGCAGAATGATGAATCAAAGTCTAAGATACAGTCAACAGAAACTGCATTTTTTACACAGACGTGGAATTATGGCCAATCAATTGAGAGTTAAGTGTGAAATGTTGAATATTTTAATGGAATTTTGTTTGAAAATTTGTAAAACAATTAAATTTCATTTTAAAGCTTAAAACACGTGGTAATTTATGCAGAATTAATTAAGTTCTCGATACAATGAACAGAAATTTAATTCTCTGCCCAGACGTAAAATTATGAGAATTAGGTGTTAAATGTTGAATATTTCAATGGGATTTAGTTTGATAATTTGCAAAAAAATCAAATAATACTTTAAATTTTAAGTATTATTTGATTTTTTTGCAAAAAATTGGTAATTTATACAAAATTAAAGTTCAAGATTCAACAGACATTACACTTTACCCAAAAGCGAAGTTACAGCTACTCAAAATACAGGTCTATATATTTTGAACTTAACTTTCAATCAGTGTTTAATACGCGTGGCGCATGAAGTAAAATTTCGAGTTTAGAACAGCCTGAAAATTTGGTTTGATCGCTCCGCTTCGCGGAGCGATCAATCCAAATTTCCAGGCTTTTCTAAACTCGAAATTTTACTTCATGCTTAGTCTGGGCGTGGAAACACTCATTATCAACTTCCAATTGAACGCTTTTAAAAAACAACGAATGTCGCTAAATTTGCAATGTATATATTATACCTAAGCATATCAATTTTTCCTTATCTTTTTACTGTCGTGTCACATTTTCAAACTAGAAAATGTACGCGACAAACCTAAGTATTAGTCATAAAAAATATTGCGCTTTAACACAGTTCATGTATAATCCAGTTTAGCCAATCTCTATACAGAATTTGAAACCGTATTTGGATACTGTTGCTGGATACGAGGCTGGTGATTGGTGTATATTACGACTATCTTATTGATGGTGTTTCACCAAGTGATAAGTGAGAAAATTATTCAAGAAATACGACTATCTTACTCTTACCTTCTTACTTCCTGGCCACAGTCTCATCTTTTTTACTCTTTGGTTAAAACCTTTCATTAAAGAAGAAATTTCTAAAATCATGTTTCTTCACTAATACTAATACTATTTTTTTATGAATTCATCTCTTCACTTCATGACGTTTGAGACAGCCGTTAGACAAGTAGACAATAACCCATTATCGGCCGAGCAATTATAGAGTAAACTCGAAAAGTTAATTTTTGGTAAAATTCTGCACTTTTTGTTATGATTTCCACGAGACTTATTATATTACATATTAAGAATGTATTATACTGGGTAAATGTTTAAGCATTTTATATAAAAACGTGCAATATGAAGTTTCGAACGAGTGTTTCCCCTCCCAGACTAAGCATGAAGTAAAATTTCGAGTTTAGAAAAGCCTGAAAATTTGGTTTGGTCGCGTAGCGCGAAGCGCGGAGCGGCCAATCCAAATTTTCAGGCTTTTCTAAACTCGAAATTTTACTTCATGCGCCACGCGTATACAACACTGAAATATTATGATGTTAGAAATACACAGATTTTTTTTAATGAGTAATACTCGATATATTTAAATAACAAAAAACTTACATTTTTCTTTATAGATTTTTATGTCAGGTCAAATAATATAATAACGTAAATTAACTTATTTAGTAATTTAATTACCAAGAAATTAATAATGTTGCGTTTATGCATCAATGGCGCTTAATGGGTTAATGATCTCGACGCCAGTATGACAGTTAGATTCAAACAAAGACAGTAGTTAACAATTACAACTATAACATTACCTGACAGAGACAAAACTAAAAAAAATCAGGCGGAAAGACCAATGGTCGATAGCCGATTGACAGAAAAATATTCAAGTTTTAATATTTGTTATAGTAATAATATTTAAATGTTTTTATACCACATTTTTGTCAATAAATGTTAAATATATAAACATATTTTGACGATTATTAGAAATGCAGGTTTTTTTATTAATTATTTTAATTATTGCATTTTAGTTGATTTAATTCGCCCACTGTGTGTCACTCTACCGCGGATTTTAGCGAAATACGCTGACTCAGGTTGCAGACGCAGACCCCGCATGCCCCACCGAACAGTTTCCTCCGCATTTTACATCACTAATGTGTATATTAATGTGATTTATAATGTGTTTTAAACATGTTTTAGTTTTTTAATGTTTTAAATGCTGTATAAAAAAAAGACATGTTTGTTTTAATAAAAATACAGAACGTATTTTCTTAACAACTCTGCTTTAAACAGAAAAAAGCACAACAAATATTTTAATTAACAGGAAGCCGCATAGCTTATGATTTATAAATGCGGCAAAATAATTTATATTGGGCGGCAATCCGGTTTTATGGCCCGCGTCTGGTAAAATAGCAAAATAGCTAAACTAGCGGGTTTATTAAGCTGTTGCATTTGGCGTACAATCAGAATAAGTAATCGCGAAAGCGAATGCATATTCCAGAGCGATACCAATTGGAAAAAAAGACAGGAATAGTGTGTTAAATTTAAACTTTAAACATAAATAAAGTCGAAACCGGGTTGTGAATGATAAAAGTGCAGCATATTTTCGATATCGCTACTCTGGAGAGAAAAAGAGAGAGGATTGCCTTTAGGAAAACAAGTATCATTATAGAAGCACAACTCGGTGGAGGGACAGAAGACGATTTTTGTTTTTAGGAGGAAAAAAAAGAGTATTATGACGGCGAGTGGCTCCCCCGGTTTACGATACAATATTTTAGTTGAGTAAGACAGCGGACGTGCTGATACCTTGATCTCCGGCATTTACGGGAAAACGTTCGAGTCTCTTCTAATCCCGGCTTGGATACGCTTCTACTTCTTCTTTACTCCTCCGTTGTTAAACTCTCCTATCTGTGAAGGCGTGTGCTTTTTAATTGGAAGAGGGGAAAAGTTTTCACAATGTTATGCCGTGTTTCATCCGTACCGACTCAATTCGAATTAGTCTTATAATATTTTTTTCCTTTCTTTCTTTCCATTGTGATGTTGAAGAAGTTTCGTGATTAAGAATGAAAATATAGAATGTCGAAGATATTAAGCGGATTTATTTTGCAGATCAAAGCTTTGTTTAATTTATTTATACAAATGAAATTTATTAAAAACTAGCACATTTGGTGCATGCGCCGGCTTTCTCAAATACCGTGCGATATAAATTAGAGGCTCGGCATTTTTTTTTTTTTCGTGCGTTTGCCCAGAATGCAGATTAAATTATGCTTTAAATCAGTGGTCTCCAAACTACGGCCCGCGGGCCAAATCCGGCCCGCGACTTGCATGAATCCGGCCCGCGATTGTTTGTAATTTTTTTTGTAAATGTCATATTTTGAAATATTGTAACAATTGTTCCTTAAATTTTTCATAATTTTATAAAATTAATCGGAACTTGGCCGACTTTATTATGTAGAATTGTATTTGTGGCCCGCGAAGAAGATAGTTTGGAGACCCAGGCTTTAAATGATTAAATGATTTTCTTGATGCAAGAAAAAAAGACATTTTTTTTTCGAATTAAACAAATATTTATATTTAAACGTGAAGAGGAATAGTTGCGATTAAACATGAAATAGGACATCCTGCAAATGGGCACCACAAAATCAAATTACAAATGAAATTTATTTAAAACTTGAACATTTGGTGCATGCGCCGGGTTTCTCAAATACCGTGCGATATAAATTAGAGTACTCAGCATTTTTTTTTTGTGCAGTTGCCCAGAATGCAGATTAAATGATGCTTTAAATGATTGAATGATTTTCTTGATGCAAGAAAAACACATATTTTTTTTCGAATTAAACAAATATTTATATTTGAACGTGAAGAGGAATACTTGCGATTAAACATGAAATAGGACATCCGGCAAATGGCCATCACGAAATCTCTGGCACAGCGTCATTCTTTTCTTGAAATTTTGGATAACGTTTTTGCATAACTGTGGCTCTATTTGACCAATAACGCGCCGTATCTTTTATTTAAGGTGATCAACTGTTTGAGGCGTGTTGGCATACATACACCTTTTCCTTCACGTAGCTCCAAAGATTTGTAATGGTCTGCTGACATACAGACTTGGTGTGCTCAGATTTTTACCTTTCGTTGTTTATCTGAGGACCGGTGGATCATCGCCATATCTGCGAACCACTGCCCGTCGGAGACCAAATCACGTGTGGACCGGAGGGGCGAGTAGGCACTCCTACGCTTTTCAAGGCGCACCCCCGACTCCTCATTTAGCGGCGACAAGCACCAGGGCCGAGTCAACCCCGCCGTGTGTAAGTTATCCAAGATAGGGACACAGAGGTTACCTCAGGAAGATCTACAGCTCCGACTTGGACAATCGTCCCTGTCAAACATCCATCGTCCGAAGACTCAGGTCTGCCCCAAACGCCTCCTGTTAAGGTACTATGCTGGACCTCCTCTGTTGACATGCACTCGATTTTTTACATGACCCCACATGAAACAATTAAGTGAGATCAAATCAGGAGACCTAGCTGGTCATTAAATAGCGCCTCTTTGTCCTATCCATCTACCGGGAAATGTTTCATTTAAATATTCGCTCACTTGACGACCAAAATGCGTCGGTACTCCGTCTTGTTGAAATCATATGATTACTGCTTCATCCAAATATTCGCTCACTTGACGACTAAAATGCGCCGGTGCTCCGTCTTGTTAAAATCATATGGTTACTGCTGCTATAATTCGATTGATGTGGTTTGGAAATATTTACCTAAGTCGTGGAACAATATGTTCCTGTATGTTGGCATACATACACCTTTTCCTTTACGTAGCTCCAAAGAAAGAAGTCTATCGGCAGTAAATCGGTCGTTCTTGGTGGCCAATTTTGATTGCCAAACCGAGAGATGACACGGTCTGAAAACTAGGCCCGCAGTAACACGATTGTTTTGCGTGCTGTATGGCATCTGGCATTGTCTTGTTGGAAAAACATATCCTCCGCATCAATTCGATACAATTCGGGATCACACAAACTCGGTTAAAATATGGCACCTTATTGGCTAAATAGAGCCACAAATATGTAAAAACTATGCAAAATATTACAAATAGAGATTTTGTGGTGGCCATCTGCCGGATGTCCTATTCCATGTTTAATCGCAACTATTATTACTTCACGTTGAAATATATATATTTGCTTAATTCGAAAAAAAATTGTTTTTCTCGAAAATCAAATCCGGCGCTCTTGTTGAGACACCCTTTACAATTAAAATAAAGGACCATTGTCAACATTATAATTTGCATTAGAGCCCTGCACGGGCCGATTTTTTTTAGCCCGTCCCGCTAGAAAACTTTGAAAGGCTGGTACTTCCCGGCCCGGTCATGAAATAATTGACTTAAGCCTGCCCCGGGTAAATAATAGAACAGGCACGGCCCGAACTGGCCCGGTCAATATTTTAATCTGAATAATTCAAAATTTTTACATAGTTTTAAAACACTAGTTTATAAAACCAACTCCACATACTCTAACCACCTCATAAAAGAAAAACACCACTTCGATGAAAACTTCATAGTCCTACATCAAGAAAGAAAAGGCCGGAAACTCAACATTATAGAGTCCATTTAAATTAATAAAAGAAAATACACGTGACATCTTCTCAACAACCAAACGGACTTAACAAATTCGCCCCTCTTAAATTTTATGTTTTTTCAAAAAATCCACCCCCCATAAACATTGGATATATACCTGACCTGACAAATTTTATTTATCATTTCTTCGCCTGAAGAAGCCACAGTGTGGCGAAACAATTGTAGCAAAGGCACAATATATATTTGAAAGTATTCAAATTGTTTTATTTATATAAAAAAAAGAGACTAGTTTATAAAGATTTATCACACTTGTAGATATATATTTACCTACGCCTTATCTAGTAATCGCATCATATCACACTGTCATCTTGACGCGTATGATTGGACATTACCTACACATGTACGTAATAGGTTTGACAAGTACATTACGTGCTGACAGCTGATTGCTTACCGCACAACCAAATGACATTTCTTTGATGTATTGTAACATTTCATTTTAAAAAGAGCGCATATTTGGTTGCAGACGCTAAATGTCTGCAATTGAGAATATTGTTTTTAGAGTTTTTTTTTGGGTTTGGCGGTCTGCCAGGTGTCGAGTCAGTTTCGTTAGGGTAGAGCGAGAGGGCGTACGCTAGTGCAGTTTTCAAGTAATAGTTGTGATATTTTATTACCGTTTCGCGAGGTTTCTCTTCGACAGAGGTGAGATGGTTAGATTCAAGTGATTTTTGATCCTAATACCTCCGAATTATTCAGGAACCTCCAGTTTTGGGTCTCAAGATAAATCGTTTTTATTTGGGGCTCCATTTTAACACCGGTCGCCGTGTTGCCAGAACAGGTGTTGCCGTGGTGCTACAATTTAACACCAGGTGCGGTGTTGTCAATTCCTCGACCTTGCTGCGTTCCTGCGTTGCCGATTTCAAAATAACAACAGTTGCGTGTACCTATGGACCTTTTTTGAGCTCTGTGGTCATATTGGGGAGGATTGTTACCTGTGGAGGAGGATTCCTGATTGGGAGTAGAGGAGCATCGGAAGAGAAATTAAGATAAGTGCTAATTTAAATCGAGTTTCCTGACAATTACTGTGTGCGGCGTGAATCGCGTAAGTGACTTTTGTAAAATACGCGTTACTGCAGAAAGAAAAAAAAAGGACAATTTTAGATATATACCGCCCTAGACCGGTGAAGCTCTAGGTGGCGCCCAACTTGTTTTGTTTTTTTAGTTATTTAGTATTATTTACTAACATTAGATAAGTAGGCATTTTTTTGTTTGTTTGTTAAACCGAACGAAACTTTAATATACTTTCCACTTTTGTTTTGAATAAAATTTTTGTTGGTTCTATAAAAAAATAAAAGAAAACTATTATTCACGATAATCCCATACCCACGCCCGCTCCGCAATTTAATGAGCAGCCGGAGGTCACAGTATAGGGATTTTTTCTTTAAAGTATACGTATTTCAAATTCAACTTATTGTCTTTAGATCTTTAGTTAATCGTTGTTTTTGTTTAAGAGTTCAATTTGAAGCGTTAAACGAGTGTTTTCCACTCCCAGACTAAGCATGAAGTAAAATTTCGAGTTTAGAAAAGCCCTGTGAAAATTTGTCGAGGGTCGCGCAGCGACCCGAGACAAATTTTCTGGGCTTTTCTAAACTCGAAATTTTACTTCATGCGCCACGCGTATAAATTACTAAAATATTGTGAAATCTATGTAAATTCTAACTTTACTTGAAATCTATGATTTATATAACTAAACTAAATGTACAAGCACCCATTAACTTGCAAGTATAGGCAAACAAATTTACAAGCACGTGTTGACACTAGAAATAGAGGCAAACAAATTTAATAATAATAATAATAATAATATTCTTTATTCCAATATAAATGAGCTAATACAATATGTACAAATATTGACAGACACTTAATATTAGAAAATCGTCGAAGATGTGTGTGACTAATAACTAGTTAATCTTATAAGTCAAATATTCTTCAATGCTATATGGTTCTATTTGACATAGTAAATTATAAACATACTTTTTATATTTTACAAAATTATTTTCCGTTTTTATAAAAATAGGAAGTTTATTGTATAGGCGTAGACACGAATAATGCACTCCTTTCTCAGTAATGGAAAATTTGTGTATTTACAAGCACGTGTTGAAACTAGAAATAGAGGCAAACAAATTTGCAAGCATTAATGACTAAAACGTATAGCTATAAGAAATATCACTTTAATTAAGTGGTCTGAACATAAAAATACTTCTCAGTTATTAACTAATGTGGATTAAAACGCAGTGACGCTTACAATAATAATAATTAAATTTACAAGCACTTATTGACATTGCAAATATAGGCAATTGAATTTACAAGAATGTATTGACCTTAGAAATACAGGCAACTAAATTTACAAACCCCTAGTGACGTTAAAAGTAAATGGAACGAAATTTACAAGCATTAGAAATACAGGTAACCATATTTACAAACACTTATCAATATTACCAGTTTACACAACCAAATTTTCAAACAAGTATCGAGAATGCATAAACAGGCAATCTAACTTACAAGCATTAATTCACAATAGAAATATAGGCACACAGAATTACAAGCACGTATTCTCATTACAAGTAGAGGCAACCAAATGTACAAGCGAAGTGATAAATGAGAAAGTTATTCAAGAAATACAAATGTTCAGGCTTTTCTAAACTCGAAACATTTACTTCATGCTTAAGCAAGAAGCAAAAAACACTCGCTTAAATAATATGCAGTGCGATCATTTAAAACATGATTTAGAGTAGGCTTTGAATTTTAATTAGATTGGTACTACTGCCTGTTGACACATAGTTTACCATAACCTCAAATTTATTCCATCATTCAATTAGCATTCTGGGCAACCGCACAAAAAAATGCCGCCTACTCTTAATCATAGTATAGTTTAAACCAGTGGTCTCTAAACTACGGCCCGCGGGCCAAATCCGGCTCGCGACTTGCATGAATCCGGCCCGCGATTGTTTGTATTTTTTTTGTAAATGTCATATTTTGAAATATTGTAACAATTGTTCCTTAAATTTTTCATAATTTTATAAAATTAATCGAATCTTGGCCGACTTTTATTATGTAGAATTGTATTTGTAGCCCGCGAAGAAGATAGTTTGGAGACCCAGGGCTTAAACGATCGCACGATACATCAATTATATAAAAAATTACAATGTGTACAAATGTAAATCTCAATAATAGAATTTTGATTATAACTCTTGGTTTGTTTCACTGATTTTTATTTTTACTCCAACTAGTTTCGACCGTAGGTCATTCTCAAGGAGATATGTACAAAATTTAAAAGTGTACCGATATTTATACAAATATTACAGCTAATTTCAGGTATTAAGAGCCGGGAAGTGACCAATGTCTTCGATGTAATTAAGCGTGGTTTTTCCACTTTTTATAGATCTGTTTATAATATATAAAATTACGAAAAAACTATTCGTAAAAATGCATACAATGTCTTAATTAATAAGACAACTTAAGACGATACATATCTATTGAAACAACTACTTCCCGTGCAAATACATATTATATTGAATTATACAATGAAATATTTAAAATCTTATTTAATTTGATTTGTTACAACGCTCTATTAAATTATATGTAACGTTTAGGTCAAATTCTCTTCAAACCAACTAACAAATACACATTTAAAGTGAAACGGGAATTAATTAAGGACTTGGATTGAAACTAATGTCTTAGGCCATCTATAGACGCGTTTCGAGATTTATCTCTCTTCAGTATAGCTGTGCTTATGACGTTTTTAAAAAAAAATTAGGAATAAAATTAAAATAGACTTACTTGGAAAAAGTGTTGTGTGTGTGGAATGAACAGGTACACAGAAATGGAATGAGTGAAAAATATGGTTGGTGTTTATAGGCTCTGTTTATTTGTAGTCCCTCTTGGAGATTTAAGTCACGTCCCTTATTACCTGAATACAAAATTTTTAAATTATTATTATAAAAAAAATGATTATGTTGAATGCAATGTTGTAAAAATCCAGTGGAGAATTTATTATTTACTATTGCTTTTTTTATGTTCACTTAACCTAATTTTAAAAGTTCTTCCTGTTTGTCCTATATACACACCATCGCAATCTCCACACTTGATTTCGCAAAATTTGCAATTTCAATTAATTTTTATTTTAAATAATTACTGCTAATTTACTTTTACACGTGATTTAAAATTTCGTTTATTAATATTAATTATTATAGAGCATTCAAATTATTTATTCACAACACTCTACATTTGGAGAAAAAAATAAAAATACTTGGACACGCTTTCGATATTAAAAGCCAGTGTAAAATTGCCATTTTGCGAGTTGTACGTACAGGCGGCGGTTCGTGGTGCTAAATTGAATAATTGTCTGTTTCAATTTAGCAATGCATTTTCCTCATAGTGTGTTTCGCCATATTTCCCCAAGAATTGTGTCAGAACGAATTGAGATGGATGAGCGCCGCATCGATTTTTAACACTGTTTTCTACCTCAACCCGAGAAAAAAAAACGACAGTGTACTAAATAAATTTTCCCTTGTATGGAATATATATGAATATGCCTGTACACACTTTATATGTTTCGTGTAGGTAATATTATAACAACTTTATGGTTATTGTTGGAAATACCTTGAGAGTATTCATTAATCCACAATATTTTTTTATATAGTAAAAAAATATGTTATGTCCATTTTATTAAACATAAAGAAAATTTATGTGTGTGAAGCTGGCAATATTTACAGCAATAACCCGGCGCATCCACCATCCACCCAAAAAATATTATTAAATCAAAAATAATTATTTTAACATATTTCTCGACTATAATCTTCAATTTATTTTTTTACGTATCGTTTCTAATATCGTTGCTGTAAATAATACACAAATACAATTTCAAATTAATTGAAATTATTAGGAACAACTGGTCATCCGTGTCAGGAAATTAATTATTTAAACATATTTCCAGTCACCCGACATGCATTTTTTCTGTACTTTTAAGTAACTAATAGTGCTATTGTTAGAATACAATAACAATTTTTACTATAGGGAATGTATCTTCCGATGATTTTTGAACATTAGTGAATGCATTGGGAAGTCAGTCATTCGCGATGAGAAATAAATTGTTTAAACATATTTCAAGGTGGCCGACATAGATTTTGTTTATTGTTTTAAGCAACAATAGTGTTATTGTTTAAATACAATAACAATTTTCAATATGAGGAATGTATCTTTCGTCGATTTTTAAACATTAGTGAATGCATTGCGAAGTCAGTCATTCGCGATGAGAAATAAATTGTTTAAACATATTTCAAGGTGGCCGACATAAATTTTGTTTATTATTTTGAGTAACGAATAGTGTTATTGTTTAAATACAATAACAATTTTCAATATGGGGAATGTATCTTTCGTCGATTTTTAAACATTAGATAATGCATTGGGAAGTCAGTCATTCGCGATGAGAAATAAATTGTTTAAACATATTTCAAGGTGGCCGACATAAATTTTGTTTATTATTTTGAGTAACTAATAGTGTTATTGTTGAAATACAATAACAATTTTCAATATGGGGAATGTATTTTTCGTCGATTCTTAAACATTAGTGAATGCATTGGGAAGTCAGTCATTCGCGATGAGAAATAAATTGTTTAAACATATTTCGAGGTGGCCGACATAGATTTTGTTTATTGTTTTGAGTAACTAATAGTGTTATTGTTTAAATACAATAACAATTTTCAATATGGGGAATGTATCTTTCGTCGATTATTAAACATTAGTGAATGCATTGCGAAGTCAGTCATTCGCGATGAGAAATAAATTGTTTAAACATATTTCAAGGTGGCCGACATAAATTTTGTTTATTATTTTGAGTAACGAATAGTGTTATTGTTTAAATACAATAACAATTTTCAATATGGGGAATGTATCTTTCGTCGATTTTTAAACATTAGATAATGCATTGGGAAGTCAGTCATTCGCGATGAGAAATAAATTGTTTAAACATATTTCAAGGTGGCCGACATAAATTTTGTTTATTATTTTGAGTGTGTAAAAGTGTTATTGTTGAAATACAATAACAATTTTCAATATGTTGAAAGTATCTTTCGTCGATTTTTAAACATTAGTGAATGCATTGGGAAGTCAGTCATTCGCGATGAGAAATAAATTGTTTAAACAAATTTCAAGGTGGGCGACATAAATTTTGTTTATTATTTTGAGTAACTAATAGTGTTATTGTTGAAATACAATAACAATTTTCAATATGGGGAATGTATCTTTCGTCGATTTTTAAACATTAGTGAATGCATTGGGAAGTCAGTCATTCGCGATGAGAAATAAATTGTTTAAACATATTTCAAGGTGGCCGACATAAATTTTGTTTATTATTTTGAGTAACTAATAGTGTTATTGTTGAAATACAATACCAATTTTCAAGGTCGGCCACCTTGAAATATGTTTAAACAATTTATTTCTCATCGCGAATGACTGACTTCCCAATGCATTCACTAATGTTTAAAAATCGACGAAAGATACATTCCCCATATTGAAAATTGTTATTGTACTTAAACAATAACACTATTAGTTACTAAAAATAATAAACAAAATTTATGTCGGCCACCTTGAAATATGTTTAAACAATTTATTTCTCATCGCGAATGACTGACTTCCCAATGCATTCACTAATGTTTAAACATCGACGAAAGATACATTCCCCATATTGAAAATTTTTATTGTATTTAAACAATAACACTATTAGTTACTGAAAATAATAAACAAAATTTATGTCGGCCACCTTGAAATATGTTTAAACAATTCATTTCTCATCGCGAATGACTGACTTACCAATGCATTCACTAATGTTTAAACATCGACGAAAGATACATTCCCCATATTGAAAATTATTATTGTATTTAAACAATAACACTATTAGTTACTCAAAATAATAAACAAAATTTATGTCGGCTACCTTGAAATATGTTTAAACAATTTATTTCTCATCGCGAATGACTGACTTCCCAATGCATTCACTAATGTTTAAAAATCGACGAAAGATACATTCCCCATATTAAAAATTGTTATTGTATTTAAACAATATCACTATTAGTTACTCAAAATAATAAACAAAATTTATGTCGGCCACCTTGAAATATGTTTAAACAATTTATTTCTCATCGCGAATGACTGACTTCCCAATGCATTCACTTATATTTAAAAATCGACGAAAGATACATTCCCCATATTGAAAATTGTTATTGCATTTCAACAATAACACTATAAGTTACTCAAAATAATAAACAAAATTTATGTCGGCCACCTTGAAATATGTTTAAACAATTTATTTCTCATCGCGAATGACTGACTTCCCAATGCATTCACTAATGTTTAAAAATCGGCGAAAGATACATTCCCTATATTGAAAATTGTTATTGTATTTCAACAATAACACTATTAGTAACTCAAAATAATAAACAAAATTTATGTCGGCCACCTTGAAATATGTTTAAACAATTGATTTCTCATCGCGAATGACTGACTTCCCAATGCATTCACTAATGTTTAAAAATCGACGAAAGATACATTCCCCATATTGAAAATTGTTATTGTATTTCAACAATAACACTATTAGTTACTCAAAATTATAAACATAATTTATGTCGGCCACCTTGAAATATGTTTAAACAATTTATTTCTCATCGCGAATGACTGACTTCCCAATGCATTCACTAATGTTTAAAAATCGACGAAAGATACATTCCCCATATTGAAAATTGTTATTGTATTTTAACAATAACACTATTAGTTACTCAAAATAATAAACAAAATTTATGTCGGCCACCTTGAAATATGTTTAAACAATTTATTTCTCATCGCGAATGACTGACTTCCCAATGCAGTCACTAATGTTTAAAAATCGACGAAAGATACATTCCCCATATTGAAAATTGTTATTGTATTTTAACAATAACACTATTAGTTACTCAAAATAATAAACAAAATTTATGTCGGCCACCTTGAAATATGTTTAAACAATTTATTTCTCATCGCGAATGACTGACTTCCCAATGCATTCACTAATGTTTAAAAATCGACGAAAGATACATTCCCCATATTGAAAATTGTTATTGTATTTCAACAATAACACTATTAGAGACTCAAAATAATAAACAAAATTTATGTCGGCCACCTTGAAATATGTTTAAACAATTAATTACTCATCGTGAATGGCTGACTTCCCAATGCATTCACTAACCTTTATAAATCGACGAAAGATACATTCTTCATATTGAAAATTGTTATTGTATTTTTACAATAACACTTTTAGTTACTTAAAACAATAAACAAAATTTATGTCGGCCGCCTTAAAATATGTTTAAACAATTAATGTCTCATAGCGTATTTCTGACTTCCCAATCCATTCACTAATGTTCAAAAATCGTCAAAAGATACATTCCTCATATTGAAAATTGTTAATATATTTTAACAATAACACAATTAGTTACTCAAAACAATAAACAAAACCTTTGTCGGCCAACTTGAAATATGTTTAAACAATTAATTTCTCATCGCGGAATGAATGACTTTCCAATGAATTCACTAATGTTCAAAAATCATCGGAAGATACATTCCCTATAGTAAAAATTGTTATTGTATTCTAACAATAGCACTATTAGTTACTTAAAACTACAGAAAAAATGCATGTCGGGTGACTGGAAATATGTTTAAATAATTAATTTCCTAACACGGATGACCAATTGTTCGTAATAATTTCAATTAATTTGAAATTGTATTTGTGTATTATTTACAGCAACGATATTAGAAACGATACGTAAAAACAAAAATTGAAGATTATAGTCGAGAAATATGTTAAAATAATTATTTTTGATTTAATAATATTTTTTGGGTGGATGGTGGATGCGCCGGGTTATTGCTGTAAATATTGCCAGCTTCACACACATAGAAAATTTACAATAAGGAAAAATTGTGTTTATCAATAATTTGCTGAATATTTATAAAATATAGAAACGAATTAAAATCAATATCGACTTTCTGCAAACATTGTAGTCTCATTAAAAACTATTATTCAACTTATATCAATAAATCTTAGAGAATATTTGAAGGTTTTAACGAGAATTATGGCAAGCAACATTATTGATCTGACACATTAAATCGGAAAACTAAATTATCATTTAAACGACTGCGCACGATCATGCAATTGTTAATTATCTCTATAAATTTTGAAGTGGGATCATGATGGGTTTATATTGAAAAAAAAAAAATTCGTTGAGTTTGATTAGATTAGATGTAAGATGATAATAAATGGTTTTCCAATAAGAGGTTTCATTTTGAATAGCCCGCTATCTGAGCAGCTGTCCCTTTTGCAGCTGTCATCTTTTGACACTTGACAAGTAAAAACTATGCCATTAGTAAAAATGCAACGATACACGCTTCAACAACGCATTGAAATTATTGAAATTAACTACAGAAATGGTGAAAATTTTGCAGTCACAGTTCGCCAAGCTAAAGCACTTTTAGGTCGTCGTGAAGCACCTTCTCGGCCATCAATAGTAAAACTGGTTACAAAATTTGAGCTGTTGGGACAACTTAGTGATGTGAAGAATCGAAACCGTGTGCGTCGCTTAAGAACAATTGAGAATATTGCTGCTGTAGCCAATAGTGTTAACGAAAACCCAGGTTTGTCGATTCCTCTTCGATTTTTGGAATTAGACATTCCAAAAACGACATCACACCGTATTTTGCATAAAGACTTAGGTTTGAAGGCTTTTAAAGTTCAGTTAACACAAGAACTCAAGCCGATCGATCACTAGCAACGTCGTATCTTTGCTGATTGGGTCCTTGAAATGCATCAAAATGATCCGGATTTTCATCGAAAAATCATCTTCAGTGATGAGGCCCATTTTCACCTGAGAGGCTACGTAAATAAGCAGAATTGCCGTATTTGGGGCATCCAAGAATGCTTATTGAAAAGCCCTTCCATTCTCAACGTGTCACTGTTTGGTGCGGTTTTTGGGTTGGCGCACCATGGCGGTGTGATTGACCGATTAGAAGTTGGCCATAGATTTCCAGCCACGAATCCGGCGCATCCACCATTTATAAAACTATAATTTTATTAACGTATTACAACGAATACAATAAAATTTCATAGAAACAATTGATAATTTAATTAAACGTAATGCTGAGATAGCTCTTACAACTTTTAAAAGTTATGATTTAGCATCTGGCATTAAAATTTGTATCTGTGATAAAAGAGGACATTTCAAACATTTTAAAAATGCTACTTGGGGAAGTTTAGAAACGATTTTAATAGCCACAAATGACCTCAGTAGTGTTATTACCAATATAAAACAATAATTAGAGGACCATCTTTCTTCAATTTTTTTTAACATGTTTTTCTAAAACGCCCACCTGAAGACAAGGCTTCAAGGGTTATTTTTCGAAAAATAAAAAGTTGGTGTTTGGGGCCTTTTAGAAATGATTTTGTTGGCCACAAATGTTCTCCATAGTATAAGTAACCATATTAAATAACAATTGGAGGACCATCTTTCTTCATTTTTTTTAAACATTTCTTTTCCAAACCGCTCATCCATGTCTTCAGGTGAGCGGTTTGGAAAAAAATTGTTTAAAAAAAATTGAAGAAAGATGGTCCTCTAATTGTTGTTTAATATGTTTATTATTACTATTGACAACATTTGTGGCCAACAAAATCATTTCTAAAAGGCCCCAAACACCAACTTTTTATTTTTCGAAAAATAAGCCATGTCTTTAGATGAGCGGTTTGGAAAAAAATAGTTTAAAAAAAATTGAAGAAAGATGGTCCTCCAATTGTTGCTTAATATGGTTACTTATACTATGGAGAACATTTGTGGCCAACAAAATCATATCTAAAAGACCCCAAACACCAACTTTTTATTTTTCGAAAAATAAGTCATGTCTTTAGATGAGCGGTTTGGAAAAAAATAGTTTAAAAAAAATGAAGAAAGATGGTCCTCTAATTGTTGTTTAATATAGTTTCTAATACTATGGAGAACATTTGTAGCCAACAAAATCATTTCTAAAAGGCCCCAAACACCAACTTTTAATTTTTCTAAAAATAAGCCATGTCTTCAGGTGAGCGCTTTGTAAAAAAATTGTTTAAAAAAAATTGAAGAAAGATGGTCCTCCAATTGTTGTTTGATATGGTAACTTATACTATGGAGAACATTTGTGGCCAACAAAATCATTTCTAAAAGGCCCCAAACACCAACTTTTTATTTTTCGAAAAATTAGCCATGTCATCAGGTGAGCGGTATGGAAAAAAAATGTTTAAAAAGAAATTAAGAAAGATGGTCCTCTAATTGTTATTTAATATTGTTACTAATACTATAGAGAACATTTGTGGCCAACAAAATCATTTCTAAAAGACCCCAAATACCAACTTTTTATTTTTCGAAAAATGAGCCATGTCTTCAGGTGAGCGGTTTGGAAAAAAATTGTTTAAAAAAAAATTAAAGAAAGATGGTCCTCCAATTGTTGTTTAATATGGTTACTAATACTATGGAGAACATTTGTGGCCAATAAAATCATTTCTAAAAGGCCCCAAACACCAACTTTTTATTTTTCGAAAAATAACCCTTGAAGCCTTGTCTTCAGGTGGGCGTTTTAGAAAAACATGTTAAAAAAAATTGAAGAAAGATGGTCCTCCAATTATTGTTTTATATTGGTAATAACACTACTGAGGACATTTGTGGCTATTAAAATCGTTTCTAAACCTCCCCAAATAGCATTTTTAATATGTTTGAAATGTCCTCTTTTATCACAGATACATATTTTAATGCCAGATGGTAAATCATAACTTTTAAAAGTTGTAAGAGCTATCTCAGCATTACATTTAATTAAATTATTAATTGTTTCTATGAAATTTTATTGTATTCGTTGTAATACGTTGGTAAAATTATAGTTTTATAAATGGTGGAGGCGCCGGATTCGTGGCTGGAAATCTATGGCCAACTTCTCATCGGTGTGTGATTGGACCTTACTTATTCGCAAATGAGGCTGATGCAACTGTTACGGTGAATGGATTGCGCTATCGAGCTATGATTAATGATTTTTTATGGCCGGAATTAGAAGATATTGATGTGGACGACGTTTGTTTTCAACAAGACGGCGCTACGTGCCACACAAGCAACGAAACAATCGCGATTTTGCAAGAAAAGTTTCCTGGCCGTGTTATTTCGCGAAGAGGTGATCACAATTGGCCCCCGAAATCTTGTGACTTGACATCTTTAAACTTTTTTCTTTGGGACCATATAAAAGATATGGTCTATGTCAATGCTCCACAATCGATTAAAGACCTTAAAGATGGAATTCGTGAAGTTATCGAGGACATACAGCCGCACAATGAAATAAATATCCATTGATTTCTCTGAAAGTATACTTGTTTTTTTTTAAATATCAAAATAAAACCTCTTATTGGAAAACCCTTTACATACATTATATACAGAGCATTTTTCTTTTGAGTAAACATATTCCTATAATTACAGCGTTTTTTAAATTTGCGGAAATTCGTTGTTTAAAAGCGGTTAATTTGAGGCTTTTAACGAGTGTTTTCCACTCCCAGACTAAGCATGAAGTAAAATTTCGAGTTTAGAAAAGCCTAAGAATTTGGATTGGCTGCGTAGCGAAGCGGAGCGGCCAATCCAAATTAGGCTTTTCTAAACTCGAAATTTTACTTCATGCGCCACGCTTAAAAACACTGATTTACAGTGAAGTTCAACAAATACACATACAACAACGATTATAGGCAACCCAAAATGCGTTAGAGTTATTAGGTTGCCTATAATCACTGTATTAAACAATTGTTTCAGCGCAGAATTCGACTTACGTTTTATTCACATCTACATATTAGATTGCTGAAGCCGTATATTTTAAACTTTACGATATTTCAGTGTTTTATACGCGTGGCGCATAAAGTAAAATTTCGAGTTTAGAAAAGCCTAATTTGGATTGGCCGCTCCGCTTCGCTACGCGGCCAATCCAAATTTTTAGGCTTTTCTAAACTCGAAATTTTACTTCATGCTTAGTCTGGGAGTGGAAAACCCTCGTTTTTTTTGGAAAACGCGAACGGTACACACCGTTCGCGTTTTTTAATAATTATTAAAGTAATATGTGTACAATGGATATGTATCGTCTTAAGTTGTCTTGTTAATTAAGACATTGTTTGCATTTTCACGAATAACATTTTCGTAATTTTATATATTATATGTGTACAATTTGAATTTTTGAAACAAGTCTTGTTAAATATTAAAGGAATCAAATTTACTTGTTTGCGGTTGTTTGTTGTTTCTGCTGGCAGAAGAGGAGCGGGTCTGGGCTGGGGTAACGTCTGGCGCAACAAATTTGCATCTGCTAATACGAGATTTGTCGCGGAATACGATGAAATAGAGCTGGATTATAGTTGCTAATTGGATTATAAGAAATTACAAAGTTATCCATTGTAATTAGATCATGGTTAATTTATGAAAATGACAATTTGCGTCTTGTCAGCGTTCGGATCGCGTTTATGTAAAACGTTTAACATACAGGGATATTTTTCTTTTAAGTTTAAAACACTCGTTAGAAAATTCAAATTGAACTTTTCGAAACTCAATGCCTGAAAATGTACACAACATACACATATATCTGATGTATGTGTATGTTCTGTACATTTTCAGGTATTGGATTTTGCAAAAGTTCAATTTGAATTATCTAACGAGTGTTTTCACTCCCTGATTAACTATGAAGTAAAATTTCGAGCTTAGAAAAGCCTGAAAATTTGATTTGGTCGCTCTAATAACAATTTGAAGTTATGTTTTATAGTAAACATAGAATGTTTTAATAAAACAGCCAATTATCGCCATACAATCATTAGTCGGTTGCCAAAAAATCACCAAATTGTTATTTAAAATATCTTCGATAAATAACCTTATCAAATCGCCACATCTGGCAATACTGGTAATGAGACAAATATGAAAACATATTTTTAAAAGAAATAGTCACAAGTGCAATTTTAAATTTTATCATTTTCACATTCTTTTGAGAAGAAGCAGAAGTTTCTTTTATGAATGAATGTTCTGATATTGATTTGATAGGTACTATCGGTGGACATAAAATGTTGGGACAAATCGAAAATTGTATAATGTCAAATATAACCAAATTTATACCGGTTTAATTGGGTTTTTTTAAGATAGGTTATAATATCGTGTGACGATAAACATACAGAGACATGCTGAATATTTTCATAACGAGAATTTTTCTTTTAAGTATCCATATGCATACGTTGCACATTTTTCGACGCTCGGTTTATTCAAAGAATAAAATTTGAAACTTTAAGCGAGTGTTTTCCACTCCTAGACTAAGCATGAAGTAAAATTTCGAGTTTAGAAAAGCCTGAAAATTTGGTTTGGTCGCGTAGCGCGAAGCGCGGAGCGGCCAAACCAAATTTTCAGGCTTTTCTAAACTCGAAATTTTACTTCATGCGCCACCGGTACAAAACAGTGACATATTGCAAAGTTTAAAACACACCGCTAAACTTTACATTGAATCAGTGTTTTGAACCGGTGGCGCATGAAGTAAAATTTCGAGTTTAGAAAAGCCTGAAAATTTGGTTTGGCCGCTCCGCGCTTCGCGCTACGCGACCAAACCAAATTTTCAGGCTTTTCTAAACTCGAAATTTTACTTCATGCTCAGCCTGGGAGTGGAAAACACTCGCTTAGAGCCTCAAATTGAATTCTTTTAATAAACCTAGCATCGGAAAATATGCAACGTATGCATATGGATACTTCAAAGAAAAATTCTCGTTATGAAAATGTTCGGTGTTATATAAAACTCTCTGTATATAAATGAGAGGTCTAAAGTTTGACACACACTAAACAACTTTTACGGGTCCCAACATTTTGTTTCCACCGATGATACATAATTATAGATATCCTCAGGGGTGGAATGACGGAGTAAATCCGGACGATTGATTCATGGGGAAATCGAACTGACAACCGTACGTACGTACACACACACACATAAACGCATAGGATTGGTCTGTCACAAACACCTGGGGGGCTTCCCCGCATGAACAGCAGAGCCATCCAGCGTGCCTTCCGGTTATCATGGATTATCAACACACATTTAACAAGCTTTGTCTCCTCTCCCGTTTCGCTATCTGTGTATCCATTTCTGCGCGCTTGTTCGCCGTAACGAACGGGACGTGTTTACCGAAGGCGAATCGCAAATAATATCAGTAAATAATCCGACAATATTTCATGTCTAACATCGTCAAATAATGATTCAAGAACATCATATCCAATTACAGGTTATCCTAGGAATTAATATATAAAAGATGTCATTCAAGAATGTTATATAGAAATACACGTTTACCTAGGAATTAATATTCCTGGATGTGGAGGAGGAAGAGACGGTACTCCACTATCTGGGACAATGCCCTGCTCTTGAAAGGAGAAGAATCAAGTACCTTGGTATGCATTACGCGAATGGACTAGTGGACCTCGCACCTCTAGATGTGAGAAATCTGATCGGGTTCATTAGGTGCTCGGAATGGTTTGTATAGGTGGAGGGGGAGGGGATATCTGACTCCTTTTTACCCTTATGGTATCACACAGCAGATTTACTTAGAGAATCGAAAATGACTAATGAACAACGCAACATTGAACTCTACTAATATTAATTCCTAGGTTAGGTTAGGTTTCATTGGCAGCAGTTTGACCACTCACTTAGGCCTAAAGGGCCCCTGCCTAAGTGAGTGGTCAAACTGCTGCCAATGAAACCTAACCTAACCTAGGAATTAATATTAGTAGAGTTCAATGTTGCGTTGTTCATTAGTCATTTTCGATTCTCTAAGTAAATCTGCTACTAAAGATAAATGAACTGCTCTTCACATATTGGAAATTTTAAAAACTATCGCATTAATATTAGTATACACCATAATTATTTGTAGGGGTGGTCTCTTAGCCTGTACCACCGCAACCTTTGCAGATCTATTGTAGATAGTCTACACCATACCATTCAAGAATATCATATCAGATTTTATGTTTTCTTAGCAATTAATGTTAGTAAGAAAAAAAGAAAACAAGAGGAAGATTAATTGTCGGATTTACTTATATACGAAATTTATGTATAGTCACGCCTTTAATCGGCGCCTCGTGTTTACTGTTAAACTTCATCGCCCTCTTACGGAATGATTGTTCCAATATCACGCCCTCTAATTGACTAACGAGACGTTGATTTTAATTAAAAACGCCCAAGAATGAAATTGAACCAATCCTTTAAAAACGCATTCATTTTTTCTAGTTAATAACATCAACTAATCGTAAATTGAAATAAAACGAACTAAAGAATACAATAAAAATATAGAGCCTTAATAAATAGACATTAGCACACAATTTTAACACCTAATCAGTACAAACTTGAAATATTTACTTCATGCTTAATCAAGGAGTCGAAAACACTAAGTTAAATATTATTGACCACTTAAATAATCGCAGATTTAAAATCCTCTCAATCGACTGGAATTCGGGACCTTGTGCATCGGTTGACAGTTTAACAAAATGTAACTTGACAAATTTTTTTTCAAAATTTGATGAATGGTGGTGTCAACCATTCATCAAATTTTGACCAATGAACTGGGGATAAAAGAATCTGTATAAAAATGGCAGTTTCAACAAACCAGTTTTTGACTAATAGAAATATTCCTGTGGCTATCCAACCTTCCTGACTTGAGCTCTTGTGCTGTCCTCTTTCCGAGATCGAAAAATCACCTCAAGAAAACCAACTAAAAGCTATTCCAGTTTTCGAGCTTTAGCCATGAGGATTGGAAGAATTAATAACCGATAGCAATGAATTAATGCTAAAACAATTACATTCTCTGTTAGCGTCCTACTTCAGCTCGCCTGTAATGTCGCAACCTAGCACATCTCGACTAACTGCTGAGATTTACGTAAATAATATTATTGCCGGGTCTCGAAATAAAACAAAGAACACAAACAAAGAACTTACAACTTCTACGATCGCCTCTGCAAGCACAGCTCAGAAACTACCTCAAAAAGTTGCATCTGACGTAACTGCTGCACTCCCAACTACCGCTGATTATGCTGATAATCCGGAAAATTCTTCACTACTCCATATTTCGATAAGCGGACGCACAGTAATTCGGGGTACCGCCACCGCGACTGGGATCCAGTCTGCCCAGCGTCGTGTCTTCTATCACGTAAATAAATGCGCACCTAACACAACTGCTGAAGATCTTCGTTCATTTATCTCAGACACATTGGGAGTTGCTGACGCAACGTGTATGCCGGCTACGAACAACGTTATCCATTTTTTATTTAAAGTGGGCATTTTGCCCAGCAATACTGAAGCTCTCGATACCCTCCTGAAGACTGACAGCTGCACTCCAGAACTTAATTTTGAAAATAAGTTCTCCAATTCCATCGCGGACAAACCCAAATGGTTAGAGGGCAAGATAGTTCAAGGCAAGGACGTCTGGCTCTTTACGGATGGTTCCAAGTCTGAAAACAGAGTAGGGGAAGAAATCTTCTCAAAAGATTTCAACCTCAAATAGTCTTTAAGACTCCCAAACCACTGTAACATTCTTCAGGCAGAGGTCATGGCCATCCGAGGCAGTGGACTGGATCCGCAAAAATAACCTTCAGGGGAACTGCTGCCATTGGAACCTAACCTAACCTATTAGCTGACAAGTGGAGCAAAGGTATATCTGTTCGAGATTTCGTTTATAGACGGCGTCACCGAAGAACATTCAACAACAACAACCTCAATAGCAGTTTTTTAGAAGCAACAAAACGACTAATTCCGAATCAAACTTAGACCTCTCGTGCCTAAGCATGTATTATCAAATTGTACGCGGATTGCGTTCGAAACTGCAATCAATAAACAAAATTTTGCCTATGTTAGATTATGATATTTACATCTTAACCGAAACTTGGCTTTTAGATTTAATATCTAGCTCGTAATTAGGTTTCAATAATTACACCATATATAGATGTGATCGCGACTGCATAGCTACTTCAAAAACTCAGGGCGGTGGTGTTCTAATTGCCGTTTCCAACAAATTCTCTTCTTATATTACTTATAGCTATAAATCTTTACATAAAGAAATCTATGTTAACATTAGAGTAAGCTATGGAAATTTAATAGTAGGTACAGTGTACATACCTGGTATATGGTATAAGGGGGAGTGCGCATTGCTGCACTGCACTTAGACCTCATTAGGCCCATTGTGCTGCCTCCCATTACGGGTCACCCACCCTCAGCTCTACCATCCCACCTTGTCAAGGTAGTTTAGTATTACTGAGGTGGGCAAATCCCTAATGATGTCCATCGTCAGCCATCTTTCACACAGTATGGATCCACTCGTAGACGAGAGTGCCGAGCATTCGCTGAGGATGTACCTCGCAGTCTCGTCTTCCATTTCACACCTTCTACAAGATGGGGAGTCAACTATTCCCATCTTGTATAAGTGTCCATTGAGCCCGCAGTGTCCGGTTAGAACAGCGGCTATCCGTCTTAGGTTCATTCTAGTCATCTGCAGATACTATTTAGCTGAAATCTCGTTGGGGTACAGTCATGTCTCCTTTAAGAGTTTGCAGCTTTCCGTATCATCCCAACGATTCCTGAATTTATTAAATGAGTTGGAATGTAACATGTTATATAGTAACAGGGGTGTCAATCGCACTAGCGGCTCCGTGTACATACCACCCAACTCTAACTTCTCGATCCACGAGACTCACTGTGCTACCGTTCAATCCATAGCCAAGTCAAATACCTTAATTATGTTTAGCGATTACAACTTACCAAATATATCATGGGTTAACGATCAATACGTCGTAACTACAGAATCAACCTCTCTAATAGCATCGCTTCTAGTGAATTTATTTGGCTGTTTAAATTACAACCAAATAAACTCACTGCTTAATGCGAACTCAGTTATCTTAGATTTTATTTTCACCCCAAGTTATATGACTTCGCAATTCAATATTTGTAAACCATTAACTTCAATAGTTGTATGTAATATCGACGAGTCTCAATTCTTTCCCAAGACTGTATCAAGTATCGCTTGCTTGTTTCAGAAGTCTCTCATTAGCAAATATTCCTCTTAAGTGTCATAAAACTTTTTTGAATATCTTGTTCCTCAATTCATTCCTAAAACTCGCCTGAATATCTCGTAAGACTTTCTCAAGTCTGTATCAAAACTCTCTTTATTATTAATAAATCTCTTCCTAATCTCTATTCAGTCTCTCTTTTTTCAAATTTCTCCCACAACTGCCTTAAGTCTCTCATTCGCAAATCTCGCCATTTTAAGAGTCCTTACACTATCCTGTGGAAAGAATTATCTCTTGCGTGTTTCAAAAATCTTTAATTAGCAAATCTTTCCTTCTTAATGCAGTTTTCGGAGAGAACTGAAACACAAAATACTCAAGAAAGTCTTAGGACACTTAGCTAAGACTTTCTTAAGTAATTTGTGTGTCAGTTCTTTCCTAATCTCGTATTTCTTGCGTGTTTCAGAAGTCTCTCTTTAGCAAATCCCGCGCTCTTAAGTGGCTTAAGACTTTCTTGATTATGTTCTCTTCCGAAATTCTCCCAAGGTAAAAGGCCCTTGGGAGAATTTCGGAAGAGAACATAATCAAAAAAGTCTTCAGAGAGAGAATATGCTCAAGTTAATCAATTTTCTCTTTAGTTTCTCATTATTATTAATAAATCTCTTCCTAATCTCTATTAAGTCTCTCTCTTCTCAAATTTGTCCCAGAACTTCCTTAAGTCTCTCATTAGCAAATCTCGCCATTTTAAGAGTCCTTACACTATCTTGTGTATCTCTTGCGTGTTTTAGAAATATTTTATTAGCAAATTTTGCCTTTTTGGTGCAGTTTTAGGACAGAACTTAAACACAAGATACTCAAGAAAGTCTTAGGACACTTAATTAAGACTTTCTTAAGTATTTTGTGTTCCATTTCTTTCCTAATCTCGTATTTCTTGCGTGTTTCAGAAGTCTCTCTTTAGCAAATATCGCGCTCTTAAGTGTCTTAAGACTTTCTTGATTATGTTCTCTTCCGAAATTCTCCCAAGAGCCTCTTAAGACATGCTCAAGTCATTCAAAACTCTCTTTAGTTTCTCATTATTATTAATAAATCTCTTCCTAATCTCTATAAGGTCTCTCTCTTCTAAAATTTCTCCCAGAACAACTTTTAGTCTCTCGTTAACAAATCTCGCCATTTTAAGAGTCCTTGCACTATCTTGTGTAAGTATCTCTTGCGTTTTTCAGAAATCATTTATTAGCAAATCTTGTCTTCTTGATGAAGTTTTAGAAGAGAACTGAAACACAAGATACCCGATAAAGTCTTAGGACACTTACCTAAGAATTTCTTAAGTATTTTGTGTATCAGTTTTTTCCTAATCTCGTATTTCTTTCGTGCTTCAGAAGTCTCTCTTAAGTGTCTTAAGACTTTCTTGAATATGTTCTTTCTCGATTCTCTCCCAAAATTCTCTCAAGTTCCTCCTAAGACATGCTTAAGTTTATCAAAACTCTAAGTCTCTCTGTAGCAAATTTCGCGCTCTTAAGTGTTTTAAGACTTTCTTGAATATGTTGCTTCTCGATTCTCTCAAGTACCTCTTAAGACATGCTTAAGTCTATCAAAAATCTAAGTCTCACTTTAGCAAATTTCGAGATTTTGGGTGTTCTAAGACTTTCTTGAATATGTTGTTTCTCGATTCTCTCCCAAAATTCTCTCAAGGGCCTCTTAAGACATGCTTATGTCTATCAAAAGTCTCTTAGGTTTCTTAAATTATTAAATCTTACAAACGAATTTCCTGGACCACTTTGGACTTCCTTATCATGCATTCATCATATGCAATTGAAATGGCATGTAAATCTGAAGATGTTTGTATAATACAATTGCCTTTTCATTAAAAAAAAAACAAGTGAGTTATAGGTTATATAGGGCCATTGTGAGGCGAGTCAGCCTCTCGTGAACTGCGACCTATCCGATCTATTGTTCTGCCCTTACCCAGTCACTTCCCAAGCAGTTCCAAGTCCTCCATGAACCTGGTAACTTCCTTGGGAGTGATGCTACTCACTTCTTCGTGGGATAATCGGTCCCTGCCGAAGTGTGAAAAACGCTTGTGAGCAATCGCGTCACAAGTGCAGAGTATGTGCTCGGTCGTCTCATCTGCCGAATCACATAACCTGCAATTTCCACTTTCCTCTTTTCCCATTTTCCACAAATGGTACCGAAGGGCACAGTGCCCTGTCATGAGTCCCGTGAATGTTCTCAGCTCGTTCCTTGTGAGTTCGAGCACCTTATGGCTGTGATCTAATTTGATGAGTCGTTTTGATTGACGTAGGCCTGGGACGTTGTTCCAGTGTTTACGTATTTTGTCCTCTTCCCATTTTTGCACCACCTTTCTTCGGTGCGCCATGGGGAGTCCGCAAAACGGCTCTGGTCCTATGGGAGTGGCATTTGCACCTCTTTTGGCGAGTTCATCTGCCACTTCGTTGCCTTTGATACCCCCATGCCCTGGGACCCACATGAGGGTCAACGAGTTGTTCTTAGCCAGTTGCGAAAGGGATCGTCGGCATTCCCAGACAGTCTGTGAGCCGTGGCTGTAGGCCCGAACGGCCTTTAGTGCGGCCTGGCTGTCTGAGCAAATATATATATGCGCGCCGTTTAGGCGCCTACCCAGGCATTCCCTGGCGCACATATCAATTGCAATTGATTCCGCTTGCAGAATCGTGGGTGTCTTACCCAGAGCCATGAAGCTGCTGTGGTTTTGGTTAGGCCCATAGATGCCTATTCCAGTACCTCTATTGTTCTTGGCACCATCCAGTGGGTACCAAGCTGATGTGCTTCGACCAAGCTCGTTGACTGTATTCGAAGCCGTTTTGGGGTCTTCTATCAACACCTTAAACGGTTTTTCGAATTCGAGCCTTCTGGTCATGATGTCCGTTGGTTTGGACAGGAGGACCGAGTCGATTTGCTGCAGTACTTTTAAGTATCCTGTCCAGTCTCCCGGCAGAGTTTTTCTCCTCGGGTGTAGTCGGAGGGCCGCCACGAGTCCCTCCTTTTGTACCACTAGATGGAGCGGTGGAAGACCTATGATTGCCTCCATTCCCGCGGTAGGGGTCGTTTGCTGGCCCCTGTGATACTTAGACATGCTAGCCGTTGAAGCCTACCCAGCTTCTTTTGCGTGTCTAGTTTTTGGGTTTTTGGCCACCACACAAGGGCGGCATAGGTGACAATGGGTACCACCGCCGTTCTATACATCCAATATGTGATTTTAGGCTTCAATCCCCAAGTTTTCCCCATTAGCCGCCGACAGGCCCAGAACGACGCCGTTGCTTTGGCCATGGTTTTGTCGACATGCTGATTCCACGTCAATTTGGCATCTAGAATTACTCCCAGATACTTCACTTCGTTGGAGAGGTTTATTTCTACTCCATTCAGCGAGGGAGCCTTTAAATGCAGCTTCCTCCTACGCGTGAATGGGACTATTGTCATTTTGTTCGGGTTGACACTTAGTTCTTCCCTAACACACCAATTATTGATGACATTCAGTGCTTTTTGCATTAGGTTTGTAAGAATGCCTTCATGCTTGCCCCTGATTATTACGGCGATGTCATCTGCGTAGCCTAGGGTTGTGAAGCCTCTTTCGCGCAGTTCATCCAGGAGATCGTCCACCACTATTGACCATAGTGTGGGGGACAAAACACCACCCTGAGGACACCCCTTTGCTACAGTCATAGATACTGTGGATCCTGCTAGGGAAGCCGTAACCATTCGACTTTGAAGCATGGATTCCACCCACCTTATCGTGGAAGGATATATTCCCGTATTTATAGCCGCTCGTTTTATTGCAGAGAATGAGGTGTTATCAAAGGCCCCCTCTATGTCTACAAATATTCCGAGTGCTATTTCCTTATGTAGGGTGGCTCGTTCTGCCTCTTTGACGAGGTGATGTAGAGCATCGACGGTGGATTTGCCAGCCTGATATGCGAACTGCTTGGCATCTAAGGGTGCTCTTATAAGTGAGTCACTCTTTATGTGCTCGTCTATTATTTTCTCCATAGTCTTTAGGAGGAAAGAGGTTAGGCTGATGAGTCGATATGATTTAGGTTCTTCTAATGGCCTATTGCCCACTTTAGGTATAAATACCACTTTTGCCTCCCTCCACAACCGGGGTATGTACCCTAGTGCATAGCTTGCTTTGTATATCTCCTTAAGTCCTGGAGCGATACTTTCTAAGCCGCGCTGCAGTAGCGTGGGGAAGATACCGTCCATTCCTGGGGATTTGTATGGCTTGAAGCTGGTTATGGCCCAAGTCATTTTGCTGAGCGTGAATATTTTTCCCGCTAAGCAGCGGCTGTCCCGACTGGAGCAGTGAACCCCTGAGTCGGTAATAGTCGCAACTTTGTCTTTAGCCACTACCTTTGATCCTGGGAAGTGAGTACCTAGGAGTAGCTCTAAGCTTTCCTGTTGATCATTGGTATGACTGCCGTCTGCTCTTTTTAAGATGCCGACCGCATTGGTATGATCCTTTGATAGGACCTTCCGAAGTCTATTTCGAACAAGTGAGTACTGACCATTTGAAAAACGTCCATTTCCTATTGGTCACCCTGTATAATAATGGACACATCACTAGAAGTCTATAGCTATCGAATCCATTAATAGTTTTCACATATTGGCTTGAAATAGTCAGAAATGTTCAGTATTCCTCAGCACTGGGTCGGGACTACACTGAAGAGGACCTTGAAGTCTGAAACGCGTCTGTGGGTATCTGGTGCCGGAATACTGAATTCAATGTTGACATCACTAAATGTTTATTTTATGATTTAATTATTTTTATTTCAAATTACGATTATTTAAAGTTATTTATATAATAGTATATTCCGTAACGAGAGTGGTATGCAGCATATTACATATGAGCGGACATGTTGCGCACGAGCCGCGCAGCGGCGAGTAAAGTATTAAGCGGTATTAATTGCCATACCACTCGAGAAACGTACGATACTTTACCTACGCCCTAGCAAAATTAACAATTAGCGTAAGAGAACAACTTATTTATTGTAATAATTTTTAATAGTACCATGACAATGATGAAAACTAAATTACTACTTGATCAATATACAAGGAATAAAGCTGTACATTTTTCGACATTCGTTGCTTCTTAAAAGAGTTCAATTTGAAGCTTTAAACGAGTGTTTTCCACTCCCAGACTAAGCATGAAGTAAAATTTCGAGTTTAAAAAAGCCCTGTGAAAATTTGTCGAGGGTCGCGCAGCGGCCCGAGACAAATTTGCGGGCTTTTCTAAACTCGAAATTTTACTTCATGCGCCACACGTTTAAACACTGATTTCAAGTGAGGTTTAAATATACATAGAGTTCCAATATTCTAGTGTTTTATACGGGTGGCGCATGAAGTAAAATTTCGAGTTTAGAAAAGCCCAGAAAATTTGTCTCGGGTCGCTGCGCGACCCTCGACAAATTTTCACGGGGCTTTTCTAAACTCGAAATTTTACTTCATGCTTAGTCTGGGAGTGGAAAACTCTCCCTGTACATCAAAGAAATGTCATTTGGTTGTACGGTAAACAATCAGCAGTTCAGCTGTCAGCACGTAATGTACTTGTCAAAGCTATTACGTGCATGTGTACGTAATGTCAATCATACTTGTCAAGATGACAGTGTGGTATGATGCGGTTACTAGATAAGGCGTAGGTAAAAATAATTAAATGATTTGTATTCCTGATAAGAAAATGAGGATTCGATTGCCTTGAATATTCAGTGTCAGTAAAAATCCATCGCTATTTTTGAATTAAAATTATTATCTACATCTACAATTTCTGCAACATCTGTGGTCGATTAGAGTGAGCGAGGGAGACCACTATAGTAACATCCAAGTGGCCTGGTCATATAATAACCATTATTTGCAGACATCCCTTCCTGTATTATACGTTGCCTTCCGGTTTACTCCATTTCCTGTTTTCCTTCGCCTATTATTACGCTTCATTTATGGACAATACCTCATCGCCCGATTTTCCGGATTATATACATTACCCAACGCATAAACGATACACCGCATACATGCATAAATGCGCAAAACATTGATGATATAACGCATATCAACCACAGATAAAAATGGCGTTGTTCGGTCCACGTAAATTTATCTTTCTCCACGACCCTTAGTGAATGTAATAATTCTAAAATCATTTTTAATAATAGTATGTTCAAATTCTCACTCTTGAGTTAGAATATTTATTCTGAAACACTTGTTTCTTATGAGTTTTGCATGTATGTTCATTCTATAACAAGATACAGAATGAATATTATGTAACTTTATGGCCATAGACAAAAAAAAACTGATTAAAGTTTTGCTCGAGTTTTCTTTTTTGCTCGGTTCCTTTATTTCTTAGCAGAGTGTAAATTGAGAAATTTCCAGTGGGGGCAATTGGTGGGCGTTTAGTCACTTTCGTTCTAAAATTAAATTTGGCTTTCTTGCAAAGCGGAGTGACGCTAAAGAGGGAGCGACATTTATAAATGTCGTTTTTAAAACGCCTCTCGCGCAGACTGATAAATGGCGGAGACGCGTTCGGAAATTAGGATGTCCCACAGGGGAGGTGTGTTTTAATATTCAATTTATTGACGGGAAAATCGTAACCTTTTTAGAAAATTGGACAACTAAAAATAGTAATTGGCAGCGTTGCTAGAAACGTCAATAAGTTGAGTTAGTAATTTCTTTATTTTATTTCGTAAAAACTTACGGATTGTGAGGTGAAAAATTGATTGATTAACGTCTAACAAACAATAAAACTTATAATTCATCATACGAGGCATTCCATTCCATTCCAGTTACCAGTTACTTAGTTTATAAAATCGTCCAATTCGCAGCTTTAAACGAGTGTCGTCTACTCCCAGACTAAGCATGAAGTAAAATTTCGAGTTTAGAAAAGCCCCGCATAGAAAATTTGTCGAGGGTCGCGCAGCGACCCGAGACAAATTTTCACGGGGCTTTTCTAAACTCGAAATTTTACTTCATGCGCCACGCGTATAAAACATTGATTTAGTCTGAAGTTCAATATATACAGATTAGGTCAGTTTATGATTTATTCAAGATCGCTACAAAATATCCTCTCCTTAAGATACCACACTTTTGACGAGATGATCACGATACGAGCACAACACGAGCACTCGCATCGTGCACGTCTCGTGCTCGTGTCGTACTCGTCTCGTAATTGTCTAAAAGAAGTGAATTGAAGCGAAATCTATAAGATATTAGAAAAGCTTTCAGGTTTAGAAATAGGCAAAACAATGTATTCTTTAACGCCTGGGAACACGGTAAAAATGTACAAATACATTTGGAAACAGTTTTTGTCATTTTGTGAAGAGCGAAAATATGAATTTCTTTAATATTGAATTTCCCGTCAATAAAGGGAAATTAGTAACCTTTTTAGAAAATTGGACAACTAAAAATAGTAATTGTCAGTGTTGCAAGAAACGTCAATAAGTTAAGACAATAATTTCTTTATTTTATTTCGTAAAAACTTACGGATTGTGAGGTGAAAAATTGATTGATTAACGTCTAACAAACAATAAAAGTTGTAATAATAATTCGAGGCATTCCATTATTTATCAATTGGCGTTGGGTGGAAAAAGGGCAATTGCCGGAGGTGAAAATTCTCGTGCGCGTTTTATTGGCATGTTTTGTCTGCGGTCGGGTACTGGATAACTGAAACTGCACAAACTGCGAACTTAGTTTGTGGTCATAACAAGCAGAATATAGTTAGCCGTACACAGGCACATAAGCACTTACACAGACAGAGAGATAGAGAGGGAGAGAGAAAGAGAGAGGATGGAATCAGTTAAAACGAACTAATTATACTGAAGATTTAATTAGTTCAATAACAAGCATTCATTGTTGTGTTCTGGCTCGTGTTCGTTTGCCTTGCCTCCTCTCTATTCAATGGACTTTTATGTGTGTGTGTCTGTGGGTATGTGCGGAGTTCGAGTTATTGTTAACGTTATTGCTGTGTAAAATACGTTTCGCGAATTCAATTCAATTCAATTCAATTCGGAAAAGAGCATCACAAATTGATAGCATATTTTAGAAACTTCATGTTTCTTGATTCAATTTGCGTCTTCTGGCATAGACGTGCGTTTTGTACTTCTTCATTCTCATCTGTGTAGTCCAGGGTTTCCTAACCTGTTTCTTTTATCGACCGCCTTAAAAGCAATGGCAATGTTCATCGACCCCTTCACTTCATGATTGGTTAGTTTTCTTTTTAAACGATTGATCTATTAGAAAAATTAACTAATAAAGCAACAATCATTAAGAAATATTCAATTGTGTAGTTTTAATAGCAATTTCAAAAAGAAAGGCCCACCCTTTACATACCTACATACACGTGCATGTCATGGACATACGTTTCAATCCGAACCTGGACTACTACCCCTAGGCACCCTCCCGTTTTGCAAAGAAAAAAAATCTAATTCCATTATCCTGCGCAGTTTTTCCTAAGGGTGCGTTGCGGAAGTATCCTAGCCCAGGGTCGTGTTTTTAATTTATTCAGTTGCGGTCGGCCGACAAAGAAAACACAAAACGGCACGATGAAAACAGTTTCGGATCCCCGGGAATTAAAATATTTAAAGTAAACACGGGCGCATCTCGCAAAGAGAACCCGTGTTGCATGTGCATAAGAGGATTAAAGATTATTTCATTTGAGCGCTGCTGCTTCATGAAAATATGAAAAAAGTTGCTTTCTAATTAACATACACCATTTTTAACTCAATTAAAAAGGCATACATTAACTATTTTATATCGTAAATGAAACCAGGACCGAATCCACGAGTTGGAGATAGGGGAATACCCCCCCCGCGCCTAAATGGTCAGGCTACGAAAAAAAAAAAAAAAGCTAAAATACGAAAAATAAGTCCATAACAGGCGCGCACCTAGGGGGGTGGCTCGCGGGCTGCCCCGATAATAAAAGCGCTTATTACCTGAAATATCGAAAACCACTATATAACCAATTCTATTTTTGTAGATCATTCTTGAAAATGGCATCAAGCCGAAACTAGTTGAAAATTAAATAATTGATCAGTAAAACGAACCAAACGAATTTCAAATAAAAACCTATATATTAGTAGAAATGTTTTACCAAGTGAGCAATGAGGAACAAGTTAACGTTAAATCAACTCAATGTTGTTTTTTTATAATTATAATTTTTTTTAATATTAATATAGACTTCTCGTCAGTATGGTCTGATATAGTACAATTTCCTTTTTTCACCGGCCTTTCAAACTTTCTCACTCTATTGTGCATTGTATCTGATGTTTTAATCGAAAAAATGGCTGTTTATCATTATTGCGGAGTAAATATCACATCATAATAAACCCATTAGCAAACCTAACTTATCAGAGTGACACCTAACCTCAAATACCTTGACGATGTGAGGTAAAACTAAACTTGACACGGTGACCACGTCGAATCTGTCAAAAGTAAGGTTAGGTTAGATGTTACATCGTTTACCTAAATGTATGTCTCACCTAACCTAACCTAACTTTTGACACATTCGCCGTTTTATACCAGTTTCAACACTTAATGTGTGTGGTCTGATATAGTACAATTTCCTTTTATCACCGGCCTTTTAAACTTCTTTACTCTATTTTGCATTGTATTTTATGTTTTAATCGAAAAATGGGTGTTTATCATTATTGTATAGTAAATATCACATCATAATAAACCCATTAATAATTAAAATAGGTGTAGGTGACAGCGTGACGCGACCGCGTTTTAAAGTATTAACAGTGCCGCGATGGTTTCTCTTTGAAAAAATTGTAATTTTAAATAGATTAAGTCGCTGATTTTGACTAATGCAGGTATCGCATGCGAGTTCTGACAGGACAGTGTTTTATACTGGCCTTTTTTCCGTTTCCTGTTTTGTGTGTTTATACTCCCCCTCATTTTTTTCCACGGTACACGGCGAGAGGGCAAAAGGGAAAATCCAACGACAATAATGTCGTGATAACGTTTACGTAAATACGTTCTACATATATAAATTCTAAACCGGAATTTAAATTCGGTATTGAAGCGAACAGGCGCAACACCCGGATTGGATAAATCTGGCGACGGTTTTTTGTTTTGATCGGTTGAGAACGAATGCTTTATATATATATATATATATATATATATATATATATATATATATATATATATATACAGGGTGTCCCATTAGTGCGGTCTCGGAAGATATCTCAGCTCTCGTTAAAGATAGAAAAAAAATGTTTTCACGAAATTTGCTTGATTTTAAGAGCTGCATAACCTAAAATTATTTTCAAATATACAGGGTGTCCCATTATTCCATACTTAATACCAACTTTGTTATTTTAAATAGAACACCCTATATATTATGTTTTTATTTGATCCACCTTTAATTAACCTACACAAAGATATATCATTATCGGCACTTTAGGTAATTCGTTACTTAAAAAAAAAATATTTTTTGAAAATTTTGGCAGTTTTAGTACTTTACTTAAAAATTCACTGTGTTCGTATTTTTTAAGATACCAGTCTGAAATTTTACACACATATGCAGTAAGAAATGCTCTATCCATTGACTATAACATATTTTAATATTACTTAAAAAACCTAGTAAAAAACTACCCTCGAATATTTAATATTTAAAATGTACATTACTTCATTTTTTTAAATGGGACATCCTATATTTTTTTATTTTATTAAATCCGCAATAAAAAATGCTTTATTTCTTGTATAACATACCCTATATCTATTTTCATTAGTTTTGGAGATATTAACATTTTTCTGTCAAATATGGGAAATTAGGTCACAATCAGCATTAAATTAGTCTTTAAAGGTTGTCTAACTTTAATGGTATTTAGATATTTCATTTTTACTTTACTTTATTTATTTATGACATATTATAATTACATTTATAATATCAAAGTAAACAATATAAACAAATTTTGTCATTTTTTAATATATCATGAATGCAATAAAGGAGGCCATGAAAAACAATTGATAAAGTAAACAAACGTATTTATTTGACATACAGATAAATAAAGTGCTGTTAACACTATTATTAATATTATTGAATTTTTGATAACGCAATAATGAATTTTTCAAAAGAAGAATGAATAAAAATGACATACGTTTTGGGTGCAAGTGAAGAAAATTGTTTTCTTGCAAGTCGAATATATGCACAAAAGTATCCAAATGCGGAACGGCATCCTAATGCAGCAGCGTTTGTGAGATTGAAGAACCGATTTGAAAGCACAGGAAGTATCATGTACCCTCTAAAATTAAAGAGAAAGAAAAGGACAACGAAAGAAGAGAATGAACATTTGGTAATTCAGTCCATTGTTGAGAACCCTCAAATTTCTTCCCGCCAGTTAGAAAAACAACTTGATATTCCCAAATCAACAATAAACAAAATAACAAAGAGATTCAAATTTCATCCCTATCACGTTCAGTTGGTGCAGGAATTAGGTGAGAATGATTTTTTAAAAAGATTGGATTTTTGTAATTGGGCGTTACAAAAACATCAAGTTGAACCGAACTTTTTTAACAATATTTTGTTTACCGACGAAGCGATATTCCATAGAAATGGTTTCGTTAATAGACATAATTATCATTATTACGATGACCATAACCCGAACCATATTGTTTGTATAGACCATCAACATAAATGGTCTCTTAATGTTTGGGCTGGAATTATTGGGAATAGGATTATTGGTCCGTATTTCTTTAATGGAAATGTTACTGGTGATACGTTTTTAAATTTTCTTCAAAATCAGTTCGAAACCTGGTTGGATGAATTGCCGTTAAGAACGTTACAAAATGCATGGTTACAATTAGATGGCGCACCACCACACTATAGTCGACAAGTTAAACAATATTTAGACCAAACTTTTCCTAACAAATGGATTGGAAGAGGAGGACCAATTCCATGGCCAGCGAGGTCACCCGATTTAACAAAACTGGACTTTTTTTTATGGGGTGTTGTGAAGGAAGAAGTTTATAAAATACCTGCAACAACACAAGAGGATATGAATAATAGAATTAGTAATGTTATGCGTGCCATTACTGTAGACAACTTAGTAAGTGTCAATCAAAGCTTCATACGGAGGCTTCAAGTGTGCCAAAACCAAAATGGAGGCCATATCGAACACTTAATATTATATGCTAATCTGTTAATATTAATACGGTTTACTTGTTTCCATTGCCGTTATATTGTTTACTTTGATATTATAAATGTAATTATATTATGTCATAAATAAATGATTTGAAGTAAAACTGAAATATCTAAATACCATTAAAGTTAGACGTCCATTAGAAATTAATTAAATGCTGATTGTGGCCTAATTTCCCATATATGACAGGAAAATGTTAATATCTCAAAAACTAATAAAAATAGATATAGGGTATGTTATACAAAAAATTAAGCATTTTTCATTGCGGATCTGATAAAGTAAAGAAATATAGGGTGTCCCATTTAAGAAAATGAAGTTATGTACATTTTAAATATTAAATATTAGAAGGTAGTTTTTTATTAGGTTTTATAAGTAATATTATAATGTGTTATAGTCAATGGATAGAGCATTCTTTACTGCATATGTGTGTAAAATTACAGACTGATATCTTAAAAAATAAGGACACAGCGAATTTTTAAGTAAAGTACTAAAACTGCCAACATTTTCAAAAAATATTTTTTTCTGAAGTAACAAATAACCTAAAGTGCCAATAATGATATATCTTTGTGTAGGTTATTTAAAGGCGGATCAAATAAAAAAATAATATATAGAGTGTTCTATTTAAAATAACAAAGTTGGTATTAAGTATGTAATAATGGGACACCCTGTATATTTGAAAATAATTTTAGGTTATGCAGCTCTTAAAATCAAGCAAATTTGGTGAAAACATTTTTTTTCTATCTTTAACGAGAGCTGAGATATCTTCCGAGACCGCACTAATGGGACACCCTGTATATATATATATATATATATATATATATATATTTAAAATACATTTTTTACTTTCCTCCATATGCAAAACAAAGCGAAGGTATTGTTTTCGCGAAAATTGAAATATCAAACATTTCAATGAATATATCCATTTTAAGGTCCCTCGAGTTAATTAACCACTTCATGCACACATTAATTTTAAATTTCAGGTCAAAAAATAATTACATTATTTTTTGATAAAAATGTTCGAATTAAATAAGAATGTTAGTCAAAGCGAAAACGAGCAGTTAAAATTTGTTAAGGTCGGAAATTTACGTGTTATTTGGCCATAAGAACGAATAACGATTAATCTTCCACAGTAATGAAAACAGATCTTTGAAACTTATACATATTGTACATTGAAGCCTTGCGAATAAATTGACAGTATTTGTTTTTCTCAAAAATGGTTCTTAAATTAAATATAAATTAAATAATGGAACGCTGTCAAACGATCACATAAATCCCGTGAAATACTTCCATTAGAAACATTATTTCTTCTTCATATTGCTTTAATTTATTGAGGTAATTAGCATAAACATGTTGTATTAAATAGATTGATCGAAAATAAATGGTAAATAAAACTAATCGTTGCTTAGAAATCTCCATAAGAGCAATGTAACATTTGATTATGCTTTCAATAAATAGGGGGCAGCATCGTGCCGTTTTCGTGATATCGAAACATGGTTTTGAGTTAATATACTATGTTTTCTAAAAACATGTGAAAAGAAATAAGATTTGATACGTAGAATTCGCGTCTTGGCTCCCGGCTCCCGACCTTGAATTGCGAATACATTTTTTCTGACGCGGACCGTTTGTTTATTCATTATGTTATTGATACACAACAAAGGAAGACGTTGTTTAAATATTTTCCAATACATTTTGTAAATATAATTGCATTTCTGGATTCGTGTTTTGAATAGGAATGTAGAATGCCAATAAATGTTGATTTAAGTACCGAAAAATTCTTTTTCGTTTATAATTTACCAAATTGAATGTGCGGCACTCGGCAATAATTGATATTTGATTTTTGATAGTAATCATTTAAATTACCTATGCAGTTGCAAATAACATGAATTTATATTTTATGTTGCTAGAATTTAACTGTTTGTCTACAATATTTTAAATAATAACATGAAATATCAAATTTAAATCATTAATGGTGAAGGCATCTACTTCGTTATGTAGTGTACGCACCTCTTCATATAATAATAAAAATTATTATTATATCGTATCGTATATTTATATTGTCACACTCTCTATAACTTTCGTGCTTTAATTACTACTAGATTATAGATTAACTCATAGCACAGATATCATTTTAAACACCATATAATTCATTAGCTCCAACTTAAATATTTTTCACATTTTTATTTTATCATTAGTAAATATCATGTTTGCACGATCTGCCATTTTTATGTACTTACCATATGCGTTTCCAGGACGGTAGGTTGTTTACCAAGTTGCTATGAGTACAAAGCGGTAACGGTAATTGTAGGGGCAGTTAACTATTTCTGAAAGAAATATTTGTTATTTCATTATACCGTGCGTTTTATTTAAGTATGGCTATAGGGATTTACATGGTAAAAATTGTACTCCATGTTAACTGCTGTGTTGTCTTACAAATTTGAAACAATTTTTTGTTTTTATCAATAAATCAAACATTTTTCTACGAAAGACAAATAATTAAGCCAAAAAATCACCTTGCGGAAAATTACAAGTTTTGAGTTATAATTGTTTGTGTAATATTTCCACAGAAATTAGGTTGAAATTAACATGATTCCCATTTCAAGGGCGATTATCTCAAAAATTATAGATGTGGTATTTTTGGGTTTCAGAATGTTCTGAAAGAGCTGACACCTACTCCGAATTTCTAGGAAAATCCATCCAGGGATTTTTAAGTTATAATTGTTTGTTTAATATTTCCACAGATATCAGGCTGAAATTAACATAATTCGAATTTCAAGCGCGAATAACTCGAAAACTATTGGAAGGGTAACTACAGGTTTCAACATATTCTAAAAAAGAAATGATTTCTTAATACCCCCAGCAAAGTTTCAGAAAAATCCATGCAAAGATTTTGGAGTTATAATTGATTGTTTAATATTTTGACAGAAATTGGGCTAAAATAACATAATTCCGATTTCATGCGCGAATAACTAACTATTGATCTGGTAATTGTATTTCAGCATATTCTGAAACAGTTGAGATTTCTGAACACCCATAGCCAAATTTCAGCAAAATCCATCCAGGGATTTTTGAGTTATAATTATTTGTCTAATATTTCCATTGATATCTGGCTGAACTTAAAATAATTCCAATTTCAAGCGCGCATAACTTGAAAACTATTTAAGGGGTAACTTTAGATTTCACCATATTTAAAAAAAGACATATTTTCTAAATACTCCCAACAGAATTTTATGTAAATTTGGGATTTCAGCATATTTTGGGCTGAAATAACATAATTTCAATTTCAAGCGCGAATAACTCGAACACGATTGATAGGGTAATTAACTCAAAAACTATTAATCTATTGATCAACATATTCTGAAAGAGCTATATTTTCTTAATATCCACAGGAAAATTTCAGGAAAATCCATCCAAGGATTTTTGAGTTATAATTTTTGTTTATTATTTCCCCAGAAATCAGGCTAAAATTAACATAATTGGAGGTGTTAACAAATTATTTTAGGCAAAAATAAATAGCTTAAATTATTTCTAATATTAATTAAAATGTCTGTAATTTTTTCGAGCATTAAAAATATATATTTTTTTCTAAAACTCGTAAATAAGACAAATTTTTAGATAAAAATTAATATTTTTTTAAAAATTACAGATATTCTTATCAATCCTAAAAAACACTCTACGCTACTATTTTTTACAATAAAAAAATTCTTACTCAGTTTAATTATCATCAGAAAATCAACAACTTTCTGACAATCCGACTTCAAGCGCTTGCACTAAGCACAATTTTTCAATTATTAAGACTCATCAATCTGTAAATGAAAGCTTATTTAATGCTGATCTATTATTTTGCGAAAGAATTAAATTACTAAAGAAGTTTAGTCAGAAGAGCGTTTTAATGGAGAAAGTGAAAAAATTAGAACTTGACTTTTCATGAAAATCAGTTATTTAAGAAATTTATCGATACGAAAATTGAAAATTGCTTTAAAGCATAGTATTTAGAATTAATTGAGCTTAACTTGAGCTAAACTTCTGGTTTGTAGCTTGAAAATGGCGTTATGTATAAGCCCCCAAAGTTGAAAGTTTGTTTAAAATTAACTTTTTTAGAAAATAAAGGAATTTTGATTTTTAATGTTATAAAATCGCACAAAAGTTTGTTAAGAGGGGGGTTTGATCATGTAAATTGTGTATGTTCAGATTTCCGTACCAGCATTATTATAAAATAATAATTTTCTTTTACAGAGACATGTATTGAACCTTTCGTACCGAAGCGGGGCAAATTGATATTTTAAACTTTTTTATTTATAGGTGCTTAATTGAATTCACTTGGTTTGTTTTACTAAAAAAACCCCTCTTAACAAACTTTTGTGCGATTTTATAACATTAAAAATCCAAATTCCTCCAGCTGGAATATTTATTTTCTAAATAAGTTAATTTTAAACAAACTTTCAACTTTGGGGGCTTATACATAACGCGATTTTTAATTTTATTTTAACTAGTTTCGGCTAAATGCCATTTTCATTCTTGAAAATGGCATTAAGCCGAAACTTGTTGAAATAAAATATTTATGGTAAAACAAACCAAGTGAATTCAATTAAACACCTATATTTAGTAGAAATGTTTTACCAAGTGAATAATGAGAAACAAGTTAATAATATTTTTTATTTAACAAAGAAATAATTTATGTTGGTCATAGTATTTATATGGAAATACAAGTTAAACATGTTAAAAAAGTTAAAAAATCTATTTGCCCCATTTTGTTACGAAAGGTTCAAAACATGTAAAATAAAATTTGAAAAATATTATCTTATAATAATGCTGGAACGGAAATCTGAACATATAAAGTATGTTCAATAAAATAAAACCTCTAGAGTGCTATGGAATATATTGTAGGTTGGCAACTCCGAAATTATACATTATAATCATTATGTCTGACGTTTTATGTGACAATTCCTAAAGCGTTTAATAGAAGATAAAATCAAAGCACTGTAAAGGTTTATTTTATTGAATATTTGATACAATTTACATGGTCAAAGCCCCCTTTAACAAACTTTCGTGCGATTTTATAACATTTAGTTATCATTTTCGTCAAGGTGAATTTTTGGATTAATTATTTCTGTTATTAACCCATCAACGGCCATATAATTATAGAGTTAACTGCAAAAGTTAATTTTAGGCAAAATTCTGCACTTCTTTTCATGACTTCTATGAATGACTTATTGTATTACATACTGTGAATTATTCTTTCAAATATACATAATGTATACGCTGTAAATTTTTAGGCATTCGTTGATTTTATGTAAATACGTGCAATATGAAGTTTAGAACGAGTGTTTCCACTCCCAGACTAAGCATGAAGTAAAATTTCGAGTTTAGAAAAGCCTGAAAATTTGGTTTGGTCGCGTAGCGCGAAGCGCGGAGCGGCCAAACCAAATTTTCAGGCTTTTCTAAACTCGAAATTTTACTTCATGCGCCAAGCGTATAAAATACTGAAATATTGTAAAGTTATAAACACACTGACAGTGTTTTTTTTTAAACCAGTAATAATCGGAATACATATTTAAAGAACAAAATATTTGCATTTGTCTCCATACATTTTCAAGTCAGGTTAAATTAACTTATTAGGTAATTCAATTAACAAAAAATTAATAATGTTGCGTGTAATCAGCAATAGCCCTTCATGGGTTAATTTCAACTTTAAAAGCGAAAATAAGAAATCTAACATGTTTATGTCCTTCGTAGAAAAATGTTTCAAATTTGCACGATAACAATAGTTAACATCGGATACAATTTTTACCATGTAAATCCCCACAGCCATACGGCACGGTATATGTAGATAAAGATAGAGATATCTTTTTTCAAAAAATTTAAAAAGATAACCAACTTTGGATAAATCACATGCTCCCTATTTTATAAAGAATGCGTCTTGCCAGAAATTAGATTAAAAAGGATTCCGAGAGCCAAAAAATGTAAAGAGTCGAATGCCATAAACAACGCTATAAAAAATAATTTGAAAAATAAAACAAGAACATAAATAAAGTGTTATAACGTTTCGCATTTATTTTATTTCTTTATATTATACCATCATACTTATTATATAGAATATTGTACAGATCCTAAAAGATCTTAAAAATATAATAAATGGCATTAAAAAAAAACACATAACTACATGTTTATACCGTGTGTTTCGTTTCAAGACGCATCATAGAGAATTCGCAAGCAAAATTTCAATTTTAATTTGTATCTTTATTATTGAACTAATATAAGCTGGATAAAATTAAAATATTTTCTTTACCTGTTAGCATTATTTTCAAAGATTTATTTTTGTTTTGTCTTTAGTGATTTATTTAAAATATAGCTTAAGATTGTGAAAAAATTTCGAATAGAATCCTCAAAATAGTAGTTGCTATGAATAGTCAGTGTGTGTCATCTAAATGTATTAATACAAAAAACATTAATTGAATTTAACATAAGTGTTCATACCAGAAAAGAAAAATATCAGATCATAAAATATACTTTTGCTGGACATTCTTCGCGTGCTAAGTATTTTTGACTTATTTCGTATCAATCAACAATTACTATGATCGTTCAGAAATTAGAAGAGAATGGTTGTGTGAACGATGAACATATCGTTGAAACGAAAAGAGGAAATCTGAAGAAACCATAACAGATGCATTAGCAAAGCATTAATTGTAAGAAAGAAGAAGTCTTCAAATAATATTTTATGTTCATTATTCACATGCCAATTCTTTCAAATGTTGAATGGTCTAATAATTGTAGACTAATTGGACACGGTTTAAAATTTAATATAAAATAAATGATAAATTGTAAGTGCAGTCTTACCCACCCCTCCCTAAATTTTCAAAATGTTAAATTGTTGTATGTAAAGGCTTTTACATACACAAATTTAACATTTTAAAAATTTCGGGAGGGTGTGGGTTGAACCCCATATCCCCTCCTCTGGCTACGGCCTTGGTTAAGTGTACCTTTTAATTTAATTCGATTCAACACAAATAATGAATTTGTTTGTATACACATAAATACATGTGTTTATATAATATATATTTATATTGATTGTAATTCATAATAATATAATAAAAATAAGTATTAGAAATGATACAAGCAAAAACAGTTGTATGTATGTCGATTGAAATTAAAATTGTGAATATTTATTTATTCAGTTTACTTGTCTAGTGTAATTCAATACCCATTCATTCGCCCGGCGCTTTCTAAACAAACAAACAACGCGCTCCGCGCTCATCATTTTTATTATTCGTTCTAATAAAATTCCACAGGCACTATAAACTAATACATAGTAAAAACTACTTTCAGCAATTTTGCTATCTCTGCGCCATCTCGTATCCCAGAAACACACAACTAGCAAAAATTGGGGCTCTTAAGAAAATATAACAGCGCCCGTGACAGACAAGAGCATGTACATGAAGTGGTTAATACCATTTTTGAAAAATATCTGTCTGTCCTGTCGCCACGATAAAGTCTAAACCGATTGAGCTGTTTAGTTGACACTACAAACTTAAGCTTTTTATTACAATAGTAGTATTTGTTCAACTTTTGGTGAAAATGCGGAAACCGGACGTGGTAGTTTACTCTTAGCATTTTTTTTTTGATTTTTCTTTAATATTGATCAGATAAAAAAATCTTGTTAAGAAAAGTTATAGATAATCGAAAATTTAGCATTTAATGCGTATTCACTTTATGACGTAGCTCTTTTAGTCATTTTATTAATATTGTTTTAAAAATGTGAATGTTTCGAATTACTTACTCTGAATAAGTAGGCTATTCCTACAAATGAAGTTAGTTTGACTTTATCATGATTAATATTTTCTGAAATAGTGAAAACATACGTGAGGCTTACGAACAAAGTTTAACAGGAATAAGAAACATTTGTTAAAAAATAAGGTAGGTTTATGTTATACGAATATTCTCGTAGTTATATCTTTAATTAATTTCTCACTTAACCTGTGGTGAAACATTTTTTTAAAGTTGCAACTTTGATTTTTTAAAATTTTAAACTATTAATCACGATAGCGCGTGCAGTTATTTATTTATAGCAATAATGCCCGGTATTGTAAAACGTTTTATTCCCTAAATAAAATTTACTTTAGGAATAAATTAATTTATTCTAAAGATTTTGTTATTATAAACACAAATTATCTTTATTTGGCTAATAAATCTCCCCACTGAATTATTTGTTTGTTTTTCTACCAAGTAAATTTTATTCTCTAAATAATTTTACAGTTAAAAGTCAAAAGTATATTTATTATTAAAACTACTTTAGATTCTACTACTTGTATTTATTAATTTCATTAAGGTTATCATGTCTACCATATCATCCGTGTCAGATTTAAGTTCGCTTATAGCATCTTCCCTGGCAGTGATTAATTTGAACTACAAGAAATTCTAAGGCGTCGAAGACCTAGAGTTTTTCAAGTCAAACAAGTTATACATATGCATACGCTTTATTTAAAATCAGTTCAATTTGAAGTTTTAAACGAGTGTTTTCCACTCCCAGATTAAGCATGTAGTAAAATTTCGAGTTTAGAAAAGCCTGAGAATTTGGTTTGGTTGCGTAGCGCGAAGCGCGGAGCAACCAAACCAAATTTTCAGGTTTTTCTAAACTCGAAATTTTACTTCATGCGCCGCGCGTATTAAACACTGAAAACACTGAAATATTGTAAACAAGTGAACTTCACTTGAAATCGTTTTATACGCGTGGCGCATGAAGTAAAATTTCGAGTTTAGAAAAGCCTGAAAATTTGGTTTGGTCGCTCCGCGCTTCGCGCTACGCAACCAAACCAAATTTTCAGGCTTTTCTAAACTCGAAATTTTACTTCATGCTTAGCCTGGGAGTGGAAAACACTCGTTTAAGTCTTTTATAATTTCTAATAAGCTTTCTTTTTCTTGTTCTGTGTAATTCTGTCCTATTTCACAGTTATTCTTCATAATTACAAGAAATTGTACTAAATTTCCAATTTGATTGACAATTCAATTTGAAAGATTGACAATTCAATTTTAAAAATTGGTGGTTCCAGCTAGCGACACAATGAAAATGTATAATTTCGGTCGGTAATCTACTAATTAAATAATTTATTTCTAGAATTGCTTTTATTTGGTAGGTTTGCTTTATAATATGCAATTTTATTTGCCCTATATAAATAAATTTACTCCACAAATAGATATCTAATGATTTATTAATCGTTTATAATACCGGGCATAAATCATGTTAATGTAATCCGCAGTTCTTTTAATTTTTGAAATTTTTTAAGAACAAATCATGTGAGTAAATCGTGCAGTAGTGCAGCTTCAAGTTTTTGAAACATATGAACTTATTCGTCAAAAATCCGTGCCTTAAGTAATAGAAGTTGCAGCTTTTATTTTTTTAATTTTAAACTATTAATCACGATAGCGCGTGCAGTTATTTATTAATAACAATAAATCATTTTAATGTAACCCGCAGCTCTTTTTATTTCTAAAATGCTTAAACAATAAATCATTTGAGTAAAACATGCAGCCCTTTTTACAATTTTTATTTCGGCATAACAATAAATCATTTTAGCGGAATTCTAATTACAGCATTCAAAGTTTTCGGTGAAACCGAATCCAGTTGACATTTATTAAAAGCCCGAACACTACTTCCGCAAATAAATTACAAAAGTGTCAGCGCATCAGTCTCGCCGCCGGGCAGAAATCTGTAATTTTAATGCACCTCCTCCACAATTTATGTATACGTATGATAATTTAATATGTCAGATGGACAAATATAAGCTTTCGGCGGAAAGCGTCCTCGCTTTTGAGAATGGATTGTGCAAGGGTTGAAGGTCTCCTGTACCGTATCATTAACCACTCCTCCGCCAGGTGGAGACTTTTGTGTGGTGGTGTATGGGGAGGAGGAAGAAGAGAAAGAAAAACGCGTGGGTTTGTATCGATTTTGAGAATCGAATCGTGTTAAATATTCAGCGCTGCTCATTTATTTTTCATAGGGGATAATTTAATTCGTGCACGAGGGGCTAATAAATGGAGACGATCGTTTACTTTGTACACACCATTCAATATTCATTTTGATTCTGCCGTACGGCTATACCATCTGTATTTGTTGAGGCTAAATTATTAGTCGGGTTTTACTAATCTTTTATTTTAGTAAACGGTTTTTCTACAATTTTAATTTGTTTATTATGAAAACAATACGAATCGAAGCGTCCAAATCCAAACTCAGGCTTTTCTAAACTCGAAATTTTACTTCATGCACCACGCGTACAAAACACTGATTAAAGTAAAGTTCAAAAAACACAACAAAACATCATCTTTAAATAAAATAACAAAGAATTAGATATTTTATCTGTTATCAACGACTTTCAGTGTTACTAGTTAATAGCTGGGTGCTTATAAAAACTGGTTTGCTATTCAGAATATTTATGATCAATAAAATTACGAGAATCTAATACTGGATGATTTAAATTACATTTAAATTAAAACACTTGGTTTGTCTCACTTATTTTTATAAATAAGTGAAACAAACCAAGTGTTTCAATTTAAATTTAATTTAAATAATCCAGTATTAGATTAAAAAATATCTTTGCAAAGGAATTATCTACATTGTGACTGATTTAGTTTTTCAATATTTTCTATAGATACTGCAGACAAAAATAAAATTAGGAACGGGATTTAGCTAGTTTACCAATGTTTGATATTATTTTATGAAATAACGGTAAAAGTATAAAATATTTTATTGAAACGGGCGTATACAAAATATTTCATCCCTAAACAAGGATGTAATTAAGACGGCATTATGTTTAGTTTTATACGTTTAGAGAGCGGTCGACTTCCTCTTAAGGCGCGGATTTTTGACGAATAAGTTCATGTGTTTTAAACACTAGAAGCTGCACTACTGCACATTTTACTGAAATGATTTATTGTTTAAGAACTTTAAAAATTAAAAAAACTGCTGGTTACAATAAAATAATGTATTGTTATAAATAATTGATTTACTATCTTCAATTTCGTTCACATTAATCACTTGATGATTCGCCTAGTTTCGACTTATCGTAAACATAAGTCGAAACTAGTCGGAGAGAATAAATAGTAGTAATGAAGCAAACCAAGTGACTTTTATTTAATTATCAATATTAATTTACTGTTAACACAAAATAAAAGCTGCAAGTTCTACTACTTAAGATGCGGATATTTGACGACCAAACTGCATATGGTATAAAAACTGGAAGCTCTACTAAAATGGTTTATTTATTTCTTGCTCTGGGTTTTTTTATTTTTATTTCGAGGGTTGATTTATGGTTGTTTATATATGAAAAGATTGGATAATTTCCGCTATTCTCCGGACGATATTCGTCTGCATAATGGGCGGCCATTAGAGAGGCGGAATTGGCCCCAATTAATAATAATCCAATTAAGCGAGGGGGGTCGAGGTCCAATTAATAATCCCACTCCTCCTTTCAGTATTTATTCAGCAAAGATCTCCTCTTTTTTCCTTTTTTTTCCAACCCCATTTTGTTCTCCGCTCATTTCTTTCTCACTTTTGTCCATAATTCACATTATTTATCTTTTCGTTTTGACACTTATTTAATTATTGCTACTGACAGTTTTGAGTAGTAAGAAAGACAAGTTATAAAAATCAGACTATACTGATGTAAATCAAGAAGTACAAAACGCGCATTTGGTTGGTTTAATAACTGATATTCCGCACAATGAGTTTGACTTATTCTTTGAAGGTTTAGAACTCTTGTTATTGGACAAACCGGTATTAATAATAGGTGACTTTAATGTGCCTTACTATAATATTCCAAACTCTTCAGATTATAAAGAAAATCCCAAAATAGTTTCACAAACATCTTGAATCTAAATCAAATGAATTCTATACCCAATTCTAGAAACAGGCTGTTAGATCTCATATTTTCTAATTTAAGTATATTGCATTATGACTTGTGTCGAGAAAATCCCTAAATAGTTTCACAAACATCTTGAATCTAAATCAAATGAATTCTGTACCCAATTCTAGAAACAGGCTGTTAGATCTCATATTTTCTAATTTAAGTATATTGCATTATGACCTTTGGTGCCTGAAGATTTACATAATCCATCTCTAGCATGTACTTTTTACATCAATTTTGATAATCAAGATGCTAATTTTCTATCAAATCATAACCTTTGATACAATTTTCGGGGTGCAAATCTTCTTGGTTTATATAACTATCTTTCCTCTATCGACTGGTTATTTTTAGAAAACTATACTGATGTAAATCATCCCGTAGATCACTTCTACGAGATATTATATGATAGTTTTGATAGGTATGTTCCTCGACACAAGCATGCGCAATCCAATAAATTCCCCCCATAGTTCTCAAGAGAATTAATGTACAAGATAAGAACTAAGAATTATTATCACAGTAAATAGAAACGTTTCAAATCACAATATTATCGTTCAAAGTTTGAAAGACTCCGGAACATTACTAAAAATAAAATAAAAAAAGAATATAATATGTACATTTTTAATACTGAAAGAAATTTAACCAATAATCCCAATGAGTTCTAGAATTTTGTTCACGACAAATGAAATGTATCTAGAATTCCTGGTGAACTATATTCAGGTAAACATCATTATGACAAACCTCATAACATTGTGAATGCATTTGCCGAGCATTTTTCGAGTGTTTATTTGCCTGAAACAAACGAGGTATTTGTAGAAAAATCAAACAACCGTGAAGTCCTTAATGTTACTAGCATAACAGAACATCAGGTTATGCAAAGCATATACAAACTAAATAATTCTACCTCATACGGTGCTGATAATATTCCTACCTTTTTAATTAAGGATTGTAAACATTTGTTTGTTCGTCCGCTAACAAAAATATTTAATTTAGCGATATCTTCGTGTGAATATCCTACTAAGTGGAAGCATGCAAATGTTTGCCCAGTTTTTAAGAAAGGGGATTGTCATGATATTAATAACTACCGACCAATTTCACTTTTGTCGAAATTTTCTAAAATATTTGAACAAATTATTTTTTCTATCATTAACTCTCATACAAAAGTTTACCTATCACCAAATCAGCATGGATTTACACCTGGCCGTTCAAGAACTACTAATTTAGTATCAATTACCCAATACATATCAGAATCACTTGATAACTGTGGACAATCCGACGTCATATATACTGATTTCTCCCGTGCTTTTGATACGCTGGATCACAGTATATTATTGCAAAAATTATCTCTATTCGGACTATCATATAAATGTATTATGTGTATTTCCTCATATCTACATAATAGACAAAATACGGTTTATTACAATAGCTTCTCCTTTTTTTACATTTACATCTAGTTCAGGTGTTCCACAAGGTTCAAACCTTGGTCTATTGTTGTTTAATTTGTACATTGATGATCTAATTGCATAAATTACATGCCCAGTCTTAGCCTATGCAGATGATTTGAAAATGTATTCACATGTTGACACTAATTTAGATTCTATCAATTTGCAAAACAATCTTGATATAATTGATAACTGGTGTACATTTAATAAACTTAAACTAAACTCTACTAAATGTTATGTAGTTTCATACAGTCGCAAAACTTCAACAATTGTTAGTAACTATAGCATTCAAGGCACAATAATTGAAAGAAAACGTGAAATTTTGGACCTCGGTGTACTTTTCGATTCTGAGTTGAGATTTTCTAGACATATTAATAATATTACATCGCCCGCACTAAAAATGTTGGGTTTTATAATGCGGATATCTAAACAATTCAATAATATAAATGCCATAGTATCGCTTTACTATGCGTTTGTTAGATCAAAATTAGAGTATTGTATGTTGGTCTGGTATCCGCATTATATGAATCTCTCACTGATGGTAGAAACAGTACAGAAAAAGTTTTTGAAATATTTATCTTTTAAAAAGAATGGTACATATCCAGATCGAAATACTGACTATAATTCTTTACTTACTGAACATAGTTTTTTTTCACTTGGTGATCGTAGGAATGAATATAGTGCTAATTTTATTAAAAAAAGTGATTGACAACTCCATTGATTGTATGTATCTATTTTCAAAAATAAAAATAAATTTTCATGTATTACTCGTATGCAAAACTAATGTTCTAGTTAAAGCGCTTTTAACACATATGTGTCGTAATACGAATAAATATTTTATTAATGTATTTTTAAGTAACCAGAAATCTGGAAATTGAAATTGTGTACTTTCAATATTAAATATTCTTATGTTAGTCATTTGGAATGAAATATTTTTGTTTATTATTATTAATGTTGGCCTGTATTGGTGTTTCCGTAGGACAATAAAGTATTATTATTATTATTATTATTATTATTATTATTATTATTATTATTATTATTATTATTATTATTATTATTATTATTATTATTATTATTATTATTATTATTATTATTATTATTATTATTATTATTATTATTATTATTATTATTATTATTATTATTATTATTATTATTATTATTATTATTATTATTATTATTATTATTATTATTATTATTATTATTATTATTATTATTATTATTATTATTATTATTATTATTATTATTATTATTATAAAATCCGATTTTCATGTACTGAGTCAGACTATACTAATGAGAAACAGAAAGGCTGGCGTAGTGAGAAAATCATGTTGTTGAGTATTCTATACACACAATGGTGTGGACTCTACTGACGAGAGTAAACAAATAAAAAACACGTCTGTAGGTGGTAGAATACTGTATTAGAATCCAATTTTCATACACTAGATTAGATCACACTCATAAGGAATAGGTAGACTAGAGTAGTGAATATGTCAAGTTGTTTAAATAAATTAATTAAACATTAAATACACTTAAAATAAATATCTAAAGTTAAATTAAAATCGGACCACTTTCCGGTAACAGTGACGGTTGGGGAAGAAACGGAGACAGGAGAGAAAGATGGGGGGGGGGGTGGTCTTGGTCTGCTAGAGCAAAAATGGAGTATGCGCAGAAGATCAAAGAGGTCAGCTTTGAGAGAGTTAAATCATTGGAAATGTTAAAGGGAACAATAGAACGGGCAATGGTCAGGAAAAGGAAGGGGAGTGGCGCGCACTACAAAACGCAGTGGTTCGACGATGAATGTAAAAAAGAGAAAAGGAGGCTAAGAAGAATTACGACAGGGTGGAGGGAAGGGAGGATTGGAGAGGAGGAGTTCCGTGATACTAGGAGGACTATATAAGGAGGTGTGGAAGAGCAAGCGGCAAAAGTGGATGAAAGCGGAGTTGGAGATAGTGATAAACATAAGAGAAGAGAAGAATCTCTGGAGCTACATAAAAGAAAGAACGCCAAGAAGTAGGGTAATAGCTTTTCAGTGGGGGAGTGGAAAAAACATTTCCAAAAACTGTCAGGGGAAGAAGAGCGGATAGGAATTACAGCCGATAGAAGGGGGTGGTTCGTGGAGAAGAATGACTTTAGCGAAGAAGAGTTGGAGCGGGTACTAAGGGGAATAAAGGGTGGGAAAGCGGCGGGGCCGGATGGAATAAAGGCAGAGGCGTGGAAGTTATGCATTACTGAATAAGATATGGAGAGGTGAAGATCATTACTCGATTCTCTGCTATCCACTCTTTCACTTAAACAGATTATCATCAAGCCCACTAGAGTAACAAACACTACATCTACACTTATTGATTTAATTATCACTAACAGTAAGAAAATATCTAATGTCAGTTGCGAGAGTCTACATAATTACTCTGACCACTGTATGATCTCCTGTGACATCCGTATAATCAAACCTAAAATTAAACCTGTTACTCTTACTTACAGACCTTTTAAGGATATTAATATAATTAATCTTAACATCGACCTTACACGTTGCAATTTTAATTTCATTTACTCTTTAGCAAGTATTAACGATAAGATTTGTTATTTCTCTTCAACACTGTTGGACCTATTTGACCTCCATGCACCCCTGAAAACATCAACATTTACAAAAAATAATTGTCCTTGGCGAACTGATAATATTAAAAAATTAATAGACTTTCGGAATAATGCCCTCCGTAGATTCAAAAGAACACAGAATCCCAATCACTGGAATTATTACAAATCTCTACGTAATTTAACGACGTCAAGTATTAATAATGAAAAGATAGCTTATTTTGAGTTTAGGTTGAGGTCCAAAGATTCTAGAGTGTTGTGGAAAGAGTTAAAAAAACTCAATATTGGCTCTAGAGAAACCTCAAATGTCGAAATCTCGAATGAGTTAGATGTAAATGTAATTAATAACTATTTCGTAAACTGCATTCCATCCACTTCTACAGATAGCCCTGAATTAAACCAATACTATAACTCGCATTTACTTTTTCCCCACAACCCTAAATTTTCCTTTGCTGAAGTAAGTGATTCTGAAGTAAATACTATAATTAATAATTTTTCAGAGGGTTCAGCAGGCTCTGACGGCATCAGCGCTAAAATGCTTAAATTATGTTGTCCATTTATTACACCTTACGTAACACACATAATGAATAATTGTCTTTATCGTGAATATTTTCCTTCTTTTTGGAAAAAAATCCCACATAATCCATATTCCTAAAAAGACCTCAGTTACTGATCCTAAGGACCTACGCCCAATTAGTTTATTATGTACGCTTTCCAAAGTTTTGGAAAAAGTAATTGAACCACAAATTAAATGTTACCTAGATCGTCACTCTATCCTCCCTGACACGCAGTCTGGCTTCCGTAAAAAATATAGTTGCTCCACAGCTCTAGTCGACATCACAGATAGTATAATTATTTCCCAGGACCAAGGCCTTCTGACATTACTTATACTACTGGACTTCTCGAAGGCATTCGACACCTTAAATCATAATACCCTGCTTCCTATACTACCTTACATTGGCTTCGATCAGGTATCCATTCTTTTTTTCGAAGAATACCTAAGTAACCGATCACAAATAGTAAGCTTGAAAAATAATTTATCGAATGAGCTGGAAACCCATAGAGGTGTACCACAAGGCTCTATTTTAGTGCCGTTATTATTTCTAATTTATACTTCACAAATTTTTTTAAGTACCAACTTAAATAACTACTATCTTTTTGCAGACGATACTCAATTGTTATATACTTTTGCAGAGAAGGACACTATTGTTACGTGCGCTAAAATTAACTCAGATTTAAATAGAATTGTTACAAAATGCAATGAGCACTCTCTCCTAATAAATAATTCTAAAACTGAAGTTATTCTGTTTGGTTCAAAAATAGCGTGAGTAAGAGTATTCCCCTTACTTTCAATTAGCTTGGACAATATCAATTTTATTGACATAAACAATTGTGTTAAAAGTCTAGGAGTTTATATAGATAGTGAACTAAGATTCCACAGTCATATCTCCCGTTGTATCAATAAGGCATACGTAAATCTTAGGTTAATATACTTAAATCGGCGATGTTTATCGCAGAAATTGAAAACTATATTATGTGAATCCCTGGTTTTGCCATTCAACTATTGTAATGTAGTATACAACTTTTGTTTAGATAAAAAACAATTGATAAAATTCAACGTATGCAAACTTCTTGTTTGAGATTAATCTTCGGTATAAGGAAATTTGATCATATAAGTCATAAGCTTCAGGACTTAGGTTGGCTTAAAATGAGTGATCGCTGTTTACTTCATTTTGCCACTTTTTGTCACAAAATAATTAAAGACAAGACTCCACTTTATCTTTACCACAAAATTAAATTCCGCTCTGACGTTCATACACTTAATGTACGCTTTAGAGGATTACTAACTCCCCTCAACATAAATCTGTTTTTGCAGAAAGATCATTCTCAATCCAAATTTCTAAAGTGTACAATAAGGTACCACTAGAATGCAAAGCGAAATGTGTCTTAACTTTCCGTAAACATTATGCCAAACATCTTAAAGACAGATAGATGTATATTTTGTATTTAAATATTGCCGATTTAATTATGGAATAATTTAAATTACTGATATTTAAAACGCACTGAAACAAACTTCTGCGCTTGTTTGATATTTATTTATTACTTATGTCTTCAATGGTTAAGTTAAAACAATGTCGCGGCGACCCAGCCAAAGACTGATCTTCGCCATTAGATTCCAAATACTCGATTATTATCTTTTGTGTAAAAATGCATGTAACTAAATAGTATTTGAAATAAAGATTATTATTATTATTATTATTAAATGCCGAGAGAGTGGCGGGAAGGGATGATTATTCCGATACACAAGGGAGGGGATAGTATGGTGATAAATAACTATAGAGGAATTACTCTAGTGGACAGCCTGTACAAAATGATGATCCTCTTGGTGAAGGAAAGATTGGAAATAGAAGCGGAAGAAAAACAACTGCTCCCGGAAGTGCAAGCGGGCTTAAGAAGAGGGCGATCCACTGTGGAGCAGATAGCTACACTAAACTGGGTTATCGAAAAGGAGATGAGCAAGAAGGAGAAAGTGTTTTTAATGTTCATAGATCTGAAGGCTGCGTATGATTCGGTAGAGAGAAAGTGGTTGATAGAGAGACTGAAAGGAATGGGTATATCAGAGCAAGTGGTGAATTGAGTGAACGAAGTCTACAGGAGTACATGGTGTAAAGTAAGAATGGGAGAGTCATTCTCTGAGTGCGTTGAGGTGCAAAGAGGGGAGAGACAGGGATGCCCGTTAAGCCCGCTACTATTCAATCTGTATGTGGCTGATCTAGAGGCAGTACTGGAGAGGGGTCAGGCAGGAGGAATAGTAGTGGGGAGTGAAAAGGTCTGGAGCCTCTCATATGCAGATGATGTAGTAGTATTGGCAAAGACGATGAGTGAATTAAGGGAAGTGAAAGAGAGGCTTGAAAGGTATTTTAGGAGAAGAAGATTGACGGTGAATGTTAAAAAACAAAGTGGATGGTATGTGAGAATAGGGGTGGGAGGAGGACGAATGAGGTAATGAGATGGATGGGGGAGGAAGTAGAAAGAGTGAAAGAATTTAAATACTTAGGGTACGTGTTTTCAGAGAAAAATAAAGAGGGTACACCTGCGATACTTGAAAACAATACTAGGGTTAGAGAGAACAACGCCGAACTACATGGTATTGCAGGAGTGCCAGCGTATGTCGGTAGAATGGACGGCGATAATAAGGGTGGTGAAATTCGAGAGGAAGGTTTATGGCTTAGGAGAGGAGAGGTTGGTGAAACAGGCGTGGTGGAGGTGTTACAGGGGATGGCAAAGGACGGGCAGAGGAGGAAGATGGATGGGTGGTCGGTGGGTTTCGTAGAAGAGAAATTGGGAAGGGGGGAGAAATAGAAGTGAAAGTGGAGAAAGGTTTAAAGATGTAGAGCTGCAGATAAGGCAAGAGAGCATCCAAGGGAGCAATTACAACCCCAGTTATAAGGACCTGCAAGTCTTTAGGAAGCCATCCCCAGTATTTCACGAATTTAAGTGGGCAGGAAGTGCGTATGTTCGCGAGATTCAGGTATGGCAATGAAGAGAGAGGAAGGAAAGTATAGATGGGGGAAATGTTTACAAGGTGTGTGTTTTGTGGAATGGATAGGGACGTGTGCAATGGATCAATGGCTGCAAAAATGTGTTTATAGAGGGGAGTATGAAGGGTAAGAGGCGTGTGGAGACTTTAGATGAGAGTGGAAGAAAGATAGAGGTGGTGAAAGAGTTGGTAAGGCAGAGGGCAGGGAGGTGTAGCTAGATGCAAAACAGTGGCGGACAGCAGAGGAGCTCGCATTGGAAGTAGAATAGAAGAGTGTATTATGTAGTATATAATTTGTAGAAGTTTATGCCAAATAAAGGTTTATGATAAATACTGCATATGATATATTTTTGTATAGCTTACAAAAAATGCGATCGAATGAAGTCATAGCCAACTATTTTTTGTATTTAAAATAATACAAATTTATGTCATATCTTATAAAGATTGAATTTCAAAAAAAAATTGATCTGGTCACGGTATTCTACATAAAAAAGTGCTATAAGAAAGTTTTTACCGCGTATCAATATCTTTATAAATTAACAAGTTATTTCAGTATTTTAAAATTGTTAATTTTTAAGTTTTATCACTCGAAAACAATTAAAGATAGACAAATTTTGATTAAGTACAAGAAATAAGCTCTAAAAAGAAGCTATGAAAGCATATATAATTTTTGTCTATAATTAATATTAATGGTACTAAACGAGTTTTGTGTAATATTTGTAATTATTTTATGTATTTTATTCGTTTTGTTATTCTTATATGCATTTTTGTTGTCTCTTTTTCGGTGAGACTCTCTGAATTTCAGCAAAATGTGAGAGTAAAGGCAGTCTAATCCCGGACGGGGAGTTTGTTTTATAGTTACTCCGCGAATCGTAAAAAGGACAATTTTACGATCGGGATTATTAGTAAGAGGTCCGTCGTCAAGTCATCGCCCTAATAAAAACGCACGACTTATTTATTTCCGGTGGAGGAGATCCGGGGAAATACTGGTCTCCTCCGGAATCTCCTTCTATTTGTACTTACATGAATTTAAGCAGCACTATTACTAAAAATATCTGCTAGACCAGACTTTTTTTTGTACTCTCATGAATTTAAATTGCTTTAACATCGTTATTAAAAAAAATCTGTTTGATGTGAAATTCAGAATTGAAGCCTCTATAGTGCACAATATTTTGTACAGATTGGTATTTATAGTTCTAATAAGTTCTCAGTCCTTGATTAACCATGAAGTAATATTTCGAATTTAGATTATTATTATTATTATTCCAAAAATATTCATAAAAAAATCATCATTGCATTACGCTACATCTCAATAAATTTTGATTACCATTACATCTAAGCGTTACATATTTTTAACTTTACTGTAAATTAGTGGTTTATACGCGTGGCGCATGAAGTATAATTTCGAGTTTAGAAAAGCCCCGTGAAAATTTGTCTCGGGTCGCTGCGCGACCCTCGACAAATTTTCTACGCGGGGCTTTTCTAAACTCGAAATTTTACTTCATGCTTAGTCTGGGAGTGGAAGACACTCGTTACTTTTAAATGTGTCACAAGTGTTAAAATATGTATGGCAACTGTCACAAAGAAATAGTACACAATATTTTGTACAGATTGGTATTTATAGTTCTAATAAGTTCCCAGTCCTTGATTAACCATAAAGTAATATTTCGAATTTAAAAGCGCCCAGCAAATCCAAATGTTTCAGGCTCTTCTAAACTCAAAATATTTACTTCAGGCTCATGAAGCATTGACTTATTGTTAAAATGCAATAACTTGATTTTAGGTATGGTGATTATATCTTCTTCTGTTGCTTATTATATTACTGCTTAATCAAATCCAAGATTTTTACAGCATTTTCTGTTTGGCTTATCATGTTAGTACAATATAGAGGAGATGTTTCTTATTTTGTATTTTTTATTCTCTTACTTTAAAAGAGGATCTAAAAGTAGACGGATAGATCGAGATCGACACGGGAGAGTTACAAACAGAACAATTTCGTCTGTCGATGGTGGGGAATGTGTCTTTTCCGGGGGGTAGTTCGGAACGGAAAAGGGCGCGCGTGTTATTTTATTATTCAATTTACGTGATGGCACTGTAAAAGATGGGACATCTGTCACACGTCTTTCCACCTCGCCTTTCCGGGAAACGTAAAAACTTCCTACCTAATTACAAAGATAAAATATACGACGTGGAAGGAGGAGGAGAGGGAAGAGGAGACGTCAAATGGAATGAAAATGGAAATTCAATTTATTACGTGTGAAACGCTTTAGCTGGTTAAACCTTTTCGCTGAAATTTCGATGAATTCTACAATATTCTATACACTTTTTGTCCGAATTCGGTTTGTAACAATTTTCTTGAGGGAGTTTTATTTTTTCAAATAATTCAAATAATGAATTTTATATCGGATTTTTTGATACCGTCGGTTAATTAAAAATTACATCACATTCCTCCTTGAAGATGACCAATGATCGAAACTAGTCGGAGAAAATATAAATATGTGAAACAAACCAAGTGTTTTAATTTAAATTTAATTTAAATCATCCAGTATTAGATTCAAAAATGTTTCACCACGGGTTAAGTGAGAAATTAATTAAAGATATATAAATTACAATTCCGTAAACGATCCCCGGTTCAATTTTTGCTAGGTATCAAATCTTCTCGCTGAAATTTCGATGAGTTCTACAATATTTTTTACACTTTTTGTGTGAATTCGGCTTGTACGATTTTCTTGTCGGAGTTTTATTTTTTTTAAATAATTCAAAAAATGAATTTTATATCGGATTTTTTTAAACAGTCGGTTAATTAAAAATTACAATTCCGTAAGCGATCCCCGGTTCAATTTTCGCTAGGTATCAAATTTTCCCAATTTTTTTTCTTCTCTTTATTAGTGGAAGATAGTAATCGAAGCGAGGATAAGCGATCCCCCGGATCCGTTAATTAAATCCGCGCGTTCCATAATTTTCAGGACTTGTTATTCGCGGTCCAATGAAGCGGAAAAGATAATTACTCTAGATTTAAATTTCTCGACGCCGATATAATTAGCGCCGACTTGGGCTATGGAAATGAGCCAGGGGTGGGATTTTTAAATCGTTATCCTAATAATTATTTACGATACAGCACACTTCAATTGATTTTATTAATACACGGAGTTTTTCTTTTAAGTATACATACGAGATCTGTTCAGATAATAACCGAACTATTTGAAAAAGTCGGTGTATTTGCAATTCCTTACACAAGGATATTTTAAATCTCTTTAAATTATGATTTAATAAAGAAAACACTTGGTTAAATTTTACTAGTATTAGTAAAATTTAACCAAATGTTTTCTTTATTAGATCATAGTTAAATATGTTTCACCACGTAAAAGATGAGAAACTTGTTCAAGATACTCTTTAATTATTAAATTAATGTTTACTTAATAATTTATGTTTTTTTTTACAGTGACTCTATTACTCACGACATGAAATGAATTATAATTTAAAATGAAAATACTTTCAGAGTAAACTGTCAAAAACCTAATTCCGACAGCCAACTCCCTAATAACAAAGAGTTAAATTAATTCTCCCAATTTACACAAAGGCGTCGCGCAAGGTTGTTTTTGTCAGAGGCGTTAATTTTCGGTTTTCGCGGTGACTATTATGAGGGCGGGGGGTCACGGTGTCCTTCAACCCCCTCTCCGCTCGAAACCCTATCCACCCTCATCTACCCACACCCCAGAAATGAAATATTCCCAACAAAATTAGATAAATCCTGAGTAGGGTTGCTCCTTCCTGACTGACAGACTCCTGCCCGCGGTTTCCACCCTCCGTCCTCACCCACCCCTCCGCGCGCACCTTAAAATTCGTAATTCGGATAAACACGAAAATATGGAATTTTTTAATTAAAATCACCCGCGTTTCTCCTCCTTTTAAAATATTCCATCCATTCCAAACGCGCGAGGGTGAAAATATTTAATGCACCCCCAGATAAGGTGCATTCTTTTTCTTCAAGGGGGAGGCTTAATCCGTCGTTGATATTTCATAATTTGCGCTCCCCTATTTTTTTTTTCTTCTGTTCCAACACCCTATTTTTTCTTGCCCCCTATGTTTTTATGCTAATCGCGAATTTTACATACATTAACATCAACGGTTTTGATTCGTAAAACAAGATGTTTGAAAAGAAAAAAGTTAAAAAAAGAAACTACGACTGTATGAATAAATACGTGATTTATACCAAATACATATTTTATAATACTCGCTGTAAATACAAGGATTTTTTTATGGGCGCCAGCTTATATTAAATTTTATATAGATTCTATCACTTTATTCCCGGCGCTTCCACCATTTGTTTTAGATGTTTGTTGGAAACGCTAAACTTGAAATTTTACTTCATGCGCCACGCGTATAAAACGCTGATTTCAAATAAGGTTCAAATATGCATAAATTTCACATTTTAGTGTTTTATACGCGTGGCGCATGAAGTAAAATTTCGAGTTTAGAAAAGCCCCGTGAAAATTTGTCTCGGGTCGCTGCGCGACCCTCGACAAATTTTCTACGCGGGGCTTTTCTAAACTCGAAATTTTACTTCATGCTTAGTCTGGGAGTGGAAGACACTCGTTAGTTTAAAATACATCACAAGGAATACCTTATTTTTTTCACTCTTTATATATTTTTTATTTTGGTTTATAAATTTATATTTCAAGTGAAGTTTGAATATCAATACATTTCACATTATTTTAATGTGTTGTACGCGTGGCGCATGAAGTAAAATTTCGAGTTTAGAAAAGCCCAGAAAATTTGTCTCGGGTCGCTGCGCGACCCTCGACAAATTTTCACGGGGCTTTTCTAAACTCGAAATTTGACTTCATGCTTAGTCTGGGAGTGGAAAACACTCGTTTAAAGCTTCAAATTAAATTCCTGTAAAAACACAACGAATATATAAAGATTTCAAAAATATAAGCTGAATCTGGAATACGTATATTAATTAAACACAGTTATATTCCTTTCTTCACTTTTATTTTATTACTAGATGTACATTTCGGGTACTAAGTACCCATTATCAATAACTTACTGCTAGCTAGCTATTGATAATGGGTACTTAGTACCCGAAATGTACATCTAGCAAGAAAAATAAAAGTGAAGAAAGGAATATAACTGTGTTTAATTAAGTGACTTAACACCTTCACGTAACTCATACAACTACATTAATGGAATACGTATACTTTAAAGAAAAACTGCCTGTATATTATAGAATTAGAATATTGAAATAGATTGTGTTAAAATAAAAACAAAGTAAATTAATTAGCAACTAAAGGAGCTAAATCACAATTTTGTGGTATCGAAAAGATGCTCATGTTACGATTAGGTTGGTTAGATAACATATAGTGAGTTTTACATGAAAGTATTGGTACATACATAACCCGATGTGTACTTGGTAAACTTTCAGGCATTTGTTGTTTTTGAAAAGCGTTCAGTTTGAAAATATTAACAAGTATTTTCCACTCCTAGATTAAGCATGAAGTATAATTTCGAGTTCAGAAAAGCCTGAAAACAATTTTCAGGTGCGCCACTGTTTTGCTAGCGTTAGCTATCTGGTTGCCAGTAGTAATGGACATTACTTTAAATATTCTAACGCCGAAAAAAATATTGAAACCGTACGGTTAGTTCCCGTATACCGATTTAAATTATCAAGGAAAAAAAATCGTTAGGTACGCCACTATCTTGCTAGCGCTAGCTATCTCATTAGCAGTGTTTATGAACATCACTTTAAGTGTTCTAACGCCTAAAGACATTTTAAAATCGCACGGTTAGTTGCCGAGTTATAACGATTTAAGTTATCACGTAGTAAAAAAAAACAACCGTCAGGTACGGTACTGTCTTGCTAGCACTAGCTATCTCGTTGTCAGTGTTTATAGACATCAGTATAGTATATACAATGCCGAAAAAGATTTTTAAATCGTACGATTAGTTCTTGAGTTATAACGATTTAAATTAGCAAGGGGTGAAAACACAGTTATGATCTGAAAGCTCTGGCATGAAAATTTGGATGTAAATATTACCTGGTATTTTTGAGAGAATATTTTTTTGATATTTTGCTGGCCAGCTGGCTAGCTCTAAGCTTTATTTTCCACCCAGTTTGAGGGTCTAGGGTTAAAAATGTTTTATCATTCTTTGGGGTTGTGGGGGTGGCGCTAGCTTTTAAATTGGTAGCGCTAGCTCTGAGGAATCCGAATAGTGTAAAAAACTTGAAAAATCCAAACGCGGGGGCTAGCATCAACATAGCCCCCCGAAAGTTTAAACTCCCGTAACTTTCTTGTCTAAATGGCGCTAGCTTTAATTTTTGTAGCGCTAGCTAAGGCCCGTCTAGCGCAATAATCAAAACTCGGGGGACCAGCATTAATCTAGCCCCCCCGAAAGTTCAAACCCCCGTAACTTTCTTGTCTAAATGGCGCTAGCTCTAATTTTTGTGGCGCTAGCTAAGGCCCGTCTACCGCAATAGTTTTTTTTTCAAAAAAGTCGAACTTCGAGGGGCTAAGTTGACTGAGCCATACAGTTTTCTGTTTATGTTATGTATATTCCTGACCAACCCATGAATGAATTGTATCTCCCATTCTTTTTGAAAATACACTAATACACTAAAATAATTGTAAAGAATATAAAGGCTCCGTCAACTTGGCCCCCCACTTTCTATTTAAAAGAAATCATTGCGCAGACTATGGGCTTTTCTGCGCAATGATTTATTTAATAAAAATCTAAAGTGGCGCAAGCAAGCACAGCAAAAATTGGAGCAAGTGCACAAAAGGTAAGAAAGTTATGGGGGTTTCAAATATGGGGGGGGGCTAAGTTGACGTTTGCCCCCCACTTTTGATTTTTCAACTTTTTTAATATGATTTAGATTCCTCACAGCTCGCGCAAGCTAGCACAACCAATTTTAGAGCTAGCACAACCCCAACAACTCCTTAAAAATACAAAATTAGTTTGAACCCCTGTGCAGCTAGCCCCGGTGCTAGCTTTAAGCTTCTACTGGAAATAATAAAAAAATATTTAAGTTCAGGACTTTTTTATTATTTCCAGTAGAATCTATAGCTCAGAGGTAAAAACATGCAAAAATTATTTAAAAATAGAAATCAGATAATAAGATATTTACGTTTTATTTATCGGGCGTGAGCTTTTAAATCCTGTGCGCGTATTTCAATACGTGTATTTCAAATATTACGCTAAATGCAATTTTTCTATCAAATCCCAATAACCCAATCCAATACTCCAACGGATTTGTTGACAATTACATTGTTATATACTAAAATATAAGTTCCTAAAATTTAGTACTAATATAATTTGCGTCATAGTTCAGCTTAAAATATATACTGAACCCATTAACTATTGTGATATTTGATAAACGAATTAATTTATTAGTTGGGATTTATATTAAAACATTTGAATAAATCAAATTAAAGTTTTAAAACAATAATATAACAAGTCTTATCAACTTGTCAAAGCCGTACGTAAATCAATGCAAGCGTTTTCCACTCCCAGACTGAGCATAAAGTAAAATTTCGAGTTTAGAAAAGCTTGAAAATTTGGCTTGGTCGCGTAGCGCAGCGGAGCGACCAAGCCAAATCAGGCTTTTCTAAACTCCAAATTTTACTTCATGCGCCACGCGTATAAAACAATGATTTAAAGTGAGTTTAAAATATACTTCGACTTAGTTTTGTTTAGTTCAATAATTTTACAAATGTTTACATAGAAGTGTTTTATACGCGTGGCGCATGAAGTAAAATTTCGAGTTTAGAAAAGCCCTGTGAAAAATTTTCTACGCGGGGCTTTTCTAAACTCGAAATTTTACTTCATACTTAGCCTGGGAGTGGAAATGCTCGTTCGAAACTTCAAACTGAATGCGTATACAATTGATGATCAATTTTTAGTACCCAATTTTGAAAATCGGCCATTAATACATTTTTGCAATGTAAATGTTACTCTTACTGACGTCCTAAACTCATTGTCCAATCTGGATAAATCATGCAGCGCAGGCCCTGATGGGGTTCCAGCCTATTTTTTTCAAAAAGTGTAAATATTCGCTAGCTAAACCAGTTCTTGATTTGTTTAATCTATCTTTATCTTCCAGTATTATCCCTCAAAGTTGAAAAAGTAGCTACTTGACAGCAATTTTTAAAAGTGCTTTGCAATCCACACTACCTAAAATATTAGATCTGTTAGTTTCTCAACAAACAGTGTGGAACTGTACAGATATAATAGTTGATCAACAGCATCATTGGCTTCGAACTATTGATAACCAACATATTTGGTGTGTCAACGTATGGTGTGGCCTACTTGATTGATATATTATAGATGTTTAAAAGTAAATGGAAGACAGTTTGAACACATCTAATGTTATTTTATTGACATTTAAATTTTAAATGTTAATTAAATAATATTAGAAACTCTAAGAAAAAGTTAGCTATGAAAAAATAAAATTTAATAACTTTAATCATTTATTACACAAAATGGATGCTAATAATAAAAATATGTTTCCTACAAAAGTTTCCTATTTTTACAGACCTTTTCAACGATACCACTTTCGACCTATCGTGCTATTTAAAAATCTCGAGCTCTTGACATTTTTAACCAAACTCTCAGGGATGCCAACCTTTTTGGAAAAAAACAATACTATCATTCGATTCATCAATTGGGCTTTTGTTATAAATATTGTTGTCCCAACTCTCTAGAACTAGACGTTTTCTCAATAAAGGCTGTTACGGGTTGTCTGGGACACCCTGTATACAGAGTAAATTACAGAAAAATAAACATTGAATTAGACATATTCATGTTACTCTAACTTCACGCGAGTTAAAACTAAAATAATACAGAGTGTATACATTATCTAGAGATAAAATCAATAAATGGGCACAAAGACAAATACATAAACAAATTAATCAATTGTACAAATAACAGATTGAAATTAATATTAGAAACTGATAAGCCAAATATCACAGTAAAGACTAGATTGTATAATATAATATCGAATAAAAATACACAAGACTATAAAGTTTCACAAACTAAGAAATTAAAATTAAGATAACACATTATTAACAATAGCGGATAAATGTATGCTTTTCAAATTAGCCTTAAATGTTATAAATGAAGAATGATGTAATTAAAAATAATTGTTATTATTCAATTCGTTACAGTAACTCATTATTCTGCATATTGGATCAAATTTTGCTTAATTAACTGCATGAAAGCGCAAATAAAATAATGATTTCAATCTGTTGGGACCTTTAGAAGGCACATAAAAGTGTAATTGTTTTAATAAGCGTTGGCAGTCTATCTCACCGTTTATAAGCTTACATAGAAAGCACAAATCATTTATTATTCTTTTATTTTCCAACGAGCAGAGACACAACCTATTATGCATAGTACTATTGCTAAATTGGTATCTAGTGTTGCCTAGCCTACAGCGACGGCTCGCATGCTAACTTCAGGGTCGGCCACAGCACCAAGGCACACAAAATTTGAGGTTGGAATCGCGCTTTATAAATACAAGGAATTGCACAACAGTCTCCTTTCAATAACGGATACATATTACCTTGGGTCTCTGGCCGACCCTGAAGTTAGGCTGCAAGCCGTCGATGCTAGCCTAGCAGAAACCAAGCTCAAAAAGCAACTCTGTAATTTCTCGAGCTCTGCTGAAAGTACCCTCGTATAAGGAGACCAAACGACAGATGCGTATTCCAAGTGAGGTCTGACCAAGGAAGTATATAATATACGTAAAACGGAAACATCAAATTTTTTCGAAAAGCGTCCGTTAAAACCAAGGACTCCCAACGCTTTGTTAGATATGCGTTTCATGTGCTAGCTAAAGTTAAATTATAATTAAATATGACACCCAATTCCTTGATGTTATCGACGCAAAGCAATGTATGATTGCATATCGCATAATTAAATTCCAGTCTGTTACGGCGATAAAATAAAATTGAGCTGCATTTTTGCAAGTTAAAAAAAAATTGTTACTTTCACACCACGTGGATAAACTATTAATAATTTAATATGGTTTAATTTATGTTGGTCATCCAGGCATTTAATAAATTTAAACAATTTCAGGTTATCAGAAAATATAAGATAATTACTATATTTAATATACTGGCCAATATCATTAATAAATAGTACGAATAATGTTGGTCGGCAATGAAAGCCCTGTGGGACCCCAGAAGTAACACTTGAAACTTAAATTTCAACAATTTCAGGTTATCAGAAAATAGAAGATAATTACTACATTTCAGATACTGGCCAATATCATTAATAAATAGTACGAATAATACTGGTCCTTGGGGCAGGTGGTAGCCGAGCAGTAACGTCGTCGGGCTGTAACGCTTGGCGAGCCACATACTCGGGTTCGATTCCCGTGCACGGGGAGACTTTATTTAAAAATAATTTCTCGTCGTGTCCCTGGGTGTGGTGTGAATGTGTCGTGACGTCCAAATATATGTTAAATTAATTAATACAATCATCGTTAGTGGCTGAATGGCTAGAACCTATGCCAAACAAACAAAAAAATACTGGTCCGCAATGAAAGCCCTGTGGGACCCCAGAAGTAACACTAATTTCTGAAGATATTGTATTACCTATCTTGACTAGCTGTTTTCTATCTGTTAAGTAGCTTACTAACCATTTAAAAATAGTGCCCTTAAAACCGAGAGATGCTAATTTATGTAAGAAAATTCGATGATTAACACGGTCGAAAGCTTTAGAGAAGTCTGTATAAATAGCATCAACTTAGCCCTTCTCTAAAGCGTTCGACAGGTATGTATAGTAGAAAGTAAGATTTGATGCAGTTGATCTATTTAAAAAAAAAAAACATGCTGTTGATCAACTATTATATCTTTACAGTTCCACACTATTCGTTAAGAAACTACCAGATATAATATTTTAGGTAGCGTGGATTGCAAGGCTACTCCTCGATAATTTTCAATATTCTCTTTAGTACCACTTTTAAAAATTGGTGTCAAGTAGCTACTTTTCCAACTTTGAGGGATAATACTGGAAAATAAAGATAGATCAAACAAATCAAGAACTGGTTTAGCTAGCAAATATTTACACTTTTTGAGAAAATAGGCTGGAATCCCATCAGGGCCTCCGCTGCATGATTTATCCAGATTGGACAATGAGTTAAGGAAGTCAGTAAGAGTAACATTTACATTGCAAAAATTTATTAATGGCCGATTTTCAAAATTGGGTACTACGAATTAATCATCAATTGTATACGCATTCAGTTTGAAGTTTCGAACGAGCATTTATACTCCCAGGCTGAGTATGAAGTAAAATTTCGAGTTTAGAAAAGCCCCGCGTAGAAAATTTGTTTTGGGCTTTTCTAAACTCGAAATTTTACTTCATGCGCCACGCGTACAAAACACTGACTTAACGAGAAATTTAACATCACACAGAAGAAATGTTTTATGTTAATCCTCACAATTATTTCGAGTTATTTTTGACGATTCAAATCCTTTTGTAAATATTCGAATAATTTTGTAAGTATTTGAATCCTTTTATAAATATTCGAATGCTTTTATAAGGATTCAAATTACCCGCATTTGGATTCGAATACGAATTCTCTTAAAAAATGTAACAAATCTGGATCACGAATCCAGTTGAAATAAAGTTTTCAAATTCCTTTTTTGAATCCTCTAAAAGGGTTCAAATCCAGGATTCGAATCATGAATGATTCGAATCCTGCCCAGCTCTGATACATACTATTATTATTGTGATTTTAAATCAATAAAATAATAATAATCCTTCAAATCTCAACCTGTATTTCTATAGACCCCTATATAAGTTTAAAATGTATTTTATTTAACATATTTATATTATTTGTGTTTGTATTTTATTAAATTATTTACTCCCTCAACATTACATTTGCGTGCGTATCGTCAAATGTGGAATGGAACCTTTTTTTTGTTGTTTACTCTTAAATCTCCCACGTATAAATCCTTGACTCGTCATTGAAAGAATGCGAGCCTTTTTTGTCGTTTATTCGAAATATTTGTGTGCGCACATTAGACTTAACTCAGTATTTTTGCAGCATTATTCCGGTACGGTCGCGTTTTAGATGCTGTGAAATACGCAAATGAATTTTCGAAAATCGCGACCTCCTCTAATTAAATTAATTAACCGCAAGTGATTAAGTGCAAGTACGCGTAGTATGCATCCGGATTACCTTCCGGTGTTAAAGGCAATCGAAATTATTTGATTTTTGCTGTTTGTTAGTTCTATAATGAAGTGCTTAAGTCGGTGGGATTAGATTATAAAAAGGTTAGTTAGAGTCATCCCCCTGAAGTCGTTGTGTAGTATTTTTTTAATTTTTTGGTAAATTTACACGATTAACGGAATTTTCAATTATTTTTCCTAATTAATAGTCATTATAATAATTTAATGAGAGTTAATCAATGTAATTAAGTTATATAAAGTGGACTAGTGAAATAAATAAACTGCAGTTTTATTAAATTTGTATATCTTAAATAAGTTTCTCATCTTTTACGTGGTAAAAAATTTAACTATGATTTTAAAAGAAAACGCACAATTTTGGTTATTTATTTCAACTATTTTTTCAGGCATTCGTCGATTTTATAATAGAGTTTAATTTGAAGTTTTGAACGAGTAATTCCACTTCCAGGTTAAGCATGAAGTAAAATTTCGAGTTTAGAAAAGCCTGAAAATTTGGTTAGGTTGCGTGGCGTAGGCTGAGGTTCAAACTAATTTTGTATTTTTAGAAGTTGTTGGGGGTTGTGCTAGTTTTAAACTTGGTTGTGCTAGCTTGCGCTAGCTCTGAGGAATCCAAATCATATAAAAACTGTTTAATTAAAAAGTGGGGGGCAAACTTCGACTTAGCCCCCCCATATTTGAAACCCCCATAACTTTTTTACCTTTTGTGCGCTGCTCTAAATTTTGCTGTGCTTGCTTGAGCTAACTTATAAAAAATTAAAAGTGGGGGGCCAAGCTGACGGAGCCGAATAAAAACAGTAGTGAAGCAAAACATTATTATCAATAGAAGAGTTCTCGTTAATTGTCTGTGCACTATCATTCATACTTTTTAGTTTATAAACTAGTTTTTGTCATTTTTATAATAAAAATTGTAAATTCACTCGTCGTTTTTGCTTTATGTCAATGATCTACCTTTATATGTAACATCAGGGAACTTGATTATGTATGCTGATGACACATCAATAGTGGTCTCAGCGCAGACGCCTGAGGAACTTCATAGACTGGTAACGAACATTACCAGAGACTTTGAATCATGGTGTTCCAAAAATATGCTCATACTGAACAACACCAAAACGGAATATGTATATTTCTCGAATAGGCGTACGCCATCAGTAGGTCTTGTAGGTTTTGGGTTGTCGGCAACAGTAAAATTTCTGGGCACCATAGTTGATACACACTTAAGATGGGATGACCATATTACTTTTGTCTGAAAGAAACTTTCGAGTGCTTTTTTTGCAATTAGGCAACTAAAGTCATCTCTGAACAAGGCCACTCTCCTCACTATTTATTATTCGCTGGCGTACTCGTTTCTGAATTACAATATATTAGTATGGGGTAACGCAACTAATATTCGAAGGGTATTTGTTCTCCAGAAAAATATACTACGCCTAATTTGCGATCTAAAACCCAGAGACTCTTGCCGACATTATTTTATAAGATTCGGTTTGCTGACTTTACCATGCATATATATCCTTAATGGTATTCTACTTATTAAAGATAATTACCATTCTTTCTCTAAGAACTCAACAAACCACTCACATAATACTAGGCATAGGATGTTGTTGAGAGTTGAAAAACATCAAACACGTTTGTTTGAGAAATCACCATACTATGTCGACACACTAATGTGTAACAAATTGCCTGATGATATTAAGTCAACCGCAAATCGTAACACTTTTCGTAAAAAATTGAAAAAATTTCTTGTCGATAAATGTTTTTATTCAATTTCCGAATTTTTGAATTAGTTATGTATGTCTTTTATTTTAAGATGGTATTGTAATTGTGATAATATTTAATTTAATTTATTTCACACATAATTTTAATTATTATTTGACGTCTCACATCTATTTTATTGTAAATAGCCTAATTGAATAAAGATTTGATACTTAATACTTGATACTTGATACTGATAAATCTGTTTGGATATGCTTTGCATTTCAGGTTTTTAGCATTAAATATATAATAGCTGAAATATCTAGCTTTTGCATTTAATGGTAAAAACGTTAATTTTTTTAATAATACATTATAAGTAACACTTTTTCATTAATAATGACTTATAGCTGAAACTAGTCGGAAAATCAAATAAAATAAGTGAAACAATACCATGTGTGTTAATTAATAGTGTATAACTATCGTATGTTCAATTAAAAAAAATGTCCAGAGTGCCATAGAAAATATTCTAGGTTGGCAACACTGAAAATATACATTATAATTATTATGTCCTACCACTGCATTATTTGCAATTAATAGACCTCCTTTTTGTAACGTTACTGGACTTATAATGGAATACTGCGACAACATTTTTCATAATGGCCCGGTAATTATTTTATTTACTTCTTCGTTGTATTACCATGACAAGGTTCGAAATGTCAACAAATGAAATGTCAGACAGAATGAAAATTCAATTTATTTAAACGAAAAATTCTACATGACTATTTATCATAGCCAATATTAAACGTACAATTCGTAAAAGAACCCGAAATAAGAGGGGCAACTGAACTTGAAACATTAACCGATTTATTAGTTTATATATTGGACATCGTCGATGTCGGTGCAAGAAATTCATCTCTCGATGATCCAGCAATCAATGTCGCATTATTGATTTTCGATTACATATTAGCATCTACATAGCATTGTGCAATGCTTCTGCTCTTCCAGCGTCCTAAACGTTGCAAATTTTCTATGCTGCCTCCAGCATCTGAGTGTAACGTTGAAGCAGTACGCCTAAAGCAATGCCCAGTATATTTAGACGCTTCTGGCAAACCTAAATATTTTGCAATTTTTGCTGGTATACTACCAAATTTATTTTTACCAACGGACTGTAGTGTACATTTTTTCTTCTGGTAATTATGAAAAAAGTTATCTATATTGCAATTCTTGGGTCTCAGCAACATGTACTTTCTTCTGAGACTAACGGCATTAATTTCCATATCCTGTATATCTACAAAGCTCCTTGGTTGACCATTTTTATTACAAGGAATTGTAATTTCAATGTTTGAAACCATATCATTAACATTTCCAACTTTCATTTGTAGAAATTCATGACACCTACATGCGCCGAAATTGCCTATCACCAAAATTACCATAACCAAAAGATATTCATCAACAGGGGCAGTTTTTAAAAATAACACTACCTGTTCCCGCGACAAAACTTTTGATTTTTTAGGGACATAATTTTTTTAATTTTGTTACAAAAACGCCTCTAATTCCAAAAATTTTTCAGAAATATTTACCAATTTCTTAGCCATCATTTGCTTCTACAGCATCGAATACTTGGTCCACAACGAATTAAGAGCAAAGTTCTCGGATAATTCTTGGAATTATCCCAATAAGACCATTTCATTAATTTCCGCTATATCGGGAATATCGGACCATTCTTTAAAATTATCAAATTCCTTTTCGTAGGCATCTTTTGATTTTATTGGCACTAACGCCTCTCTGGCTTAATTTACTCGATGCAACACATCTTCTGGTAAATTGCTTGTAGCCATTACACGTTTCAAGTAAACTATTTACTCCGTCAAATATTAAAAATATTTCAGTGTCAACATGACAGCTGATACTACGATCCACGTGGACTAAAATACTGATCATATTTCTCGTTTTAAATTAATAAACAGGTAGGACATTAAACGTTGAAGGCACCACAAAGCGTTAGTAGGAAATAATGCCCTTCGCCGACGTACAACCCTCGGGCCAGAAGCCTTCGGGCTGTACACTGTCGACGGCAGGCATTATTTCCTTACTAACGCCCTCGGTACCTTAATTACTATTATGTCTGACGTTTTATATGTCAATTCCTGTAGTGTGTAGCAAACTTAAATTTGAAAGAAGATTAAATCATGGCACTCATATTGAACATATGATATTTTTCTTACATTATTATGACAGAATACCTAAAGGTAAACAAAACTAATGGACTGTCTCTACTTTAAGAACAGTTTATATAAAACCTATGAGGAATTTTACACGTGATATAATCGATCGTCTGTGGGGGGTTTATCTAGGGGGGATTTATTGCCGTCATAAATACATCAAGGTTATCCCCAAGACCTTAGATATACTCCTCTTTCTCTCTTATTTTTCTTTTCGCACTCCCCGGTTGATAATATTTGGCCCCGTTTGATAACCCAGATTGAACTATATTTCAGAAAGGGTGTAGCCGATATGAGGAATTAAAACGTCCTCGCGGGATTCCCTCGTAAAATGTAAGTGGAGCATAAAACGCGCCTAAGTTTCACGATTGTATCGAGTTTACGTGAAATTAATTCATGTTTTTGGAAAAAGGCCATGTTAAGATTTAAATGAATAGGGATTTACATAGAAAAAAATGTACCCCATGTTAACTTTTGTTGTCGTTGTCAGCAAGAGACCTGATTAATGTATTTTATTTCTTTCCAGGTTTTCCATAAGGTTTAATTTTCTTCCTTTGCTGGCGATGTGGAGGATTTTAAATTAAACTGTTAACTGTTGAGGCTTCTACTTCGTTATACATCATTATTAACATAAATAAGACACTTAAACTTTGTTTGTATAACTGAGGTTTTTTTTATTGTGACTATAGTTTCGATAACTTTAACTTGTCATTATCAGACTACAAGTACTTGTACTTGTAGTGTAATAATAACAAGTTAAAGTTGTCGAAACTATAGTCACAATAAAAAAATCTCAGTTATACAAACAAAGTTTAAGTGTCTTATTTATGATTTTAAATAATTTGTTGAAGTCTTGCTGTTCTTGTTTTAAATGATTAGTATATTATTTCCAGGTTTTCCATAAGATTTAATTTTCTTCCTTTGCTGGCGATGTGGAGGATTTTAAATTATTTGTTGAAGTCTTGGTGTTCTTCTTTTAAATGATTAGCATATGTATATTTAGGAATGCTTTATGGTGTGCATTAATTCGTTCCTCAAATGCTCTCCCTGTTTGTCCAATATATCTTAGGGCAATAACCACAATTTAACTGATAAACTCCACAGCATTCACCTTTTCAGTTTTGTCTTTACTGTATTTTTATTATTTTTGAGAGGATGTTATTTGTTTTGAAAGCTATTTTCAAATCTAATTTTTTGAAATATTTACTAATGTTTTGGCTAAAATTACCAATATATGTTAGTGAACTAACATATAATTGTAATTTAAGCCAAAACATATTAATTGAATTTGTGAAACAATACCAATTGTTTTTTCTCTCAATAACTTTACATAGTGTAATATGTGCCAGATATCGACTACACTCCTTCTGAATTCAAGAAATTATGAATAGTTTTATTTAATTTAACTTGTTACAGTTTTACATTGACACAATAATTCATCGATTGGTTGCATTCATTTTTATCTAATTCTAAATTATACTCGTATTTTAAACCAGTAAGAGGAAATGTTTATATCAAATAAACACGAATCCTTTTTAGGCGTGGAAAAGTAAAAATAAAAATATCATGCCACACACCTTGCGGTTTCTAAATATACACACACACGCTTTTTTAGTTCCTATTTTTTTCTTTATTTCCGACGACGTAAAAAATAATGGTAATTACACGATTTTCTCAGTGCTAGCGTTTCCTGACTGGGGCCAGTATTTGTAAGTAGCCTGGCGCGCGCACAAAAGCAGATTTCCTTTTCGCTTACATCATTGTCGTGATTAGGGCCCATTAGGGGCCCTTTTACAAATGGGCATATAATAAACCGAGGAATGAAAATTGAAATGATGACAAATGACGATAAACATTCTTTATAATAATATCTTCCATCACATTTATATACAAGGAATGTTTATTTTAAGTATAGACATTCAAACCTATGTAAATTTGTATGCTGTCGTTGGTCAGTCACCGGGAGTTTGTGCAGTTTTTTGGGGTGTTCAAGGTGTTCTGCTTAAAGTTACTTAACATCACGCGCCTTTTTGTGTGTTTCGGGCGGGCTTGTTAGGTTGAATGATTGTGAAAGTGTTGGGTTTCATGTGTGTGAAGCTGGCAATATTTACAGCAATAACCCGGCGCATCCGCCATCCACCAAAAACGACATGCTTTAAACGACGACATGTTTTAAAATACCTTTAAGATAAATTTCTAACAAAGCAATCATTGCGACATAAGTAACTTGTGGATTTTTAAGCTAACCTTAGAAAATGTAAAAAAGAGGTCGTCTGACGCGACAAAATATTTATTTAACCAATTTTCTAGATCAAAATTCCTGACTTTCGTTTTTGTACATGCTTACTAATAACACTATTGTTTATGCCTAGCAAGAATTTTTCACTTTATACATATCCCAGTTTTTAATTTCTGGGCTTAACTTAGCAAATTGCGCAAATCGGCAATTTCTCGTAAGAAATAAATTATTTTAACAATTTTCCAGATCGACAAACCTTATTTTCTTTATTGTATATGCTTTCTTATGACACTATCGTTCATTCGCAGCAAGAATTTTTTACCTGGGATATGTAACTTTTCAATTTCTGGGCCTAACTTAGCAAATTAAAAAAAACGGCAATCACTCGCAAGAAATAAATTATTTTAACAATTTTCCAGATCGACAAACCTTATTTTCTTTATTGTACATGCTTTCTTATAATAATAATAATAATAATTCTTTCTTACGGAAACCATTTAAATTGTTACAAAATAGTTACAAAGTATTATTTAAAAAGAAAAAAACAACTTGCACTATATTAACACAATAACCTAAATATAAATATAAATATACACCTAAGATTATGGTACATATCTTTACGTATGGTTACGTATTATCGATCGCTTTTAAACAATCTAGTTTTAATATTTTTAGAGAAACTCCAAACACGTTTATTAAATTATAAAATGTATTTACATTTGTCAACATCCTTGCTTCCAGGCCATTTGAGCCATAAGATGTACCGTGGAACCTCGTAGCAAACAATTTATGCTGTCTTACCGATTGCTGAGGAATATTTAGAGATAAAGATGATAAAATTGAAGAACAACAAATTTGATTATTCAATATTTTATAAGAAAAGCAAAGCGAAAAGTATACTCTACGTTTTTCTAGAGACCTCAGGCCGAAATAATCCAGAAGAAGGTTGTAATTATTTCTGTCATATTGCACGTGTGTGTGGAAGCAGATGAGTTTCACCATTTTCCACACGCTCAATATGGCACATAAAATGCGGACTCCAAATTATACAGCAATAATCCAAAACTGGTCTCACTAATGGCACTTAGAGCGTGACAAACATTCGAATGTTTTTAAAGTTGCTGGATATTCGCCGGATAAATCCAATGACTTGTAAGGATTTTGCAGTAATTTTTTGTATCTGATCAATAAACTGCAGTTTATTGTCATATAATATTCCCAAATCATTAATTAAATCAACCCTTTCCAAAGTATTTCTATTCAAGGTGTAAATAAAGGGTATAACTGATGTATATTTCCTAGAGAAACGTATATGTTTACATTTGTCAGTGTTTAAATAAAGATCGTTATCAGAGCACCACTCTGAAATCTTCTCCAAATCATTTTGTAAAATGTTGCAGTCGTCTATGGTGCTGATTTTACGATAAACTTTCATGTCGTCAGCATAGTTTGCTATATGCTGACGACATGAAAGTTTATCGTAAAATCAGCACCATAGACGACTGCAACATTTTACAAAATGATTTGGAGAAGATTTCAGAGTGGTGCTCTGATAACGATCTTTATTTATTTGATTCGATGTTATTTCCAATATCATTGATGAATAAAATAAAAAGCAACGGTCCTAGATGCGAGCCCTTTGGCACACCAGACGTCGCACTGACCACGCTACTTGATAATATGGAATTAATTTTTACTACGTGCTCACGACATGATATAAATGATTTAATCCAATCGTACATATGTCCACTAACACCATAATTGCGAAGCTTATATAATAATCTACAGTGACTAACTCTATCGAACGCTTTGCTAAAATCTGTGTAGACAGAGTGTAATACAGCTCCCTGTTCCATTGTGTTAATAATGAAATTTGTGTAAACAAAAAGATTAGTCACTGTTGATCTTTTAGGAAAAAATCCATGCTGATGCTCCGATATCATATGTCTATACACTAACATCATCCGTTCGGCAACCAGTTTGTCCAGCAACTTAGGAAAACACGATTGTATGGTTATTGCCCTATAATTCTCCACCGATCTTTTTAAACCCGACTTAAATATAGGTACAGTGTAGCATTTTTTCCATTCATATGGAAACACGCCATCTCTGAGAGATCGATTAAATAATAACATAAGGGGTAAACACAAAGCAGGTGGGCACAATTTGATCAGAAATGGTGGTATACCATCAGGACCAGGAGCTGAATTTGACTTAAAATCTGTTAAACAAGACATGACCTCGATTTCATTAAATTGTATTGTTCTTATGACACTATCGTTCATGCGCAGCAAGAATTTTTTACCTGGGATATTTAACTTTTCAATTTCTGGGCCTAACTTAGCATATTAAAAAAAACTGCAATCTTTCGTAAGAAATAAATTATTTTAACAAATTTCCAGATCGACAAACCTTTTTCTAAAAAGTTAAGCCGAGAAATTGAAAAGTTACATATCTCAGTTAAAAAATTCTTGCCGCGCATGAACGATAGTGTCATAAGAAAGCATGTACAATAAAGAAAATAAGGTTAGTCGATCTGAAAAATTATTAAAATAATTTATTTCTTACGAGAGATTGCCGTTTTTCGCAATGTGCTAAGTTAAGCCCAGAAATTGAAAAGTTTCATATCCTAAGTGAAAAATTCTTGCTGAGCATAAACAATAGTGTTATTAGAAAGCATGTATAATAACGAAAGTTAGGAATTTCGATCTAGAAAATTGTTCAAATAAATATTTTGTCGCGTCAGACGACCTCTTTTTTTACATTTTCTAAGTTTAGCTTAAAAATCCACAAGTTACCTCTGTCGCAATGATTGCTTTGCTAGAAATTTACCCTAAAGGTATTTTAAAACTGTTTATTTCGATTTAGGCATGTCGTGTTTGGTGGGTGGTGGATGCGCCGGGTTATTGCTGAAAATATTGCCAGCTTCACACACATTTGGGTTTCGGTAGGTTTGAGAGGCTGGGTTCGCGACGAAAGGGCTTTGAGCTAAGGAAATTTGCCTGGGGTGAGAGAAGGCCATCTATGGTTGTGGTGGTGGGGGTAAGGCATTGGGGGTTGAGTCGATTTCGGGTCTAAAAAATTGAAAATTTGTTGAATCGGTGAGATTAGGAATGAAGGAAATTCTAATTAATGGGGCTGCTAGAGTAGAGTAGAGGCATTTTTAGTCGAATGATGATTAAGATTTTCAGTGGTGCTTTAGTTTGATCCCACGTTAATTCAATTAAACGAGTGTTTTCAACCCTAGATTAAGCATAAAGTAAATTTTTTTGAAGTATTCTTTATTTTACAATATAAATTAAGTTTTGCACATCATATTGTAAAATGTATTCATTTGTTCCTCCCTTCTTCTTCACCACGGGATTTGCGGGCGTTGATTCCCATCTCGGGCTAATGGTAAAGAGTAAAGAGTAAAATTTCGAGTTTAGAAAAGCCTGAAAACTTGGTTTGGTTCGGACCAAACCGAATTTTCAGGCTTTTCCAAATTCGAAATTTTACTTCATGCGCCACGCGTAAATGATATTGACATTTTTGGGTTAATAAAACGTTTTATTCGATTACTATTGTTACTATTTAATAATGCAATAAATCATGAATTCATAAACGTTATCAGTATATTTTCAACTTCACTTGAAATCAGTGTTTTATACGCGTGGCGCATGAAGTAAAATTTCGAGTTTAGAAAAGCCTAATTTGGCTCGGTCGCTCCGCTTCGCTACGCGCCCGAGCCAAATTTTCAGGCTTTTCTAAACTCGAAATTTTACTTCATGCTTAGTCTGGGAGTGGAGACACTCGTTAGAAGCAAATTTCAATCTAATGATTTATTAGGAGAAATACATTTTCACAAACATAAAAAAAAACAGTGTAACATACCTTCTAATCAAGTAATTTAGAAGGTATGTTACACTGTTTTTTTTTTATGTTTGTGAAAATGTATTTCTCCTAATAAATCATTAGATTGAAATTTGCTTCTAACGAGTGTCTCCACTCCCAGACTAAGCATGAAGTAAAATTTCGAGTTTAGAAAAGCCTGAAAATTTGGCTCGGGCGCATAGCGAAGCGGAGCGACCGAGCCAAATTAGGCTTTTCTAAACTCGAAATTTTACTTCATGCGCCACGCGTATAAAACACTGATTTCAAGTGAAGTTGAAAATATACTGATAAGGTTTATGAGTTTATGATTTATTGCATTATTAAATAGTAACAATAGTAATCGAATGAAACGTGTTATAAACCCAAAAATGTCAATATCATTTACGCGTGGCGCATGAAGTATAAAACTAACTAATATCATGCAGATTTCGTTCTATTAATACGAAATGTTAATATCGTGTTTGTATGCGCCTGGTAGAAATTAACTAGCATTAAACTATTATGATATTAACGGCAATTCTACTAATAAGGCTAAACATGTTAAAACACGCTTTAAATCACATTTATGCACACAGAATTGTGATATTTTCTTATGATAACATTTTATTTTTTATAATGTAACCTCTAAGTTTTAGTTATTTCTCCTCTCATTTTTAATTTGTATTTGTTAATTTCTTCGAAAAGAATTTGACCTAAACGTTACATATACTTTATTAGAGTGTTGTAACAAATTAAATTAAATAAGATTTTAAATATTTAAATATTTTCAAATATTTTGTGAAACGAACCAAGCGATTTTTATTTAAATAATATTCATACTTATATATTTAAATATTTCATTGTATAATTGAATATCCGAAGATGTATTTGTACGGGAAGTAGTTGTTTCAATGGATATTTATCGTCCTACGTTGTCTTATTAATTAAGACATTGTTTGCATTTTCACAAATAACATTTCCGTAATTTTATATAAAATGTAATTTGAAATATCTTCAACAATTTAACTAAAATTTGAAAACGTAAACAATAGATGCTTAATAAAGTAGTATAAAATATAGTTTAACTAATTTAAGGTAATTAAAAAAAAGTTCTAGTCAAATTCAACGTTAAAAACATGTTTTATACGAATTTAACATTTAAAACATGTTTAAAACGAAACCGTTTAAAACACGACAGCTGTTATTAAACATGCTTAAAACACTGCTTTAAAACAAAGTATTTTAAACATAATAACCCTGGTTGTAGGTATTAATCCTAACAGAAAACCAAAAGTTACTCGCGTAAAAGCAATATATTTACAAATACAGTGATTTTTTTTTTAGATAAACATATCCATAAGCTGTAAACTTTCCGACATTCTTTGTTTTTTTTGAAAGAGTTCAATTTGAAGCTTTAAACAAGTGTTTTCCACTCCCAGACTAAGCATGAAGTAAAATTTCGAGTTTAGAAAAGCCCCGTGAAAATTCAAATCAGTGTTTTATACGCGTGGCGCATGAAGTAAAATTTCGAGTTTAGAAAAGCCTAATTTGGCTCGGTCGCTCCGCTTCGCTACGCGCCCGAGCCAAATTTTCTGGGCTTTTCTAAACTCGAAATTTTACTTCATGCGCCACGCGTATAAAACACAGATTTCAAGTAAAGTTTGAATGTACATGAATTTCACAATTATTAGTGTTTTATACGCGTGGCGCATGAAGTAAAATTTCGAGTTTAGAAAAACCCAGACAATTTTCTGTAAATCTTTAGATATTCCTTGTTTTTTTTTAAGTTCAATTTAAAGCTTTAAGCGATTGGGGTTCATTTTTTCCCTTAAATTTTTCCCCCGGCAAATTTTCCCCTTATATTTTTCCCACGAATTAATATTCCCTTAATCTAATTTTTCCCCAAATTAATAATAACGCAACAATCAAATTAATTAAGTTATATTACAAAATTTATAAAGTTATATTACAACCAATATTTCGTAAATAATCTAAAAGTTTATCTTCCTCCCTGTAATCATCATATTTCGCGACTATGTTTTTGATTCGACGTTCAATCCTTCTCTGGTAATGCGATTTGGCTCTTCTAATGGGCTGTCCTAGCGAGAGTTATCGCATCATGGTCTCCGTGTCCGATTGTTCTTTTTGAAGTTCCGTTAAAAAAGAATAAAAACTTGGATGACTCTTCCCTACGACCACGCGAAAGCGGTTGTGCCATCCTTGCGATATATTGTTCGTTCGAGCAACATTCTGTATTAACAGAAGTGTAAACACTCCATAAATTTATCGGATATCTAGCCTCAACCGCCCTTCTTCGTCCTCTAGCCTTCCTCCCTCGAATGTAATTAACCTGAAATATAGAACAATAATAGAACATTTATCAGTTATCAGTTATAAATTATGGGTAAGTACTTCGAAATAGTCAATCATGGGATCGAATTTTTCTGGAACTTCTTCTGCTAGAAGATCGAAGCATTGCTTAACGTCATCTTCAGGGACAAACGCTAAGGCAGCCATCATTTGAGACGCAATTTTGATGCTGCGATCTTCCTCGTCCTCGTAGTCCTTGGTCAGTCCTTCAGACTGAATGCGTCGATGCAGCGACTGCTTCAGATGGAAGAAGCAGGCCTTGATTGTACTCGTAGGAAACAGTTCCTCGCAAGAATTAACTATTGCCTTCTCGAAATCTGATAGAATGAACTGAGGAACTGAAGTAAGGCCCAATGTTTGTACCTCTGACAGGACTGCTTCGAAAACTTTTTTGTACGAATCTTCGTCTTTGCCATCAAGTAGTGCATAAACGAAGGGTAAACCCAGTTCTTCATCTACTCCATTTATCGTTTGATTGACTGAACCCAGAATCCCAAATATCTGGTTGAAAATGGTAGGGGATGTGTTGAAAGTTCCATCGACAAACCAGGTACGGTATTTCATCAAATTACGTATGTTATTTTTCGTCGCAAATACTATTACGCGTGCGGTTTCGTCGTCGAAACTATCGTAGAAACAGTTCTCCTGTAAATAGTCATGGATCAATATATAATCAACGACATAAATCATTGATATAAAGATAAGTACCGCCACTTGTATATTTGTATTTGTCAGGTATTTGTGCAAGCTCGGTCAGTGTCATGGGATTCGAAGGAAGCTCTTTTGTACGCTCTCGCACAATCATTTTGCGAATGATGACCCGATCCGGCAATTAAGATAAGACCTCGTTGGGGACGTCTGACAAGCTTCGCAGAACCTGGGCTGGAGGTCGTTCCGGCTGACTAGCGGCTGTTTCCTTTATTTGACTGACAACCTTTTTCGCCAAGACCTCCTCCAAATTTGCTGCATGTTTATGCGGCGAAGCACCAGGACCTCCTCGAACAAGGCGAATTCCAAGGCCGCTACCAACGGTCTTGGCCCACGCGTAGCACTCCTTTTTTCGCTTGCAAACCCACTTGACAATGCCTTTTGCCTCTCCGTGTGTGTAGTAGAGAAAACCACCGATCCGCAACATGAAGCTGTTGTTTTGTGACTTAATTAATTCTATGGTTCCACAGTCCAGCATAGCGGCAGCCATATTCAAACTTGTAATTTCACAATCCCAACTGATATGTCAGGTCCAATTTGACAATGAGATCTGACAGTACAACCACGAAGTCAGCAACCAACCGAAGTTCAAATGTTTCGAAGTTCCAAATTCAGAAAATAATAGCCAGGGGAAAATTTGAGGGGAAAATTAATAGCGCTTGGAAAAATAACCTAGGGGAAAAATTGTAGGGGAAATATGACCCCCAACGGCTTTAAGCGAGTGTTTTCCACTCCCAGACTGAGCATGAAATAAAATTTCGAGTTTAGAAAAGCCCCGTGAAAATTTGTCGAGGGTCGCGCAGCGACCCGAGACTGAGCATGAAGTAAATTTTCACGGGGCTTTTCTAAACTCGAAATTTTACTTCATGCGCCACGCGTATAAACCACAGATTCCAAGTGGAGTTTGAATGTACATGAATTTCACAATAATTTAGTATTTTATACTCGTGGCGCATGAAGTAAAATTTCGAGTTCAGAAAAGCCCAGAAAATGTTCTGTAAATCTTTAGATATTCCTTGTTTTTTTTTTAAGTTCAATTTAAAGCTTTAAGCGAGTGTTTTCCACTCCCAGACTGAGCATGAAGTAAAATTTCGAGTTTAGAAAAGCCTCGTGAAAATTTGTCGAGGGTCGCGCAGCGACCCGAGACAAATTTTCACGGGGCTTTTCTAAACTCGAAATTTTACTTCATGCGTCACGCGTATAAAACACAGATTTCAAGTGAAGTTTAAATGTACATAAATTTTACAATATTTTAGTGTTTTATACGCGTGGCGCATGAAGTAAAATTTCGAGTTTAGAAAAGCCCAGAAAATTTGTCTCGGGTCGCTGCGCGACCCTCGACAAATTTTCACAGGGCTTTTCTAAACTCGAAATTTTACTTCATGCTTAGTCTGGGAGTGGAAAACACTCGTTTAAAGCTTCAAATTGAACTTAAAAAAAGAAATAGGAATATCTAAATATTTACAGAAAATAGACTGAATTTGGAGTACGTATACTGAAAAGTAAAACTCCCTGCATCTGTTGGCTCCGGAGGAATATAAATAATGATAAACTATAATAAAGACAACAATTACCACTAATTACCGCCAAAGATAAAGTGTTATAAAATGCAGTAGTTTATAAGAACTAATTACTTGTTTTTATAATAATTTGGAACAAGCGATCCCCTGTCCATTTGAAAAAGCTTTAAATCCCGTTAAATTTTTGTATTAGTTTACATTAATATAGAAAATCTTAAATTGTCTTATTAGTTATGACATTGTTTGCATTTTCGCGAATAACATTTTCTTAATTTTATATATTAGAATATCTTAGTCCCAATAAAGCAAAAATAGCTTCAGAAAAAACTTATTTTAAATTTGTAAATATTTTCTACTTGTATTTAGACGTTCCCTCATTTAACTCTCTACAGAGAAATATAATTTTAACCATTATACATTTTCAAAACGCATTTTATATTAATCCCCATCTTAAAATACAGTTATATCCTTACGCCGAACCCTCTTACTACGAAAGTCTTAGTAAACAAGAATTATGCCCTCATTCTTAATTTCAACCCTTCCCATATTAAAGGGGGTGAAGGCCTCTCGTTTCATATTGTGCTGTTATCTCGTCGGCAATAACAATAACCAGGAGATACACGAGACAGATAGGTGGTGTATTAAGTATAACTACATTAGGGTCCATAACAATGACCGTTATTACATTAAAGGATCATGTGACCGATGAAGGAAGACATTAAGGTAAGAGGGTGGAGTCTTCTTGTCTTACTGAAACTCGGTGTTCTTAATGGGCGGGGGACAGATGCGTATTATGTTTTTGTAAGCAGCGGGGGATTTGAAAAGTTTGTTTATTTTAAAAGGGGTTATGTGTATGTGTGTGTTAAGGCTGGATATTAAATGGTTAAAATAGATAGTTATTTATTATAAGATTAAACAAGTTTTGAGTCCTCTTAATGGATAATAAATGGCTAAGTAGTAAGTTAGTATTTTACAATTAAAATTACACATATAATCTAATACGTGGTGTATCCATAAAGTAACTTCCGTTTGGATATCTTGCCACCGCAACGCTGCGATCGCAATTTCGCGAATGCGCGGTACCACAAAATGTCGAACGAGTTAGAGCAGCAGTACTGCAATTTCCGAAACGCTTAGCTCGAAAACAAACACTTGCTCTTGGCATTACAAGACGTTATCTCCACAGGATTCTTCATAATGAACTGAATTTTCACCTGTATATAATATGCGTGGTCCAGCAATTGTCAGTACGGGATTATGTAACACGAAGAACATCTTTTGAAGACATGCTTGCAACCATACCCCTTGACGCAAATGTGCTCTTTACTGATGAGGCGCATTTTCACCTCGGTGGGTGAGTAAACAAACAGAATATGCGGTACTGGAGCGACACGAATCCCAGGGAACTTCACCAGAGACCCCTGCACTCAGACCGCGTCACTGTGTGATGCACCATAGCATCATTAGCCCTTGCTTTTTCCAGGAAAATCGTCGTGCTGTCACTGTGAATTCGGCTCGTTAATTAACTATGCTGCAAGAGCTTTTCCAACCGGCTTTTAAGGCAATGCAGTTACAGGATACCTGGCTTTAACAAGACGGTGCTATTGCACACACAGCGGCTATTATCATGAATTTTTTGAGGCAAACGTTTCCTGGAAGGCTTATCTTTTGAATGGGGGATTTCAACTGGCCCGCACGCTCACCGGACTTAGCCCCATGCGATTTACTTCTATGGTGTTATCTGAAGTCGAAGGTGTATTGCAACCGCCCCAACACCCTGGAAGACCTACAAAACAATATTGAGGCTGAAATTGCAAGAATACCAGAAGACATGCTTGAAAGAGTGAATGAGAATTTCAGAAAACGACTGCAGCAGTGTGTGAATTGTAAAGGTAGACATTTGTCAGATACACTGTTTAAAACTAAGTAATTAAAAACTTCCATTATTGTTTAATATGAGAAAAATATAAATGTAAGTTTCTAAGTGTTCGTTATTTTTTAATTTCATTCCCAAATCAGCAAATTACCGCGCTCCACCCTGTATATATCCAATAAATATATTTGGTCGATTTTCAGCGTACTGTTATAAATAATTAAGAAATCAGAATTATGAATTATGTGCGGGCACCCATGGGTAGGCCCAAGACAACATGGATGGACGAAATAAGGAGAGAGGAATAGGGAGAGCTATGTCAGCTATTTGTTTCGATATTCTTGACATTTTTTAATTTATTTGGCTGCGCCCCTGATTATTATTACTATATTTTGCCCCCTCCCCCCTTCTGAACCAAATTCTGCGGGCGCCCATGGTTGTATATTTAACAATTTATAAATCCACGTACAAAAATCAAAAACAGCTACAAAACACTACCTTCTTCCTCAACCCATTTTAACAAGTTCCTAACAAGCCCCATTTTCGAATTTAATTTTTAATCCAATACTTCTTCCCCTGTCAAAGCCCCCCCTTTTTTTTGATAAATACAGGGTGAGATGAGGAATTGCCTCTACGCACACGCCCCCCCATTATCCGCTGCTAAACAAGCCCCCAAATACTCCGCTTTGAAAAAGAAAAAGCTGCAGAGAGGGGGAGGGCGTGTGCGCGACGCACTGTCAGTTTTCTAATGCCGAAAGTTGTGCGATAACTTTGGCGCTTTAACGATTTCCTCTTTTTAGGCGAGTCGCATATTATAGATACGTGTGCGGATTGCGAAAGTTTTTCCGGGGGAAAAACTCTACTTCTCGTCGTCGGCGTGTTGATGTCGGACGTACTCGCGCACATACAAAACAACAACATACAAGAGGGTTGGAGGGAGGGGCGGGGAGGTTCAGATAACGCTGGAAAGATTGATTTCCACGGGATGTTCTCGTGTTGTTTTTTTTTTTCACGCCCTCTCATGTATAGCGGGAACAACACACAGGGTTATATTGTGTCTCCATATTTTATGAGCCATAAAGCAATACTACGCGAGAAATTAGCCCTTTTTCTTGGAAAGATATGGAACTTCACATTTGATTTGTTTGTAGTTGAAATTTCACATAAATAAATATAAATAATATAATTAATAACTAACGCGCCCAAATCCAAATTCGGGCTTTTCTCAACTCGAAATTTTACTCCATGCGCTACTCGCATAAAAACACGATTAACTGATTTGTTAATGTAACTCCATGCATAAAACCTTTATTTGCCATATTATTTACAAACATCTTACAATAACTATTATAAACTAACCATAAACCATGAAATAACAATCGAACTCTTCAGCGGCATAAAATAAAACTATAAACAATTCTTTAAGTAGCCGTTTCGCTTCTTCTAGCTACACCTCCCTGCTCTCATTCTCATCAATTCTCTACATTCTATAATCTAATAATAATCATGTTAATGTAACTAAACACTCTGAAAATAAAGATTTAATTTATTCTATTCTATAATTTTTCTGACTCATGATTTTTATCGTTTACATTTTTTTTTTATTTTTTCGTTTTCATTTTTATTTTTATTTATTTATTTTATATAATCTTAATCCTTTTTACCTTATGGTGTAAGGCGGTTTACATATTCATACATAATTATGTTATCATCTGTTTAATCTGTATGCTTCTTTCCATCTCTTTCTGTCTTGTGTTAGTTGTTTTGCTTCTTCCCAATTCATTCCCCTTTTCTCTATTGTATCCCTGATTCCATCATTCCAAGTTTTTCTCGGCCTTGCTCTCTGGTTCCTCCCTTGTACTCTTGTTTCGTATATCATTTTCGTGTTTCTTTCATTTTTTATTCGGTTTAAATGTCCAAACCATCTCATCTGTCCCTACGCTATTCTTTCATTAATTGGCTCGATGTCTAGGTTCTGTCTAATTTCCTCATTTTTACCTTGTCTAGTTTTGTCTTGTTTTCTATCTTCCTAATAAATCTCATCTCTGTTGCGTTTATTCTCCCTTTTTGTTGCTCTGTCATTGTCCAGGTTTCGCTGCTATATGTTAGCGTAGGTCTTATATCTGTTTTAATTTCCTTAGATATTTCATTTTTACCAAAGAACGTATGTTTCATCATGTATAGTTTTCCAGTTTTTCCTACTTTGTCTTCTATTTCTTTTTCTAGTTTGCCATTGCTTTCGATTATTGTCCCCAGGTATTTATAGCTTTCTATTTGTTTTATTGTTGTTCCTCCTATCGTAATATTATGTGTTTTACGCTCCTTTGTTATTACCATTGATTTTATCTTTTGTAAATTTATCCTCATATTTATGTCTGCCAGTTCCTTGTTTAGAATTTGCATATTTTGTTGCAAGTTTTTCTCAGTTTCTGCTAATATGACCCGTTAGGGGTCATTTTTACCACTCCATTTTTACCACTCTATATTTACCACTATATTTTTGTACCACTATATTTTTTTCCACCATTTTATTACCATCATACAAATCATATTTTTCCTGATTTACATCATAATTGAGTACATCCAAATTGGATGTTGTGACCAACGGCCCTAAGATACTTAGCAATAAATTCGACTTCGTCTTTACGGGTTTCATAATCGCGCACGATGTTGGAAATTCGTTCTTCCGCTTTGACGCTGGACAGATATTCAGTCCTCTTAATTTTTCTTCCCAAGTCCAACTCTCGAAGCATCATCTCAGTATCCCCTTGCTCCTTCTGCAACTCCGCCAAGAACACGTAGAGGCTGGGATGATCCTTGCCGACGTCTACTGCGAACCGATTGTGCCACCCCTCGCTCATGTTGTTAGTTCTTGACTTGTTCTGCAGCACGGCCTCGTACATGTTCCACAGCCTTGGTGGGTACCTGAATAAATAATCGATAAGAAATCACAGTATCATAGTATCACAGTATCATAAAATACCTAGGTGCAGTTGCACGACGTCTTCCTCTCGCGGGTCTGCCTCTTATATAATTATCCTCAAAATAATCTGCAATTTCTTGGAAAGCGTCAGGCATATCTTCCACGAAGATATCAAACGCCTCGCCCACGTCTTCCACGGGTACAAATGCTGTTGCGCACATCATTTGAGCTCTCAAAAATAGAACCGAATGAATGAGACTTGTAAATACTTCAGAAATATTTGTAATGGTAAAAAATTAGTAGTAAATAATATATGTAAAGTGGTAAAAAGAATTGGTGGTAAAAAATATATGGTGGTAAAAATGGAGTGGTAAAAATGTCGTACAATCAACATGACCATATCATCTGCGAAAAACAGTTCTGATATTTCTGTCCTTCTCAATTTCCAAAATCCTTCTTTCAGTGTTTTCATCTCTTTTTTGCCTCTTTTATTGCAGAGTCTAAAACTGGAGTGAACAGGAGGGGCTTAGGACACATCCTTGTTTAACTCCTATTCGTGTTGTGAACTCCGTTGATTCCTCGTTGTTGGTTTTTATGATATTCTTGTTATTTTTATACATGGCTTGGATTGTTCTGATTGTCTTCTTTTCTATTCCTCTATCTTCTAATGTTTTCCATATGTCTTCTCTCTTTATTCTGTCGAATGCTTTTTCAAGGTCCACAAAGCATACATGTGCCTCTCTGTTCTTCTTTATTATATTTTCGCTTATTTGTCTTAGTATGTAAATTAAATCTTGGGTACTTCTTCCTCTTCTAAATCCATATTGTCCTTCTTCTATTGTATTTTTTACCTTGTCTCTAATTCTTGTTTTAATTATTCTTGCTATAACTTTACCTGGTATGCTTGTTAATGAGATTCCTCTATAATTATTGCAGTCCCTCTTATCTCCTTTCTTGTATATGGGTAGGATTATTCCTATATTCCATTCTGTAGGTATCTTTCCATTTTTTAATATATCGTTTATTAATTCTGTCAGTTTTCTAACTCCCACTTCTCCTATGTTTTTGATCATTTTTAGTGTTATTTCATCTTTGCCTGTTGCTTTTTTATTCTCTCGTTTTTTAATAGCCTCTATTGTCTCTTCTTCCGTAATTTCTTCAGCTCCTTCCATATCGCTATCTATCTGGTTGTCTTCTTCTTCCGGTTTTCTTTTCGTTTGCGTTTCTGTATCTGTCAGCTCCTCAAAGTATTGTTTCCATCTTTACATTATTTTATCCTCATTTGTCACTATCATTCCGTTCTTATCTTTTATGTTCATTAGACTGTGTTCTTTCTTTTTTTTTAATTGTTTAAGAGTACCATAGAATAATTTCTGATTATCCCGATAATTTTAGCCCATCTTCATACCAAATTCCTTCCATGAATCTTGTTTGGACTTCTATACCTCCATTTTTACTTCTTTTCTTCTTTCTTTGTGTTCTTCATAATCTTCGTTTTTGTTGGTACTTAGATATTTTTTCCAGCTTTCTTTTTTATTTTTGATTTTTACTTGTATTTGCTCGGACTACCATTCTGCTTTCTTTCTATATTTGTTGCTTATCTTTGTTGTTCCGCAACTTTTCTTTGCTGCTTCTATCAATTTTTTTTTTTAATTTTGTCCATTTTTCTTCTATTTCTTTATTATCTTTTTCTTTAGTGAATTCTCTATTTATTATCTCTTGGTATGTCTTTCGGTATTGTTCTTATTTAAGTTTGTGCGTTTTTATTTTCTCCTTGATTCTTTCTCTTCTCTTGTCAGTTTGTTCTTGTTGTTTTCTTGCTATGTTTATTTTGAGCAATGCGCGATCACTTCCTATCTTGGCTTTTCTTGTTACTTTTACTTTTTTCACCATTTTCCATTTATTTTTACTTATTAGGCAGTAATCTATTAGAGATTTTTTGTTCCTCGCTGCTTGCGTTCTCGTATATTTATGTATGTCTTTGTGTTTTAATTTTGTGTTTGTGATTATTAGGTTATTTTCTATACAAAGTTGTATTATTCTGTCTTCATTATTGTTTCTTGTTGCTTCTTTCCTTCTTTCTTCTATTTATTCGTTTTTTTTGCCCACTCTTCCGTTAATGTCTCCTATGATTATAATGTTCTTTATTCCCTCGTCTATTTCTTTTTGTAGTTCCTTATAGAATTTGTCTTTGTCTTCTTTTCTTGCATCTTCATTTTCTCCATATGCTGTTATTATAGTCCACTTTGCTTCCTTTGTTAGCATTATGTCTACTGAAAATATTCTTTCATTCACCTGTCTTTCCTTTATAATGTCTTTCAGCCTGTCTGGTGCTACTATTTATTTATTTATTTAATTAACGAAAATATCTTTACAAACATAAAATTAATATTAATACAATACAACAAAGAATTGAAAAATAACGCACTGAAGTAACACCAATTACATTTCCCCATAACAAAATGAAGGACTTAAACTAAATGAAAATTAAATCCAGATTAACGACCACTACCGCCCTACGAAAGCATGAATAATTAGCGGCAAATAAGTCAAAATTTACTGAGGGTAGTAAACAATTGGCGGTGCGGGTTAATCTGGACAACGGGTTGTTCCTATCGTACGTAGCACGATGCAATTTCTCTCTAAATAAGATTTGCTGTCTTGTTGAAGGTCCCGATCTTTGGTGCCAAAAATCAAGACCTACCCGTTTATTAATTTATACAAAAAACACATATGAAAATAATTTCTGCGGGAAAGTAACGTCGATAAATCTAAATTAATCCTACTCCTCCTTTAGCTCTCTCTTTTTCCTCCACTCCTGACCAGATTTTCTAGTATCCTTTAGGTATTCTCTGTATTCCTTTACCTTTCTTTTTAGTTTCTGTTATTCCTAATATTTCAACTTTGTGTTCTATCATCTCCTCTATTAGTTCTGTTTCTTTTCCCTTAAGGCTTCTTACATTCCATGCGCCTATTCTTAATTCGTCTTTTTCTCCCCTATTTCTTGTTTTCATTCGTAAATTTCCTTTGTTTGTATTTTTTTGTTTCTTAGGTTTGTCCTTATTATCTGCTTTAGTCGGTTTTGTGTTTCCTTTACCTTGTGTTATTCGTTTTTTGGCCTATGTTTCTGGCTCCCTGCTACTAGTCCTTTCTTCTGATCATTACAGTTTTCATTTTATAAACTTATAAAATGTTTAATCAATTTCACTTATTTATACTCAAATCGCGTTTCGGTGAATGTTAAAGAAACATAAGGCTTATTTATCCTTGATCGCCAATTAGCCGAAATTTGAGGAAAACTCACAAAGCCAATAAATAGACAATTCATTTTATTCCCCACTCACTCTTACTTATAGTGGAAAATGAATTGTCAGAATTGTCATAATTGTCACTGTGTTTTCAATTTTTTTATTATTATGTCTAATCATGAAAAACTAACGACTGTTTCTTCTTTTAAAAATAAACAAGGAAAAATAACTCAAAGTGGACAGAAGTTAATGGCCCTCAATATTTATTTAAAGTGCAAGTCTGTGACAAAATTTGAAAGCGAAGCTAACAATCTTGCAGGGAACATCAATATTATCCATGTTTTGCTGAAATGAAATCAACAGGAGAAGTAAAACATAGCCAAAGAAGAAAGTGCGTCGTGATACTTATTCAAAGATGACTGAATGTAAACAAAAAAACCACACGACATTTTGTCCACTCCTTCAAACAAAAGGGTTAACATTATAAGAACATTTGTGTTAGGGAAATGTAAAAAAATGTTTTCTTTTTTAAATCATAGGGAAATTTGTTTCACCGCATGAAAGATGAGAAACTTGTTTAATATACTTTACTAAACGCTGTAATTATCGGGATATGTATTAATTCTTTTTTAAACCTGTCTCTAAAATAAAATCGAATGCACTGGGAGAAATTCTTTCCACTAATTTTTTATTTCTTCTTTAGCTTCGAAACTTAGTCATGGCCATCTAAAATGTGTGAATGGTTTGGCAATGCACTGGCCAATCGTATAGTCACAGTGGAACAGGGAAGGGAACGTATAACCTGTAAAATTGACAGAGGCTATCCTCAGGGAGGTGTTTTATCACCACTATTATGGAACATGGTTCTGGACAGCCTACTAGACGAATTTCAGCAACTAGGCTTGTTTGTGAGAGCCTATGCTGATGATCTGGCCATATTAGTATGTGGCAAGTTTGAAGACGCCCTATGCGACCAGATGCAAGGAGCTCTAAACATAGTTTCTAGGTGGTGCAATGATCACTCCCTATCGGTAAACCCTGCCAAAACGGAGATGGTCCTGTTCACCAAGAAAAGGAAGGTGTCGAAAAAAGCACCAAAATTATTGAATACGATGTTGCAGTACAGCGACGAGGTGAAATACCTGGGCATCACTGTCGACAGGAAACGGAGTTGGAGAGCGCACATCGACATCAAAACAGACAAAGCTATAAGGGCCTTCTGGCAATGTCGTCGGGCAGCGGGGAAAACCTGGGGTTTGAAACCACGCACGACTCTGTGGTTGTACACAGTTGTCAACAGGCCCATGCTGACTTACGGAGCTTCAGTTTGGTGGCCCAGAACCAAACAGAAGACCACAAGGAAGCAACTCTCGCGAGTGCAGCGGACAGTCTGACTTAGTGTAACAGGCGCCATGCACACTACTTCGACGATGGCGATGGAAGTCATGCTACGCCTTCCACCATTTGATATCCACGTGGAGAAGGAGGCCATGGCGACTATACTTCGCCTTCAGTGCAGTGGGATTTGGAACAGTAACAGCTGTGGGGAAGTTAGAGGACACCTCTGGAGGAATGTCTGTAGAGATATACCTCTTTTAGAGGCTGTTAATGACTGCTGTGTACCAACACTAATACGGAACACACCCTACAACGTTACTGTTGAACCCACTAAGCGGATGAGAGAGTCTGCTATAAGGATCTACACAGATGGATCTAAAAGGAGAGAAGGATCGGGCCTTTCTCTAAAACCCTAAAAATCCAAGCAAAGATTCCGATGGGAATTCATGGAACCATCACGCAACTGGAGCTGATGGAAATAACACTTGCGGCTGAGTACATCATAAACCGCATGGTGACAAATGTAGCCATACTAATCTTAACAGATAGCAGGCAAGCGATTCTGTCCCTGCAGAATGCCTATGCTTCGTCAGAGACCGAAATAGAGTGCCACGGGAAACACAGACAGGCAGCAATGCACAACAACATTGAAGTCTGCTGGGTGAAAGGGCATGATACAGACACAGGTAACGGGAGAGCTGACGCGCTGGCAAGAGCTGCGGCTGGGATGAATCTACTCTCACCGGAGCCGCTAGTGCGGTTAACTCCTCTCTCCCTGTGTAATATGTTACAAACCAATGCCCTGGAGAAATTCAGGATGCGTTGGGATGATATCGAGGGCTGCAAGCTCTCTAAGGAAACACTTGTGTATCCCAATGAGAGTTCAGCGAAACGGTACCTGCAGCTGGCTAGAGGGAATCTCAGGCGCTTAACTGCCATCCTTACTGGTCACTGTGGACTAAACGGGCACCTCTATAGGACGGGGATAGTTGACTCCCCATCTTGTAGAGGTTGCAGCATGGAAGACGAGACTGCATGGCATTTTCTTTGTGAATGCCCGGCACTATCGTCAATCAGGGAGTCCATATTGGGTGATAGAAGGCCTACAATGGCCTACATAAGAGATCTACCCACCTCAGCTATGCTAGAATACCTAAGCAAGGTGGGCTGGCTAAACTGAGGATGGGTGATCTACGGGAGGTGGCACAATGGGCCTAATGAGGTCTAAGTGCAGTGCAGAACTGCACACTTCCCTTTGCACCAGAACCAGTAGTCATGCATATGATCCATAGTTTTTATTGATTAACATAATAAGTTTTTTTTCTTAATTGAATTATTGTAATAAACTCTACGCCCAGTATTTGTTTAATTCATTTTCGTTCAATAGTAAACCGAATTTAAAATTAACTAAAAGCTCTTTTTACCTCAAGCGAATTCTAAAGAAAAATCCATAGTTTCTGTTAATTAGGCACAAACTTTACTTTAATACTTTCCGCGCGATGCGGCGCAATTTAAATCCCATTGAAGTCTTTCTGTAATCCTGATGAAATGGAATAAACGGGGGTAAGAGCGAGAGAGAGATAGAGAGAGAAAGAGTGGGTTAAGTCCGAGCTTATGTGGGTCGCGCACACCTTGGACACTAATGGGAAACGGAGTAATTAAATTAATATGAAGTTTGTTGAATAATAATTACGCTATGATTTTAATATGGGCTTTAATAGAGTTAAGGTGCACATTTTCATGCTTATTCATTCCGTTTAATTATTTTTTAATTGTCGAGAAGGCTTGAGAATGGATTAAAATAAAGATCTTTGCTCTAATATTTGTACAAAGTATTATGGTTATTAATACTTCGTACAAAAATTAGAGCAAATATCTCTATTTTAATTCATCCTCAAGCCATCATAATCATATTTATATTAGGTATTTGCTAAAAAATTATAATACTTTCATTAAATTATAACATTTCTTTAGTGTACCAGAAATTCGAAATTTATCAGATAATATAATAATTTAATTAAAACAATTAACTTTGATTTCAATTTGAATCTTTAAACGAGGGTTTTCCACTCCCAGACTAAGCATGAAGTAAAATTTCGAGTTTAGAAAAGCCTGAAAATTTGGATTGGCCGCGTAGCGAAGCGGAGCGGCCAATCCAAATTAGGCTTTTCTAAACTCGAAATTTTACTTCATGCGCCACACGTGTAAAACACTGAAACATCGTAAAGTTTAAAATATACGGCCTTAGCAATTTAATATGTAGATGCGAATAAAACGTGTCAAATTTTGCGCTGAACAAATTATTTAAAACAGTGATTATAGGAAACCCAATATTTCTAACGTATATTAGATTGCCTCTAATTATTGTTGTATGTGTTAAAACAGTGATTATAGGAACCCCAATATTTCCAACGTATATTAGATTTATATATTATGTTTAAAGTGTGCAAACTATAAGAAGCGTAAGCTTATTTTCTCGAATTCAAATAGTTTTGAATTTGAATTTATCTTGTATATTAGATTGCCTACAATTGTTGTATGTGTGTGTTTTTGAACTTCACTGTAAATCAGTGTTTTTAAGCGTGGCGCATGAAGTAAAATTTCGAGTTTAGAAAAGCCTAATTTGGATTGGCCGCTCCGCTTCGCTACGCGGCCAATCCAAATTCTTAGGCTTTTCTAAACTCGAAATTTTACTTCATGCTTAGTCTGGGAATGGAAAACACTCGTTAAAAGCCCCAAATTAACCGCTTTACAATAAAATTCTTTAATCAGTGTCAATAGAAAACAAAAAATGTAGGTGATAAAGATATTTTGCAAAACCGAGTTTAGACAGTCGATCTGGAACATATTTAAAAAAGGAGAATAAATAAATAATTATTATTAATTGATGGTTATTATCAAACATTGCTTTTACGCTATTGAAATGGATTTCGCTCATAGCTAAATACGCAATTAGCGAATTGATTAGGACCTAATTACAACTACAACTGCTGTGTTATTAGATATATATGTAATATGTACTAAGTCCACTAGACCACAATCGCCTATTAATTAGAGATTAAGTGATATAGGTCACTTGATCGGTTATAAGTGCGACGTGTTGATTGGTACTAGAGCATTGTTGGTGACACGTATGCAAGAACACCTCACTCTCAACATCAAACACACCCTTAACTAATTATTATCGGAAATAAAAATGATTGATTATTAATACCAATAAATATAATAAGTTTCTTTCTCTGGGCGCATGCGCAAATTGGCAAATTCTTTTTTAATAGAAAATATATCATCAGTTTTTTTGCTGTTTACTTATTGTAAAACTGGTTTTATTGCTTTTCTCTTATATTTTATATAATGAATACATGAGTTTTTACTCATATACTCATTATATAAAATATAATATATATATATATATATATATATATAACTGGCTTGAGTTTTTTGGGCTGCTTTCTCGCGTTGGTTGATTTATTTGCGCTCTACGTTTCGGCAGCATCACTTCTGCCATCCTCAGGAGCTTTTTTGTATACTGAGTGATGGATGTCACGTTTACTGTCAGTACATTTGTTTTGTAAACTAGGGACTTGTAGTCTAGATCTGCTGCGTGTTATTGGTCCACTCGATGTAGAAGGTGCTAAAATTTCTTGATTTGTGTCCGATGAAACAGAATGTCCCAGGTTGCCATTTGATGTTTTGTAAAGTAAAATATCTAAAACCGGAAGTTTGTCATTTTGTTCTATTTCCATGGTAAATTGAATGTTAGGGTGAATACTATTCAAATGGTCCAAAAACATGTCTGCATTGTTTCTACCACGAGGCCAAATCACTAATGTGTCATCAACATATCTTAGCCATAGTTTTGGTTTTAAATTATAACTGCTCAAAGCTTTCTCTTCAAAAAACTCCATGTAAAGATTAGCTACAATTGGTGATAGTGGTGAACCCATCGGAGCACCTTCTATTTGTTTGTACTTTTGGTTGTTAATATATATATATATATATATATATATATATATATATTATCATTTGCCTTTTACCTTTCGGTGTAGGCTTTACATATTTTTTACATTTATCGTTCTACATCACTTATTTATAAAGTCTTTCCACTCCTTTCGGTTTCCTGCTAAAACCTTCCCTTGTTTCATTGTCTTTCCTCTGTTGTTTATTGCTTTTTCTATTATGTTGTTCCATGTCAGTCTTGGTCTACCTCTTCCTCTCTTGTTTCCCGTTCTTGTTTCCCACACTTGTTTTGTTTGGTTCGTGTTTTTCACTCGTGTTAGATGTCCCCACCAGCTAAGTTGTTTCTTTTCGATATGAGTGTCTAGTGCTTCTATTTCCAATTCTTCTCTGATATCTATATTTCTTATTCTATCTCTTTTCGTTACTTGTTTTACTCTTCTCAGATATTTCATCTCCACAGCCTGTAGTCTACTTTTATCTCTCTTTGTCAACTTCCATGTTTCACTCCCAAACGTCAAGACCGGTCTGTATGTAGTTCTGTATATTGTCATTTTGGTCTTTCTGGTTATCTCCTTTTTATTAATGAGTATATTATTCATTGCGTAGTATGCTTTTATTGTTTTGTTTATTCTGTTTGTTATTTCTTCTTCCATTTTCCCATCTTCTGCAAGTTCTACTCCTAGGTATTTAAATTGTTCTACTTGTTCTATCATGTGTTGTTCTATTTTTATATTTATGTGCTCTTTCTGTTTTGCTGTAACCATTACTTTGGTTTTGTTGTAGTTCATTTTCATACAGTATTTGTCTAGGTGTTTATTCCATATGCTCATGTTATGTTGCAGTTTTCTTTCATTTTCTGCAATCACTACCACATCGTCTGCAAACGCACCTTCTGATATTTTAATCATTAGTATAAATGAAATTGCCAATTCTTGGTTGCAGAATACTTCAAACATTAAAAGTGCGATTCTTTTCGCAATCTACAACAAGTTAGTCTTACAATGTTTGATATAGTCTTGATATAGTCTTTGTAAGACTAACTTGTTGTAGATTGCGAAAAGAATCGCACTTTTAATGTTTGAAGTATTCTGCAACCAAGAATTGGCCATTTCATTTATACTTATGTTTGAACGGTAACGTGACCGCCAGTCTAAGGTGTCAAATTGTTTAGAGGGAATGGCAAAGCTATACTGATGAGAGATAAATCTCGAAACGCGTCTATAGATAACCTGAATAATTTGACCCAAATTGTTACATTTGCAGTAGGTTACTGTATGTAACAGCAAACACTTGTTGTATAATTCAATGTCCGTCGGGGTACTAGCCCGGGAAGTAGTTGTTTTAATGAGTGTTTGATATAGTCTTTGTAAGACTAACTTGTTGTAGATTGCGAAATGAATCGCACTTTTAATATTTTAATCATTTCCATGTTTTTGTATCCTATATTAGTTTTAATTATTTCTTGTTTCATGCTCTTCATTATTTCATCCATATATAGTATGAATAAAGTTGGGCTGAGTCCACCTCCTTGTCTTAATCCAGTATTTGTCTTAAATGCATTTGACGTTATTCCCTTATATATTATTTCGTTACTGTTATTGTTATATATGTTCTGTATTATTTTGATTACTTTGTTTTCTATCCCTCTCTTCTCCAGTATTTTCGATAGTTTCTTTCTTGGTATCATATCAAAAGCTTTTTCGAGGTCTATAAATCCTAAGTATGTAGCTTTGTTATTTTCCATCCTTTTTTCTATGATTTGTTTTATTGTGAATATGTTGTCTTGTATGGATCTTCCTTTCCTAAAACCACTTTGCGAATCTTCTAACGTCTGTTCTATTTTTTCTATTATTCTCCTGCTAATTGTCTTTTCTAGGATTTTCATTCTTATACTAATTAGTGTTATGCCTCTATAGTTTTCGCATTTTGTCTTGTCACCTTTTTTGTATATTGGCACAATTTGTGCTGTTTGCCAGTCTTTTGGTATCTTATTGGTCTCCCAAATTTTGTTCAGTATCTTTAGTAATTTATCCATTCCCTTTTCTCCAAGGTTCTTAATCATTTCTGATATAATTTGGTCATGGCCTGCTGCTTTTCCCGTTTTTAATTCTCTTATTATTTCTGTCAATTCATCCTCGCTGATATAATAATAATAATAACCATTTATTTCCGACAGACATGATGTCTTACAAAGAAATATATATATTCCTCTTCTGTTTCTAAGTTATTCGTGTCACTGTTATTTTCCATCTGCTCGCTTTCACTGCTTGTATTTAATAAGTCTTCAAAATGTTCCTCCCATTTTTCTATTATTTCTTCTTCTTTTTTTAGAATTTGTCCATGTTTGTCCTTTATGTATCTTGTTTCTTGTCCTTTTTCTTTCCTATTTTATTTTATGATTTTGTAGAATAGCTTTTGGTTTATAATATAATTAAGTAAATTTTTGAGTTTAGAATAGCTTGATAATTTTTATTTGGAAGCTACGCTTCGCTTTTTTGAACTTGAAATTTTACTTCATGCTTAAACAAAGAGTGAAAACACTCGTTAGAAGTGACTTTTAAATAAATAATTCAGCAAAAGAAATAAGTCTTCAAAAATATAAACAAAGACAATGCAATATAACCTCTAAATTGCTTCAAATGTAACTATAGTGAAGTTGGATCACATTACATGCGATGTTGCTACGTTAATTTTATCATTACTTCAACACTAACCAATTATATGGAGATTTTGTTGTATTAACTTAAAATGTTAGTATCGTATTGAGTATAAATTAACTAGTATTAAATTGTTCCGATATTAAAGGAAAATATAGTACTAAGTTGCTTAACCATAAAATTTAAATTAACCTTTCTTGTATATAATGTTTGTAAAAAAGTAATTTCCTGTACTCCTTGAGAATGACTCAAAGTCGAAACTAGTTGGAATAAAAAACCAAAATATTAGTGAAATTTAACCAAGTGTTTTCTTTATTAAATTATAGTACTAAGGTTTTTATTAATTAATTTAATAAGTTGTATTAAAAACACACAATAGACTTGGAATTGTTTAGCTACATTGATCAATTAATAACACAGGCCTACATTTTTTTTTCAAGAAAAAGTGTTTCAACTTTAATAGGTGTTCTATACTAAATGGGGTGTGCTGGTCACGAATCTTATTATTTTTTTCAACACGTCAGGTTTTCAGGAAAAGTGTGTTTAAAATTTTTCATAGAAACTGCCAAAAATATTGGGAAAATATTTATTGAAACTATATTTAATAAAAAATTACACTGCAAAATTGAGTTGTTCATTAAAAAAACAATGCAGTATATTCTACGTTAGACAATCGTTGGTTCTTTTAAATAAAATCGTTCTCTTTTTTCCTCAAAACTGCGTTTTGTAGTTTTCTTTTTGTGGATTTTTGTGAGCGAGTCTCTCTTCAAGGTCCAACAGTAATCAGTCATCATTCTAATATCCTATCTTTCTTGGTAACGTCTCTTCATCTCCTTTATATCTTGATGGAACTTCTCTCCCTGTTCGTCGCTGACTGCTCCAAGATTTTCGGGAAAAGAGTCAACGTGGGAATTCAGAAAATGAAGTTTGAGGCTCATATTGCATCTCAGTTTTTTTATAATTTTCGACCATGTTGGCTACAATATCTTTGTAGTTTGGAGACTTGTTGTTTCCAAGGAGACCGTCTATGACTTCTTTGAAAGAATTCCATGCTTCAGATTCATCCTGGGTCATTGTATTCTGGAACAATCTGTCCGATTTTAAGGTCCGAATTTCAGGGCCTACAAAAAATACTTCTTTAAGTTTAGCTTCAGAAGGTGCAGGAAATTTGCCGCACAGGTATTTAAAGCAGGCATCTTGTTTATTTAAAGCTTTGACAAGCTGCTTCATCAATCCTAACTTTATGTGAAGGGGAGGCAAAAGAACTAATTTTGGGTCAACTAATGCATCACGCAGCACATTTTTTGTCCCGGTACAAGTTTTTCTCTGAGTGGCCATTCTTTCTTAACGTAATGTAAATTTCGTGCTCGACTGTCCCACTCGCACAATTAACATGGATACTTTGTGAATCCAGACTGCTGACCCAAAAGCATGGATATTATTTTGAGGTCTCCACAGAGTTGCCAACAATATTCGCTATACTTTATTGTATTTAGCAACAGCTCAATACGTTCATACGTTACTTTGAGATGCACGGAGTGAGCAACAGGCACCGAGTTACAATAAGTATTACCATTGTGCAACAAGACACTCTTCAGACGTCTCTTAGAAGAATCAATAAATAACCTCCATGATGTGTAATCGTAATTGTCAGCTCTCAGTTTCATGACTACTTCAGGAATATTATTACAATACACCAGTGAACCCTCTTGAGAGAAATTTTCCGCGAACTCTTTTTCATGATGCCTATATCACGAAAATGTGGTTCCTGGAGCCAACAGATTTTTGTCTTTCAGTCGTGATCCTAAGATTTGTGCAGCATCCTTTGATAGGCCCAAGATGGCCTACAATGGCCTACATAAGAGATCTACCCACCTCAGCTATGCTAGAATACCTAAACAAGGTGAGCTGGTTAAACTGAAGATGGGTGATCTACGGGAGGTGGCACAATGGGCCTAATGATGCCTAAGTGCAGTGCAGAACTGCACACTCCCCTTTGCACCAGAACCAGAACCAGGCCCAAGTCTCTCACTAAGTCATTTAGTTCAGCTTGGATAAACTGTTAAGGTTGGTCTATATCAGGATTGAATTCGTCTTCATCGATTTTTTCGTTTGAACTTTCATCTGATGATTGCTGTTGGATGGTGTGAAGAAACGTGGAGGAATGGGAATTCCTGGTTCATGAGGTACAGGTCGTTTAGCAGACAGTAAATCAGGATACTGAATAGTATGTTTATTTTTAGAATTGAAACCCTTGACATCGCAGGAGCTAGAGTAACAGTCGTCTCCATGGTTTCTTTGTTCGCTCCATACCATAGGAATGCCAAAGGGCAAAGAGCTACGTGTATCTTTTGTCCATTTTCTCAGTAGCTCGACACACTGAAAGCACACTTTGTGTGGAGCCCAAGGTTTGTCCTGATCACCAAGCTATACACCGAAGTAAGTGTGATAAGCTTTCTTGATAAATTCTGTTATGTTTCGTTGATGCTTTGCAATCGTTAAATAACTACGCACGTAACAAAATATATCAGGAATGTTTTCGCACTTTCTTGATGACATTATGACTCATTAAACACTCAGAAGGCAAAACACAACTCGATGCTACAAACAACTGACGCTAACTAACTATTTCGTAAACAACTGCCGATGCCATCAAGTTGATCTTCACAAATTCGAAAATGAAACAGTGTTGTCATTAAAATGAAATAAACATAATACTATACTAAAATATTTTCTATCGATGTATCAAGTATTTTAAAGAAATAATTTTGATGCAATTTAGAAAATATCATAAAGGTACTTCTTTGCTCTAGTACAAAATATCTCACAAGGTTTTCTTAATTTTGTGAAAAATCTTGACGTGATGGGCTCAAAATAAATTCACATTCAGAATCAACGTACCCGTATTAGCTAAGGATACTTATCAAATTTAAAACACCAAAAATCATGTCGGCCTGTGTAATTAATAAAAAGGTATTAAATACACACAAACAACTTTTTGATATTTTTTAATAAATTAATTAAGTTATCACCCCTTTTTGGTAATTCTGTGAAAAATATATAATTAAAACTCAGAAGAAACAAATGGAATTACAAATTAGAAAGATTAAGTGGTCTTTGTGTGTTTTTAATGCCTTCATTAGATTAATAATTAATTTTGTGAAATAATTTTAAGTGCTTTTTTTGTTTAATATCGTCTTTCAATAATTAATTAAAACAATAACAATTTTAAGTTTTGTTTGTTCTCAATACAATTTCTTTAATTAATTATTAAATAACCTTATTTACTTAATATGTATATATATATATATATATACCGGGTGTTTGATTAGGCGTGGCCACCGGCTGTATCTTAGAAACTATGTTGCGTAGCATGTTGGGGTAAAAAATTATATGATGAAAGTGGCCAAAAGAAATCACTGGAAATCAGTTTTAAGTCCCTACCTCCGCCGCTAGAGGGCGTAACATCTATCGCTGAATACAAAAACAGATTTTTATCAAAAAACTGCTAAATTGAGCTAGGTTAAAAATATACAAATCGTAATCTACGCTGAATTTAACTCAATTTTAACTACTCATTTGTTTCTTTATCTCGCACATATGAAGCAAGGGATAGCGGGAGAGTGTGATCATTAAACTGCGTATAACTTTTGTTAGCATTACCCGAAATTAATCAAGTTAGTCTCATTTGATAGGTAATTGAAAGCACTTCAAAGCACTGATTATTGTCCTTGACTTTAGTTCTTATAGAAAGCGCCAGAGGGCGTTTTTTGAACAACCGATATATTTTCTAGATTTTCTTAAAAATTTCAAATCATAACCTATAGTTCTTCTGTGTTAGTTTATTACAAAAAGAAATACTGAGAAAAGTGGTGAAAACCTCATCCTGATATCTTGATCCTAATCAAAGATATAGTGAAAAGTCTGGTAGATTTGCCTATTTTCAACCGCTTACCATATAAAAATATATTTCAAAATCTAGTATAACTAGGCTCTACTGTCATATGTTCAAGATGTCAAATACTATAATTTAAAGAATAACGAAGATCACTTTTTCCCATTTATATGTTTTGGAAAGAGAATATGTAAATAAATTTATGATTACTTAAAATCTCAAAATATTGTAGGCTATGAGAATAGTAGAATGTTTAAATCGCCGTATATTTACTACAATTAAAAACACTTATCACAATACTTTATTGGAACAATAACAAACAAAACAAAAGAAAAATAAACGAAAACAATAATCAAGTCCAGCTTCGCTGGTAGAGGGCGGCATCTCTACCGAAATAGATAAAAACAAGATGTTATTTAAATGCCAAATTAAGCTGCATATGTTAAAAATATGTAAATCTTAATCTACTCTAAATTTTGCTCCGTTTTAATTACCTTCTCGTTTTTTTTTTTGCTTTTACATAAGATGCAGATGAAAATGGAAAAGTTTAATCATTAAAATGGTTGTAACTTTAGTTATATTTAACCGAATTTAATAAACTTTGACTAAATTAATAAATAATTGATTGCACTTTTAAGCACTATGTATTCTGATTTAATTTAGTGTCTTTGCCTTTTACATTTCGCATGCAAATGACATTGACAATATTTGTGAGGATAATCGAAATTGCAAATATATCTTCTGTGGGGATTACAACCTTCCAGATGCTGTTTGGGACATTTCGAATGAAGGAGTATTGAGTGCATATAATAAAAATAATCAAGCTAATCTTTTAGGCAATGTCCTCAGTTATCATCATTTGCGACAAATTAATACTATTCCAAATAGCAGAGGAGTATTTTTGGACTTGGTGCTCTCTAATACTTCCGATATTCTCACAAGTCAGTCATCAGATTATCTCTTCACATCAAGCTGTCATCATATACCGTACTCTTTAAGTATATTGTCCTCAAGTCTGGAATTCACACAAGCAAACTCCGAATGGATTTTTAATTTTAAGGTGGCGGATTATGATGAAATAAATAACTATTTAGCTTGTGTAAATTTTGATGATATTTTCAAAAATAAGCCTATTGATGTAACTGTTTCTCTATTTAATAATATTATGTACGATGTTTTTAATAAGTTTATTCCTGTAAAGTTTATAGCGCCCTCTAAATATCCCAAATGGTTCAGTAAGGAATTGATTAACTTAATTAAGGCAAAAAAACAGGCTCATTCCAGATATAAGTGCAGTGGATCTTGTATAGATTATGAAGATTTTAGAAAGAAAAGGCAGCGGTGTAACGATCTTAGGGATATTCTATACTCTGACTATGTTAATAATTTAGAATCAGCAATTAATAATAGGAACCCCAAGTTATTTTGGGATCATGTTAACACCTGTCAAAAGACATGCGGTTATCCAACAAAAATGTACCTTGTTGATAGAATAAGTAACTCAGCTGCTGGTTGTGTTGATTTGTTTGCTGACCACTCTTCTAGTGTTTATATTAAATCTAGTGAAACTGTAATAATATATGATGGTAAGGAGTTGATATCCCTATCTAATTTTAGTGTTACTTTGTTAAAGGTTTTTAATTCCATGTTGTTAATGTCTGAATCCTGTAGTGCTGGTCCTGACGGTGTACTTGAATATTTTTTAAAAATATGTATTTTCACTCTTAGTAAACCTATCCATAGATTGTTTGAGCAATCACTATTATCTGGAATTTTTCCTGACTGCTGGAAAAGTAGCTACATTGTGCCAATTTTCAAAAGTGGAAATAGATCATTTATTTCTAATTACAGGGGAATTTCTATCCAGTCTGTTTTGCCAAAAATGCTAGACAATCTTATCTCACAACAGCTTATGTGGTCGTGTATCAATGCAATTATTCCTCAACAACATGGTTTCCTTAAAGGTAGATCAACATTGACAAACCTGTTGTTATATAATTCATTTTTGTCAGATGCTTTGGAAAATGAACTACAAGTTGACTCTGTGTATATGGACTTTTCCAAAGCGTTTGATAGTGTGCAACACAATTTATTATTGAATAAACTGGAACTGATGGGAATTGGCACATATGCAGTTACCTGGTTGAGAAGCTTCCTATATAATAGGACCCAGCGAGTGCGGGTAGGTAGGACGGAGTCACAACAAATTGAAGTGTCGTCGGGTGTACCCCAGGGATCGCACTGTGGGCCCATCCTATTCCTGCTTTTTATTAATGACATTGGATCGGTATTAAAATCCAATAACTTTCTTCTCTATGCCGATGATTTAAAAGTTTTCAAAAATGTCAATACTATTGAAGATAGGTTGAAACTGCAGGAGGATTTACAAGGTATTGCGTACTGGTGCGAGACTAACAAACTCGAACTTAACATGAAAAAATGTGTTCACATTTCTTTCTGCAGACGTTCCCCAGTAAATCACGGCTATATGATTGGTAGTTGAGAGTTCGAGACCTTGGTGTACTTTTTTCTTCCAATCTCGGATTTTCGAAACACATTACTGCAGTTTGCAATAAAAGCTTGCCTATATTATGTTTTGTACGTAGATTTGCTGTGGACTTTGGCCCTAATACATTAAAAACCTTGTACTTGGCACTTGTGCGTCCTCACTTAGAATATGGTTCATCATTATGGGCTCCATACACTGCTACCGCAATAAGGCAAATTGAAATGGTGCAAAGCAAATTCTTAAGAATCATGCATTATAGAATAGTTGAACCAGGCATAGAGTTTAGTCACAGTCAAATGCTGACTAGGCTGAATATTAAATCGTTAGCGGAGAGGAGAAAGTTTCTGGATATTATGTTCTTATACAAATTGATTAATGGCTTTATTGACTGTAGTGAGCTGGTTGGTGCACTGAGTTTCAATGTTCCAAGGAATGCTCAGTCAAGGCAAAATCCATTATTCAGAATACCGTTTCACAAAACTAACTACGGAATGTTTAGTTCCATACATCGAATGATGCGATATGCTAACGCGTTAGAGAAGAATGATGATTTTCATTTATTCGCTCAATGTTTTTCGCATATTAAGAATAAATTACAACGCATTCATTTATCAGATGTCATCTAGTTTTAAAGCAGTAGGATGTAAATATATTATTTTTTACTTTTTATTTGTCTATTTATTTTATTTATCTGTCTCTCATATTTATTTGTTGCATTTTTGTCTTAGTTTTATCATTGTATATTCATATTAATTTGTTGTTTGTTAGGTTTGTTGTTAACGTTTGTCTTGGCATGTCTGTTATATACAATTTCTGTGATAACTGATCTGTGATATTTTATCTTACAATATTTGTATATTCAATGTGAAACATAACTGTGATATACAATTTCTGATTACGTGATAACTGATCTGTGATATTTTAACTTACAATATTTGTACATTCAATGTGTAACATTTCTGTGATGAAACTGTGATAATTAGTGTAACAATTTTGAAATTATAAACCCGTTCACGTTAATTTATAAAGCCGTTTGCAACACTGAGTCAGTTCCTTAAAACATTTGGGGATTTACTTCATTATTACTCATTAATACTATTTAGGATTACCTAGGATTATAAACAAGTGTGTAAATGATTGTATAATGTAAACATTATAATGGAGATTTCCGTAAATAAAGTTAAAGTTAAAGTTAAAGTCTATAATGAGGATCAGAGGGCGCTATTGGTACAAATTACCCCATTCTGCACAATTTTTAATATATCTCCGGTTAGTATAAAGATATCGGGATGCGGTTTTTGCCACTTTTCACATTATTTCCTATTTTAATTAACTATCGTAACTTACGTATACTTTCCAGTTTGAAAAATTTAAAAAAAATGAGAAAATACGTTGGTTGTCTCAATCGCACCATCTGGCGCTTAATATCAAAACTAAAATAAATCATTTAATTGATGAGGCGGATACATGACGAAACTCCATAATACTATTTGAAATAAAACAACACAGTTGGGAGGGTTTCACTTTAATTGTTGAACACTGCAACATGTTTCACCACACAGTGGCTTCATCAGGCAGATGAAATGAAATTATTTCATCTGCCTGATGAAGCCACTGTGTGGTGAAACATGTTGCAGTGTTCAACAATTAAAGTGAAACCCTCCCAACTGTGTTGTTTTATTTCAAATAAAATAAATCAGAGTGAATTATGTTTTAAAGTGCATTTAATTATCTATCAAATGAGCCCAAGTTTATTAAATTCAGTAGAATCTAACAAAAGTTACAGGCATTTAAATAATAAGACATCTTTGTTCTCCCGTGCAACTTATGTTAGACAAAAAAACGAGAAGATAGTTAAAATTGGGTAAAATTTACCGTAAATTAAGATTTTCATAGTTTTCACATCGCCTAATTTGGCATTTCTTTGATAAACATTGTTTTAATACTTTACTGTAGAGATAGCGCCCTTTTGCGGCGAAGCTATGAACTTAAAAATAATTTTCAGCGATTTCTCTTAGCCACTTTTACAATGACATTTTTTACCCCAATATGCTACGATGTATGGTTTATGAGATACAGCCGATGGCCACGCTCAATCAAACACCCGGTATATATATATATATATATATATATATATATATATATATATATATATATATTTATTCATGACTTAAAAAAAATATGTGTGTTCTACTGCAACAGTACACTCACATAAAATAAGAAATGAATACAAATCGACCAACAAAAATAAAAACAAATGATTTGCGTATACTGCACGATCATAAGCACTGGAAACTTTCCAAGATGAATAACGTTGCGACTTCCCTCCCGTTTTTCTTCCTGATTTACCGCCGGCGTTTTTGACAATCGGGACAATGATGGCGAAAAAATGTTCGCAAAACAGCGGTGCCAACTTCGGAATAACATTCGAAATAACACCGAACAAAAATAGACAACGGCCGGACGCCACAAATTATCGACGCTTTTGTGCGCGAGTTCGTTTGTTTGCTCACAATAAACACACGCGAGAGTGTAAATTTCCAACCCGGCGCGTCCACCATTTTCGACAAATTTATGTGTATCGATGGAGGTTTTTTTTATTTGTTTATTAACAAGATCGTTTTTGTAAGATATATAACGTATGATTTATATTATTTTCAGTTTTAAGTTGAAGCTTTAAACGGGTGTTTTCCACTCCCAGACTAAGCATGAAGTAAAATTTCGAGTTTAGAAAAGCCTCGTGAAAATTTGTCGAGGGTCGCGCAGCGACCCGAGACAAATTTTCACCGGGCTTTTCTAAACTCGAAATTTTACTTCATGCGCCACGCGTGTAAGACACAGATTTTGAGCAAAGTTCGAAATTACATAAATTTTACAATATTTTAGTGATTTACACGCATGGCGCATAAAGTAAAATTTCGAGTTTAGAAAAGCCCAGAAAATTTTCACGGGGCTCTTCTAAACTCGAAATTTTACTTCATGCTTAGTCTGGGAGTGGAAAACACTCGTTTATAGCTTTAAATTAAACTCTTCTAAAAAAATAACGTGAACATTTTTCTTTTAGGTAAACATGTGCATAAGTAACTTAATTTATATTTTCCGACATTCGTTGTTTTTTAAGAGAGTTCCATTTGAAGCTTTAAACGAGTGTTTTCCACTCCCAGACTAAGCATGAAGTAAAATTTCGAGTTTAGAAAAGCCCCGTGAAAATTTGTCGAGGGTCGCGTAGCGACCCGAGACAAATTTTCTGGGCTTTTCTAAACTCGAAATTTTACTTCATGCGCCACGCGTATAAAACGCTGATTTCAATTGAAGTTTAAAATATACTACTTTTCATATCAAAGTAGTTTATTTTAAACAAAACACTGGTTTCAATTTAAGTTTAAAATATACTACTTTTCATATCAAAGTATTATATTTTAAACTTCAATTGAATTCAGGGTTTTATACGCGTGGCGCATGAAGTAAAATTTCGAGTTTAGAAAAGCCCAGAAAATTTGTCTCGGGTCGCTGCGCGACCCTCGACAAATTTTCACGGGGCTTTTCTAAACTCGAAATTTTACTTCATGCTTAGACTGGGAGTGGAAAACACTCGTTTAAATTTTCACATTTATCATTTACTGTCTGATGAGCTTAATTTTATATTTAACTGATTAAATGATCACTTAATAAATCACTAGTGCCTACATGTAGATATAGAGTGGGGCATCGCAAGGGACCTTTTTAAAATGTTAATAAAACACAAACGGCTAGATGGAATTTCTTGATCTTGAATTTATTTTGTAGCCAAGAGTATCCGGTTATACATGGAATATGACATCAGCCAAATGGCTGCCACGGCTGGCCTTACAATAGTCCATTCTCTCGACCCAATTTTTCAGAACTTTTTGCAACGTCTGCGGTTCTATCTCAGCAATGGCATTTTGGATATTGACTTTAAGATCGTCAATCGTTTCTGGATCGTTGGCATAACAACGTTCTTTAACGGCACCCCAGATATAAAAGTCCATGGGCGTTAAATCGCAGCTCCTTGCTGGCCGATTCATCTCCACGACGGCTGATTACACGATTTTCGAACTTTGACCGCACTTAGTCGATAGTTTCGTTGCTAGTGTGGCATGTTGCCCCATCTTGTTGGAACCAGATGTTGCCCACATCTAAACCAGCAATTTGCTCCCAAAAAAAGTTTGCTATCATGGTTCTATAGCGGTTTCCGTTGACCGTTTGGCCGAATTAAAAAAAAAAATGGGCCAATGATGCCGCCGGCCCATAATCCGCACCATACAGTCACTCGTTCTGGATGCATTGGCTGCTCAACGATCACGTGTGGGTTTTCCGATGCCCGTGAAGGGATTTTGTGCACTATTTACGATTAGTTTTGCTTGCTCAAAATCCCTACTTCTCACACTAGATCTTGATCTTGTTTTATTGGTGCTAGTAACAGAAAATGTTTTACACACGTCATTAAAAAAGTGTCATACGATAATAACTAAAACTAAGACTACATTTCATTTCATTTCATTTCATTTATTTAAACGGGAAACCCCTATTACATAAAATACATACATAACAAATACTTAACATACAATAAAATATTGCAAACTTAATTAGAATAACTAGATTATACACTAAAATTATACATTATACAGAAAAATATTGAATTAACAATTATATAAATTTATACAAGTTATGTTTAAAGTGGTTATGTGACAACTAAAACAAATTAAACCATGGCTGTGAATTAAATGTATTTGCCGATCTCATCATCCTACTTATAGGGTTGTTATAGGTGTAGTTTGATCCGAAAGTCTTCAATCGGAAAAAAGGTATTGTTCATGTCGACGCGTGCTCGATAATATTTGAAAATCCAATTGTGATAGGAGTTCAGGGCAATCAATCAGTCCATTCAGCAATTTATGAAGAGTACATAGATCGATGATATGACGCCGCTCAGCAAGCTGCTTTGATTTGAATTTCTCCATTACATCATCATATTTTCCCAGCTCATGAACAAGACCTAGCTTAAATTGGAGTGTACGCAGAAATTTCTTTTGGACCGCTTCTAATTGGTTAATATTACATTGCGTGTGAGGTGTCCAAATCACTGACGCATATTCCAAGTTCGGTAGCATAAGGGCAGAATACAAACGACTTAAACAAGTAGCATCTAATTGTTTGCAAAATCTTCAAACAATGCCCCATGTTCTTAACGATTTAGAACAAATAGATGCAATGTGCGAATTAAAATTCATTCTTGTGTCAAACATCACCCCCAGGTCTTTCAGTTCAGATGTTTTTAAAATGACATGATCCCCAACTATGTAAGTAAAATCGACTATGTTATGTTTACGAGTGAATGTTAATACATTACACTTCTCGGTATTTAGATATAGTTTATTCACTTCACGCCATTTATATAATCTCATCAGATCATCCTGTAATGGAATACAATCTTCAATTGAGCGAATGTTTCTAAATATCTTTATATCATCAGCATACAACGAGTGCATTATATTTACTATATAATCATCGATGTCATTAATAAACAGTGAAAACAAAATAGGACCACAGTGACTTCCTTGTGGCACCCCAGATGTTACGGCTATCGGATTTGATACAAAGTTATTAATTTTCACTATCTGTGTCCTATTTGTCAGGAACGAGGTTAACCAACGAATAGTTAAGTTGTCAAATCCAAGGGAACTGATTTTATTTATGAGTACAGCGTGGTTGACTCTATCAAATGCCTTGGAGAAATCTAAATATATTGAATCAATCTGTATATTACTATCTAAGGCATCGTTAATGAATTTTGTATAGCATAGTAGATTCGATACTGTAGACCGTTTAGGTACGAAACCATGCTGTTTCGATGACATAGCAGACTTAGTCATCCAAGAGATTTGTTTTGATACAATGTTATCCAGCATTTTCGGGATGGTAGATTGTAAACAAACTGCTCTATAGTTTTTAACCAGGTGATGTTCACCTGATTTATAGATTGGATACATGTAGCTTGTTTTCCAACGTAGTGGAAAATCTCCAGATCGCAGGGAGTTATAAAATAATTCATAAATAGGACCACATAATGAATATACACAGTTAATCAAAAGATAATTACAAATTCCATCATATCCTATTGTTTTGCATGGACGCAGATGAGTTATTACATTAAATACTTCAGATTTAGATGTTTCCAATTTTGTATCGTTAACTATATTACCCATCATTGGTTCTGTACTATTAATATTGCTACATTCTCCAGAGTATACGGAAGCAAAATACTTCCCAAATAAGTTTGAAATTTCATTTCCATCAGTACCATTACTTGAATCATACTCCATCAAAGCAGGTATACCATCATTCTTTCGGACCTTTCTGACATGATTCCAGAAGTATTTTGAGTTGGCGTATAACTTCCCTTCAATAAAAGATATATATTCATTATACAACTTATCGGATAGTGTATTAGACTGGCTACGAAGTGATTTAAAAATTAAGTAATCTTCATGTTTTTCAGATTTTTTGTAGTTATAATAAGCAGTTTTCTTCTTATGAATGAGAGATTTAAGTTCATGTGTCATCCATTCTGGATAGACATCACTCTTTATACTGACTACTTTATAAGGGACATAACATTCAATTCCATCGTTGATTACATCATAAAAATATTCGGTTTTCTTATCAATATCAGAATTAAGTAAATCAGAGTTCCATTCAGCGGAATTAAACTTAGAATTGTAAAACATATTCAATGCATCAAAATTAGTTGCATTGTACAGATATATTTTCTTTTCAGTTTTTATTTTAATAATTGGCAGTGTATGTACTGTAATGTTATATGCCGGGTGATGTGCACTTATATTAGACAGAAAATTATCCGACAATGTAACGTTAGGATCATCTATATTTGAAAAAATAAGTCCAGAAACACATTTCTAGAATTTGGTAAATAATTGATTTGAGTTAAGTTCAAAAAACTGAATGCATCAATTATAATTTTTGCTTTATTGTCATAACTTCTTAAAGAGTATCCATTAATATCCCATTTTATATTGGGGAGGTTATAATCGCCACAAATAAGAGACAAATTTAAGCCTTGTTTTTCAATAATATCTTCCAACTCTGTACAGTGATTAATATAATTATCTGTTGAGGAACTAGGTGAAATATAAACACCTCCAATAATATACTTACATTTATTTATTGACAAAGAAGCAAATAAATGTTCAATTGAATTATTCCAAATGAATGAAGATTTTAAATGCTTTTTTATAGCAATCAATATCCCCCCACCCATAACTTCACCATTTACACTACGGTCAGATCTATACACATTATAATTTTTAAGTTGAAGTTCTGTAGTTGACATTGCTTCAAATAACCATGTTTCCGTTAAAGTAATAATATCATAATCATTACAGCTAATAGCCAACATTAACTTTTTAAGTTTTGTCCTCAATCCGCCGCAGTTTTGGTAATAAAGATTTAGTTTTTTGATTTTTGGGGAGATGAAAGATTAGATGTAATTATATAAGGAACATTGTTGTTATACTTTATAATAAGATTGGTTTCACCGTTCGATTCTCTTTGACGTAACTGACTTAAAATATTTTTAAAATAGTTCATTTCATTCTTTGTTTTATCTGCACGGAAATGTTTCTTTTTATCACTCTCTTTGGAGTTACTTTTCAGCACTTCAATCGCTTCTATCTTAGTTTTAAATATTAATTTTAATGGACGTGGCACATCAGATGGTAATTTTCCAAGTGTAACTATTTTCTAAATCACTTTTAATTCGATTTTCAATTAAAGTTTCATCGGATTCCTTCAAATTAAATAGTAAAACATTGTTTTTTCTCATCTGCCTGTCTTCCATTTCATCTAATATCTCTTCAAGATTGTTACTGGATTGGTTACCACACGAGTTAGATTTAGTTTCCAATTCAATAATCCTTGATTCTAAGTTACTTATACGTGTATCAATAAGTTCTTTTATTTCTTTTTTTAAATCAATACATTGTTGTTTAATTGCTTCAAGAAGATGATTATGTGATGAGTTACATTTTTTGCAGCGCCAATATGGTTTTATATTGTTAATTGCATACAAATCTGTATTTGATAGGTCTGAACATCTAATATGAGTAGACTTATTGCATGTAGAACAGGCTATAGAGGGAGTTTTTGGAGTAACTCCTTGATCACACTCAATACATTTATTAACCATTGTCAACTTTAATTAATAAAATAATCTATGTATATCAAAATAATAATTGATACAAAGGAGGATTATTGAAAGACAATTTGTTAATGGAATATTTCCAAAATATATTCGTATTGTTTTTGTTCAGTTATTTGCGCTTGACCTTCGCCGCGCATACACAGACATATGCTTATAATTTACTGCACGTGAAATTTTATAAAATAAATTAAATACTCGACAAATTCTATACCAATCTAAATAAGAGTTACTCCCTACAGGGATCGTACTTATCTTGATTTTGTCAGCGATTTTAACGAAATTTCTTTAAGGCAGCCCTCTTCAATAACAAGGAATAGCGGAGCGATACACTGTACTCGTTGACACTTGACATAAAACCTTTATTTGGCATATTATTTACAAACATCTTACAATAACTATCATTAACTAACCATAAACCATGAAATAATAATCGAACTCTTCAGCGACATACAAACAATAAATAAAACTATCAACAATTCTTTAAGTAGCTAAGACTAATGTTTAAAATATTGCAAAAACTAATGACATTACATTATATTCCTAAATAACAATTTAATACACTACAGCAAACATGTCACCGTATTTTTCTTAAATTACTTAGATTTATTGTGTAACTCACTAAAGCAACCCTTTGTTATTATAAAATAAATCTCGTTACAACCCTTTGTTGAAATTAATTTTACAAACCTCGTTTGTTGATTCACACCCAATCTAAACTACCAATCACCCGAACATATTTCTTTATTAAATCCATAAATAACCATTATCACCCGCGCTTTAATATCTGCACATTTAAATTAATTTTTTCAGCCTTCGCAGAAACGTAAAACAATCTCACTCTCGCGATCATGTTCATAATGTAAAAAACGAGCGGGGGGCTTACATTTTATGGTGGCGATATTTTAATTACGCAGTGCAGTTAATTTAAATAAAGTCACAATGCAGCGCCCCCCTCTAGTTCATATAATTATACAGTTTATAAGCGCAATTTCGTTTTACTGACTTAATCTTCGTTTTTTTGATAAAAGTCAGATTGAAATTTATCGCGGCGGATTTATTGGTAGGTAATAAAAGGGATAATTTATAACGCGGGGGGCATTATTTTTAATTTTATTGCGATAATAAATACGGCGAGCTGAACAGACATTTTTGTGATACTATATATTTTATTTATTATAGATATGACATCATTTCTTACAAATTATTCAATTACCTATATTTTAAACCCCTTAAATAATGTATCCGTTTTATGCGCGAAATCTTGATTTAAAAACGGAATAACTAGTATAATTATAATAACAATAATAGTCTTTTTTTGTCAAACAGAAGACAAATCATAACTATAAGACAACATGTTTAGTTACGAATAAAGTGAACTTATGGTAATGTAGTACTGAGAATACAACTCATAGCCTACTAGAACGAATTTTAAACCAATGAGATCCAAGGAAAGCCGTAGGTACATCACCGCGATGATAAAAAACAAAAGAAGCGGTGGGTGTTAAGTTGTCCTGTCATTCGAAACGTCAAAATAGGTAAAGTTTCGTGCAGTGATATTAATAGAAAAGTGAAAAGTGCCACGCCAAAAAACACCGTCATGAAAGAAGAATCACAGTGAAGGCAGTTTACGAACTTTTGTGCGGTTAAAAAATTTTCAATCAATAGGGAAACAACAATATCTCAGCTGTCGATAATGTTAAGGGACTCACATTATTTTATTCGTTATATTCTCTCACTGAATATAACTCGTGATATGATTAATTAACGATGAAATTTTGTCGTTGAAACCGAAGCAACACATTCAACTCGCCCTTCGGGCTCGTTGAATCTGCAGCTCGGTTTCAACTCCAAAATATCGTCGATAATAATCATACCACTCGTTATATTACGGCTGAGAATACAACTCATAGCCTACTAGAACGAATTTTAAAACAATGAGATGCAAGGAAAACCGTAGGTACATGTCTATCACCGCGATGATAAAAAACAAAAGAAGCGGTGATGAGTTATCCTGTCATTCGAAACGTCAAAATGGACGTCGAAACGTCGTCGAAATTGCTGGGGTAAAGTTTCGTACAGTGACATTAATAGAGAAATGAAAAGCGCTATGTCAAAAAACACTGCCATTAACAAATATTGTACAAAAGCGATGAGTCAACCACTTCGTTTCGAAGTAAGTAAATAACTAAATTAACAGAACGCAAAGATTGATTGAGAATTGCTGTTTTGTGCATTAAAACACCGCTTTAAGAATTCGTTCTTGCGGTATTGGGTTAAGGACCTTTTAAGATTGTTCTATTAAGTTGATACAAATCAATCTGTTTGCTAGTAGCAACTTACCCAAGTATACAGATTAAGGTGTTAAGTTGACACAAAATCTGAATTCAGCCTTAATTCTTAACTAATCAAAGGATGAAAAATAGTGTATAGATATAGTCATATAAATACATAAATAAATATGTAAATAAAAATATATTATATTGTATCATTTAAAATAAATAACCTAGTATTCTGATTATCAAGTTGAAAAATAATGAAAGAGAAGAAAGGAACCTAAAATATACAATAAATAATAATGTTATTATTAATAATAAGCTAGCTAGTAGTCTGATGTTAATCAACTTGAAAAATATTAATTATAACATCTAAGGATGTTTATAATAAAATTAAGAATTAAATCAAAACTAATTTGGTTAAAATAAATTCAGGTGATACACCAGAATCGAACAAAGCAAATGTAGAACCCTCACAGGCAAAAATCTGGGACGTGTTAAACCCGGAGATGAAAACTATTTTGGGGAACGAATGGGCGGAGGAAGATACAGCGGGGCCTCCGATACACCCATTGTTGGTGCAGAGATGGGAATCACTGCTAGCAAAGGGTATAGATCAGGACACCAAGGCGGATATATTTAAAAAATATAAACCACCTGCAAACCTCCGTACCTTAAAGGGTCCAAGGCTAAATCCAGAAATACAGATTTCTATGACACAGTCTACAATTACAAGAGACAACCGACTTGTGGGTTTCCAGGACCAAATAGCGATGAGTATATCATCACTTGGACGGGCCATAATAATTTCGTTAAAGGAGACAGACCCTAATAAACTGCTATTAACACTTATGAACGATGCTGCTCGGATGTTAGCCGATGTACACCATAAGTAATCCGAGGCAAGGAGAGCAATGTTGTTGCCACTACTAAACCACAGTATTACAGAAACATTGACGACAGCACCACTGGATGGATGGCTCTTTGGCACCAGTTTGGGTGATAGGGTCAAATCAGCTATCGCCATTGAAAAGTCATTGCAGTACTTAAGAAATAAAAACAGCTCATTAAGCCACAGGCATTTAAACTCCAAGAGCCTGCCTCGACGCAAACCTCAACAGACAACAGTCAAGGCAGGCTAAACCATACAACAATGGCACGGATACAGACGGGGAATGAGGACCCGGGGCTCGTGGAGGCAGAAAAAACAGAGCTAGTACAAGGTGCGGTAGGGAAACTTCCTGATTTGAATTAGGCGCCAATGAGCGAGACGTGGTCAGAAAGGGGTAGGGAGGGTCTCATTCGATAGAGGGGGTCTTAAAGTTTTGTTACCGTTCAAGCCAGTTGTCGTCATGCGTTGGACAAAGGAGGAGCGGGCTTCGCCGTCGAGGCCTACTTTTCCAATGGCCGTTCGGTGGTTGCCACCCAACGTGCCTTCCGAACTCGCTTCAATATTCATCCCACGGGTCCCGTTCCTGGCCGGCAATCAATCGTTTCGTGGGTGGACGCATTCAGGGAAAGTGGCAGTGTGGCAAAAAAGGGCCTAGAGGCCAACGGACTTTCAGAACACCAGAAAACGTTGAAAGGGTGAGGCTGTCGTTTTTCTCGAAAAAGATGAAGAAATGGAACTTGGGGACTTATGGATCCAGCAGGACGAAGCCACGGCGCACACAGCGAGAACTTCAAGGGAACTTTTGAGGGAACACTTCCACGAGCGCCTAATTTCCTTGAGGGGTGACGTACTGTGGCCAGCGCGCTCCTACGATTTGGCTCCCTGTGACTTCTTTTTATGGGGATATCTCAAATCCATTGTTTACAATGACAAACCACGGACCCTGCAACACATTAAAGACAACATTCGCCGAGCCATTGCCAACATTCCCGTCGATATGCTCGTAAGAGTGGAGCGAAACTTCAATAAGCGGATGGATCAATGTATCGCTAATAAGGGCTGCCATTTGTCCGATGCCATTTTTAAATCCACTTGAAACGAACATTTAGGATGTGTACAATATGATATTAAAGAATTAAATCGATATGTAAAATACTTTTTCTTTTATTGACCTTTTAAATCAGCAAGTTTCCCTGCCGCACCCTGTACTATACTGGACAACACAACTCTGGTTTCCAATATATTTAAAATTAAGGGTAGGCCCTCCCAAACTTTTTAAGCCTAACGTTAATTTGCTGTCTTCTATTAATCGAAGACAGCAAATTAACGTTAGGCTTAAAAAATATAGGAGGGCCTACCCTTAATTTTAAATATATTGGAAACCAGAGTTGTGTTGTCCAGTATGGTACAGGGTGCGGCAGGGAAACTTGCTGATTTAAAAGGTCAATAAAAGAAAAAGTATTTTACATATCGAACCCACATCCACTATGGGAAAACCTTGCCCTTTGCAGCCAGATTATCAGGCAAGCCTTAAGAAGAAAATGTATACCAAAAAAGAGCATTACCATTTGCCTGACATATTGAAGTAACAGCACGCTTAAACAATATAATTCTGGGTTAAAGGCATGGTGGAAGTATTGCAACAGCAAAGCTTTAGACCCATTTGAAAATTCTATTTAACGTATGATTGATTTTTTGACTATAAGGTTTAATAAAGGAGCTAGGTATGGCACCCTAAATTCAATTCGGTCAAGTTTATGTTCAATTTTGGATCCAGACATTGGTGAAGATCCAATGATTAAAAGATTCTTTAAAGGCGTTAGTAATCTTAGACCAACTCGGCCGAGATACAACGAGACTTGGGACCCAGCTATGGTGCTTAATAAATTGAGGATAGTATATAATCAGCAGGCTAGCACGAAATTGATTGGGAAACAATTAGTGACGCTCTTAGCACTAACAGCACACCGCATTTAGACACTAGCCCTCATTAAACTATCAAATATCCGAATCAGTAGGGAGGGAGTTTATATTAAAATTCCGGACAGGATAAAAACACTAGGCCGGAATAGATACCAGGCTCTTTTAAAACGCCCACATTTCCCTGAAATGCCAGAGTTATGTGTAGCACATTTTTTTTTTTTTTAGGAACAAGGAACGGAATTTAGGATTATTTCTGCCCTAGCACCGCAGCCGTGTGGCTTATTGTACTTCTTCCGTTTCCGTAGTTAATCAAAGAGCTCTGTTTCATTAGCTAATTCCAGCAGCTTTTCGATCATCTTTCCCTTCGGGAAGTGGGTTGAATTCCCTTGGACAAGGCTTGCTTCCTTCCAGGTAGTAAGTGCCTCGCACTCGAATAGTACATGTGAGGCGTCTTTATCCTCTTCGTAGCATAGTCTGCATATTGGATCTTCTGTAAACAGTTTCATGTTATGCAGATGTTTTGTTATTCCTGTGACCATTCTAAGGTTTTTCACTTAATTAAACACAGTTATATTCCTTTCTTCATTTTTATTTTTCATGCTAGATGTACATTTCGGGTACTAAGTACCCATTATCAATAGCTAACTGTTAGTTCAGTTAGATCAGTTAGCTAGTGGTTATTATTCTTGTGACCATTCTAAGGTTTTTCACTTAATTAAACACAGTTATATTCCTTTCTTCATTTTTATCTTTCTTGCTAGATGTACATTTCGAGTACTAAGTACCCATTATCAATAGCTCACTGTTAGTTCAGTTAGATCAGTTAGCTATTGATAATGGGTACTTCGTACCCGAAATGTACATCTAGAAAGAAAAATAAAAGTGAAGAAAGGAATATAACTGTGTTTAATTAGGTGACTTAACACCTTCACGTAACTCATACAACTACATTAATTCTAAGGTTGTTTTTACTGAGTCTGAGGGCCTCAGTTGCTAGCTCTTGGCAGGGTTTTTCCATCAGTAGTATACTGTGTCTGCGCCCTGTGAGGTTTTTCCAGCGCTCGGTGTGTCTTTCCAGAGTCCACTCTCTTACGCTTGGTCTTATTGACTTTTTGAGGATCGGTAGCATCGGTTCTGGTCCAATGTAGGATCTTCATGATCCAATCTTTGTGTAGCATATACAATTAAGTGTTATATATGTAGATAAGACAAAATATATTATTAACGATATAGACGAACTCTTTATTACTCAACAGAAGAAGGCGGCCACGACCCAGACCTTGAGTAGATGTATGAGGGATACACTTAAAGAAAGTGGAGTTAATACCGACTTATTTATGTCATATAGTACTTGAAATGCCAGCATATCAACAGTAAAAATATGTGTGGGATTAGTCTCGACGTAATTAGGAAGACTGCAGGGTGGACCCAAAGCTCCAGTGTGTTTGCTAGGTTCTATGATCGGCCTGTCATAAAAGAAGACTAGTCTTTTGTCACAGCCATATTAATGCTATTAAAGTCAGTCATGTTTAGTTGTAGTTATTGTATTTAATTCCTTTTTGTTTTATATATACATATATAATCTTAAATACACAAATCTAATTGTTTCTTTTTTAATTCACATTGGTAAAAATTGCTTAACTCTAAACATCTACATAGTAATCATATAATATAATTAATGATCAAACGAACTTACCTGTGAAGTTTGATCATAATTATATGACTGTCCTTTTACGAAATTATTACTCCCACCCATATCCCAATAAGATACATAGACAATTTTTACAGCTTTGAACATAATGAAGGTATAGCGCCACCGTGGGGAGGCGGACGAAAGACCTTTTCTTGGCACTCTCTAAACGGTAGCACACGCTTAGAGCGTGCCAAGAAACGGTCTTCCTTCATCTTTCTTCATCTAGCGAGAAGTATATAAACTACATAGTAATCATTTCGTAAAAGTACGGTCATATAATTATGATCGAACTTCACAGGGAAGTTCGTTTGATCATCAATAATCGATAATATTAATATCGATGATAATCATACCACTTGTTATATTATAGCCGAAAATAATATACAAATTCAAAATGTAAAAAAATAAAACTAAAACTACATTTACCTTATTTACCTACTATTTTTGTAGTATCAATTACAAACGTTAAAATTGATGTTTTTATGTAAACATACTTACATGCATACTAATTTACCATAAATAAAATCAAAACTAATTATTTTCTTTCTGTTCCAGGTAAGCAAACATTTCAACACCATCTTCAAAAATGTGAGTTAATATTAATAAAAAGTAAGATTTTTCCAATATAAGTAATACAGTTATATGATTGAATTTGGGTGAGTTACGTGAAGATTATAATAACTTTAATTAATACACTTTTGACCGTTCTTCACAATTTTTATTATATACCATATATATGGTATATAATAAAAATTGTGATGAAAGGTTAAAAGTGTTTTAATTATAGCAATTATATAAATTTTACAAGGTATAATATTTGGTGAAAAATTATATGGCGTATTATAATTTCAATCAATTTTTTTCATCGGAACGCGTTTCTAATTTTGAAGATGAAAAGCCTCTACGCATGGTCATAATATTCTTAATATCATAATATCTAGCTGTCAATGTAATATCAAGATCTGTGGCTGAAAATATCCATTGTTCTAGCTGTAAGTGAATAGGGAACGAGTTGATTAGGTAATGACGGACGTGAGGGTTGTTCGGGGTCAGGTGATTTGCATGCGAGAGCGAGGGTGAAAGGGGTGCGCGAGTAATTTATACCCTCACCGCAAGAAATTATATTCAGATAGACACGTCTTGGAGACAAAGCCTGGCATCGTTCGCCATGCAAATTGGATTGTGTGTACTTTTAATTTGAGTTTCTAAACAACCGGCCGAGATGATAACGAATGAGGTTTCGCGACGACAAACAACTTTGGAAACTTTAACGTCAGACTCAAAAATCCACTGAAAACAAAGAAATAAAAAAAGTGTACGTTGTGCTTCCTACAGAAATGCAACCCACTACGCTTAACAGGGCAATTACCGACTATAAATGCGACCTAATATACACTGCAACCTAATATACACCGCCACCTAATATACAGAGAGTTTTATGTAACACCGAACATTTTCATAACGAGCATTTTTTTTTGAAGTACCCATATATGTGCAACACTCGCTTAAAGCTTCAAATTGAATTCTTTTAATAAACCGAGCATCAGAAAATGTGCAACACACACACATTTTCTGATGCTCGGTTTATTAAAAGAATTCAATTTGAAGCTTTAAGCGAGTGTTGCACATTTTCTGATGCTCGGTTTATTAAAAGAATTCAATTTGAAGCTTTAAGCGAGTGTTGCACATTTTCTGATGCTCGGTTTATTAAAAGAATTCAATTTGAAGCTTTAAGCGAGTGTTTTCTACTCCCAGGCTAAGCATGAAGTAAAATTTCGAGTTTAGAAAAGCCTGAAAATTTGGTTTCGTCGCGTAGCGCGAAGCGCGGAGCGGCCAAACCAAATTTTCAGGCTTTTCTAAACTCGAAATTTTACTTCATGCGCCACCGGTACAAAACACTGATTCAATGTAAAGTTCAGCGGTGTGTTTTAAACTTCGTAATATTTCAGTGTTTTGTACCGGTGGCGCATGAAGTAAAATTTCGAGTTTAGAAAAGCCTGAAAATTTGGTTTGGCCGCTCCGCGCTTCGCGCTACGCGACCAAACCAAATTTTCAGGCTTTTCTAAACTCGAAATTTTACTTCATGCTTAGCCTGGGAGTGGAAAACACTCGCTTAAAGCTTTAAATTAAATTCTTATAAATAAACCGAGCATCGAAAAATGTGCAACGTATGCATATGGATACTTAACAAGAAAATCTCGTTATGAAAATGTTCGGTGTTACATAAAACTCTTTGTATACTGCAACCTAATATATACTGCAACCTAATATATACTGCAACCTAATATATACTGCAACCTAATATATACTGCAACCTAATATATACTGCAACCTAATATACACTCTAGCTTAATATACACTGCAACCTAATATACACTGCAACCTAATATCTACTGCAACTTTATATACACCCTAGCTTAATTTACACTGCACCCTAATATACACTGCTTACGAGGGACGATTGAAAAGTCCGTGCAAAAATAAAAACTACTAACGTGTTTGGGGTAAACCTTTTTTATTTTTCGACATAATCTCCTTTTAGGCTTATACACTTCGTCCAACCATATTCTAGTTTGTTAATCCCTTCTGAATAGTAGGATTTGTCCATGTTCGCAAAATATCCATTAGTGTCTGCAATCACCTGCTCGTTTGAATAAAATCTTCGTCCCGCCAGTCATTTCTTCAAATTGGGGAACAAATAGTAGTCCGAGGGAGCCAAGTCTGGAGAATAGCGGGGATGTGAAACGAGTTGGAATCCTATTTCCATTAATTTTGCAACTGCTAAGGTGTGGCTGGTGCGTTGTCGTGATGGAAAAGGACTTTCTTGTGGGCCAATCGCGGGCGTTTTTCTTACAGCTCGGTTTTCAAACGGTCCAATAACGATAAATAATATTTACCTGTAATAGTTTTACCTTTTTCCAGATAGTCGATGAGGATTATCCCTTGCGAATCCCAAAAGACAGTCGCCATAACCTTTTTGGCCGAAGGAACGGTATTCGCCTTTTTTGGTGCAGATTCCCCCTTGGTAACCCATTGTTTAGATTGTTGTTTGGTCTCAGGAGTATAGTAATGTATCTCTGTTTCATCCACAGTGACGAAACTACGCTTAAAGTCCTCCGGATTCTTCTGGAACAGCTGCAAACCATCCTTGCAACACTTCACACGATTCCGTTTTTGGTCAAGCGTGAGCACCCATTTTTCGGATAGCTTTCTCATGTCCAAATGTTTATGCAAAATATTATGTACATGTTCAGTCGAGATGCCCACAGCACTAGCAATCTCACGCACCTTAACTCTTCTGTCATCCATCACCATATCATGGATTTGATCAATGATTTCTGGAGTCGTAATCTCCACAGGCCGTCCAGAACGTTCAGCGTCACTTGTGCCTATATGGTCCAAAAAATTTTAAACCACTTATAAACTGTTCTAATCGAAGGTGCAGAGTCACCATAATGTTTATCAAGCTTCTCTTTAGTCTCCTGAGGCGTTTTGCCTTTCATAAAGTAATGTTTAATCTCCACACGAAATTCTTGTTCTTCCATTTCTTGAAAATCACTCGACTTCCTTGATTCACACGAATGCCAGACACAAAGAAATAGTTGGTCTATTGATCTATGGCTGAAACTTGGTGTGCGTTCATTCAAGAGATGCTACTAACTTAACATGACCTCGATACGTGCCAGTGGTGCCATCTCTCGGACTTTGCACGGACTTTTCAAACCACCCTCGTATATTGTTCACGTATAAGAATTGTATATATTTCAATGCATTCGGTATGTATAAGAAAATAATTAATATAAGACATTCTGTAAATTTTGTCGATTGATTTTCATAATGTTGGGAGTTTAGTGTTCTTTTTTTTTGAAAAATATGTCTTTTTCACTTCTTGATTGAGCATGAAGTAAATACGTCGAGTGTAAATAAGGCTGCATATTTGTATTTAACAATGTGGGGCTTAAAATTAATCAGACTTGCATAGTAATAAATTATAATCGACCAGAATTGTAGATTTATTGATTTTAACTTCAATTTCACATTGTTAATTAATTTTAATTCCTGTAAATGTATTATGCGGGATTTCGGCGAGAGGAGGAGAATTTGCGATTCGCGTAAATATTTAAATTGGTTTATCCGACAGTGAAGAGGCTGGGCGAAGGTAAAAGGTAAATTACCTATGAAAATTTTATGGTAATCGACTGATAAGTGGCCAGATACGGCGCACTAAATCAGCAGATTCGTTCGACCCGAACGTCTCGCATTCATTCCGCAATATTTCCCCGCACTTTTTTCACCCTTTCTCTCTCTCTCCCTCTCGCTTTCAAATCGTCAAATGGTCGAGACATATCGCGCCCTCAAGGAAATATATTCATGCAAACGAGAAATTGCTTGGGAGATTTGTAAACATTATACTTAACCATTTTTTATGAATATAAAATAATCTTTACATAATAGTATATTTCATTACTGGTCTTGAAAAGGAGATTTTTTAGTACTCACGTGCCATTTCCCATGTAAGAGAATAGCCGAAGACATGAAGTCATGGAATCACGGGAAAAAATACAGGGTGAAATATTAAAAATAAAAACGCACTTTTAAGAAAATCGGTTGAACATTAAAAGTAATTCAGACGATTTCAAAATATTATATTCGGGTAATAAGGGACGAGAATTAAATTTTAGAGAAGGCCTGGAAATAAGCAAAGCAATAAAACAGGGAAAACACATTGTAAATCAGTACGAAGACATCTGGAACTCTCCAATTCTTAAAGCCCTTATTAGCTGACCTTCACAAAAATATGTATATATATCTTGTAAAATAATTTTCTGTATTACTCCTTGAGAATGACGATAAGTCGAAACTAGTCGGAGAGAATAAAAAATAGTAGTGAAACAAACCAAGTGACTTTTATTTAATTATCAATATTAAAAGTGCGATTCTTTTCGTAATCTACAACAAGTTAGTCTTACAAAGACTATATCAAACCCTCATTGAAACAATTACCTCCCGAGCTAATACCCCGACGGACATTGAATTATACAACAAGTGTTTGCTGTTACATACAGTACTTTTATTTATTTAATCTTAATCCTTTTTACCTTGCGGTGTAAGACGGTTTACATATTCATACATAATTATGTTATCATCTGTTTAATCTGTATGCTTCTTTCCATCTCTTTCTGTCTTGTGTTAGTTGTTTTGCTTCTTCCTAATTCATTCCCCTTTTCTCTATTGTATCCCTGATTCCATTATTCCAAGTTTTTCTCGGTCTTCATCTCTGGTTCCTCCCCTGTACTCTTGTTTAGTATATCAATTTCGTGTGTCTTTCATTTTTCATTCGGTTTATATGTCCAAACCATCTCTTCTGTCCCTCTGCTATTCTTTTATTAATTGGCTCGATGTCTAGGTTCTGCCTAATTTTTTTTTTACCTTGTCTAGTTTTGTCTTGTTTTCTATCTTCCTTACAAATCTCATCTCTGTTGCGTTTATTCTCCCTTTTTGTTGCTCTGTCATTATCCAGGTTTCGCTGCTATATGTTAGCGTAGGTCTTATCACTTTTTTTACTATTTCTGTTTGTATTTCCTTAGGTATTTCCTTTTTACCAAAGAACGTATGTTTCATCATGTTGTACAGTTTTCCAGTTTTTCCTACTTTGTTTCTTTTTCTAGTTTACCATTGTTTTCGATTATTGTCCCCAGGTAATTATAGCTTTCTATTTGTTCTATTGTTGTTCCTCCGATCGTAATATTATGTGTTTTACGCTCCTTTGTTATTACCATTGATTTTGTCTTTTGTAAATGTATCCTTATGTTTGCCAGTTCCCTGTTTAGAAATTGCATATTTTGTTGCAAGTCTTCCTCAGTTTCTGCTAATATGACCATATCATCTGCGAAAAGCAGTTCTGATATTTCCGTCCTTCTCAATTTACAAAATCCTACTTTCAGTGTTTTCATCTCTTTTTTTGCCTCTTTTATTGCATAGTGTAAAACTAGAGTGAACAGGAGGGGGCTTAGGACACATCCTTGTTTAACTCCTATTCGTGTGGTGAACTCCATTGATTCCTCGTTGTTGGTTCTTATGATGTTTTTGTTATTTTTATACATGGCTTGGACTGTTCTGATTGTCTTCTTTCCTATTCCTCTATCTTCTAAAGTCTCCTATATGTCTTCTCTCTTTATTCTGTCGAATGCTTTTTCAAGGTCCACAAAGCATACATGCGCCTCTCTGTTCTTCTTTATTATATTTTCGTTTTTTTGTCTTAGTATGAAAATTAAATCTTGGGTATTTCTTCCTCTTCTAAATCCACACTGTCCTTCTTCTATTGTATTTTCTACCTTGTCTCTAATTCTTTTTTCAAGTATTCTTGCCATTACTTTACCTGGTATGCTTGTTAATGTGATTTCTCTATAATTATTGCAGTCCCTCTTGTCTCCTTTCTTGTATATGGGTAGGATTATTCCTATATTCCACTCTGTAGGTAACTTTCCATTTTTTAATATATCGTTCATTAATTCTGTCAGTTTTCTAACTGCCACTTCTCCCACGTTTTTGATCATTTCTAGTGTTATTTCATCTTTCCCTGTCGCTTTTCCATTCTATAGTTTTTTGATAGCCTCTATTGTTTCTTCTTCCGTAATTTCTTTAGCTTCTTCCATATCGCTGTCTATCTGGTTGTCTTCTTCTTCCGGTTTTCTTTTCGTTTGCATTTCTGTACATACAGTAACCTACTGCAATGTCCTGTTGCTTTTCCATTCTTTAGTTTTTTGATAGCCTCTATTTACTTATTTATTTATTTATTTATTCACGAGATACCTCTTTAGCATTATCTCTTTTTCCGTAATTTCTTTAGCTTTTTCCATATTGCTGTTGATCTGGTTGTCTTCTTCTTCCGGTTTTCTTTTCGTTTGCGTTTCTGTACATACAGTAACCTACTGCAAATGTAACAATTTGGGTCAAATTATTCAGGCCATCTATAGACGCGTTTCGAGATTTATCTCTCACCAGTATAGCATTGCCATTTTCTCTAAAATCGGTTGAGTTTGTTTTCATTTGTAATATTCCATTTTTTACTAGCACCCCGTTTATAGTGAACGTGTAATGAACTATATTCTTGTTTATACTTTCTCGATTCTTTTAAATATTCCTTTAATTTTAATCATTTTAAGTAAGACTAAATAAAAAAGGCTAAACGCATGTTAATCTGAAAGGAAAAGATCGGAATTTATGTAAATTAATGTAAAGACAAGATATTCGAATGTAATTACGGCGTGAGTAAAACTTCTGCCCGGGCATAACTGAAATGAAGTGAAAAGTTATAATGATTCAATTAAAAGAAGTTAATTCAAATAATCAGATGGAAAGTTTTGAGTAAGGCGAAGGGCCGTGGACGCCCCTCGCCCAGTTACGAAAAAAAGGGAACGTAATTGCTTCGAAATTTAATCAAATGTTATCATCATTTTAACATTTGTAGAAAAGACAGAAACTGATGAAGAAAAAATATACCTTAAAAAATAAGAGTTTTATTGTTAATGAAAATCATAACTACATATTACATATTAAATACATCAAGGGTATTTCCACCATCACGGAACCATTGTGGAAAACTAGCTACGCCCAGCAGACATCCCATCTACTTAAATATTTTTTATCAAAATCCCAGAGGACTACGTAGTAAAACACATGATTTTTACGTTAACTGCTGCAATATGTCATACGATATTATATGTTTGTCGGAAACCTGGTTGACTAGCTCAATTTAAAACGCAGAATTATTTGCTAATCACTACAATGTTGTTCGTTGTGGTAGGCAAATCGATACGGTTGGTCGTTCTAAAGGTGTACTAATTGCATTTGACATAAATATTAGGTATGCAGTACTGGATACATCTTCACTAACTAATCTTGTTCCTTTGATTGACGTGTTATTATGTAAATGCAGTTTTAATGGTGTTGCTTTTACTATTTGTGCGTTATATATTCCACCCAACATAATATTAAATGATTTAGAATCATTCTTTGGTGCTCTGGAAATATTAGTAATCGATCAGCCTATAATAATAGTTGGAGATTTTAATATACCGAATCTAGTTCAATTAAACTCCTCCTGTACAAAATGTTTTTCTTTTCAATCTTTTTGCTACGTACAGTGTGATCAACAATGATTGTAGACAGGTTAAATTTCCCGCCAAAAAATGTTGGTACAACTGATTATATGAAAAGAAAATCTCCTAGATTGCTTTTCCATTGTCGTAGCAAACATTTTTTCCCAAAATAAATTAAATATTTAATCATAACTATATATAAAATTTTTACAATTTTAATTAAATATACAAAGTAAATTGAAGTAAGTTAAGGTTTTGTGTATTTTTAGCATCCCTAATTTTATAATAAATGTTGAAAATTATGGCCTTCATTTTCTAGGCAAATGTTAACTCTACGTTTTTTATTTTGAAATACTCGTTGAAGCTCCTCCGGATTTATGTTCCTTATCTCTTCTTCAATTGCTGCTTTAAGCTCGTTTAGGGTATGCATTCGATTTTTAAAAACCTTATTTTTTAAATGCCCGAATAAATAAAAATCGCACGGAGTGAGGTCTGGCGAACGTGGTGGCCATAATCCGTCGCTTACCAAGCGATCATCGTAAAATTCCCTCAAGTAATTTAATGTCGCCAACGCAGTATGAGGAGTGGCTCCATCTTGCTGAAAATAACCCATTATCTGTTCGTCATCATGCAATTGATTCAAAAATTCATCTAGAAAGAGTGTTCGGTAGCGCTCCGCATTGATTATTTCGTTGAAAAATATTGGGCCAATTATCCGATGTCTCGAAATTGCTACCCAAACACCAATTTTTTGTGGATGTAAATCCGTTTCAATAAAAGTATGAGGATTTTCTGTAGCCCACGTACGATAGTTTTGGCTGTTCACATATCCTGACAAGTGAAACCACGCCTCGTCAGTAAAAAAGGTCTTGTCCAACATACCATTATATTTAAATTCTGATTAAACCAATTGCAATAATCAATTCTTTTTTGGAAATCAAGTGGCTGAAGTTGTTGAACTACCGATACCTTATACGGGTGCAAATGCAGAATTTTTTTTGCGGCTTTTATGCAACTCCCATACGATACTCCTGTAAAAGGATTAAACATTAAAATTTGTGCGTACCTTAAAATTAAGAACATACCCGTTTGAGCTGAAAGTTTTCTTAAAGATTTTGTTGGGCTTTGTTCAAGTCGTTGTTGAATGTCGCCAATAACCTCTTCTGTTAAGATAGGCAGTCTTCCAGCTGCCTTGCCCTTACAGATACAATTCTTTCCCTCAAAACGGTCAACAATGCGGGTTTTATGCGAGGAAAATGTTTTGTAAGGAATGTGGACATCGGGGAAGGCTTGAATAAATTGATTCAGACACGATTGTAATGAGTAAGTCCATGTGCCATCTTCATTCATAGTTCCACTTCGATAATGAGCCTTCAGGATGAAAGCATCATGCTGTGGTGCAAACATTACGGTAAACACAAGCGAATTCTCTTAAAATCTGTAAATTTAGGATTAAACTTAAATTTTCTAATTTTCTAACCTTAAAAACAGCAAATCACTTACCACAAAACAAATACTTATGCAAAGTAGTCCTGATAAGAACTGATGTCTATGAAACAGAATGAAAAATAACTTAATTCGAAGAATGAATTAACACAATGGCAAAATACGACGCACGACGCTGCTAATGTCAAATCGAGTTACTGTTTATTAATTTTTCCTTGGCATGAACTTGGAGCGATCAAATTCCCCAGATTTTTCAGCGGGAAATTTAACTTATCTATAATCATTGTTGATCACCCTTTACTAAGACTCACTCAATATAATACTTGCCTAAACGCAAACAACAAACTTTTTGATCTAGTAGCATCTAACTTAGAATCACCCCCTCTAGTGGACCGTGCTGAAACTCCTTTTGTGAGTGAGGATCCTCATGACCCATCTTTATATATCTCGTTAACAATGTATACATCTTCTATCAATCAGAAGTTTCCGTCAAATAGTAACACCAGATACAACTTCAAAAAGGCTGACTTTGTTGATCTTAGTAGATTTGCGTAACGCTGATTGGTCATTTTTAAGAAATTTAAGTGAGGTAAATGAAGCAGTTGATATATTCTACCTAAATCTATACAAATTATTTGATAAATCCGTTCCCTTATCTCGATCCAGCAGATCAACATATCCTCCATGGTTTACTTCAGAAATAAAAAGGAATATTAAAATTAAGACATTCCACAGACGTAAGTGGTTGTCTAATAAAGACATAAGGCATAACAACGAATTTAAAAGTTTAATGGTTTGTAAATTAAATTCACTTGGTTTTGTTTCACTTATATGTATTTTATTTTCTACCAGTTTCGGCTTAATGCCATTTATTTAATTTAAAAGGCTCAGGTCCCTTATAAAGCTGCAGTTAAAGGATGCATACACAATATATGTTAGAGAAGTGGAGGAGGAAATCAAATCCAATCCTTCCGGACTATGGAAGTACGAACATCTGAAACAAGATACCACAAGGATCCCAAACAGATTAACGGATGAGCATTCCGAATACTCTACGCCTGTCGACATTGTAAATGGTTTCGCATCTTTATTTTCACAGCCTTATAAACCCGCCAATAATACAATTCTTCCTGATATTGAAAGCAAATGCCTATCCTTCACGATTGATGCCACTTCCGAATCAGATTTAATTAACATAATGGCTAAACTTCCGAACAAAACATTTGCTGGAGACGACTGTGTTCCATCATTCTTAATTAAAGATTGTAGATTTGTTCTTGCTGATCCACTTTGTACTATTATCAACTTAGCCATTCATACGTGTGAATTTCCGAGTAGATGGAAAGTCGCAAAGATTAGTCCGGTTCATAAAAAAGGAGACAAACATGTCATTACAAATTATAGACCAATCTCGTTATTGTCAATTTTTTTAAAAATATGAGCAGGTTATTTATAATACGATCTTCAAAAATGTTTGCCCATTTATTTCTTCTAGCCAAAACGGATTTATGCCGGGTCGATCTACAACTACTAATCTTAGCTGTTTTTCACAATTTGTTTCGGAAGTAATTGATAATAGAGGACAAGTGGACGTTATATACACGAATTTTTCCCGTGCATTCGACACTCTTGACCATGATATACTGCTTGTGAAACTAACGGACCTAGGAGCAGCTCCAAAAGTACAACTACTTGTAAGATCGTACTTAACTAACCACCAGGCGTACGTTGCCTATAACGGATTCCAATCGTCAACGATGTCAATTAATTCTGGGGTTCCACAAGGCTCTAACCTAGGACCGCTTCTCTTTATAATTTTTATAAATTCATTATTAGATTCATTAACCTGTCATGCGCTTGCTTATGCAGATGATATTAAGCTCTTTGCAGTTGTAATAACATTGAGTGATGCTTTGTCCCTTCAAAAAATATCAACAAACTTACTGAATGGTGTGACAAACATAAACTCTTACTCAACGTTGATAAGTGCTGTTCGTTATCTTATATTTGGAAAAGAAATCCACTCTCACTGTCATACACAATGTATGGTTTACAACTTAAATCCTGCACCGAAACGAAAGTTATGGGTATTTTATTTTCGACTTATTTAAGTTTTTCAAAACACATCACTAATATAGCAATGGCCGCATCTCGTACTCTCGGATTTATAATGCGAGTCTGTGTATCTTTCAGAGATATTAGCCTCATAAACTATATTCTGCACATGTCCTCTCCAAACTAGAATATGGAAGTCTCATCTGGTTTCCACTATATGTGAGTCAAAATATACCTCTGGACAGGATTCATCGAAGGTTTTTAAAGTACCTTTCATATAGAGTCGATGGCGTTTACCCTGAGCGCGGAATAGAGCAGGATCTACTGTTTCATAAACATGACGTGGTCTTCCTGGCTGCTAGAAGAGAAGAGCAATCTGCAAAATTTCTCTGGAAAATTGTTAATATTGTTACAGATGCACCGTTTCTCCTATCAAGAATTAATTTTCATGTACCACGATGAAGTTCTAGGCATAGCAACTCCTTTTACATCCCCGGAGCACAACGAACTGTCTACGACGTGCGCCTGTGCCAGTTATGTGTAGAAGTGCAATGAAACATTATGAGGACATATTTTTTGATAAGTTGTGATATGTTGTTTGATTGTTATTTTATTAATTATTATGTTTGTTATATACTCATGTTTTGTTTTAAATATTATTCTTAAATTCTAAATTGTCCTGTAAATGGGTCTCCTGTTGGGCAATAAATGATATTATAATTATTATAACTTCGGCGGATGGATCTACTTTAAAACATAGTTGGCATAATCGGAAAGTTGAATATTTATAGAATGCCATAATCCAAGCAGTATTACATTACTCTTTTTACTTTAATAAAACACTTAATTTGTTTAGGTCTCAATATTATATTTATTGTACTACAACAATTGTTTCACCACACTGTGGCTTCATTAGGTATGTTATGTTTTCCGACATTCGTTGTTTTTTAAAAGAGTTCAATTTGAAGCTTTAAACGAGTGTTGTCCACTCCCAGACTAAGCATGAAGTAAAATTTTGAGTTTAGAAAAGCCCCGTGAACATTTTCTGAGCTTTTCTAAACTCGAAATTTTACTCCATGCGCCACGCGTATAAAACGCTAAAATATTTTTAGATTTATGCACATTCGAACTTTACTCGGAATCTGTGTTTAATACGCGTGGCGCATGAAGTAAAATTTCGAGTTTAGAAAAGCCCCGTGGCAATTTGTCTCGGGTCGCTGCGCGACCCTCGACAAATTTTCACGGGGCTTTTCTAAACTCGAAATTTTACTTCATGCTTAGTCTGGGAGTGGATAACACTCGTTTAAAGCTTCAAATCGAACTTTTAAAGAAAACAAGGAATATCTAAAGGTTTACAGAACATTTTCTGGGCTTTTCTAAACTCGGAATTTTACTTCATGCGCCACGCGTATAAAACACAGATTCCAAGTGAAGTTTGAATTGTACATGAATTTCACAATAATTTAGTGTTTTATACGCGTTGCGCATGAAGTAAAATTTCGAGTTTAGAAAAGCCCAGAATATGTTCTGTAAATCTTTAGATATTCCTTGTTTTTTTTTTAAAGTTCGATTTGAAGCTTTAAACGAGTGTTTTCCACTCCCAGACTAAGCATGAAGTAAAATTTCGAGTTTAGAAAAGCCCCGTGAAAATTTGTCAAGGGTCGCGCAGCGGCCCGAGACAAATTTTCACGGGGCTTTTCTAAACTCGAAATTTTACTTCATGCGCCACGCGTATAAAACACAGATTCCGAGTAAAGTTCAAATGTGCATAAATCTAACAATATTTTAGCGTTTTATACGCGTGGCGCATGAAGTAAAATTTCGAGTTTAGAAAAGCCCCGTGAAAATTTGTCTCGGGTCGCTGCGCGACCCTCGACAAATTTTCACGGGGCTTTTCTAAACTCGAAATTTTACTTCATGCTTAGTCTGGGAGTGGAAAACACTCGTTTAAAGCTTCAACTGTAGCCTTAAAAAGCTTCAACCTTAACCTTAACCAAATTTTATACAGAGACTGGTTAACTAGATATATATGAAATGTGATATAGATAAGTTATGTTAAATCATCATATTGTTGCGAAATCGGGTTTACATAAACTCAAAAATAAGTTAAACAATGTCTATTTATTTATGTAAAATAAACTCAATAATTATCACAAATATTTAAATTCTAAATTATAAGCTATCACTTATAATGTCACTAATTTAATTATTAGCACGCACTATTTATTTATAACTAGTTGTTGACGATGCGAATGTTCGTACTCAAAACTCCTCTTCTTCCTGCTAACGCGCGCTATATAAAACAAAATTAACAACGGTGAATCACGAAAACGTCGGGATTCTTCTAGAACATTCCATGAATCATCAGCCCGATTCATCGAATGTTCGAGAAGAATCCCGACGTTTTCGTGATTCACCGTTGTTAATGTTGTCGGGCGCTTTTGTTTCCCTCGCGCTATGAGTCACACTTGTCTAAGCGCGGCAGTGCAACATACTAGTATTTTCCACTTGTTTCTTCTACTTTCGTTACAATATTTTGATCCCAGGAATCTATGGTTTCCCACATTAACGGGACACCCTTGTATATTTCTTTTTTAAAATTTGGTAATTTCTCTCTCCCACAGATACAGAAAACACAAAAAATAAAATGAAAAGCTCCTTATATTCCGCAACAATATTTATTCGGAGTGAGTGAGGATTAGCACGTCGGTGCCGGTCCGTAGGAGGATCCTTAGTAACAGGCCAGGCATTAAACCTTGGTTACCTTTAATCTCGGAGAGGCGGAACGAAAATATACTCACTCCTTTTATCCCGTTTTCCGTTCCCTCAGACCAGAAAATCCCCGCCCTTAATCACATCTGCAATTGTACTATCAATGTTATTTTTAAAGGTGGAATTTAACGCTCCATCGAGCCAGACATGTAGGTTTTATCCTTACTTTTCTTCCTCTTTCAATACATTTCTGTATCATTGTTGTTGAATTTTCTGGTGCGCGTGTGTGGCAGATTTAATCTCTTGTAGAAATTATACTCGTTATTTACATTACCATAAAAATATCTCAACAAATATTATGTTCACATAATTGCTACATGTATTAGAATTTTTGAAATGATTGAACAACAACAGCAAACAATTCAAAATGAACTGAAAAATTATTGTGGAACTAATTTATAACTGTTATTTTAAACTTTATGAATTCAATAAATAGCCGCCGCACAGTGGGGTATTTTACCCGAAATTTGGCCATAAATAATAATAATAATAAGCATATTTATTTCCAGTGTAAAATACAAGTACAAATACATATACAGCAAAAACATGGAAATACGTCAAAGAAAGAGAAAAACAAAAATAACGTAAAGTGGTATTGAATTACAGTTAATTATTGTATGTTACATGTAAAAAGGCGTTAATGTCATATGGTTCTAATATGCACAGCAGATCATACAACAATCGCTTTATTTTATAAAAGTTGTTTTCTTGTTTTATATTAAGCGGCAGATGATTGTAGAATTTTATACAATTATATAGTGGGCCTTTTTCAAACATATTTAGTCGGTGCGAAGGATATATTGTGGGTGTTATTTAAAATGTGATCAGAAAACAGATTTCTATTTTTTGTCAAAACTTGACACACTCATAAATTTAAACAGCTGGCGCGGTCGAAATGCCCATACGTTTGAATACTTCCTGACAACTATCACGATGCTTCATTTTACCAATTATTCTCACGGCGCATTTCTGAGCTTTAAACACAATTTCGCGGTATGCAATGTTACCCCAAAATATGATTCCATATTTCATGTGACTGTAGAAGTTTGAATAATAAAATATTTTTACAATATCACTGTTCGTATTTTTTTTTGCTAGGATTTTCAAACCATAACATGATTTATAAAGTTTGGGTGCAAGATTGTGTATATGTTCCTTGTAGCTTTTTTTTTTTTCCACATGAGGTGGTATCGCTTAGCGGCACTACGGTCTCCGTGGTTCTTTTGTGCTCCTCTGGTTATTTTACTCCCTGTATATTCCTGTGTCTTCTAAGAAGTCCAGGAGTTTGGGCCAGGGGATGTTCTTGAGCTGTTCTTCAGGAAGCACGGGCTTCCCGAGTTGCTCCGTGCGTTGCCGTTTATAGGCTTCGCATGTGCACAGTAGGTGTTGGGGAGTTTCCTCTTCTTCCAAGCACCCACGGCATAGGGGGCTTTTCTCAAGACCCATCCTATGTTTGTGCTTATTCAGGTGACAGTGCCCAGTAACTAGTCCTGTGATTTTCCTTAGTTTCATTCTGCTCAGTCCTGACAGCGCTAATGCGCTATCAGGTACCGGGCCATCTAGGAAGAGTCTCGTGTGCCTCATTCCCATTTGGTTGTGCCATGCCTTTGTATGCTCCTCTGCTAACTTGCGTCGGATTATTTCCTTTCCGGTTTCATGTGGTATTCCGAAAGCGGGTTCAGGTCCTATAAATTCACCTGTTGCCCCTTGTTTGGCCAGCAAGTCGGCCCCCAAGTGTCCAATAATTCCTTGGTCCTTGGGTATCCATACTAGCTGTGTTTTTGTTGTTGTCGCCAGTGCGTCCAGCCTGTTTATGCAGTCTATAACCAGTCTGGACTGAACTATCGGCGAGGCTAGCGCTTTTAGGGCTGCCTGGCGATCCGACATAATTGTAATTGGTCCTTTGTTGAGTCCCGACTCCATTATGTGGTGGGCACACCAGTCAATGGCGGCCACTTCAGCCTGGAAGATAGAGGCATGTTTCCCCAGAGCAACCGTGAATTGTTTGCTCCGGTTACAGCCTCCATAGATACCAGCCCCGGTTCCTTTAGTGTTTTCGGACCCGTCTGTGTACCAGATGGTTCCTTTACTCGTTCCCGGGTTTCTTTGTAGCTTAATATGGTATCAATTGTGACTTCAGGGAATTTTGCGTTACTTGTAAATTCAATTATGGTGTTATTTAATGTGATGTTAGTAGGGGTTATCATAGATTGGCATGTTTTAAATAGAATTACGTTAGTCTTGTCGGTATTTAGAATTAATCTGTTCTTTATAAACCATTCATTAATTTCTTTCATGAGAGAATCACCGGTGTCTGTTATATGGTTATACGTTTTACCAAATAACAAAATCTGCATAACAGGCAAGACTGCAGTTATTTGTAATATTGTGAGATATGTCATTTAGATATATAATTAATAATACTGGGCCGAGAATGCTTCCTTGGGGTACACCTGTATTAATCTGCAATGGATCGGATACAGTTTCATGGTCGTTTTTTTTTTAAATTTCACTGACTGTAGGCCGTTATTTAGGTACGACTCGAACCATTCTTTAACAATTCCCCGTATACCGTAGTGGTCTAATTTGGATAGTAGTATGGAATGGTCAATCGTATCAAAAGCTTTCAAAAGGTCCAGTAACACACCATATACCCATTCTTTTTTATCTAAACCATTTAAGATTGAATTTATATATTGGAAAAGTGCGTTATCTATACTTTTGCCAGGAGTATAGAAATCAACTTTCGAAAATAGTAGGTTCCTATTCGTAAATCATATTTTAGAGCAGTGGTGGGGAAACTTTTTTTAAGACGGGCCATTTGTAATAACCAGACAATCGTAGCGAGCCAAAGAATAATGCTTAATCGTAGGTAGGTAGTTTTTATGCGGGTCGTCACATTACGAAGTAAGAACTCGTTCAAACATTTTCACGACGGCTCTCTTAAACGGGCCGGATTAAATCTTTCCGCGGGCCGGACTTGGCCCGCGGGCCGTAGTTTCCTCATCACTGTTTTAGAGTAACGAATGAGCCGACGAAAACAAGGGCGACCATATTTTGTTTATTTGTGTGATCAATTTATGGTTAAATTACCTGAAGACATCCGGCTGGAACATAAACAACCAAATCGACCACATAGCTGCCACGAAGAAAATAAGTAAAAGAACAAAGGACACTAGAACATATAGAGGGGCGCAAACTGGGACATGCCACTATTTAGTGATAGCAAAAATAACTAGCCAGAAAATACGAAGATAATATGTCTCTAAAAACGCAAAGAAATGGGTTATAGGAAAATTGACCCAACCAAAAACTAGAGAAATGTATAAAAAGCATTCGCAGATAACATGTTAATCAAACTAATTAACACCAACGATATTGAAGGCAAATAAAGAAAAATATAAAATAACATAATAAATAACTGCAGAAGAAATATTAAGTAAAAAGGAGAGAAAATACAAGAACAAAGAATGGTATGACCAAGAGTGCGAAAAAGCCAGGCTAATAAAAAATAATGCCAAAACAAAACGAATAAATTAGAAAAAAACATTTATAATTTTTTTTATATCTATCACAGATATACCAATTTATATTTTTTATATCATAAATAGATCTATTTAAAACGTATAGTTTTCATTATAACTATCACAGGTAGATATCAAAAAGGTCTACAGATGGCAATTTAGCGCGCGCGTTTCGTTCGGGGCGGGGTCCCTTTCGTAGTTTGCCAACTTTTTTAAAATTCCCCTCACTCGGCGCGATATTAAATTTGCGAGTTTTCAGCCCCGGGGAATTGTCGGAATGATCTTTCGGAGAGATCAGAATGTACTTTTAGCGGCCGGAAATTGAATACACTCCATACTTGAAAGTATTTTTTAAATATTTTCATCCCCGGGTGCAACGAACTCAACCCTCCTCACTCAACTCTGTATCAAATCACCTTTGAAAAATAAAAATAAAACTGTTAAGAGAACAAATAATTGAAAATAAAATCAGTCTGAAACTTTAATTTCTGGGAAAATCTATGTAGTTTTAATAGATATTTTCGCAAAAATACAGCTGTAACAACAAAATTGAGCCGGTAAAGCTAGAGGAGCTAAATGTTAAGACTAAATTATGAAAAATATGAGACATACTCCTGCTTTTCTACCACTAAATCTCTTCTTTTCTCTGGAAGTCTAAATTATAAAATGATGATGAAGTGACGTATAACAAAGAGCCTAAAATGCAACCAAACATACACTCTTTACACGTAAAGCACTCCATAAAAGTGTATATTGGGTTGATTATAATAATAATAATAATAATATCTTTATTGTGCTACTAGCTAATATTGCTTTACACTTGTCAAATTACAAATATTCTTAAAAACTATACAGGTACATTACTATTAAATAGATTACACATCGTTAAAATTTACATTGTTAAAATATACATAGACAGATATAAATGTAGATCACTTGACTGTAGGTACTCATCCCAATTATAATAAGCCTGTTTAATGAAGAAATCTTTTATCTTCGCTCGAAAGCGCGACGAAGATAACATGCGAGTTGAAGTTGGCAGTATATTATAAGATTTTAATTGCATAATATCTGGCACCTGTTTGGGAGGTGTTTAGTCGGAGTGCATTAGTGACGTAGGTGTTTCTATGCCTGGTTGGATGATTATGGCAGTTTGAAAGAGTTTTGTATTGGCTTTTATTTAAGTGAATATAATTTAAGCATTCAAATATATATAGAGATGGTAAAGTCAGTATTTTTTTTCCCTGAACACATTGCGACAATCTTCTCTATATTGGCACTTTTCAAGAATACGAACTGCTCGTCGCTGTAGCCCAAATATTCTATGCCTAATGAGAGCATGTCCCTATACAAGCAGGGCATGTTCTATGTGAGTGTGTACATGCGAGAAATGATACTGCCTCGATGCTGTTTGGGGTACTTGTGAAGCTTAATATATATATATATATATATATATATATATATATATATATATATATATATATATATATATATATATATGTTTTTACAGAGCCTATTGGCCAATTCATCACCATGGCGAGACCAGTTTAAATGAGTATCCAGATATACACCTAAAAATTTTACACACTCCACGTCACGTTGTTTCAAGGAAAACAGAAGATCTACTGTTTTATCCTCATTTATTTTCAAACAGTTGCTATTAAACCATTCAGTAGTTCTGATCTGAACATTGACAGAAAAGGATGGCGAAGCTTCTGATTTTCGTATGGTTGTATCGTCAGCATATAAAATGACATCACTTCCAAGAAAGTGACTATGAAGGTCATTAATAAATATTAGAAATAATAGTGGCCCAAGAATAGATCCTTGTGGTACACCGCTATTTATAATTACAGGTGGAGATAAACATTTATTATAGAGCGTACATTGACAGATAAGACGATATCATTGATATGCTAACGGGATGTAGATTGTAAAAATATAACTTACGGATAAGTATTGAATGCGAGACGTAATCGAAGGCTTTCGATAGATCCAAAAACTTCGAATATGATTCGGAGCCTTCTTTAAAACAATCTAATGTGCCATTTACAAATTGAAGGATGGCATCCTTCGTGCATCTGAAACCATATTGACTGTTTGTAAAAATACTTGTAGATTCTAAGTAATCAGCAAGTTGGTGTAGTAATATTATTTCGAAGATTTTTGAAGGTATGGGACGATAATTTGTTGGATTATTAGGATCACCTTTTTTGAAAATGGGAACAATTAAAGCTTTCTTTAAAACATCTGGAAAACAGCTTGCTTCTATGCACTTGTTTATGAGATGGGACGATAATTTGATGGGACGATAATTAGTTGGATTATTAGGATCACCTTTTTTGAAAATGGGAACATTTAAAGCTTGTTTTAAGACATCTGGAAAACAGCTTGCTTCTATGCACTTGTTTATCACACTTGTAAAAGGTTCCAGAATTTTATTTAGAACAGATTTAATAACGTCCACTCTCATGCCATACACATCGCGACTTCTACATGATCTTAGTCCCATTATTACTTTACGTACAGTGGTTGAGGTGACAGTCACAAATTTAAAATATTCGTGTACATTTATATCTTGGCTACACATTAAAGTAATTGGGTCAACGTTAGATTTACGCATTTTACTAATTATGTCTTCAGCTACATTGACGAAAAAATTATTAAATTGGACGGCTGTGATGTCCGATGATTTTGTATTTGTGTTAATATTAGTATTTTGTTTATGTTTTGCATTTAATAAGTTCCACATCGCTCTTGTTTTGATATTAGAATTGGAAATATACTCATTATTTGATTTTATACGTTGAATTTTTAAGGCAGATGTATACATGTTTTTATATATATAAATAAACTTCTTTATTGTGAACTAAAAAGATTACAGTTTGTTTATTTTTACACTAAATTTTATTTTTTGGATCCTTGGCTATCGACCATCGGTCTTTCAGCCTAGTTTTTATATTTATGTTTAATTAATAGAATCTCTGGATATTTTTTTTGTTATAGGCTTCAGTCATTAATTGCAGCGTTGATCGTATATTTTTTAAATCGTCATTAAACCAATTTATTTTTATAGTTTTGTTATTCTTAATAAGTATATTCTTCGTATTGAAGCGCATATTGTGTTGCCATCTAAATGTAGATGTTTCTCTCAAAAATAAAAGTTTCGTTTTTTTATTATTCTTTGGATATCTAGATAATAAAATGATTATAAAATGCAATAAATGATTATGCAAAATATTATTATAAAATGCAAAAACACAGCTGTTTTTACCAGTAAATCTCTTCTTTTCTGTGGAAGTCTAGATTTCAAAATGATGATGAAGTGACGTATAACAGAGAGCTTCAAATGCAACCCAACATACATACACTCTTAACACCTAAAGCTCTCCATGGAAGTGTATATTGGGTTGATTACATTTATAATTACACTCTTATAAAATGATGATCAAGTGACGTATAACAAAGAGCCTCAAATGCAACCCAACATAGACTCTTAACACGTAAAGCATTCTATGAAAGTGTATATTGTGTTGCTTATATTTAAACGCATATCGTGTTGCCTTTCAAATCGAAAGGTTTCTCTCAAAATTAAAAGTTTCGGGTTTTTTGATTTGATTTTGATCTTAGGTGAAGTTCACAACGGACTCTTATTAATTATTTTTAAATAAACTACTTTATAAATATACAGAGAGTTTTATGTAACACCGAACATTTTCATAACCAGCATTTTTCTTTTAAGTATACATAAGCATATGTTGTGCATTTGCCAACGATTGGTTTATTAAAACAAATTAATCTGAAGCTTTAAACGAGTGTTTTCCACTCCCAGGCTAAGCATGAAGTAAAATTTCGAGTTTAGAAAAGCCTGAAAATTTGGTTTGGTCGCGTAGCGCGAAGCGCGGAGCGGCCAAACCAAATTTTCAGGCTTTTCTAAACTCGAAATTTTACTTCATGCGCCACCGGTACAAAACACTGATGCAATGTAAAGTTTAGCGGTGTGTTTTAAACTTCGTAATACGTCAGTGTTTTCTACCGGTGGCGCATGAAGTAAAATTTCGAGTTTAGAAAAGCCCGAAAATTTGGTTAGGCCGCTCCGCGCTTCGCGCTACGCGACCAAACCAAATTTTCAGGCTTTTCTAAACTCGAAATTTTACTTCATGCTTAGTCTGGGAGTGGAAAACACTCGTTTAAAGCTTCAAATTAAATTCGTTTAATAAACCGAGCGTCGGAAAATGCACAACGTATGCTTAATAGAAAAATTCTCGTTATGTAAATGTTCGGTGTTACATAAAACTCTCTGTATGCATATGTTATGTATATCTTTATGTAATAGTAAACTAAATCAAATTTTATTTTCTCCAGGAAAAGTATTAATTTGTAGTCTTCTCTTGCAAATGCGCACAAATTAATGTTACCAATGTTATCTAAAAAGCTGGGATAATTACCATAATTCACGGTAAATTACCAATGGTAAATACTAACATAAAACGCCACTAACATCACTACATACACATATTATGTTTATATAATATAATACTAGTTTGTGTATGTGTATATATGTTGTTTATGAGTTACACAGCACTATGTGCATATATGTGCTTATTACATAGACGTGCAGCACAAACACAAGATCGATATATGATGTAATTGAAATTTGAATAGTAATTACAAGTACGTATATAAACTATTTAACGCAGACTCGGTTATTTCAATTAGCTACGTCAATATTGGCCCGTTCGCTACATCACATCTGCAACCGCAAATGCATTATTATTATTATTATTATTATTGTACGTACTCGTGGGACCGTGCCAATTTTTACTTTTTAGGTGTAATGAAAAAAATATTCAAAGAAATTTAATCTTACCCCAAGGGGATAAACATTGGGGTCTTATTTTCATCACCTTTAGGGTAAAATTTCGGAATATGGTTTATTAAACTTTAAGCTTTACTTTAATTATCGACTTCGACTTCCCTTATTACCTGAAACAAAAATATATATATACCTAGACAATAATTTTTTTGTACAATCCTTTGACAATGGTCTAACAAACCGAAACTAGTCGGAATAAAGTTTTAATTTGTGAAACAATACCAAGTGTTTTAAATTTAAATAACTTTACATATTTTAATACAGCGTGTAATCGAACTAATGTACATCCTCTTAAGGGCGTATACACAAAATATTTGACACCAATTGCAGCAAAAATAAAAGCGGAAAATAAATATTGGATTTTTCATAATTTTTCATGCATTTTTTACTTTTTGTGTTCATGATATTTTTCGTGGATGCGTAAGTTGTTGTATTTTTTATTTACTGTTACTACTGCGAGGCGCATAAATCACTTCGCACTAAACACGCACGCTATTTCGAATGACTAGATGAAACTAGGTCACTCATTTGTGGTATTGTTTATTTACTGTTACTACTGCGAGACGTATAAATCACTTAGCACGCACTACACACACACACACACTGTCTAGAATTACTAGATGAAACTGGGTCACGTATAAAAAAAATCACAATAAGTGTTCACATTGACGTCCGCCGCACTCAATGCACATTTGGGCTCTACGTATCCAATTTGCACGAACAGTAGCAAACATTTCACGAGGTTTTTCACGAATGGTATTAGCCGCGGCGTTTACTCGTTGTATCAGCATTTCAGCATTGTCAATTTCCGTAGTGTAGACTTCACTTTTAAAGTATCCCCAAAGAAAAAAATCTAAGGGGTTTAAATCCGGACTTCTTGGAGGCCATGGTACAGGGCCTCCACGACAAACCCAACGTCCTGGAAACTCATCATCCAAATATCTTCTAACGCGCCTTTCATAGTGAGTTGGCGCACCATCTTGCAAATACCACATTCTTCTAAGAACCGCTAAGGGTACATTTTCTAGAAGATCTAAAAGGTCATCTTACAAAAATCGTAAATATCGTTCTCCATTCAAATTAAATGGGAACAAAAATGGCCCAATTAATTGATCATTTAAAATACCTGCCCAGATATTAAGGGAGAAGCGATCCCGGAAATGAGTTCTACGCGTAACACGAGGATTTTCTATTGCATAAACATGCATATTATGGAAATTAAAACTTCCATTACGCGTAAAGCACGATTCGTTGGTCACTAAAATGTCTTTGGTAAAGTTAGGACTTTGAACATTTTGTGCCAAAATCCATTGAGAAAATGCAATTCTTTTGGGAAAATCATGGGGTTGAAGATGTTGTACACGCTGGTAGTGATACGGATAAAAATTATTGTCTCGTATAACACTGCTGACAAATGTGTGCGATACATTTAGCTGAGCGGCGATAATACGGGTACTTAAACCAGGATCCGCTTCCAACAGATTCAAAATTTCATCTTCCGCTCGCAAATATCGCATTGGACGGTCACCACCTCCGGCGGCTCCGGCGACGGCGACGGGCTGCAAACTTCCAGTGTCGCGTGCTCTTTGTAATAAATTTCTAAATCGGTTTGGCGGTGGTAAGTGTCGTTCAGGAAATCGCTCTTGATAAATTCTTACAGCTTCCGCGGAATTACACCGAGTTTCGCCGTAAATAAGAAACATGTCTGCCAATTCAATGTTTGAATAAACGTATCGCGCCATGTTACAAAATGTAGATGTTTCATGGAATAAGTTTCAACATAGACTAAACAGCAAACTATTTTTATGTTTAAAAATCATCCACCCTCGCCACTCTTATCTAAGCATTTCAATAAGAGTGGAGATAAAGTGAAGTGTGAACCTAATAAGGAAAAATATTGAATTTCATTAACACGTTTAGAAAATATTCGGAATTTAGTCAGCAATGGGTACGTATGAAAACGATAACATAGACATAATTCTTCACAATCTGACCCACTTTTCTCTGGATGGTGTAATTCGATATCCAAATCGTTTAAAAACTACCAGTCTATGTGGAATATCTCTTAAAATACGCAATGTGCGCGTATACCAGATACCACAAACATGTGGCCTATTATTATTAATTATTTTTAATAATTATTTGTGAGCTATCTACTAAAGGTATGGTAATTTCAAATGCAGGTATTGTTTATTTAAACGCTGCCCCTTATGTGGTAGAGAGCCTGTACAGTAGTTCGTTTACACGCTGTATATACCTAGACAATAATTTTTTTGTACAATCCTTTGACAATGGTCTAACAAACCGAAACTAGTCGGAATAAAGTTTTAATTTGTGAAACAATACCAAGTGTTTTAAATTTAAATAACTTTACATATTCTAATATATTTCACCAAGTGCTAGATAAGAAATTAATTCAAGAAATTATATAAATCAGCTTAATATATTATTAACTTGTTTCTCATTATTCGCTTGGTAAAACTTTTCTACTAAATATAGGTGTTTAATTGAATTCACTTGGTTTGTTTTACTAAAAATAAGTTTTAGTAAAACAAACCAAGTGAATTCAATTTATCATATGTTATTATTATGTAAAATCAATTTGCAAGTGAATTCCAATGTGACCGGATAGACCCGAATCCATGGGATATATCTTAATAATGCTTTTAGAACTATTAGTGAATATGTTATCTAGGCAGTTTTCTTTTCTTGTTGAAAAATGTACCAAACTATACATATCATATGTTGCAAATAGATTATGTAACTGAATAGCACTCGGATCGTCAGCTCTGTTGAACTTTACATTGAAGTCCGCGCTAAAAATAACATATCTACAGATGCGCATGCTGTTTAAGAGTTTCCCTAAAATATTTATAAAATCGTTAAAATCTCCATTAGGTGACTGATATACGACAATTACAAATAGATTCAAGGTCGGAAATGCATATGTTATTTGACCATAAGAACGAACAACGATTAATCTTCCACAATAATGAAAATAGATCTTTGAAACTTATACATATTGCACATTGAAGCTTTGCGAATAAATTGACACTATTCCTTTTTTTTAAAGATGTTTTTTAAATTATATATAAATCAACTAATGGAACACTCTTAAAAGATCACATAAATCCGTCCAGTACTTCCATAGAAAACTTTATTTCTTTTTCATATTGCTTTAATTTATTAAAATAATTATTATAAACATGTTGTATTAAATAGATTAATCTTAAATAAATGATAGATAAAATTAATCGTTGCTCTTAATCCATAAGAGCAATGTAAATTTTGATTATGCTTTTAATAAATAGGAGGCAGCATCGTGCTATTTTAGTAATATCTTAAAATTATACTGTAATTTCCAAAAATATGTGAAAAGATATTGGGTTGGATATGTAGAATTCGTGTACGGCATTTGTCGCGACACAGGTTCCCGCTGCGTGGCCTTGAATTGCGAACGTAATTTTTCTGCCGCGGACTGTTCATTGATTATGTTGTTGTCGCGTGTACAATAAAGTGTTTGAAAGTAATAAGTGCTTTATTTAAACTCAAATCAAAGTAATTATGTTATTGATACACACCTAAGAAAAACATTGTTAAAATATTTCCCAATACGTTCTTTAAATATAAATGCATGTCTGGATTCATGCTTTGAATAGGAATGTGGAATGCCAGTATATATTGATTCAAGTGATGAGTCGGAAAAATTCCTTTTTTATTTATTTACCAATTTGAATGTACGACACTCGGCGATTTGATTACCGAGGCACTTAGTCAGCTTAGCGTCTACAGTTCGAATTGGGTTATAGTAATTTGTGATTTTTTGAACGGCTTAGCCTACTCAGCTTGAAGTGTCGCCTACCCAGCTTATAGGGTAGACCTCCTCTCGTGTTCGCATCTATTCCTTTTGTGTGCTTCATTGCAATTTACTAAATTAAGCAGTGCAGCACGCGACAGTCGTTTTTTAAAAGAGTTCAATTTGAAGCTTTAAACGAGTGTTTTCCACTCCCAGACTAAACATAAAGTAACATTTCGAGTTAAGAAAAGCCCTGGGAAAATTTTCTGGGCTTTTCTAAACTCAAAATTTTACTTCATGCGCCACTCGTATAGAAAACTAAAATATTGTGAAATTTAAATACATTCGAACTTCACTTGAAATCTGTGTTTTATACGCGTGGCGCATGAAGTAAAATTTCGAGTTTAGAAAAGCCCAGAAAATTTGTCTCGGGTCGCTGCGCGACCCTCGACAAATTTTCACGGGGCTTTTCTAAACTCGAAATTTTACTTCATGCTTAGTCTGGGAGTGGAAAACACTCGTTTGAACTTCAAATTCAATTCTTTTAAAATAAACAACGAATGTCGGAAAATTTACAGCGTATGCAAGTGTTTACCTAAAAGAAAAATTCACTGTATGACTATTAGCCTTATTTTTTTTAAAAGTTCAATACATTTTAGTTATATGTTTTTGGCTCTACATTGTAAATGGCTTGTCCGTTAATAAAGAATTATTATTATTAAATAAAAAGCTTTAAACGAGTGTTTTCCACTGCCAAACTAAGCATGATGTAAAATTTCGAGTTTAGAAAAGCCCCGTGAAAATTTGTCGAAGGTCGCGCAGCGACCCGAGACAAATTTTCTGGGCTTTTCTAAACTCGAAATTTTACTTCATGCGCCACGCGTATAAAATACTGATTTGAAGTGAGGTTCAAATATACATAAATTTCACAGTATTTTTGTGTTTTATACGCCACGCGTATAAAACACCAAAATACTGTGAAATGTATGTATTATTGTAACACCTTCAATTGTTATTATTCGATGTTAAAATTAGTAAATATGCAACCATGCTTAGTGTTTGATTACAACGATCCATAAATTCAATTTCAAAGCGCATTTTTCAATCTGAGCCTGACATGGAGTTGGATATATCGGCGCAAGATAAATATTTCCCCGAAAAAAAAAAGATGTGTGTATAATCCAATGTTTCAACAAGGAATGTAATCGATATGATATGGTGTGACAGTGACGAACATTCCAACACACACACATGAAAAAAGGGGAAAATGCGGGCGCGCCAATAAAACGATATTTGTTTAGGTCGTGGGTTTTAAAAGGGCGGTTTCCTCCCCCTCGTCTTACGCTGCGAAAACTATTCGGAGAATTATAATTTCGTCCCGGGATTTCATCTCTCTGGACAGGTAGAGATTTCTGGTTGTTAAGGGCGCGGTTAGCTACACAGTTACACACAGCCGCAGCCCTCTTTGCGTGTGCGGAACTTACGTAAGGATTTCGCCCGCCCTTCTCCGCCCGATTTTCATCCGCCCGCGCGGAATTCATGGAGGGACAGATTTACCGATACAGCACCCTCCCAGGTGTAGCAGGTCTCAACTATTTCATAAACAATGTTTACCGTCGACAACTATGCGATATTACTCTGCCTCCTTATTACACGTCCCTTCAAGATTATATTAAAGGGACGTTTCTAATAATGTATTTCGCCAAGTTTTGATTAAATTAAATTTGCTCTACAAGGAATTTTCAACAAGTAATTTGTTGAAAGCTTTATTTTATTTATTATTTTATTAAACACACTATTTTTTACTTTCCTTCTATGCAGTGGCGTAGCGTGAAACTTACGCTACGCCACTGCATAGAAGGGAAGTAAAAATAGTGTACTATTCAGTAGCGGTCAGGGCCGTAGGCTTAATTGTCCGCCTTGATTTAAATACCTAAATGAGGATTTAGGTATTTAAATTTAAAAGACCCTAAAATGTACAGTATTTTTAAAGATCTTTTCGGTAAGAATACATTTGTTATTGTGTATTGTACAAGGTATAAATAAAGAAGTCATTGTTATGTTACCGGCTCAAAGGATTGTGAAGATTGAAAGACTTTTGATGTTCGTCAATAGACTTCTAAACAATGTCTAATTTATTTGAAAATGCGTTCAGTTTATATACAAAAAATAATTATCAATTAACCAAATATTTGAAAGTGATGTCGCGCGTTAATAGCGTTCCTGCAATTCCTACCTTTGCACTTTCAAATATTTCGGTGATTAGAAATACAAAAATATCTCTTAGCGGAAAATTACAAATGAAAATATAAAAAAGTATAAGTGAAAATAGGTAAAGAAATATACAATACAAATATAACTTGAATAATTTTCTCACTTATCACTTGGTGAAACATTTTTAAATATTGATAATGAAGGTTTAAATTAAATTACACTTCACAATAATTTTCTCACTTATCACTTGGTGAAACATTTTTAAATATTGATAATGAAGGTTTAAATTAAATTACACTTCACAATTTTTTTTCTTTACTATATAATAATTTTCTCACTTATCACTTGGTGAAACATTTTTAAATATTGATAATGAAGGTTTAAATTAAATTACACTTCACAATTTTTTTTCTTTACTATTTACTCCGACTAGTTTCGCGTTTTACAGCATTATCAAGAGTGAATTACAAAAGATACCAACAAGCTTATATATGGAATTCCCCAATCTTAAAATCCCTTATTACCTGACCATATATAAGCTTGTTGGTATCTTTTGTAATTCACTCCTGATAAGCTGTAAAACGCGAAACTAGTCGGAGTAAATAGTAAAGTAAAAAATTGTGAAACAAACCAAGTGTAATTTAATTTAAACCTTCATTATCAATACAAATATAACAATAACATTAATATAAAACATTAATATAAAATAATAATACAGTGTAGTAATATGGTTCATGACATCATGCATGCATGTTTAATAATGATCTTCCAGAATTTGTTTCCCTGTCTATTTAATATAAATTCATTTTGTGGAAAATCCCCATTTTGATAAATTTTAAATATTTGTTAACTGCTGTCAATATCAATTGAATTTTGCCGCACAAATAAAATAACGGTTTCTCCTCGCCCCTACTACGCTACGCCTCTGTTCTGTGCAATAGTTAGAAAAAGCATCATTTTCAATATTTTCTAAAAGAAAAATGTTTTGCGTAAATGATAATTATTATACCAAGTAAAAAACATATGAGAAATTTGGTATTTTTTACTTGTCAAATTTTCCATATGATTTGTTTTAAAACGAATGGGTACATTTTAACTTTGTTTATATATAGAGCATCTTTAATTAATTGTCATATAATAATAATCTGTAAGTCGTTTTGGTCTATCTGCTCTCATTTCGTTTATTTTATGATTTTCTTAAGAAAATAGTCCTTGGGATACAATAATTACCATTTACAAACGCAATGCTTACACCACAAGAAAAGAACCTTAGGGTTGTATCGTGTCGAACTAACACTCTCTGGGAATCGAATAATATTCACGGGCACTCTCCCTCTTTGTAGTAATGAGGGTAAATTCCCGATTGGTTTAGCCTCTCCGATACATACATGGAGGCTCCTTTCGTTGGCAGCATTGCCATCAGGAGGCAGTTAGCAGCCCTTAGTTGATGGGATTAGAGACGACCTCGGGGCGCATATACTTAGCTGCTCCCTTAGGGCCTTCGCCCCTAAACCCTAGTAAAACGGCTTTAAAAACGCTTTCTATGCCGGCGGTTTTTTTCCTTTCTTCAACATCATCGCAAATAAATGGGGGGTAGGGCTAAAAATCGATTGTTGGTCTAAGTTTAAACTATCAATGTCTTGTAAATAAGTTAAACGGGTCTTTTGTTTTTAATCAAATCTAAATATGTGGAACATTAAGGCCCATTTGCAACCTAACTGATTAGCTTTATTCAACCACTAATAATTGATTAAACCTCTGTTTAAGTCATAATTCTAGAATATAAGAATGTTTTAAATTTGTAAAATATCCTAAACATGTCTCTTTTATCATTATGCGATTTCGTAAATAATTTATACATAAAATTGCTGTATTTTTAAGAAGTACTAATCATTGATTAACTTATTCGACTTGGGTGCAAACGAGCATAAGGCCTGTTTGCACGACAAGTAATTAGATTGAATCATCCGCTAATTATTGACTAACCCACTTATTAGGTAAAATGTCCAATCGCCCAAACTGTCTACACCTCTGTATCTCTTGTGTGACCTCTTCCGTGGCCTATCGCATTCCTAATTGTTTGTTTATTTTTATCAAGTCACTACGACAGACCGTGTAGTGTGAACAATTGGTATTTTGTCTACTTCCCGCTCCTACTGTAATTATCCTCTTCGATTATCATATATTCAATTTAAATTACCTTACAAACCGGAACTCTGACATATATTATTACTCAATTTAGTAATACAACAATAAAATGCCTAGCTGCACATGTTGTAATAAAATTACTGAAGAACATGTGGCCGTCACCTGTTGTATCTGCAAAAATGAATATAATATCAATTGTGTCGATATCACAAAAGCGGAGGCCCGCAAAATAAAGTCAAAGACAGCCGGATTGTTGTGGACATGCCCACAGTGTGTTGCACTCGGGGATGACATCAATGGGTTAAAGGCCGCAATCATTATGCTCCAAAAGGAGGTAAAAATTTTGCAAAGCATATCTCCCCCCCCCCTCCAAGCACTACTCTGGACATGGAGGCAATAATTCAAGAAGTGGCAGAACGTGAAAAACGACGCCGCAACGTCATCATATACGGGGTTAATGAAATAAGCAACTCGATGCAAACAAATAAGGAATCTGATGAACTACGAGTAAAACGTATATTAAATCATTTATCTATTAATGAACCATCTCCCACTTTCTTCAGACTACGAAAATTCGATAATACTAAAAAAAAATAAAAGACCAATGAAGCTTAGATTTAAGGACGAACAACTTGTGTTCAATATCCTAAAAAATCAAGCTTTATTAAAAAATGATGACACTTTTAACGGCATCGCAATTTCCAGAGACAACACACCGAAGCAAATAGAATATTATCGGAGTGTCAAGGAGGAATTGTCAAGACGTGTCGAGTTAGGGAAATCTAACCTACGTATAAAATATACCAAAGGAATCCTATCCATAGTAACTACTCTTCAGGAAAACTAAATGCGCCCAACAGTGATAACCAAGTGTTAAGAATATACTACCAATAAACCCGTGGCTTGCGAACTAAAACAACGTCAGTATACACTTCTACTTCTTGCTCTCACTATGACATTATTGCTATTACTGAATCGTGGCTTTCTGATGATATTGACAGCTCGGAGCTATTCACCGACAGCTATAAAGTTTTGCGCTGTGACAGAGATCGTACTGCCACTCAACGTAGATCTGGCGGTGGTGTGCTCTTGGCTGTAAATTCATCCTTAAAAATAGAACCTATTGATATGTCGCACATTAGGACAATAGATTTTCTGGCAGATATAGTATGTGGTAAATGTACGTTTAATTCTTTTAATATTTATATTTTAGTCATTTATTTTCCATCGGATTTGTCTGCGGAATCTATTGGTCTAATTTTCGAAGAATTGAGTTTGTAGTTTTTAGGTATGCCTCTTATTATTTTAGGTGATTTTAATTTTCCATTATTTTATAGTACTCTAAATCATGATCGTAAAACTAAAACTTGCATTTCATTTATGGAAATGACGGATATTAAACAAGTGAATAACATTTTCAACATATCTGGAAGGTTGCTAGACTTAATCTTCACAAACAATAACCATGTGCTAGAGCGAGAAGATAATCCTATTGTGCCTATTGATCAATACCATCCTGCTATTTCTTTGGATTTATTCTTTGATAAATCTCCCTCGTGTCAATTCCCAAATAATAAGTTAACAAATTCCCTTAATTTTAATAAAGCAAACTTCCCAGCCTTATATAATGAATTATTAACAATGGATTGGACATTTTTAAACAAATTTAATGAGATTAACTCAGCTACCAATGCTTTCTACACTCATCTTTTTAACATTTTTAGTAAGCACGTGCCATTATCAGCAAAAAAGAGTAGCAAATATCCTATATGGTACACGCCTAGTATAATCAGTAACATTAAATGCAAAGATTACTATTATCGTAAATATAGAAAATCCAAGAGCACTTATTATTTTGACGAATTTAAACGAATGCGAAAACTAATTAAAGCCAAAATAAAAACAGCCTTTGATACGTACTTAAAAAGAACAGAGCTTGAAATAAAATCTAATCCTAAACAATTATTTAATTATATACATTCCAAAAATAGGTCGCCCAGGATACCCAACTCAATTAAAGTTGAAAACGAAGTTACCCAAGATCCACAATGTATTGTTAATGCATTTGCAAATTTATTCGCAAACACATACAATAATCGAAATCAATTTGCAAATAATACAAACACCAAGTTTACTAGTCGTCCTCAAATATCGATATATATGCCAACGGAAGGTGATGTAGTCAAATGCCTAAGGAATTTAAAAAACTCAAAAACTGCTGGAGACGATCAGATCCCAAGTTATTTGCTACGCGATTGCGCGTATGCCCTTGCACTTCCTCTCACTATATTATTTAGCCTCTCCTTAAATACATCAACCTTCCCAGAGTTATGGAAAACAGGTAGAGTGTGCCCTATCTTTAAAAATGGAGAAAGAATAGACATTGCAAACTACAGACCAATTACCATATTAAATAATTTTGCTAAAGCGTTTGAGCAGCTTATCTACAATGGTCTATGTACGCAGTTAAAGCCTCATATTTCTGATATAATGGTTTGTAAATTAAATTCACTTGGTTTTGTTTCACTTATATGTATTTTATTTTCTACTAGTCTTCTTCGGCTTAATGCCATTATCAAGAATGATGTACAAATGGATTTTTTTGGGAATATATACAGTTTTGAGTTTTAGGTTTTATTGGGTAATAAGGGCATTTAATATCCAAAGATCTTCGTTGTCGTTGACCTCATTTTTACTTGCCTTTATGGCTTTTGAAATTTCTAAGCCCTCCCGGTAGTTAAGCGTTAATCCCTTATTACCTGTATGCAGAATTTTTAAATCGGTTGAAGAAAAATGGTGATTAGATGTGATACAGTGTTTAGAAAAACCGGTGGTTTGATTTTTATTCTCTATGTCTTTTTTATGCTCTTTTAACCTGATATCAAAAGACATGCCGGTTTGTCCTATATACACTGCATCACAATCATCACATTTTAATTCATAAATACCACTTTTCTTCAATTTACAATTTTTAGTTTTGATTTTATTGTTAACTATTAATTTTCCTAAATTATTTGTGTTTGTCAAAATTATGTTATTATTCTTTCCTTTTGAACTATTTTTGATTTGTAAAGACAGTGGCTTAATATATTCTAATCTATTCCATGTTATTGTGTCTGAATTTGTCCCACTATTAAAGTAATTTCGTAATTGTTTGTGTTGTTTCTTTTTTAACATTTTATTAATTAAATCTTCAGTGTAGCCATTGTTAACTGCTATTGTTTTTATTGTGTCATATACATACATATAAGTGAAACAAAACCAAGTGAATTTAATTTACAAACCATTATATTTTAAAATGTTTTACCAAGTGATTAATGAGAAAAAAGTGTCCGATATCATATTTCTGAGTTTCAACATGGATTCTTATCTAAAAGATCAACTGTTACTAATTTAGTTCATATCACGGAATTTATTAGTGAGGCTTTTGACACAAAAGATCAAGTCGATGTTGAATATTTGGAGTTTTCTAAAGCTTTCGACTCAATTAATCATAAAACTCTAATTGCTAAATTAGATTTATTTGGATTTTCCAATAGTTTAACCTCTTTCTTCAATTCGTATCTTTCCGATAGATACCAATACGTAGCATACAAGGACTTCAAATCACCCAAATATCATGCCTCTTCTGGTGTGCCCCAGGGCTCAAACCTGGGCCCCTTATTGTTTATCATTTATATAAATGATTAATGTGCTTGCTTATGCGGATGATTTGAAAATTTTCAATGTAATTAAATGTCAAGAGGACGCAGGCAAGTTGCAACAAAATATGAATTACACTCAAGAGTGGAGTCTATCGAATTGCCTTAAACTCAACGAAGCAAAATGCAAAATTATGTCTTACTCCCGCAAGGCGAGTCCTCTATCATGTAATTATTACCTTAGTGGCACAATTCTTGAAAGGACCAATGAAATGAAAGACCTTGGCGTTTTATTTGATAATCGATTAAATTTTACATCTCATATTGAGAACATCTGCTCTCGTGCCACTAGGACACTAGGGTTCATATTGCGCAACTGTAGACAATTTTCAAATCCTGAAACCATTAGCAACCTATACTATTCTTTGGTCAGATCAAGGCTTGAATATGCTGCTCTCATCTGGCACCCTCATTATGAGTATCATAGAAAATCACTAGAAAATGTCCAAAGGCGATTTTTAAAATATATCTACAAACTTAAAATTGGCACATATCCTCCTAGAAATATTGAACATAGTGAATTACTTTTAATTAACGATGATTGTAGTCTTGATTCTAGGAGAATATGTAGCAGCGCCTTAACTCTAATTAAAATTCTACATAATAAAATAGATTCTCCTTACATGCTTTCTAAAGTCAATCTCCACATTCCAACCCATAATTCTCGTTCTCATACACCTTTTTATAACACACCTTCTAGATCAGTTGTAACATCAAAAGCTCCTTTACATGGTTGAAAATGCAAATAGAATTTTAACAAACACGAGCTGTGATATATTCTCTGATTACGATTGTACACTAAAATATATCCGTCACTTTGAGCTGTAAATGTTTTAATGTGAATTTTCGTCAACTTAGGAATACTCTTTTATCTTTTATTGCAAAAAAATTGTAAGAATAATTATGTTAATATGTCTCTTTAAAGTCAAATATTCACCTGTATATGTATTTGTTTTCTATTTCTTTACTTATTTGAAACTATTTATTGCTGTAATTTTTTAAACGTTTTATACACATATATTGTACTTAATTTTGTCCTGTAATTGGTTATCTGTTGGGCAAATAGAGTTATTATTATTATTATTATTATTAGTATTATTATTAAAAATTCTAGAATATAAAAATGTTATAAATTTGTAATGTATCCTAAACATGTCATCAATATGCGACTGTGTAAACAATTTGTAAATCAAATTGTTGTGTTTTTAGTAAGTACTAATCAGTGATTAAGTTAATTGAATTTAGTGAAAACGAGCATTCGTTTATTGGCAGGTATAATCCGGGTTGTTAGAAAAAAATGTTTTTTTTTTCATTATAATTAAAACAAACAGTTTTTTTTTAACGAAACGTTATTGAAACAGCGTTTAAAACATTAACGATTATAATCAGGTTTAAAATGTGTTTTCTTTTGAGTATACATATCCCGATAATTACAACGTTTTTTAAATTTGCGGAAATTCGTTGTTTCAAATCGGTCAATTTGAGGCTTTTAACGAGTGTTTTCCACTCCCAGACTAAGCATGAAGTAAAATTTCGAGTTTAGAAAAGCCTAAGAATTTGGATTGGCCGCGTAGCGAAGCGGAGCGGCCAATCCAAATTAGGCTTTTCTAAACTCGAAATTTTACTTCATGCGCCACGCTTAAAAACACTGATTTACAGTGAAATTCAAAAACACACACATACAACAACAATTTTTGGCAACCTAATATACGTTAGAGTTATTGGGTTGCCTATAATCACTGTTTTAAACAATTTGTTCAGCGCAGAATTTGACTCACGTTTTATTTACATCTACATATTAATTGTTTGGTGTTGTAGGCGTTCACTTTGTGGTACATCTTAAATACACTTGTAAATAAAACACTTTTTACTTTGTTTAACCACTGGATCTTACATTTAATTGTGTGACTAGTTTCGACTATCTAGTAGTCATTCTCAAACTAAAGTGAGTTTGAGAATGACTACTAGATAGTCAAAACTAGTCCCACAATTAAATGTAAGATCCAGTGGTTAAACAAAGTAAAAAGTGTTTTATTTACAAGTGTATCTACATATTAGATTGCTAAAGCTGTATACTTTAAACTTTGCGATATTTCAGTGTTTTATACGTGTGGCGCATGAAGTAAAATTTCGAGTTTAGAAAAGCCTAATTTGGATTGGCCGCTCCGCTTCGCTACGCGGCCAATCCAAATTTTGAGGCTTTTCTAAACTCGAAATTTTACTTCATGCTTAGTGTGGGAGTGAAAAACCATCGTTTAAAGATTCAAATTGAAATCTTTTAAAAAAGCAACGAATGTCGTCAAATGTACAATGTATGCATTCGTATACCTGAAAGAAAAATGCCCTGTATTTAAAAATCACATTCATTCACACATATTATTTTATTGTAATCAAATATTACGATTAATAATGTAATTTGAAATGTCTTCAACAGTTTTGTTAAAATTTGAAAATGTAAAGTAGTATAAAATATAATTTAGCAAACTTAAGATAAAAACAAAAACGTTTTAAACAAAGTTAACGTTTAAAACATGTTTTAAACAAATTTAAGATTTAAAACATGTTTAAAACAAAACCGTTTGAAACACGACGGCTGTTTTCAAACATGTTTAAAACACTGTTTTAAAACAAAGTAATTCAAACATAACAACCCAGGGTTATAACATTAACAATCCTTGCTCAATCAAAAACCCCACAAATAGCAATCGATTCAAGTCATTCTTTTAACAATCAAAATTAGTGATGGGCAGCCCTTTTTTTGCTGCTGGATCACATAGATAATCAAAAATTTTGTACATGCAGAGCTGTAGGGTACTCGAGTACAAGTACTCAAAATTTGCACCCTCAGTACTTTTCGTTTACTCAGTACTCAGTACACGGGTACCTTATTTTTAAAGTACTTGTACTTGTACTTGACGCGTTTTTAATTCCAAAATACACTTGAGTACGTTTAAATGTACCTACTTAAGTTTATGTTAGGATCAATTTTTACGTTTAACGTCAAAATGTTAATATAAATAGTCATATTATATCAAAATGTTAATAGAAATAGTGAAATTATATCAAAACTTGAATGAAAATAGTTAAACTATATCAAAATTTAAAAAGAAATAATCAAATAAAAATGAAAATTGTCATATTATATTAAAATTTGATTCACAAACAACAAATTAATGTTATTGCAAGATTTAGGCTAGTCGTCCACTGGAAGCGACAACACGCGGCTACGCGCTCACGCGATACAAGCGACAATGGGCGTATATGCGCGACAGATCCCGATGTGTGTAAATCCAATGAATCTCGTCCAGTGCAAGCGTGCGCGGACATGCGGATTCTTGCGACGAGCGTGAAGCTGCGTCAGATCCCAAGAGAATGGGATCCATCGCTCGTAGCCGCGTCTAGTCCTGTGTCTTTTCTTTCTACTTTGTCTTCTCCAAGTCTAACCTTACTTTTTTCTAATAACAATAGTTCTAAATACTTTTATCATTCTTAATTTCTTACTAGGTAGGTGTATTTAACAGTATATACTATAAAATAAATAAGAATATTATAATTTGAGTATTTTTTATAAAAAAATATATTTTGGAATTCCAATCGTACCCCTAATTAAGTACGGATTTTCCAAAAAAATCCATTAAATATGTACAACTCCTTTGACGCTGCCGACAAAATGAGCAGCGCGAAGTCAAGTGCAGTGTACGACCCCTGTCGCGTGTAGCCGCTAGTCTTGCAGCAGCCTGTCACCGCTCGTATCGCGTGAGCGCGTAGCCGCGTGTGGTCGCTGCTAGTGGACGACCGGCCTTATTGCACTAATTCAACAAACACGCACACGCGAAAACAATTTTCCCTTCGTAATTATAACTCGAAAAAAGTAGGCCACTGTGTGGACAATATATCAAAATGCGTGGAATGAAGATCAGGTTAGTGTTAATGGATGTATGATTAAAGTTTTTTTTTTTCTTCCTCTGGGGGCCGTCTTCCTTGCGGATCCGGATGCACTGCAGCCTAGGTGGCTTATTTTACTACCCCATATTGTCTTACTCACGCAATTATTCTACTAAAGAATTAAATAACAAGATCGAAGTTTGTAGATCCGTAAAGTCCCTAGTTGGCAGCCTAGGTGGCTTATTTTACTACCCCATATTGTCTTACTCGCGCAATTATTCCAAACTCGATCCCCTATACTAGCTTGTGCAGGTCCTTCAAGGGTTGCGTGTGGAAATCATTTGGAACCATTTGACTGTTTCCAAATATGAGCTGTCTTTTGTTTTCTAGCGCATTGCAGCTACACAGAATGTGCATTGTTGTTTCCGGTGCCCTATCACAGAGCCGACAACTGGTGTCGCCGTTTTATAGACCGATTTTCCTTAGGTGCTCTATAACAGTCATGTGGCTTGTTAGTAGTCGTTGTAGTTGTTTTTAGCTGTGCCCTACTTAGTGTCAGTAGTTCTGGAGCTTGGTTAGAGTTAGGTCCATTTATAATGGCCTTACTGTTGTTAAGACCTGGTCTGTTTGCCCAGTATTCCTTGTGTTTGTTGCGAATCCACTTTCTGACTTCAGGTCCCATAAATGATATGGTAGCTCCCTGCCTTGCTAGCTCGTCAGCTTTTTCATTTCCCTCGATACCAGAATGACCTGGCGTCCAGACAAGTGTGACCTTGTTCTGTCTCTCCAGGTGATTCAATGTGTCGAAGCTGTCCAACACCAGTTTGGATGAAGTCTTTTGGCTCTTTAGAGCCTTCAGTGCCGCCTGGCTATCGGACATAATATAGATTTACGTGTCACGATAGTCCTTCTCTATGTTGGTTCTCGCACATTCTATAATTGCGAATATTTCGGCTTGAAAGACTGATGCCAGGCAGCCCAGCGAGTCGGCTAGCCTGTCTTTATGTTTTCATTGTAGATTCCTGATCCAGTATCTGTGTCTGATTTAGAACCATCCGTATACCAGATCATGCTATGTTTGTAATTGTCTTCCTTAATGTCGTTCCATTCGTTGCGGTCTGAAATAGTGACTTTAAAGAGTGAGTTTTTAAGATATCTGACAGTCATATGGTCCGACCTCATTTGCAAGAGAGGTCCCCCTATGTCTGTCACGAGTCTTCTGTGTGGCGTGTCAACTCTTGTGTTGGCTGATGATAGCTGCAGCCTGTGGAGTGCCAATCTTGCCTCCCCCACTATCGGAATATGAAGTGGTGTAAGGTCTAGGAGCGTCTCCATGGCTGCAGTACGCGGGGTTCTCATAGGCCCGTTATGCTGACACAAGCAAGCCTTTGAATCTTGCTAAGGGTTTGTATGGTTGTGTGTTGACTTTAGGCCACCACACCAAAGCGGCATACATGATTGCGGGTCTGACCACTCTGGTACACAGTCAGTATACCATCCCTTGTCTAAGCCCCCATTGTTTGTCGTACGTTCGTCTAATTACCGCAAGGGTAATTTCTGATTTACGTTTGATTTTATAGATGTGCGAGATACAGGTGAGCTTAGAGTCAAAGATTACTCCTAAGTACTTCACCTCCCCCGACATTTCTAGGTTAATACCATTTAGAAAGAGAGGTACTAAGCCCTCCAGTTTCCTCCTGCGTGTAAATGATACAAGAGTGGCCTTTAAGTCCTTCTCTAGTACACCATTTGTTCACCACGTTCAGTGCGCGTTGCATGCGCTCTTTGTTTGTGTTGTTAAATTTTCCCTCAACGAGAATAACTAGGTCATCTGCGTATCCCAGGGAAGAGTATCCTTCGTTGTTGAGCTCCACTAGCAGTACATCCATGACTAGGTTCCACAGCAGAGGTGAGAGAACTCCTCCCTGAGGACAACCACCGGCCTCCCTGGATGCTAGCGTCTGGTCAGCAAACGTAGTGTAAACCATCCTATGTCTTAGCATGCCGTCAATCCACCTGCAGCTAGTTTTCTCCAACCCCCGCTTCTTTAGGGCAGCGGTTATGGAGTTAAAGGATGTATTGTCAAATGTACCCAATTAAAGTACATTTTACTTACCAAAACTTGAACAGCGGCTTCGCAGACCGTGCAAGAGATGTCACTGGACGGCGCATGTCTGCCAACGAATTTTAATTACAGTATTCATTGTTTTATAATTTTAATTAATAGCCTCATGAACCACGTACCAAAACACTCAGAATTCAATAAATACCAAGTTTACATTGCGAAAGTTACTAACCAAAAGTTGAATTTATTGCAACTCTTAATGGCATTAGTCCAACAAGAAAACAAACACTGTGATTACAACTAAAAAAAAAAAAACCAGCTTTGTCTATAAATTGTAACATAAGTGTATGTCAAAATACGCGGAATGAATATTATATTTACCATTTTCAAGTAAACTAAACGAGGTACGACAATTGATTTTTTGATTCTCTACAACTTTTATTTTAAAGATTTTTCGACTATGTTAATAATTTACGAGATACGAAGAAAACGCTAAGAACATACACTTCCGGTTTCCGAAATTTATTTTTCCTATTTTTAACTAGCCGCGAAATATTATGGAATAGAACCCAAATACAATATTTGATGACAATCCCATGAAACATTTTTGCTGAAATCGAACTACAGACGACCGAAAGACTGACATCATTGAGATATATTAATAATAATATTTATTCCGAGCAGATACTTACATCTTACAAGGAAATATTACAAGTTGGTAATATTTGTGACTTTCTAAAATATACTCAATGACATTAGAAGCGTAACACCCAGAAGGAGTTATTATTTTAACTTGATTTTTTGCCAGTAGGGTAGTCTTACATCAAGAATAAAATGATTACATTTTCAAGAAATTTTATTGAAAAACAATCTAAAAAAAAATAATAATGTGTTTGGCGACCCCTTTGCTGTATACACTCCTGTAGACGTCTGGGCATCGACAAAATGAGATGGTCGATGTCTTCTTGAGGCATCTCGTTCCAAGCAACTTGAATTTCATCGATCAACTGTGCTAGAGTCTGTGGAGGATGGTGCAAAGAAAATATTCTTCTTCCCATGATATCCCACACATGTTCGATGGGATTTAAATCCGGCGAACGGGGCGGCCACGCCAAAACATTAACACCAGCTTCATTAAGAAAGTTCATAGTTCGACGAGCAATATGGGGACGTGCGTTATCTTGTTGAAAAAATACGTCTGGGCGGCCATCTAAATAAGGCAACAAAGTCGGTCGTATGACATCTTCAACATAACGCGCAGCTGTCATACTGCCTCGAATGAATACAAGAGGTGATCGACTACCATAATCAATAGCCCCCCAAACCATTACTCCAGCAGTCCTGTGTACATGCCTCTCAATAGCAAACCTAAGATCAGGTCGTTCTCCACGGTAGCGTCGTACCCTTCTACGGCCATCATACGTGCCTAGACAAAATCGTAATTCATCGCTGAATACGACATCGTGCCATTCTGCCTCCCAATGCTGCCGTTCTCTGCACCAGTCCAACCTTTGGCGACAGTGTCTCGCTGTTAAAGGAAGCACTAATCTTGGACGGTACGAAAGAAGCCCAAAGGATTGAATGCGGCGATATAAGGTTCGCATACTAACGGGCCTACCTTCTTCTCCAATCCATTGATCACCGATTTGACGCGTAGTAGCGAAACGGTCTCGCAGGGCTATTTGTCTTAAGCGCCGATCTTGACGTTCTGTGGTACGCCTTGGTTGACCAATTGGTCTTCTTCTTGCTCCTCTACCTTCTTCTGTCCATACCTGATACACACGTATTACAGTTGCTGCAGTGGAATCAATACGGCGGGCAATTTCGCGATAGGACATACCGACATCTCGATAAGCAACAACTCGACCCCGGCCAAAATCGCTCAAATGGTGATATTGTGGACGTCTTCGGACTCGAGGCATTTTATTTAAGCTTAACACACTCAACGGAAACACGAAAACTAAAAACATCTGTACTAAACAGCTCATATAAATAGTTTTATCAAAAAAGAAAAAGTGAAATATTTTCTTTTTCTCAATAAATATAAAAGGCACAAGGTTGAAATTGTTATCAATGTATGCTTTAAATATAGTCACTCTGTTGCTAAAATATGAATTCAAAAAAATTATTCCTTCTTGGTGTTACGCTTCTAATGTCATTGAGTATATAAAATATAAAAGAAATAAGGCAACAATTAATAGAGATACATATAATTGCAATCACACTTACATGTTAATAAACACACATTCTTACGCCTTCATTTTGAATTCAGAAAAAGCTGCAACTATATCCACATTATACTGTATTTGGTGATACTTGTGGATCATTTTTGTAATAGGGGAATAGTTGTGGTGGTTAGAATTGGGTGTAGAGAATGATAAGGTTGAGCAGTTTCTAGCATTCGATCGTGGTACATGAAACGACAATTGAGGGGTCCAATGCAATAACCAGCCAAGTCCATTTTTATGAGAAAATGGGTTTAAGTATTGAATATTCTTATAAAGTTTAAAATTCTGTGTTATAGCATGCAACAATCTGGTTCAAATAATTTGCAGTGCATTGGTGTATTGTTAGTTGCATGCATAATAATCATTATCTTTTTTCTTGCATGTTAACAGTTTTTTGTCTCTCCTCAACATTTAAAAAAACTGGACGTGGCTGGTTATTGCATTGGACCCCTCAATTGTTCCAGTAAATGGATGTCATCTATTTGATAATGTAGGATTCTATACAGAGTGAAAACAATAATAAGATTATGATTATCAGCAATGGATACCATATTAAATTCTGAGAGTAAATTGTCGTAAGGGTAACCGTGAACAGGATAGACGCCATGTATTTTTAAGAATAAATATTTCAGAAACCTTCGCTGCACAGATTCAACATGCCGGATGTAGAGCTGTTTGTAGGGGCTCTATAAGGGTGCACAATAATTAAGTCTACTTTTAACTAAAGAATTAAATAATAGGGTCAAAGTTTGTAGATCCTTAAAGTCCCTAGTTGTTCGGATAATGAAACTAATCTGTCTGTTGCATTTTTTTGTTATGTTGAGAATGTGTGCATTACATGTTTAAAAGCTTATTATAAAAAAGTACTCCCAGGTCGACAACGTCATTGACAGGACTAATTACAGCATCATCAACGGTATAATCGAATAGAACGGAGTGTACGTTACGTGTATAAGACAATATTGAACACTTGGTGTAATTTAAACAAAGTCTATTGTCCTTATACCAGGTAGTTAGCCTGTTAAGATTATGCTGTAATATATTACAATCCTCTGGGCAAGTCACAGTTTTATATCATCAGCATAGTTATGCACATTACAATTAAGCACATAAACCACATCGTTAATGAACAAACAGAACAACAGAGGACCCAAGTTAGATCCCTGAGGAACACCGCTTTTAGCAAGGTAGTTACGTGATTTGTGTCCTCTCAGCTCAACATACTGGAATCTGTTAACGAGGTATGAGGCTATTACGTTAATGATACATTCCGGCAAATCAAACAAGTGCAGTTTGGTAATCAATATTTCATGACGCATACGATTAAATGCTTTTATAGGTCTGTGTATATTACATCAGTTTGTAGCCTTTGGTCCATATTACAGGAGATATACTGAGTGACATTAATTAAGTTGGTCATGGTTGATCTTTTCGGTACAAACCCATGCTGTTTAGTAGAGAGGTCAGACTTAACCTAATTACAGATGTAATCTGGTAATATACGTTCAAATACTTTGGAAAAGTTACATAATTAGAAAATTGGTCTATAATTCGTTACATCCGACCTATCACCCTTTTTAAATACAGGAATTACTTTTACTGTTTTCCAGAATCCTGGAAAGATGCCGGTAGTCAAAATATTATTGAAGTAATGAGTTAATGCTTTCGCCAATATGACCGTGGTATCCTTTGCAAAAAATTATGGGATGTTGTTACTTAATTCGGATTTCTGTGACCCCAAAATGGATATTTCCTTTAAAAGAATGGGGGGTCAATTGTTGACCGATCACCATACTTACCTTACTCGGTAAAAGTGACGAATGCGCCAGGAAAAAAAAACTGAATGAAAAACCATCTTATTTTTTGAAAATTGTGAATGTATCAGAAAAAAAAACTGAATGAATAATAAATAATAAAAGGGTATACAGTTTTAAATACGTTGATTAATATTAATCTTAAAGACTATAATAAAATCGAAACGTGATATTTATGTGAGTAATTTCACGTGAGCGCATTTTATAACTGTTTAAAACATAACAATGGAGAAGTTTCGCGGAAAAAGGGAATTTCAGGCGGAATCCTAGCGGCAATAAATTTCATATTTATTTGGACATTACATTAAAAATGGCATTAACCTTAATATGTTTCAGTTCGACCCATCGATTTTCGATTACTCGCTTTATTATTACGCTCCACCGGATAAAATATTTATAACTCAATTTTTTTCTAATAATGGTTTTTTTGCTTCATATTTGTATGAAAGAATAAAAGGCGAAACGGGTAATACGTTAGTTAAAAATTATAATATATTTTTAAAGTAAAAATAAAGCAGTCGAATAAAAAAAAATTACAAGTTAAAGTTAATAGTAGAACTTTAATTAAATAAAACACTTGGTTTGTGTCACTGATTTATTTTTATGTTTACTCTAACTAGTTTCAAGGGAGATAGGAGATATGTTAGATATCTCCTTGATAATGACCTAAGGTCGAAACTAGTTGGAGTAAACATAAAAATAAATCAGTGAAATAAACCAAGTGTTTTAATCAAAATTCTACTATTGATTAAATATGTTTCACCACGGGTTAAGTGAGAAATTAATTCAACAAGTTAAAATATAGTCACAAAAAACATAGTTATACAAAAAAAGATTAATATGCGTTTGCACCCAAGTCAATTAACTTAAATCACTGATTAGTACTTTTTAAAAATACAACAATTTTATTTTCAAATTGTTAACACAATTGCACATTGTGACACAGACATGCTTAAGATATCTTATAAATTTATAATATTCTCATATTCTAGATTTTTTACTTATTCATAGGTTTAATTAATACTTAGTAGATGATTAAAGTTATCAGTCGTGGTGCAAATGGGCCTACGTGTTTTATTTGTATAATCAATGAAGTTCAAATCGTAATAAGAATAAACTGAAATAACGTGGATATAAATCTAATTGCCGTAAAAAACTGTTTCGTATCTAAAGTTTAATTTAGAAAAGCCCAAGGTTTAGTAAGAGAGCTTACATTGAATTTAAAATATACTGAAAATTATAAATATCAAGCTGAAATTATAAGAATTTCTTTTCAAAAAATATTAATCTTCTAAAAAAAGTAAATTGATTGATAAAGTTACCTGAAAATCACATTAAATTGAAGAATATAGCACTAATCGCTTTTCGTCGCAATTTTATTTGAATTACAGAATGTGCATTTCTTACACAAAGTGAAAATTATCAATAGTTCTAATCTATCGATAATCTTCACTTTGTGCCTGAAATGTACACTTGGTAATTCAAATAAGAGTATGAAGAAAGGTTACTAGTCAATTAATTTCAACCTGATATTTATAATAATATATAAAATTACGAAAATGTTATTCGTGAAAATGCAAAGAATGTCTTTATTAATAAGACAACTTAAGACAATAAATATCCACTGAAACAACTACTACCCGTGCAAATACACCCCCGGATATTGAATTATACAATGAAATATTTAAAATCTTATTTGATTGCTCTTATCTCTCGAATCTCTATTTTAAATAGATTTGAATTTGAATTATTCTTGTTTGAACTGATATTAATAATGTTTATAATTATAAGAACATTTTAAATTCCACATACCGCTCTCTTATTAAACCATGGGATTAAGATGCACTCTCTTATTAAATTAAACTTTAATTACAAAACCGTTTTCATTAAAGTACTTTTAAGAGTTGTCCCGTGAATATGTTTTTTTACTCCACAAGTTCTTCCATGAGTGTCTTTTCAAGAGTCGTTCTGTAAACTCGCCCATTATAAAATTATTTCGAAAACTTTCACCGTAAAGCTCCTTTTCATTCCACCACTCGTTATTTTTCTGCAGTTACCGGCGTTGAATGGGCGAAGTGCGTTTTCGAGAGGGCCTCTCTATTAGCGAGCAAAGTGCGAATTACTCGAGCGAGTGTGTGTAATGTGTTTGTCTTATTCGCAGGTGAGTGCATACCTTTGCCTGTTTAGTATTCGGTAATCCTGTTGCATACCCCACAAACTGGATTCCCTTCGAATTAATCCGGGTGTGTGGAGGTGCATTTAATAATGCGGATTAATAAATGGCGCACCGTCCAAAATTATTGGGACGGAATCGATGTGAAATATATTGATGTATAATGGAGCAAGTTGGTGTAAATTATGCATAACATACATAGAAATTAACAAAGAACACGCCTCGAGCTAAATTTACTTAGAATAACTTAAATTTATTCGTAAGATTTTATCTTAAACAAGTTTCTCATCTTTCACGTGGTGAAACATATTTAACTATGATTTAAAAAGGAAAACACTTGGTTAAATTTCACTAATATTTTGGTTTTTTATTGCAACTAGTTTCGACTTTGAGTCATTCTGAAGGAGAATGACTCAAAGTCGAAATTAGTTGCAATAAAAAACCAAAATATTAGTGAAATTTAACCAAGTGTTTTCCTTTTTAAATCAGCTAAGATTTTCTTCAACATTTCAACGCATACCCAGAAAATAACTCTATTTCTGCTCTTCGCGATTAAAAGTTGAAAAAATAACAGCCCCACTTGTAAAGTGTACATCAAACCGCGTGGAATTAATACAAGAATATGTGGGTGTTAAGAGGGCCAATTTTTGCTGCTTGTGTATTTCTGGGATACGAGATGGCGCTGAAATAGCAGAAAGTAGTTTGACGCGTACAAAACACTAAAATACTGTGAAATTTATGTATATTTTAACCTCATTTGAAATTAGTGTTTTATACGCGTGGCGCATGAAGTAAAATTTCGAGTTTAGAAAAGCCCAGAAAATTTGTCTCGGGTCGCTACGCGACCCTCGACAAATTTTCACGGGGCTTTTCTAAACTCGAAATTTTACTTCATGCTTAGTCTGGGAGTGGATAACACTCGTTTGAAGCTTCAAATTGAACTCTTTTGAAAAACAACGCATGTCGGAATATTTACAGCTTATGCACATAAACATTTACCAAATTAAAGAGTGCAGCACGCGACAATCATGTATGATATTTGATTTTTGATAGTAATAATTTAAACCATTATGTAGTTGCAAATAACATGAATATATATTTTATGTTGCCAGAATTTAACTCTTTGCCTACAATATAAATACAGGAGATTTTTCTTTTAGGTAAACACCTAAAAGAAAAATCTCCTGTATTTATATTGTAGGCAAAGAGTTAAATTCTGGCAACATAAAATATATATCCATGTTATTTGCAACTACATAACGGTTTAAATTATTACTATCAAAAATCAAATATCGTACATGATTGTCGCGTGCTGCACTCTTTAATTTGGTAAATTGCAATGAAGCGCACTAAAGGAATAGATGCGAACACGAGAGGAGGTCTACCCTCGAAGCTCGGTAGGCGACACTTCCAGCTGAGTAGGCTAAGCTGTACAAAAAATGAGAAATTACAACAACCCAATTCGATCTCTAGACGCTAAGCTGACTAAGTGCCTAGGTAATCAAATCGCCAAGTGTCGCACATTCGATTTGGTAAATAAATGAAAAAGGAATTTTTCCGACTCATCACTTTAATCAACATATACCGGTATTCCACATTCCTATTCAAAACATGAATCCAGAAATGCACTTATATTTAAAGAATGTATTGGGAAATATTTTAATAATGTCTTTCTTTGTTGTGTATCACCAACATAATCAATAAATAGTCCGCGGCAGAAAAATTACGTTCGCAATTCAAGGCCGCGCACCGGAAACCCGTGTCACGACAAATGCCTTAGACGAATTCTACATACCAAACCTAATTTCTTTTCACATGGTTTTGGAAATCACAGTATAATTTTAAGATATTACTAAATTACATGATGCTGCCCCCTATTTATTAACGGCATAATCATAATGTACATTGCTCTTATGGTGATTTCTAAGCAACGATTAATTTTATTTATCATTTATTTTAGATTAATCTATTTAATACAACATGTTTATAATATTTACTTGAATAAAATAAAGCAATATGAAGAAGAAATAATGTTTTCTATGGAAGTATTGCACGGATTTATGTGATCATTTAAGAGTGTTCCATTAGTTGATTTATATATAATTTTAGAAACATTTTTTTTAAAAAAGAATAGTGTCAATTTATTCGCAAAGCTTCAATGTGCAATATGTATAAGTTTCAAAGATCTATTTTCATTATTGTGGGAGATTAATCGTTGTTCGTTCTTACGGCCAAATAACATGTGAATTTCCGACTTTAACGGGTTACAGATTCAAGTTAATTTCATTTACTGAATAGATGATTTCAAGAGAAGTGAATTTGGTTTTGATGTCACTTCAAACAACACCTGTTGCGCGCATTACTGCTAACTGTCACAATTGATTCACAGAGTAAAAAGTTGTGTTGCTGTATTTGAAGATATTTTTTTAAAATGAAAAATGTTTGCCATAAACAATAAGCAATGAAGAAAATAAGATTTTTTTATTCTAAAACAAACTGTATTATTGTTTAGATCCTGGGTCTCCAAACTATCTTCTTCTCGGGCCACAAATACAATTCTACATAATAAAGTCGGCCAAGATCCGATTAATTTTATAAAATTATGAAAAATGTAAGGAACAATTGTTACAATATTTCAAAATATGACATTTACAAAAAAAATTACAAACAATCGCGGGCCGGATTCATGCAAGTCGCGGGCCGGATTTGGCCCGCGGGCCGTAGTTTGGAGACCACTGGTTTAGATGAATAAAGTGCTTGAAAACTTCACTATAAATCAGTGTTTAGTACGCCTGGCGCATGAAATAAATATTTCGAGTTTAGGAAATCCTAAAAATTTGGCAGTACTATACAATTTCAACCCATCGTTAACTTTAAACAAAAATTGCTATAATTTTATTAGTTTCTATCAGTGACGGCTCGTGATCTAAGGAAGTGGGTCGGCCGAATGTACTGTGTGGAAGTACGGTCCTGGCAAATTTGCCGTACTCAAGTAAACCATTTGAACGTACGTCTACGCTACAGGGGAAATGTAACGACCAATGCTGCTAATCCTAAAATACCGGTTTACCCCAATCCCCCTTATAGCAATACTTTACCCCCAAAAATTTGCTTTACATAAATAAAATTTAATTCAATTTAAAAAAATATATTTCAAAACAGTTTTTTTTTTACTTTCCCCCATATGTAAAACAAAGGGAAAGTATTGTTTTTGCGAAAAAAAAATTGAGCTCCCCCCAATTAATTAAAATCATTTTTTGAAAAAAGTCTGTCCGTCAACTTCGTACAGCCTAAACCAACCAGGATGTTAAGATGATACTATAAACTTAAGGTTTTTATTATAATTCTAGAATGGGAAAAGCTTTTGGTAAAAATGCGGCAGTGAAAGCCCTCGTTAGACAATCAATCAGAAGAAAAAATGCAAAAATTCAAAATGATCAGGAATTATTCAAAATGAATAGAATTTAATTGTATAAAATAAATATAAGTCGAATCAAATTTTAACTTTGATTTGGTGTTTTTGGAATATCCAGTAAAAATATTTTTTAATTATAACCAAAGTTTATTCATTTCTGTGCAGATTTTTAGAATTTAATGTTGATTTGATAATCTTTTAATTTTTTACAATTGTTTTAAAGAAAACACTAAAAAAATCGTAGATTTTATTGCATAATTTCAATGTTGGCTAAATATTTTAAGAAAATGTGGTGATATAATTTAATTTTCTTTCTACAAGATGTAAGTGCAATTATTTCTGTGAATTTCATATTGATGGTATAAAATTTAAAATTTTTGGACTCTTTTATTTTTGAAAAAATTGTAAAAATTAGAAATTTTATTGCATAACTTAAACTTTGGCTGAATATTTTAGGAAAATGCATCAAGATAATTTAATTTTCTTTCTATAAGATGTGAGCGAAATACATTCCAACTAAATTCTGTAAATTTCATGTTGATTGCATAAAACTTTAATTTTTTATTACTGACGTTGTTTTTTTTACGAAATTTCAACTATGATTTCATATTTTATTAAATCCAGTAGAGATATTTAAATTTCTATTATAACCAATCAAAGTTTATTAATTTCTGCGTAGATTCTTTGGATTTTGGGTTGATTTGATAATCCGTCGATGTTTTTACAATTCTCTCAAAATAAACATTCTTCTAAAGTCGTTTAATTTATTGTATAATTTTAACTTTGGCTTAATATTTAAAAAAAAAACGTTTATACATATTAATTTTCTGTGAAGCAAATGCAGGTGCAGGTAATTTTAAGTAAATTCTGTGAATTTCATGTTGATTGCATAAAACTATTTTTTACAATTTTTTTAAACAAAATAAATTTATATATATATATATATATATATATATATATATATATATATAAATCTTTATTGGCAGATTATACAATAAATAATTAACATAAAAATAATTCTGATGGCTAAAATAACAAATAAATTCTTCTGCCAATTGGCTATCGACCATTGGTCTTTCCGCCTGAATTTTAATTGTTTGTCCTTGTTCGTTCTTGTATAAAAAACCTCTTGTTTGTTAGTGTCGTCCAATGTCTGTCAGATGATTACTGTTCACAAATCGTCATGATCACTAATGTCATGAAATGATGCAATGAAATCATAAATGGTGATGGTGAAACGTTTACGCTTGGGAGTGATGTTTTGGTTTCGAGGGATACATAAAGGGTGAAGGAGATTGTAGAGGATAGGATTTGAGGCGAAGTGTGATTGTCGGGTTTCGATGGGAGTGACTGCTGTTAGTTCATAAAGTAGGGTATTGGATGGGTTATGTAGGGGGTTTTGGGGGTGTCGGATTTTGGTCAACACTCTAAGGGCCGATCTTTTGGCGACTTGCAAATTCTTTAGGGTGGTAGGATGGGGGTTGTGATAAAGGATTGAGGCATAGTCAAGTAAAGGGCGACAGATCATTTTATATATATGTACGGCTGTGTTTGTACTGATGCCTTGTTGTTTGAAGGTCAGACTTCTAAAGTGGGCCGCTCGATTCTTGACTTTTGTTTTAAGGTTTGCGGAGTGGGTTTTGAATGTGAATTTGGGATCAATGTGAATACCTAGGTATTTGCAGGTGGCGGAGGGGAAGATGACTTGGTCGTTTATAGTAATTGAGAAGGTGGAGTTATTTTGTCGATGGAAAGGAATCAGGAGCTGGGATTTGTTTGGGTTTATGGAAATTCGCCACTTCGCGAACCACGTTTGAATAGTGTCGATTAGGCCCTGAAGAGTGCTGAGAGCTTTAGGGAGAGTGGGGGCATGTGCGATTAACGCAGTATTATCGGCGTATAGGAGAGGATAGGCAGATTTATTTATGTGATTAGGATCAGGATTGTAAATGTCATGTACTAGGAGATTATAAAGGAGTGGTGATAAAGGGGAGCCTTGAGGTTAACCTTGTTCAGGTGTGAAGGAACTGGAAAAGGATTGGCGTATTTTAACTTGGGGGGATCTATTGTGGAGGAAGCTGTTTAGGAGATTAATCAGGTGTGGGGGTATATTGAGGGTATTGCATTTAAACAGCAAGCCCCGGTGCCAGACAGAATCAAATGCTTTTTTGACGCCTAAGAATAATACAGCAGATTTGCGGCCTTCGAGGCTCGCTGTTTGGCAGTTTGATGTTAGAATGGTTAGAGGTAGTGCTGTGGAACGATGTTCAAGGAATCCAAATTGGTAGGGAGGGATAAAGTCAGAAATGTAGGTCATGAGCTTATTTTTTATAACGGATTCAAAATAATTTTCCAAGGACAGGGAGGAGGGTAATGGGACGGTAGTTGCTAGGTTCTAAGGGATCATTTCCGGGTTTATGAATGCATGTAATTATGCCACGTTTCCACTCACTGGGAATAACCTGCGTGGAGTATATGTGGTTAAATATTTTGAGGATATATTCGTGGATGCTTGGTGGAAGGGATTTTAGGATAGATCTAGGGATATTGTCATGACCGGGCGCGGTATTCTTGCCTTTTTTGAGAATATCGAAGTATTCTTCATTCGTTATAGTATCATTGGGAATTTGCGGGATTTGGGTAGTTTTGAAGGACGTGTACCAGGAATTTACATTGCTGAGGAAGTCGTTGTCAAAGTCATTGTTATCTGTCGATGTGTATGATTGTTTTAAATGTGTTGCAAATATATTCGTAACGTCAGTATCGTCCGTCGCTGTATTTTTAGTCGCGGGGTCTGTAATTTTTTGGATAAAATCTGTTTTTCGATATTTGCTGAGTTTCTTTATCTCGTTCCAGTACTGTTTACCGTGCATATCATTTATTTCCTCACATGATTTTATCCAAAGATCACTTTTGTATTGTTCGATTAGCGAATGAATGTCTTTATTAATTTTGTTGAATTTTAAATAAATTTAATTAATCCGTTAATCGAGTTTTTTTTTCACGAAATTTCAACTTTGATTTGATATTTCAGGAAATCTAGTAGAGATATTCAAATTTCTATTACAGCCAATCAAAGTTAATTAATTTCTGTGTAGATTATATAAATTGTAGGTTAATTTGATAATCCGTTGATTTTTTACAATTCTCTCAAAATAAACATTCTCCTAAAGCCGTTCAATTTATTGCATAATTTCAACTTTGGCTTAATATTTAAAAAAAAACGTTGAGACAATTTATTTTTCTGTAAAACAAATGCAGGTGCAATCAAATCTAAGTAAATTCTGCGAACTTCTTGTTGATTGCGTAAAACTTTAATTTTTTACAATTTTTTTAAACAAAATAAATCTAATTAATCCGTTAATCGAGTTTTTTTTTTCACGAAATTTCAACTTTGATTTGATATTTTAGGAAATCCAGTAGAGATATTTAAATTTTTATAACAGCCAATCAAAATTTATTTATTTCTGTGTTAATTCTATAAATTGTACGTTAATTTGTTAATCCGTTGATTTTTTACAATTCTCTCAAAATAAACATTCCCCTAAAGTCGTTCAATTTATTGCCTAATTTCAACTTTGGCTTGATATTTAAAAAAAAAAAACGTTAACACAATTTAATTTTCTGTAAAGCAAATGTAGGTGCAATCAATTCTAAGTAAATTCTGTGAATTTCGTGTTGATTGCATAAAACTTTAATTTTTTACAATTTCTTTAAACGAAATAAATTTAATTAATCCGTTAATCGAGTTTTTTTTTCACGAAATTTCAACTTTGATTTTGTATTTTGGGAAATCCACTAGAGATATTTAAATTTCAGTTATAGCCAGTTTAAGTTTATTCATTTCTGTGTAGATTCTATGAATTGTAGGTTGATTTGATAATCGGTTGATTTTTTACAATTCTCTCAAAATAAACATTCTTCTGAAGCCGTTCAATTTATTGCATAATTTCAACTTTAGCCTAATGTTTTGAAAGAATACGTTGACAAAATTTTATTTTCAGTAAAGCAAATGCAGGTGTAATCAATTCAAAGTAAATTCTGTGAATTGTATGTTGATTGTATAAAACATGATTTTTTAATGCACACAAATTTGTGTTTATTCTAAATTGAAACATGAAATTTATTTTGTGTGTTAGATTCAATAAAGGAAATTGCAAAATAAGTTTCAAATTGATCGTTTAACGGGGGTTTCCACTCCCAGGTAAAGCATGAAGTAAAATTTCGAGTTTAGAAAAGCCTGAAAATTTGGTTTGGTCGCGTAGCGCGTAGCGCTACGCGATCAAACCAAATTTTCAGGCTTTTCTAAACTCGAAATTTTACTTCATGCGCCACGCATATAAAACACTGATTCAAAATTAAGTTTAAAAACATACTTCATCTATAATAATAATACGTTACAAGGTAACATAAAAATGTATTTTGTCCATGTTTTTTCTGTGATTCAGATTAAATAAAAAATAAAGAAAAATTCAAATTTGGGAAGTTCACTAAAACTGACGAAAGTAATCAGATTAAAGAATATTAATTAGAATCATCAATATGCATGTAGAAATAAGTCTAAGAAAGAAAATTTTAACAAACCTAATTTTCACAATATTTGATTTTGATTTGTAGAAGCAATTGAGGTTTAAGTATAATTTTTGTCCCATTTCATAATAATAAAATTACAACATAGATGATGTATCTATAAATTTAACAAAGACATTTAAAACAATAGCGATAAAATAATAAACTGATGAATTTTGGGGGTAAAATACCCCATTTCACCCTTAAATATATAAATCCATCCCTCCTAAAAAACCTACACATCTTTAAATACCCCAATTTGAGGTAAAATCCCTAAATTCGGCAGCACTGGTAACGACAGAAACTGCAGCGACACTCGCGACGACGGAGCGCTTGCATTAATCTTCATATTCTGAAAATGTACGATTGGTCGATTATTGTGGATATGAAGTTGCGTAGTAAACATTTATTAAATGCTTAAGTGCTTATTAATATTATTATCTATTAGCCTGTTATATATATTAATTATAAAAAATGCGCAATATTTTTATCTGAGAAAATAAACATTTGTAATATATGTCCAATCAAATTTAACGGTACGGCCCGGCCGACCCTGCCGACCCTGCCGTCCTTGACGAGCCGTCAGTGGTTTCTTATTATTAGTCTATTATTACCCTATTGTGGTTTACGCAGATTACCATATGTGTCTTTGTGCATATTTGTGATTCATGTTTTGTGTCTTACATTTTAGTTATATGTTTTGGCTCTACATTGTAAATGGCTTGTCCGTTAATAAAGAATTATTATTATTATTATTAATACTTCATTTTTTATGGTATACATATCGATAAACTACTTTCGTAACCTCTTAGGTACCCATTTAAAAACAAATCGCGCTAAGTCAGATATTATTAACTTTTCAATATTGCTATAAACTATTTACTTAAAATATTTATTAAAAAGCACTCATGATGAGGTTATAAGTACCATAAAAAATCAGAAGGATTCTGTAGCTCATATTATAATTATATAATAATATTATAATAATAATATATATATATATATATATATATATATATATATATATATATATATATATATATTATAATAATAATGAAAATTTACAGCGAATACATTATATATATTTAAAAGGAAAATTCCCAGTATGTAACACAATAAGTCATTCATAGAAATCGTAAAAAAAGTGTAGAATTTTAGTTAAAATCAACTATTACAGTTAACTTTCTAATTCCTCTGTTATTGGATTACATAATGTATCAATTTTAGAATCCATATTAAACATAATTATATGATGATGTTTTTTTTTATTATTATTAAAGATGAATTCATTGAATTTATATAAATATGGAAGTTCCCCTCTTATATTATTGTGGTTGTTACTTGGGATTTTAAGAAAAGTGTTTCCCAAAAAATAAAATGATGAATCCTCTGGCAGACCGCACAGGTTTTCCATTCACACGTAAACTGTGGAAAAAGTGCATAAATCTCCCGAGACGAGATATGAAATCCCACCCACGCATCCCTTTTCCCTTTCAAACTGTCATAAATTCTCGCAACCCTCCTCCGTCCCTCCAGTTTTCTCCTCATCACATACACGCTTTTACCCTAATATGTTTAAATCAGGTAAAAATAACTGAATAATTGAATAAGAGACAAAAGAAACACTTTCAAATGAACGACTTTGCAGCAATCAACCTCAAAAGTTGACTCTTTAAAATTGAAAATTCGTCAACTTTTGAGATTGATTGCTGCAAAGTCGTTCATTTGAAAGTGTTTATTTTGTCTCTTATTCAATTATTCTGTTATTTTTACCTGATATGCTTAAAATTCAACTAATCAAACTTGTCAGCTCATTGAAAATTAAAACGTGAAATTGTGAAAATTCGTTAACTCACGAGGATTATTTCAGAACATTCGTTCAGTTATTTTTACTTTCCCTCATAAATAATACAAAAAGAAAGTATTGTTTCCGTGAACATTTTTAAATTAAAAATGTTAATACCTATATACCATTCTCATAAATTCTCACAACCCATTCGCGTTTTTAAAAAATTACAATTACGAGGAATACACCTCTGATTGGTCGAATTAAAATGTTCTTTTCTTGAATATCTTTCAAGCAAGAAAACGTATGAAGCATTAGATGGCGTTTGCTATCGAAATCCATTAATAGTTTTCACATATTGGCTTGAAATGTTCAGTATTCCTCAGCACTGGGTCGGGACCACACTGAAGCTGACCTTGAAGTCCGAAACGCGTCTGTAGGTATCTGGTGCCGGAATACTGAACACAAATTCAATTTAGAAAACTTTTCAAACAAGATAAATTCAAATTCAAAACTATTTGAATTCGAGAAAATAAGCTTACGCTTCTTATTGTAGTTTGCACACTTTAAACATAATATATAAAATTACGAAAAAACTATTCGCGAAACGAATAGTTTTTTCGTAATTTTATATATTATAGAAAACTTTTGTTTGTGATTACTTATTTGTTCTTTTTTAGAGATTTCTCTTGCTTTTTCTGGGGAGCGAGTTCTGGGACACCCTGTATATGTACGAGTATATCGAAAGGGTGTTTAAACGCCTCCAACTGTCATTTAAATTCAGGAATATCAAAAAGTAAGACTTGTGATGAGAAAAAATTCTATAATTGCAGTAAAGTTCAATGAAATTGTTTGCATTGTCCGTAGACGGAATCGATTCGGTGACATCGGACCGGGAACGTCCCGAGTGTATTGAATCGTAGCGAGTTCTTTGTGCTTGCGAGTCGCGTGGTTAAAATAAATAAGGCCCTAATTTCCATCGATCTAATTGTCGGCCGGCGCTGGGGAGCGCTTTTCAATGCGTCCTCGAAAAGAAGGAGCAAAAAAGGGCAGAACGAGATATTAGTAGATAACCGTCGAGTGGGCGATTTACGACTAACCAGAGACCGATTCTCTGTTTTACTTGAATTACCGTCTGTAGAACCACCCACTGCCCAATACTTATATCTCCTTAATGCCCAATAAATACCGGAAGTCTTCCGAGACCGGCCACAAACCGACCCTCGGGCGAAGCCCAAGACTAGTGCTCTCGATAATTTCTTTTTTCTTAAGTACTTTAAAAAAGAGCTATTATGGTATTAATCACAATAATATAGTCCAGTCCGTGAGAAGGGTCCTGTGACATTTAAGTTAAAATTAGAATAACTATAATAATATAAATCCCCTAGGTAAGGGAGTTACAGTTATAAGTTTCATTGAGCCCATCAAAGTAGAAGAAATAATGTTAATATGAAAATACCTTAAAGAAAAGTTGTACCAAAGATTTTAACCTCTCTTGAATTCTACCCTAGTTTTGTTTTTGTACTAGTTAACCCTTTAAGCGCCATTAATGCATATACGCAACATTATTATATTTTTGTTAATTAAATTACTAAATAAGTTAATTTGATATGTTATATTATTTGATTTGACTTAAAAATGTAAGAAGAAACAAGTAAATATTATGTTATTTAAATATTTCGCTTAATACCCTTTATAAAAAAAGCCAGTGTATTTCTAACTTCACAATATTTCAGTGTTTTATACGCGTGGCGCATGAAGTAAAATTTCGAGTTTAGAAAAGCCCCATGAAAATTTGTCTCGGGTCGCTGCGCGACCCTCGACAAATTTTCACGGGGCTTTTCTAAACTCGAAATTTTACTTCATGCTTAGTCTGGGAGTGGAAGACACTCGTTTTAAACTTTATATTGCACGTTTTTATATAAAATCGATGACTGCCTGACATTTTACAGCGTGTAAATTATGTATATTTAAAAGAAAAACTAACAGTATGTAATACAATAAGTCATTTATAGAAATCATAGAAAAGGGCAGAATTGGACCTAAATTCAACTTTTAGAGTTAACTCTATCACTGCTCGGCCGTTAAAGGGTTAAGAAAAAAATAGAAGCTCTAAATGTGAAGTGATTTTTAAATTCATTTCATTTAACTGAAAAAATTATAAATAAAGCAAACAAATAACTGAATCTCAGCACTGCACCAACACACAATATTGACGGAAAAGCAATGAAAGCGGATTATATCGACTCTAAACAAATATATAAGGAAACCAAAAACAATAAGTTCATAAGATTAGGAGCATGGAATGTTAGAGCTATAAATGGGAAAGAAATGGAACTATGTAGTGAATTTGATAAAGCGAAATTAGATTTGTTAGTAATAACTGAAACGAAAAAGAAGGGAACTGGACTGGTCGCACTAACAAATAATCATACACTAATTTATAATGGAGTGGGAGTGAATGAACGAGCATCTGCTGGAATTGCTTGTATTATAAATTCGGCACTTACAAGCGCCATACAAAAGTGGGAAGCAGTGTCAGAGCGAATTCTAGTAATAGAATGGAAGAAGATGGACCACACAAAAACAATAATTGCTGTTTACGGACCCGACGAGGATGTAAATGCTAAAATGAAAGACGCATTTTGGGTAGATCTAGGACTAATAGTAGAAGAAGCTAAGGGTGAAATATATTTGTTGGGGGACCTAAACAGAAGAGTGGGCAGAAAAGATGCATCATATACAGAAACTATAGGTATGTATGGAGAAGAAAAAAGAAATAACAATGGACGAAGACTTTTAGATTTTTGCCAAGTACACAATCTGATAATAAGCAATACTTTCTTTATGCATAAAGATATACATAAATATACAAGGGAGGAACCAAGCAGGAAAGAAAAATCAATAATTGATTACATCATAGTCGAAAAAGATAATAAAAAAAATGGTGATTGACACACGAGTATATAGAGGTTACGAAATAAATAGTGATCACTATCTGGTTGTAGCTAAAATAAGAGATACAGGATTGTCAACTGAAAGCAAAACTAGGAGAGAGGTACAAATCCCATGCCAATATATACGAAATTATTAGTTAAGAAACAAAAATATAGCCAAAAAATATGAAGATAAATTATCCTGGAAGATGGAGGACATATTAAAAAACATAAAAAACATGATATTGGAAGAGATGTGGAACACATTCAAGGAAACGGTAATCAATGCAGCTAAAGAAGCATGCGGTGTAAGTAAAAAAATGAAAAACAATATAAAGAAAACAGCTTGGTGGACAGAAACAATTAGAGAACAAGTAAGAATAAAGAAACAAACGTGGCACAAATACCTGGCCCATAAGACAGAAGAAAATTATACCAAATACAAAGAACTAAGACAAAAAGTCAAGAGAATGGTAATTGAGGAAAAGCGGAGTACTTGGAATGATTTTGGAGAAAAACTAGAACGTGACAGCAAAGGGAACCAGAAACTTTTTTTATAAAACACTAAAAAACCTAAGGAAGAAGGAAACAATTGACCAAATGGAAATAAAAACGGAAGGAGGTATTATACTAAGAAATGAAGGGAATATAATGAAGAGATGGAAGGAATATTTCGAATAGCTATTGAACGAAACGAACAAGCATGAAACGATGAGAGATAAAGACAAAGCAAAAGAGAATGAACAAGAAGAAATAGGTCTTACAAAAGAAGAACTAATGGAAGCAATAAAACTGACGATAAATGGTAAAGCTCCTGGCGTAGACAAAATAACAACAGAGATGATAAAAAATGTGGGGGACTTAGGGATTCAGGTGCTACTAGAGATTTATAAAACGGCATGGAAGGAGGAAACAATCCCAAAAGACTGGACAATAGGCCTGATTTTACCTATATACAAACATGGCGATAAACGAGTGTGTAACAACTATAGAGGCATTACGATACTAAGCACTGCCTTAAAAATATATGAACGAAGAATAGAAACGAAACTAAGAAATATAGTGGATAATTCCTTAACACCATCACAAAGCGGCTTCCGAAAAGGTAGAAGTGTCCAAGACCATATATTTACAATAACAGATCTAGCAACCAAGAACTTAACAGCTCGTAAGAAAATATATATGGCCTTCTTAGATATGAAAAAGGCATTTGACAGAGTTCCGAGAGATAAAATTTGGAAAAGTCCAGAATATAGAAATGTTAACAGCAAGCTATTGGAAGTAGACAAAGGATTATATAAAAGATGCAACAACTATGTTATAAAAGGTAATTTGATGTCAGAGATGTTCGAAACAAAAGAAGGAGTGAAGCAAGGTGGAGGACTCAGTCCATTAATATTTATAACATTTATGGATGATATTATAAGAGAGTGCAATAAACATACTAAACCAATGGCAATCGGATACAGACACCTACAAAATGTATTTATAACAGAATGTGCATTTGCAGATGACGTAGTTCTCTTTGCGAATAATGAGCAAGACCTACAAAAAAGTGTAAACATATGGAATGAAGTACTTTTGAAAAATAAAATGAAACTCAATATAAGTAAAAGTAAAGTGATGGTTGTATCAGATGAAAAAATTAGCGCTAATATCTGCATAGAAGGAACACAACTAGAACAAGTAGACTCGTATAAATATCTAGGAATATTAATAGAAGAGAGAGGCAAGAATAATGCCGAAATATATAAAAGAATTGAAAAAGCCAACAATATCTATTATGCAATGAACAAAGGTTTCCTAAGCAGGAAGGAAGTATCGAACAAGACAAAATTAAACGTGTATAAAGCGATTTACAGACCAATATTGACCTATGGATGTGAAACCTGGGTATTGTCGAAACAACAACAAAGTAAAATACAAGCAAGTGAAATGAAATACCTAAGAAAAGTAAAAGGAATAACTAGAAGAGATAGAATAAGGAACGAAATAATTAGAAGAGACCTGGATATTGAACCAATTGGAGAGTTTATAGGAAAAAGACAAGCAAGCTGGTGGGGGCACCTAAAAAAAATGTTCCAGTAAAAGAAATTTGGGAAGCAAGAGTGCAATACAAGAGGATGAGAGGTAGACCGAAAAAAATCTGGGATAGTACAGTGGCAGCATACCTTAATGAAAAAGGACTCACTTGGAACGAGGCAATAAAGCTAGCGAGGAACAAGAAAGAGTGGAGGAATCTTTTGTATCGAACAGACAATTAACATTTATTTATTTGTTTAAATTTAATTAATTATATTTTTATTTTTTTATTGTCCTACACCCGAATAAAGGGTAATTGGACTTCTTGATTATATATATATATATATATATATATATATATATATATTCATTTAACTGGTTTTAAACTTAGATAAACTGCAGTAAAACCTCAAAATAATATCTCTTAATTGCTCAACAGAAAAACATATCGATCACTTCGGTAACTTCCGAAACCTCGGAAAGTCCAGGCATTCGTCAATTATATAAAAACGTTGTGATAGTTGCTGAGAAAAAGGTGGAAGTTTTCTGAATGAAATATATAATCATATAATTTACAAAGTTGCTTTTGGTAATATGTTTTCTCGGTTACGGGTCGTGGAGAGTCTGAGCGCAACTTAGTGTTGATAAGTAGTAGCGAAGCGAAGAGATGAGAAGTGACGTGGTGGATATCCACTTCGTTGGCTGGGGTTAGTCCAGCAAGGGCAAGGGCGTCTACATATTATTATTATTATTATTGTTTATTAACGGATAACACCTTTGTTACAAAATATTAACATTATCAACCCATTAACGGCCAAGCAATTATAGAGGTAACTCTAAAAGTTGATTTTAGGTAAAATTCTGCACTTCTTTTTTATGATTTCTATGAATGACTTATTGTATTACATACTGTGAATTTTGCTTTTTAAATATACATAATTTATACGCTGTACATTTTCAGTCATTCGTCGATTTTATATAAAAACGTGCAATATGAAGTTTAGCACGAGTGTTTCCACTCCCATACTAAGCATGAAGTAAAATTTCGAGTTAAGAAAAGCCTGAAAATTTGGTTTGGTCGCGTAGGTAACAATAAAACATTTCAAACTTTGTTTGTGTAACACTTATTTATTTTTTGTGACTGCAGTTTCTGCAACTTTAGCCTGCCAATATCGAACGTGTAGTGATTTTTCAATTACTAACCTTTCATTACTTTTACATTTGTAATACTTCGATAATAAATTCGCCTTTTCCCTAAGAAAATTGTGTAAAGTATAGCATCATTTTGTTTTTATTTGTTTCTTATAAATATTTTTAAACCTAACCGTCTCTTCTCTTATTTTTAGAATTAATACCGGCTTAAGCCGTCTCCTCGAAATAAATGAATAAATTAGAATATTCCGCGGGAGAGAGCGTGAGGGGCTTATAAAATTTTGACGCGTGTTTTAATAAATTGCATGCATTTTTATACCCGGAGTAATTAATTTTAAATTTCAATTTAATTCCAATTTGTATAATGGAAATTGCGTATACAGCGAACGGGTTTCGTTCGAAAAGAAAATATAAAAATAACTCACATTCCGATGATTAAATACATAAATGAATAAAATACGTTTAAATTTGCATGTGATTATATCTGGCACATCAATCATAAATGCAATACTAACCAAGGACATTTGATTTAAAAATAAATTGGATTAGTACATTAAGTCTTGTAAACCAGGGTTAATAAAAATAACGTTTTTTGTTTTAATTTGAATTAAAACAAACATTTTTTTTAAGGAAACATGTTTTTTTATTGAAACAGCGTTTAAAACATTGGGCAGAAACAACAGTTACGAGTTTACTCCCAACAACAGTTGGGAGTTTACTGCCAACAGTTGGGAGTTTACTGCCAACTGTTGGGGAATTCTCTGATGACCAGATTGTTAATCGTGAACGTGTTTGGGATTTTTGCAACCGTACGAAATAGACCGACCAGAGTACCGTTCATTAGATACCAACATACCTCACAAACAAATCCAAATATGTTGAATGTTGAACATTTTGATAAACGAGCCCTATTAACGATTAAAAACATGTTTAAAACATGTTTAAAACACGTTTAAAAAGTCTTTAAAACCGAACATACAAGGCATTTTTCTTTTGAGTATACAAATCCTGATAATTACAGCGTTTTTAAAATTTGCGGGAATTCGTTGTTTCAAAGCGGTTAATTTGAGGCTTTTAACGAGTGTTTTCCACTCCCAGACTAAGCATGAAGTAAAATTTCGAGTTTAGAAAAGCCTAAGAATTTGGATCGGCCGCGTAGCGAAGCGGAGCGGCCAATCCAAATTAGGCTTTTCTAAACTCGAAATTTTACTTCATGCGCCACGCTTAAAAACACTGATTTACAGTGACGTTCAAAAACACACACATACAACAACAATTATAGGTAACCTAATATACGTTAGATATATTGGGTTGCCTGTATTCACAGTTTTAATACATAGAACAACAATTATGTGCAACCTTATATACGCTAGAAATATTGGGTTGCCTATAATCACTGTTTTAACACATACAACAACAATTATAGGCAACCTAATATACGTTACAAATATTGGGTTGCCTGTATTCACAGTTTTAAAACATAGAACAACAATTATAGGCTACCTAATATACGTTAGAAATATTGGGTTGCCTATAATCACTGTTTTAACACATACAACAACAATTATAGGCAACCTAATATACGTTAGAAATATTGGGTTGCCTGTATTCACAGTTTTAAGACATAGAACAACAATTATAGGCAACCTAATATACGTTAGAAATAGTGGGTTGCCTATAATCACTGTTTGAACACATACAACAACAATTATAGGCAACCTAATATACGTTAAAAATATTGGGTTGCCTGTATTCACAGTTTTAAGACATAGAACAACAATTATAGCCTACCTAATATACGTTAGAAATATTGGGTTGCCTATAATCACTGTTTTAACACATACAACAACAATTATAGGCAACCTAATATACGTTAGAAATATTGGGTTGCCTGTATTAACAGTTTTAAGACATAGAACAACAATTATAGGCAACCTAATATACGTTAGAAATATTGGGTTGCCTATAATCACTGTTTTAACACATACAACAACAATTATAGGCAACCTAATATACGTTAGAAATATTGGGTTGCCTGTAATCACTGCCGTATATTTAAACTTAACGATATTTCAGTGTTTTACACGCGTGGCGCATGAAGTAAAATTTCGAGTTTAGAAAAGCCTAATTTGGATTGGCCGCTCCGCTTCGCTACGCGGCCAATCCAAATTTTCAGGCTTTTTGTATGCATACGTATATCTGAAAGAATAATTCCCTGTATTTGTAGAGAAAAAAATATTATTATTATTATTATAACGACAACGAGGAGATTTGGAATACCCCAATTTCGACTTCCCTTTTTATCCGAAACAAAAATATGTATATATACCTAAACAATCATTTTTCCTGTACATTCCTTTGAAAATGGTCTAACAAACCGAAACTAGTCGGAATAAAGTTTTAATTTGTGAAACAATACCAAGTGTTTTTTAATTTAAATAACTTTACATATATTTTTAATAAAAATAAAAGGTTGTTTATACAAAATAATACATTCTAATAACAATAAAAACTTGAGATATAAACGAAGAGAAAACAAGTATCTCGTTTCTGTCCTGTTTGTGATAAAAACTGAGAAGGGCGGAAAACAACAATATACCTTTATTGGAGCATTCGGTGCTGAAGATTAAAGACGGCGAATATTTTCTAAACAACGGTCTGTTATTAAGTGAAATGAATAGGGCAGTGATTATTTCTTTGTGCACTCCGGAGGCCGGGAATTCCGAATTCTGGGGAAGTCGAGGAACCCGGCGTTCAATATAAAATGAACATGTCAATTATTCATCCACGTCTCCCGGACTGAATCAGGGCCCCCGCCCTTTGATTAATTTCTCTGTCGCTCATCCATCTTTAAGCGCGCCCCCCATCAATCATTAAACGGACGCACAGAATAACTGAGGCATTTTTAAAATAGATAGAGAGTTTTAATTAATTATCTGTTAATTGGGTGTCTATTTTTCGCAAGTATATTAAGTGCTACTATATTTTTTAACGAATTCACAAATAATAATCTGAATTAGCGTTTCGTATCAAACCGTTGAGTGACAAATAAATAGAAGTCCAACTAATGATAAATTTAGGTGACTCTAAACTTATAAAGGGTGTTTTTTTAAAAGCTTGAGAACTTTAAATAATAATATAAGACAGAAATATTGTTGGAATTATTCATTATTATTATAATCTGGTAGATAATTTCATGGCATTTATTTTTTAAATACGATTTTCGGCATATGTTCGCCGCGGCTACGAGTTACATGGTCTATTCTATCAGTCCAATTTCTCACTACTTTTTCTAATAAATCTGGCCGTATGGCTTGAATATTGGCTTCTAATGCTTCAAGAGTTGCTGGTTTGTTGGCATAAACCAGTGGTCTCCAAACTACGGCCCGCGGGCCAAATCCGGCCCGCGACTTGCATGAATCCGGCCTGCGGTTGTTTGTATTTTTTTTGTAAATGTCATATTTTGAAATATTGTAACAATTGTTCCTTAAATTTTTCATAATTTTATAAAATTAATCGGATCTTGGCCGACTTTATTATATAGAATTGTATTTGTGGCCCGCGAAGAAGATAGTTTGGAGACCCAGGGCATAAACCAATGACTTAACATAGCCCTATAAAAAGTAATCGAGAGGCGTTAAGTCGCACGAACGAGGGGGCCAGTTAACAGGACCACCTCTGGAAATAAAGTTGTCACCAAATTGATTTTGCAATAAATTGATAGTTAAGCGCGCTGTATGGCAAGTTGCGCCGTCTTGTTGCAACCAAATGTCGTCGATTAATTTTTAGAAACAAAAAATCAGTCAGCATGGCTTGATAGCGCTCGCCATTCACCGTAACGGCAGCTCCTTCCTCATTGCGAATGAAATAAGGACCGATGATGCCGCCAGCGTGTAAACCGCGCCAAACAGTCAATCAGCAAAAATGCGACGTAAACGATGGTCATTTGGCTTTAATTGTTGCAAGAGCTGTATTTTATAGGCACGTAATCCAAGTTGAGAACAGCGACGAATCGACATTTCGGCATCTTCTTCAACACTTCCCGCTACAGCAGCAATATTCTCTTCGGTACGCACATTTCTTTGTCTTGTTGATAGTTTTGAATCGGGAAGAGTAAAATTAGTGCGAAAACGAGCAATAACTGCACGAATTGCTTTCAGGCTTCTCTAAACTCGAAATTTTACTTCATGCACCACGCGTATAAAACACTGATTTCCAGTAAGGTTTACTTGTTTACAATATTTCAGCGGTTTCAGTGTTTAATACGCGTGGCGCATGAAGTAAAATTTCTAGTTTAGAAAAGCCTGAAAATTTGGTTTGGCCGCTCCGCGCTTCGCGCTACGCGACCAAACCAAATTTTCGGGCTTTTCTAAACTAGAAATTTTACTCCATGCTTAGTCTGGGAGTGAAAAACAGCTTAAAGCTTTAAATTAAACTCTTAAAAAAAGCATATGCACTTTTTACATTACAAATAAACATCATTATTATCTAACCGCATTTCCTAAATTCCCCAGTTAGTTTAGAGAAAAAAATATAAGCGTACGAAAAGACTAAGAATTAAGTTGATTGATTGAGTTACGTGAAGATCAAATTAATTTGACGAATTATGCAATTGTCAGTGTTAATCCATTGATAATGGTCACTTTGTGTCCGAAATGTATGTAAATTTGGTAATTCAAATAAACGTGCGAAGAAAGGTTATTAGTGCATTATTCGTCAAAGCTTAGAATTAAATTCTACTTGTTAAGGTAGTTATTTGGTTGAAAAGCGACTTTGTTTTCCATTTTTTTATCGAATTTTAAAAATTGCGCAAATTGTGAAGCATAGCCTCAAGCCGGGTAACCAGAAACACCCGCCCTGCAAAGAGTGCATTCCGAATTTTAAAGATTACGAGAATTGATACAAAACATAGCCATAAGCTGGGTATCAGGACCACCCGTACTGATTTTTTGATCAATTCTCGTAATCTTTAAAATTCAAAATGCACTTTTTGCAGGGCGGGTGTTCCTGATACCCGGATTGAGGCGATAAACGCATACTTTGCTCATCATTTGTTTGATACAGGCGCGCTTGGATAGAAGAAAGGGCCTTAACTTTACACTCGCGATTTCAGGTAAAGTTTATTGTTTTCGAATTTTTTATTGTTGTTACAAAAGATCTTTTAGGTCGACGTAACTTCGAAAGACCCAGAGGCCATACGACCCACCGACCCCATAACATAAAGTTTATTGTTAAATTTGAGCACCTGGAATAGCGGAAAGGGCCTTGACTTAACAACTCGCAATCTCAAGTGAACTTTATTTGTAAATTAGAGCACCTGGAATAACGGAAAGGGCCTTGACTTAGCCGGGTAATCAGAAACACCCGTCCTGCAAAAAGTGCATTTCGAATTTTAAAGATTACGAGAATTGATCCAAAAAATAGCCTACTAAATCACACACAAATGTTGCTTACTAATTGTACTTCTATGTCATTCTTGAAACAGTGAATTCTGAATATGAAAAATTAAATCACTGTGGGACCCACAAATGTTGCCTACTAATTGTACTTCTATGTCATTCTTGAAACAGTGTATTCTGAATATAAAAAACTAAATTACTGTGGGACCCACAAATGTTGCCTATTAATAGTACTTCTATGTCATTCTTGAAACAGTGAATTATGAAAATGTTAAATCAATGTTGGACCCATAAATGTTGCCTACTAATTGTACTTCTATGTCATTCTTGAAACAGTGAATTCTGAATATGAAAAATTAAATCACTGTGGAACCCACAAATGTTGCCTACTAATTGTACTTCTATGTCATTCTTGAAACAGTGAATTCTGAATATGAAAAACTAAATCACTGTGGGACTCACAAATGTTGCCTATTAATTGTACTTCTATGTCATTCTTGAAATAGTGAATTCTGGAAATGTTAAATAACTGCGGGACCCACAAATTTTGCCTACTAATTGTACTTCTATGTCATTCTTGAAACAGTGAATTTTCAAAATGAAAAATTAAACGACCTAGGGACTTACAAATGTTGCCTACTAATTATACTTGTAATGAAATTGTCATTCTTGACACAGTGAATTCTGAAAATGTTAAATCACTGTGAAACCCGGAAATGCTGCCTGCTAATTTTACTTTTATGTCATTCTTGAAACAGTGAATTCTGAAAATGAAAAGTTAAATCACTGTGGGACCCACAAATGTTGCCTACTAATTGTACTTCTATGTCATTCTTGCAACAGTGAATTCTGAAAATGCTAAATCACTGTGAGACCCACAAATTTTGCCTACTAATTGTACTTCTATGTCGTTCTTGAAACAGTGAATCCTAAAAATGTGAAATCACTGTGGGACCCACAAATGTTGCCTACTAATTGTACTTCTATGTCATTCTTGTAACAGTGAATTCTGATAATGTTAAATCACTATGAGACCCACAAATTTTGCCTACTAATTGTAATTCTATGTCATTTTTGAAACAGTGAGTTCTGAAAATGTTAAATCACTGTAGGACCCACAAATGTTGCCTACTAATTATACTTCTATGGCATTCTTGAAACAGTGAATTCTGAAAATATTAAATCACTGTTTCACCCATAAATGTTGCCTACTAATTGTACTTCTATGTCATTCTTGAAACAGTGAATTCTGGAAATGTTAAATAACTGCGGGACCCACAAATTTTGCTTACTAATTGTACTTCTATGTCATTCTTAAAACAGTGAATTCTGAATATGAATAACTAATTCACTGTGGGACCCACAAATGTTGCCTATTAATTGTACTTCTATGTCATTCTTGAAACAGTGAATTCTGGAAATGTTAAATAACTGCGGGACCCACAAATTTTGCTTACTAATTGTACTTCTATGTCATTCTTGAAGCAGTGAATTTTGAAAATGAAAAATTAAATGACTGTGGGATTTACAAATGTTGCCTACTAATTATACTTCTAATGAAATTGTCATTCTTGAAACAGTGAATTCTGAAAATATTAAATCACTGTGAAACCCAGAAATGCTGCCTACTAATTGTACTTTTATGTCATTCTTGAAACAGTGAATTCTGAAAATGAAAAGTTAAATCACTGTGGGACCCACAAATGTTGCCTACTAATTGTACTTCTATGTCATTTTTGCAACAGTGAATTCTAAAAATGCTAAATCACTGTGAAACCCACAAATTTTGCCTACTAATTGTACTTCTATGTCGTTCTTGAAACAGTGAATCCTGAAAATGTGAAATCACTGTGGGACCCACAAATGTTGCCTACTAATTGTACTTCTGTCATTCTTGTAACAGTGAATTCTGATAATGTTAAATCACTGTAAGACCCACAAATTTTGCCTACTAGTTGTACTTCTATGTCATTTTTGAAACAGTGAGTTCTGAAAATGTTAAATCACTGTGGGACTCACAAATGTTGCCTACTAATTGTACTTTTATGTCATTCTTAAAACAGTGAATTCTTAAAATAAAAAATTAAATCACTGTGCGACCCACAAATGTTGCCTACGAATTGTAAACTGAAAAGAAAATCTAGTTGGCTCTAGACACCCAAACAACTGGAAATTGAAATGAAAAACTCGCTTTTTTTCAGTTCAATCGTTGAATGACATAGAATTGTTTCTATGTCATTCAACGATTAAACTGGAAAAAATCGAGTTTTTCATTTTAATTTCCAGTTGTTTGGGTGTCTAGAGTCAACTAGATTTTTTTTCAGTTTAGTATAAAATACGGAATATTTTTGTTTATCGTAGATTTTATTCTTTTTATTTCAAGATATCTGGAGATGCAGAAAAAAAACCTACTAGTCTCTCCCGGTGAATTTCTTATTTACACTTTTTTGTCCGTGTCCAACTCAATTTGTCGGCCATAAATATTAAAGAGGGCGGGCAAGAAACGGTGGTGTGTACGGATTGTGTTCCTACGAGGTAACGGAATAGACGCGTTAACTGACGGAGGGGGGCGACAGAAAGGAAATGCGGCTTCAAAGCGAAAGGATTCCAAAGGACGTTTCCGCAAACAGAATTCTAATCTAAAAGTCCAAATAAACCAAACTAGTCTACTAGTGTAGGCGGGTTATCAAGAAGAACAAATATAATTCGTTATAATAGAAGAAATGTACTTTTAATTTGATTGATATTTCGGAAAATTAATATTTAAGTTTAATTGAATAAAGTTATTTGGATCGTAAAGCATCGAACGTAGTCGAGCGTCAAGGCTAGCAGTGCGGTAAGAGATTATGTTGATTATAAGATGTATTGTATTATACATATTATCAGAGGCGTGTTAAGAGTCAGGGAGGTCCCAGGCGGAAGTGCATTTTAGGACCCGTAGTATGCAGTGGACTTACGTAAAATAAAATAAAATATCGCACATCGCTAGCAATGGAAGAAAATTAAACCTAGTGGAAAATATTGATAATGAAGGTTTAAATTAAATTACACTTGGTTTGTTTCACAATTTTTTACTTTACTATTTACTCGACAAAACCTAATGGAAAACCTGGAAATAAATAAAAAACATTCATCAGGCCTCTTGCTGGACGAACAGATCGAACTCTTCACTGCACAGGCTGAGAAAAGATCCTCGCTTCACCCCCATGTCATAAAACTGTGTATATATATATAATGTATATTTACCTGTAAATAACACCATTAACATTCTTCACCTGAAGAAGCTACAGCGTAGCGAAACAATTGTAGTGAAAGTAAATACAAGAAAGTTGAAACACAGAAATATTTTTTTTATTAATTTATTAAAGTACAACAGTTATTGAGAAATTCACAGCACAACAGTTAAACGATCCATTCTTTCAAACTTTGCAACTGGACACTAACTTATTTAAGGTAAAATTATCGGTGACGAGTCAACAATCAAAACAACATTATCAGAATAAAAAAGTAAATAAACACACGATTTAATGTTTTGCTTGATTTACAAAAAAATAATACTCAGAAATAAGACCTATATCAATCGTAAATTTGTCAATAATAATAATAATAATACCTAGGGCATGGTATATGAAACATGTGTTTTAGCCTCAGCACATGGAGCGTTTGTGAGAAAAATTTTCTGGGCTTTTCTAAACTCGATATTTTACTTCATGCGCCACGCGTATAAAACACTGATTTTAAGCGAAGTTCGAAAATACATGCATTTCAAAATATTTTAGTGTTTTATACGCGTGGCGCATGAAGTAAAATTTCGAGTTTAGAAAAGCCCAGAAAATTTGTCTCGGGTCGCTGCGCGACCCTCGACAAATTTTCACGGGGCTTTTCTAAACTCGAAATTTTACTTCATGCTTAGTCTGGGAGTGGAAAACACTTATTTAAAGTTTTAAATTGAACTTAAAAAAAACAAGGAATATCTGAAGATTTAGAAAAAATAAACTGAATTTGGAATACTTATACTTTAAATAAAAACTTCCTGTATAATTTAAATACATATTTAAAGAAGGTGCGAAAAGGGGAAATTAATATTTAAAACATGCCTAAGCGTGAAAATAATTTCATTGATTTACAATTTATTAAGTTTTCTCCTCTTTGTATTTTATTTAATTTAAAATATTTTGCTCTTAAAATCTTTCTTATTATTGAAAACTTAATATTAGTAGTTTAAATAATTAATTATTATTTTAATAACACTTATTTTTAACACAAAATATTAAAAAATCTATGAGCGTACAGCGAAACCGGAAAGAGAGGTTATGAAAGACTCAAAAATGTAACCAAACAACGTCATTTTATAATTTTTCTCTCTCAAGAACTAGGATCCGTGGGAAAGGGGTAGGGAAAACCATGGAAAGATACTGGATCTTTCCATGTTTTCCCCTACCCCTTTCCCCGCGTCATATCCTGTAACGTATATGTGTTCATATGTGTTACGGCCATCGACGTACCTTGAGTCAGAGGTACGTTTTATGGGGCCCCCGAAGGGCTGCGGCCTCGGGCGGCCGCCTGTTACGCCTTATGGTTAACGCGCCTCTGCATATTATATATGTGTAAATGCTGTTAATCTTTAGTTATTCGTTGCATTTTTTAAAAGAGGTCTATTTATAGCTTTAAACAAGTTTTTTACACTCCCAGATTAAGCACAAAGTAACATTTTGAGTTCAGAAAAGCTAGTTTGGTTGCTTTGCTTCGCTACGCGACCAAACCAAATATTCAGGCTTTTATTAACTCGAAATCTTACTTCATGATCAACCTGGGAGTAAAAAAAAAGACATAAAAAAATAAAATTACAAATAAAAAATAATAATAGAACACAAAATTATATCATCTCCTTTCTTTTTTCCGCCCTCCGCCACCCCAGTACCGTTACAATCTTTACGCCAGCTCCGTCCTCTCTCATCCATTCCGTTACACTCCTTTCCCCCCCCCCCAGCCATTCCACATTTGCCCCTTCACACTCCTCTCTCAAATGACTCCATGTATCTCGTCCACTTGCGCACAACACACATTTACCATACCCTTCCCCCATCCAGACCTTCCTTCCTCTCTCCTCCGAACCACATCTAGCTCTTGCCAGACAAGTCATTATTGGATAGGTACCCTGGCACGCTCCCATGCACTTGCCACCTTTCATACATTGGATTGTAGCCGCTCCTCCCGATACACCCCTGCCTCTCCTGCATCTCCACCTCTTTCCACTTCTCTTTCATCCAAGCTGCCACATTCACCCCCTTCTCTAACCATTCATTTACACTATCCTCAGACTCTCCTGCCCTTTCATACATCTCTCTGCGTTTCCTACTCCACTCACTCCTCCCTAATCTCTTGCACGTTCTCCATACCTCTTTCACCAGTCTCTCACTTTCCAATTCACACAACTTCATCTCATACTTCACCACTCTCTCCATTGTCTCACCATGTATACTCATTCTATTTGTTTCCTGAAGCAGAATGTATCCAGGGGTTGACCTTTCCAACCCCAGAATCTGCTTCAGGAACCACATCTGCTCTCTTTCAATGCATTCATACTCATTTATACCCCATGCTTCCACTCCATACAACAAAATGGGCTTCACACACGCATCCCACAGTTTGCACGCCAATTGGAAGTTGCCAGCGAACCATTTTCCCCACTTCTTCCTTACCGTACCCCTGGGAGTAAAAAACACTTGTTTATAGCTTCAAATTAAACTTTTAAAAAACAATGTATGTCAATAAAATTACAGCGTATGCATATGTATTACATAAATGTAACTTATTGATAACTTAACACATGATAAAGTAGATCGACTTTTTATTCAGTTTATTTAATCTAGTTATTAAAAGTAACATTAGAAATTAGTTGTTATGTAAATATTATTTGGTCAGATCGAGTGTCAATAAAACCGATCTAAAAAAGCTGAAGATTTATATTTGAAATACTGCAAAGAGTTTTCCAGCCAGGAAATGATTAGAACTGTAAATGTTACTCAAACTACAAGAGAGTGAGATGGATCTCAAGAAAATTGAAAATGTTCTCCCCCTGTCCCCCTATTTAAAAATGGATATTGTATGCTCATTCTTCGGGTAGCTTTTCTCCATGTATATTCTTTTGAACAATCGATAAATGATCCAGAGTAGTTTCCCGGACCCATAATTAATAAGCTCTCGTGCTATTTCCCCAGGTCTTGCGGACTTTATATTCTTTAGTCATTGATTGCCTTTCTTGCATCTTCCAGGTCTATCTCTATTTCTGCTTGTCTAGTTCATTGGAGATATTTTCTTGCTGTTTGCACCTTTGATCCATAAACTGGGGACGAGTTTTTGTAAGAAGCTTTCAGTAGTAATAGTCCTCCCATTTTTCTTCTTGTATGGACTCTATCCGTGCTTGTTCATTTGTATTTTTTCTTAGCCCTTTGAGCACTTGCTATGATTCTGAATTCCTTGTTCCTCTGATGGATTGTTTTAAGTTTCGACATGTTGTTTCCCAGTTCTTATTATTTTATTTCTGTGCTCTCCGCTTTACTTCTTTGTTTTATGTACTATGTGGGTTTAGATTTTCTGCCGGTTTGGTGTTCAGATAATTCATGTATACATATTAGGGTGAGCAGAAAAATTTGTTTTCGCTCTTCTTTGAGTATAAGTGAAAGTGATCCCAATGAAGTTCTGGCACCAAATTACAGGCCAATCGAATAAAATTTAGAGGTCGCTTAAGTCGAAAGTATGAATTAAAATATGAAAATCGGTTTTTTCTTTAAATAAAAATCCGTGGAATCCGTGGAACCAACAAATACGTTGCAGTAACGTAATATTTCATTAAAGTACATGATATTCTATTATTATTGATAATCATAATCTATTTATTGTCGATATTAGACATTGGGTGCATCACTTTAGGCGGGAATTTTAGTCTCGATTTTCACACTTCCGCAAAACTTGGTGTATATTTTCGGATGACCGGTACTCTATTCACTCTTTTTGGTCTTAAATATTCCCCTATACATTAAACTAAAAGTTTAGGTCCTTTGCGCAATTTTATTTCGCCTTATTTATGATGTACATCAAAATTTCACTAAGGTGCTCGGAGACGCGATTTCAGGATTTTTGTGGTTATTCATTAATGTATTTTGAAATTAGTTTGTGACGTATAATTATTCATTTTACCACTTAAATACATTATATACAAAGATATTATTCTAGTAAACTCGAAATATGGTAGAAGATGGAATTGCTGGGAAATTTTTGGAAGTCCTCCTTGACAATACCAAATCGGTGTAATCTAATCAGAATCAAACTACTTACATAAAATTATTACAATCATATCAAGAATCACTACTTTAGACATTTTTCAAACTGGATTTTGTCGCATTTGGGAAACGCTGCTGATGATTTTGCACAGATTGGTATAAGTACTGCTTTTGCTCCTCCGAATTGGTAATTAGCGTGTTAAATTTCTTAACCAAAGCTACGGCTCGCTCAGCAGTGTCGTTAACCACTCGTAGATTGGACAAATATTGTCTACTTTGTTTGTAGCTTTCGATAGATTCCCATAAGCTCGGATCAACTTTAAGAAAATCTCTGTCAATTGCAAAACGCGAGAACAATTGGTCGGTTTGGTTTGAAACGAAGTCAGAAATATCTCGTTTTCTCCACAACTCTAGCTCTTCGGCACTATTGGCATTAATTTTCACGCGTTTTGACTGAAGTTCGCAGGCCGCATTGTTGTTCACGGCGTAGACAATTTTTTTCTTTTCATCCGTAGAAACATTTTCATCAGACAATGATAACCCGATCACTTCGTCTGACAAGTACCATAAATGGTTAGTGAATTTGTTAAGCGCGGCCGCAGCTACAATTTCGTTTTCGTTTTTATAATCAATTAAGTCATGTAAAAATGTCAAATCGTTGTTTGGGCTAGCTTACGTTTGCGAAGCGGTGAACCACGCTTTAATATACACTTTAACGATAAATACATTTATGTCGCGTAATCCGTTTTCTTCTTTCTTCTTCAGTTTGAATTGTTTCCGGAAAAAGTACATCTTCAATGAATAGATGGCTTTAGCCATCCACCTAGCGTGGTGCACAGGTCAAGGTAAACGAAATTTGTAGTCGCTCTTCGGAGAGGAACCCAAGAATACGATGACCAGTTCCAAAAGTTCCTTATAGTCGTCTCTCAAGTTGAATTCCTGCAACAATTATTTTGCAATACAATGAAAAAATCATGTAATTAATAAATATAAATTCATTTCACTGGTGGTTAATAAGATTGTATTTGTACCTGTATTTGCTCAAAAGCGAATGTATGAATGTCACTTTTTGATGACTGCAGAGCTGTTCGGACTGTCTCGTCAGCAATACCGGTCTCGAACTGGTCCATGTCTAAGGTAGGCCATGCCTTTGAAAACCTCTTGAACAAAGCCACGTTAGGTCCTGAGGTTACCGTTGGTAAAGAAGTCTCGAACACATTTCTCAAGACAAAGATGAAATTTCTATGTACATCATAAATAAAGTGAAAGTAAGTTGCGCAAAGGGCCTTAACTTATAGTTTAATGTATAAGGGAATATTTAAGACCAAAAAGAGCGAATAGGATACCGGTCATCCGAAAATATACACCAAGTTTTGCGGAAGTGTGAAAATCGAGACTAAAATTACCACCTTAAATGATGCACCCAATGTCTAATGTCGACAATAAATAGATTATGAGTATCAATAATAATAGAATATCAAGTACTTTAATGAAATAATACGTTACTGCAACGTATTTGTTGGTTTCAGAGAGACCGTTGATTTTTATTTAAAGAAAAAAACGGTTTTCAGATTTTAATTCATACTTTTGACTTGAGCGACCTCTAAATTTTATTCGATTGACCTGTAATTTGGTGTCAGAACTTCTTTGGGATCACTTCAACTTATACTCGAAGAAGAGTGAAAATAAAAAAAAATTAAAAAATTTCTGGTCACCCTAATACATATGTTTGAAAGCGTAAACGCCATCTAATGTCCATTAGCTTAAGTAGCATCGTTAATAGCTGGCAAACTAAACGTTTGTATACACCAATTATTCGTCCACAATAGGGCTTTATTTCCTAGAATTCAAATATCAAGAATGAATAAGTACTGAAAACAAATTCATATTCTTGAAATTCATGTATAGTTTTTTCGCAATGCATCTTCTGTTTCCTTCGCTAGTTTAAAACTTGTGAGTTTGACTTTCCATCTTATGCCCATTAGCTTAAGTTGCATCGTTAATAGCTGGCTAACTAAACGTTTGTATACAGCAATTGTTCATCCACAACAGGGCTTTATTTTATAGAATACAAATATCAATAATGAATGAGTACTGAACACAAATTCATATTCTTGAAATTCATGTATAGTTTTTTCGCAATGCATCTTCTGTTGCCTTCGCTAGTTTAAAACTTGTAAATTTGACTTTTCATCTAATGCCCATTAGCTTAAGTTGCATCGTTAATAGCTGGCAAACTAAACGTTCGTATACAGCAATTGTTCGTCCACAGCAGGGTTTTATTTTATAGAATACAAATATCAAGAATGAATGAGTACTGAACACAAATTTATATTCTTGAAATTCATGTATAGTTTTTTTGCAATGCACCTTCTGTTTCCTTCGCTAGTTTAAAACTTGTAAGTTTGATTTTCCAGTTCCTTTTCTCCCATTGATTCCAGTGTTGCTTCATTTATATTGTTTTTAATGTTTCGTACGTTTGTTCTATATTTTTATAACTGAACTCGTCTAATTTCTGATCTAGTCTGCGCTGTAACAGGTATCTAATTGACTTGTCTTCCAATAGGTGAAGCACAATGGGCCTAATGAGGCCTAAGTGCAGTGCAGAAATGCGCACTCCCCAAACAAACAGAACCTGAACCGGTAGGCGTACTTTAAATTTTGTTTTCTCTATGGTGCATATCTCTATTTTTTTGTTGCTATTTTGGGGTATTTGCCAATGGAGTTTCAATGTCAGCAGTTTATGGTTGTTCCGCATTCTGTGTCTCTTTTCACTCTTACGTCTGATTTGTTCATTTATCTATCCTTTTACGTTTGTAGCTGTCTATAATTGCTCTAAGAATTTCGTGTTGCCTGGATCCAAGTAAATATTTCAATGTTTCGTGCCTATAGAATCCATTCATGATCTTAAGGTTGTTTAGTTCGCAAATTTTGATTAATCTTTCTCTCCATTGTCGTTTAGAGTGTCTTCCCCAAATTGTTCGACCGTTGCGTTTCCAGTACTGCCATTTAGGTCTTCCGCTGTAATAATTTCATCAACTGGTTTCGCTTTTCCTACTTCCTCTTGGAGAGTTTCCATAACTCCTATGGTTTCTTGAATTAATTTCTCATCTGGCACTTTGGGAAATATATTAGAATATGTAAAGTTATTTAAATTAAAAACACTTGGTATTGTTTCACAAATTAAAACTTTATTCCGACTAGTTTCGGTTTGTTAGACCATTTTTAAAGGAATCACGTTCCTTTGAAAATGGTCTCTCATCTAGTCGGAATAAAGTTTTAATTTGTGAAACAATACCAAGTGTTTTTAATTTAAATAACTTTACAAACTCCTATGATGGCTATACTTCTTCCCCTTACTTTCATGTATATTTTTATTACTCTTTCACTTCTTTTTTGACTCCGCTCCAGCAGTGTAGTACAAGATGTGTTCAAGTTAAAACACCTAGGATGTTTTTTCTCAAAAACTACTCACACAAAATCTGTGAAACTTTTGTCATTTCTCTACATAATCTTCCTGCAGCCTAGATTAGATATTCGTAGAGGTGGCCTAATTGGCCTGTACGACCGCGGCCTTTGCAGATCTAGTGTGGATTCCTGTTATCCTAGACTTCCTGCAGCCTAACACCATGATCGCTGAGATCACTTCTTTAGGAGTCTGATTTGACCACTAGAAAATCGCATATGCAATGAAAGAGCACACCTTCAACCTATTCTGGTCGTTTTCACCAAATGCTAGGAGATTGTTCTTCAAAACAACTTGGTGGGATGCACCTGTAGTGCCCTTTGGAATACAATGAATAAGAATTACCCCATCGCTGTCCCAGAATGATGGTGACCATGCATTTTTTTTAGCGATTGCGCTTACCTGAAGTTTTAAGTATTAAAAACAGTCCTCACTCTCGGCACTGTCGTTACAGTTCTATCTGCCTTCCAGTGATGATAATAAAACTACGCATCAACAAAGAGTGCACGAGTATTTTAAAATACCGCATGTCTCTAACTGTTTTCAGTCCTGAGAAAAATGTATGATAACTGGAACGCACCTCGTATTTCGCTGATCAGCTCTCTGTCGCTTCCTTTCTTCTATGTCTCACGAGTAACCAGTATTCTCATTCTATCAAATCCTTTTAAAAAAACAGTAGCGCAAATTGGCATCCATCTTGATGCGTTAAAAGCACCAAATTCAAACTTAATCATCGTCACTAAATTAAAACATAATTTTCTCTACCTGTGGTAACAGAGAAAAATGTGTGATAACTAGAACGCACCTCGTATTTTGCCGATCATCTCTCTTCCGCTTCCTTCTTTTTTGTCTCACGAATTACCAGTATTCTCATTCTATCATATTCTTCTACTTGGTCCTCTGTCCTTGGATATTCCATGTCTCTAGTCGTATTTTTCTTCCTTTCCTTCTCTTTTTCTTCCGGTTGAGTTTTAAGTCTGGGTTAAATTTTTCATCTGCATGATTTTTTTTCACACATAATTTATATACTCTATGTGTGAAAAAAAATCATGCAGATGAAAAAATTAACCCAGATTTAAAACTCAAGCGGAAGGAGAAGGAAAGGAAAAAAAATACGACTAGAGACATGGAATATCCAAGGATAGAGGACCAAAGACCAAGAAGTAGAAGAATTTGATAGAATGAGAATACTGGTAATTCGTGAGACAAAGAAGAAGAAGGAAGCGGAAGAGAGATGATCGGTAAAATACGAGGTGCGTTCTAGTTATCACACTTTCTTCTCTGTTACCACAGGTAGAGAAAATTATATTTTAATTTAGTGACGATGATTAAGTTTGAATTTGGTGCTTTTAACGCATCAAGATGGATGCCAATTTGCGCTACTGTTTTTCATATAGGGAGTCTAGAATAACAGGTTCCCCCGAAAGTTGATGATTCATCCTTCTAGAATTATTTTTTCTGGATATGAAAGAAAACTAACATCTAAAAGACCTCTACGAAGAAAGGAAACAGTTCAAACAGTTCAATGAAGAAACAACATGCTTTGAAGATCCCGAAGAATATAGAATACCCTTTGAAGACCTGATAAACATTGCCGATATAAGAATACTTAGATGCTATAGTGCAAGAATTCCCGAAGCAGAGCAAATAAAAATTCATACCATTTGCGACAGCAGTGAATAGACCTGTTGTGGAGTGTCTCGCCTTCGTCTGAAGTAAATGTTGAAGGAGATATTGAAATTATTTTATGTCTTAAATCAGGATTAGAGGGAATGGGCGGGAGTATATAAAATATACAGAGAGTTTTATGTAACACCGAACATTTTCATAAAGAGAATTTTTCTTTTAAGTTTACATATGAATACGTCGTACATTTTTGGACGCTCGGTTTATTAAAAGAATTTAATTTGAAGCTTTAAACGAGTGTTTTCCACTCCCAGGCTAAGCATGAAGTAAAATTTCGAGTTTAGAAAAGCCTAAAAATTTGGTTTGGTCGCGTAGCGCGAAGCGCGGAGCGGCCAAACCAAATTTTTAGGCTTTTCTAAACTCGAAATTTTACTTCATGCGCCACCGGTACACAACACTGATTCAATGTTAAGTTTAGCGGTGTGTTTTAAACTTCGTAATATGCCAGTGTTTTGTACCGGTGGCGCATGAAGTAAAATTTCGAGTTTAGAAAAGCCTGAAAATTTAGTTTGGCCGCTCCGCGCTTCTCGCTACGCGACCAAACCAAATTTTCAGGCTTTTCTAAACTCGAAATTTTACTTCATGCTTAGCCTGGGAGTGGAAAACACTCGCTTATAGCTTCAAATTAAATTCTTTTAATAAACCGAGCGTCGGAAAATATACGACGTATGCATATGTATACTTAAAAGAAAAATTCTCTTTATGAAAATGTTCGGTGTTACATAAAACTCTCTGTATACTAAAAAGCAAAGGGGTAAATGTGATTATTTTTAAAAAATAAGAAATCTAGTTTTAAAATTCAGGTTATATTAATACCAACAAACAAAATAGCAGAGTGGTTATGTAGATTAACAGAATATATACTGGGTAACAGTACCTAGCAATGATTTTGTTAATATTATACGACGGTTTTGGCCAAAGTGGAAGGAAAACTGCAAGGAACAGGAAGATGGATAATTAGGAAAACAATATATTTTTGTCAACATTCAATACAACACTTATTTAGCAAATAGTAAGACATTTTGTTAATATTATACGAAGATTTTGCCCAAAGTGGAAGGAAAACTGCAAGGAGCACGAAGATGTATAATTAAGATTGTATTGTAGTGAAATCCCTGAAGAAGGAGCCAAAACGCCCAGAATGCTTGGAATTAATAAATGAATTGGATTTAAGAATTACTATTAATGATTTCGATAGCTAACGCCATCTAATGCTTCATAGTGGAATTAGTGGAATTAGTCTATCATTAGTGGTCGATTACCCCGTTACGAAGTTTTTTGTATTTTCCCAACAAGTGCGACCGTTACTTTCCCCCCTGGCTTCTAAGTAATTAAGAAAACAATATATTTTTGTCAACATTCAATGCAACACCTATTTACCAAATATCAAGACATTTTAAAAATTGATAAGAGTTTTAAGGACGTGCTGTTGTCCTTAAAACTCTTATCAATTTTTAAAATGTCTTGATATTTGGTAAATAGGTGTTGCATTGAATGTTGACAAAAATATATTGTGTCCACGATTTATTAAGAAACCACAGAAGCAAAAGGCTTCATTGAACTTGTCAGTACAAGAAGTAAATGACGCAGAAAAGCTATGGATAATAAAAGTTCAAGGATATAACTTCTAAGAAGATTTACATTGCTTAACAAATGAACGCTATCTTTACAAAAAGAGCAGGTTGGTTTTATTTAAACCAGAAATGCAGCATAGAATATTAGTTGTTGAAGGGAAATCGAAGTTATCACGACATATAAAAGCAGCAACCAGGCAACTCCCAATATCAACTCTAAAACATGATTTTACAAAATTACTTATGTCATTTTCATGAAATATAACGAATGTCTGCAAACTGTCGGTTGCTTTGAAAAACAAATTACATATCTTAGATTATTTCAATCATTAATTAAGTCAACTCTCTGAAGAATAATATTATTTAATGAATACTCAAAATGTAATATTTTGTCTTTTTTTTGCGAAAAACCGATGGACTTACACTTACTTATATTTAAATATAGATTATTCTCATTACACCAAACCATGATCTAATTTAGATTATTTTGAAGGGTATTACAATCATATATAGACTTTATACGAGGGTTGCCTTTTATATTTCGGGATTAGAGAACAAAAATAAATATTAATCATTGAAAATCGCTTTATTATTTTTCAAAATATTCCCCATTAAGATCTACACACTTTTGCATGCGTTTGAACCAGTTGTCGAAGCACTTTTGCCACTCTGATTGAGGTATCTCCAAAACATGCATTCTGAACGCATCAACCGCTTCTTCAGGTGTCGAAAAACGTTGACCTCTCATTTTATTTTTTACGGATGGGAATAAAAAGAAGTCATTCAGTGCCAAGTCAGAACTATATAGCGGATGACTCATCAAATCGATGTTTTGCGTGCTCAAAAATGCAGTTGTTTAAGCCGATGTGTGAGTGTTCGCATTGTCGTGGTGAAGAGTGATCCGTTTTCGGCGGTTGGTTTCCCTGATTTCTTGGACGACAACTGGCAAACAAATGGTTGTGTACCACTCAGAATTGACTGTTCTGTCTTGTTCTAGTGGTACGGTTGCGACATGTCCAGTTTTTCCGAAAAAAACAGGCGATCATTTGCTTGGAAGTGCTTCGTGCGCGAACAACTTTTGTTGGATTTGGCTCATCTTGAAACACCCATACGGTCGACTGCTGTTTACTTTCGGGCTCATACGCGTAAATCCATGATTCATCACCTGTCACGATGTCATAGACGTGTTTCGAAGCACCGCAATCGTATTTTTTGTGCATTTCTTTGCACCAATCGACACGAGCCTTTTTTTGAGCGATTGACAAATTGTGTGGGATCCAACGCGAACAAATTTTTTTGACAGTCAAATGTTCATGCAATATTGAATGTATGCTGGTCCCACTAATGCCTAAGGTTGTCTCAATCTCACGATAGGTCACATGACGATCTTGCAATATTTGTTTGCGTACAGCATCAATGATTTCCGGAACAACAACTGATTTTGGACGACCTCCACGAAATTCGTCTTGGGGTGAACTACGACCTCGGTTGAATTCACCATACCATCGATAAACACTGGTTCTTGATGGAGCTTCATCGCCAAAAATTGAATTAAGTTCATCCATGCACTGTTGTTGAGTTAATCCACGTCGAAAGTTGCAAAAAATAATCGCACGAAAATGTTCACGATTTAATTCCATTCTTTGGCCGAGATAAATCTTTTAAGTTAGTGTAAATGACACAAATAACGCTCATATGTCAAAACGTTCTGAGTACGTATAACAACAAAAATGTCAAACTTTACGATAGAGCTCTCAGTTGCCAGATTGCAATACTAGGGTTGCCCAATCCCAAAAAATATAAAAGGCAACCCTCGTATTACGAAATACTTTCATATCATCTGCGTAAAGAAGAGCATTTGAAGCAAGATTTTTACCAATATTATTTACAAGTATAAGAAAAAGTAACGGCCCTAGATGGGAGCCTTGTGGCACCCCTGAGGCTGCGTTAATTATAATATCAGAAGTGATATTATTTACTTTAACTAACATTTTCCTGTTACAAATAAAGGACCATAGCCATTCAAGCATGAGTCCCGAAACGCCATATGAGTAAAGTTTATACAAAAGCCTCGTTTGATTAATCCTGTCGAAGTCTTTGGAGAAGTCGGTGTAGATGGAATCCACAACCGAGCCTTCTTCCAAAGTATCCATGGAATCCACAACCGAGCCTTCTTCCAAAGTATCCAAAATAAAGTTTGAATCTTGGAAACGTCAAATACATTTAATTATATGTTATATGTTATATGTAGTGTCACAGTGCTGAATTACGACGTATGTTTCTGAAGTCAGAACCTACTGGGATGCCGACAGTTTATAGACTCGTTAGATAAAAATTACGAACTGGATCAACATGGAAGGAAGGAGATACTTACATATGACATGTTTGTTCAATAAAATAATCCATTTGAAATGCCCACAGTACCTTTACAAAAAAATATCATTTCGCACTGATGTACATAACATTAATATAAGAAATAAAGGCCTCTTAACACCACCAATTCACCGAACAACCTATTTTGAGCGCAGTTTTACTTATAATGTAGTAAAAGTGTACAACAGTATTCCTATTGAGTATAAAACTCAATCACTGTCAGCATTCAAAAGATCTGTAAAATTCTTAATGTTTTCACGTGACTCATAGTGATTGTATTTTTAGTTACTGCTGTAATTATTATTATTATTATTATTATTATTATTAATAATGATATTGTAATTATATACGTTATTTTTATTGTAATTGCGAATTTTTCAATTTTACTGCTATTGTTATGATATTACATATATATATTTAAGTTTAAGCCATAATATTATTCTTAGTTTAATTTGGGTTGAGTTGAAAGCAGATTTGCTTGTATAAGCTATTTTCTGTACTCCGCCCATGGGTTTTCTACAATGTCTATTGTTTGTAATTATACTGGGATATTGTAATTTTTTATTGTAGAAAATAAAGAATATTATTATTATTATTATTATTATTATATATCTACACTATCCTCGCCGCTAGCCATCCCAGTTGGTCCCATACTAATTTATTACAATCTAAAAACTACAAAAAGTTTTATGCATCCCGGCGCATTCACCATTTTGAACACATTCTCCTTCCCACCAACTAGTGTTAGTGGTTAGTGGTTGGTCCCATACTAATTTATTATAATCTAAAAACTACTAACAGTTTTTTGCATCCCGGCGCATTCACCATTTTCAACACATTCTCCTTCCCACCAACTATTGTTAGTATTTATTGTAGTCGATTTTCACATTTTGATATTTTCGGATATCCGGTAAATTCATAACTTGTGGGAGTTTGAAGCGGACACAAATGGACGCACGTTGCGCATATATCTAAATATTCCCCGACAAATCACTTTATATGTGACCCCGTTTTCTCGATTCTCGTTTTCCGATGTATCTGCGATATTACATAAATACTGCTTCCAAGTGTACTCCCCAATATCTACGAGACAAGTCCATAACGCCCCACAATTTTTACTTTTATTGCGTGTTTAAAAAGATATTTAAGAATATCATTGTTATACCTAGTTTTATTGCGTCTTTTAAAAATAATTCAATCAACGTGGAAATATTGAATATTTTTAAGAGAAGAAAAATGAAATATTATGCATTCAAACATTAAAAGTGCCGAGATTCTTTTCGCAATCTACAAGAAGTTAGTCTTACAAAGACTACATATCAAACACTCATTGAAACAACTACTTCCCGAGCTAATACCCCGACGGACATTGAATTGAATTTGGTCTCCAAAGACGTGCTATCAGAATAATAACAAGCTTGGAATATCAGGAGGATTGTAAGAAAACATTCTCTGAGCTAGGTATCTTAACACTTCCATCCCTTTATGCATTGAGGTGTTTGGTGCACGTTCGAATGAACATAACATCGTATTGTGCTCATGCTGACAAACATAAACACAATACTAGAATAAAATCAAACATTTGCTTAAGAAGTATGCACCTCTCTAAATCACACAACGGTGTAAATTATTATGGACCCAAAATCTTTAATCTACTCCCTGAACCGATTAAGATGTTAGACACCAAACAATTTAAAAACAAAATAAAATCATATCTAGTCAAAAATCCATTTTATAGTGTTAAAGAATGTCTAGATTATGACTACAGTATAGCTGCAGTCTAAATGTGTCAACATTATCTTCTCTAAATTTAATTATGCGTTTATTTAACAATATTTGTACATTATGTGCGTAATTTTAATTAGTATTATTATACTTATTCAATATGTAATTCATTATTTATTTACAATTGTAACTGATTTTAACGTGTTATATTTGTTCATTCTGTCCTTCGTTTATTCAAATATGCAATTAATCATTTATTTATAATTGTAACTGATTTTAACGTGGTATGTTTGTTTATTCTGTCTTCGTGTTTAACTTACTTACACTTTTAAATCCTATTTATTCTTTATTTAACATTTTAATAGCTTGACCCATTTTATCATTATATTTTATAAAATATGCTTCCTTTCATATAGTTACCTGGTATATCTCATAAAATTATATTTATCACATATGTATATGACGAATGTAAACTGTTAAGTACTATCATGAATAAACATTACTATTACTATTACTATTACTATTACTATTACTATTACTATTACTATTACTATTACTATTACTATTACTATTACTATTACTATTACTATTACTATTACTATTATTATTACTATTACTATTACTATTACTATTACTATTACTATTACTATTACTATTACTATTACTATTACTATTACTATTACTATTACTATTACTATTACTATTACTATTACTATTACTATTACTATTACTATTACTATTACTATTACTATTACTATTACTATTACTATTACTATTACTATTACTATTACTATTACTATTACTATTACTATTACTATTACTATTACTATTACTATTACTATTACTATTACTATTACTATTACTATTACTATTACTATTACTATTACTATTACTATTACTATTACTATTACTATTACTATTACTATTACTATTACTATTACTATTACTATTACTATTACTATTACTATTACTATTACTATTACTATTACTATTACTATTACTATTACTATTACTATTACTATTACTATTACTATTACTATTACTATTACTATTACTATTACTATTACTATTACTATTACTATTACTATTACTATTACTATTACTATTACTATTACTATTACTATTACTATTACTATTACTATTACTATTACTATTACTATTACTATTACTATTACTATTACTATTACTATTACTATTACTATTACTATTACTATTACTATTACTATTACTATTACTATTACTATTACTATTACTATTACTATTACTATTACTATTACTATTACTATTACTATTACTATTACTATTACTATTACTATTACTATTACTATTACTATTACTATTACTATTACTATTACTATTACTATTACTATTACTATTACTATTACTATTACTATTACTATTACTATTACTATTACTATTACTATTACTATTACTATTACTATTACTATTACTATTACTATTACTATTACTATTACTATTACTATTACTATTACTATTACTATTACTATTACTATTACTATTAATTATACAACAAGTGTTTGCTGTTACATACAGTAACCTACTGCAAATGTAACAATTTGGGTCAAATTATTCAGGCCATCATTACACGCGTTTCGAGATGTATCTCTCATCAGTATAGCTTTGCCGTTCCCTCTAAACAAATTGACACCTTAGACTGGCAGCTACGTTCCCTTGCGGTTTACACATAAGTATAAATGAAATTAGCAATTCTTGGTTGTAGTATACTTCAAACATTAAATGTGCCGAGATTCTTTTCGCAATCTACAACAAGTTAGTCTTAACATAAAGACAATTTAACATAAAGAAAAATTGAGTTTGTCAATAGTTTGCAGAATATTTGTAAAATATAAAAACGAATTAAAATTAATATCGACTTTCTGCAAAATGTTTGTTTTGCTGTCAGTGTTTAATACGCGTGGCGCATGAAGTAAAATTTCGAGTTTAGAAAAGCCTGAAATTTTGGTTTGGCCGCTCCGCGCTTCGCGCTTCGCGACCAAACCAAATTTTCAGGCTTTTCTAAACTCGAAATTTTACTTCATGCTTAATCTGGGTGTGAAAACCCTCGTTAAAATCTTCAAATTTAATGCTTCTATAATCATTGCGATGTTGTTTTGTTTCATAAATAGAAATATCTTTTAATCAAAGAAATACACACGAAAAAAAAAATCGCACTAACGAACTTTACTTAATCCAATACGAGCGCTATTTTGAATTACATTGTATGTGTAGATTAAATAAACAGGCGGTTATTGTTTGCAATAAATTACCTCCCCAGCCCAGAATGGCTCTGACCTAAATTTCCCCCCAGCGCGGCTTTCGCCGCTTTCTTTTTTTTTATAACCGAAGAAATTTAGCGGAGAAAGTGCGTAACTAATTTTTATGTTTCCAGTCACGAATTTCCCTCATTTTTTCCTCCTTTCTTGCTCGGGTTTTTCCATCCTCGTTCCAGTTTTATTCTCAATACAGACCGTAATTCATTCACGATTCGCACAAGTAAGAAAAAATGGTGGTTAATTTGATTGCATTTCGGATTTTTTTTTGCGTTCAATAGAAGTCTTGAGATGGAATTTATTGAACGTGAAGTTGAAAGAGTCATTTCGAGATACTTTCATTATTGAAGAATTTCAATGAGCTGTTTAATAAATTTTGAAAAATAATTTAATTTGATGCTTTAAACGAGTGTTTTCCACTCCCAGGCTAAGCATGAAGTAAAATTTCGAGTTTAGAAAAGCCTGAAAATTTGGTTTGGTCGCGTAGCGCGAAGCGCGGAGCGGCCAAACCAAATTTTCAGGCTTTTCTAAACTCGAAATTTTACTTCATGCGCCACCAGTACACAATACTGATTCAATGTAAGGTTTAGCGGTGTGTTTTAAACTTTGTAATATGTCAGTGTTTTGTACCGGTGGCGCATGAAGTAAAATTTCGAGTTTAGAAAAGCCTGAAAATTTGGTTTGGCCGCTCCGCGCTTCGCGCTACGCGACCAAACCAAATTTTCAGGCTTTTCTAAACTCGAAATTTTACTTCATGCTTAGCCTGGGAGTGGAAAACACTCGTTTAAAGCTTCAAATTAAATTCTTTTAATAAACCGAGCGTCGGAAAATGTACGACAATGCATACGTCGTACATTTTCCGACGCTCGGTTTATTAAAAGAATTTAATTTGAAGCTTTAAACGAGTGTTTTCCATTTATACTTAAATCAAAATTATTGTGTTTTCAAACCAAATTTTCAGGCTTTTCTAAACTCGAAATGTTACTTCATGCTTAGCCTGAGAGTGAAAAACATTCGTTTAAAGCTTCAAATTAAATTATTTTTCAAAATTTATTAAACAGCTCATTGAAATTCTTCAAGAAAATTTGGTTTGAAAACACAATAATTTTATTTACAAATTGTTTACACAGTTGCATTGATAAAAGTTACATGTTTAGGATATCTTACAAATTTATAACATTCTTATATTCTAGAATTTTCACTTAATCAAAGGTTTAATCAATGATTAGTGGAAGTTAAAAGTTAATCAGTCGGGGTGCAAATGGTCTAGGTCTGTTACCAACAATTTTTATTGTTAATGATGAATGTTTTCTTTTTTTCCCTTTCACTTATTATGAATGGAAATATGTGAACCGTATTTTTTGCTCTTCACTTATTGCGGCCCAAGACAACTTGTCATTTTCGCTCTTGTCCTAAACTAATCAAGTTGGGCATGATCTGTTAATGCAGTTTTTATTTTCTCAGAAAAAGAAAGAGTCTCGGTAACCAGAAGACTTAGAAAAATTGTGATATACACACCATATCACAATTTTTCTAACTCTGCTGGTTACCGAAATATTACATATATATGTTCTTATGTAATATTTCGGTAACCAGCAGAGTTAGAAAAATTGTGATTTAGGCCACTTTGTACAGCGTATACATACAAGAACATATAATTTAGGCCACTTTGTACAGCGTATACATACGGATATGTAGCTGAACTTAAAATATTATAAGAAAAGAGATTTTTTAGTTTTTTTAAGTTCAGCTACCCAACCGTATATATACGCTGTACAAAGTGGGCTAAATTATATGTACTTATGTAACCACAAGAGTTAAAAAAATTGTGATATACACGCTATAACTTCTTTTTCTGAGAAAATAAAAATTGCAATAACAGATCATGATTAGTTTAGGACAAGGGCGAAAATGACAAGTTGTCTTCTCTCATACACTAAATATTAATCCTAATCGATGCCACTATGAAGCATTAGATGGCGTTAGCTATCGAAATCATTAATAGTTTTCACATATTGGCTTGAAATAGTCAGAAATGTTCAGTATTCCTCAGCACTGGGTCGGGACCACACTGAAGAGGACCTTGAAGTCCGAAACGCGTCTGTGGGTACCTGGTGGCGGAATACTGTACACAAATTCAATATTAATCCTAAGGATTTAGTTGATAAAAATAACCTAAATATTATTAAAATACTTTTTGCTCCTTGCTTATTTTTATTCGTTAGATGTACATCTAACGAGTGTTAAGCACTCATAATCAAAAACTAATTTTAGCATATGTGCTGTGTATAATATGTATAATGTGCAACAGTATACATACGAGCCAGTAATTAAATAGGTGTGTGTATGGTATAGTATATCCTAATATTAGTTCGGTTGTTGGTAAATATGGTCATTAATAAAACACCCTGTCGCTGCAGAACTACCGTGAAGGGGGGCGTTGATTGGCTCTCGCGAGGATTGTGCAAATAAGGGCATAAGAGTCGTCTCCTCTCCTAGGGCGTGAGCGGTAGGTTTCAGGTCGTCGTGTAATTGAATATTTGATTAATTAACCGTCTTAATTACTATAGTACACAGTTTATCCTTCCATTCGCAAACTGCAGCCAAACAGCCGTCTTACAGCATACAGCATACAGCAACAGCTAGGTGCCTAGAAATCTGTATCTGTCAATGTATCGGTGTCTGTGTGTGTGTGCATCCTGTATAACTTGAACAAACGGAGGGACTGCAATTATAACTTAATCACTCGACAAACTTTTAGTTTCGCTGCTCCCATCCTAAAATATACAGATACCAGACAAATAATCTATAAGTTAAAGTGATTATATTATGTATCTTCTTTAGAAAAAGTTTTTCATTGTTTTCACATGGCAATTTTTTATAATAATAATTATTTAATTTAAAACAAATAGATGCTTATTAACATTTAACATCATAATGTCAAAAGTTGGCGAAAACAACTTGCAAATCAAGTCGTGAAAAATTAACGAACCGGCAGAATTAACTGGACTTATTAACGGGCGTTTAAGCAAACACTAATCTCCGCCTCATCTACACATTTATCTATGTAAACACAAGCCTAAATGAGGTAAAAGTGTTTTTTTCTTTATTTCATGCAACATCTATCCATTATGTGAAAATTGTAGGTATATATACGACTACCTATGTATATACTCGGCGTATATAATGTATCTGTTAATTACCGTGTAAGCATCAATCTTCGGTTCATTTGCGAAATAGAACGCATTCATCAGATTATTCGGTTTGATTACGCGAATTACTGATGAGATTGCTGATATGTACGAATTAGCATTAGACGGGCTATTCAGATAAAATAATCCTATGTTAATGGGATCTGTTTTTTTTTTTTCAGGAAAACAAATTTGTTTTTTTTTTCAGTATTAACCAGAGGGAATTTGGTCCGCATGATTTTAATATTAAAATAACAATTAGCAAATGCAAAAGAAATAATGAATGGAAAGAAAATACTACATTTCTCGATTGATAGATGAATGTTCCCACTAGTAACCATTTATTTCAAATTAAAAATAATGTTATTGTATAAATTGATTGTAAGTTACATGAAGATCAAATTAATTTGAAGAATAAAGCACTAATAACTTTTCTTCAAACTTTTTTATTAAGTATGCAGTAAGGTTATTAGTGCTTTATTCGTCAAATTGTTATTGTATATACAGGATTTATTTTGTTAAGGTATACATTTCCTAATGTATACGCTGTAAATTTCCAGGCATTTGTTCCAAATGTTGAGGCTTCTTTTTTACCTGTGGGGGCCGTCTTCCTTTCGGATCCGGATGCACTGCAGCCTAGGTGACTTATTGTACTGCCCCAATATTATTACACTCACGCAACTATTCCGGACTCGATGCCCTGCACTAGCTTGTGCAGGTCCTTCAGAGGTTGCGCGTGGAAATCATTTGGTTTCCTTTGTCTGTTCCTAAATATGAGCCGTCTTTTGCTCTCCAGCGCATTGCACCTGCACAGAACGTGCGTAGCTGTTTCCGGTGCCGTATTACAGAGGCGACAGTTGGTGTCGCCGTTGTATAGCCCGATTTTCCTTAGATGCTCTTTAACAGTCATGTGGCCTGTGAGCAGTCCTATGGTTGTTTTCAGCTGTGCCCTACTCAATGTTAGTAGTCCTGCAGCTTGGCTTGAGTTAGGCCCTTTTATAAGGGCCTTACTATGGTTAAGGCCTGGTCTGTTTTCCCAGTATTCCTTGTGTTTGTTGCGAGTCCACTTCCTGACTTCAAAGCGACTCGACTTTTTTGTTATGCCCATGGCAGGTTCGGGTCCCATAAATGAAATGGTGGCTCCCTGCCTTGCTAGCTCGTCAGCTTTTTCATTACCCGCAATACCAGAGTGACCCGGCGTCCAGACAAGCGTAACCTTGTTCTGTCTCGCTAGGTCATTCAGGGTATTGAAGCATTTCAATACCAGTTTGGATGAAGTCTTTTGACTCTGGAGAGCCTTCAGTGCCGCCTGGCTATCGGACATGATATAGATTTGCCTGTTTCGACAGTCCTTCTTTATGTTGGTTCTCGCACATTCTATGATTGCGAATATTTCTGCTTGAAAGACTGATGCCAGGCTACCCAATGGTTGAGCATAGCCTGTCCTCATGTTTTCATTATAGATTCCTGATCCAGTACCTGTGGTTGATTTAGAACCGTCCGTGTACCAGATCACACTTTGTTTGTGTATATCTTCCCTAAAGCCGTTCCATTCGTTGCGGTCTGGAATAGTGACTTTAAAGAGTGAATTTTCAAGATATCTGACTACCATATGATCCGACCTCATTTGCAGGAGAGGTCCCCCTATGTCTGTCAAGAGTCTTCTGTGTGGGGTATAAACTCTTACGTTGACCGATGATAATTGCAGCCTATAGAGTGCCAGTCTTGCCTCCCCCACTATCAGAATATGAAGTGGTGTGAGGTCTAGAACCGTCTCCATGGCTGCAGTGGGCGTGGTTCTCATAGCCCCCGTTATGCTAATACAAGCAAGTCTTTGAACCTTGCTGAGTATTTGTATGGTTGTATGCTGTGTGGCTTTAGGCATGATTGCGGGTCTGACCACTCTGGTGTACAGCCAGTATACCATTCCTGGTCTGAGCCCCCATTGTCGGTCGTAAATTCGTCTAATTACCGCAAGGGTAATTTCCGATTTGCGTCTGATTTTTGAGATTTGAGAGGTCCAGGTCAGTTTGGAGTCAAAGATTACTCCTAGGTACTTCACCTCACCCTACATTTTCAGGTTGCCACCATTTAGAAAGAGCGGTCCAAGGCCCGCCAGTTTCCTCCTGCGTGTAAATGGTACCAGGGTGGTCTTCGAGGGTGAGACTTTAAGTCCTTCTCTAGCACACCATTTGCTCACCACGTTCAGTGCACGTTGCATACGCTCTCTGATCGTGTTGTTAAATTTTCCCTCAACGAGTATGACTAGGTCATCCGCGTATCCTAGGGAAGAGTATCCCTCATTGCTGAGATCCACCAGCAGGCCATCCATGACCAGGTTCCACAGCAAGGTAAGAGAACTCCTCCCTGCGGACAACCACCGGCCACCCTGAATGCTAGTGTCTGGTCAGCGAACGTTGTGTAGACCATCCTTTGTCTTAGCATGCAGTCTATCCACCTGCAGCTAATTTCCTCCCTTTTTCTCAGGGCAGCAGTTATAGAGTTAAAGGCTGTATTGTCAAATGCTCCTTCTATATCCAAGAAGGCAGCAAATAAAATTTCTTTGTTCCAGGGCAGCTTCGGCACTCCTTGTTAGTCGGCTGAGAGCTGTCTCTGTTGATCTACCTGGAAGGTAGGCATATTGATCTTGGGATAGTGGGTAGGTCACCAGTACCCCCTCTCTAATATGCCTGTCCATAATTTTTTCCATTGTCTTCAGTACAAATGACATGAGACTGGGCCTGTACGATTTTGCACGAGAATAGTCTGTTCTGCCGGTCTTTGGTAAGAAAACCACCCTGATAAACCTCTATATTCTTGGCAAATATCGTAGGGCCATGCTGGCCCTTAGGATCTCGCAAAGCCTTCGCCACAGTAGTTCCGATCCCTTCTGTAGCATGATGGGTAGGATTCCATCAGGCCCTGGCGATTTAAAAGGTTCAAATGAGTTTATTGCCCATTTGACTCTGTCATAGGTGACCACTCTCCTGGCAGCCTGCCAGTCTTCCTTAGATGTTCTGTTGCCACTCCGTCATCGAGTTCGAGAGTTTGAAGCGCACATTGGGGGTTCTTCGAGAGAATCTAGTAGAGTCTGACACCGTCTGACAGTTTCAATGTCCTCACAGTGTCTCCTCCAGGTTGATCTTCGAGCTTTCCTTAGTGCTTCGTTGTATTCGGTTAGGGAGTTCTTGTAAGGCTCCCATGAGCCCGTTCGCTTTGCTTCGTTGAAGAGTTTTTTTACCTGCTTCCTCTTTTTATCCACCACGGAACTCTCCTGGTGATGCGTCTCTCAATCAGAGGGCAGTTGTCGTTGTATGCCGAGATCATAGCTTCCGCAGTTTGCTCTGCCATAATCTCGAGCTCTAAGTTATTGCTTACCGCTCCTAGTATACCCGTCAGATTGTGGTCTAGCTTTGATTTGAAGGCTTCCCAGTCTGTTCTGCGGGGATTGCGGTATACTTCAGTGACCCGGTGTAACCCCGTAATATCGAATGTTATGTGTCTGTGATCCGAGCAACTCACCTCATCTGACACTCGCCAATTCTTAACAAAATTACTGATATATGACGTACCTATTGTTATATCTATCACCGCTTTGCTAACACTTGTAACAAAGGTCGGTTTATTTCCAATATTCAGTGTCTAACTTGGTTGCCATAAGAAATTGTATAAGTGACTCACCTCTGCGGTTGATGTCTGAACTTCCCCAGACAGAATGGTGGGCATTGGAGTCACAACCGACGACAAGCTGGGTCCCTTGTTCCCCGCAGCCTGCAACCAGTCCCTCCAACGCCTCGCTGGGGCATGGGTCTCCAATAGGGAGGTAGACTGATCCGAGAACAAGCTCCTTCAGTCCACCAACACTATTGGTGAGCTTAACTGCCACTACGTCCTGTGAACAGAAAGAGGTTAGAGGCAGTACCTTTATGTGTCTTTTCACATAAATACAAGACCTGGGTCTCTCGGTGGTTCTACTATATATTAGTTCCCCCCCCCCCCCCAATTCCACCCAGTCCCATAATTTTCCCCCTGCATACCCAGGGTTCTTGAATGAGGGCAATGTCACAGTCCTCCATTGCCTTGCAGAGTGCAGCCGAGCCTGCCCTACTGTGTTGCAAGTTCGCCTGGATTACCTTCACTATTCTTACCTGAAGCGATCTTCCTGAAGGTTACAGTCCGAAGTCCGTAATGAGCCTTCATCTGCCTTCCCACCAGGTATTAGTGATCACCCTCACTGACAGAGAAGGCCAGGATTACTCCTTCCTTCTCTTTCTTTTCGCTGAGGACGTGCCAATCTCCCACTCGAAGTCCAGGATTCTGGGCTCCGATCCGGGTCTTGACTACCTCCGCCTCTGGATGGTCTGGTATCCAGACCGTCAGTTTGGGCCTTCTGGGGAGGTCCTTTGACTTAACTGTTGTCAAGTCCGCCCCTTCCCAGATGTCCCCAAAGCTCGCCACCACCGCAGCTAACCACTTCTTGGTGTGCTCGTTCTCGCAGTTTATCCTGAGGATTCCTGCGGAGAACCAGGCACCATTGAACTGCGGCGGGTTCGCACTTCCCGAAGGCGTGTCGTACACTGCTGCCGTTAGTTTTTCTTGAATCAGGTCTGATTGGGCCTGATCCATTAGGATGTCGGGATGGCGTTTATGGATGATAGCCATATGGATCCCTTTAACCGCACCGCTGTAAGACCCAGTCTGACCGGATGGTCTCCTGGCCCTTTTAGGTGCGTTCTTTTGAGAGGCAGGAGTAGAGGAGTCTGAGCGGAGCCTTTTGGTTCCACCCCCCTTCTCTACTTTTGCCTCTGTTTTTTGTTTTCTAGTCGGATTTTCTTTCGTCCACGTTCCAGCTTTAATTTTTTCCTCTCTTCTCAGTTTCTTCTTCTGAGCGCCAGAGAGTCTGGTGGTACCGGGCAGGTCCTTTGAATCCCCCGCCTCAGTTGAGCATGCGTCTGACGTCCCTGGGGTCGCCTCCGCGTGCTCTTTAGTGGAGTCTGTGCCTTCCGACATTCCTTCCGTTTTGGTTTTGTTTCTAGTCGTGTCCATTGTTGTTCCCACGAGTATTGGGGAAATGCTGGTCACCATGCCAGGAGCCCCACTGACATGGAAGGCTATTTGAAACGAGGTGACGCCCGGTTCCTCGAAATGTTGAGGCTTTTCTAAACACGAAATTTTATTTCATGCGCCACGCGTATAGAACACTAATGTAAAGTGAAGTTCAAAATATAAACTCGAAATTGTACTTCATGCTTAATCAAGGATTAAAAACAATTCTTAGAAGTTCCACGCTTTTCAAAAACAAGGATTGCCTTAAATTACAGCGTATGCATCGGGATGTGTATTACTTTGAAGAAAAACTCCCTGTATTAAAAAAAATTGATACATTAGTGCAATAGAATAATTTCAGGCTATCTGTACTCCCAGGTAAATACAACCATAAGAATTGCAAATGCGCGTTTATCCTTATCTGCACAGTAGCGCGAGAGCGAGAAAAGTGTTTTCCATATTGTACACATTGAAAATATATGAAAATTTACGGTCGCAAAAAGTTACAGGCCTTAAATTTTTAAGGAGCGAGCCGGAAAGGTTAAAGCGAGCGAAAACGCTGCCTCTCTCCCTCTTTCCCTCTATACATACATAAAACGAATAGGAGAAACTCATGAATGTTTCCCCATATGCCGTATTCAATGTACTTAACATTCTATTTTTTTTATGTATGCGTCGTCCCGCGTCGCGTTCTAATATATCAAAAAAGTCGAAAACAATATGGACACGTTTAGTGCCCGCATAAATTTCACTCCAAGAGCGCCGGGAGTTTGTGTTTTTTATATTTTTTCGATCCCGTTAAATCTTTTGATGTATTACTTGCACAGAGCATTTTACGTTATCACACACAAATCGATGTTTTTAAAATTGAATGGCTTATTGTAATAACGTGATATGCCACAAGTGAACAAAAATGAGTTATTGAGGTTTGAAATTTAAACAAACAAAAAATTGTACAATTTGTTTCTATGAAATTTAAAATTAAAGCATTTATAATAAATTTAATAGGTATCTTTCTGACAAATATGCTTAGAAAGGAAATACAAAAATGTAATTGTCTTCTGGGAAACAATTTTATTTTAAAATATTGTGGTTTATCATTTGACAAATAAAAGCACTAATAACCTTTTTTCTTCACACGTTTAAACATGTGAAGAAAGGTTATTAGTGCTTTTATTCGTCAAATTAATTTGATCTTCACGTAACTCAATCAATTAACGTGGTTTATCATGTTATTACCTACAAAAACATTTACACTTAAATGTTTTTACAAGAAAATATGTAATTCTATAATTAACATTTGCCACCACACAAATGTGCATTAACTGTTAAAAAATGGAAAGCATTGGTTTTAAATTGAAGTTCAAAATATACGTCGTTAGCACACTGCTTTAGTAGCATATTGTGAATTTCACAATATTTCAGTGTTTTATACGCGTGGCGCATGAAGTAAAATTTCGAGTTTAGAAAAGCCCCGTGAAAATTTGTCTCGGGTCGCTGCGCGACCCTCGACAAATTTTCTACGCGGGGCTTTTCTAAACTTGAAATTTTACTTCATGCTTAGTCTGGGAGTGGACAACCGACGTTCTTAGAAGTTCCAAATTGAAGGATCACTCTAGATTACTAAGTTTGTTACTCAAAGGACCGTTTTAGAAAGGCTACAGCTCGAAGGACCAATTGTAGTCTTCGGAGACCGAAGGACTACAGGGAATTGAAGTTTATTACAAATATACAACGAATATCTGAAGGTTCACAGCTTGGATATGAAAGAAAAAATCCAGTAAAAAAAATCGAAGTTGGGTTGGATTGGGTTGTTTTCAGTGCTTCTAACTTCACTTTAAATCAGTGTTTTATACGCGTGTCGCATGAAGTAAAATTTCGAGTTTAGAAAAGCCCCGTGAAAATTTGTCTCGGGTCGCTGCGCGACCCTCGACAAATTTTCTACGCGGGGCTTTTCTAAACTCGAAATTTTACTGCATGCTTAGTCTGGGAGTGGACAACATTCGTTCTTAGAAGTTCCAAATTAAAGGATCACTCTAGATTACTAAGTTTGTTACTCAAAGGACCGTTTTAGAAAGGCTACAGTTCGAAGGACCAATTGTAGTCTTCGGAGACCGAAAGACTACAGGGAATTGTAGTTTATTACAAAAATACAACGAATATCTGAAGGTTCACAGCGTGGATGTGAAAGAAAAAATCCAGTAAAAAAAAATCGAAGTTGGGTTGGATTGGGTTGTTTTCAGTGCTTCTAACTTCACTTTAAATCAGTGTTTTATACGCGTGGCGCATGAAGTAAAATTTCGAGTTTAGAAAAGCCCCGTGAAAATTTGTCTCGGGTCGCTGCGCGACCCTCGACAAATTTTCTACGCGGGGCTTTTCTAAACTCGAAATTTTACTGCATGCTTAGTCTGGGAGTGGACAACATTCGTTCTTAGAAGTTCCAAATTAAAGGATCACTCTAGATTACTAAGTTTGTTACTCAAAGGACCGTTTTAGAAAGGCTACAGTTCGAAGGACCAATTGTAGTCTTCGGAGACCGAAGGACGACAGGGAATTGAAGTTCATTACAACAATACAACGAATATCTGAAGGTTCACAGCGTGGATATGAAAGAAAAAATCCAGTAAAAAAAAAATCGGAGTTGGGTTGGATTGGGTTGTTTTCAGTGCTTCTAACTTCACTTAAAATCAGTGTTTTATACGCGTGGCGCATGAAGTAAAATTTCGAGTTTAGAAAAGCCCCGTGAAAATTTGTCTCGGGTCGCTGCGCGACCCTCGATAAATTTTCTACGCGGGGCTTTTCTAAACTCGAAATTTTACTGCATGCTTAGTCTGGGAGTGGACAACACTCGTTCTTAGAAGTTCCAAATTGAAGGATAACTCTAGATTACTAAGTTTGTTACTCAAAGAACCGTTTTAGAAAGGCTACAGCTCGAAGGACCAATTGTAGTTTTCGGAGACCGAAGGACTACAGGGAATTGAAGTTTATTACAAAAATACAACGAATATCTGAAGGTTCACAGCATGGATATGAAAGAAAAAATCCAGTAAAAAAAAAATCGAAGTTGGGTTGGATTGGGTTGTTTTCAGTGCTTCTAACTTCACTTTAAATCAGTGTTTTATACGCGTGGCGCATGAAGTAAAATTTCGAGTTTAGAAAAGCCCCGTGAAAATTTGTCTCGGGTCGCTGCGCGACCCTCGACAAATTTTCTACGCGGGGCTTTTCTAAACTCGAAATTTTACTGCATGCTTAGTCTGGGAGTGGACAACACTCGTTCTTAGAAGTTCCAAATTGAAGGATCACTCTAGATTACTAAGTTTGTTACTCAAAGGACCGTTTTAGAAAGGCTACAGCTCGAAGGACCAATTGTAGTCTTCGGAGACCGAAGGACTACAGGGAATTAAAGTTTATTACAAAAATACAACGAATATCTGAAGGTTCACAGCGTGGATATGAAAGAAAAAATCCAGTAAAAATAAAATCGAAGTTGGGTTGGATTGCGTTGTTTTCAGTGCTTCTAACTTCACTTTAAATCAGTGTTTTATACGCGTGGCGCATGAAGTAAAATTTCGAGTTTAGAAAAGCCCTGTGAAAATTTGTCTCGGGTCGCTGCGCGACCCTCGACAAATTTTCTACGCGGGGCTTTTCTAAACGCGAAATTTTACTTCATGCTTAGTCTGGGAGTGAAAGACACTCGTTAGTTTAAAATATGTCACAACTATTAAAATGTGTGTCGCAAGTTTCATAAAAGAAAACAATACCATGACCATCTAATAATATATTTTAAATCATTAACAGTCGAGCAATTATAAAGTTAACTCTGTAAGTAAAATTCTGCACTTCATTTTATGATTTCTATAAATAACTTATTATATTATAAATTATATATGTATGTAAAGGGTGGTCCATCTAGTAGTATCTTTTTGAATCATATGTTATTTTGACAGTGACAGCTCTTTCGCGGTTGAAATCTTGACAGAAAGTCAGTATTATATCTCCACTTTACGCTTGAACAACGTTGGGAAATAATGCAAACCTATTTAAATACAAAGTCAATGCTGTGTATCTTAAACAGTGCGATTATTGGAAAGAAGTTTTGGCTGAAATGAGGCACAAAGACCTCGCATTATTCGGTTACAAGGTCCAATTGACTCAGCAATTGAAGGCACACGACCATCCGCTTTGTTATCGCTTCTCAGTTTGAGCCCTAGAGCAGGTCGAAATGGACAACGATTTTGCTGGAAAACACATATTTTCTGACGAGTCGCACTTTCAACTGCCGCATCTGGAAATCGGAAGACCCGCACGTGATCGTCGAGAAGCCAATGCATCCTCAGAGGTTGACAGTTTGGTGCGGATTTTGGAGCGGCATCATATTTTTTGAAATTGCTGCTAACATGCCATTTAGGTCAACGGTGAGCGCTACAAAGGCATGATAAACATTTTTTTGTGGCCGAAAATTGAAGATATGGACATAGACGATCTTTGGTTTTAGCAGGATGGCGCGCCATGCCACACAGCCCATGCCACAATCGATATTTTGAGCGTCAAGTTCGGTATTCGTGTTATTAGCCACCTCGGAGTTGCGATTTGACGCCGTTAGACTTTTTTTGTTTGTTGCCGTGAAAGACAGATGTTATGCGAACAATCCATTAATAATTAAGACCCTTAAGGCAAATATCGAGCAAGCCATTCGTGAGATAGAGCCAAAAACCGTCACCAAGGTCTTGAAAAATTGGGTTGACAGGATGCACTCTTGCGAAGCCAGCCGAGGCAGTCACATGAAAGAAATCGTGTTCCATAAATAATGGGAATGTTTGCTCTTTCGAATAAACTAATAATATATTAATTTTTATATGGAACTTTTTTGTTCTATTAATTTAATTTAATTGAATTTATTTTGTTTACTATTTTATTATTTTATTTATTTTACCTTGTATTGGATTCTTCCGTTGGGTAATAAAATTTATTATTATTATTATAATTCCAAAAAAATATTTTTGTTCATTCTGTTAAATTTTTTAAAAGAAACCCCTATATCGACCACCCTGAATGTATGTATTATAAAATACTCTAAATTTAGAAGACTGATACAAAACATGTCAAATTAATAAAGTTTCTGTCATTTCTGCTAAATAATTTAAACTGGTTATTTGTTGAATAATATTAGTTCAATCCCAATTTGAAATTTCTGATTCCTAATTTGATTCCTAGTTTGATTGTGAGTAAACTGGCAGATATGCTAAGTCCCAATTTAATATTGCTTATTGCCAACTTGATACTGATTTGTGTCAATTTGTGGAAATTAATTCATAAGTATTACTAATGAATAAAGAGAATATAATTAGTTAATCAACAGTATTACTGAGTTTCTTTCTGCAATTGTTCGTGCATCTGCATAGTGAACCCAACTCACGAAGTTCAATACTTTTCTTGCTTTTTGTTGTTGAATATTTTTTTCCCAATGTGCTCCTTCTTTTTTATATGACTTGCTTATAACTTTCGTCTTATGAAAAGGAGGCAATTAATAACCTATTAAACGAAACAGAAAAATATGGAATAGATATATTGACCCTTCAAGAAACTAAACAAAGCGGAAGCGGAATTACAGACATAGAGGGATTTAGTTGTTTTAAAAGTGGAGGAGAAAACAGAAGATTGGGAACAACATTTTTAGTAAATAATAGAAGAACCCATGTGATATTAAACTTCGAACAGATTTCGGATAGAATGTGTTATTTGCGTCTAAAAGAAGGGCATAGAAAAATAAGCTTAGTAAATATTCATGCGCCATCAGAGGACAAGGATGAGGAAGAAAAATATGCATTTTATGAAAAGATTTACAGGATGTTCAACAGTATACCACGACATGACATCAAAATAGTGACGACGACAATGGAACAAAGTTTATCTCCTTTCACTGTAGAAAGGAATATGGTTATAAGAAGCACTCAATTCCAACATAAAGAAATATATAAAGGCACAAAGTTGATCACTGTCTCTGTAGAAGTAGTAGAAGTACTGGGTGATCCATTTCGAGGTTCCTACTTTTAGAAAAAAAAAAAAAACAAAGAAAAATTCAAATTTATTGGAGAATGTTTATTATCATTTGAAAGAACATTCTTTGGCATTTATTTTTTAAAGATTATGTCTATCAAATGTTGGTCCATCCGTTGAGTCCAATTTTCGATGACTCGTTCGAGCATTTCGACTGGTAACTGGCGAATGACAAGCGTGATGTTTTCCTCCAAGGCCTGAATCGAAGCGGGTTTGTCCGCATAAACTTTAGACTTTACATATCCCCACAGGAAAAAGTCTAACGGTGTGATATCACACGATCTTGGTGGCCAATCGATCGGCTCAAAACGTGAAATTATGTGCTCACCGAAATGTTCTCTCAATAAATCCATTGATTGATGCGATGTGTGGGAAGTGGCGCCCTCTTGCTAAAACCAAATGTCGCCGAGATTACGAGCTTCAATTTCAGGCAACAAATATTCGGTTATCATGGCACGATAACGGTCGCCATTGACGGTTACGTTCGCACCGGCATCATTTTTAAAGAAATATGGACCGATGATTCCACCGGCCCATAAACCACACCAAACCGTTGTTTTTTCTGGATGAAGTGGCAGTTCTTAAATCTCTTCAGGTTGCTCTTCGTCCCAAATGCGGCAATTTTGTTTGTTTACATACCCATTGAGCCAGAAATGGGCCTCATCGCTAAACAAAATTTGTCTCGAAAACGTCGGATCTTCTTGGAACTTTTCAAGAGCCCATAGACCGAAGCGATGTCGCTTGGGAAGGTCGAGCGGCTTCAGTTGTTGCACAAGCTGTATTTTGTACGCTTTCAATTTAAAATATCGACGTAAAATGCGCCAAGTCGTTCCATACGTCAGTCCGAGTTGCTGCGAACGGCGCCGAATCGACTCTCCACGGTCTTCGTGTACACTCAGCTACGGCCGCTATATTTTCTTCACAGCGTGCTGGACGTGGTCTATTCGGTTGAATATTATCCAATAATGAATGCTGGGTCTCAAAATGGGTGATGGTGTTGCGAATAGTACGCTCAGTAGGCCGATTATGTTGACCATAAGTTATGCGAAGCGCACGAAACACATTCCTCACAGAACGTTACTTTTCGTAATAAAGTTGAACGATTTGTAAACGTTGTTCAGGCGTAAGTCTTTCCATTATGAAATGCCAAACAATACTAAACAAAAATAACATGACAGCATGACACGACTCACACGTGATCTGTCAAAAAAGGCTATTGAAAAAAGTATCTCTACTTGGATCACCTTTTATATAAATATATAAAGGCACATGGATTTCACCAGAAGGTAGTTACACAAATCAAATAGACCATGTATTAATAGAACATCATGCCAAGAGCAACGCAAATATAAGAGCCTGCAGAGGAATAAATGCCGACTTCGACCATTTTTTAATAAAAGACCTAAAGGAAAAATTGAAAAAACAGGAGTCATGTAGGAAGGCACGAGAAAATAGATATGAAGTCATGCTTTTGCAAGTAAACGAAATCAGCGAAAATTACAAAAGATTAATAGAAGAAAGTTTAAAAGATGTCAAGGAAGAGGATAATACAGAAACACAGCGGAGAACAATAGAAAGGGCAATGCAGCAGGCAGCAGTAATGTCTATATCTAAACCCAAAGTAACAAAATATAAAACAAATGTTTGGTTCGATGAGGAGTGTGTAAACGCGGTAAAAAAAAGAAAAGATTGCAGCGAGAAAATGTTACAAGTGAATAACCCTGACAGTAGACAGCAATATAACAAAGCACGAAAAGAAGTCGAACAAACATGTAGAAGGAAAAAACGAGCAAAAGATGGAAACAAGATTGCACCACAATAGAAGAACAATTCAAAGCTAAGCAATTGCGGGATTTTTACAGGAAATAAAATATTCGAGAGGTGGGTCTCAAAGCACGAACATATAGTGCAACAATAAGCATGGAAATCTAGTTGGAGATAAAAAAAAACACTTAATCGAAAGGTGGAAAGAACATTTTGAAGAGCTGTTAAATGGTGGTCAATCAGAGAAACGTAAAGATGATGCCGCGACAGAAGAGCAATCGACAGAAATTGACCCCCCAGAACTAGAGGAAGTTATCAGCATAATCCAAAAACAAAAAAACAATAAGAGTCCAGAGGAAAATGGAGTGTTACCAGAAATGATAAAAGTGGTAGGACGAAAACTACACCAAAAAATAGCGCACATAATCATACAAATATGGGAAGAAGAACAGATGCCAAACGACTGGACTAAAGCCATAATATGCCCAATTAACAAAATAGGAGATCGATCAGTGTGCGATAATTACAGAGGAATTGCTTTATTGGATGGTACCTACAACATCCTATCCATACTCCTACGCGAAAACAAGGGGAGCCGATGCTTATGGGAGAACTGGAAATCGAGTAGAAAAGGAGAGACTATGGTCAAGATTGGGGGGATGAGTAAGACAGACAACTATATCTGCCAATCACCGGTTCCGCTTTTGGATGCAGCCTCCAAATGCTGTTACCAAATTTTATACAGTAACTGGCTAACTAAATATATATGAACTGTGGCAAAAAGCTGAATTGCTACACAGAAAACATTTTAGGGGAATATCAAGCAGGTTTTAGACGCAATAGATCAGTTATGGACCAGATTTTTACAATAAAAGAAATCCAAAGAAGAAAGTGCTATAAATATAAAATGACACTACAAACCCTGTTTATCGATTTTAAATAAGCATACGAGAGTATAATTAGAGAAGAATTGTTCATAGCTATGCGTACAGACTTGGTGTGCTCAGGTTTTTACCTTTCGGTGTATACCTTTCGAGCGTCCGTCTAAGGACCGGTGGATCACCGCCATATATGCGAAGCACTGCCCGCCGGAGACCAATTCACGTGTGGACCAGAGGGGCGAGTAGGCACCCCTGGGCTTTTCAAGGCCCACCCCCGACTTCTCAGTTAGCGGCGACAAGCACCAGGGCTGAGTCAACCCCGCCGTGTGTAAGTTAGCTCTATCCAAGATAGAGACACAGAGGTTACCTTAAGAAGGTCTACAGCTCCGACTTGGACAATCTTCCCTTTCAGACATCCATCATCCGAAGACTCAGGTCTGCCCCAGACGCCTCCTGTTAAGGTGCTATGCTGGACCTCCAGCTATGCGTACATTAGGAATAACGGAAAAACTAATCAAATTAACGAAGATGACACTAAAAAGAACGGAAAACGCAGTCACCATACATGGAGCATCATTCGAAACGTTCCAGGTAACGAATGGTCTGAGACAAAGAGATCCGCTATCGACAATTCATTTCAACATCGCACTAGAGAAAGTAATAAGGGAGAGTAGAATAAATCGAAACGACATCATATACGCGAAAAACCATTAAGCTGACGATATAATAATTATGGCAAGGCCAAAGAAAGAACTGAAACGAACAGTAAAACATTTAATAGAGACAGGAGAAATAATGGGTCTAACGGTAAATGAAAAAGAAAACAAAGCATATGGTTATGAAGGCAAAGGAAGTAGACTACCAAATTAACACAAAATTGACAATCAAGACTTGGAAAAACATACAACTTTGAAAAGGTAGAACAATTTATATATCTAGGAGTGGAAATAACGGAAGATGACAATAAAAAAAGTGAAATAGAATACAGAATAACAAAAGCTAACAAAATAGTAGGAATGCTAAGAACCACACTAACGTCAAAAAAAATCTCACGGAGAGCAAAGCTGAGAATTTACAAAACAGTAATCAGATCAACAATAATATACGGATGTGAAACTTGGACTTCAAACAATGCAACAAAAGTTGGAGAGGTGGGAAAGAAAGCAGCTAATAAAAGTATATAGGGAAAGAAAAGTAGGCGAAAAATGGACAAAGATCAAACGAAGAATTGAGGAATATGTATGGAAAGGCCAAAATATTAGGAACCATCAGAAGCCAGAGGATAAGATGGTTTGGCTACGTGCAGAGACTCTCCTATAACCGAACAACAAAGAAGGTCCCGAGGCAGGAACCAATAGGAAGCATAAGACGGGCAGGCTAAGAAGAGGATAGAAAGAAGTAGTTGAAGAAGATTTGAAAAGGCTCAACATCTTAAACTGGACAGAACTAGCACAGGATAGACAAGCATGGAGAGAAGTGGTGAAGAAAGCCCAGGGCCCGCAGCGCTTAAACAGGGCCCGCAGCGCTTAAATATACAGAGAGTTTTATGTAACACCAAACATTTTCATCCAATACAATTAGATACCTCTAATTTTTAAGTTATGTGTAAATTGGATTGCCTATATGACCATTACAAATTGTAGCTAATCAATCGCAATTAATGCCTCAACTTGAACATCTTTGGAGAACTAATTAGTTGTAGATCACGAAAAGGAATTATACATTTTTTTTAATAACATAAAAATGATCATCGCTCTTAACCTTGCAACCTATAGACCAAATCTTTAATTTGGTTGGCGTTCACTTTGTGGTACATCTTAATAACAATTTAATTAAAACACTTAACTTTATTTTGCCACTTTTATTGTGGTAAAACAAAGTTAAGTGTATCAATTAAATTGTTATATAACAAACTATGTTTATTAACTTTTACGCAAAATATTCATGTTATTTTCAATTTAAAAGCACTCGCGTAATTTTCTACAGCATGCATATTTTATAAACAAAATGGGCCCAGATACGTTCCTACATTTCCAGTCGGCTTGTTTGTCTTTCAAAAACTCCATTTCCTGTCGCGATAAAGCTACGCATAAATATTAAATTAATTCATTTCGGAGAGTCGACGCTTTTTTATTTTTGAATAAAAACATGCCCGTGCGTTCGCAAAAACGCATGCACACATGGGACACTCTGATAAATAGAAGGAATAAATGAACGAAATGTACAAAACAAGTAAAATACTGATAAAAAAATATGGTGATATTACGTACAAATATTTATGAAATAAATAAGATAATAAGAGTATTTGAAATAGTTAGGAGAGTTGGTAATTTCATAAGGTAATTTTTTTTATAGAAAGTCATTTTTAAGTTAAAATTTATCGTATGTTCAATAATATAAAACCTATAGAGTGACATGGAAAATATTGTAAGTTGGCAACTCTGAAATTATACATTATAAATATTATGTCTGACGTTTTATATGTCAATTCTTAAGACGTGTTGCCAACTTAAATTTTAAAAAAGATATAACCATGGAAATTTACAGGTTTTTTTTTTTATTGAACATATTATATTTAGATCATAATAAATGTAATAAAGAAGATACTAGATCTGTACTCCGAGAGAGACTTCGTTGATTTTTTATGCTAAATGTTTTTAGATAGATAATTTACATACAAAAATCTAATTAAAAAGATATTCATAGATCTAAAATAATGAAGACATGTAAAGTTACTTAAATTAATAAACACTTAGTACTGTTTCACAAATTAAAACTTTATTCCAGTCGGAATAAAGCTTTAATTTAACAAACCGAAGCTAGTCAGTTTCGGTTTGTTAGACCATTTTTAAAAGAATGTGACACACATTCCTTTGAAAATGGTCTAACAATCCGAAACTAGTCGGAATAAATAACTTTACATATTCTAATATCTTTCACCAAGTTCCAGATGACAAATTAATTTAAGAAATGATAACTAAGACAGTTGATACCATGTTTCTGTCAAATAATGACAAACTGTCGTTTCTTCAAATCAATGTCAAATTTCTATTATGTTAAAATTATAGAAAATGGAGTAAAACTAGAATCTAGGATATCCAAAGTCTACATTTCAGGGCGCCTAGAGTACAGACTGTAGAAATGAAAGTCTATAGACTGAAATAAACACACCAGAGTCTAGGATGGAGATTCTAGTGTGACTCTAGACTCTAATCTCTAAAGTATGTACTCTAGGCGCTATAAACTGCAGACTTTGGATGACCTAGATTCTAGTTTCTGTACCCTACTCAGTCTAGAGTCTAGACTCTAATCTATAAAGTATGTACTCTAGGCGTAATAACTCCAGACTTTGGACGACCTAGATTCTAGTTTATGTACCCTACTCAGTCTAGACTCTACACCAGTTTCTGGATTCAAGATGCTAAAATGAAGATTAGACTAGACTCTAGACCAGTTTGTTGATTCTAGAGGCTAGAATGAAGACTAGACTAGTTTCTGGATTCTAGACGCTGAATTGAAGACTAAACTAATGTAGACTCTAGACCAAATTTTGAATTTGAGACGCTAGAATGAAAACTGCTTATCTGTAACCCAGTTTCTTGATTCTAGACGCTAGAATGAAGACTAGAATCCCTAGATCAGTTTTTTGATTCTGGACGCTAGAATAAAGACTAGACTAATTTCTAAAACAGTTTCTGGGTCCTAGACGCTGAAATAGAAACTAGAACAATCTAGATTCTAGATCAGTTTTTGGATTCAAGACTCTAATACTAAAACTATAGTAATAGTAGAACTATTATTAAAACACTTGGTTTGTTTCACTAATTTATTCTGATTCTATATTCAGATCGCCTAGAGTACAGACTTTAGAGATTAGAGTCTAGAGACTGAAATCAAGACACTAGAGTCTAGGATAGAGATTCTAGTGTGATTCTAGACTCTAATCTCTCAAGTATGTACTCCAGACACCATAAAGTCCGGACTTTGGACGACCTAGATTCTAGTTTCTGTACTCTACTCAGTCTAGACTACACCAGTTTCTGGATTCAAGATGCTAGAATGAAGACTAGACTAGACTCTAGACCAGTTTATTGATTCTAGACGCTAGAATGAAGACTAGACCAGTTTCTGAATTCTAGACGCTGAGATGAAGACTAGACTAATCTAGACTCTAGACCAAATTTTGAATTTTAGACGCTAGAATGTGGACTGCTCTGTCTCTAAGCCAGTTTCTTGATTCTAGACGCTAGATATAAAACTAGACGAATCCCTAGACCAGTTTTTTGATTCTGGACGCTAGAATGAAGACTAGACTAATTTCTAGAACACTTTCTGGGTCCTAGACGCTGAAATAAAAACTAGAAGAGTCTAGATTCTAGATCAGTTTCTGGATTCAAGACTCTAATACTAAGACTAATATATGGTCACCGGTATACAAAACCCATATAGATAGATTAGAATCGGTACAAAACAAATTTACTAAAGTTCTTGCATTTAAACTCAGTACTTCGGGAATATACCTTACACCCCAGCAATCCAGTGCTTCGCTGAATACTCGGAGGAAGAGAATGGACCTTACATTTACATTCAAATTACTGAATGGGCTAATTGACTCGGAACATCTTTTAAATTTAGTCAATATTAATGTACCAAGTCATGAGTTGAGATGCAAGAACTTCTTGTACGTGAATCACCACAGGACTAATTATGGCATGCATGGTTCCATGACGAGGATCGCCAGAAACGTTAACAGCGCGGGTTCGTCACTCGAGGTGGTTGGGATTCCCTTTTCAAAGTTCAAGGCCCAGCTAAGACATATTGAATGACTCTACTTATTATTTATTTATCTATAGTATAGTAATTTGTTTTATATTGTGTAAATATATCTACTTTCTTTCTTGTAAATGCAGTTAGCGTAAATAAAGTATTATTATTATTATTAAACTAACAGTAGAACTATTATTAAAACACTTGGTTTGTTTCACTGATTTATTCTGATTCTATATTCAGATTCTAGATCAGTTTCTGGATTCAAGACGCTAAAACTAAGACTATATTAGTCTAGACTCTAAACTAGTTTCTGGATTCTAGACGCTAGAATAAGGACTAGCCTATTCTAGACTCTAGACCAAATTTTGGATTATAGACTCCAGAAGACTAAACCAGTTTCTGGATGCTAGACACTGAAATGAAGACTAGACTAATCTAGACTCTAGACCAAGTTTTGGATTAGAGACGCTAGAATAAAGACTTCTCTCTCTTGATTCTAGACTCTAGAATGAAGACTTGACGAATCTCTGGACCAGGTTCTTGAATGAAGACTAGACTAATTACTAGAACAGTTTCTGGGTCCAAGACGCAAAAATAAAAACTACACGTCTAGATTCTAGATCAGTTTTTTGATTGAAGACTCTAAAACTAAAACTATACTAATAGTAGAACTAGAATCAAAACACTTGGTTTGTTTCACTGATTTATTTTTATGTTTACTCCAACTAGTTTCGACTTTAAGTCATTATAAAGGAGATATGTACAAAATTTACACACGTATCAATATTTATATACAACAGCAAATTTCAAGTAATAAGGGCCATCGCGATGAGGAATTGCCAATGTTTTAATCAAAGTTTTATTATTAATTAAATATGTTTTACCACGAGTTAAGTGAGAAGTTAATTCAACATAAAACTATACTAGTCTAGACTCTAGACCAGTTTCTGAATTCTATACGCTAGAACAGTGGTGGGGAAACATTTTTTAAGACATGCCATTTATAATAACCAGAGAATCGTAGCGGGCCAAAGAATAATGCTTAATCGTAGGTAGGTAGTTTTTATGCGGGTCGTCACATTACGAAGTAAGAACGCGTTCAATCATTCTCACGACGGCACTCTTAAACGGGCCGGATTAAACCTTTCCGCGGGCCGGACTTGGCCCGCGGGCCGTAGTTTCCCCATCACTGCGTTAGAATAAGGACTAGCCTACTTCTAGACTCTAGACCAAATTTTGGATTATAGACTCTAAAATTAAAACTATTCTCCAGGCCAGTTTCTTGATTCTATATGCTAGGATGAAGACTAGCCTAGTCTAGACTCTAGACCTAATTTTGGATTATAGACTCTAGAATTGAGACTATTCTATTCTTTCCTTGAGTTTCTTGATTCTATATACTAGAATAAACACTAGATTATTCTCTAGACCAGTTTCTGGATTCTATACCTTTTCAAGTTCAAGTTGGCACTAAACAAATTCAAGTTAGTATTAATCAAAATCAAGTTGTCATTAATCACATTCAAGTTGTATTTGATTAGTGACAACTTGATTTTGTCTAATGGTTACTTGAATTTGTTTAGTGACAACTTGAACTTAAAAAGGTATAGACGGTGTAATGAAAACTAGACCAATCTAGACTCTAAACCAGTTTCTGGATTCAACGTGCTAGAACGAAGATTACACTAGTTTAGAGTTTAGACAAGTTTCTGGATTCAAAACGCTAGGAAGACTAGACCCTTCTCTAGACCAGTTTCTGGATTCTAGACTAGTCTACAGACTTCTTTCCAGTTTCTTCGACTTTGAAATCTAGACTTTGCACTCTAGACCTTTAACTTAAGGCCCTACATAGTCTAGATCAGTGTTTCATTACCTTTTCAGAATCACGGAACACTTACAATATCAGTTTCTGGATTCAAGACTAAAACTAAGACTATACTAGTCTAGACTCTAGACTAGTTTTTAGATTCTAGACGCTAGAATAAAGACTAACCTAGTCTAGACTCTAGGCCAAATTTTGGATTATAGACTCTAAAATTAAGACTATTCTATTCTTTTGGCCTGTTTCTTGATTCTAGACTTGTCTCTAGACCAGTTTCTGGATTCTAGACTAGTCTGTAGACTTCTTTTCAGTTTCTTGGACTTTAAAATCTAGACTTTAGACTCCAGACGCTTAACTTAAGGCTCTGCATTGTCTAGATCAGTGTTTCATTACCTTTTCAGAATCACGGAACACTTACAATATCAGTTTCTGGATTCAAGACTAAAACTAACCTAGTCTAGACTCTAGACCAAATTTTGGATTATAGACTCTAAAATTAAGACTATTCTATTCTCTCAGCCAGTTTCTTGATTGTAGACTTGTCTCTAGACCAGTTTCTAGATTCTAGATTAGTCTGTAGACTTCTTTCCAGTTTCTTGGACTTTAAAATCTAGACTTTAGACTCCAGACGCTTAATTTAAGGCCCTACATTGTCTAGGTCAGTGTTTTATTACCTTTTTAGAATAACAGAACACTGACAATTTTATAAGATTTTATTATTAGTAAAATAGAACAGTGACTTGCTTTTTCTTTTTTTTTTTTTCTTTGGTCTTAATCCAGTTATAAATGTTGGAGGGACACTCTTTGTAAGTTTACAAAGAATGATTGCTTTAGAATATGAACTCTAATATCCATGTTCTATAGATAAGCGCTGGATTTAGACTTAGGCCTTTACTTTCTTAACTTTAGAATTTAATATCTCTAAAGTCTGGTCTTTGAGCATGATCTATAGTCTATTGATAAGCGCTGGATTTAGACTTAAGCCTTTACTTTCTTAACTTTAGAATTTAATCTCTAAACTCTGGATTCTCTAGACAGCATAAACTCTAGTCACTAGACTAAAATTTATATTTAATGATAAACTCTAACTTTGGATATCAGCTTGTCAATCTAAATTCTGGACACAGCACAGTTTTAATTTGAGATCAGAATGGAGATAAAATGCTAGAATAATGATTAGTCTCTAGTCTGCTATAGTCTAGAGACTAGTCTTCATTCTAGCATTTTGTCTTTATCTATATAAAAACTTAAACTTTTGTTTCTAGTTCCTTGTACTCCAAAATCTAGTCTTACAATTCTAGACGCTTAACCCAAGATTTTGATCTCTAAAACCAGAACTCTAGACCTAAGAAGGCGACCTAGACTCGGAACTTTAGTCTCTGGACAGCCTAAACTAATATCTATACTTATTCTTTAAGATATCTGTATTTTAGGCACTCTATACTCTAGAGTTTCAACATTGGACAATTGACCCAGATTCTCAATTCTGCATTTTGGACTTAGGCAGTCCACGTATATAGACTTAAACTCTAGTCTCTAGACAGCCTAAACTGTAAATTGTAGACTCTACTAGCCTTTAGTCTCAAGCTATAGTCTAGAGCCTGGGTCTCCAAACTATCTTCTTCGCGGGCCACAAATACAATTCTACATAATATAGTCGGCCAAGATCCGATTAATTTTATAAAATTATGAAAAATTTAAGGAACAATTGTTACAATATTTCAAAATATGACATTTACAAAAATAATTACAAACAATCGCGGGCCGGATTCATGCAAGTCGCGGGCCGTAGTTTGGAGACCACTGGTCTAGAGCATTGGTTATTTACCTTACTTTACCCACTGCCCAGCTTTGAGAACATTTTTTTTTTCTAGAGCCCCCTATTTTTTTTTTTTTACTTACCATCTGTCATGAATTTGAAACAGCTATTGCTACGATTATATTTAGTGTAATATTATACGCCCTCTAATTTTCATTGGGTCTTCTACTGCCCCCTCGGAAAGTCTCAGACGCCTGTTATCGCCCACGTGGAGAATCTATGGTCTAGAGACTAGTTTTCATTGTAGCATTTTGTCTCCATCTCAAACTGTTGTTTCTAGTTTCTTTACTAGAAACTCTAAAATCTATACTTAGATTTTAGACTCTTAACTCAAGACTTTAATCTCTGAAACCTAAACTCTAGACCTATACTCGAAACTGGAGTTTCTAGAAAGCTAAGTTAAATATCTATACCTAATCCTTAAGATCTGTATTTTTGGGACTCTAAACTCTAGACTTTCATTACTCGACATTCGACCTAGACTCTAAACTCTGCATTTTTAACTTTAGGCAGTCGACTTATGTAGATTTAAATTCGATTCTCGAGACGGATTAGACAGTAATTCATAAATGTTATAGGAGCTCTAAACTCTTAATTGGACATTAAGATCCAGAATCTAGAGTCTAGGTCTACCACCCGACTCTAGATTCTAGACCCTACACAACTGAGATTCTACACTTGAATGGGAATGACGCCAGAATAAAAGTCTGTAGATTTAAGTCTCTACACTGGTTTCTAGTTCGTTCGAATCTGACTTTTGATTCTAGACGCTTAACTAAAGACTCTGATTTCTAAAGTCTACGCTCATGATTTCGTGAGTTTGTCTTAAGATTAGTTTATGGTCTCTAAGCTCCAGTGCTTTGAAATCTTAAAGAATCATTATAGACTCCAAACTTTAGATTAGACGCCCGACTTTGTACTCTGACTCTAAACTTTAGTATCTAGAGAGTATATAATCGGTAGATAATCTTTAGACCTAATCTTTAGACTAGTTTCTAGACTTTTATTACTAAACTCTAACGTTTAGGGATCAGAAGTTCAGATCATTGTCAAATTTCTATTGTGCGATCGTTAAAACATAATTTAGAGTAGGCTTTGATTAACATTACGTTGGCATTACTGACTGTTTACTCATAGTTTACCATAACCTCAAAGTTATTCTAGCATTCTGGGCAACTGCACAAAAAGAAGCCCCCTACTCTAAATCATAATTTAAACGATCGCACTGTATTATATATAGGAATAGGTAAAGAAAATACCTATAAACGATGAATAACAGTTGAACATTTGAAATAACTAGAGTCTCTATGTTTAATAGATCAGAAGACGTCGAAATAAAATTTAATAGAAAACCCGAAAAATGAACCCTAACACAGCAAAACTAGCAAACAAGCACGCCATTCAAAATAAAATCTTATTGTCTCATCCACACATCCCCATTACCGTTCACATGCAGCCCTTCATTCTCCCACTCCAAACATTCCGGGAACAGTCTATCCCTTTTTTTATTCCTCTGTTTATTTTCACCGTGGGAATAAAGGAAACCGAGTGTATTCTTTCTGTTTAACAAAGATCTCGATTTAAATCTGCATAGACATCAATGGGACAATGGAATTTACAAAAGACCCGCGAAGGAGGAAAAGAGCGAGAGGGAAAATGGACTGCGGCGGGCGCGTCGCGGTGCCGAACCTGGGGTGGGCGTCAGGGGGTTAGGAAGGGGGTAAGCGGATAGAAGAATTTACAAAAGAGAAAACGGAAGATTAAACAACAGACAAAGGGAACTAACCAACCGGAACGCCGAGTCTAAGTATCGTGTTTGATGCGATTCTTTTCGAACATAATCCGATAAATGATAAAGTGAAGGTTTTTTTTAAGGGTGTAACTTTAAAACGGGATGGTTTTTAGTTGTAATTTTGTATAATACATAGTTTGGTATTTTAAATGTTTTCATCAATCATAAAAAAACGCGTGAGTGTATAACCCGGCGCATCCACCACTATTCACATGTTTTTATGCGCGTATTTAAAGCAAAAATTAGAAAATGTCTCAAACTGATACACAGTGAATAATCATAAAAGTCATTGTAGGTGGACAAAAGTGAAAACTTAATAAATAGAACTAATACCTAAATTTTTAGTGCAACAGTTAGGTCCGGATCCACGGGAAGGTAAACGGAGGAAACTGTTTTACACGCGTGGTGCATAAAGTAAAATTTCTAGTTTAAATAAGCTTGAAATATTACTTCATGCGCCACGCATATAAAACGCTGAAATATTATGAAGTTTTAAATATACTTCTGAGTGTGTATTGTAGAAATGTGTGTATTGTAGAAATGGTGTAAATATTGAGAAATAGCCAGACATCGAATGTTCGTAGTGGAATGCGGTTAAAATAGAACATAACTTGATTATATTTTAGATAAAAAAAACTTGATTTTCACTTAATTTTAACTTACGATATAGTACTAGATTTTGCGTCATGTCAATACTTAATTCTAGCTTAAATATTGAGACATCCGTGTCTGTGCAGGAATACGCGTGTGGGGAGACTAAGGCATAATTTCTCATCGTCTTTGCCATGAAAATACAGTTTTTCTTAACAGTTTACATCTATTTAATCTAGAGATATTTATAATTCACTCGTGTTTATTAAAGTAAATTTATCTCTTCAAATACACGAATGCGTAAACAATGTTACTTCGCGTACTTACACGTACAAATTTTAGTTAATAAGCCCAGTGTGTTGACATCGCCGTGTAAATATTTCGAGACGTAGGCTTATTTATGAAATTAAACAATTTTCATTAAATCCCGAACGGGAAACAGGAGAGAAATCTCACCCAAACGGCTTTTAATTCCTTTTGTGGACTTTCCTTTTAATTTACTTCCCTCCCCTTGTTTCCGGAAACTTTATTTGCCATAGAGATGTACGCCTCGACGGCGGTGTTTTATTATAAACCCAAACGATTGTTTCAATTTGTTTTATTTCAAATAATTACACGGGAACTAGGCTTTTTCAATCCTTCAATTGAATCTTAACTAAAACCTTGCAATCGTTGACTATGATAAAGTCAGATATGTTCAGTAGTCAACAAGTGGTCAGTACTGCAAGTTGGTTACTTTAGTTAGTCAACTAGTGGGACGATACTTCGTTTTACATACTCCTTTTAAGATTAACGAGTGGGACTATCCTTCGCGGTGCTAACTTAGGTCGACCCTGCTCGTTAATCGCTCTCACTTGACTAACTGGTGTTTTATTATACACCCAAACGATTGTTTCAATTTGTTTTATTTCAAAGAATTACACGGGAACTAGGCTTTTTCAATCATTCAATTGAATCTTAACTAAAACCTTGCAATCGTTGACTATGAAAAAGTTAAATATGTTCAGTAGTCGACAAGCGGTCAGCTATTGTTTTTTTTTTTAGTGATGAAGCCTATTTTCATTTGTGTGGATCCGTCAATAACCAAAACATGAGCTTCCGGGCTGACACCAATCCTCGAGAACTGCATCAAAGGCCTGGTTCTGGTTCTGGTTCTTTCGGGAGTGTGGATTTCTGCACTGCACTCTTAGGCCTCATTAGGCCCATTGTGCTTCCTCCCGTCGATTATCCAGCCTCAGTTTAGCCAGCCTACCTGGTTTAGATAGTCTAGCAAAGCCGAGGTGGTAGATCCCTTATGTAGGCCATTGTAGGCCATATTTCACCAAGTAAGGACCCTATAGTTGACAAGAATGCCGGGCAATCGCTGAGAATGCTTACGGCAGTCTCATCTTCCATGTTACACCATCTGCAGGATGGAAAGTCAACTATCTTCATCCTGTATAGGTGTGCGTTTAGCCCACAGTGACCAGTCAGGGCGGCAGTATCAAAGGCCTTTACATCCACCTAAAGCCACAGTGTGGTGTGCAATTTCCTCAGCTGAAATAATTGGTCCCTGGTTCTTTAAGGAAAATGAAGTCACAGTTACAGTGAATTCGGACCGGTATTTAAACATGTTTCAGGATTTTTTCCCCACGGCTAGATGAGTTGGACTTGAGGGACATTTGGTTCCAACAAGACGGTGCAACAGCACATACTTCAAAAACATCGATGGCTGTTTTGAGGGAACACTTCTCAGAGCGCCTCATCTCAATTAGGGTAGATTTAGAGTGGCCGGCCCGCTCTCCCGATTTGACCCCTTGTGAATTTTTTTCTATGGGTTTTTTTTAAATCCCGTGTTTATGTGAACCGTCCAAGGACCCTACAAGATTTGAAAGCCAACATCCAGAAAGAAATTGCCAACATAACGCCTGATATGTTGGCAAGAGTCATGACAAACGCCAGAAATCGGTTTACACAGTGTATGGAGAATGGGGGACGTCACCCAACTGATTTGATCTTCAAAACTATGTAAAAGGTATGCGCCTACCAACAAAAGCTCGCAGCCTAACTTCAGGGTTGGCCACAGCTCCAAGCCGCCAGCGGCAAGGCTCTTGGGGCTCGGGCCTACCCTAAAAGTTAGGCTGTAAGCCGTCGATAGCGCCTACATTATAAAAAAACAAATAAAAATGTTCTGATTCATACAATGGGTTTTATTAAGTTTAAAAAAAAAGGAAGTTATGCTGCCGCACCCTGTACAATGTAAACATATTTTCCCAATATATTTAATTCAGAGTAATCCTAACACTTAAATGCATACGTAACGTATGTCTGTGAGTGCTGTCGGACTGAAATTTCGTAAATCCCGCGCTGCCACTTTGTTGTTTGGCAATTCGGTTATCCGTCTGCATTCCGCTAATTTACATAAACGACATTGCGATGCGTTATTCGGCGGCCATAATGTGTCACGAAACGGGAGATGATTTCGGTGGCCTGTGAAATTGTTAAACGCAATTACGCCTAATTCTAATTGCGAACCGCTGTACCCTCATTTGCAAGTTTGCTCCTCCTCACACCGGAAGAATTTCAATTTATCAACAACAACAACAAAATATCAGCAAACTAATTAATATATTATAATATTAACCAATTATTTAATTTAATACATCAAACAGAGAATACTTAATAAGTGGGTATAAAGCAGCACTTCTTGATATTGTTTAAAATATGCGGCTTTAGCAATCTAATATGTAATTGTGAATAATACGTGAGTCAAATTCTGCGCTGAACCAATTGTTTAAATCACTGATTATAGGCAACCCATTAACTCTAACGTATATTAGGTTGCCTACAATCGTTGTTGTATGTGTGTGTTTTTTTAACTTCACTGTAAATCAGTGTTTTTAAGCGTGGCGCATGAAGTAAAATTTCGAGTTTAGAAAAGCCTAATTTGGATTGGCCGCTCCGCTTCGCTGCGCGGCCAATCCAAATTTTTAGGCTTTTCTAAACTCGAAATTTTACTTCATGCTTAGTCTGGGAGTGGAAAACATTCGTTAAAAGCCTCAAATTAACCGATTTGAAACAACGAATTCCTCCGAATTACTGCTTAATACCCACATACAGGGAAGTTTTCTTTTGCTATACATATGCATGCACTGTTAATTTTACGACATTCGTTGTTTTAGTTTTAATTTGAATTTTTAAACGAGGGTTTTCCACTCCCAGACTAAGCATGAAGTAAAATTTCGAGTTTAGAAAAGCCTGAAAATTTGGATTGGCCGCGTAGCGAAGCGGAGCGGCCAATCCAAATTAGGCTTTTCTAAACTCGAAATTTTACTTCATGCTTAGTCTGGGAGTGGAAAACCCTCGTTTAAAAATTCAAATTAAAAAAAAAACAACGAATGTCGTAAAATTTCGCCTCGCGTATTAAACGCTGAAATATCGTAAAGTTTAAAATACGCGGCTTTAGCAATCTAATATGTAAATGTGAATGAAGCGTGAGTCAAATTCTGCGCTGAACCAATTGTTTAAATCAGCGATTATAGGCAACCTAATAACTCTAACGTATATTGTGTTGCCTATAATCGTTGTTGAATGTGTGTTTTTTTTAATTTCACTGTAAATCAGGGTTTTTACGCCTGGCGCATGAAGTAAAATTTCGAGTTTAGAATCCAAATTTTCAGGCTTTTCTAAACTCGAAATTTTACTTCATGCTAAGTCTGGGAGTGAAAAACCCTCGTTTAAAGATTCAAATTGAAATATTTTTAAAAAGCAACGAATGTCGTAAAATTAACAGTGCATGCATTTGTATACCTAATAAAATCCATAGTAGAGCAGTTGGGATGCATTATTTCTCAATATAAATATATGCTTACACAGCTTCTTTACTAATTTATCGCCATGATGTGACCAATTTAAATTCGTATCCTGATGTACGCCAAGAAATGTTGTGTAGTTGTGATTGTTAGTGTTTAATGTTAATAATAATTCATTAGTTTTTCCTTCATTCGGTTTTAACTTATTACTAGCAAAACATTCGAACGGTGAAATATCTACATGTATTGAATCCAGTGTCGATCGCTTCACATTCGTTATCGTCGTGTCATTCGCGAAGGGAATTACTTCTGATCTAGGAAGGCAAAACGGCAAATCATCAATAAATATCAAGAAGAGTAGTGGTCCAAGGATCGATCCCTGCGGTCCACCTATTTCGATTTTGATAGGTGGTGATATTATGAACTTTTAGATTGTACATTTTGTTATTCTTGTTAAGTAGGATGAGATCAACCTGACGCTATCAGGATGAACATTGTAAAACTACAATTTACGTATTAAGATGGAATGAGAGACGCAGCCAAACGCTTTCGACAAATCAAGGAAAGTTGTCATTGATTCTAACCCCTTTTCAAAACAGCACCTTGGTATTTATTTATTTACAGATTTCTCCTTTTTACAGTATTACAAAAAATAGGTACCTATAAATTGCAATATATAAATATCGAACTCAACACTTAATATAGTAAACTAAACAGAAATGTTAGTAATTTATAATAACATCCAGATCAATAAAAGATAAGCGGCGTTAAAACACATTATATGAGTTTGAAAATGATATATAATTTAAATTTAACATCAGTATGTTGAAATACCGCATTATGCGTGAAACCGGGCTATGACTGCCATAATTTGTGTGGTGGAAGTTTAACGTGAACAATTGCCTGTTACGAACAGTTGTATTTAAAAATAAATTAAAATTCAATAAAGAAATTAAATGACTGGAATTCACAAGTCCATTTATCAGTTTAAATCCATAACACATATCCAGTGTAACCCTTCAGTATTTTGATTAAAAAACAATTAGAACCTTTCTTCAATACTTTATTTTGTAACCAAATGTACATTTCGGACACGAAGTGTCCATTATCAATGGTTTGATACTAATACTTTCAGTATTGTAGGGATTTTAAGTTTATTGTAGTCAGAATATGCGACCGACTGTACTGCACCCGACCAATGCCCATTCTAAAAGAAACCAATAATAGAGATGTATTTTTAACTTTCTCAATTGACTCAATGTGATTTTTGTAATTAGGAGACCAGATAAGCGAGCAGTATTCTAATTGCGGTCTTACCAAACTAACATACAGAGTCCTAAACGTATTTAAAGAGAACTGTTTGGAAAATCTGTTAATAAATCCTAGCGTACAATAAGCTTTACTGGTAACATTTATAAAATGGGGAACAAAGGTCAAGTGACTGTCAAAAACTACACCTAAATCGCGTACCGTGTCAACACCGGGTAATCTACAATGTTTAATTGAATATTCAAATTTCATACATTTACGGCGACTAAACAAAATAGATAAACACTTGTTTAAATTAAGATGAAGATGATTTCTTGAACACCAATTTGATAAATTATTTAAATCTGATTGTAAAATACTGTGATCACTGAATTGTTCGATTTTTCTATATAGTTTTAGATCATCAGCAAACATTAAGAATTTACTTTCTACAATAACACATTGTCGTTAATAAAACGTAAAATAAAGGATAGGGCCACAATGTGACCCCTGTGGTACACCAGAGGTAACACTGATTGCACTGGAAATGAAGTTGTCGATTTTTTGTTTTTTTTTTTGTTTTTTGGCATAGGTTCTAGCCATTCAGCCACTAACGATGATTGTATTAATTAATTTAACATATATTTGGACGTCACAACACATTCACACCACACCCAGGGACACGACGAGAAATTATTTTTAAATAAAGTCTCCCCGTGCACGGGAATCGAACCCGAGTTTGTGGCTCGCCGAGCGATTCAGCCCGACGACGTTACCGCTCGGCCACCACCTGCCCAAGTTGTCGATTTTAATGAACTGTTTAAGCTCACGTAGGTAACTAGCGAGCCACTTTACAATATTATGACTGAAACCAAGGCCCATACGTTTATTTAAGAGAACAGAATAACTAGCACGGTCGAAAGCTTTGGAAAAATCAGTATATACTGAACTAACTTCATGGCCGTTTTCCAAAGTGTTGTCGGTGAATTCTAATTCTAAAATAGCATCTGTGGTACATCTTCCTTTCCTGAATCCGTATCGGTGGTTGCTAAGCATATTGCATGTTTATAGATACTCTGTCAGTTGTTGGTGCAAAAGTTTTTCTAAGATTCTTCTAAGGAAGTTTCTAAGATCTAGAAAATAGTGGTAGCAACGATATCGGACAATAGTTACTGGGATAATTGACATCGCCAGTTTTGTGTATTGGTACCACTGAGGCTACCTTTAACGAGTCAGGAAAGCAATTTGTCTTGATGCATAGATTTAAGAGTGTTGTCAAAGTTGTCATTCATCGCCGATTTGACTACGTCTACTCTTATACCAAATATATCACGACTTTTGGATGATTTTAGTCCCTGAATTACTCTACTGACTGTAGCAGTCCACACCTCACAAAACTTAAAATATTTAAAGCCATATATGGGATCATTACACGTTAGAGCTTCTACTTGATATAACGGACTACGATTTATTTACAATACTTAATAAATGCTTTTTTTGTTGCAGGTTTGTAGAAATACATGAATTAGAAGCTATTACTTCAATTGGCCTCGTGCTGGTATGTATGCCTATATAATTTTCCTAAACATTTAATTATTTAAAGTAACCACTTTTTGTAAGAATACCAATCAAAACCTTTAAATAATGAATGGATTTCCAGAATATACATTCTTCATTAAGTAAAATAGTTGTTGATTAATAAGACACTGGTCTTCTTAATCAACAACTATTTTACTTAATCAAGAATGTATATTCTGAAAACCCATTTATTATTCAAAGTTGTAAAATTAACTATGAAGGTAAAACCACCCCCTCCTTAGCAGTAATTCCAATTTAAAAGAGACAGAACTCGGTAATTGAATAATTCACCTCGACGACAAACGGGCGGCGATAATTTCCCTCATCGCTCAGAGAAAATGAAGTGATGATTTATTTATGTATGCGCGACTCGGGGTAAAAACATGTTTTCGCCGCCCCCGAAAGAATTCGCATTATTAGTTTTCCGTGCGACGCACATCGTTCTATTTTAATAAGAACATTTCCCGATGCAGGAAATTAAACTCATAGTTTTATTGCAAAAACCCTATACACATAAGAAAGAAAAAACACCCTAATGATGCAATAATGGCTGATAAGTCTGTCCAGATTATTATCTGGTATCTGGTATAGCACTCGACACTCTTTATAATTTTTAATTCTCGTTGATTGTTAAGGCACTTATTTTTTTTTAATCCATAATCACTCTAATATAATAACAACAGTAAACTATTTATGATTTTTTAACATTTTATTAAATTTAATAAAAAGTTTAACATAATAATAATAGTAAACTATTTATGATTTTCAACTTTTTCTTAAATTTAATAAAAATATAGGTGTTTAATTGAATTCACTTGTTTTGTTTTACTAAAAATATTTTATTAATTATTTGTTATTTGAAATAAAATATTTTTAGTAAAACAAAGTAAATTCAATTAAACACCTATATTTAGTAGATATGTTTTTCCAAGTGAATAGTGAGAAACAAGTTAATAATTAAATAAATAGTTGAAAATTATAAATAATTTACTATTATTATGCCCGGTATTATAAACGATTAATAAATCATTAGATAACTATTTGTGAAGTAAATTTATTTACCTAGTAAACTAATAGACAAATAAAATTGCGTATTATAAAGCAAACCTACCAAATAAATAGCAATTCTAGAAATAAATAATTTAATTAGTAGATTACAGACCGAAATTATACATTTTCATTGTGGCCATAGCTGAAACCACCAATTTGTAAATTGAATTGTCAATATTTCAAATTAAATTGTCAATAAAATTGGAAATTTAGTATAATTCCTTATAATTATGGAGAATAACCGTGGAATAGGACAGAATTACACAGAACAAGAAAAAGAAAGCATATTAGAAATTATAAAAGACTTAAACGAGTGTTTTCCACTCCCAGGCAAAGCATGAAGTAAAATTTCGAGTTTAGAAAAGCCTGAGAATTTGGTTTGGTCGCGTAGCGCGAAGCGCGGAGCGGCCAAACCAAATTTTCAGGCTTTTCTAAACTCGAAATTTTACTTCATGCGCCACGCGTATAAGACACTGATTTCAAGTGAAGTTCACTTGTTCACAATATTTCAGTGTTTTCAGTGTTAAATACGCGTGGCGCATGAAGTAAAATTTCGAGTTTAGAAAAGCCTGAAAATTTGGTTTGGTCGCTCCGCGCTTCGCGCTACGCGACCAAACCAAATTTTCAGGCTTTTCTAAACTCGAAATTTTACTTCATGCTTAGTCTGGGAGTGGAAAACACTCGTTTGAAACTTGAAATGGAACTAATTTTAAAAAGCGTATGCATAAGTATAAAAATCCCTGGTTATGTCTGATCTCAAAAACTCTAGGTCTTCGACTCCTTAGAATATCTTGTGGTTCGAATTAATCACTGTCAGGGAAGATACTATGAGCGAACTTAAATCTGACACGGATGATATAGTAGACATGATAATCATAAAGGAATTAATAATCACAAGTAGTAGAATCTAAAGTAATTATAATAATATAATACACTTTTGATTTTTATTTGTCAATTATTTAAAGAATAAAATTTACTTGGCAGAAAACAAACAAATAATTTACTGGGGAGATTTATTAGCCAAATAAAGTTATTTTGTGTTTATAATACCGAAATCTTTAGAATAAATTAATTTATTCCTAAAGTAACTTCTATTTAGGGAATGAAATATTTTATAATACCGGGCATTAATATATTAAAGTATTATCAATTCCTTATCTTTATTTCATAATGAATCAAACGTGTGGAAATAAATTAATGTAGTTGTATGAGTTACGTGAAGGTGTTAAGTCACTTAATTAAACACAGCTCTATTCCTTTCTTCACTTTTATTTTTCTTACTAGATGTACATTTCGGGTACTAACTACCCATTATCAATAGCTAACTAGCTATTGATAATGGGTACTTAGTACCCGAAATGTACTACTAGCAAGAAAAATAAAAGTGAAGAAAGGAATATAACTGTGTTTAATTAAGTGTGGAAATAAATTAGATTTGTGGCTGAGCGAATTGTTGGGGGGTGAAAGTAGGGGAAAATGGCGTAATCTTGGGTGGAGATGTATGAATGATGGGTGGATGGAGTGTCCAACCCCGTCGGTTGAACTTTAAACCGAGGGCAGTTTGTCCGAAATCCTTTGGGGACGTAAAAAATAGTCGCGATTATTCTCCACCGGCGTCCCTAACATTTATCAAAAACTACACGGGATTCCTTTCTCCTCCTCATCCTCCTCCTCCTTTGCCCTTATATAAAAGATAAGTGCGACTTCCCAACGATCGAACACACTTTTATAACTTTGGAAAATGTCGATAGATTTTGGTACAAAAATAGATAAGAATAATTCACGAATTTCTTAATCAAATAAGATTTTAAATATTTCATTAAATAATTTAATATCCGGCGGTGTATTTGCATTGAAAGTACTTTTTTTAATGAATATTTATTCTCTTAGTAGTTTTAACTAGACTCTACCTTAAAAATACCACCCCTCCGCTACAAAGCTGAAGCCGAAGGTGAAGCTGAAGCGGGAAAAACTAAAGCCCGCAGTAAGCGTGAGGGATTGCCGAAATTAAAACTAAATTTTTTTTACCGAATTGAAAATACAATAATAGCAAGAGTGGAGGGTTGAGGGTGGAAGGGAGGGTGCGTAAGCCGAATGGTTGTGGTTGGAGATCGATATGTTGTTGAGGTAGTGGGGATGCGGGGGACGGAGAAAGCAGTTTGTATAATAAATGGACTCTGTAGCTCGCTAACGCTCACCCCAGCTCGCTTCGCTCGCTTGCCTGCTCGCTGCGCTCGCAAAAGGCTCGCTTCGTTTGCAAGTTGAACCGCGCTTAGCTTCGATTAGCTTCTGTAGCTCGCTAACGCTCACCCCAGCTCGCTTCGCTCGCTTGCCTGCTCGCTGCGCTCGCAAAAGGCTCGCTTCGTTTGCAAGTTGAACCGCGCTTAGCTTCGATTAGCTTCTGTAGCTCGCTAACGCTCGCTTCGCTCGCTTGCCTGATGGATGTATTCAATTTCAAGAGAATTCTTTTAAACATACTTGCGAAGGTAAGCTTTCAGTAAATTTTGAAGCAGCGTTGGATATTGTTTCGCAAGAAACTCGGCAGAGTTTAAAGTTAGGGGAAATTTTGGATGAAACACAGTCAAGTTTGAAGCTCGGCTCGGTAAAATCACTTTATGAAATCGATAACGTGTCTTCACAAGATGTCGAGGAAATTACGATTTTCGATGATCCGCTCGCCAATGATTTTAGCGAAACTGAGAAATCAATGAGAAAACGGAGGCGATATAAAAAGGGTGGTTTCGCCAGTCAAACCCTGGCGGCGATCAAGCACCAAGAAGCTGACGTTCACATTTGGAGGCACGAGATGTATTTACAAAGCGTGTCAGGTGAAGAAGTGCTCTGCGTCAAACCTGAGCTCGTGAGGAAGTTTCGTATAATCAGGATTGTGGAGGAGTATGGTTGTAGGATCGCCCTGTGTGAGAATGAGCGGCTCAGGTGTTTCGTCATGATGGAGAATTGCGACAGTGGTGATGTTAAGATCGGACGCGAGTTTCGGTTGTTCCCGCCCTACGCTGTTAAACAGATTTTAGAGAGAAATGTTTGTTACGACGTTTATTTAAGTGTTACTAAAATTATGTTTAATGATTAGAAAATATTATAATTATTTGAAACTTATTGTTGTAGGAAAAATCATGCTATATCAAAAATACTATCATTTAGATAAGAACATTTTGACATCAATATCTTTTGTTTAAATTTATGTAATTAAATAAAATTCCAAACAAACCTTTTATAAATAAATATTTTTATTTTTGATTTAAAAGGCTCGCTTCGCTTGCAAGTTAATTCGCACTTAGCTTCAGTTTTTACATTTTTAAAATCTATAAAATATCGTTAAATGTGTTATTCGTATTTATTTCGTTTAAAATATAGTTATTTTTAAATTTAATTTATTTAAAAAAAATACTTCCGGTTGAGCAGGAAAAAAACACTTCCTACGAAAACGTCATAGAAAAAAATAAGGAATTGTTTGGTATAATTACCAACAATTTTTTTTTTTTCAAAAAATCCAAAGGGTAGGGTACCCTTGATTCGAAATTTAACATTGAAACCCGCATAAGTCTGTCCTTTTCCCACTCATGGCTTTTGATAGCCAGCGCATCAAAATATTCCTAAATTGCTAAAAACTAAAAAGTATTCATTGCTCCGGTCCTACTTGAGCTAGATGAATGAAATTTTCAGCATTAATGATAAAATACTGCCATAATAGTGAAATTACTGTCAAAATGTTAACAATAGTCATTTAATAATGCAATACAATCACAGTCAAAAGGCTAAGTGATTTTAAGACAACATTTCATAATGGTCAATAAACAGTTGGCCTACATTGTCATTTCGTGTTGACAATTTTAAAACTTAAAATTAAAAATTAATAACTACACTTTCACAAATGTTTACCCTTTGATAAAAAAAAACACTAGAAATTCTTTAATTTGACTGTATTGACTATAATGACGATACTAACTACAACAGACTTCCATTGAATTGTATAATATAAATCGTTATAATTATTACAATATATGGGAAAATTACCTTTCTTTCTGTCAAAAATAAAGAATTATTAACATTGTCAGTAATAAAAATATGTATATTGATTAATAATTGACACACTAAACTTATTTTACTTATTAATTGGTCAAATTTTAGACAATTTCATATTAAATCAGTGTTTTATACGCGCGGCGCATGAAGTAAAATTTCGAGTTTAGAAAAGCCTAATTTGGCTCGGTCGCTTCGCTTCGCTACGCGCCCGAGCCAAATTTTCAGGCTTTTCTAAACTCGAAATTTTACTTCATGCTTAGCCTGGAAGTGGAAGACATTTGTTTTATCATTAAAACATTTGAAAATTAACATAATACGTTTATTGTCGTTTTATCGACAAGTAGCGTTCTGTATAATGGTCAATAAACAGTTGGCCTACATTGTCATTTCTTGTTGACAACACTTAAAATTAAAAATCAATAATGACACTTTGACAAATGTTTACACTTTGATAACAAAAATCACTAGAAATACTTTAATTTTACTAGTCAATATAATCAAATTAAAGTATTTCTAGTGTTTTTTTGTATATCACAAATGTTTACAGTCAAAGTGTCATTATTAATTTTTAATTTTTAGTGTTTTCAACAAGAAATGACAATCTAGGCCAACTGTTTATTGACCATTAATGATAGTACTAACTAAAAATAGATTCCATTGAATTGTATCGATTATATTAACTATTTTGACAGTATTAAATATACAGGGTGTCCCATTAGTGCATCCTCAGAAGATAACTCGGCTCAAGTTAAAGATAGAAAAAGAGTTTCTTTAACAAAGTTGCTTGGTTTTAAAAGCTGTATAACCTACAAATATTTTCATGTATGCAGGGTGGGCCATAAAGACAGTAGCGGATCTAATTTGCTTATTTTAAAATAATCACCCTGTATATATACAAATTTATCTTTCCTATCTATTGGTACAACTCCCGTTGTTGTACTGTATTAAATACTGAAGCAAAAAAATAAAAAATATGCAACCAAGAATTGGCAATTTCATTTATACTTATGTTTGAACGGTAACGTGACCGCCAGTCTAAGGTGTCAAATTGTTTAGAGGGAATGGCAAAGCTATACTGATGAGAGATAAATCTCGAAACGCGTCTATAGATGGCCTGAATAATTTGACCCAAATTGTTACATTTGCAGTAGGTTACTGTATGTAACAGCAAACACTTGTTGTATAATTCAATGTCCGTCGGGGTATTAGCCCGGGAAGTAGTTGTTCCAATGAGTGTTTGATATAGTCATTGTAAGACTAACTTGTTGTAGATTGCGAAAAGAATCGCACTTTTAATGTTTAAAAAATATTTATTTAATTAATTCAAAAAATTTAAAAAAATCCATTTCCTATCCAAATTGTGCTTGATGAATGAAATGTTCAGCATTTATACATATTTTTTGTATTTCCTATTTATTGGCACAACTCCTGTTGTTTCACTGTATTGAATACTATAGCAAAAAAAATTGTTTATTTAAATATTTTAAAAGGTCAAAAAAAAATCTATTTCCGATCTAAACTGAGCTAGATCAATGAAATATTTAGCATTTATAGAGATTTGTATTACCTATTTATTGATCGATTTCCATTGTTGTACTTTAAATATAACCGGAGCTAAAAAATAAAAATTGTATTTTTAATTTGCCGTTTAGCCTGAAAAGGGGGTTTTGAAGCGCAGAAAAAAATACCAATTTCCGTCCTAATAGAGCTGGGTCAATGAACTTTTCAGCATTTATGCAGATTTGTATTGCCCATTTATGGTTAAACTTCCATTGCTCTACTATAGTTATGACCGAAGTAAAAAAAATAAAATTGTTCGTTTTTCGTGATTTCGACGACTCCGCCAACATGAACTGAAATATTTCAGCAAATATCCAAAAGATAAGAAGCGATCCGTGGCAAATAAAAGGTACTACCCTAAAGTATATACGATCAAAATTTAAACCCTCTACAATAAACTCACAGAGAATGGTGAATTTTTTTCTTCGATTTTTCGTTAAAAAGCCATTTTAAAAATTTCAAAAATTATTGAACTTTGTGAATTTTTGACGGCTTCCTTGGGCCCTTCAGTAAGAGCGCATGAGGCACACCTTAATAAGTGACCTTTTGGCTACTTGTGAGTATTTTTTGCAGTCGGATAATTCATCGCGTAAACGAGAAAAATTGCGGAGGACCGGACCAGATATTTTCTCGATTGTGGGCCCCATAATGGGGCTCCGGTAAAAAAGTTCTTACATCATTACGAAAGCCATTTTAATGGGCTACAAGACCCTTAAATCGAATATATTTTTGAAGCATCCGTTCGGTCGATATAGCACTTCAAACTTAAGGGACATTTTAGTTTAGAAAAAACCGTTGCCACCCTCGAGGTGGAGATCAGAGGCGGCGCGGCTGATATAATTCTTGCAGAGCACGTCAAGAACTACATTTTGCCGTAAAAAAGGTCGCGATACTCATCAAGTCAATGATGAGTATGTTGAAGATATACTACAGAAAGGTCGAGGTAGCTCATCGCATAAGGGAGTTATTAGGGTTCCAAATTTAAAATTGTTTTATTCAATTGCTGGCTCCCTGGGGGCGGTAGAAGTCCGAATCCACCATTTGAAAGCAAATTGCAAGCCGCATCCGATGTTGTTGACCGCGATTCAATCGGACGTCGCAGCTAGAAGCTACGGCGAAAAATGTGAATACTCGGAAAACCGCTCCAAAATTGTATTTTTTTTTTGGATTTGGATTTTTTTTTCTCGGCCCCCCGCTGGCCGATTTCAACGCGCTTAGGCCTAGGCACTACAAAAAACTTGCCTCTATGGCCTGATTTTTGTTGGTCAACGTAAGTTCAATAATGCAGATTTCTATTAGGTCGTTAGTTTTGGTTTTTTCGAAAAATTCGGTGTTTTTTTTTTCCAAAATTCGCTCCGCCCCAGGGGGTTATGATTTTTCTTGAAAATAATCCTTGTCTATAGAGTTTTTTGCGCTCTTTCCGAATCTGAAAACCCTGATTTTTTATCTTTTCTACTTTTAGCAAAAAAAAATTAGCAAAGTCGGGATTTTAAGGGGCGAGGTGCGTAGAGGGATGGGGATGGCCTTCAGCCACCCCCGTTTGATAGTTTTGGCCTGGGGGGGTCTAGGGCCTTTCCTTACCAAAGAAGAATACTGAAACAACTCGGAAAGTACGTTTTTGCACGACCCCCTTACCTGTTTAGTATATTTATAGTGTGGTGCACCGCTGGATAAATCGGACAGGCGGTGGCCCGCCAAGCGTAACCAACCAACCAAAATAATAAAAAATTATTATAAATCAGAAAACCAAATAAAAAAGTCGTTTTCGTGCAACCTTTATTCAGACTAATTCCTGTTTTTACTTTTATTGAACGGCGACTCCACTACCACTACAACTGGTAGTTGTGTGGTGCACCGCTGGATAAATCGGATAGGCGGTGGCCCGCCAGGCGTAACCATGTAACCAGAATAATAAAAATTATAAATTACGAAAAATCAGTTTCGACACGACGTTCCGCCTATTTCAAGAAATTCTAGTCCTAAAACAGTAACCTGCGTATAAGTAACCCGCATATGGGCGGGGCCCTTGTTAATTATAAATCTGGAGGAAATAAAAACTATTTTTTGTACCTTACAACTAATTCCTGTTTTTGCCTTTATTGAACGGCGACTACCTAACTCTACAATAGTCTTAACTATAGTCTTAATAATTAAAAAGTATTCTTTGCAGTTTATAAAAACATTATTTTAATTGTATATATTATTTCTTATCTTTTTCAATTATTTAAATACATTAAAGTACATTTTATGTAAAAATAATTATGATTTTAAAAAGAAATCGCTTGCTTAAATTTCACTAATATTAGTGAAATTTAATCAAGTGGTTTCTTATTAAAATCATAGTTATTGGTGTTTTAACGCGGTAAAGATGAGAAACTTATTTAAGAAAATAGTTATTTAGTGTGCTTGTGTACGATTTGCGAGTTTAGGGCAACTAAAACTACACGAGTTTTTTGTGTCCTATTTTTCTAACGATATCTATTTACGCTGACCAATCCATAAATGTAAAGATTTTTCTTCCTGGAAATAAATAAATTAAATTGAATTGAACGTTAACAGAGACACATTTCCATTAATCATTTCAGCATTCAAATTAAGGACTGAGTTAGCTTTAATCTAAGTGCTCCTGTTTTTCTCCTTCGAACTGTAAAGTTATCTATGTTAAAACTGTGACATTTAGATAATAGTAAATATGAAAAGAGAGCTATAACTCTATAAAGAGAATATTTTATACAATGAGGGCGTCGGTGTCGGAGTAACAGTGGCAGCAGCAGCCAACAGCCCTTACATATTTTATAACATTACTCTTCTTAAAAGCATAACGCTGTTAAATATTAATGCCACGTAACTGGCAGGAATTAATTTCCAAACGATTCCACTACCTCCAACTCTGGCTCCATTACTTTCATTCCTTTTCCAAAATAAGAATTAAAAAGGAAATGGAAGCTTTTACTCAGTTGTTAGACTTTCAACTATATACAATTATAGAAACAATAAAATCTTTAAGAATTATTTGAGATAGGGTGGTTTATATGGAGTATTTAGATCCGTATCTAATTCATGGCGAGTAGTACTATTAACAGAACTGAAATGGGTGGCAAATCCAACCATTTTAATTTTTTTATATCAGCAGTGCGGTGCCTTAAGAAGCGCGGGGTCGAGTGCAGTCGCACCGTTCGCACCACCCTTAAGCCGGCCCTGCATAGGACACCTCTCGTGAATTCTACTATACATGACTTTTTAAAAGTGCCGAGATTCTTTTCACAATCTACAACAAGTTAGTCTTACAAAGACTATATCAAACACTCATTGAAACAACTACTTCCCGAGCTAATACTCCGACGTACATTGAATTATATATATATATATATATATATATATATATATATATATATATATATATATATTATCATTTGCCTTTTACTTTTCGATGTAGGCTTACATTGAATTATACAACAAGTATTTGCTGTTACATACAGTAACCTACTGCAAATGTAACAATTTGGGTCAAATTATCCAGGCCAATATGTAACAGCAAACACTTGTTGTATAATTCAATATCCGCGTTTCTGTAATTCTAGCTTTGGCCAGTGGTATTACAAAAAGAGGGAAGAATATTGAATAAGTGACGAGATTCTTTTTGCAATCTACAACAAGTCAGTCTTACAAAGACTATATTAAACACTCATTGAAACAACTACTCCCCGAGCTAATACTCCGACGTACATTGAATTATATATATATATATATATATATATATATATATATATACATATATATATATATATATATATACATATATATATATATATATATATATATATATATATACATATATATATATATATATATATATACATATATATATATATATATATATTATCATTTGCCTTTTACTGTTCGATGTAGGCTTACATTGAATTATACAACAAGTATTTGCTGTTACATACAGTAACCTACTGCACATGTAACAATTTGGGTCAAATTATCCAGGCCAATATGTAACAGCAAACACTTGTTGTATAATTCAATGTCCGTCGGAGTATTAGTTCGGGAAGTAGTTGTTTCAATGAGTGTTTAATATAGTCTTTGTAAGACTGACTTGTTGTAGATTGCAAAAAGAATCTCGTCACTTTTAATATTTGAAGTATTCTGCAACCAAGAATTGGCAATTTCATTTATACACATGACTTTTTCTTTAATTAATAAAAAAATCGAATGTTTTTGGCTGATATTTTAAAAATAGCATGAATCCCCTTAACATTGCTCTACTATATATTTATCCCTTTAGATACTTTTTGTGTAGCAAGCGATTGTTTTCCTGGGATTAGTACGTCGATGGTCATGAAGGGGCGTCGTTCCGGAGGATCGCAATTTTCTCCCCCCCATGTCTCTCCCCGCCCCCCCTCCCGATGCACCCCACGCTGGGCTCATATTCTCCGAGTCTGCTGAGTGCAGAAGGGGGCGTTCTCAATACATATATACCCTCCCGCCAGTAATCTATATAAAGTCTTAATTCAAGTCCTAAAGGACAATCAGACGATTTATCCTGATTTGTTCGGCGCCCCGATGACTAAAACGCGTCTCACTTCCATAATCTGTGATCCTCTCTCTGGATTCGGAACACGCCCATTCTGCAACTCCGGCTTAATCCGGGTGCTGATTCACCGCCGTGCGCGCTTTATGAACACTCTTTTCAGCGAAAAACAAACGGATTATCTTGTAATTTTATCCGTGTTAAATAATCATTTCGTTTTGAGATGAATGTGCTCGAAATACTGCAAGGGAGGAATTACGGAAAATTCATACGGATTAACAGACATTTTGGTTCAGTGAAGAACTCGGCGAATAACGCGGAAACTCAATTAATCAATTAAATTATTAATTAATGGAGAATGCAATAACGTGGAATGAACACACTAAAACTTTCCTAACAATATTTTGAATTTTTGCTAGTTGTACAGTCGACACAACCCAAATGTGAGCGCTCTTTGGTTGTCATGGCATTTGTTACTGAAATTCATTCCTGTAATTCTCGTTTTGGCCAGTGGTATTACAAATAGAGGAGAGAATTACGGAGGAATTACAGACAATTCTTACGGATTAACAGACATTTTGGTTCAGTGAAGAACTCGGTGTATAACGCGGAAACTCAATTAATCAATTAAATTATTATTAAATGGAGAATGCAATAACTTGGAATGAAAACACTAACATTTTGTTCACAATATTTTTTAATTTTGCTAGATGTACAGTCGACGCAACCCAAATGTGAGCGCTCTTTAGTTGTCATGGTATTTGTTACTGAAATTAATTTCTGTAATTCTAGCTTTGGCCAGTGGTATTACAAAAAGAGGGAAGAATATTGAATATTGACAATAATTTTTGAGAGCTGTCAAATTTAATTGCGACAAACGACTATGATGCAAAGTTTAAATGAAATGTGAATTCAATGTAGAATCTACCGATTAATGGCGAAAACTAAATGAGATTTCATTGCGAACATGAGTGGTATAAAAGAAAACGCAATTATAGCTCGACGTGTATTCATTGGGAAACTCAATACATCAATGAAACTTAAGTTCAGTGAAAAACTCGGTAATTAATGCGGAAACGTAATAGATCAATGAAATGTCAGTTCAGTGAATAATTCGGCATTAATTGCAAACAAGCAGTACATCAATGAAATGGAATTCAATGTAGAATTTAACGATTAATGGGGAAACTCAATACATCAATGAAATATCAGTTGAGTAAAGAACTCGGAAATTGATGCTAAATACTCAATTTATCAATGCAATTCAAGTTTAGTGGATTCAAATTACAGAAAGCACGAAAACACGAATGAGATTTAGGCGCAAAAATAAGTCGCATAGGAGAAAACTCAGTTATAGGTCGACATGTATTAACACAAATATTGAACTATACTATACGCCAAGGGTTCTCAACCTTTTTCAGGTCGCCTCCCCCTCTCATAATTCCAGCCCCCCCCCATTATAACTTCACGCCCCCCTCCTTGATTTAATTTCGTTTTTTAGTTGGATTGAAACACCATTATAGCGTTATTTCACTTCACCTACTCTTGAGTGAACCTATTGCTCCCCCCTCCCTGACAGCTTGACTCGCCCCCCTAATGGGGCATGCCCCCCGGCTGAGAACCCCTGCTATACGCTATTCCGAGCCTGTCAAGCGAACTAACTAAAAAACTCGGTATGATAATGCAGAAACACAAAGATCAATGAGATATGAGTTGACTCGGCATGACATTTAATGCAAAAAATTAATACATCAATGACGTTGACATGATTTAGACGCTTTGCGCTCAAATCCAATTTTCAGGTTTTTCTTAACTCAAAATTTTACATTATGCTTATTCAAGAGTGGAAACACGTAAAAAGCTTCAAATTGAATTCTTCTATAAAAGCAACCAAGCCTAGACCTCCTAGCGGAGGAAGTGCAGGCAAAGATTCTTAGGGCATATAAACTGTCCTGCCCACTTAAGGGCAGGCCTGAGACAGGGACGGCCACCCCATGATGGTGCCCAGATCTCGACTCCTTAAAAGATGAGGCCAGGAAAGCATTCAATAAAGCACAACGCTCCAAAGAGTACAAAAAGCTCATAAGGCAATGTCAAAGAGCGTCATAGCGTGCCTTCTGCGAAGGAATTGAAAGCACTCAAGAAGTTAGCAGACTTAAGAAGACTCTATCACAGGACCACCATCAATCTGTGGAAGTCCTGAAGAAGGAGGACGGCACCATGACTGACGACCTCCATGAAAGTCTGCAACTATTGCTCAAGACTCACTTCCCTGGATGCACTTTACTATCTACGCAATCTAGGGATGTGGTTGAAATCAATTCGGCAATACCAGAAGACTGGGAACTGGCTCATGAAGTGATAAATGAAGAAAACACCCATAGAGCAATTGCAAGCTTTTCCGCCTTTAAAGCACCCGGACCCGACGGCATCTTTCCCGCCCTGCTACAGTGGGGACGGGATGAACTAGCTGAGTTTGTAGTGATGCTGTTTCGGTCCAGTTTGGCGCTAGTATATGTCCCTAAGGTCTGGAAACGAGACAGGGTTGTTTTCATACCGAAGCCCGGTAGAGCAGACTATACTACTCCCAAGGCATACAGACCAATTACACTTTCCTCGTTTCTCCTTAAAACACAGGAAAAGATTTGTGAATGGCACATAAGAACATCAGCTCTAGTCAGACAGCCGCTGATGGCGACACAACATGCATACACACGGGGGAGGTCCACTGATTCAGCCCTGCATAGTGTAGTGAGCAGAATCGAGAGAACATTGGATGTTAAAGAATCCACCCTAGGTGTTTTTGTTGACATAGAAGGTGCGTTTGATAAAACGACCATACCGAAGATAGGAAACGCGCTAAGCAAGCGCGGAGTACCATCTAAAATGTGTGAATGGATTGGCAATGCACTGGCCAATCGTATAGTCATAGTGGAACAGGGAAGGGAACGTATAACCTGTAAAATTGACAGAGGCTGTCCTCAGGGAGGTGTTTTATCACCACTATTATGGAACATGGTTCTGGACAGCCTACTAGACGAATTTCAGCAACTAGGCTTGTTTCTGACAGCCTATGCTGATGATCTAGCCATATTAGTATGTGGTAAGTTTGAAGACGCCCTATGCGACCAGATGCAAGGAGCTCTAAACATAGTTTCTAGGTGGTGCAATGATCACTCCCTATCGGTAAACCCTGCCAAAACGGAGATGGTCCTGTTCACCAAGAAAAGGAAGGTGTCGAAAAAAGCACCAAAATTATTGAATACGATGTTGCAGTACAGCGACGAGGTGAAATACCTGGGCATCGCTCTCGACAGGAAACTGAGCTGGAAAGCGCACATCGACATCAAAACAGACAAAGCTATAAGGGCCTTCTGGCAATGTCGTCGAGCAGTGGGGAAAACCTGGGGTTTGAAACCACGCACGACTCTGTGGTTGTACACAGTTGTCATAAGGCCCATGCTGACTTACGGAGCTTCAGTTTGGTGGCCCAGAACCAAACAGAGGACCACGAGGAAGCAAATCTCGCAAGTGCAGCGGACAGTCTGTCTTAGTGTAACAGGCGCCATGCTCACGATGGCGATGGAAGTCATGCTATGCTTTGATATCCACGTGGAGAAGGAGGCCATGGCGACTATACTTCGCCTTCAGTGCAGTGGGATTTGGAACAGTAACAGCTGTGGGGAAGTTAGAGGACACCTCTGGAGGAATGTCTGTAGAGATATACCTCTTTTAGAGGCTGTTAATGACTGCTGTGTACCAACACTAATACGGAACACACCCTACAACGTTACTATTCAACCCACTAAGCGGATGAGAGAGTCTGCTATAAGAATCTACACAGATGGATCTAAAAGGAGAGAAGGATCGGGCCTTAGAGTTTTCTCTAAAACCCTAAAAATCCAAGCAAAGGTTCCGATGGGAATTCATGGAACCATCACGCAACTGGAGCTGATGGAAATAACACTTGCGGCTGAGTACATCATAAACCGCAAGGTGACAAATGTAGCCATACTAATATTAACGGATAGCAGGCAAGTGATTCTGTCTCTGCAGAAAGCCTATGCTTCATCAGAGACCGAAATAGAGTGCCACGGGAAACTCAGACAGGCAGCAATGCACAACAACATTGAAGTCTGCTGGGTGAAAGGGCATGATACAGACACAGGTAACGGGAGAGCTGAAGCGCTGGCAAGAGCTGCGGCTGGGATGAATCTACTCTCACCGGAGCCGCTAGTGCGGTTAGCTTCTCTCTCCCTGTGTAATATATTACAAACCAATGCCCTGGAGAAATTCAGGATGCGTTGGGATGATATCGAGGCTCTCTAAGGAAACACTTGTGTATCCCAATGAGAGATCAGCGAAACGGTACCTGCAGCTGGCTAGAGGGAATCTCAGGCGCTTAACTGCCATCCTTACTGGTCACTGTGGACTAAACGGGCACCTCTATAGGATGGGGATAGTTGACTCCCCATCTTGTAGAGGTTGCAGCATGGAAGACGAGACTGCATGGCATTTTCTTTGTGAATGCCCGGCACTATCGTCAATCAGGGAGTCCATATTGGGTGATAGATGACCTACAATGGCCTACATAAGAGATCTACCCACCTCAGCTATGCTAGAATACCTAAACAAGGTGGGCTGGCTAAACTGAGGATGGGTGATCTACGGGAGGTGGCACAATGGGCCTAGTGACGCCTAAGAGCAGTGCAGAATTGCACACTCCCCTTTGCACCAGAACCAGAACCAGAACCAGCAACCAATACCTGAAAAATATGTCATTATTTTGTATTGTGGAGGCTTCTACTTCGTTATACATGCTAATTTAAAAATAAAACACTTTAAACTTTGTTTGTATATCACTTATTTTTTGTGACTGCAGTTTCGGCAACTTTAGTTTGTCATTATCAAACTACACGTTTGATAATGGGAAGCTAAAGTTGCCGAAACTGCAGCCACGAAAAATAAATAAGTGTTGTACACACACAGTTTAAAGTGTTTTATTGTTATGTCATTATTTATTTATTTGGTAAGATAACTTAACTATCCCCTTTACTCGTGTGAGGTTGGAATTGATGTTGAGTGCAGTATGAGTGTCGCTAAAGGCTTTTGACTTTGATTTGGAGTAATGTTAAGTGCGTCAACGTTTCGATTGGCTTTGTAAACCGAAACACGGATTTGATAACACAATCTCCAATTTCAGGATTAACCGGTGGAGAACATATCGTGTATATAGTCATGTATCAAGAATTTAATCAACATTGCATTACAATTGGTGTATTTGTACACATTATTGTCGTGATTGTTACTTAGTATTATTATTCATGTAACTTAAACCCAGGGATATAGTAAGGAGGGGGCGCATCTAGGACCGACTTATTACTATTATTCATGTAACTCAAATCCAGGGCCATAGTAAGGAGGGAGCCAAAGGGGCGCATCTAGGGCCAACTTATTACTATTATTCATGTAACTCAAATCCAGGGCCGTAGTAAGAGGGGAGCCAAGGGGGCGCATCAAGGAGCGAGGCGCCATTAAAGCCAGACATCATAAATTTTATACATTTAAATTATAAATTTATATTTATATAAGTAATCGATATTTTGAGCTTCACTGTAAATCAGTGTTTTATACGCGTGGCGCATGAAGTAAAATTTCGAGTTTAGAAAAGCCTGAAAATTTGAATTTGCAGGGGCGCGACTCGCTTCGCTCGCGCGCCCCTGCAAAACCAAATTTTCAGGCTTTTCTAAACTCGAAATTTTACTTTATGCTTAGTCTGGGAGTGGAAATCTATGTAAAAAAATAAAATATATCACTAATATTTGACATTTGTTAAGATTTTATAAGGATAATTAAGTTATTCACGCGGGCAAAATTACTAAATTTAAGCCACTTTTTTTAATTATTTGACACTTTTTTTCTTATAGTTCCTACTAATGTTAATAATAATAATAATAAAAGAACTTTATTTCAAGAAATGTTCATAAAATAATAATTCTAAGAATCATAAGTAAAATTTTATCGCAATTACAAACAATTACAATATACTAATATATTTTATTTATGTATTTATTAATGGGATCCATACACAATAAAAGACTACAATTTAAAGTAACCAAAACTAACAAAATTATGTAGATACGATTTTTTATAAGCGTATCTTCAAAATCTATATTTGTTAATTAGTTAATGTTTATGTATACTTGTAGAATTAATTACTTTATCTTTATGTTATTTACTTTACTTTCTTTGTTTTGACTTTTGTAAAAAAAGGCATTGCCTAAATAAATAATAAAAGTCTAAGCCTAAAAACATTTTACAAGTTACAAATTAACATATACACAATCATTTTTACTATTCTTTAAGTAAAAACAAGCGTAGATTTTCCAAGTTTCCACTAAAATGTTAAAATTAATTGGTTTTGTATATTTGTTCATGAAAAACATTTGTTCATAACATAGACATTAACTTAGAGCCTCTGGACAGATTATCACAACTGATATTAAGTTGTAATAAATATTGAAATTGTCAAAACTCGACATTTTTTATTTATTTAACGGATTTACCTTTTCACAAATATTTTACAATCGTTAATTAAATAATTTGTCCAAATCTTCTAATTTGAACAGATTATCACAACTGATATTAAATTGTTATAAATAATAAAATTGTCAAAACTCGACATTTTTTATTCACCTTACCGGATTTACCTTTTTACAAATATTTTACAATACATTTTTATTTAAATAGTCAAAATCATTGTTCCACTATAGATAATTTACTGGTTAGATTTAATAATGAAAAGGTTTTAATTTGCGGTGACTATAATTTGCCAAGCGCCAGTTGGTCTGAGTCCCGAATAATACCTGTGCATTAGCTGATATAATTAGCGAATGTTTCATTTTTCATGACATATTTCAAAGAAATAACACACCAAACCCTCGCGGAGTTTTACTGGACCTGTTTTTCTCCAATATAAATAGTTTAAAGTCGAGTTCCAGCAGTTATCCCATATGCCACACCTCTATTCATCACACTGTCTATGATATTGAAATTAGTTTTACAGAAATGGAACATTTAAGTTACGATTATTTTACCTATAACTTCAAATGTGCGGATTACATTTCAATAAATAACTTTTTTGCGAGTACCGATTGGTCGAGCTTATTAAATCTTAGCGACATTAATGAGGCAACTCTGCTATTCTTCAACATTGTATATAATGTGATTGACATGTATGTTCCTAAAATGATTATTAAGAATAGTCAATATCCTCCATGGTTTAATTCTGAACTAAAATCTTTAATCCGTGAGAAGAAACAAGCTAATGCTCAATATAAGCGAACTTCACTGATTAATGATTACAATATGTTTTCTTGTATAAGATCACAATGTTTAGTGCTCAGCAAGTTATTACGTAAGGCTTATTTCACAAAGGTAGAGGGTCAGTTAACTTTTGATCCTAAAAGATTTTGGACATTCGTAAATTCCTCCCGAAAGACTGATGGGTATCCCAAACTAATGTATCTTGATGAGATGAAATCAAACACTTCAGAATCTACTGCTAATTTGTCTGCAGAAATATTCTCAAGTGTTTATACTGTTGATAGTTCTACTGTAGTTCCTGTATTGCATTATCGGAACTCCGTAAAATCTGCTATGCTAGCAGTATCAACGAATGTTGTGTTTAGTGCTATTGAAAACTTAAAAGACAGCCTTAGTATTGGTCCTGATGGAATTCCAGCTTCATTTTTAAAGAATTGCATATTCACATTGACTAAGCCTATCACGACACTTTTTGATAAATCATTGCAATCTGGAATATTTCCTATACAATGGAAATCGAGTTTTATTACACCGCTATTTAAATCCGGTGACCGGGATAACATAAGGAACTACTACAGAGGGATATCTATACAGTCTTGTATTGCAATAATGTTGGACAAGTTGGTGGCAGATCAATTAAAATGGTTTCTTGAACATGTATTAATACCTGAACAACATGGTTTCTGTAAAGGACGCTCGACAATGTCAAACCTATTTCTGTTTAAATCGTTTCTTCTTGATGCCTTGGAAGAAGGAAGTCAAGTGGATTGCATCTACACCGACTTCTCCAAGGCATTTGATCGTGCCCACCATGGTATACTCGTTTCTAAACTTTCGAACATGGGTCTAGATGATATGAGTACGAAATGGATTAATAGTTCCTTACCAATAGAACTCAATTTGTTAAAATCGATAACCACGTTTCTAGGTGTATTGATGTCACCTCGGGTGTGCCCCAAGGCTCGCATTGCGGGCCTTTGTTATTCTTATTATTCATCAATGACATTTCGCTCAATTTTAAAGCTTGTACATTTTTTATTTATGCCGATGACCTAAAATTATTTAAACAAGTTTTAAATGAAAGTGATTGTAAGGCGATTCAGGATGATTTAATGCACTTAGAACGGTGGTGTTTTATAAGCAAACTTGATCTTAACGTAAAGAAATGTTGTAAAATTACTTACTCCCGGAAATGAAATATCTTTGATTACACATATACAAGTAACAATAGTTCGCTCTCATCTGTTAAAGTTGTAAATGATTTAGGTGTTTTATTTGACCAAAAATTGACTTTTAAGGAACATATATCTCAAATCACATGCAAGGCCAGTAAAACGTTGGGGTTTGTTAATCGGTTTTCGTATAATTTCTCAGCTAATACTTTGCGCCACTTATATATTTCGTTAGTACGTCCTATACTCGAATATACTGCACCTGTATGGTCCCCTCATGTCAGCTGTGATGTCACCAGAGTGGAGAGAATCCAAAATAAATTCGCAATGTTTTAAATATTCCCTTGTTACACACACGTAGACTTGTTGCTGATTTATGTATTTTATATAACTTAATTAACGGAGATTTAATATGCAGTAATTTGTTAGTTCAACTTAATTTTAGTACATTGCCGCCTCATTTACGTAGACATAATAATCTTTTTAAAATAAAATTCCATTCGTCAAATTACGAATTTAACAATACTATATGCAGAACTATGAGATTATTTAACACATTGCCGAATGATATTGACTTGTTTAATTCATCAATCTCATTGTTTCGTAAAAAATGTTTAGGCTACTTAAACTCAATTAATGAATAACATGTGTCTTTATAATTTATAGTTCGTAGGTATTTTGTTACTCATACAAGTATAATTTAACTTTTAGTTTATTTGAATTATCTTGTAGTATCTAAGCCAGCATAAGCGCCCATTTTTGTATTTTTGTTATCGATATGTTTAATTTTTGTATTATTGTAAAAGTCGAAACGTAAATAAATAAATAAATATAAAAATAAATACATAAAACAAAAATATCACTATACAAGGGTGTCCCGTTAATGTGAGGGAAATGGCTTACCCATAGATTCCTGGGATATGATGATTTAACACGACTTATCTATCTTAATAAAATAAACGGGTAAACCGGAATTAGACTTTAAAGTTCAAAAAAGTATTAATAATTTTATTTGTAATTGATTGATCGCTATATTCGATAAGGTCTCCGTCTTTTGATTGAGAGAAGTCTGATAATGTATTTCCCCTTCCAGAAAAACTATAATTTGCAAATTCGATTAGATATAATATTTATAATTTAGTATTTTTATGTAAATCTCTACTAACTATTCATAAGGCAAAGATTGTTTCAAGAAACATAGTAGAGCGGCGAGCCTAGCGTCGAGAGTAGCAGCGAGCGCGCGCAACTTAGAGTCAAAATGCGAGGCTTCTAAAGTTGCAACAAGTAGCTCAGTATTGTGCTGTTTTAGCATGCAGTACTAATTGGAATAAATTCTAAAAAAATATCATAGAAATTAAGCATAATTCAATTGTATCAACAATAATCTCTGTTCGAGAATTGGACAAATGCTGTCACTTACACCACCGAAATGGAAAAAAAGTGTGTCGTTCGAGTGGAATGGCCACGCGAGTTTCTTACTAGATTGGTTTAAAATTATTTAGTTTATTGTGTAAAGACTTAATTAGTTAATAAATCGTCTACATCAGTGGTCTCCAAACTACGGCCCGCGGGCCAAATCCGGCCCGCGACTTGCATGAATCCGGCCCGCGATTGTTTGTAATTTTTTTTGTAAATGTCATATTTTGAAATATTGTAACAATTGTTCCTTAAATTTTCCATAATTTTATAAAATTAATCGGATCTTGGCCGACTTTATTATGTAGAATTGTATTTGTGGCCCGCGAAGAAGATAGTTTGGAGACCCAGGGTCTACATCACCAAAATCGAAAATGAGCGGTGCGGAATGGACTAAAGGTAAGTGGCAGTAGTGATCCTTCACCCCTTGTGCGCCCCGATGCCGGCACTTCTGATCTTTGCTGATGAAATTAAAGTCCAGTCCACAGAAACTGATTCTTCCCCCAACAATCTCAATCAAAAATATGTACAATTTAAAATAATCTAAAAGTGTAGATTATATTGAATTGTATATATTTCTGATTGAGATTTTTGTTGATACAATTGAATTATACTAAATATCTATGATAACTTTTGTGGTAGTAACAAATCTACCTTAACTTTTCACGAAGTATGGATTATTATTGTTATTGTTTTCACGTGGGTGTTTAAGTGAGGGTAGAAAATTACCGTGGGCGCTAATTGCTTTTAATTACATTAGCATACAACACAGAGAAAAAAATTGGAAGGAGGAATAATATTTACTCGCTGGTCATCATGTGTCAGTGTATTCTCCCTAGGGAGTGGGATGTTATGACAAATTAACCTAATGTTCCCGTCAACTTGGAAATTAATTAACGCCTGTCGAATTTTTTAACTAATCATCATGAATTAATTCACTTAATTCAATTAATTAATAGTCTTCAGTATTAAGTGTATTTTAAATTAGTAAATATTAGATAAATGCTGCTTGATTCGAGAGTCTTCTTCTCAAATGTTTTCTTACAAATATTTCACCTATGCTCTCCCGGCGCATTCGCCATAAACAAATAGCAAATTTTCTTAAAAAACTAGATATTCACGACAAAAAATACAGTGATTTTTTTTTAAGTATGCATAGTCTAAAGAGAATACCTTCAGATATTTGGAGTTTAGAAAAGCCTAAAATTTACTTCATGCTTAATCAAAAAGTATATTTTTAATACTGGATGATTTAAATTAAATTTAAATTAAAACACTTGGTTTGTTTCACTTATTTATATTTTCTCCGACAAAGTGTTTTAATTTAAATTTAATTTAAATCATCCAGTATTAGATTAAAAAATGTTTCACCACGGGTTAAGTGAGAAATTAATTAAAGATATAGTATATTTTTAACTTTACGTTAAATGAGTGTTTTATACGCCTGGCGCATGAAGTATAATTTTGAGTTTAGAAGCCTGAAAATTTGGTTCATCGCTCTGCTTCACTTCACAGAGCGACCAAACTAAATTTTCAGGCTTCTCTAAACTCGAAATTTTACTTCATGTTTAATCTAGGAGTGAAAACACTAGGTAGAAGTTACAAATTGTACCCTTCTGGAAAAACAACGAATGCATGCACATTTACAGTGTACACTTAAAAGAAAAATTTCCTGTATATAGAAAAATTATTGACTAAATTGAAAGGTCATTCAATATATGTAAAGTTAATATATAAAATTACGAAAAAACTATTCGTGAAAATGCAAACAGTGTCTTAATTAATAAGACAATTTAACAATTTAACCAATTGACAATTAACATTTTTTACCTATAAATAACGACCATTATTTTCACTCATTCCATTTCTGTGTACCTGTTCATTCCACACACAACAATTTTTCAAAGTAAGTTTGTTTTAATTTTATTCCTAATTTTTTTTAAACGTCATAAGCAAAGCTATACTGAAGAGAGATAAATCTCGAAACGCGTCTATAGATGGCCTAAGACATCAGTTTTAATCCAAGTCCTTTCACTTCTAATTTGTTGCTATCTCTCCTTTCATTTTAAATTGTATTGTTAGTTGGTTTGAAGAAAATTTGACCTAAACGTTACATATACTTTAATAGAGCATTGTAACAAATCAAATTAAATAAGATTTTAAATATTTTATTGTATAATTCAATATCCGGAGGTGCATTTGCACGGGAAGTAGTTGTTTCAATGGATATTTATCGTCTTAAATTGTCTTATTAATTAAGACACTGTTTACATTTTCACGAATAGTTTTTTCGTAATTTTATATATTATGTTTAAAGTGTGCAAACTATAAGAAGCTTAAGCTTATTTTCTCGAATTCAAATAGTTTTGAATTTGAATTTATCTTGTTTGATATGTAAAGTTATTTAAATTAAAAACACTTGGTATTGTTTCACAAATTAAAACTTTATTCCGACTAGTTTCGGTTTGTTAGGCCATTTTCAAAGGAATGTGAATGTCACAATCCTTTGAAAATGGTCTAACAAACCGAAACTAGTCGGAATAAAGTTTTAATTTGTGAAAAAATACCAAGTGTTTTTAATTTAAACAACTTTACATATTCTAATATGTTTCACCAAGTGCCAGATGAGAAATAATTTAAGAAAAGTCATTCAATATGTTTTCTGCTGCAACCCATATTTTATTTTGAAATGCAGTGTTTTTGTTTTTTAATAAGAGTATATAAAAAGCTTGGATATATTTTTTTTGTTTTACCAAGCTGTATTTTTAACACAAATAAAATCCTTATCAAACAATTTTTTTCACACTCTATAAATAAATCCACCCCGTTATTTCCCCTTATCACAAATCCCGCTTTCTTTATTGCTTAAAGGCCTGCCATTACAAGGAAATAAAGACGCGTTATATCCAGGGCAAGGCAAGGAATTATAAATCGTTCGAAATATGAATATTCATGTATAGGCAGAGAGAGAGAGAGAGAGAAAGAAAGGACCGCTTGCATTTCTAAAACCATAAATTATTCCGGAAAAATGTATGTGTAGCATATACATATGACCCCCCTTCCTCTCCCTTTTAAATAATAAAAACATTTATACGGCTCAGATATTTCTTTTTATGATATATTCAAGAGGCAGACGGGAATGTGCGCCATTAAAAAGAAGAGAATAAGAAAAAACGGCGGAGGAAAATTAAAACCAAGGAGGATTCATTTATTATTGACAATCTTTAGAGTGCGATTTTTTTTACTAAGATATCGTCTTAAAAGGGAAAATTAGTTCAAAAAATTGTAATGTTAAGATATAAAGATAATTGTGGAAAATACTTATCACAATTTAATAATATTTATGATACTTTAAAACTAGATTAAAAGCAGTTATATCCAAATGTATGAAACACAAATTTATGTTAAATAGGTATCTCAGTTATTTGAAGAGATAGAGAGTCAGTTAAATTTGGGCACCTGATTTTTTTTAAAAATCGTTTTTTTTTACAAGAAAGCAACGAATATCTAAAGGTTTACAGCATGGATAGGAAAGAAAACATCCTATTTTGAAAAAATATCGAAGTTTGGGTGATTTTCAGTGCATTTTAACTTCACTTTAAATCAGTGTTTTATACGCGTGGCGCATAAAGTAAAATTTCGAGTTTAGAAAAGCCCCGTGAAAATTTGTCTCGGGTCGCTGCGCGACCCTCGACAAATTTTCTACGCGGGGCTTTTCTAAACTCGAAATTTTACTTCATGCTTAGTCTGGGAGTGGAAGACACTTATTGGTTTAATATACATCACAACTGTTAAAAATATCGATAAGTATTTGTCATTAAATCACTATATTGACTGTATTTGATATAGTGGTTTAACAGTCCATAGAGAGACCTTCTCTATGGTCTCTCTATGGACTGTTAAACCACTATATCATAATCAGACAAAATCCTAGCAAGACAGTCAATCAAGCCACTTACAGTCACAATAATTTAACCGACTCTCTTATCTCTTTAAATAGCTGAGATCCCCATACATTCTGTTGAAATACGGGCACCCTGTATAACTAATATTTAAGCTAAAATGACAAGTACTTATGTTAGGTTAAATGGAAGGTATTTAAAGCACATTATCTCCCAAATTAATCCAAATAATCCAATCGCTAACTTAATGAGTAATGTCATATACATCAGTATTGACATGACCTAACCTAAGTAACTGCTTTAATCTAATTAATTTTCGTCTAACTCAAAATGACAGGTACTTTGTTTAGATGGAAGGTATTGAAATGACCTAACCTAAGTAACTGTTTTAATCTAAGTAAAGCAACTATTATTTCAACTAACGTAACTATAATATATAAAATTACGATAATGTTCGTATAAAATGCAAACAATACGTCCTAATTAATAAGACTACTTAAGACAATAAATATCCAGAAAACACTTAACTTTCTTATACCACTTTTATTTTACTTTCGTGACTAGTTTCAATTACACGGTAATCATTTTCAAACTAAGTACTTAAAACACACAGCCACAGAAAACAAATCATATAAAATTTTAACATTTTTTGGTCCAATTATTTTTTTTTTTTATTGGGTTTTGCTTTTGCCTGGCCTTAGTTACTAGACTATTAGCCATCATCATTTTTTTATTATTTGTATACATTTGTTTATTTTAACTTATTACTAAGTACATATAACTATATATTTGGACGTCACAACACATTCACACACACCCATAGACTCCGGGACGAATATTTTTCTTTGGAAAAATTACTCGCCCCGGCTGGGAATCGAACCCAGATCACCGTGAACGATTGGCGAAACCAGCGGCTCAACCGCTCGGCCACGGCGGGCCTCAAGGTCCAATTAGTTCAAAAATTAAAAATATTTTTAAAAAACAAGACATTGCCATTGTGTTTAGATCGAATACTAAACTCTGTAACTTAATTTTTAATGCAAAAACTCCAATTAATATTATGCATAAGTCAGGAATTTACAAATTAACATATCCAGATTGTGGAGGAGTGTACATCGGACAATCAGGTCGTATTTTCAAACCCGATTAAAGGAACATTATAGATCGTACAAGTTAAAACATGACAATTCAACTTTTGCGAATCATTTGTTGGAAACAAGCCATAATTTCGGCAAGGATGTACTTTCGGTTATCCATCTCACCGAACAAGGTAGAAAAATGGATTTACTAGATGGATTTTTTTCTATCCGAACGACTCGAATAAAATTACCAGATTTCGAACTTAAATTAAAAAAATGTCGTTGTGATTAAAATTATTTCTTTTAACTCTGGCGTGTAGCTCAGAGCCTAACTAAGCCATTTAAGCTATAAAATTTTGGCAAAAATGTTAAATAAATTTATTATAATTTTTTTCCATCCGAACGACTCGAATAAAATGACCAGATTTCAAACTTAAATTAAAAATATGTAGTTGTGATTAAAATTATTTCTTTTAACTCTGACGTATAGCTTAGAGCCTAACTAAGCCATTTAAGCTATAAAATGTTGGCAAAAATGTTAAATGAATTTTTTATAAATTTTTTCCATCCGAACGACTCGAATAATATGACCAGATTTCAAACTTAAATTAAAAATATGTAGTTGTGATTAAAATTATTTCTTTTAACTCTGACGTGTAGCTTAAAGCCTAACTAAGCCATTTAAGCTATACAATTTTGGCAAAAATGTTAAATACATTTTTTATAAATTTTTTTAATCCGAACGACTCGAATAAAATGACCAGATTTCAAACTTAAATTAAAAATATGTAGTTGTGATTAAAATTATTTCTTTTAACTCTGACGTCTAGCTTAGAGCCTAACTAAGCCATTTAAGCTATAAAATTTGGTAAAAATGTTAAATAAATTTTTTATAATTTTTTTCTATCCGAACGACTCGAATAAAATGACCAGATTTCGAACTTAAATTAAAAATGTGTAGTTGTGATTAAAATTATTTCTTTTAACTCTGGCGTGTAGCTTAGAGCCTAACTAAGCCATTTAAGCTATAAAATTTTGGCAAACATGTTAAATAAATTTATTATAATTTTTTTCTATCCGAACGACTCGAATAAAATGACCAGATTTCGAATTTAAATTAAAAATGTGTAGTTGTGATTAAAATTATTTCTTTTAACTCTGGCGTGTAGCTTAGAGCCTAACTAAGCCATTTAAGCTATAAAATTTTGGCAAACATGTTAAATAAATTTATTATAATTTTTTTCTATCCGAACGACTCGAATAAAATGACCAGATTTCAAACTTAAATTAAAAATATGTAGTTGTGATTAAAATTATTTCTTTTAACTCTGACGTGCAGCTTAGAGCCTAACTAAGCCATTTAGGCTATAAAATTTTGGCAAAAATGTTAAATGAATTTTTTATAAATTTTTTCCATCCGAACGACTCGAATAAAATGACCAGATTTCAAATTTAAATTAAAAATATGTAGTTGTGATTAAAATTATTTCTTTTAACTCTGACGTGTAGCTTAAAGCCTAACTAAGGCATTCAAGCTAAAAATTTTGGCAAAATTGTTGAATGAATTTTTTATAAATTTTTTCCATCCGAACGACTCGAATAAAGTGACCAGATTTCAAACTTAAATTAAAAATATGTAGTTGTTATTGAAATTATTTCTTTTAACTCTGACGTGTAGCTTAGAGCCTAACTAAGCCATTTAAGCTATAAAATGTTGGCAAAAATGTTAAATGAATTTTTTATAAATTTTTTTCCATCCGAACGACTCGAATAAAATGACCAGATTTCGAACTTAAATTAAAAATATGTAGTTGTTATTAAAATTATTTCTTTTAACTCTGACGTGTAGCTTAGAGCCTAACCATACATACTTTTAAGTTTGAAATCTGGTCATTTTATTGGAGTCGTTGGGATGGAAAGAATTTATAAAAAATGTATTTAACATTTTTGCCAAAATTTTATTGCTGAAATGGCTTAGTTAGGCTTTAAGCTACACGTCAGAGTTAAAAGAAATAATTTTAATCACAACTACATACTTTTAATTTAAGTTTGAAATCTGGTCATTTTATTAGATGCTTTTGGGAGGACTATCTATTTGTGTTTGATAAAGCCTATGTACGAAAATAAATTTAAGTTTGGATGAGCTATATTTTTAGGGCTGGAATTAGTTTAGTTATCTTTGTTTTATTAATAATATGCCTTAAATTAAGAAAAACATTTATTTTAATTTACGATCGATGGTGAATGCGCCGGGCAAATCCGTGGCTGGAAAATCTATGGCTATCTTAATATCGGTGATGTCTGTTATGTTCATTGTAAATGTAATTTTATCCTATTTCAATTCAATTTTCAATCCTATATGCACACGATCATTTTAATATGTCTATAAATATTTATATTTTTTTATTTTATTTTGAAATATTACCTCATTATCTTACACATGCCAGAAATATAATAATTAGGTAAAAATAATAATGTTTATTATTACTTAATTATTATATTTCTGACATGTGTAAGATAAATTCTGTATTGTGGAGGCTTCTACTTCGTTATACATGTTAATTACACAATGAAACACTTTTAACTTTGTTTGTATAACACGTTTTATTTAATGTGACTGCAGTTTCGACAAATTTAGCTTGTCATTACCAAACATGGAGTGATGTTTGATAATGACAAGCTAAATTTGTCGAAACTGCAGTCACATTAAATAAAACGTGTTATACAAACAAAGTTAAAAGTGTTTCATTATGTGTAAGATAGTTATAATCAATGCATCAATAAATAAATAAATTATGTTATCTGTGCGCAAACTATAAAGAGCGTAAGCTTATTCTCTCGAATTCAGATAGTTTTGAATTTGAATTATTCTTGTTCTAACATAACTAAGTTGTAACTAACTTAACATAAGTACGGCTATGTATCTGACATCCAATCTAGAGTAAGAATTGTTCTAACCTAATTAAAGCAATTGTTATCTAACCTAACATAATAAGCTTCCATCCAACTTAACAAAAAGAAGGAACATCTTATAATAGTTATAAGTTAAAGTTGTCAAAACTATAGTCACTTGATAAAGTCTCAGTTCTACAAAGTTTAAATCGTGTTTCAATTGTATCTTATAATATATTAAAAAATCATGCCTGACTTTGTGAAAATGAAATTGTGAAAATAGTGTCTTGAATGCAGTCACAGTGTTCTAATTGTGCAACAGAGATTTCCAGGTTTTGAGTTTTAATTATCTTTAACGTGTAAGTCGGGGTGAAAATCCGGAATGGTCGGACAGATAAATCAAGTCGCGTTAAGTGGGTCACGTCTGTTTGCTGCTGAATGAAGATATGGAGTTATTTATACCTTAACAAAAGGATCCGTAAATGCATTTACATAAAACGCCGGAATTTTCTTTTTTAAATTTAGCGCGGAAATTATGTATGCACTAGTTTCGTATCTTAGTCTCTCTTTCTACCTTTCCCTCTCTTACTCTTTCTTTTTCAACCTTTCTCTCTCTCTCTCTTTCCTTCCCTCAATTAATTATTGTAATTCTAAACGGTTTCGTTTTTATCAAACTTTAAAAATTAGAATGCAAACTCACAGAGTTGATTTCGAAAGTCCGATAAGTAAAAATTAGAAATTAAATTACATTTCTTCACCTGAAGAAGCTACAGCGTAGCGAAACAATTGAAGTGAAAATAATACAAAAAGTTGAAAATTAAGTGCCTCAGTAATCAACGCAATTGCATTTTGGAAAAAGTGACAAGAGCCTGAGTCAGAAGTAGACAGTTGTGCATACATCACGGATGGGTTGCCTATAATCGTTGTTGTATGTGTGTGTTTTTTGAACTTCACTGTAAATCAGTGGTTTTCAGCGTGGCGCATGAAGTAAAATTTCGAGTTTAGAAAAGCCTAATTTGGATTGGCCGCTCCGCTTCGCTACGCGGCCAATCCAAATTCTAAGTCTGGGAGTGGAAAACACTCGTTAAAAGCGTCAAATTAACCGCTTTTAAACAACGAATTCCCGCAATTTTAAAAAACGCTGTAATAGTCAAGAACATACAGGGTATTTTTCTTTTAAGTATACGTATCCCGATAATTACAACGTTTTTTTAAATTGCGGGAATTCGTTGTTTCAAAGCGGTTAATTTGAGGCTTTAAAAGAGGGTTTTCCACTCCTAGATTAAGCATGAAGTAAAATTTCGAGTTTAGAAAAGCCTGAAAATTTGGATTGGCCGCGTAGCGAAGCGAAGCGGCCAATCCAAATTAGGCTTTTCTAAACTCGAAATTTTACTTCATGCGCTACACGTATAGAACACTGAATATCGCAAAGTTTCAAATATATGGCTTTAGCAATCTAATATGTAGATGTAAATAAAACGTGAGTCAAATTCTGCGCTGAACAAATTGTTTATAACACTGATTATAGGCAAACCAATAACTCTAACGTATATAAGGTTGCCTATAATCGTAGAACTTAATCCCAATGACTCAAAATATTTTATTAATTAATTTATTAAAGTAAGTAAATTATTGTTTTCAGCACTGTCATTTTTCATATAGGCATTGTTTTAAGTATACATACCCCGATGTATACGCTGTAAATTTTTTTAAATTCCGTGTTTTTATAATAGTGTTTAACTTGAATCTTCTAACAAGTGTTTTCACTCCTTGATTAAGCATGAAGTGCATACCATCCGCGAGACTCCTCCTAATTAAATCTAAAGATGAGTTAAAAAAGTCAATACCAAGTAAAGTGACATGTTCTGAAAAAAAAAACACTAACATTTTAGATAGAGAGAGATAATAAGGAATTTTGCAAATGTATATCATTTTGTGAACACAAAATAATACGTAAACAAATCACCTAAAATAACTTAATAATAATATGTTTTAATTTAGTGTTACTGTACCACCTAGACATGCACGTAGCCGCATGCTACTTCATAACGAATTTTGCAGGACGACTTGCAGTTTAAATTGCCCCATGACTCGATTAACGCGCACGGCTAATGACATTTGTAGCGGTATTGACTTTTTTTAACTCATCTTTAGGTTTAATTAGGAGAAGTCTCGCGGATGGTGTGCACTAAATGTTATAACCCTATTGTGGTTTACGCAGATTAACATATGTGTCTTTGTGCATATTTGTGATTCATGTTTTGTGTCTTACATTTTAGTTATATGTTTTTGGCTCTACATTGTAAATGGCTTGTCCGTTAATAAAGAATTATTATTATTATAATTAATATTTAATCTTTTATATTATCTAAATTGTGTGCATTGTATTAATTAAATTAATTATTTGTTTTAATTAAAAACTCTGCATTTGCATAATATTTGATTTTTTTTATTTGGAATGTAACATTTTATTTGGAATGTATATTCGATATATCTTGTCGTTTTAGTCCGACTCGATCGATTTGTCGCTTAAGTTCGCGTTTTTTTTTTATTTTGTTCCGCCCCCTCTGGCGCTGTCAGAGTGAATGCGAGCGGTGCATTTAAGTGTTATTGTTCAATAATCCAGATGAAATGTGTCCTCTGAAATTGTCGGGAAGCACGTCATAGCATTACTTTTTTTAAATAAATACAAAATAAAATGGACTGCAATTTTAGTTGGTTTCGTCGTTTATAAATGTAGTAAATATAAAAAAGATGTATTCATATTATTATAAAAAAAAACACTTAAATATAAATTTAAAAAACAAGAAGATTATTTTTATCGAAAACAAAAAAATACTAACATATTGGGGGATATACGAGCCCAAGCCAACCCAACGATACAGCTTATAAAATAACTCAGCGCGCTGTTGAAAGAGCAAAGACAGGACCAAAAGAGAGGAGAGGAAGAGGAAGGGAAAAAAAAAACAATATAAAAGATAAGGGCCCTCGACATAAGGACTCTCGTATCTTTACATTTATCCTTTCGCTCCTATAATTGTCCTTTGAGAGTAACTAGGAGTGCATCAGCTCACTTTTACCCCGAGATAATACTAAAAATTTATTACGCCGGCGAAATTTTACTACGCTGACACACATTTCCCGTTTGCCGGAGAAGACGAGCCTCTCTTCTCCCGCAAGGACTGCACTTATTTAATAAAATATGAAGGAGGGGAATTTCCACCAGATACACCCGCATTTTGAAAATAGAAAAAAAGTAAAAAATAAAAACCCACACACGTTTTATATAAATACGATTCCTTTCTGAAAGAAAATATGTATATTTGATACATATTCTAGATCTAAGCTTTTAACATTTTTTTTGTTTGTATGTTTAGTTGTCTAAATATAGATAAATGATTAAACATTGATCTAATAACTAGTAGGTCGAGCGTTTGTAGACCCGCACGTGCTGTGCCGCGGTACCAACATTTGTCTATCATTTACATATACGAAATCGCTGTTGTTGGAAAATAATGGCATGAAGTTAGGGCAGAACGGGTGTGTACTATACGCTCTTATAAGAGAACATCAATTGATTCAATTTATTAGTCGTATTTTTTTACTAAAACAATATATGTAACTAATCTTTATAGATTTATGTAAAAGGAGATTCCGTAAAATAAATAAATAAATAAATACGGATTCCTATTGAAACATTAATAATATTAAATATATAACTATTTTTGTCTAAGTAAGTGTTTGAATATTTATAGTGTTGAGTAAAAATACCACAAATATAATAATCAAATCATTAACATAGTTTATTTGATAATTTTTAAAAAAGATGGTTTGATAATGCAGGTTTAAATTAAATTACACTTGGTTTGTTTCACAATTTTTTACTTTACTATTTACTCGACTAGTTTCGCGTTTTACAGCATTATCAGGAGTGAATTACAAAAGATACCAACAAGCTTATATATCTTTTGTAATTCACTCTTGATAATGCTGTAAAACGCGAAACTAGTCGAGTAAATAGTAAAGTAAAAAATTGTGAAACAAACCAAGTGTAATTTAATTTAAACCTTCATTATCAATATTTAAACATGTTTCACCAAGTGATAAATTCAAGAAATAAAAGATGGTTTTATTTATATTAAACAATGTTCTAATTTATAATAAATATGTTTGTATTAGCCTACAGGCCGACGTGCCGATGTCAGCTGTTGCATCGGACCGAATTTTTCCAACAGGCTTTATTTGCCCACATATAATTAAGAGAATATAATTTCAAAATAACGTGATAAAAGAAACAATCATAGATTAATAAAATTGTTATTTATTAATTATTGGTCGTTAAATTAAATTAATTTGGAATAAAAAAAAACAAAGTCCTTTATTGGCATATAAAAAATAAAATTACAAATAAAAAATAATAATAGAATACAAAATTATATCATCTCCTTTCTTTTTTCCGCCCTCCGCCACCCCAGTACCGTTACCATCTTTACGCCAGCTCCGTCCTCTCTCATCCATTCCGTTACACTCCTTTTCCCCCCCAGCCATTCCACATTCACCCCTTCACACTCCTCTCCCAAATGACTCCATGTATCTCGTCCACTTGCGCACAACACACATTTACCATACCCTTCCCCCATCCAGACCTTCCTTCCTCTCTCCTCCGAACCACATCTAGCTCTTGCCAGGGTTATGTTAGCCTCTTTCGACAAGTCATTATTGGATAGGTACCCTGGCACGCTCCCATGCACTTGCCACCTTTCGTACATTGGATTGTAGCCGCTCCTCTCGATACACCCCTGCCTCTCCTGCATCTCCACCTCTTTCCACTTCTCTTTCATCCAAGTTGCCACATTCACCCCCTTCTCTAACCATTCATTTACACTATCCTCAGACTCTCCTGCCCTTTCATACATCTCTCTGCGTTTCCTACTCCACTCACTCCTCCCTAATCCCTTGCACGTTCTCCATACCTCTTTCACCAGTCTCTCACGTTCCAATTCACACAACTTCATCTCATACTTCACCACTCTCTCCATTGCCTCACCATGTATACATATTCTATTTGTTTCCTGAAGCAGAATGTATCCAGGGGTTGACCTTTCCAACCCCAGAATCTGCTTCAGGAACCACATTGCTCTCTTTCAATGCATTCATACTCATTTATACCCCATGCTTCCACTCCATACAACAAAATGGGCTTCACACACGCATCCCGCAGTTTGCACGCCAATTGGAAGTTGCCAGCGAACCATTTTCCCCACTTCTTCCTTATCATACCCCATGCTTTCCTGGCTTTCCCTTGTACCCATTTGGTGTGCTCCCTGTAACCACCTGTAGCTTTAAATATGAAGCCCAAATATTTAAATTCTTTCACCCTCTCAATCACCTCCCCCTTCCACTTCAATTCATCTACTCTTCCTTCTCTTCCTCTATTCCTAAATCTCATCCACTTTGTTTTCCTTGCATTAACTTGCAGCCCTCGCTTGTCCATATACCTCTCCACCCTCTGCATCACCTCATTCATCTCTCCCCAGTTCCTCGCCACAAGCACCATATCATCCGCATACGCTAGCATCCATACCTTCCTTTTTCCGATCACTACCCCGCCCGCTTGCCTGTTTTTCAAAACCTCTTCCAATTCGCTAACATATATGTTAAATAATAACGGGCTCAGCGGACAGCCCTGCCTCACCCCCGTCCACATCCTAAACCTTTCAGCCACATTCCCTTCAACTTTCGCCCTCACCCACGTTTCCTCGTATACTCTTCTAATCCATTCAACCGTTACTCCGCTCACTCCTCTTCTTCTCAGACACTCCACTAACTTTTCTCTCGGAACAGTATCGTACGCTGCTTTCAAATCCAGGAAAACAGCGTACATACTCCCTCTCTCTTCCAGCACTCTTTCCACCATGCTTGCCAGCGTAAATATTTGATCCCTTGTTCCCCTGCCTTTTCTAAAACCTCCTTGAGTCTCCGGCAGTATTCCATTAATTTCCACCTCCTTTTCCAATCTATTTTTCACTACCGTCATTGCAATTTTATACCCGGTGCACATAATTGAAATTCCTCTATAATTTTCTGCATTAGATTTATCACCTCCTTTATGCACCGGGCACATAACTCCCACACGCCACGCCTCTGGAATTTCCGCTTCTCCCCTCCACATTTGGTTCAGCAACCCTCCAAACCTTCGCTTTCCCTCCTTTCCTATCTCCTTCCACATTTCTGCCCTCAGCCCGTCCAGCCCCGCAGCTTTTCCAGCCTTCACCTCTTCAAATGCGTTTTCTATCTCCTCCTCTGAAAACTCTTCAACCTCTCCCGCTACCCCTCGTTCCTAATTTGGAATATTCTTTTCTATTTTTTTGTTTTATGATGTAAATTTAAAACTAAATAAAGAAATTCAATTAAATGAGTACTCAATAGATCTTGATCTAGAATGTAAATTCTGAATATTTAGTTGTTCAATTGATTTGATTGTTTTCTATATTAATTAGTGTGCTATGACACTGGAATGTTAATACATTTTGTTGCATAGATCCATTTTTTCAAAATGGGATCAGATATAATAAGATACTACAGGGTGCGGCAGGGAAACTTGCTGATTTGAAAGGTCAATAAAAGAAAAAGTATTTCACATATCGATTTTATTCTATATTTATCGTATTGTACATATCCTGAATTTTTGTTTTAAGTGGTTTTAAAAATAACATCGGACAAATAGCGGCCCTCATTAGCGATACACTGATCCACCCGCTTTTTGAAGTTTCGCTCCACTCTTTCGAGCATATCGACGGGAATGTTGGCGATGGCTTGGCGAATGTTGTCCTTCAGGTGTTGCAGGGTCCGTGGTTTGTCATTGTAAACAATAGATTTGAGATTAGGCGCTCGTGGAAGTGTCCCTCAAAAGTTCCGTTGAAGTTCTCGCTGTGTGTGCCGTGGCTCCGTCCTGCTGAAACCATACGCCCCCAAGTTCCATTTCTTCAAGTTTTGGGAGAAAAAATGCCTCGAACTGCATTCACAGTAACGACAGCCTTACCGTCTCGACGTTTTTTGGTGTTCTGGAAGTCCGTTGACCTCCAGACCCTTTTTTGCCACTGCCACTTTCGATTGATTGACGGCCAGGAACGGGACCCGTGGGATGAATACTGAACCGAGTTCGGAAGGCACGTTGGGTGGCAACCACCAAACGGCCATTGGAAAAGTAAGCCTCGACGGCGAACGCACGCTCCTCCTTTGTCCAACGCATGACGACAACTGGCTTGAGCGGTAACAAAACTTCAAGACCCCCTTTATCGAATGAAACCCTTCCTACCCCTTTCTGACCACGTTTCGCTCATTGGCGCGCGATTCAAATCAGGAAGTTTCCCTGCCGCACCTTGTAAATAATCCGCGAAAACATTAAGTCATAACCCTTTTACCCGTAAAACGATAAATCCCATTCCTTGGAAAAGCGGGCAGCACACTAATACGCTACACAAGAAATTCACCATCGCGAAGAAGAAGAAATACAATATTTTTCACTCATACAAGATTTATTTTCAAAATATTTTTAAAAACACTAAAAAAACGCAGCGAAAACAATAAAATCCCCTTGAACGCGCATGCAATAGTAATCGTTTTACCAGAACATCGGCCCATCTTTGTCTAATGATGTTGGTGCCGCGTATCTCTCTCTTCGCTCGATGTATTAGTTAGCAGATCATTGTGATTAAACAATTCAATATATGCTACTGTATGTTAAGTTGTCTATATTTTATTGTGTAAGTAGGCAATCCAATATACACAATAAAATAATATAGATCTCTCAAATGCATGTTCTGTTTTTAATATCATTATCATCATCATCACCCAGTGGCTCGACAGTCCATCATTGGACCTTGGCTTCCCTTAGCCGCCGTCTCCACTCGTCGCGGTCTATCGCGATTGTTCTCCAATTTATGATTCCACCAGGCTCTGGGCATCTTCTTGTACATTGTCTTTCCAACGGGTTCGTGGCCTACCCCACTTTCGCTTTTCTGCAAACTCTCCGTTCATCACCCTTTTGGGGATCTTATTCTCTCTACATGTCCGGCCCATCTGAGTCGTTAATTTTTATGTACTTAATTATGTCAGCTTCTTTGTATAGTTCATTTAATTCATGATTGTACCTGATTCACCAGGTGTTATTTTCGTTTGCAGGATCAAATATGCGACGCAAGACCTTTCTTTTAAAGACTACTAGCATTTCCTTTGTTTTCTTTGCTAGCGTCTAGGTTTCCCTTGCATAGGTTACAATAGGTCTACTTAGCGATTTGTATATTACCAGCTTGGTGTTTCTCTGGATTAGTTTAGATCTGAGTATGGTACGTATTGCATATATTGCCCTATTTCTATTATTTACTATTCTGCTTCTAATTTCGTGTATGATTCGTTTTCGTTTGTAACCTTACTTCCTAGGTAGGTGAACTCCTTTACCATGTCGATGTCATCCTCCCCTATTCTGATGGTCTATTGGGATCCTCCTCCTATCCTCATTATCATTTCCTTGGTTTTTTGTGCGTTTATACAAAGTCCCATTTTTGCCGCCCTCTCCTTGATTTCTTACGTTCTTTCGACAATGTTAATGTAGTCCGCGTATGGTATAATTTGTTGCCTTTTGTTTATGATCACTCTACTGGGGTCTGTGTTTGTTTTACATATAGCTTTATCTAAAGCAATGTTGAATAGAATAATGGCTAGTCCGTCACCTTGTCATAGTCTTTTTTTGATTTCAAATTCCTCTAATCTGCAGTTTTGTATTTTAATTTTTCCTTTTGCTCTGTTCATTGTTGCGCGTGTAAGGTTTATAAGTTTTGTCGGTATTTGAATCTCCGTTATTCCTTTGTAGAGTGCATTTTTGTTGATGCTGTCAAATGCCTGTCTGAAGTCTATGAATAATTGATATATGACCGTGTCGTCTTCCCAGGCCTCCTCCATAATTTGACTGGTTGTAAATACAGGGTTATTCAAAAAAGGAACAGATTTCAAACGTATATTTCTTTCAAACTACTAAAGGTAGAACCAAAATTCCGACGTTCCTGAACAGACAAAAGTTTAAAATTTGAACAGTCCAGGTAAAAGTCCCAACCACGGCCGCATTGGCGCTGTTATTTGTCATGTTGATTGTCTGTAATAAAAAGGCAACACAACAAGAAAAATCATTTTGTATGCTGCAATTAGCAAAACTAGAGTCCATTATTGAAGTTCAACGTGCTTTTTGCCGACAGTTTAATAAACAACTGCCTCGTCATAAGCAGATTTATCAGTGGCATCGAAAATTCGTAGATGATGGTTGCATCTGCAAACAGAAAAACACGGGATGTCCACTCACATCGAATAGAAACGTCGAGCGTATTCGCACAGTTTACGAAAAGGAGCCCAAAACCCTCTCTTGAAAATATGCGAGATCGAATTGTTGAAGCTATAAATTCGATAACTAGAGACCAGCTGATTCGTGTGTGGCAAGAAATGAGCTACCGTTTTGATATTTGTTGTGAAACACATGGTGGTCACATTATTTCATAAAAATGTAACTTTTCTCTTAAGGAACGTTGAAATTGTGTTTGTATCTTTTGTCGCTTAAAAGAAATAGATGTTTGAAATCTATTCCTTCATTTTGAATAGCCCTGTAGTTGGTCGATTGTAGATTTTTTTTCTCCTAAAGCCACCTTGGTACTCTTCTAAATTTTATTCTACGTAGGTGTTATTCTTTGTCTTAGTATGTCCGTAAAGATTATGTACGCTATGCAGAGTAAGGAGATACCTCTGTAGTTTCTACATTCTAACATATCACCCTTTTAATGGATTGGGCAGATTAGGACCGTTTCCCACTCCTCTGATATCGATTTCGTGTTCCAGATACGCACTATTAGTTGGTGTTCTGCTCTGTGTAGATCTTCGCTCCCGAGTTTAAGGATCTCTGCTGGGGTATCATCACCCACGAGCGTCTTGTTATTTTTTTGTCTGTAGATGCTACTTTTTACTTCATTCAGAGTAGGTTCTTCTAATAACGGTTGAGCTGCGTGTTGCCGTGTTTCTATTATGATTTCGGTGTTTATGTGTCCATTGTTCAACAACTCTTCGAAATGTGTTCTCCACCTTCTTATGACTTCATTCGCGTTTGCGAGTGTTTCACCATTGTCGTTTTTGATCATGGTTTCCTGAGACTGGAATTGGTTTTCGGCTCTCCTTATCGATTTAAAGATTTTTCGCGCTTCTTTGCTATCGCTGGCTTCTTATATTTTCTTTAGTTGGTTATTCAGGTATTCCCTTTTTTTGTCTGCATACGTATTCGGCCTCTCTTCTAAGGCTACTGTACTGTTCCCTGTTTGCTCTCGTGGGTCTCTGTAAAGTGGTTGCTCGTGCTTTATTTCTCACGGAGATTGATTCTTCACACTGTACGCCATACCATTCGTTTTTGTTTGGTATTTCACACACCCCGATTGTTTCCTTAGCTATGTTTGTCAAGGTTTGTTTTATTGTTTGCCACTCTTCGTCTAATGTTCTAGTCTCTTCTATTTTTATCTTTCTGATTTTTTCTTCTATTTTGCTTTGAAAGTTGTGTATTATTTTTTTCATCTGAAAGCTTCTCAATTTTGAATTTTATCGATCCGGATGGCAGAGTGAAGAACCAAATCGACCATGTATTGATAGACTCCAGATCATACTCGTGCACAACGAACGTAAGAAGCTACAGAGGTGCTGCGTCCGGATCACACCACTTCCTGATAAAAGCAAAGCTAAGAGAAAGAATCAACTTATCCAAAAAAGAACGTGTAACTTCCTGATAAAAGCAAAACTAAGAGAAAGAATCAACATCCCCCAGGAAGAACGTGGAACACGATCTTCTTTGGATATGTTGATTCTTTCTCTTAGTTTTGCTTTTATCAGGAAGTGGTCTGATCCGCACGCAGCATCTCTGTAGCTTCGTACGTTCGTTGTACACGAGTATGATCTGGAGTCTTATCAGTACATGCTCGATTTGGTTCTTCACTCTGTCATCCGGAGACGTCCACGTTTCCTTATGTATATTTTTGTGTTGGAAGGAAGTGCTTCTGATTCGCAGATTGTTGGCAGTTGCGAATTGTAGGGTTTTCTCTCCGTTATTATTTGTGTTTTCGTGAAAACTATTTCTGCCTGCTATTGGATGTACTCTTTTTCTCTTCCAACTTAAGCGTTAAAATGTCCTATAACCAATCTGATGTCGTTACTAGGTACCTTATATAGTGCTATCTCTAATTGTATATAGAACTTCTCCTTTTCTTGTGAATTGTATGGTTTTCTCTCCCTTATTATTTGTGTTTTCGTGAAGACTATTTTTGCCTGCTATTGGGATGTACTCTTTTTCTTTACAAACTTAAGCGTTAAAATTTCCTATAACCATTTTGATGTCGTTACTAGGTACCTTATGTAGTGCTCTCTCTAATTGTGTATAGAACTTCTCCTTTTCTTGCGAATTGTGTGATTTTCTCTCCCTTATTATTTGTGTTTTTGTGAAGACTATTTCTGCTTGCTATTGGGATGTACTCTTTATCTCTTCCAACTTAAGCGTTAAAATCTTCTATAACCATTTTAATGTCGTTACTAGGTACCTTATGTAGTTCTCTCTCTAACTGTGTATAGAACTCCTCCTTTTCTTCTTCGCTTTTCTCCTGCGTCGGTGCATGTATCGAGAATATTGAGAGGTTGCGGAATTTTAGTTTTATTCTTATGTAGCATATCCTGTTGTTCATGGGATTAAATCCAATCAAAAGTGATTGGAATTTTTTGTCGATAATAAATCCGCACCCCAGTTTATATCGGTTGTTCAGTCCTCCACTGCAACATCTCTGGTATCTTCCTTTTCTGTGTCCCACTTTGTGGCCATCTGATTTCCTGAAGCGCAACTATATTTAGTTGGTATTTTTCTATTTCTTGTAGGGTGCTCGCCAAAGCCCCTGCTTGGTATAAGCTCCTGATATTCCATATTCCAATGTTTATGTCTAGTATGTTTTGCTGTTGTTTATGCCGTGAGTTAGACAGAACTCCGAGGCTTTGGTTCTAAAGGTTGCGTAGCGATTGTATTTTTACGGTGTAAGATTGCTGGCCTTACGCCCAACCCTCTTTCGGAGAGCCAATTCTCCCGCTCTCGTTAGTTCATGTCGGTTATTCAGTCCTCCACTATAACATATCTGGTATCTTCCTTTTCTGAGTGTCCCACTTCCTGGCCACCTGATTTCCTGAAGCGCAACTATGTTTAGTAGGTATTTTTCTACTTCTTGTAGGGTGCTCGCCAGAGCCCCTGCTTAGTATAAGCTCCTGATATTCCATGTTCCAATGTTCATGTCTGGTATTTTTTGCTGTTGTCTATGCCGTGAGCTGGACAGAACTCCGAGGCTTTGGTTGTAAGGGTTTCGTAGCGTTAGCCTTACGCCCAACCCTCTTTCGGAGAGCCAATTCTTCCGCTCTCGTTTGTTCATGTCGGTTATTCAGTCCTCCACTATAACATATCTAGTATCTTCCTTTTCTGAGTGTCCCACTTCCTGGCCACCTGATTTCCTGAAGCGCAACTATATTTAGTTGGTATTTTTCTACTTCTTGTAGGGTGCTCGCCAGAGTCCCTGCTTAGTATAAGCTCCTGATATTCCATGTTCCAATGTTCATGTCTAGAATTTTTTGCTGTTGTTTATGCCGTAAGTTGGACAGAACTCCGAGGCTTTGGTTGTAAGGGTTTCGTAGCGGTTGTATTTTTACGGTGTAAGATTGCTGGCCTTACGCCCAACCCCCTTTCGGAGGGCCATTTCTCCCGCTCTCGTTTGCCCTGACCTAGCCTTCCATACAGGTTGGTTATCGTATTATAATCCAGGCTGTTCAGATTTTCAGGGTTCACCACCTCTTTTGAGGCTTCGTGGAGGTGAGAGTCGGAATTGGGTAGCAGAGGCTATGTGACAATCTCCTCCTTTGCGATTGTCATGCGGTGCACTACCCCATTTTTGATATACACTGTTTGGAGGGGGGGGGGGGGGGCTGTGACCTATGAAATATTGTAACTCGTAGCGGGAGCTGCCGTGAATTACATAGCAGTTTTTTTCTGCGGCCGACAATAAAGTCGGAGAAATTGCTAGGAAACGGTAGCGAGAGGAAACTGACCTTTGGTGTGTCGATATCCGGGTCCTTACAGCTTCTCCCGAGAGTGTAGTTCCGAGGTGATCGTTAATACTTAACTAATCTCCGGGGTGGCGCGAGATCGACCGTCGCCTGTCGCTGTACATTTCCGACTTTCCTCTCTCGGTCAGCGGACCGAACAAGGACGGGAAAAGTATTGTGCATAGCAAAAAAAGGGTGAAATAGCAAAAAGCGAGCTTGTTGCCAACCGATTAGAAAAACCGCTTGTTTGTACCGAACATACACTATCAAAAAAATGTGTGTATATTTAGCTATCTAAATTTAGTTATAGTAAAAGTATCTCAAGTGAATATTATGTTTTTATTTCATGCATACAAAAATGTTTTATCTGGAATTAGATAACACTAGATTTCGATATTTTTCAACTCAAGTTTTTTCCCTTTTCGGCAGGTTAATTGTAATTCCGGAGAGCACTTTGCATGCTATTACAATAAAATTTGAATACGTATTTTCCTTGAGGGGGAAATTCTCTGTGCGCCCGCTGGAAAAAAATGTCTTTAACATAAAATTAAAAAGCGTGCGCGCGGTCTCGTTTTAACCTCGAAAAGTGTAATTAGGTTACTTTTTGAATCACTGGAATCCGCATTTGCATTTTTATCGTTGCAATATTTTGTATAAAAAAAAATGATTATATAAATATTCTATTAAGGAATAGCAGTAAATCTTAATATCACTTAAATAAAACACTTAAACAGCCTCAACCTGTATAGTTGAGGCTGTTCTTAAATCTTAATATTTAGAAAATGTTTCCTGGCGCATTCAATATTTGTCAACTTAAATAAAAAATAATTATTTCTACAACCGTCAAAAAAGGTGACACTGATACACCGTTTTTAATTAGCAAAGTGTGCTATTTATTCACCGTGAAAAAATGTTATAATTTAGCGTGAAAAAATGTCTTTTTTCCACGCTAAATTCTAATTTGGCGGCAATAATGTAAAATGTAAATTAGCAATTTTTATTTATTGCGATACCTAGTAATTATTTGTCCATAGGTGCTCATAATGTAGGTGGTTTTGAATTTGTAGATTTCTCTTCTCAATAGGCCAAAAGTACGTACTTGGAAATGTTTACTATCTTTTTCTACGCACACCAATTAAGAAATTGGCATTTTTTTTTTTTTCGTATTGCGTTTTTCATTTCTTCGGCAATTGCTGTATCCTTGATCTCCGTGAGAGTATCACTACCACTGGAATCGTCGTAATTCATCAATATTTGTATAAACACAAACTGGAGAAATTTTGACAAATTTGTTCACTGATTAATGTTTTTGTTAATGAACTGTGTCGATGGTTACATTAACTTAGGCAATTAAGTATAATAAAATCTTTTAAATGAATTATTAATTGTAAAGCTATTTAAATTAAAAACACTTGGTATTGTTTCACAAATTAAATTCAAGTGTTTTTTATTTAAATAACTTTACATATTCTAATATGTTTCACCAAGTGCCAGATGAGAAATTATTCAAGGAATTATTTATTTATTAAAACTTATTTATGGTAGAATTTCTTCCTTTGCGGTTGTAGAAAAAATGTTGTTTGTATTTTATGCAAAAGAATCAGTATGTTTTGTGACGCATTCGAATTCTTTTTTAGTCTCCACCTGCGGTCTCGACTAAAAATGCATTCTCGATGCGTCAAAAAAACACTGATTTTGCACACAATACAAAAATATCATTTTCAAAATTATATAATTATTATTTTGAAGCCTAAACAAATTAAGTATTTTATTAAAGTGATATTATGGAGTTTCAACAACTAACAGCCTCAACTGCACAGTAAATCTTAATATTTAGAAAACGTTTCCCGGCGCATTCACCATTTGTTAATTTAATTAAAAAAATAATTTTTCAGAATTATATAATTATAATTTTGAAACCTACACAAGTTAAGTGTTTTATTAAAGTGATATTATGGAGTTTCAACATCTAACAGCGTCAACTATACAGTAAATCTTAATATTTAGAAAATGTGCCTGGCGCATTCATCATTTGTCGATTTAATTAAAAAAAATATTTTTGAAAATTATATAATTATAATTTAATTTATAAAGTAATATTATGAAGTTTAAACAACTAACAGACTGAACTATACAGTTAATCTTAACATTTATTTATCTAATTGAACAGATTGCCATTTAAATGAAAAATACAATAAACAAAAAAAGCATATACAGAGAGTTTCATGTAACACCGAACATTTTCATCCAGTACAATGTGACACCTTTAATTTTAAAATAATGTGTAAATTGGGTTGCCTATATGACCATTACATGTTGTAGCAAATCAATCGCAAATAATGCCTCAACTTGTACATACAGGGAGTTCTCCTTTTAAGTATACATGTCCCATTTACAGCGCATATGCCGTAAATCTTTAGGTACTCGTTTTTTTAAAGGGTTCAATTTTAAACTTAAAATGAGTGTGCTCCACTCCCAGACTGAGCATGAAGTAAAATTTCGAGTTTAGAAAAGCCTGAAAATTTGGTTTGGCCGCTCCGCGCTTCGCGCTACGCGACCAAACCAAATTTTCAGGCTTTTCTAAACTCGTAATTTTACTTCATGCGCCACCGGTACAAAACACTGATAATACGAAGTTTAAAACACACCGCTAAACTTTACATTGCATCAGTGTTTTGTACCGGCAATGACAATACGAAGTTTAAAACACCGCTAAACTTTACATTGCATCAGTGTTTTGCACCGGTGGCGCATGAAGTAAAATTTCGAGTTTAGAAAAGCCTGAAAATTTGGTTTGGCCGCTCCGCGCTTCGCGCTACGCGACCAAACCAAATTTTCAGGCTTTTCTAAACTCGAAATTTTACTTCATGCTTAGTCTGGGAGTGGAAAACACTGGTTTACAGCTTTAAATTATATTCTTTTAATAAACCGAGCGTCGGCAAATGTACAACGTATGCTAATGTAGACTTAAACGAAAAATTCTTATGTTTTTAAATTTTAAAGTTTTATTTATTTTCACTAAGTAAAATCAACAGGTTGTTTACAATCATTACAACTAACATTACAATGAATATTTCACAAAATGATCCTACCAGGCGGAAAATAAAAAGCTATAAATTCAGCGCAACCGAAGTGCGGCTGATCTTCCATTCAACCAATAAATTACCGTAACAAATGTGATGGATTCAATATAACAAAAAAAAGTAAATAAAAATCATTAGAAATAAAAATTGAAGAAACGAATGATATATTTTGGATTACACAGCAGTATTAACCGTGTTGCTGAACATAAGTTCTGAGTTTAGATTTGAAAAGTGGGACGTTCATAGTCTTAAAGTTACCTGGAATGTTATTATATATTTTTGTAATTACATAGGAGTACGTTCGCATAAAAAAAGCTGAACAAAATTTTGGGGGTGTTAGTGTTCCCTTAAACCTAATATTAAGACTATGAACGTCTGTGCGAAACTTTATTTTATTGTAGAGGTAGGGCGGCTTTTTATTAATTATAATAGATTGAAATAAGCACGCACTATGTAAATATCTTATATATCCTTATATTTAACCAATTTAGATCCGTGAGCTTATGACTAATTCTGTTATGCTTCCTTATTCCAAAAATATAGCGCATACATGCATTTTTCACTCTTTGTATTCGCATAATATCTACGCAATCAATACATGGATCATAGAGGACATCCGCAAAGTTGAAATGTGATAAGACGAGCGACTCGCACAACAATTTTTTTGATCGGATAGATAAGAGGCAGCGATTACTGTATAAATTTTTTAGGTTACTATAGGCATTTCTAATACATTGATTTACATGTAATTTGAAGCGAAACCTGTAGTCAATGGCAACCCCTAGACTTTTGACTTCATTGCTATATGGAAGCACAGTATTATTGATCGTTACTCAGAATAAATTGTTTTGCATAAGGCGTTCTCTAGCTTTTTTTGGGCCGAAGACAATTAATTTCGGTTTGTCAGGATTAACATAGAGACTATGTTCTGTTGAGGCTTTAACTAAATTTGAAATGTCTTCATTGACTTGACTACACGCTAACACTGTATTGCAGCTATGAAAAGAATAAAGCAGCTGAGTATCATCAGCAGAGGAGTGGGTTTCGCAGAATTTAATAGATTTATGAAGAAAGGAAGAATATATTAAAAATAACAGGGGTCCCAAAATGGATCCCTGGGGTACACCTGAGGGAACTGGTAGGTTATTCGAGAGATTTTCTTCAACTTTAACCCGCTGAGTGCGATTTCTTAAGTAATTTTTGAAAAAAGTTACAGGCACTTCAGCTAGCCCAATATGCCTTAGGATAAGTAGCATCGTATCGTGATCGATTGTATCAAATGCTTTGCTATAATCTAGCAATACAATCACAGAAAGCATGCCATTATCCGTAGCTCTAATAATGTTGTCACACATATTAGACAATGCGTTTGTGCAACTATACTTAGGGCGAAAACCTGATTGTGTTAGAGGTAAGAGGTTAAGAGAAGCGATATAATCTCTTAACTGAAGGTCAACAACTTTCTCTAAGATTTTGGACATAACTGGGAGCACACTAATAGGACGCAGATCCTTGAACTGAAGGGGGGTTTTAATTTTAGGAATTGGGGTAACTATAACCTCTTTCCAAAGTGCCGGAAACTCACCTTTCTCTAAACACATATTTACTATATCAATGATCTGTGGCAAAATATGCGGACAACAATATTGTATCATTTTGATACCAATGCCATCACAACCGATTGCATTATTTTTTATGTTATTTAGAATTTCACTAATTGATTCTTCACTTACGGGCTGAAAGTTAAAAGAAGAATTGGATAATTGGGTTTTTTTATAATACTCTTTAAGGGTGTTGTTATTCCCACTTTTGGGTATAGAGTCAACGAAATAGGAGTTTATTTCATCAGGATTTTTTACAAATGTCGGAATATTATGCGTATCCTTTCTTTTAATTATTCCCATTGATTTTAATGTTCGCCATGTAGTTTTGTAATCTCGAGTATTAAGAGCATTTTCTAAAAAAGCCTTCTTCACCCTTCTAATGGAAGCTGTTGTGAAGTTTCTTAGTGACTTATAATATTCCCATTTAGCTGCGGTTGGATTAGATTTATATTGTCGTAAAGCGTTATTTTGAAGCGATTTCATAAATTTTAAATTGTCGGTATACCAAGGTGTCCAAGGTTTAGAGAATATCCTAGCCATTAAAGGTGCATGAGTATCAAATAGAGTTAAGAGTTGCAATATTAGATAGTTGACTTTATCATCAACATTATTAATGTCATAAATTAGGAAGAAAGGCACGGAGTATAAATCTCCCAAGAAATTATTGTAGTTAAAGTGTCTAAAATGTCTAAATGTTACCAATTTTTGCTGCATTTCATTATTTTTTATTTTTAGTACTGTATAGATGAGTTTGTGATCGCTAATTTCCGGTTCGTTAACAACTCCAGTACTGACTACCAGCGTTTCATCTGAAATACAAAAAATATCAATTAATGTTTCAGATGAGTTAGTTACTCTAGTAGGTTCACAGATTATCTGCTTTAATTTGTAAAATTGCAGAACATCCATAAGGTATGTTAAACTGTTGTTCATTGTTAAAAAATCTATATTAAGGTCACCAGTAATAACACACAAATCATACAAAGGGCTGATGTGAGAGAGAGTATCTTCGAGAGTATTGACAAAATGTTTTACATTAACATTAGGAGGACGGTAACACACACCCACTGCAATAGAATAACGTTCAATGTAAAGTTACTAATAATTAATAAAGCAACTTTGTGTGTGTGTGTGTGAACGAAGCAATAATGTGAGTTATTGAGTCGCATATGTTATAGACAAAACTTAAATTAAATAGATTATTTATTAGCAAAAAGATGGTAAATATTGATAAAATAAATAATGATAACCTACAATGCAACTCGTAATCATATTATTGATCTAAAGAAATACATAATAAGTAAACAGTGAAGAATATAATATAATAATGAGTAAACAATACATGGATAATTGGGCTGCAATTTTAAGGAATATATAAATTAAGCTATGTTCAGATTAATGCTCGTAAAATAAAAATAAAACAAAGAAGTCCAGTATATGCAACTTCATAACCATATTATTTGACCTAGAAAAATTAGTATTTACTAAATTATGACAATTACAAAAAGAGAATAGGAGTCAATAGTTAGACTTGACCTTTTAAATCATCAAGGGACGTTATTTTGAATGTGTGTCCTTCTCTTATTGCTAAGATTTGGCCGTTCTTTGTCCAGCATTCGTTACCAAATATCTTGCGTGCTTCCTTAAATAAGATGAGCCGGTCGGATGTAAGCATCTCGGTTATAACAATCGACGATCCTTCTAGTTTAGATTTGTTATCGAAAGCAATATCCCGCTTCCATCGATGCACGAATTCAACAATCACGGGACGTACAGGTGTTTCTTTTTTTCGCTTATCAATTTGGCCAATCCGATAACAGGAGGCGATATCCAACAAATCAATGTCAACGTTTAATTTTGTTTTAAATATATTAATTAATGCTGTGGTTACATCTTCCTTGTTTGCTTCTTGTATACCTTTTACGATTACGTTTTTGCGTAATGAGTGTTGATTGATGTAGTCCAAGTCCTGATGTATTGTTTGTTGTTTTTTCTGCAGCTGCTGGATCTCACCCATTATTGAATTAACACTTGCGGCGAGTGAATTTTCCAGTGCGTCAATTTTCACTAATAGACCGTCTTTGATAGTGGGTGACGAGTCCGTATTGGGAGTAATTTTCGTTATTTCTTCGCGAAATCTGACGATTTCATCGTGGAATGTCGATGATAACCTCTCCACACGAGTGTTAAGTTCTTTTAGATTTTTCGACATTATGATGTTATTAATCACTTTTTATTATAGCACTTTATTAACGTAAACTCACCGCAGAAATACAATATTATTAATGATTAAACACAACTTTATTGATTGTTATTGGAGTTGAGGGAAATTCGTCTACTCTGAATCCGCCATAATGATCGGTGTTACATAAAACTCTCTGTATATATATACATACATTGAACTTAAAACTAAACAAGAAAAGTTAGAATTCTTCACAGAGGCGCTTTAATAATGAAAAAGACCCATTCAAAAAGTCAAATTTTAAAATATTGGCGTCACGCAAAACACTAATAGAAGCGAAATATTCGGCATAATCCGTGCGTCTGTAGCCGAAATGGATGGTAAAAAATATTTCCTGGCGCTTTCACCATTTGTCAATTTAATTAAAAACATTATTTGACTTTGTATTTGGAAAACAGTGGCCTAAACTTTAAAATACTTTATGTAAATTTAGTTTAACCACACCCCAGTTTTTTTTTCTTTGTATCCCTCTTTCTTAAAAAAAAAACGTCTTTTCTATTTACTTTTCATTATCTCGCATTAATTAAGAACGTTTTGTTTTTGTGCATACTCCGTGGCCCGGTTCGCGTTGAATAAATATTAATCGCGCTGAATTAAAATGAAACGAGTTATATTAGTTTTAATTTCCGCGTGTTTATTTATCAGCCCGACTTAATTAACCGTTTTTTATTGCGCCCCGACGACGTATCATTCTGGTCCCCGCGGGCCCTTAATTAAAATAGATCATCCGGCCGAGGCCCTTCTTTCACTCGTTTCGCCGTTCTTTTTGTGTTTCATTTGTTATTTAATTAAATGTGCAATGAATTTTATTTAGTGCAATATGCAGGGTGATTTGGAATAGAAGGAAAAAAATGCACAACTTATTTAGAGTTTGGTGAAGAAAAACGCTTGTTATGTTCTAATATTTTATTTTCTGTTTCCTGACACGTGTTTCGATCTTTACAGATCTTTAGTTCAAATGTATACAGTATAACCTTTGATAATGATCTGTAAAGATAGAAACACGTGTCAGGAAATTGACAATAAAATAATGGAACATGACAAGTGTTTTTCTTCACCAAATTTGAATATCCGGTTCCATCAAGAGTGCAGCGCAACAAGCATTAACTTCAAAATTTAATTTGAGTTCAGTATTCCGCACTAGATACCCAGTAGATGGCGTTAGCTATCGAATTCATTTAAAAGCATTAACTTATTCAGAAGCTCGTGTAAAGACAATGGGTTGAATAAAAATACATTTGATTTTCATTATTTAAAATTAGTGAAACAAACCAAGTGTTTTAATTAAATATGCAGAATTAGATTAAAAAATGTTTCAGCACGAGTTAAGTGACAGATTAATTAAACATTAAGAATCATTGTTCATACAATTCAACAATGTCAACAGAACTGAATAATGAAATAACACTAATGCAAATAGAACAAACAAATTTATGTTTCAGATTAAGAGGGCCAATTTTTGCTGGTTGTGTGTTTTTGGGATACGAGATGGCGCAGAAATAGCAAAATTGCAGAATGTAGTTTTGACTATGTATTAGTTTATAGTGCCTGCCGAATTTTATCATAACGAATAATAAAAATGATGAGTGCGGAGCGCGTTGTTTGTTTGTTTACATAGCGCCGTGCGAGTGAATGAATGGGTATTGAATTACAGAAGACACAAGTAAACTGGATAAATATTAACGATTTTAATTTCTATCGACATACATACAACTGTAAAACGAAACAGATGCCGTTTTAGTTTGATATTCCATATGAATATAAACAGAGAGTTTTTCTTTAAAGTATACGTATTCTAAATTCAGATTATATTCTTTGAAATTTTAAATATTCGTTGTTTGTTAAAAGAGTTCAATTTGAAATTTTAAACGAGTGTTTTCCACTCCCAGACTAAGCATGAAGTAAAATTTCGAGTTTAGAAAAGCCCTGTGAAAATTTGTCGAGGGTCGCGCAGCGACCCGAGACAAATTTTCTGGGCTTTTCTAAACTCGAAATTTTACTTCATGCGCCACGCGTTTAAAACTCTAAAATACTGTGAAATGTATGTATATTTGAACCTCACCTAAAATCAGTGTTTTATACGCGTGGCGCATGAAGTAAAATTTCGAGTTTAGAAAAGCCCAGAAAATTTGTCTCGGGTCGCTGCGCGACCCTCGATAAATTTTCACGGGGCTTTTCTAAACTCGAAATTTTACCTTATGCTTAGTCTGGGAGTGGAAAACACTCGTTTAAAGCTTCAAATTGAACTCTTTTGAAAAGCAACGTATGTCGCAAAATGTAAAGCTTATGCACCTGTTTACCTAAAATAAAAATTCCCTATATTTATATTGTAGACAAACAGTTAAATTCTAGCAACAAAAAATATCTATTCATATTATTTGCAACTACATAAGTGATTTAAATGATTACTATTAAAAATCAAATATCGTACATGACTGCCGCCTGCTGCACTCCCTAATTTGCTAAATTGCAATGAAGCACACAAAAGGAATAGATGGAATAGACGAGAGAAGGTCTACCCTCTTAGCTGGGTAAGCGACACTTCAAGCTGAGCCGTACAAAAAATGAGAAATTACAATAACCGCATTCGAACTCTAGACGCTAAGCTGACTAAGTGCCTCGGTAATCAAATCGCCGAGTGTCGCACATTCAATTTAGTAAATAAATGAAAAGGGATTTTTTTCCGACTCACCACTTGAATCAACATATACCGGCATTCCACATTCCCATTCAAAACAAGAATCCAGAAATGCACTTATATTTTAATAATATCCTTCTTTGTTGTGGATCAACAACATAATCAATGAACAGTCCGCGGCAGAACAATTACATTCGCAATTAAAGGCCGCGCACCGAGAACCCGTGTAGCAACAAATGCCGTACACGAATTCTACATATCAAACCCAATTTCTTTTCACGTGTTTTTGGAAATTACAGTATAATTTTAAGATATTACTAAAATATTACGATGTTGCCCCCTATTTATTGAAAACATAATCAAAATTTACATTGCTCTTATGGAGATTTCTTAGCAACGATAAATTTTATTTATCATTTATTTTAGATTAATGTATTTAATACAAAATGTTTATAATAATTGCTTCAATAAATTAAAGCAATATGAAGAAGAAATAATGTTTTCTATTTAAGTATTGCACGGATTTATGTGATAATTTAAGTGTTCCATTACTTGATTTATATATAATTTAAGAAACATTTAAAAACAAAAAAAGAATAGTGTCAGTTTATTCGCAAACCTTCAATGTGCAATGTGTATAAATTTCAAAGAATTATTTTCATTATTGTGGAAAATTAATCGTTGTTTGTTCTTATGGCCAAATAACATGTGAATATCCGACCTTAAGTTAGTGTTTTATACGCCTGGCACATGAAATAACATTTCGAGTTTAAAACATCCTGAAAATTTGGATTTGAGCGCTCCTTATAATAACCCTTCCACGTCTTAACCTGCAATTAAAGAAAAATGTATCCAACGGAATACCCCCTAACCTGTATATGAGTGTATTCAGATGCCTACATTTTTCTTTACCTGTAAATTGAATGAGTGCAAAAACATAAAAGGTTTCCCAAATAAAATGTATCTTAATGATAAACAATGCAATGCTTGTAATTCCTGTGTTGAGTTATTATCTAACTGTTTACAATGAGGACATAACGTTGCTTTATTATTTAATTATGATCATAAAACATCTAGCTCAAGTTTCAGTCTAAAAACTTCTGATATATTTAATTCAATATTGGAATTAAATTTAAACCTGGACCGGATGGCTTACCCCCTTATTTTCTAAAACGATTTATTCATTCCCTTACAACCCCGATTGAATCATTATTCGATAAATCTATTAATACTGGATTGTTTCCAACTTTTTGGAAACATTCTTACATTAACCCTATTTTCAAGGAGGGATGCTCTGGTTCTGGTTCTGGTGCAAAGGGGAGTGTGCAGTTCTGCACTGCACTTAGGCCTCATTAGGCCCATTGTGCCACCTCCCGTAGATCACCCATCCTCAGTCTAGCCAGCCCACCTTGTTTAGGTATTCTAGCATAGCTTATGTAGGCCATTGTAGGCCATCTATCACCCAATATGGACTCCCTGATTGACGATAGTGACGGGCATTCACAAAGAAAATGCCATGCAGTCTCGTCTTCCATGCTGCAACCTCTACAAGGTGGGGAGTCAACTATCCCCATCCTATAGAGGTGCCCGTTTAGTCCACAGTGACCAGTAAGGATGGCAGTTAAGCGCCTGAGATTCCCTCTAGCCAGCTGCAGGTACCGTTTCGCTGATCTCTCATTGGGATACACAAGTGATTCCTTAGAGAGCTTGCAGCCCTCGATATCATCCCAACGCATCCTGAATTTCTCCAGGGTATTGGTTTGTAACATGTTACACAGGGAGAGAGGAGCTAACCGCACTAGCGGCCCCGGTGAGAGTAGATTCATCCCAGCCGCAGCTCTTGCCAGCGCGTCAGCTCTCCTGTTACCTGTGTCTGTATCATGCCCTTTCACCCAGCAGACTTAAATGTTGTTGCGCATTGCTGCCTGTCTGAGTTTCCCGTGGCACTCTATTTCGGTCTCTGACAAAGCATAGGCTTTCTGCAGAGACAGAATCGCTTACCTGCTATCCGTTAAGATTAGTATGGCTACATTTGTCACCGTGCGGTTTATGATGTACTCAGCCGCAAGTGTTATTCTCATCAGCTCCAGTTGCGTGATGGTTCCATGAATTCCCATCGGAATCTTTGCTTGGATTTTTAGGGTTTTAGAGAAAACTCCAAGGCCCGATACCTTTTAGATCCATCTGTGTAGATCCTTATAGCAGACTCTCTCATCCGCTTAGTGGGTTGAACAGTAACGTTGTAGGGTGTGTTCCGTATTAGTGTTGGTACACAGCAGTCATTAACAGCCTCTAAAAGAGGTATATATCTACAGACATTCCTCCAGAGGTGTCCTCTAACTTCCCCACAGCTGTTACTGTTACAAATCCCACTGCACTGAAGGCGAAGTATAGTCGCCATGGCCTCTTTCTCCACGTGGATATCAAGTGGTGGAAGGCATAGTATGACTTCCATCGCCATCGTCGGAGTAGTGTGCATGGCGCCTGTTACACTAAGACAGACTGTCCGCTGCACTTGCGAGAGTTGCTTCCTCGTGGTCTTCTGTTTGGTTCTGGGCCACCAAACTGAAGCTCCGTAAGTCAGCATGGGCCTTATGACAACTGTGTACAACCACAGAGTCGTGCGTGTTTTCAAACCCCAGGTTTTCCCCACTGCCCGACGACATTGCCAGAAGGCCCTTATAGCTTTGTCTGTTTTGATGTCGATGTGCGCTTTCCAGCTCAGTTTCCTGTCGAGAGTGATGCCCAGGTATTTCACCTCGTCGCTGTACTGCAACATCGTATTCAATAATGTTGGTGCTTTTTTCGACACCTTCCTTTTCTTGGTGAACAGAACCATCTCCGTTTTGGCAGGGTTTACCGATAGGGAGTGATCATTGCACCACCTAGAAACTATGTTTAGAGCTCCTTGCATCTGGTCGCATAGGGCGTCTTCAAACTTGCCACATACTAATATGGCCAGATCATCAGCATAGGCTGTCACAAGCAAGGGATGTAGGGAAGACATACAAAATTATAGGAGTGTTTCCATCCAGTCCACAATTCCTAAAATGCTAGATAAACGAATTTCCGATCAACTCACTTGGGGCTGCAAAAATATTATTTGTGATGATCAACATGGATTTTTAAAGGGCAGGTCTACGACATCTAATTTGCTTTCCTACCAGATGTATCTGTTGAATGCTTTGGAAAGGCGACGTCAGGCTGACTCTGTTTATACTGATTTTTCCAAACCCTTCGATCGTGTTAGTCACTCTTTTCTTTTAAATAAACTTGAAGGCTTAGGATTTAGTGACCTTGTGACAAAATCTATTTACATGAACGTAAACAGTTCGTTAAGATTGATAACTTTATCTCAAGAGCAATCAACGTTACATCTGGTGTGCCCCAGGGCTCACATTGTGGGCCTATCCTGTTCTTAATCTTTATAAATGACATTGGGAGTTATATCAATGATAGTAAATTTCTAATGTTTGCCGATGATGTTAAAATATTTAAAGTAATTGAAAGGAGTTCCGATCATACGCTATTACAATCAGATTTAAATAATTTAGCAAATTGGTGTGCATGTGATCATCTTCAGCTTAACCTAAAAAAATGTATGTCTATTTCATTTTCTTGCCATAACAATAATATTAAGTGGTGATGGGTAAAAGGAAGGTATGGATGCTGGCGTATGCGGATGATGTGGTGTTGGTTGCAAGAGAGTATGAAGGGATGAAAGAGATGTTGAAGGGAGTGGAGAGGTTTATGGATAAAAGGGGAATGAATGTGAATGTAGTGAACACGAAGTGGGTGAAGTTTTGAAATAAAGGGAGGGAGGGGAAGGTGAAAGAATTGGAGTGGAAGGGGGTAGTTATTGAGAGGGTGAAGAGTTTCAAGTATTTGGGGTTTTGGTTTATAGGAACGGGAGGGTATGAGGAGCATGTGAGGTGGGTGCAGGGTAAGGCGAGGAAGGCGTGGGGAATGGCGTGGGGCAAGTGGGGGAAGTGGATGGGAAACAATGTGACGGTTGCGTGTAAGTCATGGGATGCGTGTGTAAGTGCGGTGCTAATGTATGGAGTAGAAGTGTGGGGAACGAGAGGGTACGAGGTGATAGAGAGGGAGCAGATGTGGTTCCTGAAGCACATGTTGGGGGGTGGAAAGATCCACGCCCAGCTACATAGTGCTTCAGGAGACCAACAGAGAGAGGCTAGAGTGGGAGGCAATGGTGAGGGTGGTGAGGTACGAGATGAGATTGTGGGAACTGGATGAAGAGAGATTGGTGAAGGATGTATGGGTGACGAGTGTGGATGGGGGTGAGGGTAGATGGAGGGGGGAGAGGAGGAAAATGTATGAGAGGGTAGGGCTGTCGGAGGCGAAGGTAATGGAATGGTCAGGAAATGGGGTGAAGGTGGATGAGTGGGTGAGGGGGAAAGGGAAGGAGGTGGAAGGGCAGGAAAGGCAAGGGTGTATTGACAGAAGCCAGTATAATGATATGTATGGGAGGTGGCAGGTGTATGGGAGGGTGCCGAAGTATTTGATAGAGAAGGGATGGGGTAGAAAGGATAGGGTGATTGTGGCAAGGGCGAGGTGTGGATCGGAGGAGAGAGGAAGGAAAGTATGGATGGGGGAAGAATATGGAAGGTGTGTGTTGTGTGGACAGGGAAAGGATACGTGGGGACACTTGGCGGAGGAATGTGAGGGGGTGAAAGAGGAGTGGCTGGGAGCGAAAGGGAATAGAAGGGTAGTGGAGTGGATGAGGGAGGATGGGAGCGGGGTAAGGACGTTGGAAAAGCTGGGAAGGAAGAGGGAAAAGAGAAAGGAGGGTAAGAGGGATACGGGAATGTAGTGAGGTAATCAAATGTAAATGTGTAATCAAATGTAAAGGTGTGGAGATATGCCAATAAGGATCTTTTTTTAAATTTAATTAATGATAATAAATTGCCCTTGATTGAAACAGTTCGCGATTTGGGTATATTATTCGATTCGCGCTTGAATTTTCTTACCCATTTAAATAATATTTCTAGTAAGGCTCTTTCTATGCTCGGTTTCATTAATAGATTTTCAAAACAATTTAGCTTGGATACCTTCAAAACCCTTTACATTAGTTTAGTGAGGCCGCATTTGGAATATTGTTCTGTTATCTGGTCTCCTTACCACAACCGTAATATTAAAATCGTTGAAAAAGTTCAGAAAGGGTTTTTGCTACTTGTTTCATTTAAAATGGGGATCGCACGCATTGATTATAGCCGGTCACACATATTAGATTGTCAGAATTTAGAATCTTTACAATATAGAAGAATATCACTAGACTTATTCTATGGGTTTAGACTGATTAATGGGCATATCAATTGCAGTTTTTTATTATCGTTGTTGAACTTTTTTTTGATAACTCCAGTTTGTTGTAGGCCCTTATTCCGTTTAAACTTCTATCGAACATTGTATGGTTCTCACAATCCTGTGACACGTATAATGAGGTATTGCATTTTATATTTTTAGGAATTCTTATAGTTTATTCAAACGTCGTTTACGTTTAATTAATCTAGATATTGTTAATTAGTATAGTTGCTTTTGTTATATTTTTCACACTATTTTATGTTTTATTAAATTTATATTAAGTTGATTTTAAATTACTATTGTTAAAATCTATTATGTGCAAAGGAGATTTCCGTAAATTAATAAATAAATAAATAAATAAAAAGTATGAACGGTGGAGGCTTCTACTTCGTTATACATGTTAAATAAAGAAATATGTATCCAACTGAATACTCCCTAACCTGTACGTAAGTGTATTTAGTTGTCGACATTTTTCTTTGTAGGACACTTTAATTTTATCTTTGATCCTATTTTCTCAAAACATGCTGTACTAAAACTTCAATCACAGATTAGAAAGTAATACACTTGTTTATCCTTCCCCTTTTTTTAATTAATCAACACAGCTCGATTTTTTTAAACCCTAAAGAGGCGTAAGCCAAAAGCAAAAGGGAAATCCGAAAAATAGTCATAATCCAGTAATTACGAGCCGTTTCATTAATTTCGCGTTCCTCAGATGGAAAGCAGAGGAAAGGCACGTTAATTATTAATTAATCTAAATTATTGCCTGAGATGAGCTGAATTAAGTTCCGAGAAAAGGGGTGGAATTTCCAGAGGTGAGCCTCCTCTGCCCCAACCCCCCCTGCTTCATTCCATTGGGGTTGTTTTTCATCATCATCATCATGATGATGATGATTCCCCTCTTGCCGCGCGCGCGATTGGTATTCAAGTGAGCATTCCTCGAGATAAAAGCCGGCGATGAAATCTCAGGGAAATCATAACGCAACGCGAATTCCCACCCGGACTAGAAAATCCGGGGTGGATGGGGGGGAAGTATTGTGTTTCGTGTGTTTAACTTTTCGCTTTTTCATTGATTTATTACGCGGCGTGCACGTGATGAATCGAATTTGCATGCGCGCGGAGGAAATCTGGAAAAGTGGATTTCGTTGGAAGTCTGTTGATACTTGGAAATCGTGCATGAAATTTATCATAATGCACCTAGTAAAAATTCACATCATTTTTGAGTAGTTTTCTTTTATAATAATAGTGTCCTTCAATCCTGCACAATGGTTTACTGAACTGCTTTTAGAAGCACTGGTTCAAACTCTTTTCCATTTTTTTTTGCACTTGTTCGGTATTTGGTCTTTCTACAGTTTTGTTTATTACTGCAAAGGAAGCTCCTTCCTCCGATTTTAATTTTTGAATTTGTCTCCTTCATGTCAAGAAATATTTCTGGACATGGTGTTGGAGACTGTTTCATTGTTTTAATATTGTATGCAGATGAAATATATGATATTATGATGTTTCAAATGATTTAAAATAGAAGTGTGGATGTAATAAATTTATAAGTCGATACATTGATGAAAATATAAACAAGGAAAGTACACATGCACACAGTCAACTTACAAACATTCATACATAAAATTAACAATACATTTTTTTGTATGTGCTCTTTTGCCATAAAAATTTTAGTATCTTCCTGGTTCTTTAAATATGTCGACAATTTATTATATTGTATAACTCCATCTATTAATATTCCTTGCTTAAGCATATTGGTTTTATTTTGTATTACATATATATCGCTTTTTCTTCTGGTCAAATGTGTCTTTATATCTTTATTTTTTTCTAGTCTCACTTACTCGCACCTATTATTATCGCATGTATGAATTTTATTCTTTCGAAAGTATTTTTTTGTCTAATATTCAGCTCGGTTATTAATTTATATAGCGTGCTCGTTGGTGTCTTTTTGTCTAAATTATAAATTAGTTTAATGCACTTATTTTGCTGCCTTTGTAGGGTATTGATATTTTCGTCGAATGTTCCACTCTATATTGCACATAGATAATTTAATTTTGAAATAAACAGTGTATTATATACATATTTTTGAACACTTTTTGGCAGATATGTTTTTGATCTGTAGAGAACCCCTGTTTCAGCACTAGTTTTTTGTTTTAACGTTTCTATGTGTTGGTCTCATTTAAAATTGTCCGTAAATGTTAGTCCTAAATATACCGATTCGCTTGTTTTGGTTATAATTTTGTTATTAATTTTGTTATTAATTTTACAAGACAACAGTTATCAAAACTGAGAATTATTTTGATAACTGTTGTCTTGTGTAACTCAATCTAAAATTATCCTCAAGGTTGCAAGGTGCGTCAAAATTGCGACTGCAAGCTGTAAATGCACACGAATACGCATAAAAATCGGCCTGAAAGTGGATTTTTTCAAAGATTTCGAAAAATGAAAGTATAAATCACTTAGGAAATCAAGAAAATCATAAAACTTGATGAAAATCAATGTTTTTCTTCCAACTCTGGAATAAAAATGTAAATTTCACAGCAATTTCTGCTAATTAAATCAACAAATTCAGTTGATTTCTCATCCGAGTTCAAAACAAAACTTGAATATTCTAGAAGTGCTCAAAATCCAATCAGAATTTAAAATTATACCATGAATCGTAAAAACCAAAACTTCTCTTTCAATCAATGTTTTGTGCGCGGGGCGCATGAAGTAAAATTTCGAGTTGAGAAAAGCCCGAATTTGGATTTGGACGCTGCGCGTCCAAATCCAAATTCTTCGGGCTTTTCTCAACTCGAAATTTTACTTCATGTTTAGTCTGGGAGTGGAAAACACTCGTTTGAAGTTTCAAACTGAACGAATTTACGAAAACAGCTAATGTAAAAAATATACAGAGCAAATAAATGTGAAATAAAATTAAAGATTATTTGAAATTTCACAAGGTATTGCGATTTTTGTAATGTTTTATAATTTATTTTTGTTGACATTTGATTGAACATTTGTTTATTTTAAGATGTTACATGTCAACACAAAGAAGAATTATTTATGGTTTGATAACAAAATTGAATTACACATTGGAAATATCCCAAATTAAATGTTTTCATTGAACATTAAAAGGAATTAATTAGGGTTTCATATATTATCGCATAATATTTAAATCATTCGTGATTTTTCTCAATGTGTAATGCCAACAATATCTTCATTTAAAATTAGTGTTTTGTACGCGGGGCGCATGAAGTAAAATTTCGAGTTGAGAAAAGCCCGAATTTGGATTCTTCGGGCTTTTCTCAACTCGAAATTTTACTTCATGCTCAGTCTGGGAGTGGAAAACACTCGTTTGGAGTTTCAAACTGAACGAATTTACGAAAACAGCTAATGTAAAAAATAAACAAAGCAAATAAATGTGCAATAAAATCAAAGTTAATTTGAAATATCACAAAGTATTGAGATTTTTGTTATGTTTTATAATTCATTTTAGTTGATTTTAAATATTTGTTTATTTTAAGATGTTACCTGTCAACACAAAGAAGAATTATTTATGGTTTGATAACAAAAATGTATTTCACATTGGAAATATCGCAAAATAAATGTTTTTATTGAATATAAAAAGGAATTAATTATGGTTTTATAAAATATCGCATAATATTTAAATCATTCGTGATTTTCCTCAATGTGTAATGCCAACAATATCTTCATTTAAAATCAGTGTTTTGTACGCGTGGCGCATGAAGTAAAATTTCGAGTTGAGAAAAGCCCGAATTTGGATTTGGACGCTGCGCGTCCAAATCCAAATTCTTAGGGCTTTTCTCAACTCGAAATTTTACTTCATGCTTAGTCTGGGAGTGGAAGACACTCGTTTAGTTTCGTGAAAGTAAAGTAAATTTTCAAGATTTTTGTTAACCATCACCAAAATCATCAATAACCATAAAACATTACCAAATCAACAAAATGTGTAAACATCATACCAACAAACAATTACAATTATTATCTTTCGACTTCTGTAATTTTTTGTGCAATCCAATATACTTTAATTCATTCCAAACAAAACTTCACGTCTACATAAGAAGAATGTCGAAATAAAATGTTCAGTTTAAAGCTTCTAACAATTGTTTTTTACGCCAAGATTAAGCATTAAAAATAATTAGTTCAGATAATCTGTACTCAAAATCGTATTCGACAAAAAAAAACAAAGAATTATTTAAGTAAGTTTAAAGAATTATTTGATTGGCTAACTCCAGTCGATACATTCCGAGACTGAAAAACGTATAGGGGAACTCACCATGTTCTACTCTTTCCGGGGTCACCAGGGACGTCGTATCTCCCTTATTTTACAACCTAACTCTAAAAAATTTAACAAATTCCCAGAATAAAAAGCATAGAAGGGAACTCACCCTATTTTACTCTTTCTGTTGTCATTGGGGCCGTCTTATCTCCCTTATAACACAACTTAACTCTAAAAAAAAATCAACAAACTAATAGTAAAAAGTATAAAGAGAAACTCGCCCTATTCTACTCTTTCTAGGGTCACCAGGGACGTCATATCTCCCTTAGTATACAACCTAACTAAAAAATTCAACAAACTGCGAGAATAAAAAGCGTAAAGGGGAACTCACCCTGGTCTACTCTTTCAATGTCACCAGAGACGTCATATCTCCCTTATTATACAACCTAACTCTAAAAAATTTAACAAATTCCTAGAATAAAAAGCATAGAAGGGAACTCACCCTATTTCACTCTTTTTGTTGTCATCAGGGCCGTCATATCTCCCTTATTATACAACCTAACTCTAAAAAATTCAACAAACTTCTAGAATAAAAAGTATAAGGGAAACTCACCCTGTTCTACTCTTTCTAGGGGCACCAGAGACGTCATATCTCCCTTAGTATACATCCTTACTCTAAAAAATTCAACAAACTGCACGAATAAAAAGCGAAAAGGGGAACTCGCCCTAGTCTACTCTTTCTAATGTCATACAACCTAACTCTAAAAACTTTAACAAATTCCCAGAATAAAAAGCATAGAAGGGAACTCACCCTATTTTACTCTTTCTGTTGTCATCAGGGCCGCTGTATCTCCCTTATCATACAACCTTACTCTAAAAAATTTAACAAACTTCTAGAATAATAAATATTAAGGGAAACTCACCCTATTCTACTCTTGCTAGGGGACCAGGGACGTCATATCTCCCTTAGTATACAACCTTACTCTAAAAAATTCAACAAACTCCACGAATAAAAAGCGAAAAGGGGAATTCACCCTGGTCTACTCTTTCTAATGTCACCAGGGACGTCATATCTCCCTTATTTTACAACCTAAATCTAAAAATGTTAACAAATTCCCAGAATAAAAAGCATAGAAGGGAACTCACCCTATTTTACTCTTTCTGTTGTCATCAGAGCCGTCGTATCTTTCTTATTATACAACCTAACTCTAAAAAATTTTACAAATTACTAGAATAAAAAGTATAAAGGGAAACTCACCCTGTTCTACTCTTTCTAGGGTCACCAGGGACGTCATATCTCCCTTAGTATACAACCTAACTAAAAAATTCAACAAACTCCACAAATAAAAAGCGAAAAGGAGAACTCACCCTGGTTTACTCTTTCTAATGTCACCAGGGACGTCATATCTCCCTTATTTTACAACCTAACTCTAAAAAATTGAACAAATTCCCAGATTAAAAAGCATAGAAGAGAACTCACCCTATTTTACTCTTTCTGTTGTCATCACGGCCGTCGTATCTCCCTTATTATACCACCTAACTCTAAAAAATTTAACAAACTACTAGAATAGCAAGTATAAAGGTAAACTCACCCTGTTCTACTCTTTCTAGGCACAGACCCTAGAAAGAGTAGAACAGGGTGAGTTTCCACTCTTAATTACGCTTAATCAAACACCCGGTACATTGTAATTAGATTACTTTGTAATTATACGAATATAATACCTAAGTAATTATATAATTAATTTAATTACTTGTATTTCTTGAATAACTTTCTCATTTATCACTTAGTGAAACATTTTGAAATAATATTAAAGGATAAATTAAAAACACTTGCTTTGTTTCACTATTAGTGAAACAAACTAAGTGTTTTTAATTTATCCTTCAATATGATTTCAATTACTTGTCTCTGAAACTTGAAGGGCCATTAGTTCAATCGTGTGTTAAGGTTTAGTTTTCGTAAACTGTAGTTTTGGATAAGTTGCGCTTTATTTTGTAATGTGTTGCCTGTAATAAAACGTGTACATTTTAAAACACTCGCTTGAAGGTTAAAATTAACCGCTTCTTTTATAAAATTAACGAATGCCTGAAACTGCGCAGGGATTTGTATACCAAAAACAAAAATTCCCTGTACGATCACTTTCAATAGAAACAAGAATAATAAAACACTCCTGGCACGGAGCAACAGAAAATATTCCGACGATTTAGCGTTCCGTTTTCCTGCAATAACCCGTTTCTTTTTTATTGACTATCTCATCGAATACTTCGGGAAATAAAGGAACGACCATAAATACGGAAGAGCGGTGCAGAAAAAAAATCAGATATATCAACATTACATAAATCCGGGCCGAATCACGTGCGCTCGAAAAGGAAGGCGAAACAACGGACGAAAAAAAAAAGCAAAAAAAAATCCCGGCCGATTCTTCCCCCCTGGTGAGCACGTCTCTTCATCGTTTCGTCCTTTTTCATAACGCATACGTAAAAAGGATGGGTGTTTGTGAAAAAATATAAAATAAAAGATGTTGCGTGCGTAGATCGATTAAAGTTGGAATCATATTTTAATTGTGAAGCTTCCTCTCTTTTATAACGCATAAATGAATTTGTTAAATATTGCGGCTAATAATTAATCAAATATTGCGGCTAATGATAAAACATATTATTCTCTAGTAATAACCAAAGTTAAAATCTATTTTAACCGTTACTTTAATTGTAAACTTAATTGAAAGTAAAACCAACAAGCACAAATCTGCGCATTTTACCGCGTCGATAATTAACATATGGGCGGATCACGCATTTCTGCTACCGTCCGCCGCGGATAACCACACAGATAAGCAACAAGAGTTTTTACTCTTCACCTATTTCTCAAAACTTTTCACGATCTTACCATTAATTAAAACGTATGGTTAATTTCAAACTTATAAAAATTATGAATTAGAGTGTTATCGTTACTGCACTATAAAATTGAAAGTGTATTTAATTATAACTTCTCTATAACAACAATTAAATCAATTTAAAATAAACTCTTGAGGATTAACTGGTTTACTATACATGGTGTCTGTGCAAATAAACATACTTATTACTTTTGTAGTTCCTCCCTCAATACAAGATCGGGAAGTTTACTAGCTTACTATACATGGTGTCTGTGAAAGTAATTGTTAGTTTATTTTCTCCTTGTTACTTTTATACTTTATATGTTTTTTAACATTCCCATTTGTTCAGCCGGGGTTTTAACAAATTTACTATACATGGTGTCAGTGCAAGTAAAGTTTGTTTCTACCTTACTTGAACAAAACTGGATCTTTGATGATATTAAATAATATTAACCATACGTAAAATAATTCATTACTAGTAATTAAAATAATTACCCCTAATTACACATTAGCGCTCTTCGGCTAAATTTACATGCCGTATTGATGGATGCGCGTCTTGCGTTTTGTAAATGTTAACATTTGTAAACTGTGTGTAAATTATTTAATATGTTTTCGTAAAATAAATGTTAAATTGTATTTATAATTACTGTGCTTTCTTTCACCAATACTGAAATTGGTAATAATTGTACAATTTACTGACATTAAATTAACACCTTTAACAGCCTAAAATCCAGTCATAAAAATAATATTGTTTGAAATACAGTTCACTTACTTTACCACTCTGTGCCTGTTAATTTTCTAATCGGATTTAAAACAGAATTAAATAAAAGCAAATCCATTAATATAAGATTATTAAATTCATTATTCCAATTGATTATTGAAGTTAATTTGTACAATAAAATATCCGCTACTAGTACAATGATTTTTTTTTTCAACCTTGTCGCCTAAGAGAAGAATACTTCCCGCCGGCCTAAAAATAGCATTAAAAAAAAAACTTTTTAACCAAAAATCAGCCTTTAATCAAAATTTAACATTAAAACCCCCAGAAATCTGTCTCCCATTCACGTATTTCCCACCTTGAAAATCGCAAATTTCTGAAAATAGGAATAACTGAAAAATATTTACATCTCCCGTCAAAATTGAGCTAACTCAATGAAATTTTTGTTGTTGTTTCGATATAATTAAAAAATCTTATTTGCCATTTTCAAGAAAACTAAAAGAGATACGACAAAAAGCATGCTTTCGTTAAATATTTAAATATTAACACTGATTACTTTTTTGTATTAACTTTTTATTTTGAAGAAAGACAGATTTCTGGGGGTTTTAATGTTAAATTTTAATTATCAAACTAAGTTAACTGAGTTAGTTTGATAATGGCTCGCTGTTGAGCCGAAACTAGTCACAGTTTAAAATAAAAAGTGAATAGAAAAAAGTAATCAGTGTTAATTATTTAAATATTTACATTGTTTCACAAAGTAACTGCCTCCACCACAAGATACTCATTAAATGTTTATTTTTTGATTTTCTACAACTTTTATTTATAAAATGTTTCCCTGGTGTTAATAATTTAGGAGATACGAAGAAATCGCTAAGAGTGTTTACTAATGAAGGGCGAAGGGAGGGATGGTTGTGGGAGCATAGGATAAGTTAAAGGCGGGGGTTATAGAATTTAGTTAGGAAATAGAAATCTTGGTATGGGTGAGTTGTGATCAGGGACCGTGGCAATTGGCAACAGGAGTAGTATACAGAGAGTTTTATGTAACACCGAACATTTTCAGAACGAGCATTTTTCTTTTTTTCTTTTTCATTATCGAGAATTTTTCTTTTAAGTATACGTAAGCATACGTTGTACATTTGCCGATGCTCGATTTATTAAAAGAATTTAATTTGAAGCTTTAAACGCGTGTTTTCCACTCCCAGGCTAAGCATGAAGTAAAATTTCGAGTTTAGAAAAGCCTGAAAATTTGGTTTGGTCGCGTAGCGCGAAGCGCGGAGCGGCCAAACCAAATTTTCAGGCTTTTCTAAACTCGAAATTTTACTTCATGCGCCACCGGTACAAAACACTGATGCAATGTAAAGTTTAGCGGTGTGTTTTAATCTTCGTAATATGTCAGTGTTTTGTACCGGTGGCGCATGAAGTAAAATTTCGAGTTTAGAAAAGCCTGAAAATTTGGTTTGGCCGCTCCGCGCTTCGCGCTACGCGACCAAACCAAATTTTCAGGCTTTTCTAAACTCGAAATTTTACTTCATGCTTAGTCTGGGAGTGGAACACACTCATTTTAAGTTTCAAATTAAACTCTTAAAAAAAATAATGAGTATCTAAAGATTTACGGCATATACGCTATATGCCGTAAATCTTTAGATACTCATTGTTTTATCTAAGAGTTCAATTTGAAACTTAAAATGAGTGTGTAATCGGGATATAGTGTCGCATACATGTGTGTGTGTGAAATGTATACATTAAATTACTCTAATTGTTATTAGTTCAATAATTATACTTAATCAATTTGTGTCTATAGTACACAGTCTATAGTACTTCGGTTGTCCCTTTGATTACAATCAATTGAAAGTATTTTTTACGTAAGTACTATTGCTTAAGTCTAATTTTACTGTAGTTTACAATAATAACCTAAAAATTATTAAAATCCTTCACTCCGTGGTCTGTCTATCCTGTGCTCGTTAATATTAAGTCAACACGACCGACCCCGTGTTGTGAAGATTGTGTCCACGTCTGTTCACTTAATTGTACTATATCCTATGTTTGATCCCTTTACACCCTCGGGTTATTTAAGGTTGATTTTTTGTTGCTAGTTTTACCATGGGTTGTTATAAATGCAAATCCTCAGTAACATCCGGTATTACTTGTACGTACTGCGGTTCTACATTTCACAAGAGCTGTTTTAAGTACTATAAAGGGCATGAAACTCTCGATCCTGCACAGGATTCTGTACCGAGCTGCCCTGGCTGTAAGTCATCTAGTAGCGATATTCGAAATGACAAGACTAGCAAATGTAACTGTCAATGCGCCTTCGATTCACAGATGGCGGAACTGCATAAAACAATAGATAGCTTAAAAGTAGAGCTGTTTGAAATTAGGCAACTTATTGATCTATCCTCTCTCAAGGAACTAATTACGCTGAATCACACTGAATTAAAAAACAACATCATATCTTTGAAAGCTGCTGGTAGTGATAACAATTCTAGCAAATCGACTAGCACTAAATGTGATGAATCTAGTCTTGTGATTGAAGTTGCAACTAACAATATCACTAAAAATAAAAACATCATTAGTGATATTAGTAATAAAAATAATAAAAATAACATTGAGAGTAATTCATGTGCTGCCTCTCCATTAGTTTCTAATCAGAATAAATCTACTGCTGAAATTAAGTCAACTGATTCCGATCGGCCAAAATCTACTGGTACTGAAAACACACTTAGCAAGTCCAAAACAGTTTCAACCAAACAATCCTCGACGTACCTCACTGGCAGTAATAACAACACAGTTCCGGACCATACTATAGCTACGGTGTCCTCATTGGATACTGCAAAGTCAAATTCTATCATAAATCGTAAAAAAACGTCGAATATTCTAATTCGCGGAACTGCTGAACATACGACCTTTAAAGTTGCTAGCAAACGTGTGTATTATCACATTCACAATTGCGCTCCTGGAACAACAGTTACTGAACTTAACAACTTTATTACTAATTGTATCGGCATATCAAACGTTAACTGCTGGCCTTTAGCAGATAATAGCCTATACACTTCTTTCAAGGTCGGGATTAACGAATGTGATGTTTCATCCTTCTTGCAAGCTGATAAATGGCCTATAAGTCTTTCGATTAGTTTATTTACCAACCGTAGACGTCGCAAATCTGCTGGTAATAACAATTCTAAAATAGATAATTTTTTATCCAAAAAGAAGATATAGATAAGGTTAATCCTTATTCTACGTCTGATGTAAACAATTCACTGAAAGTTTATTACCAGAATGTGAGGGGCCTTCGAACGAAACTGGATGAACTACGTGCGTCAGTATCTCTGGCAGAATTTGATATTTATATTTTCACCGAATCGTGGTTGAGTGCCGATATTTCTGATGCTGAACTGGAATTCTGCGGCTACAACATCTATCGGTGTGACAGGGATCCTTTAGTGTCTGGTAAATCACGCGGAGGCGGTGTATTGATTGCTGTATCTGCGAAATTCATTTCTCATTTTGTACGGAGTGTTGCGAACTTACAAGAGGAATTATACGTTTCCATCACCGCGCAAAGTTTGAAAATACTGATTGGAGGAATCTACATCCCACCGAATGCCCCTGATTCCTGCTATGATGATCATGCGCATCTAGTCGAAGATCTTAGTGACATATTAACTGATCACTATACTTGCATTTTGGGTGACTATAATCTCCCAAATGTAACATGGAATTATATTGACATGATTATAACAACGAATTCAACTCTTACCGCAGCTCAAATAATTGCCAGCACATTTAGTACATTAAACTCCCAGCAAGTAAATAATATTACAAATGTTAATTCCGTGATTTTAGATCTCATATTTCTTGACGCTTTTTTTGCTAGCGACCATACTGTTTCAAGAGCTACTTTTGATATAATTCCATGTGATCATCATCATCCCCCAATTGTTCTTGATATTGATTATTTAAATTCATCTCAGCAAAACGTAAATTGGAACTCTAAGTTTGTATACAACTTTTCTCGTGCTGACTACTGTTCTATTGCCAGTGTAATTCTAAATACGCCTTGGGACAGTATGTTTTTAAACAACGATATAAACACAAATGTAAATATATTTTATAGTGAGTTATACTCGATTATTGATTTATATACTCCTAGAGTATTAGAAAAACAATCTGCCTGTCGGAAGCATTCGTATCCCAAGTGGTTTAGCTCGGAACTAATCGATCTTATTTCTCTTAAGAAAACTCACCACCGTAACTTCAAGGTTTCAGGCTTGGAATCGGACTATGACATTTTTAAAGTTACGCGCGCACGGTGTAAAGAATTGTCTCAAATCTGCTATAGGAACCATGTACAATGTGTTGAAGAATCTCTGCTAAGCAACCCTAAACTATTTTGGAATCATGTAAACTTAAATAGAACAAGCTCCTCTATTTCAGGAACGTTTGAGCACGATGGTGTCTTAGTGGATAATACGCTTCATATTGTAGAGTTGTTTGCTAATCACTTTGGTTCAGTATATAATAGACCTATACACAATGATACTTCACCTTCGCCTTTAATATATTCTTACAATCATATAAATTATTGCAATGCAGACAAAATAAAAATTACTGATGTCCTTAACGAATTGGAAAACTTGAAGGATTCACACTGTACTGGCCCTGATGGTTTACCACCGATTCTGCTGAAGCAATGTTCTTTTGGCCTGAGTCGTCCTTTATGGCTACTATTCAATCAATCCCTAAGTACTGGCAAGTTTCCTTTACTCTGGAAAAGTGCCTTAGTTACACCCATTTTTAAAAGTGGCAAAAAGAACGTTGTTTCAAACTATCGCCCGATATCTATCCTATCCCTTATTCCAAAAATGTTTGAGAAGTTAATCACGGCACCCCTATCAGAATGTGTATCTAGTATCCTGTCCGATAAGCAACATGGTTTCAGAAGTGGGTGTTCTACTTCCTCCAACTTACTGTCGTATAGTGATTATATCGTTACAGCCTTAGAAGCGGGGTATGAAGTCGACTCAATATACACCGATTACTCTAAGGCTTTTGACTAAGTCGATCATAGCATCCTTCTTTTGAAACTTAAGCTTATCGGATTCGGAGGGATCATGTTAGATTGGATTCACTCTTATTTGTACGGAAGGACACAGGCCGTGCGTATTGGCAGTGTAATATCGTCTGAAATACTTGTAACTTCAGGGGTCCCCCAGGGATCACACCTTGGCCCTCTTTTATTTAATATCTTTATTAATGATGTGGTAGACTGTTTCCATCATTCTCAATGTTTGTTATTTGCAGACGATATAAAAATATTTTTAAAAATATCGGACGATATATCTCCTTTGTTGTTGCAGGAAGATTTAAACAGATTCTCGGTTTGGTGTACTGATAATAATATGAGTCTTAACCTCAATAAATGCAACAGCATAACCTTCACTAAAAAAAGGGCCAGCACAGTGAGGAATTACTACATATCCAACGCCCTTTTATCCCGCGTTCTTAATATTAAAGACTTGGGTGTATCATTGTCTCATAACTGGAATTTTCAAAGCCACTTATGCAATATAACTGCTAAGGCATTTCGTGTTCTTGGTTTCATAAAACGTAATAGCCGAGACTTCCTAAACATCAGTACAATTACGAGGTTGTACGTATCCCTTGTCCGGCCCCACCTTGAATACTGTTGCACTATTTGGAATCCCTATAGCAGATCTGACGTGAATATCATCGAGAGGGTCCAAGTTAAATTCACAAAATTTATCGCCTACAAGTTTGGGATTATCGGCGATTACATTGAGGTGTTGCATGTTTTGAATATAGGTACGTTGGAGCAGAGAAGAAGGAATGCAGATGTAATGGTAGGATACAATTTAATGAACGGGGCGATTGATTGCCCCTATTTACTTAGCCATCTGAGTATCAACGTGCCTGCCAGAAGTCTGCGTTCTTTCGATCTGTTCCACGTGAGGTATTGTAGAACTGATTATTCCAGAAATGTTGGCATGGCCAGAATCGCCAGAAACTGCAATGCCATCAATGCCGATTTTGGTGTAATTAGCCGGAATGCATTACAGCATATTCTCCGACAGAGCAGGTAGTTGTTCTTTTTAATCTGTTGTTTGTACTTTATTCTGGTGATCGTTTGTATTTTAATTTATTGTTCGTATTTTAATCAATGTTTGTATTTTAATTTATTGTTTGTATTTTAATCTATGTTTGTGTTTTAATCTATTGTTTGTTTTTTACTATTCTTAATTGTATATTTTAACCTAAGACTGTATATTAAATGGACTTCCGTATAAATAAATAAATAAATAAATAAATATACTTGTAAGAAAAACTCCCTGAATGTACAAGTTAAAGCATTAATTGTGATTGATTGGCAACAATTTTTAATTGTCATATAGGCTTCCCAATTTACACATAACTTAAAAATTATGTCAAATTGTATTGGATGAAAATGTTCGGTGTTATATAAAAATCTCTGTATGTAAACAAGAACAAGTCTGTGATTTCTCGTCACTGTTCTACAAGTGTTGGTCAAGTGAGTTTTCAGCGAAGTTTTGTGATTTCTATTTCTTTGTGCATAATTCTGATTTATTAGTAAAACTGTGAGTTTTGAGTAACTTTTATTTTGCATATTCAGAAATAATCTATAAATAATTTAGAATGAAGGAAATGTGGATGAAATGATTGCCCTTTTCGAAAGTGTAATTGTAATTAGTGGGTTTGTGCGGGGAATTAATTAAGGGCGAGCACTTTTCTCGCCCCCTCCTTCCTGAAATATCTATTAAAAGTTCTCATCACGTATTCGGTTCGAGGGCTCCGACTCTCCATTGTTAGTTGTGGAATAGTTTCGGGCAGGCCGGGAGAAGGGGAATGAGGCATGGAATTATTGCGACTAGAGAGGGAAGGAAACGCGGAAATTTTCGCACGCACTCCGCCTTATTTGAATACAAATAAAGACAGAATTGAAATACTTGATGTATTGAAAAGAAAATTGAGTGTTTTGTGAGGAAGTCTATTTTTTCTAATTAAAATAATTTTTTATATAACAAATATGTTACATAAAAAATTATTTGAATAAGAAAAAATAGACTTCCTCACAAAACAATCAATTTTCTTCCTCCTATGTATATGTGAGGTAGTTGTTTTAATAAGTGTTTGATGTAGTCTTTGTTAGACTTATTTATAGCGACCAAACCAAATTTTCAGGCTTTTCTAAACTCGAAATTTTACTTCATGCGCCACGCGTATTAAACACTGAGATATTGTAAAGATAGGAATACACTGAATACTTTGTTTTAATGAGTAATAATGGAAATATTTAAATAACAAAATATTTATAGTTTTTTTCATACATTTTAAAATCAGGTCAAATCATACATGGTGTCAATTAACATATTTAGTAGTTAAATTAACAAAATAGTTATATTGCTGTGTTTACGCATCAATGGCGTTTAATGGATTAAAATAACATACATTTTAGAAAAAATATTAAAATATCTCTCAAATCAGGGCAGAAAGACCGTTCGTCGATATCCCAGACAGACTAACTATTTATTTATATGTACATAAAAGTGTTATAAATCTAATTTTAATTGTTGTCTGAATAAAGATGTACTATATATATCTCTCAAAAAGAAAATAATATATGAATAATGAACCAGAAGAAGCAACAACGTTGCGAAACAATTGTCGTGAAATACACAATTAGTTGAAAATCATTAAGTGTTTTATTTAAGTGAAAAAAAATAAGCTTATTTTACTTCCATTTAAATATAAATAATATTAAAAAAAATCAGCTATTAATTATCCCGTTTCTGGCGCTTCCCTTCTGAGCTTAAGATAAATAGAGGAAGTTAATGCTGGAGAAATGAAAGGGATTTCCGTTCTCGATTAAATTTTCATACATTTTCCTTTTTTTCTCGCAATAAAGCAAAAGGATCAGATTTTATAATTAGTCCACTAATTAATTCCTTTCTTTTAAAAGACTGCAGTCTATCAACGCTGTTCGCGGCCACGGAGTTTTAAAAATTACGTAAATGGAGAATTCAGGATTCACCGTGTATTTTTTATCATACCACACAATTAAAAAAAATACTACTAGTAGTTAAGAAAATTAAAGTACAATTTTCAAAATATAGAAATATGATATATAAACAGTTTAGAATATTGAACAAAACAACTGACTATGAAGTGCATTTTAAAACTTTCTATTAACATCTAATAATACTGATAAATATTTTAACATTAAGTAAAGTAAAACTTACCTGATTTTAAAATATTTCTCAGTATTCTTGGATGGTAATAGAAATTTCTTGAATTAATTTCGCATGTGGCACTTGGTGAAACATATTAAAATATGTAAAGTTATTTAAATTAAAAAAAACATAAAAAAAGACCTTTATTGGCATTCTCCATCACAAACAACAAACAAAACTTTACATTCTATAAAACTATACTAAATCCCCTTTCTTCTATCCTCCTTTCTATTTTCCCTCTCCCTCCCTAGTTTCTCCAACGTCCTTACCCCTACCCCATCCTCTCTCGTCCACTCCATCGCCCTTCTACTCCCTTTCGCTCCCATCCACTCCTCCTTCACCCCCTCGCATTCCTCCAAGTGGCCCCACGTATCCTTCCCATGCCCACACATACTCCTCCCCTATTCACTCTTTCACTCCTCTCTCCTCCGATCCACACCTCGCCCTTGCCACAATCACCCTCTGCTCTCTACTCTATCCCCTCTCTATCAGATATCTCGGCAGTCTCCATGCACCTGCCACCTCCCATACATATCATTGTACTCACTTCTCTCTATACGCCCTTGCCTTTCCTGCCCTTTTACCCCCTTCCCATTCCTGTTCACCCACTCATTCACCTTCACCCCATTCCCTAGCCATTCCATTACTTTCGCCTCCGTCAACCCTACCCTTTCATTTATTTTCCTCCCCTCCCCCCTCCATCTACCCTCACCTTCACACACGCTCGTCACCCATACATCCTTCACCAATCTCTCTTTCTCCAGTTCCAACAATCTCATCTCATACCTCACCACTCTCACTATTGCCTCGCACTTCAAACTCTCCCTATTAGTCTCCTGAAACACTATTTAGCTGGGCGTAGACCTTTCTACCCCCAACATGCGCTTCAGGAACCGCATCTGTTCCCTCTCCATGCACTCATACCCTTTCGTCCCCCACACTTCCACTCCATACATAAGCACCGATCTTACACATGCATCCAATATTTTACATGCCACTCTCACAAGCCATTCCCCATGCTTTCCTAGCCTTACTCTGCACCTATTTCAGGAGATCAGAGAAGGGTGCATAAATGCTTGAGGGAGATAGCTAGACGGGAGAGGGAAAGTGGGAAGTATGCAAGAGTCGGGTATCAGAAAGTGATAGTTAATGGGGAAGAATGGAGATGCAATAAGGAGAAGGCGAAAGTGGAGAAGCAGGAGGAGCCAGAAAAGTAAGAAGGAAGAAGAGAGTAAGAGGAGGAGAGGGTGATAAAATCATGATAAAGCAGGAATTGGGAAAAAAGCAGAGGTGGAACAAGGGGTGGAGGGGAAGGGGGGAGGAGGGAGGAAGAGAGCGGATATAGGAGGGACAAAGGGGGGAGGAGGGTGGAAGAGAGCGGATATAGGAGGGACAAAGGGGGGAGGAGGGAAGGTTAGAGCGGATATAGGAGGGACGAAGGGGAGGAGGTAGGGCAGAAGCAGGAGAGCTGTGATAGGAGCAGGCGACTAGGAAGCAAGTGTAGGAGAGTGGAGAGAGGAAAGAAGGGAAGATAACAAAGGAAGATAACAATAGTTTTGGAATGTAACGGAAATATAGTCTAAAGGGCAGGAGGGCAAGTGGAAGAAAGACTTTGAGGAGTGGATAACTGGGAAGGAGGTAGTGGGGATAGTAGAGACTTGGATGGTGAAGAGGGAATGGGGAGGTTCTTGAGTGCGGGGTAAAAGCGATGGAGCATATGAGGAGAAAGTTTAAGAGGATTATATGGGAGGAGGTCGGTACGATAGAGGAGATGGAGGGGATAATAGTGGAATGTGTAAGAAAGAGAAAGGGCGAGAGAAGAGATGGTGACACATGGTTTGACAGGAATGCATTCAGGCAAAAAAGGTTTGGAGGAAGGCAGTGCGAGAATGTGTAGGAGCCGGAGTAGGAGAGAGTAGAGTGGCGGAAGTAAGGAGGAGATATGAGGATATATGTGAAAAAAAAGCTGCAGACAGTGGAAAAGGCGAGCGAGGAATTAAGAGACTGTAAGAACGAGGCAGAAATGTGGAGGTTACTGAGAAGAGGGGAAAGGAGTCACTGAAAAAATGGACAAGGGAATGTAGGGAAATTAGAAAAAAACACTTGGTATTGTTAATAGAAAGTTTTAAAATGCACTACATAGTCAATTTACTAAAATTTTCTACAATTGAATCTAATAAATATCACATTTAATCCATTTATTTAAATTAAATGTTTGACTCTAAACATTCTATTTGAAGAATGGAATAAGTGTGATATTTATACCTTACAACAGTCCTGAAAGTGTATTACCTTTTGCAGAAAATAAATTTCTGTTAATAAATATATCGTATGTTCAATAAAATAAACCTAGAGTGCCATGGAAAATATTGTAAGTTAGCAACTCTGAAATTATATTTTATGGTTATCATATTTGGCGTGTAGCCAACTTAAATTTAAAAATAAATTAAAACATGGCACTCTAAAGGTTTTTTTGATTAAACATACGATATTTTATGTTGTGGATGTGATTATATTAAGCAAAAATCGACAGCTAACAACTCCATCTATTGCTTTTAACTTGGAGCAATAGATGGCGTTAGATCTTGTTTTTTTTGCTAAACGTGTTAACATTTGTGGTTAAAAATATGGTGAATGTGCCGGGAAAATTACATATTTATTTATACACTCCTATTTCGTATTTTAAAAGCAATATTTCTTGAGATTATTGCTGGAATACGATATTTTAACATTGTGCATCGTGCGAAAATGGAATTTCAATATAAAAATAAATCCGGTCGCGGCGGCGAAACAAAACAATGCGTCCCGCAATTTCTGCACTTTGCGACGTCTAAAATTGATTCCTCAGACGTAACGCGAGAGCACACACCTCTTGTTATTCCCTTGTAATGCCGCTATTTGATTGTTCCAATAACGCCCTTTCCACTTCAGACAAAAGAAAACCGAATAGAGATGAAAACCAATTGCAAATACTAACGTACAGAATTTCCTCAATACAAATTTTTATTTATAATTTTATGTTCAATAAAAAGACGAATGTTTTTTGGATAAAACTCACTCTGTTTTATAATGGCAAGTTGGGTTGCCGAAATTGCAGTCACGAAAATAAAAATATTGTGTTGTATAAACAAAGTTAAAGTGTTTTATTTTATCGAATTAACATGTATCTTCGATACTTGTTCTGCTACTCTCTTGATGGAACCAAATTTTCAAATTGGGTAAATATATTATTCCATGTTTTTATTTTTAGTTGCCTGACACGTGTTTCGATCCGTTACGATCATTTTCAAAGTTAATACATGTATCGTAGGTTCAATAAAAAAAAAACCTCTAGAGTGCTATGATTTTATCTTTTTTTGAATTTATGTTGGCTAAACGCTTTAGGAATTATCATATAAAACGTCAGACATAATAATTATAATGTATAATTTCAGAGATGCCAACCTACAATAAATTCCATGGCATTCTTGAGGTTTTATTTTATTGAACATACGATATAACGAAGTAGAAGCCTCCACCGTTCATAATTGAATGTTTTTGGTTCTGTTTCCATACCTAAAATAAAATTACAAATTGTATCATTGTGATTTTCCTCAATAAAAAAAAACTATTTTATCTATGTTATTGATAATGACCACCTTGTATTTCGGAATGTACATCTTACGATACAAATAAAAAGTGAAGTAAGTATTTTTTTTTTTAGGTAGGAGGGGAAATACATTAACGTACGATGTGTCGGACTCTTTTCGACTAGCTCCTAAAACCGCTCCCACTGTCTCCTAGAGCACTAACCCGGTACCGTTTAACACATTACTTCGGGTTGGGCCTTACTACCTGCCACGGTGGTTTCTTATGTTTTGCCTTGCGCTTCCTCGTGGTGCTTTGTACGAAGAACATCCTCGACAAATTTTCACAGGGCTTTTCTAAACTCGAAATTTTACTTCATGCGCCACCGTCGCAAAACACTGATTCAATGTAAAGTTTATCGGTGTATTTTAAACTTCGTAATATATCAGTGTTTTGTACCGGTGGCGCATGAAGTAAAATTTCGAGTTTAGAAAAGCCTGAAAATTTGGTTTGGCCGCTCCGCGCTTCGCGCTACGCGACCAAACCAAATTTTCAGGCTTTTCTAAACTCGAAATTTTACTTCATGCTTAGTCTGGGAGTGGAAAACACTCGTTTAAAGCTTCAAAATAAACTCGAAAAAAAAACAACAATGAATAATTAAACAAGATAAATTCAAATTCAAAACTATTTGATTTCGAGAAAATAAGCTTACGCTTCTTATAGTTTGCACACTTTAAACTTAATATATAAAATTAAGAAAAAAAACTATTCGTGAAGAAGCGTAAGCTTATTTTCTCGAATCCAAATAGTTTTGAATTTGAATTTATCTTGTTTGAACTGTACCGTAAGGTAAATAATAAGGTCTCACATTCTTCATACATGCTAATAACATAATTCCCTTTTTTACCTATAAATACCGACCATAATTTTCACTCATTATATTTCTGTGTACCTGTTCATTCCACACACAACACTTTTTCGAAGTAAATTTTTTTAAATTTTATTCCTAATTTTTTTTTAAACGTCATAAGCAAAGCTATACTGAAGAGAAATAAATCTCGAAACGCGTCTATAGATGGCCTAAGAAATTAGTTTTAATCCAAGTCCTTTCACTTCTAGATTGTTGCCATATCTCCTTTCATTTTAAATTTGTATTGTCAGTTGGTTTGAAGAGAATTTGACCTAAACGTTACATATACTTTAATAGAGCGTTGTAACAAATCAAATTAAATAAGATTTTAAATATTTCATTGTATAATTCAATATCCGGAGGTGTATATGCACGGGAAGTAGTTGTTTTAATGGATATTTATCGTCCTGAGTTGTCTTATTAATTAAGACATTGTTTGCATTTTCACGAATAGTTTTTTTCTTAATTTTATATATTATGAATAATTAAAGATTTAAAGAAAACAATTTGAATCTGGAATACGTATACTTTAAAGAAAAAATCCCTGTACATCATAGAAATGTCATTTGGTTGTACGGTAAGCAATCAGCTGTTCAGCTGTCAGCACGTAATGTACTTGTCAAAGCTATTACGTGCATGTGTACGTAATGTCAATCATACGCGTCAAGATGACAGTGTGGTATGATGCGGTTACTAGATAGGGCGTAGGTAAACTTACTTTATATTAGTGTGCATAACCTAATTTAGAAAAACATTAACTCTTGTAATATCCTACGCAGAACCCTCACCCCATTAATGAGTAAATATGAGGACCCTCAAACGAAAGCGCCCATCGTCTATTTCTAAAATTAAACATGTAATCCTTTTACACTCGGCGCATAAAACGCCTTTGTGTGTGTGTGTGTGTGTGTGTTCGCGGATACAATTCTGACATAATAAAATTAACCACAGGATAATAAACTTTCCCCAGAATCCCGCGCGAAGATTACAATTTAATTTCTGTAATGAGAAAGCGACACTTACAGCAGTGTTATAAAACTGAGGGATGATTATAATTGTAACACCAAGAAATGTTAATTATTATAAAACTTAATAATAGGAATTATAAAATATTAACAAAGATGGTTTTTGTTGCTTTAGTTAGCACACAAAAGTAAATGAACTTCGCATTTTTTGTACAGTTAGCGTTACATTAGTAATGTTTCATATGAACTCAATACCCTTTAAACATTCTTATGATCTAAAAATTTGACTTAATCAGAGGTTTAATGGATGATTAAAGCTAATCGGTCGGGGTGCAAATGGATCTTAATGTTTTAAACATCCACATATGTGAAAACTTTTGATTGTTGACTCATCTAACACTTGGTGAAACATCTTTACACTTTTTATATAAGGTTGATAGAATAAAACACTTGGTTTTTGTTGTGAAACAAAAACCAAGTGTTTTATTCTATCAACCTTATATAAAAAGTCCACATATGTGTATTAACTTCACATTAAATCAGCGTTTTGTACGCTTGGCGCATGATGTAAATATTTCGAGTTTAGAATAACCTGAACATTTGGATTGGTTTGGATTTGACCAATCCAAATTTTCATGCTTTTCTAAACTCAAAATATTTACTTCATGCCCAATCAGGGAGTGAAAAAAACATGCGTTACGCGAAAAAAGGAATCATGTTGATAAAAATTATGAATCTCTCTTCATAAACCGTTCTTTGAATCGTATTCGTAATAAAAATATGAAAAGGAAAGGCGACAAAAGGAAACATGAAGTTGCCGGTTGAAAATAAAAAAGAAAAACGTCTGAAAAGAGAAAAGTCGCGGTGTAATAAATAAAGGGGCTTGCATAACCGCGTAACGACAGGAGGAGACGTGAAAATGGCCAATTATAAAAGTCAGTGCGGAGGAAACCGCTTGAAAAATGGGGAAAGGGATGAATGGAAGAGGGATGGAAATAGGTATAGGCCGGGGAGAGATGCCGCCGCCGCCGCCGTCGTCGTCGTCGGCGTCGGGACGCCCGCCCCTCGCCCGCGCGCTCCTTACGAGCTAATTTGTTTTTCAATTTCGCCCTTCGTTTTTTCCTCCGAGCCGAGGCAAAGGAACGCAAAGGATTCCAATAAAATACGGCCTAAACGTTTACAGGATTACCGCTGCTTAATAATAATATTTAAATAAAAAAAAAAAACAAAATAGATTCTAATTTAGAATTGATTTTCAGCAATTATAATTAAAAAAAAAAACGAAAACCAACTTTTACTTACAGTCTATTCCGGGAATCATGGCATTCACGTCATCAATTTATGTACACTTCTGTGCAATAAAATTAAGCACAAGTCTTATAACTATTTTTCACAATATTCTAGTTGTATAATTCAGGTCTGTGTTAATTGCCTAGCAGCAATATTAATAAATGATAAAACACCATAACTTTGAAACAGCACCTTTATTAAAAAAACAGAACTACGACCTTTTAAAAAAAAAAACGCTTATAATAAATACACAAAAGCCGAAATGGAAAAACCATTTTCTATTTTAGTTAATATTCGAATTTTTGTTTAAATGACGCAGCATGGTGACATTAAGGAAATTGACATATTTACATATTTTTGTAACTAGGATACTCATGACGTCCTTTTTAAACTATAACATATTTTGTGTGCCTAATTTTATTGCACAGAAGTGTACGTATCAAAGACGAACGGAATTCTTACCATTTGATAATATTATACAATAAGCTTCATTTAAATAGATAATCGTTTTTTTTATTTGCAATTATAATGGATCAGTAATATCGTGAAAATGTAAATGTGTTATTTAGGAAGGAAAAATTATTAAATTCATATAAATATATATATTACCTTTAATAGTGTCTAGGTTAAGATGGAAGAACAGTTGGGTATTTATTACCCGATACTGAATCTCACCTCGTGATTTGTGTACCATGATTTTATAGTTTTTTCTTTAGAGTACCTTTATGTTACTGAGTTTACAAATAAATTTATTATTATTATTATTATTATTATCATTATATGCGCATCATCGTAGCAAATAAGAGAAACGTATGTCTTGTGACTCTTGTTTCAGGAGTCACAAGACATAAGTTTCTCTTATTTGCTACGATGATGCGTACCGACAATAGCGCCCACCGGAATACAGAATTACGAAGCTAAGAATTTTGGAATTGATGACGTGAATGTCAACATTCACGAAGTAGAGTTTAATTTGAAGTTATGAATAATTACTGTTGTAATTTTACGATTTTTATTGGTTTAGACTTTGAAATAAACTTAGTTAATCTGGAATTTTACTAAAAACCGTTTTATACCTTTCAGCAATCTAGTATAAACGTAATTCGGCTAATAATTTTGATTAATTAATAATCAGCATTCCATGGATGTTCGCTTACGCCCTCTGGATGCGATGTCTTAATTCGTACACAGGATGTTCGAAATTCGTGGAATTATATTAATAATAGATTGGTTCAGTTCATGTTAAACGTATTTAACATGTAATAAGTTTTACTAAGTCGAATCCCTCGGTAATTAGATTCAGTTATTAAAAATCAACTTTGAGTGCAAAACTGATTATAAGTTTGTAAAAATAATGGCAATTTAACTAGGGATTTAATTAATCTAATCTAATGGTATCTCAATATATTGTAAGTTTATAAAGATAATGGCAATTCAACTAGGTATTTATTTAATCTAATCTAATCTAAATATATTGTAACTTTATAAAAATAATGGCAATTTAACTAGGGATTTCATTAATCTAATTTAATCTAAATATATTGTAAGTTTATAAAAATAGTGCGATTTATCCTTTTTTGCCGTCAGGTTGTCAGTTATACTAATATTGTCGCTAAAACAACGATACATTATTTTTAAAAACTAACAGAGAGTCTTTTTTGTACAAATTCGTATTGTCGTATTTGTTGTAGATTTAATACAAATAGAGTATATTATTATTCCCATTAATATGTAGCGTGATGTGGCAAGTAACCGAGGACTTTGAGGCGGCTATGAGAGACGCGGCAGAAAACATAAGGACGTTACTAGTGATACGTTTTTTTGTGATAACGAATAAATGTTACCTTGTTCAACTGGCCTCCAAAGCTTTTATATAAGATTGTAATATAACCAGAAGTTATATGTGGTGATCCCGACGAGTAGAAGAACTCATATATCCAGAATCTGAAGGACCTCACCTACAGGTAGACTACGACACAGTACGCAGGAACTCCAGGCTAGCGGTCAGCAACTACGAGACGTAGCAGAACAGCACGGAGTACGCACACACCACTCTCCCCTTCCGCACGTAGCGCGCGTAACATCATATAATTTCACCCTGACATTGACAAAACATGATGGACCAACAAACGGACGACCTTAGCAATAATACAACTACCCCAGCCCAGGTCTACAACGCATCGATTTCAATTCCACCATTTTATAAGAACGATCCCGTGGTTTGGTTTCATCAGTTGGATGCTCAATTTTCAAGGAAACGGATAACATCGTCTATTGCAAAATTCGAACATGTCATAGCCAATTTATCCCCAGATTTGGCCTCGGAAATCCGAGATATAATTATAACATTAAAAGTGCGATTCTCTTCGCAATTTGCAACCAAGAATTGGCAATTTCATTTATACTTATAAAATTATAACACCTCCGGTGGCGGACCCATACGCTGTGCTAAAGAGCGAGCTCATTGCTTGCACCACAGCATCGGAGCAAATGAGTCTGAAACAGCTGTTGTCAAATGAAGAACTCGGGGACAGGACGCCATCCCAGTTCCTAAGACATCTATATCACGTGTTAGGGTCCAATCAGATCGATGGATCGATATTCAAGGAACTTTTTCTCTAGCGATTACTAACGCAGGTACGAACAGTATTAACGTCCTCATACGATCTAAATTTAGAAGATCAAGCGAATCTTGCAGACAGGATATTGGAGATATCAACCCCATGCGCAATCAACAGCGTGAGCAGAACCTCTTCTGTCACAGAAAACAAGTTTCAAGAATTTGAAAGAAAAATAGAGACATTAACAACATCCGTTGAGAAGCTTACAAGGCTGAGAGATCGCTCACCATCGCAGTCGAGGAGTGGATCGCGAGAATCATCGAGATCGCGAAGTTCCTCTAGAGCGAGACCTGCGCGATAAAACTCCGAAGTGTATTGGTATCACTACCGATTTGATAAGAATGCCCGACGCTGCGTCAGTCCGTGCACAGCGGGAAACCTGGACGCTCAGGAACACTAGCGGCAATCACTCCTGAGCCAACCAAGAGCCGCTTATTTTACGTGACAGATAAGCAATCTAAAATTAAGTTTTTAGTAGACACTGGCGCAGAAGTCAGCATCTTAAACATCTTTGAAAAAACAATAGGCGAGCACCAGCCAAGCACGATTCATCTAAAAGCTGCAAACGGTACTGCTATTTCTACGTTTGGCACAAAAACAATGAATGTTGACTTAGGGATGAAACAAACACTTCGCTGGAAATGTATACTTGCAGACATCAATTATTCAATATTAGGTGCTGATTTCCTAAGACATTACAAATTAATAGTAGATCTTGTAAACAATAAACTAATTCACTCTAAATTTTATACGAGCTGCGAAGGGACATCAATAATGGTGAATGCAATTTCTCCAATATTGGTCTCCCAACCCAACGAATACAACTACCTCTTGCTGCAATTTCCAAGCATTAGTGAGCCCTTCAACCTGACAGCACCCGTGAAGCACAAAGTAACTCATCATATAGTTACAGATGGTCCACCCATATTTTTCAAGCCGCGGCGGCTGTCCCCCGAGAAATGCAGGTTGGCGAAGAAAGAATTCGAGAACCTTTTGCAACTGGGGTTCATCAGACCGTCATCAAGTAACTGGTCTTCGCCATTACACATGGTCCCGAAGACAGATAACACATGGCGTCCCTGCGTGGACTATCGGGCGTTAAACAGGATAACAAAACCAGATCGTTACCCACTGCCACACATACAAGATTTCGCAAATAGCTGCCAGGGATGTGTTCTCGAAAATAGATCTCATAAAAGCGTATCATCAGATTCCAGTAGAGCCTTCAGACATTCCAAAAACGGCAATAGCAACTCCTTTTGGCCTGTTTGAGTACGTGCGCATGGGTTTTGGTCTAAGGAACGCAGCACAAACGTTCCAACGCTTCATCGACACAGTGCTGCGGGGGTTGGACTTCTGTTTCACATACGTGGATGATATTTTGGTCTATAGCCGGAACAAAGCAGCACATGTGAGACACCTGAAAATTCTTTTCGGAAAATTGGAAGAGTTCGGGGTGAAAATAAACCCAAATAAATGCACGTTTGGGGCCTCCGCAATTGATTTTTTAGGACACACCATAACTGCGTCAGGAGTGTTGCTCTCACCTGTGAAGGTAAAGGCCATACTGGATTACCCCTGACCCACATCCTACAACGCCTTGCTGCGATTCTTAGGAATGATAAACTTTTATCACAGGTTTATAAAATCTTGTGCCACGATCCCAGGCCCACTTAATGAGTTCGCTAACAACAACCAAGATTGCAAGACACTCCAATGGGACCCAGAAGCCTCGCAGACTTTCAGCAAGCTAAAAGAGGCGTTAGCACAGGGCACTCTCTTAAATTTTCCAGACAAGAACCTGCAACTCATCATCTTAACTTGCATTGACCGGGTCACAAGATGGCCCGAAGCTGTACCTATTTCGGACATAACAGCAACCACGGTGGCAAAAACTTTCCTGCACACTTGGGTCGCACGATTTGGAATTCCTTCCACCATAGTAACAGATCGAGGAAGATTCCAGTCAAGTTTTTGGAATCACTTTAACTCCTTGTTAGGAATCAAACATAACTCCACCACTGCGTACCATCCACAGGCTAATGGCTTAGTAGAACGCCTCAACCGGCAAATCAAGGAGTCCTTAAAATTGTCCCAGCCAACTCAGAATTGGGTTGACAAGCTACCCATTATCCTCTTGAGTCTCAGGAATGTGGTCAAGGAACCGTTAAAAGCAACTAGCGCCGAATTCGTTTACGGCACAACCTTGCGGTTACCTGGAGATATCATATTTCCGAACCATGAAGGAACAGAACAGACGGAGCCATTCCTTATAGATCTAAAAACACAAATGCAGCAGTTAACCGCTTGCGGCACAAAGGAAAAAAGAGCCACCTTCTATATCAACAAAAACCTGCATAACTGCACACATGTTTTGATGAGAGCAGATCACGTAAAAAAATCGTTGGAGCCACCTTACACAGGACCGTTTCCTGTGCTCATCAAACACTCCAAGTACTTTGTGGTCCAGAAAAATGAAAAAAAGGAATCGGTTGCAATAGACAGACTGAAGCCGGCCTTCATGGAGAACGACACCATTGCACCGATTCTAATCACTGCACATTCTAAGAAGACTAGACATAAGCACGTTCATTTTCAGGACAGAGTTACGGTGTGGGTTTAGCTGACGGTATTATTATTGTTATTATTATTGTTCATTTTTTTCTTGGGGGAGAGTGATGTAGCGTGATGTGGCAAGTAACCGAGGACTTTGAGGCGGCTATGAGAGACGCGGCAGAAAACATAAGAACGTAACTAGTGATACGTTTTTTTGTGATAACGAATAAATGTTACCTTGTTCAACTGGCCTCCAATGCTTTTATATAAGATTGTAATATAACCAGAAGTTATAAATACAATGAAAAAGATAGCTCATCACTGGTCTAAAATATAGCACTAGTATTATACACTGAAGTTCTTTGTTTTTGTAGTTTCGTAGATATTTAAGGCACTTAATTTTTGAAACTCCCTAATCGCTTAAATATATGACTGAATGATAATTAACTGTTTTTTTTTATTTTACTGCAATTGTTTCGCATTACTGTTGGTTTTTCAAATGACACTCTTTATACTAAAATAAGACTAACTTCACTTTATATATTTGTCTAAAATCCAGCATGTCTTTTTTCATGTATATATCTATACGAAATTGTTAACAAATCAAATCAATCAAGTGGAAACGAATGTTTGTTAATATTTCCGCCTCATTAATTCATGGATACATGAGAGAATTTTCCTTGCGGAGAAAGGAAGTTTGCTTGCCCTTTCCAATTCTAATAAGGGAACGCTAGGTAAGCATCCCCTATTAGCAAATTAAATAAACCACTACTGGCCGCTCTCTAGAGCGAGTGAGAAAGAAAGAGAGGGAAAGAGAAGTAGAATCCTTTGTTTGCAATGCTATCGATTCATTTCAGGAGTGGAAACAGAAAAAATATTTAATACTATTATTTTTAGTCTACTTATTGGAGATGGCATATAAAAAAACATAAATGCAAATTTATCAACAAATACGAGATAATATGTTTTTGAGTTTACGTGAAGTGATTATTACACATAAAAAGACTGTTATTCCTTACTAACGGTCTGCCTACTGATGGACCGACGAAATCGCCAAGATGCGAAAAACCTGCCTTAACCTGAGGCGCAGGGCACAAAGGGCAAAAACCAGAGAAGAAGCGAACCGACACTCTGCAGTTCACAAGTCAGAAAAAAAGAAGCTCCGGCATACCATCAACCGGAGCAAGACTAACCAATGGAAGAAACACTAAAATATTGTAAACTTTATGTATATTTGAACCTCACTTGAAATCAGTGTTTTATACGCGTGGCGCATGAAGTAAAATTTCGAGTTTAGAAAAGCCCAGAAAATTTGTCTCGGGTCGCTGCGCGACCCTCGACAAATTTTCACGGGGCTTTTCTAAACTCGAAATTTTACTTCATGCTTAGTCTGGGAGTGGAAAACACTCGCTAATTGTAACTTGAATTTTATAACTATTATGTGCATTGTATTATTAGTTATATGTTTAATTTACACACATTTATTATTATATATATATTTAATGTAAAATGGAGATTTCCGTACAAATAAATAAATAAATAAAGCATGAAATTGAACTTTTTTAAAAAACAACTAATGTCGGAAAATGTACAGCTTTATGCATATGTTTACCTAAAAGAAAAATTCCCTGTATATTGATCAAGTAGTAATTTAGTTTTCCTCATTGTCATGTCACTATTAAAAATTATTGCAATAAACAAGTTGTTCTTTCATGCTTATTGTTTATTTTGTTAAAGTATCGTACGTTTCTCGGGTGGTATGGCAATTACATACTCAAGGAATACTGTAAAGTATCGTACGTTTCTCGAGTGGTATGGCAATTACATACTCGAGGAATACTGCACTCGCCGCTACGCGGCTCGTGCGCTACATATCCGCTCATATATAATATGCTGCATACCACTCCCGTAACGTAATATATTCTTACATAATCATTTTCATTGAAAGTACGATTTTATAACAGATAAGACAGCTGAATGTTTGTAAAAGCCTCTATTTTTCAGCCAGAAAAACTTGATATCATCTGTAGAGCTCCGCAATTCTAGAAATACGTTTAGATTGAATCAGAGTTTAAGATGCAATCAACGGAAATTAAATTCGACGAACAAAAGTGGAATCACAGCCACGAATAGTGACACTTTAGATAAAAAATATTGAATGTTTAAATCAGTTTATGTTTTAATTTTTCTGTTGTATTCAATTTCTTTATCTAAGTTTGTAAAATAGTTTAGAATTAATCATACTTTATTATAAAACCGACAGAAATTAAATTAAATAAGCAAAAGTGAAATTACAGCCACTAGACGGGAAATATAAATGACACTATACGAATGTTTTATTTAGTTTAGTTGATTTTTTTAAATAGTTTATTTTTTGTGTCTACGTTTTAAAACCATATAAACTTGTTTAGAATTGATCACACTTTAAGATTAAATCAACAGGAATTAAATTCAATACGCAAAATTGGAATTACAGCCCCTTAAAGTTAGAATTTAGATACAAATATTGAATGATTAGTCAGTTTATGTTTAATTTTTCTTTCGAAAATTCAATTCTAGTGTCTTAGTTTTAAAACCCTATACATTTGCTTAGAATTGATCACACTTTAAGATTAAATTAACATGAATTAAATTCAAAACGCAAAATTGGAATTACAGCCTCTAAAAGTTAGAATTTAGATAAAAAAATAGAATGATTAGTCAGTTTATGTTGAATTGTTTTTTCAAAAATTCAATTCTTGTGTCTTAGTTTTAAAACCCTATACATTTGCTTAGAATTGATCACATTTTAAGATTAAGTCAACAGGAATTAAATTCAATACGCAAAATTGGAATTACAGCCCCTTAAAGTTAGAATTTAGATAAAAATATTAAATGATTAATCAGTTTGTGTGTATTTTTTTTTCAAAAATTCAATTCTTTTGTCTTAGTTTTAAAACCCTATACATTTGTTTAGAATTGATCACACTTTAAGATTAAATCAACAGGAATTAAATTCAATACGCAAAATTGGAAAATCAGCCCCTTAAAGTTAGAATTTAGATGAAAATATTAAATGATTAGTTAGTTTATGTTTAATTTTTTTTTCTTTCAAAAATTCAATTCTTGTGTCCTAGTTTTTAAACCCTATAAATTTGTTTAGAATTGATTACACTCTAAGATAAAATAAACAGGAATTAAATTCAATACGCAAAATTGGAATTACAGCCCCTTAAAGTTAGAATTTAGATAAAAATATTAAATGATTAGTCAGTTTATCTTTAATTTTTTTTTTCAAAACTTGAATTCTTGTGTCTCAGTTTTAAAACTCTGTACATTTGCTTAGAATTGATCACACTTTAAGATTAAATCTACAGGAACTAAATTCAATACGTAAAATTGGAATTACAGCCCCTTAAAGTTAGAATTTAGATAAAAATATTGAATGATTAGTCAGTTTGTGTTCAATTTTTTTTTCAAAAATTAAATTTTTGTGTTTTAGTTTTAAAACATTATACAATTGTTTAGAATTGATCACACTTTAGGATTAAATCAACAAGAATTAAATTCAATACGCAAAATTGTAATTACAGCCGATTTAATTTGGAATTTAGATACAAATATTGCATGATTAGTCAGTTTATGTTTACATTTTTTTCAAAATTGCATTTCTTGTGTCTTATTTTTAAAACCTTACACATTTGTTTAGAATTGATTACACTTTAAGAATAAATAAACAGGAATTAAATTCAATTCGCAAAATTGGAGTTACAGCTCCTTAAAGTTAGAATTTAGATAAAAATATTGAATGATTAGTCAGTTACTGTTTAATTTTTTTTTCAAAAACTCAATGTTTGTGTCTTAGTTTTAAAACCTTATAAATTTGTTTAGAATTGATCATACTTTAAGATTAAATCAACAGGAATTAAATTCAACGCGCAAAATTGCAATTACAGCCCCTTAAATTTGGAATTTAGATAAAAGTATTAAATGATTAGTCAGTTTATGTTTAATTTTTTTTTTTTCAAAAATTCAATTCTTGTGTCTTAGTTTTAAAACGCTATACATTTACTTAGAATTGATCACACTTTAAGATTAAATCAACAGGAATTACATTCAATACGCAAAATTGGAATTACAGCCCCTTAAAGTTGGAATTTAGATAAAAATATTGAATGATTAGTCAGTTTATGTTTAATTTTTTTTTAAATTCAATTCTTTTGTCTTAAATTTTAAACCCTATACATTTGCTTAGAATTGATCACACTTTAAGATTAAATCAATAGGAATTAAATTCAATACGCAAAATTAGTATTACAGCCCCTTAAAGTTAGAATTTAGATATAAATATTGAATGATTAGTCAGTTTATGTTTATTTTTTTCGAAAATTCAATTCTTGTGTCTCAGTTTTAAAACTCTATACATTTGTTTAGAATTAATCACACTTTAAGATTAAATCAACAGGAATTAAATTCAACACGCATAATTAGAATTACAGCCTCTTAAAGTTGGAATTTAGATAATCATATTGAATGATTAGTCAGTTTGTGTTTATATTTTTTTTTCAAAAACTTAATTCTTGTGTCTTAGTTTTAAAACCCTATACATTTGTTTAGAATTGATCACATTTTAAGATTAAATCAACAGGAATTAAATTTAATACGCAAAATTGGAATTACAGCCCATTAAAGTTGGAATTTAGATAAAAATATTGCATGATTAATGTTAACATTTTTTTAAAAAATTCAATTCTTGTGTCTTAGTTTTGAAACTCTACACATTTGTTGAGAATTAATTACACTTTAAGAATAAATAAACAGGAATTAAATTCAATTCGCAAAATTGAAATTACAGCTCCTTAAAGTTGGAATTTAGATAAAAATATTGAATGATTAGTCAGGTTATATTTAAGTTTTTTTTCAAAAATTCAATTCTTGTGTCTTAGTTTTAAAACCCTATACATTTGTTTAGAATTGATCACACTTTAAGACTAAATCAACAGGAATTAAATTCAATACACAAAATTCGAATTACAGCCCCTTAAATTTAAAATTTAGATAAAAATATTAAATGATTAGTCAGTTTATGTTTAATTCCTTTTTCAAAAATTCAATTCTTGTGCCTTTTTTTAAAACCTTACACATTTGTTTAGAATTGATCACACTTTAAGGTTAAATCAACAGCAATTAAATTCAATAAGCAAAATTGGAATTACAGCCCCTTCAAGTTAGAATTTAGATACAAATATGAATGATTAGTCAGTTTATGTTTAATTTTTTTTTCAAAAATCTGATTTTTGTGTCTTAGTTTTAAAACCCTATACATCTGTTTAGAATTGATTACACTTTAAGATTAAATCAACAGGAATTAAATTCAATACGCTAGATTGGAATTACAGCCCCTTAAAGTTAGAATTTAGATAAAAATATTAAATGATTAGTCAGTTTATGTTTAACTTCTGTTTTCAAAAGTTCAATTCTTGTGTCTTAGTTTTAAATTCTTGTAAATTTGTTTATTTTAAATAATAGTATTATATCGTTAATTAATTTCTCACTTAACCCGTAGTGTTTTAATTTAACTTTAATTTAAATCATCCAGTATTAATGGTATTAATAATAACACACATTAACCCTTTCGGCCCTAACGGTGGTATTTGCCACCATTAAAATTTACTAAAATTACTGGCAATTTTTCTTTTAAGTATACATACATGTATGCATGAGTTGAAATTTTTCCGATAATCGTTTGTTTTTTTAAAATAGTCCAGTTTTAAGTTGTGTTTTCCACTCCCAGACTAAGCATGAAGTAAAATTTCGAGTTTAGAAAAGCCTGAATATTTGGTTTGGTCGCGTAGCCCGTAGCGCTACGCGACCAAACCAAATTTTCAGGCTTTTCTAAACTCAAAATTTAACTTCATGCGCCACGCGTATAAAACACTGATTTTAAGTGAAGTTTAAAATATTCTAATAAAGCAGTATGCTAAAAACGGATATTCTAAACATCACATCACATCAGTGTTTAGTACGCGTGGCGCATGAAGTAAAATTTCGAGTTTAGAAAAGCCAGAAAATTTGGTTTGGTCGCTCCGCGCTTCGCGCTACGCGACCAAACCAAATTTTCAGGCTTTTCTAAACTCGAAATTTTACTTCATGCTTAATCTGGGAGTGGAAAACACTCGCTTAAAGCTTTTAATTGAACTATTTTAAAAGCCAGCGAATATCTGAAAATGTACAGCATATAAATTCCAATTATATGCTGTACATATTCAGATATTCGCTGTCTATTAAAATAGTTCAATAAAAGCTTTAAGCGAGTGTTTTCCACTCCCAGATTAAGCATGAAGTAAAATTTCGAGTTTAGAAAAGCCCGAAGAAAAACTCCTTGTATGTGTACTTAAAAACAAATCCCTGTACATTCGTAAGAGTACATGTGTAGTGAGTAAATAAAAGTATCTTGACCTAATTATTATACAATTTTAATATTTTTATACACTTAAAAGGGAGTTATATTTAAAATTAGAGCAATGTTCATTCTAAATACAACTCCATTTCAAGTGTATAAAAATATTAAAATTGTAAAATAATTAGGTCTAGATATTTTTATTTACTCACTACACATGTACTCTTAGGAATTTACAGGGATTTGTTTTTAAGTACACATACAAGGAGTTTTTCTTTTAGATGTTTTTATTTTTATTCTTTTGTTTCTAAGATTTAAATACTGATCGTATCTGATCGAATGCGGTCATATGCACATGTTTAGCACACTCGAGGAATTAAATTTTAATTAATTTAACATTGATTAATTGCGGCGAGGCTTGCGATTTCGATTTAAAAGCGGAAACGGACGCGAGATGAATGATAGTTTTCGTTTAACGAGCTTCGTTTGCATGTAAATCTCGTTTCCCTAGATCACAAATGATTGAGTTCCTTTTTTTAATTAGCACAGAAATACTATTATTTTCTCCACAAATTGGGAATTCAAACTCTAGAGTAATTGATTAATGGTCAATTTGAATGAAACTAAATATTGTTGTAAATTAAAACTAAACAAAAAACGAAGCAAATTGATTTTAATTTTGTTCTCGCCATTAAACAAGGTGGGAACAAAATGAAAATCAGTAATACATTAAATTAACAATAATTACAAGAATAAGCTGGCAGAAGGGATAGCTTTACGAGGCAAAAAATGTTCCTGAGTAGACATTTTATTTATCTGTGGGATTCATTTAAATGCTTCAGGAGGCCTCATTCGACACTAGATCATCTGGTACGCCTAGAGAACGCTAACAGGACGCTTTTCTCAGTCGTTAGCACTTGCTAGCTGTATTCTTTGACTTAGAAAAAAGCATATGACATGCCCTAGAGATACGGTATACTGCAGCAACTGCACGAGTGGGGATTTCGGGGAAACCTTCCGCGATTTTTATCCTCGTTTCTCACAGACCGCAGAATCCGGGTGCGCATCCAAAACCAGCTTTCGTCCGTTTACACTCTTGAAAACGTCCTCCCGCAGGGTTCCACAATCAGTGTAATACTGTTTGCCACTGTAGTAAACACTATTGCAGCATCTATCATAGCACCCATACAGACATGCTTGTATGTAGACGACTTGGCCATATATATCACAGGACCAACTACCACCTTCTGCGCCAATAGACTACAAAGAGCTATAGATGATGTTGTAAATGATGCGGATGCGAAGGGCTTCAGATTCTCCCAAGCCAAAACAGCCTGCGTTTATTTCTGCCGTCTGAGACCCCCGCGTCTTCATTCAGGGATCCGAAATGTTTAGAAAGCCCTAGACCTTACGTTCGATAGTGCACTTAAATTTGAAAAGGCACATCGCTGAGTTGACGGTGAGGTGCAAACAAGCTCTCAACCTTATCAAGTGCCTAGCTAATATTAATTGGGGAGCTAGTAGAGAGGTACTTCTGCAGCTATATAGAACTCTAGTCCTCTCAAGGCTTGACTACGCTTGTGCTGTTTACGCATCGGCAAGAATTTCTAGATTAAAATCCCTTGATAGTATCCACGGCACAGGAATTTGGTTGGCCACCGGAGCATTTAGGACATCGCCATTTAAAGTCTCGGCTGCGATTCGGCCTCTGCGGTATGAGGCGTCTCTAACGGCTGACCGAATCATATGAACTATTGCATTTTTTAATAACACAGAGCAATGCCGGGCCTACCGCAGTAGGCCCACAATAACGTGACCTCTAAGTGCACGGGTTTACACATTTAGAGAGGAATGGCAAGCAGATATTCCAGACTGCTTGCCCATCGGATGTGGAGAGGTGCCCCCTTGGGTTATACTAAGAGTGTAGGTCAATTGGGACCTGTTAACCCTGGTTAAAGACAAATCTGCTTCCCAGGTAATATTTAGAGGCTACCTTTTTTGTGTCTCGGTTATTCTTCAGTCCTGTATACTGACGGTTCCATAACTGAAACAGGAGTGGGCGCAGCATTAGTTGCTGATGGATTGACGCATTCGTGGTCCCTTCCCCCAGTATATAGTATACATACGGCAGAAATGTATTCCTTATTTTGTCAGCTATAACCAGTATTGTAAATAAGAAAATAGAAGATCACATGGTGCTTGAAATACTGACAACCTACCATCATCTTTTAACGACATCCGAAAAAGTTACCCTTGTCTGGGTGCTGTCACATATAGAAATCGACGGTAATGAGTTGGCAGACTCGGCCGCTCGTATGGCTGCCGCAGTATTATCCAGACATTAATTTCTATAGACCCGACGACGTGATAAGTTACGTCAAGTTGTTAGTCAGTAGTACTTAGCAGGCTAATTGGTTACGCCACGAAAGTAAACTAAGAGATGTTAAGGTAAAGTGGCAGCATGGAAATCACCGGAGCTGCTTACTAGGAGGGAGGAGGTGGCCCTGGTCCACCTTAGGGTTGGCCCACTGACCCACTCCCATCTCCTAACAAGCGACCCAGCACCCTCATGCGATACGTGTTACTGCCCATTTACAGTAAAACATTTACTTGAGGAATGCATTATGTACGCAAATCAGCTTGATAGATTACAACTCGCAAACAATGTCGCGACTATCCTGGACAAACGTCTAACCATTACTGTTATACAGTTTTTGAAAGGAACTGGTCTCTTCAAAAAAATATAGTCCTTCGTCTTGTTTTTTATATTCTGTGTGTAAATGTGCTCTATCAGGCACTTTACACCTGATATTGTACCTATATTGATATATATGATATATTTACAGCTTTTATTTTGTGAGGTGCTGTCTATTTTAAGATTAGTCGAATGTGATAGTGTCATCTGTAATATTAGTTTTAAGGTTAGTCGAATGTGCTATTCCATCTGTGATATTACTTTTAAGATTTCTTATATATGTGTACGTATGTATAGCGCTAGCGCAGACGATAAACAAAAAAAGGCTCAAATGTTGCAGTTTGGGAAAACCACATTAACGTATCAATTTTGACAAACATTAATAAAATTATTCTCCGTCGACCGTGTATTTAGGAGTTGAATAAAAGCATTCACAATCGTTTATTAAAAAACCCAATCAAAACACGCGCACACACGGTTCAGCAGTAGGGTTGCCAACACCTTTTTTACCAATGTAGCTGGAAATCTACACAGTTCTCTGTCAACTGCACCTGTTAGCCCTTCTTTCCAAATCCAGACCGATACTAGTACTCAGCTTATGTTCAAAACTATTTCAGAATGTCAGGTTAGAGAAGCTATTAGATAACTTAAAAATAGTTCATCTATTGAAATACATGGCTTTAATACAGAACTAATAGAGATTATTATAGATCTAATAGTAGGTCCGCTGACAAAACTAATAAATATTTGCATAACCTCTTCCGAATTCCCCGATGTCCTAAAATTGGCAAAAGTCATACCAATTTTCAAAAAAGGCGATCGTAATAACATTAACAATTACAGACCTATATCCCTACTGCCTGTAATATCTAAAATTGTAGAGAACATTCTCAACGCTCAAATAGTGGATTATTTTGAAAAAAATAATCTATTTTATGCAAAGCAGTTCGGATTTAGGTTTAAGCTCAACACAACTAACGCACTTATTCACTTATGCGACAAGATTATCGCTTGCTTTGAAAACAAAACCAATTGCTTAGGCTCTTTCTTAGACCTAAGCAAGGCTTTTGATTGTGTCGCACATGATTTGCTAATTACTAAACTCAGCAACTACAATTTTCATGCCAAGAGTTTGGATCTCATACTGTCGTACCTATCAAATAGAAAGCAAGCGGTGGAAATAAATAGTAATACATCATCTTTGTTATCAATAGTACACGGTGTTCCTCAAGGATCAATTTTAGGCCCTGTACTATTCTTAATATTTATTAATGATTTACCAAAATGCGTTGATGACTTATGTATGTTGCTGTTTGCAGATGACACGACCGTGGTAAGCGTGGGGAGAACAGAAGTTGAAGCTCTTGAAACAAACAATATTCGACTGGGTGCGGTTTGATCATGGTGCACCAGTAATAAGCTAATATTGAACGAGTCTAAGACCCAGACATTAATGTTTTCCACTTCCAAGGCAGATAGTCCACATAATACACCCGTTAAGTTCTTGGGTGTTCACCTAGATTCGGCTCTATCGTGGAATATACATGGCAATGAATTGGCAACTACTCTCTCCAAAAACATTTTCTGTTTGAGGAACCTGTCAAGACAAGCTTTGACTGATGTTCTTCGCATTGCTTACTTTGGTCTCATCAAATCGCATTTACGCTACGCTATTCTAGTTTGGGGACATTCCAACTCTAGGCATCGCATTTTTGCCTTGCAAAGACGAGCTGTCCGAATTGTGGCTGACATTACCTATACAGTCGACTGCAAAGATTTTTTCGTGACACTAAAATTACTCACTCTACCAAGTTTGTATATACTGGAGTGTCTTTGTTATGTGAAAAAGAATCTGAATATAATCCCAACTCTTGCCCATGATTACTCTACGCGCCACAGCAAAAATCTATGTTTACAAAGAATGCGGCTCACAAAGTCGCGCATGGGAGCAAATCACTTTGGGTTACATTTCTTTAATAAATTAACGTTACAAACAAGAAACCTGCCTTTTGTTCAATTTTAAGCAGTAATTAAAGATTTCCTACTGTGTAAAGCCTTCTACAGTACTGACGAATTTCTTCAGCATGTTCCAATTTGAACTCGGAATAGACTATACATTATGTTTTAACATGTTGCCTCTATTGTGTGTGTGTTTTAATAAAGTTTAGTTCCTTTTAACTTAACTTAATCCTTACTAACACTGCGTGACATCAATACATTCCGTGATAATAGCTTTAATTACTATATACATTTTATCTTTCCACCCAATTTTAACATGTTTGTATTTCGTTATTTCTAGAAAAAGCCTTACTAACCCTAATACTAATTCTGTGATATTAATACATTCTGTGATAATCGCTTTATTTTCTATATTTATTTTATCTGTGCAGTCAATCTTAACATGATTGTGTTAACATGTAAATGTCAATACTTACCAACTATTAATAAATGGATTTAAGTTAAGTGACTTCATTAATATTACACACACTTGCAGCACGAACCACCTGCCATCTCTATGTCTGTGTCATTTTATGATTATTACTGATGTCGTATTACACATTCTTGTGTAATGCTTCACTATATATATTTTATTATGATTAGGTTCTAGTAATTAAGTTTATATTTCTTTATTGACGATTGTAAAACTGTAGTTAACACATAATAAATAAATAACTAAGTATTAAAATCTTGATTATTAATTGTCCTCATTTATACACTAAATCGTTAAATAACTATTATTGCACGTTTGGTCTCTAGGTATGTAAATATATTGTTATTCTTACATCTCTAATTATAGAAATATATTCTTACATCATAATTATATAAATTCATTGTTACAATTTTGCTTACAAATCTTGTGACATCTTTGAACTATACCTTGAATCAATTTATTATTTATTATTATCATTTGTAATATTTTTCCTCATGTCCCACCCTGCTGCCGAAATCCTATTTAGTTTTGGTTGAGCAATTTTATGATATATATTTTTTTGAATTAGACATTCAATTTTGTGATTGACTTTGGAAAGCGCTGTTAAATCACAATATGCTCACATGAAATTCGAATCGATTACAATGAATTTTGCGACATAGCGCCGACTTTTTATTTTTATATTTATATGTTTGATTTTAAAAATAGGATATTTATTTATTTGTTTTGCGACGCGGGCTTTTGGGAATTTTTCCCGTCGAAAACAAACATTTCAACCGCCGGTTTTTTTGGGAGGGGGGGGGGCAATTTATGGCGGCACTCGCCGCCCATAAATAATAATTTCCGTTCCGTGTTATTTTTGCATTACGACGGCAGAATGGCGCGCGCGGCACAAGGACAACGTAAATATATGTGTTATTGTTATTTTCCAGCATATTCGTTTTATATAAATATTGTGCGCAAATAACGCGCGCAGACTGTCCGCGTTGTTTGTATTCAATTGTTTGAGCGGCGCTTAATTAATTTTAATGTTTTTGTTTCTATATTATTATTTTCGGCTGCGATTTTTAATTTATTTCTGTAATTTTAAATAATAATATTAATAAGCCACTACTAAAATTTGGTAAGCATACTGGGAATTTTTCTTTTAAATATACATACCGGGTGTCGACTTGGCGGACGCAACATAAGAAATCCCATGTTAATTTTTAAATGTTCAAATTTTGGCTCCCCTATTTGTTTTAGCAACAAAATGTATATACCTTTTTTGTAGAGGGAAAAAATCGGAATTTATTCGTGTTAACGTTTATCACTTAACGTTTCTCTATCGCAGTCACTTGATTAAAGTAAATGTTTTCGAAATGATTTACACTATTAAGAATCCTCCTATTAAAGTCGTATTATGCAGACCGCAGTTATCACGATGGGTTATGTTTTTTGTCGTTAATTAAGTAACAGCAATATCTTGTGCTATTTTGAAATCCGTAATTGTTGTATCAAATGCATGGTATATCATTATTTTTATAAAATCACATTACTTTTTCTTAATTATTTTAACTTAGAAAAACGTAAAGTAATTATTTTAACTGTAAATTTTCTGAAATTCGTTGATTTTTTAAAGAGTTTAATTTGAAGCTTTAAACGAGTGTTTTCCACTCCCAGACTAAGCATGAAGTAAAATTTCGAGTTTAGAAAAGCCCTGTGAAAATTTCTGGGCTTTTCTGAACTCGAAATTTTACTTCATGCGCCACGCGTATAAGACACAGATTTTAAGTGAAGTTCGAATATACATAAATTTGACAATATTAAAGTGTTAAGTGTAAACATTAATAATTTTAGAATTTTTCCCTGTACAAAAAAGTGAAATAGTGTTTTATTCGCGTGGCGCATGGAGTAAAAATTTACAGTGGGCGACCCTCGACAAATTTTTACGTGGCTTTTCTAAACTCGAAATTTTACTTCATGCTTAGTCTGGAAGTGGAAAACACTTGTTTAAAGCTTGAAATTAAACTTAAAAATAACAGGGAATATCCGCAATTGTTGTATGAATTCCATGGTATGTCATTATTTTTATAAAATCACATTACTTTTTCTTCCGCTTCCATTTTTTTTTTACTTCATGCTTAATCTAAGAGTGGAAAACACTCTTTTAAAGCTTCAAATTGAACTCATTTAAAAAAAGCGTATGCATATGTATACTTCAAAAAAAATTTCCTGTATGCATACGCTGTACATTTTCCGACGTTTTTTGTTTTTTAAAAAAAGGTCAAATTGAAGGGCTCTATTACTGTGGCCCAACGACTTTCAATTTTTTATAGTTTAAATAAAGCACTCCTATAGGACCCTATAACACCACCAACCCTTCTTAACTTCGAGTTTAGAGAAGCCTGAAAATGTTTTTTGGTCGCCCCGCTTCGCGGAGTGACCAAACCAAATTGTTAGGTAAACTCGAAATTTTACTTCATGCTTATCTGGGAGTGGATACCACTAATTTAATGCTCCAATCTGGACATGGATACCACTAATTTAATGCTCCAATTTGAAATCTTTTAAGAAACAACGATTTTCTAAAGATTTACAGCGTATGTAGTATATTGAGATACGTACACTTAAGTGAAAAACTCCCTGTATGTATCTGTTATAAAATATGTGCGAAATTTGGAGCTTTTTATATTTCGAATTACTTATTTATTTGTTGAGAAATCAGCAAATGGTTTGGATTAAGATAAAAAAAAGGATAATGGATGGGAGGGTGGGATTGTGTAGGGGGTGATTTTGGATTATACCTCGTTGTTTTTACCTAATTACTCGACACCCTCAGAGGCGCCGTTAAAGGGGGCGCGCAATCAGGCCGGGGCTTTATTAACAACCGCATCCCTTGGCTTCTTTTTATTCGATTTCTCCCTCTAACCCACCCCCCATTTCTACTAAAAACCCTAATTGTCTAATTACCATTTATACTAATTTGTATCTCCATTAACATTTTGGAATGCTTAGGTTCTTAACTGTATTGTTTCGAGTTTACGTGAAGTGATTAATCACAAATAGAAAGACTGTTATTCCTTACTTCACTTTTTATTTTTATGTTAGATGTACCTTTCGAGACACAAGGTGCTCATTATCAATAACAATCTCAGTTTGTTATTGATAATGAGCATTCTGTGTCTCGAAATGTACATCTAACATAAAAATAAAAAGTGAAGTAAGGAATAACAGTCTTTCTATTTGTGCTTAGGTTCTTTGTTAAGTGTATTATCAAAAATAAACACAAATTTTAACGCCTAACAATTTTTATTTATAAGACTACTTTCAATCTAGATAAAGGTCTAGTTGTGTAAATACTTCAGTTAATCTTCGAATTTTTGATTAAAGATGTAATTGTGTGTTTTTTAATTTCACTTTAAATCAGTGTTTTATAGGCATGGCGCATGAAGTAAAATTTCGAGTTTAGAAAAGCCCCGTGAAAATTTTCTACGCAGGGCTTTTCTAAACTCAAAATTTTACTTCATGCTTAGTCTGGGAATGGAAGACACTTGTTACTTTCAAATATGTCACAAGTGTTAAAATGTGTATCGTAACTGTTAGAAAGACAAAAAATGATATGTCTATCATAGTACTTTCCCCTATATTAAATACTTGATCTTTATTTAATTAAGTGAATGATCACTTGCGATGAAACTTCGATATTTCAATGCGATGTTGAAACTAAGCGGCAATCTATGCATTGGAAAACTCCTGCATCGCCAAGAATGAAAAAAGCAAGGATGTCAAAATCAAAATGTAAAGCCATGCTAATCGTTTTTTTGGCATCAACGGCATCGTGATGACTGAATGGGTCCCAGAGGGTCAAACTGTAAACCAAACTTAATATTTGAAAGTTTTGGCGAGAGCGAGTTTGTAAGAAACGGCCGGAGTTGTGGAAAAACAAGTCGTGGATTTTGCACCACGACAACGCACCTGCCCATAACACGCTCTCTGTGAAGCGTTATTTAGCCGCTAGAGACACTCCAGTGCTCAAACACGCGTGTACTCGCCCGATTTAGCACCCTGTGACTTTTTCCTCTTTCCGAAGATCAAATTTGCTTTAAAAGGAACCCGTTTCGTGTCGATAGAAGACGGTAAAGCGAAAATCGGCGGAGCTCCTAAATGCTCTTACAAAAGAAGACTTTCAGCGTTGCTTTGTCCAATGAAAAAAAAAAACGAATGGATCAGTGTGTGGTGAGGGAAGAGGAGTACATTGAAGGGGAGCATTCGATTGTAGAATAATATTTAAAATAAAACTCTTTTCTATAAGCAGTCTCGTTATTTAATAGCCAGACCTCGTATAGTTGAGGCTGTTAGTTGTTGAAACTCCATAATATCACTCACTTTAATAAAGCACTTAATTTGTTTAGGTTTCAAAATTATATTTATTGTACTACAACAATTGTTTCACCACACTGTGGCTTCATCAGTTGGATGAATGGTCATTTACCTGATGAAGCCACAGTGTGGTGAAACAATTGTTGTAGTACAATAAATATAATTTTGAAAACTAAACAAATTAAATGTTTTATTAAAGTTCATATAAAAAGAAAACATCAATTTTCTTTTAGTGAAAATATGGCCTGATTAAAAATTACTTGAACGTAGCAAAAAATCTAACCCCCTTTCATCGGACTAATCAATCAGTTTATCAATTTCCCGTATCAATCACGCTGATGGAAATTATGCTTAATTAGTGCTTGCATTTTTTCTTTCTTCCTCGTAGTTTCCATTTTTTTTATTGTAATCAGAGCGCAGTGTTCGCTTTAATCGAATACAGCGCGATGCAAATGAGCAATCAAAAGAAAATAACGCGCCTGCAATATTATTATATTTAACATGAAATAGTCAGAGCACGTACCAACAGCACGTCCGCATAAATAAAAACACATGTTGGCTGCGGATTTCCCCAACAAAGGGTTGTTGGTTTTTTTTGTTGTTGCTTGGATTATATAAAGGACGCGTTGGAATCATCACCCCTAGGTCTCCCTCCGCTCTCTCTTTATATCTTTCTCTCTCTCTTTCTTTCTCTCTCCCTCTCTCTCTCTTTCTCTATATTATTATCTATATTATTATATCGTATGTTCAATAAACAAAAAAAAACTCCGGAGTGCCATGATTTTATCTTATTTTAAATTTAAGTTGGCTACACGCTTTAGAAATTGACATATTAAACGTCAGACATGATAATTATAAAAATAATTACAGAGTTGCCAACCTACAATATTTTCCATGGTATTCTAGAGGTTTTTTTTTATTGAATCGTATGTATACTGAAAATATAATCATATTCTGTGTAACTTCATACGTAAGATCAAATCAAAGCAGTATATTTTGAACTTTACATGACAATTAGTGTTGGTCTAGAACAGTGGTGGGGAAACTTTTTTTAAGACGGGCCATTTGTAATAACCAGACAATCGTAGCGGGCCAAAGAATAATGCTTAATCGTAGGTAGGTAGTTTTTATGCGGGTCGTCACATTACGAAGTAAGAACGCGTTCAAACATTCTCACGACGGCACTCTTAAACGGGTCGGATTAAACCTTTCCGCGGGCCGGACTTGGCCCGCGGGCCGTAGTTTCCCCATCACTGGTCTAGAACCTGGGTCTCCAAACTATCTTCTTCGCGGGCCACAAATACAATTCTACATAATAAAGTTGGCCAAGATCCGATTAATTTTATAAAATTATGAAAAATGTAAGGAACAATTGTTACAATATTTCAAAATATGACATTTACAAAAAAAATTACAAACAATCGCGGGCCGGATTCATGCAAGTCGCGGGCCGGATTTGGCCCGCGGGCCGTAGTTTGGAGACCACTGCATAGTATTGGCCAGTTATGATTTTACCCCATTCAAGGTAATCAATAAGTAGAATTCCTTTTGAATCCCAGAAAGCACTGGCTATGACCTTTCCGACAGATGAAATCGACTTTTTCCTTTTTGGTGCAGAGCCAGCGGTTTCCACCCACTGCGTTTATTGCTGTTTCGTTTCTGGCGTGTAGTTGTGGTCTTATCCAAAGAACCAAATCGTCACACAAAATCGGTTGGATTATTTTTAAAAAAATTGAGAAATTCGTTTTCGTGTTTGCTTTCAATCAGCACTTTTCTTTTGGTCAGCGCTTGCACAAAGCTTTCTCATTTTTAATTCTTTATGTAAAATGTAGCTGTCCCCTTTCTTCTGATATGCTTACGGCCTCAGCTATCTCACAGACCTTTAATCGCCTATCTTGATGTTTTCTTCTGTGGTTGCAGTTTTTGAAAGTCCTTCACGTGGATCATCTTCAAGAGATGTACAACCACGTTTAAACTTAACCGCCCATTTCTTCATTGTTGAAAATGAAGGAGAAGACTCGTTATAAACCTTTACCAGGTTAGGTTAGGTTTCAATGGCAGCAGTTAGACCGCTCACTTAGGACCCCTTGTGATACCATAAGGGTAAAACGAAGTCAGATCTTCCCTCCCTCTCCACCTATACAAACCAATCCGAGCACCTAATTAACCCGATCAGATTTCTCACATCTAGAGGTGTGAGGTTCGCTAGTCCATTCGCGTCGTGCATACTATGGTACTTGATTCTTTTCCCTTCAAGAGCAGGGCATTGTCCCAGATCGTGGAGTACCGTCTCTTCCTCCTCTACATCCAGGCATCCTCTGCAAAAGTCGTTGTACTCAAGACCAATCTTTCATGCATGTCTGCCTAGGAGGCAGTGGCTCGTGAGGATGCCAACCGCCTTCTTTATGTCGATTCTGCTAAGTGCAATTAATCTGTTGCTGTTTATAGTATTCCATATAGGCCATAAGTGCCTTGTTATGAGACACGTATTTTCTTTTCTCCACCTATGGTTGACCGATGCTATCATTTGGTTCCTAAGTAGTCTCTTGCATTCCACAAGAGGAATGTGGGTGGAGAGTTCAGTAGACAGGTTCTTCATTTTTGCCCCCTTCCTTACAAGGTCGTCAGCAATTGAATTCCTCCTGATAACACTGTGACTAGGTACCCACGTGAGTCCCACGTCACAGTTATTTGCAAGCCTATTTGGCGATTTTTAAAACCAGTCTCTGGCCACTTTTGAGGTGCAGCACGGACTACTCAGTATCTTAATGGTGGCTTGGCCATTTACCAATTTTGGATCAATTTCCATTGGCGATAAACCGTCCAAAACTAAGAATTTTATAACGACAGGATATTCCAGTTTTTCCATTTCAACGTAGCACACACTATACTTCTACTTTAAAAATCCGTATAAAGAAAACAATTTGACAGATCAAGTTGACACTTTGCATTAGTTATTGGAATACGTGTATCAACGTACCAAAAAAATATATCATCGATAGCAACGCCATTTCTTTGCTAGGCCAAGAATTTTCCACCTTACCCTCGTATATCTCTTTCTGCGAGCGGGTTTCTTTGGGAAAGAAAAAGTTAGAATTACACCCCCCCTATTTTCTAACTTTTTCTAAACAGTCGTTGTGAAAAGTCAGCCTTTTTATTTTCTATTTCTTTCTGTAAGGATAGTCAACCGCCTCCCGCTCCCCGCCGTATTTTTTGTCTTTTTCCAGTTTAATGGAATTCAGCCCCTTTATGTTCCATCTCTTACTGTGTGTCGGGGGGTTGTTATTCCTTAATGCATGCATGGGAGAGCTCTGGGTGGAATAAATCTGCCCGGCGGACGTTCGATCCACGAGGGGGGGTGGTCTAAAAGGGGTGATATTATAATTAACTTAAGGGCGGTAGCGATGGTGTAATTTAGACAAGACCGCCACAATCACGGCTAATTGCGCTAATGCGGTTTTCTGCGAAATGTTGTGTCCGTCCACGTACGTGTGTTCAAAAGCTTTCCGAGCTTGTCTTGTTTATGAAAAATTGGATTCATAGTAGATTGTTTTACAAGTATTGAAAGCTTCGGTTTGTGTGCGAATACTAATCTGCATTTACGATCCCACAGGGTGAGTAAATGCAAGGTATGAGCATGCAATGTATAGTTATTTGTTTTTTATATTATATACTAATAATAATAATAATCTTTATTATCCAACAGGCAAAAACCCAATTACAGAGTAACAACTATAAAATAAAAAAATCATTCGAATAAAAATGTTTAAAAATATATATATATATATATATATATATATATATATATATATATATATATATATATATAAGGAAATGTATATATAACTTATTAAGTGTAAAAAAAACAATAATACAGTAGGTAGTCAATCGCCGTTAACCTTAAATGTTAAATTCCACACTACAAATGTATGCCTTGAATTCTCTCAGACTACAGTTAAATATGTCACAATCGAGATTATTGTGACATGCGCAGATACGACGCAATGGGGAGAATTCAAGGACGTTAGACCGCGCAGTGTTAATATGGAAGCACATACAATGTCGACTAGATAATCTAGGGATATTAAAGTTAATTTTAAATAACAGGTCTGGACAATCAATCATGCTGTGAAGGATTTTAAATAAAAGTAATTGACCCAGAATATTTCTCCGTGATTGTAGCGAGACCGCATAAAACTCATTTAAAAGCAAGTCGTGGCTGAAACCCTGCGGAGGATAGTTTCCATGCCTTTTATACCATAGGTACTTGAAGAATTTACGTTGGATATTTTCAAGAGATTGATTATGTGTGTGATATATCGGATTCCAAATGATCGAACCGTATTCAAGTACAGAACGTATATACGAATTGTATAGAACTTTTAGTGCTACATTTTTGAAAGACCTAGTGTTACGAATAATAAACCCAAGAGTTCTGTTGGCTTTACATATGATTGTATTGTAGTGAGTTTTGAAATTGAAGTGAGCATCAAAGGTAACACCAAGGTCTTTAAAAGTTGAGAGTCTTTCCAAAGGTTGATTTCCAATGGAATATCTGAATAACATTGGATTACCTTTACGCGAATATGTAACTACTTTACATTTAGCAATGTTTAGCGTTAAATGATTATCACAGCACCATGCAGCAATTGTATCAAGCATATTTTGTAAATTTAGACAGGAAGATTGTGTTTCAATATTAGAAAATATTTTATGATCATCTGCAAATAATAAATGGTTACAATCTAGTAAAACACTAAGGTCATTAACAAAGAGAAGAAATAATAATGGCCCCAAATTGGATCCCTGGGGTACACCCGAACGAGCAACAAACGCTTTAGATGAGAAACCATTGATTGAGACATATAGATGGCGGTCAGATAGATAAGATTTGAATAAGTTAATCAGGTTGACATGAAATCCGTAATTTCCAAGTTTATTTAGGAGTGTAGTATGATCGACACGGTCGAATGCCTTAGCAAGATCCGTATATATACAGTCAACCTGACCCTTACAATCGAGCTCACTGCAGACATATTCACTAAAGCAACACAAATTGGTCGTCGTAGATTTACCTTCCATAAAGCCATGCTGATTTGTAGAAATATCATTTTTAACCTTTGGATAATTGTAATTGTAAATGACTATTTCAAATACTTTTGCGAAAGTTGACAGCAAGGAAATGGGTCGATAGTTAGCGATTTCCTTGGAATCACCAGACTTAAGCACTGGACATATTTTTGATTCTTTCCAAACTGACGGAAATATCGATGATTTAAGAATAAGGTTAAAAATTGTTTCAAGTGGTTTTATTAAGAGAAAAGCAGCATCTTTTATTAAAAAACTTGGAATTCCATCTGCGCCGCAGGACATTGTATTATTCAAGCGATATATGGCATGATGAATAACATCGGAATTAATTGACGATATGTTAATAACAGGGAAATTTTTGTGCGTATCGGGAAGCGTATTAATTTGTGAAGCACTAGCATATACGTTATTGAAATAATCAGCAAAAGCGTTTACAATAGGAACAAGCGAATTTAGTGTGAAACCATTGTGTTGCATGACACCAGGAATACGAGTAGTGCGTTTTTTTGAATTATTAAATGACCAGAATTGACCAGGATTAGTTGAAATATTGCAGGATATGTTATTAATATAATCCTTATAAGCTGTAGTTATATGGCGTTTGCTTTGAGACCTAGCTGCTCGAAACTGCTCTAATTTTATTTTATTATTATTATTATTACATAACATGAGTACATATATTTTCAACAAATTAACATCCGTTCTATAATATATTTCTTTTATATTGAGCAGTGTTCTGCTCAACGTAATGAATATCCAGATGTAACAATAATAGTTCAAAGCACCTAAGTGAGTGAACACTTGTAGCGTGCTGGCATGAAGTTCTTAGAAATTTTGTGCAATATATGATACATAAATGTTGTTTTAGTTAACATAATGAGTACCGAAAAATAAATATATGATATGTGTTTATTATTCTAATATTTTTGAGAATTGAGGATAATTTTCGAAGATATAAGATTTTGAAAGTTGTGAGAATTTTTTTTTTGTTATTTTGTTTGATATGTTGGGGAAGGAGAGTATAGGTTTTGGGGATTGTGTAGGTGAATGATCTGAGGCTAAAGGCTGATTTGCAATTAGGGATATAGAGTCTAGTCTTACTTCGTGTGTCATGGTTTGATCTCATGTAGTTTAAGGCATTACGATGTTTATAAGCATATGTACAGAGACTGTGGAAGTACAGGCATCTAATATTGGGTACATTCACAGAATATAATAGATGGGATGGGTAGCGTCTCTTTTGTTTAAAAATAATCTTAAGGATGTACTTTTGAATTATAGTTAGTTTTTGTAAGTGATTCTTGTACGTTCCGCCCCATACCAGTATACCATAGCGGATTAATGATTCAACAAGACTTTTATAGACTATAATTAATAATTTTCTTGATAGGAATTCACGTAATTGATAGAATTTATAAATTAGTTTTCTAATTTTATTTGTTATGTGGTCAGTTTGGTTATTCCATTTTAAATGTTGATCTATTATAATGCCCAGGTACTTAACCGCCCTCCTCTCCCCGATCTCGACACACATGCCATCAATTGCTATAGATGTGAAATTGGGTCTATTTGCCTTTGTCATTGAGAATGCTACATACTGAGTTTTGACTATATTTAGAGAAAGTTGATAAGTATCTAGCCAATATTTAATTTTTTTCATTTCTCTTTGTACTTTTGCTTTTGTTTCGTCCAATGACTTTCCATCAACGAGAACTACTGTGTCATCAGCATAGGATACAATTTTGGCAGATGTGTCTATGTCTATGTGTCTAATAAGGAATTAATGTAAATTACAAAAAGTATTGGGCCTAGAACTGTTCCTTGCGGTACCCCTATTTCAACAAGGAGTCGGTCACTTATGGTATTGTTGACTTTCACTCTTTGTTCACGATTAGTTAAGTAGCTTTTAAGTAGGCTCAATACGATACCGCGAATACCAATGCTTTCAAGTATGTTAAAGAGTTTTTTGTGACTAACTGTGCCAAAAGCCTTAGCTAGGTCCAGGAAGACCCCAATACATTTTTTATTCAAGTTTAGATTCTCTGTAACATGCTCAATGACAGCGCACATAGCATCAGTTGTGGATTTTCCACACTGAAACCCGTATTGCTGGGTGTGTATAATGTTGTGTTTGTCTAAAAAGTTTTTCATTCGGTTCTTTATACATTTTTCAAAAATTTTTCCAAAATTATTAATCACGCTAATTGGTCTGTAGTTGCATATTTTTGTCTTATCCCCTGATTTAAAAATTGGTGTGATAATAGACGATTTAAATTGTATGGGAACAATCCCATTTTGAAATATCAAGTTAATAATGTGTTTCAAAGGCTTCAAGATATGCAAGTGATTATTTTTTATAGTGGCTGATGTTATCCCGTCAGGACCAGGGGAACTATTATTTTTTAATGTGGAGATTAGCTCAATTAATTCAGTCTCGGACACTGGGTCAAGGAACATTGTTAGCGGGTTTCTCCTCTTAATTGCGTCAGGATTTCGTATCGTTGGAATTTCTTTAAGCATATTGGACCCGATGGTTGTGAAATAATTGTTGCAGTGATTTGCCATTTCTTTATTGTTAACAAATGCTGTACCATTGTTGTCAGTGACATTATAGGAATTTATGCTAGAGGTTTTAACATTTGTTGACTCTGCAATTATTTTGTAAATTTTTCTCATATTATTTTTGTTATTTTGAATTTGAACTGCGTAGTAGTCATTTTTTGTTTTTTTCAAAAGATTATTCAGCGAATTTCTGTATTTTTTGAATTTTATTTCTATCTCTGCGGAAAAGTGTTTATTCAACCTTTTTTTTAAATTATCCCTAGTTTTTATCGATGTAACTAGACCCTTTGTGATCCATGGTTTAATTTTGCAGCTTGAACTAATGTATGGAACGTGTGTTTTGGCCATCTCGATGAAGTTGACAAATTTGTTTGTAAATAAGTTAGTAGCAATTTGTGTGTCATTGGAGTGTAGAACATCATCCCAGAGTTCACTATCTAACAGGAGGTTAAGTTTTTCAGGATCAATTTTAGTCAGTGGTTTAATGTTATCAGGGTATTTACAGCTATTTTTTGTTTTGTGGTTTACTTTAAGTATAATTGGATAATGGTCAGTAATATGACAATTCAAGATGTATGATGTAAGGTGATATTTACGGTTGAAATTGGAGTATGATTTTAAAAATATATGGTCAATGCATGACTTTGTGGTACTTGTAACACGAGTTGGGTTTAAGATGTATGGTTCAAAACCATATTTGGCCAATATGGAAAGGTATTTGTTCACATTTATATCATTTTCTTTAAATAAGTCAATATTTGTATCACCTATTAGTAGTTCTAATTTAGTATTTTGATTATTGATGTCAAAAAATTCGCCGAGATCTTCAAGGAAGGAGGTCAGGCTGCTTGGGTTTGGTCTATATAATGCAATTATCCTAAAGAGTATATCATCAATTCTCAAATTTATAATACCGAGTGAGACGCCACTTAAGTTCAATTTTTCGTTAGACACACTATAGTTGAGGTTAGATTTGATAAGTATTAGAACTCCATCGTTCCTATTGAAGTCGCCACTATTGTGAATTGTTGTGTATCCAGGAACATTGAAGTTATCTGTGTCAACTGATTGAAAACATTCACTTAGCACAAAAATATCACAGTTATTATAGAAGTAGTATGTTTCGATTAGCACTAGGAATTCATCAAAGTTTTTATAGGCGCTCCTTATATTGAAATGCATTATGTTGAACTTGTTATTCAGGGAAATAACCTCTTTGTAGTCCGCTGGATCGATGTAATTCCCACGATGGTCGTCTTCTAGTTGATTTAATGTGTCTAGGATGATTTCCGTATCTAGAATTACCATTAAGTGGTGTAGTCAATTTTGCTTTTCAAGATCTTAATGTGGTAATTTAGGCTGGGGCAGTCTTGATCAGTTGAATTATGCTCTATGTTGTGGTTTAGCTTGTATTTAGTATTTGCACGAGTGCAGTTGATGCAAGATTTTTTCCCTTTATCGCAGTCCTTTAGTTCATATTCTTCACTACACAGTGGGCATACTTGTTTATTTGTGCAGTTTTCTTTTTTATGATAGAAGTCTTGGCATTTGAAGCAGCGGGGAACTGTTAGCTCTTCATACACAGGGAAGCGCTCCCACCCAATATAAATTTTTTTAAGATTCATGAGTTGTCTAAATGTATCGGCTGAGCATTCCGCAAAAATAGTGTGTTCACTATTTTTATTTTTCTTAACATAAGTTACCTTGAAATCTCTCAAAGTTTGATTTTGTTCTAGGATAGTTGTTTCGATCGTGTCTATTGTTATCTCGTGTGTAATGTTGGTGATTTTAACTCTAGGTTTTCGCAGTTTTGAAGTTTCAATGCTATAGTTTTCTAAATTATTTATCGCAGTTTTGTGAAGTATTTCCGATTCTCGTTTACTTGGACATTTAATAATTATTGTTCCTGTTTTTGTTTCCTTGATATTGGTTATTCCTATTTTTAAATGCGTTGGATTTATTTTATTCTTGACGTCAGTTCTTGTAATTTGAGGGTTTTGTGTTGATTTTGGTTTAATGATAATGGCAGGTATGTTTTGATTAATGGGTATGTTCATTGGAGTGGATTTGAATATACTGGAGTACGTAGGTTTTTCCGAGTGACTAGTTTCTATATCTTCAAATTTCTTAAGTTGTTCTTTTAACATTGTTATAATTTCATTTTTATCATTAATTATAGTTTCTTTATCTTTAATTATTAATTGGAGACTTTCCACGAATTCATGGTTACGGCATTTTTGACAGTGGAATTTCACTATTCGTTTTTGTAACGGCAGACATTTGGCTTCCGAGGCTGACAATTCCCAACAATCTAGGCAATATAGGTGTCTGCATGAGTCGCAGGGGAAGCAAGGTGCTTTTGCTTCTTTTGTGGGTTGTTTTATTAGTTTGCATTGAAAGCATTCCATGTTGTATTGTTTTTATTATTTAAATTTTGCATGTGGCCGCAACATAACCTCACTTTGTACGTTAATACTTCGATATAAAGTTTGTTCTCGGTCTTACACTATGTTCACTTTACTTAACTGGTTTTGTCTTACGGTGTCATATGCTTTTATTACTTAAGACTCACTTATTTCACATAAAAACTCACAGAGCTTGGAACAATTTATGTAGCTGTTTTTGAGGTTATTAATAGGTTTGGACTTTTAGTGCGTAAGTATAGTTTACGTTTAATGTTTTTTACTTTGATACTATGAATAACGTCAGCGGTAAACCAGCAAGAAAATTGACTTTTGTATTGTTTGTGTAAAGGGATATATTTATCTAAACAAGAATACAAAGTGGTATAAAAAGCATCAACGGCATCCTCCAAATTCACCTCCGAGTTAACTTGTGACCAATCGCAACGACTTAGTTCCGAATAGAGTTTGACTAGGTTGCATTTTTTAAAATTATAATTTCTATTATTAGATTAGTTTAATAAAAAAAACTAGCAGGTTGGGAATACACTAATTCAAAACTGAAGAGTAAAACTGGGTGGTAATAATCTTGCTTGATAAATGAATTATAGCCTTCTATAAAGGAACAATTTAAATTTGTAAATATGAGATCTAATATTTTGTTGTAACTATTTAATGTGGAATTAACTTGTTTAAGGTTTAGATATGACGTGAAGTTACGAGTTGCATTGCATAAGAGGTTATTCGCATTGTTATAGTCGTTTACATAACTAGGAATGTTAAAGTCTCCCATAATTAATATATTATCTGCGTGATTACAAATATGTTCAAAAAACGATTCAAGATTATGGATAGTAGTTATATTAATTGTCAATGTCAAAATTTCAGTGAATAATCACCAGGTATAATAATAATAATATATTACGTCACGAGTGTGGTATGCAGCATATTAAATATGAGCGGATACGTAGCGCACGAGCCGCGCAGCGGCGAGTTCAGTATTAAAAGTGATTTTGCCAGAGTTGCTTTTAACTCTCTTATCTTTATTTTTTGTCTTTAAATTTCACTGTGTGTCATAAAACGTGTGGTTTTAAACAGAATTATATAAGTAGGTTCGTATTGTGAGAAGTTAACAACGTTAAGAACTTGCTTATCTTATTATGTCTTAAACCACACATTTAATGGAACAATTTTCTAAAATGGTGATACGGCAAAACAAAAAAGTAATACGCAATTCAATAATTAACCGAATTAATCGGGCGTGCTGAACAACCCGCACGAGTTTACTCCACTTCCCTTGTTTACCGAGTGTTTTTTTATTGTTCCAGGTGAGTGCGCAATCCATAAAGAAAACACACACACATATATACACGTAAGTACAAATGAAAAGCTGGGGAAAAAAGAGGCGGATGTAAAAGAGGAAAGTGAAGAGTTCAGCAAACAAAAGCCAGGTAAATTACGCTTAACTATTCAAAAAAAGCCAAGGAAACAGCATTTTACGCAACACATTTAAACAGTTGTAACATATTTTAAAGTAACGAGTGTCTTCCACTCCCAGACTAAGCATGAAGTAAAATTTCGAGTTTAGAAAAGCCCCGCGTAGAAAATTTGTCGAGGGTCGCGCAGCGACCCGAGACAAATTTTCACGGGGCTTTTCTAAACTCGAAATTTTACTTCATGCGCCACGCGTATAAACCACTGATTTACACTAAAGTTAAAAATATATAACGCTTAGATGTGATGGTGATCAATATTTATTGAGTTGTAGCGAAAAATGCAAGAATTGCATTTTTTGTGAATAGTTTTAGAATAATAGTAATAAAAATTGAATAAATTTAGTTTGAGCAACTTTACCATATTGTTAACAATAATGACAGTTGACATAAGTCGGCGGTAGCCCGCATTTAAACTATATTAACAGTTGACATAAGTCGATGCAAGCCGACATTTAACCAATCCTGCCAACTTCACACGAGTTTCAATTGAACTATAATAAGATCGCCATGTTATTGTTTTTCTTGGTGACAGTTACGATACACATTTTAACAGTTGTGATGTGCTTTAAACTAACGATTGTCTTCCACTCCCAGACTAAGCATGAAGTAAAATTTCGAGTTTAGAAAAGCCCCGCGTAGAAAATTTGTCGAGGGTCGCGCAGCGACCCTCGACAAATTTTCACGGGGCTTTTCTAAACTCAAAATTTTACTTCATGCGCCACGCGTATAAACCACTGATTTACACTAAAGTTAAAAATATATAACGCTTAGATGTGATGGTGATCAATATTTATTGAGTTGTAGCGAAAAATGCAAGAATTGCATTTTTTGTGAATAGTTTTAGAATAATAGTAATAAAAATGGAATAAATTTAGTTTGAGCAACTTTTCCATATTGTTAACAATAATGACAGTTGACATAAGTCGGCGGTAGCCCGCATTTTAACTATATTAACAGTTGACATAAGTCGATGCAAGCCGACATTTAACCAATCCTGCCAACTTCACACGAGTTTCAATTGAACTATAATAAGATCGCCATGTTATTGTTTTTCTTGGTGACAGTTACGATACACATTTTAACAGTTGTGATGTGTTTTAAACTAACGATTGTCTTTCACTCCCAGACTAAGCATGAAGTAAAATTTCGAGTTTAGAAAAGCCCCGCGTAGAAAATTTGTCGAGGGTCGCGCAGCGACCCGAGACAAATTTTCACGGGGCTTTTCTAAACTCGAAATTTTACTTCATGCGCCACGCGTATAAACCACTGATTTACAGTAAAGTAAAAAATGTATAACGCTTAGATGTGATGGTGATCAATATTTACAAAGATGTAGCGAAAAATGCAAGAATTTCTTGTGAATAGTTTTTGTATAATAATAATAATATAAGTGGAATAAATTTAGTTTAAGCAACTTCTCCAAATTGTTGGTATTAAAGTATTTATATCTTGAGATTTAAGTATACAGGGTGAACCAAAAGTTTGTTTACATTACAAATGATGATTTAAAAGAAACTAGTTATGTGAGATAACAACATTCTATTTATTATTAAAGTACACAAATAAGGATTTTATTTTTTTTAAATTACATCATCCATATGTGGTCCTTGACTATTTTAACACTGCTGCAACCTGGAGCGGAAATTTTTAATGATGGCCTCATAAGTGTTTCGTGAAATGTTTTGCATTTCCTCTCGAATATTTTCTTTTAATTTCTCTAGGGAGCTGTTGAAAACTTTACTTTTAAGGTATCCCCAAATAAAGAAGTCCAGTCTGGATAAGTCCGGGCTACGAGGTGGCCAGTTAATGGTACCTCTTTTGGATGTCACTTTTTGTCCACAAATTTCGCGAACAGCACTTAATGAGTCGTTGTAAGTGTGGCATGTTGTCCCATCTTGCTGAAACCACGATCGTTGATTAAAACCATCAAAATCCTGTAGCGCTGGTGAAAATAAGTTCTGTAGCATGGCAATATACCGCTTTATATTCACTTTAACAGCATTTTTTCGGCGATCTTCAAAAAAGTATGGACCAATAATGCCTCTTGCTGACAAAGCTGCCCATACAGCAACCTTGGGTAAATGCAGAGGTTTTTGATGCTTCAAGTTAGGATTAGTGTCACTCCAATACCTGCAATTTTGCCTATTCACGTGCCCGTTTAGATGGAAGTGTGCCTCGTCTGAGAAAAAAAAGTTGGTAAAGCTGGTGAACCTCTCTAACATTTCGTTTGCAAATTGGAGCCTGTGAGCGTGATCTTCAGGCTTTAATTCCTGTACCATTTGGATTTTGTACGGATGTAAATGTAAATCTTTGTGAAGAATACAAATCAAAGATGTTCTGGACACACCTAAGGCGTTAGACCGCTTCCGAGTAGAGAGTCCATGATTTTCACGAATAGACGCTCTTACACGCTCGACGTTTTCGGGATCTCTTGATGTTCTAGGTCGGCCGGATCGTGGTTGATTCATTGTTGAACCTGTCTCCTCGAACTTCTGTACCCATTTTCGAATCAATTGAATCGATGGAGCTTCATTTTTACGCCGTATGTTGTAATGAGCCTAAAATGTTCGTTGCGATAGAGTAAAAGAATCGTTGTTGCGGTAGTACTTGTGTACACAGAACGCACGTTGTTTCTCGCTGAACGACGCCATGGTTTTGAATTCCCATTAGCCGCTGTTGCGCTTCGTAACCCCTCCGCCCCACCCCGCCTCGCTGCTCGTCGCAGCTACCGAATCAAATTTAAACGGACTTTTGGTTCACTCTGTATCTTAATATTTAAGTCATTATATATAACGGGAAAAGTGCTATAATAGACACATCACCATTTTTTGTATAGTTAAAAAGATCATAAATTCTAATAAAGAAAAACCTGTCCGTTCTGATTCTAACAAAACGTTCACCTTGTTTGCATTAGACACATCACAAATTTCCCTACCCAGTAACAAGAAGACGCTAGCGGAAAAAAGCTAATAATTCGAAAGAGGTGGGATAAAAACGTCAGAGTTTATCCCGCGCGGGGCCCGCCTAGGGACATTTTTCGACGTCACGTTGGCAGCAGGTGTTTACCGCTCCCGTATCAATTTGCTATGTAATTTAATGCCGGGTCTTATGTATTACAGATTTATTATAGACCCCGCCTGTCCGGGGCCCGCAACATGCACTCCATCTCGCTCCCGCCGCCGTATATGATGGGGTAAATTAGGGATCTGTTTTTCCTCCCGACACTCTATACTTATACCGAAATGAGTTTGCTGATTTATATATTGTTCGGGCCGCTGGATTTATGTCCCTGTCTATTCACGCCGCAATTTACATGCCTCGCGATATATACTAATAATACATACGCATGCTGGGTACGACGTTATTGAGAAAAAATGCTGAAAATAACTGGAGATACATAGAAAACAATCTGGGCCCGTATTCACAGCACCCATGCAATATGTCATCGGTGAGAACTAGCACGAAAATGTCGTCATTTTACTCCATACGATTTGGTAAATTCTTTCCAAAATGACGTAATTTCAGTGCGACTTCTCACCAATGACAAATTGCATGGGTGCTGTGAATACGGGCCCAGATTGTTTTCTATGTATCAACAGTTTTTTAGCACTTTTTCTCAATAACGTTGTACCCAGTATGCGTATGCATCATTAGTATACGAGGTCTGGCTATTATATAACGAGACTGCGCGCGCAGAAGCCGTCCTAGAGGGGTGGTGGGGGGAAACGAATGCAGCGTTGGATAGCTGGAAGTGTCTACTATTCCAGTATGAAAACACGTTTTTGTCGCTGCAGTAATATTTGTTCTGTAGAGGTTAGAAACGAACGTATTTTGTTCTCGTGCCGATAACAATGTGTTACAAAAAACACGAGCAACGGATCAATGTGAAATTTCTCGTTAAATTAATAAAAACTCCGACTGAGTGCTATAAGTTGTTGAAAGAGGCCTATGGTGAGAATTCTCTACCTCGTGCGCGTGTTTTCGAGTGGTATAAACGGTTTTCTGAAGGCCGAGAGAGCACCAACGATGACCAACGTCCAGGTCGACCTGTCTCTGTTTTAACGCCGCAAACAATGACCAAAATCAATAAAATTGTGCGCGGAGATCGTCATATGATTGCTGAGATGATTGCTGAGAATAAACGCCGATAAAGAAAAATTTTACATGACGAATTGAACATGAAGAAAGTCTGTACGAAGTTGGTCCCAAAAAATTAGACCCCTGGCTAAAAGCTCGTCCGTCAACAGATCTGCTCAGACGTTCTTGAGAGGTTAGATGAAGAGCCTGAATTGATAGAAAACATCATCACTTGCGATGAAACTTGGATATTCCAATGCTATGTTGAAACTAATCGGCAATCCATGCATTGGTAAACTCCTTCATCGCCAAGAATGAAAAAAGCAAGGATGTCGAAACCAAAATTGAAAGCCATGCTAATCGTTTTTCGACATCAACGGCGTCGTGATGACTGAATGGGTTCCACAGGGTCAAACTGTAAACCAAACTTATTATTTGAAAGTTTTGGCAACACTGCGAGAGCGAGTTCGTAAGAAACGGCCAGAGTTGTGGATCTTGCACCACGACAACGCACCTGCCCATAACGCGTTTTCTGTGAAGCGTTATTTAGCCGCTAGAGGCAGTCCAGTGCTCGAACACGCGCCGTACTCGCCCGATTTAGCACCCTGTGACTTTTTCCTTTTTCCGAAGATCAAGTCTGCCTTAAAAGGAACCCGGTTCGAGTCGATGGAAGAGGTAAAGCGAAAATCGGCGGAGCTCCTAAATGCTCTTACAAAAGAAGACTTTCAGCATTGCTTTGCCCAATGAAAAAAAAAAACGAGTGGAACGGTGTGTGGTGAGGGGAGGGGAGTACATTGAAGGGGAGCATTCGATTGTAGAATAATTTTTAAAATAAAACTCTTTTTCATAAGCAGTCTTGTTATTTAATAGCCAGACCTTGTATATCGCGAAGCATGTAAATTGCGGCATGAATAGACAGGGATATAAATCTAGCCTGCCCTGCTGTGAATACGGGCATCATATCATATTAGTGATAATCGGCACTATCATATGAGGCGCCTTTATTTCTCTATTTGAATTGAATTATTATTTCTCTATTTGAATTAAAACAACACAGTTGGAATGGTTTTTTATTGTTAATCACTGCAACATGTTTTACCACACAGTAGCTTCATCAGGCAGATAAAAACTTTATTTAAATGTGGGATGACTTTTGTCATCTAGAATACGTTCGCAACATCGAAGCATGCATCTTGAATGCGCCGCTAGCATCGCTGCTCCAGTATGTTTTTGCCATAAGGAGGAGATAATACTTACCCTATTTTTTTAAATTAAATTTACGAACATACGCTTAGTATGTATGTCTAGAGTATATGTCTGTATTTATCTTTGTTACATATTAGTGATAATCGGCACTATCATATGAGGCGCCTTTATTTCTCTATTTGAAGTAAAACAACACAGTTGGAATGGTTTCACTTTTATTTTTAATCACTGCAACATGTTTTACCACACAGTAGCTTCATCAGGCAGATAAAAAATTTATTTAAATGTGGGATGACTTTTGTCATCTAGAATACGTTCGCAACATCGAAGCATGCATCTTGAATGCGCCGCTAGCATCGCTGCTCCAGTATGTTTTTACCATAAGGAGGAGATAATACTTAAAGCAGCTGTTTGAACTTTTATTGTTGAACACTGCATCATGTTTCACTACAAAGTAGCTTCATCAGGCAGATGAATACTTTATTTTAGATGTGGAATGACTTTTGTCGTCTAGAATACGCTCGCAACATCGAAGCATGCACCTTGAATGCGCCGCTAGCATCGCTGCTCCAGTATGTTTTTCCCTAAGCAGAAGATAATACTTAAAGCAGCTATTAATGCGTTCATAACAAAAGAAATCAAATCAAATTTGAATCGAGTGAACTGAATCGTGAAATTCTGCACGAGATTTGTTTTCCTATTTACAAATTAAATCCTAAAATTCGACTAAAGTTTTATTACATTGGGTAAAATTAAACACTTGTACTGTTCCATGTTTTTATTTTCAGTTGCCTGACACGTGTTTGAATTTGACAAATGTCACAATATATACAGAGAGTTTTATGTAACACCGAACATTTTCATAACGAGAATTTTTCTTTGAAGTGTCCAAATGCATACGTTGCACATTTTTCGATGCTTAATTTATTAAAAGAATTTGATTTGAAGCTTTAAGCGAGTGTTTTCCACTCCTAGGCTAAGCATGAAGTAAAATTTCGAGTTTAGAAAAGCCTGAAAATTTGGTTTGGTCGCGTAGCGCGAAGCGCGGAGCGGCCAAACCAAATTTTCAGGCTTTTCTAAACTCGAAATTTTACTTCATGCGCCACCGGTACAAAACACTGACATATTATGAAGTTTAAAACACACCGCTAAACTTAACATTGAATCAGTGTTTTGTACCGGTGGCGCATGAAGTAAAATTTCGAGTTTAGAAAAGCCTGAAAATTTGGTTAGGCCGCTTCGCGCTTCGCGCTACGCGACCAAACCAAATTTTCAGGCTTTTCTAAACTCGCAATTTTACTTCATGCTTAGCCTGGGAGTAGAAAACACTTTAAGCGAGTGTTTTCTACTCCCAGGCTAAGCATGAAGCAAATTCTTTTAATAAACCGAGCATCGAAAAGTGTGCAAGGTATGCATATGGATACTTAAAACAAAAATTATCGTTATGAAAATGTTCGGTGTTACATAAAACTCTCTGTATACAAATCTAGCGCTGGATTATCCATCAGTTACTGTCCATACATTTGTATATACCTGGTGTTTGATAAAGCGTGGCCGCTGGCTGTATCTCAGAAATTATGTAGCGTAGCATGTTGGGGTAAAAAAATTGCATAGTAAAAGTGGCCAAAAGAAATCACTGGAAATTAGTTTTAAGTCCTTACCTCCGCCGCTAGAGTGCGTAACATCTATAGCTAATTACAAAAACGGGTTTTTACAAATAAACTGCTTAATTAAGCTAGGTTAAAAATATACAAATCATAATCTAAGCTGAATTTAACTCAATTTTAACTACTCACTTGTTTCTTTATCTCGCACATATGAAGCAAGGAAAAGTGGCAAAGTGTAATCATTAAACTGCGTGTGACTTTTGTTACCATTAACCGAAATTAATCAACTTAATCTCATTAGATAGGTAATTGAAAGCACTTTTAATCACTGTTTACTCTCGTTTACTTTAGTTCTTATAGAAAGCGACAGAGGGAGTTTTTGGAACAACCGGCATATTTTCTAGATTTTCTCAAAAAAATCAAACGGTAAGCTGTAGTTCTCGTACGCCAGTTTATTACAGGAAGGAACACTGAGAAAAATGTTGAAAACCTCATATTTATATCTTTATCCTAACCAAAGATATAGTAAAAAGTGGTAGATTTGTTTATTTTCAACCACGCACCATATTAAAATATATTTTAAAATCTAGTAGGCCTGTAAGCTCTTTTGTTTTATGTTCGAGAGGTTGAAAACAATAATTTAAAAAATAACGAAAATTACATTTCCCCATTTGTATGTTTTAGAAAGCGAACGTGTAAATAAATTCTTGATTATTTAAAATCTCAAAGTATAGAAGGCTATGAGATTAGTAAAATGTTTAAAACAGCGTATATTTACTAAAATTGAAAACACTTATTACAATACTTACTTTATTAGAACAAAAACAAACAAAACATAACAAAATAAAGCAAATACAATAATTAAATCTAGCTTCGCTAAGAGAGGCCGCAGTCTCTATCGCAAGGATAAAAACAAGATTTTATTTAAAATGTCAAATTAAGCCTCATGTTAAAAATATGTAAATCCTAATCTACTCTAAATTTTGCTTCATTTAAACTACCTGCACGTTTCTTTTGCTTTTACATGCGGAGGAGAATTTAAAAGTCTAATTAATAAAATAGTTGCAACTTTAATTAGGCTTAACCGAATTTAATAATCTTTGACAAATTTGATAATTAAATAAATGCACTTTTAAACACATGTATTCCGATTTAATTTAGTGTCTATACTATACTATATAGCAGTGGCGGGGAAACTTTTTTTAAGACGGGCCATTTGTAATAACCAGACAATCGTAGCGGGCCAAAGAATAATGCTTAATCGTAGGTAGGTAGTTTTTATGCGGGTCGTCACATTACGAAGTAAGAACGCGTTCAAACATTCTCACGACGCACAGAGGACGATTTCCATCATTTAGGCGATCATTTCGTGAAAAATTAACTTTCAAGGTTTAACCATGACGCATGTTTTTACAACGAGTTGTAAGTTCAATGTTTACCAGGTAAAATTTGCAGCCTCTTAGACCCTTTCCACAAGGGTAGGGACCGTGATAAAGTAACGCATTACCATTTAGCGCGCGACCGTTGCATTGCAAGTGTCTTAAACGTTTAACTTGACTGTGTTTTATTTCATTTCTGTGTACGTTTTTTTTTATTAAAAAAATATGGAAAATTGCTCCCCAAGTAAGTAGTTAATATATCTGTTTAAAGTTTGCATTTACATTAAATCACTTTTTATAAATAATTAATTGAAATTTGAGATGAATTGATGGTATAAATTACTGAAACGCGACAAATAAAATGTAAAAAAGTATGCTTCGTCTTTCTTCGTTTACTTTCATATTTTGCACATCTATAATCTAACTGTTATACTTAGTATCTAAAATAAAATTAGCTGCCTCGAAGTGCCTCACGCGTTTTTATATTATTTTTTAGATGTTTGGTCCATTTCACGCAAAACGTTATTTGAGGTTTGGCGGAAAGGAACAACTTTGCAACATAACAATTCCGCTGTTATGGAATTTGTTATGAAGAAATTTAATATAGATTACAATTATGAAAATATGGACATTTTAAAAAACCAAATTAGAAATTTTACTTCGAAAGTTTCTTTGAAATGGCAAAAGTCAAATCGGACAATTGTTCGTTTTGAAGAAACATTTTCATAGTGGCTAGATGAACCTGAAAAATTTGACTTTCAATACAAAAGCCAGGAACCACAACCCGGCCCATCCAGAAGACCGTATAAATCATTTAATGATTTATCATCTGTTTCCAAAAGGCGTAAAACAAAATTGTTGCGAGAAAATTATTCGCAAGAGGAATTACTGTTTGCAACTAAATCAAGCTTTCATTCGTCAGGCCAACGAGATGCGGCAAACATTTTGCAAGAAATCAGTAATAAATCAACAGCTACCAAATTAAAGAAGGCTTACAAATCTCCACCAAAAGAACTTATTAAGTACTCCATTCAAGAAGCACTTTCATTATACATTGATGGGCGTTTTACAAAACATTCGTATAAATTAATGTACAATGGCGCAAAAGCACGAAATGCCAATATTTATCCTAGTTATGATTTAATAGTAAGAGCTGAGAATGAATGTTATCCAGAAGAAAACTGCATAAATATCGACGAAACATGTGCTGAAGTTAAAGTTCAAGCTCTTGTGGATCACACTGTTAAAAGACTGTTTATGTTATTTGAGAACACACTATTAAAAAATAACGAATCATTGGGAAATAAATTCATCATAACATATAAATGGGGATGCGATGGAAGTGCAGGACATTCATTATACAAACAAGCATTCACAGATTCATCACGAACTGATGAGTTTTTATTTACTGTTTGTATAGTTCCTCTACAAATAGTAAGTTCGGAAAACGAAAATATAATATGGATGAATCCTAGACCTTCTTCTACCAGATTTTGTAGGCCACTTAAAATTATATTTGAGAAAGAAAATAAAGAATTAACAAAAACAACTGTAGCTTATATGCAGCAACAAATGACAAATATACTTCCAACTACAATATTTAGTAAGGAATCCAGTGTTATCTTCCATCACGAATTTAAATTAACTATGATTAACGGCAAAACAGTAGCAATTATAACCGACACTTCCTGTCAAAGTTGTAGTATATGTGGTGCAACACCAAAGTTAATGAACGATTTAGAGAAGGTTGTAAAAATGCCTAAGACTGCCAGTGGGTGTGATTACGGAATTTCGTCACTCCATGCGTGGATACGATGTTTAGAATGCCTTCTTCATATATCTTACCGTATTGGAATAAATAAATGGCAACTCCGAGATGAAGCAGATAAGTTACAAATGAAGAAGAGAAAAGAATCTATTCAATCCGGATAAGGGAAAAATTAGGCCTGTTAGTTGATATTATAAAACAAGGATATGGTACAACAAACGACGGTAACACGGCAAGTAAGTTTTTTGAAAACTATAAAATATCTGCAGAAATTACGGGGTTGAATGAAAATTTAATAAAACGTCTGAAAATCATATTGCAAACTATTTCATGTGGGCAGGCAGTAAATGTGGAAGCGTTTCATAAATATGCGATAGATACAGCACGACTTTATATAAACTTATACCCATGGTTTTATATGCCTGCGAGTGTCCACAAAATTTTGATACACGGAGGAGACATAATAAAAGCAGCAACTTTACCAATTGGCATTTTTTCTGAGGTAGCGTTGGAAGCTCGTAATATCGATATCGAGAGCACCATTCAAGGAAGTTTTCTCGCATGCAAACAATAACCGACCTATTAACACCCTTTTGTACTCCTCCGATCCATATATATCAACAATTTCCAAAAACACGAATATTACTAAAACTTATAATATTAAGAGTTTGGATGAAGAAGTATTAAGTTTATTAGATGAGGATGTATCAGAGGAAGCAATAGATGAATTCGAAAAAAATAAACAATCTGACAGCGAGAGTGATTAAATATTAAATTTAGTGTCTAACTATAATAATAATTGTTTTTTCATTAATATAATACTTTTAAACTTATGGCATTTTTTTATTCACAGTGGGCCAAAAAAAACGGTACAAGTTTTGTTCTCTCTCATATATCTTCGTAAGTTATTAATATTTTTTAATAATTAATATAACAGTGAAAAGCCCAATTCTTATAGAAAAGATGAAGTACTTTTGCTATAAAGAAATAGTACTAACTGAAATAATCTGCGTCATACCATGAAGGCATGCAAACATATTTTATTTAGGAAATTTATTGTTTCTAAATTATGAATACCTTATCTTGTTTACTTAGGCGAACCATTTTTATTGCAAAAACCAAAAATGACTGATAGAAGTAACAGCTAATGCCTGAAGTTCATTGGAAAACAAAAACAAACTATAGCCCACTAATTTGCATGCCTACAAATGCTGTGCATTATAAACTCAAGCATTTGCAGAGCTTTCATTAATGTGAAATATCGTCGATAAAAAAAACTTTTTAAAAATGCAATTAATTATTTTTGCATTCTACAAAGTGCAAACATTCTATTGTTTAAAGAATTATTTAATGCGTCAATTATTATTGAAAATATGAATATTTCCAATTTGTACAGTTTTTTTGCCCACTGTGTATAATCCATTATACAAATTCTTAAAGTAGTCTAACTAATAATTATTTATTATTTACACGTATTAGATGAAAAATACGAATAAAATTGAGTCAATAATTACGTTCGAATATACATGATCGCCTAGAAAGCGTGAATCGTCCACTGTGCGACGGCACTCTTAAACGGGCCGGATTAAACCTTTCCGCGGGCCGGACTGGGCCCGCGGGCCGTAGTTTCCCCATCACTGCTATATAGTGTCTCTGAATTTAATTCAAAGGGCGCTATTATTACAAAATATCCCATTCTGCACAAATTTCAATATATCTCCAGTTATGATGAATATATCGCGATGCGGTTTTCGCCAGTTTTTACACCAGTTCTCATTTTATTTAACTATCGTCACTTACGTACACCTTCCAATTTGAAAGTTTAATGAAAATGGAGAAAATACGGTAATTGTCTCAATCGCACCCTCTGGCGCTTAATATCGAAACTAAAATTAACCAGAGTAAATTATGTTTTAAAGTGCATTCAATTATCTATCAAATGAGCCTAAGTTTATTAAATTCAGTAAAACCTAACAAAAGTTACAGGCATTTAAATAATTAGACATTTTTGTTCTCCCGCGCATCTTATGTGAGACATGAAAAAACGAAAAGATAGTTAAAATTAGGTAAAATTTACTGTAGATTAAGATTTTTATATTTTTCACATTGCTAATTTTGGCATTTAGTTGATAAAAATTGTTTTACTCTTTTACTATGGGGAAAGCGCCCTCTTGCGGAAAAGCTATAAAACTAAAAATATTTTCCAGCGATTTCTCTTGGCCACATTTACAGTGATTTTTTTTTACCGCAACATGCTACGATGTATAGTTTCTGAGATACAGCCGATGGGTACGCTTAATCAAACACCCGGTATATATTGTAACATTTTTCAATTCAAATTAGTTTTAACTTTAAAATTAATCGGATCAAAATACGTGTCAGGCAACTGAAAATAGAAACATGGAACAATACAAGTGTTTGACTTTACTCAATGTAATAATAATTCTTTGTATCAGAACAAGTATCGAATAGATTTGACGAATAAAGTACTTTTATTCGTCAAATTAATTTGATCATCACGTAACTTACAATCAATTTATCGAATAGAGTTTTATAAAAAAAAATTCTGTGCTTCACAACGTAAGCCCAAATATTCCGAGCAGATTTTGTTTTATCCTCTTTATAAATTCCAGCCGAGCGAAATACACAGGTAGAGATCAGTAGTCTGCGCATATAATCCCTCACTAATAAGTGGATTCTTGTTATCATAGTTATAAACATAATATAATAATCAGATTTAATCAAGTTTGGATTGAGCACAGTTCGAGACGTGAATTACTTACCATAGAGACCGGTTTCAGGGGTGGGTCTCTATGTCTCTATAGTCTCCAGTCAAACGGATCCCGACATATCTTAATATTCCGCACGTTGCTCCAGACTACATAATACCATACACATATATACACACAGCTCTGATTAAATATGCTCAGGAATCAAAGACGTGCACTGCACATTTACTTTGTATTATGTATTAAGCTGTTTGTGTAATACATGCATATACATCTTGATAATGAAATTCGGATATCAAGATTTTTATTTGGATTTAAGAGGACTGTGAGTATCAGAACGCTTATGGAGAATCAATGTAAATTGAAAACTCAAACTACAAAACACATTTTAAAATATATAATTATTGTATTTGCTCGATGAACGATATTGGGTTTTACCATGTTCTTTACTTTGTAATTTTGTTTACCTACACCCTATCTAGTAACCGCATGATACCACACTTTCATCAATTGACATTACCTACACATGCACGTAATAGTTTTGACAAGTATATTACATGCTGACAGCTGAACAGCTGATTGATTACTACACAACCAAATGACATTTCTTTGATGTATATTGATTAAGTAGTAATTTAGTTTTTATCAATGTCATGTTACTATTAAAAATTATTGAATAAATAAGTTGTTCTTTCATGCTCATTATTTATTTTGCTAGGGCGTAGGTAAAGTATCGTACGTTTCTCGAGTGGTATGGCAATTACATACTCGCGGAATACTGCACTCGCGGCTCGTGCGCAACATATCCGCTCATATGTAATATGCTGCATACCACTCTCGTGATGTAATATATTATTAATTATTTCTAAAACATTACTTATAGCATAATAAATATTGGAAAAAAAATCGCTCCAAATTTGCATCTTAGTAAAAACATAAATATATTTTAAAAGTTAAAAAAAAGGTTCCACTCCCATTTGAGAACAAAATTATTATTACGATTATATCGTATGTTCAATAAAAAAAAATCTGTAGAGTGCCATGGAAAATATTCTAGGTTGGCAACTCTAAAAATATACATTATAATTGTTGTACTGACGTTTTGTATGTCAATTCCTGAAGTGTGTAGCCAACTTAAATTTGAAAAAAAAACATGTTGGCACTCTAGAGGTTTTTTTTATTGAACATATACTAGAATAGCATAAGACCTTGGTTTTAAAATTGTAACTAAAATCACTCAACAACAAAAAAAACACCCGGGGAATTTCAGAATTTACTTTATTTTGTGTAGCGCAATGGTTTGTTGTAGAGATTAATAGCTCTCGCAATCCAATACTAGTAAGTTACGGCTGCGATATTCTTTCGTTCTGTAATGTCCTTAATGGGAACACTCCCGTCTTTGGGATTTCGACCCGATTAACTTCCATGCTTTATTTATTTCGTCCCTTTTTTTCTTTTTTCGTTTCGCTTTTATGGCATAGTTTGGTTTCAATCGCTTTTTTCTTACCAATATTTCATTATTTAATAAAACGATCCGATTCCTGGGTCCTTTGTTTCTCAAAAACCGGCTGCAATATATTGTAAAATCTATTTTGAATGAAACGGATTATTTGTTTCCTTAACGGTTCTTTTATTTATTTGTTGTTAAAGACGCCGTTAATGTTTATTTTGATAGTAAATATTTAATGTACAATAATTTCAAGCGAAGGTTGCTTTAGAATATTGCTTAAGCTGTATATTTTAAACACCAAGATATTTTAGTGGAAACACTCGTTCAGAGCTTTAAATTGACTCTTTTCAAAAACAACGAATGCTTAAAAATATAACTATAAATTAGTTTCGGTCCATTTAAGGATATGGAGTGCAAATGTGCCAGGAATGCGTTTTAGTTAAATCATAACAAAAACCACTCCAGTTTTATTTTTAATGCAGGCAAAAATTTTAATATTACACTCGATCTTTGTTGTTTTTAGCAAATTTAACTCGAACAAAGTCACCAAATCGCTTGACCTACTATCTCGCGATTTAAGACATGACTTTGCTCTCGTTAAATTAATAAACAGCAAAGTTTTCATGAAATATTTATTCAATTTTTGTTTAAAAAAAAAATCTCTAGTGTTTTTTTTGTGATTAATAAACACCTCTTGTGATCCACCAATTTTGATACAGAATTTTGTTTACATCTCCTAGCAACATCACCTTTACCAGCGATTAAAGAACGTTGTCTAGGCAACGTTCGTTTATCGCTGGTAAAGGTCCATGTTCCTTTTGGTAATATCGAAGTAGGGTTTGAAATTTGACGTTTCTCGCACAGTAACAGTAAGTACGTCAAAATGTAAAAATTAAAATATGTAATAATAACACGCGTTTCGGTGGTGCGTCTAAAGACTTTATTGCAAATCGACGGTTGGGTGGAAGAAGGTGACGTTTCAGAAATGGCTAGAAGAAGGTGCCGTTTCAGAAGCTGCTCGAAGAAGCTGCCGTTTGAGTAGGGGCTCGAAAAAGGTGCCGTTTGAGAGCGGGCTCGAAAAAGGTGCCGTTTGAGAGCGGGCTCGAAGAAGGTGCCGTTTAAGAGCGGGCTCGAAGAAGGTGCCGTTTGAGAAGGTGCCGTTTGGGTTCAGCTTCTGAACAAGTTTATGTTGGTACTACCTGCCGCCAGTCAGTTTGACTGCTACTAATTGCTAATATTTGATAAAATGACTTTCGAGATGGGATTTCATTAAATAATGAGAATCGTTTATGTGGTCTCAATAACAATGCACTTTACACATGTATGTTTAAGTAACTATTACAACCGTGAAACATGTAAATAGTACATTGAGAAATAATAATTGCGACCATATTAACAAAAGTGTGCTAAAATAATGAGCAACTAAAGCACAAATGACGACACATACAACCTGAGATCATAAGCTTATGTTGAAACTTAATTTTAGCAGGAATAATTCTTTTTGAACAGATTACAGATCAATATAAATTTCCAAAAACTACAAATAAATAACATTTTTCTCAACAAACAAATACTCATAATAAACTGCGTTTGAAAAAAGGTGATGGGTTAAGGTGATTTCTACAAATCTGAGTTTGAAACGATACTGAAAAAAGGTTTGATGCGATACTTAAAAGTGAATTTAAGAAGGCACTATCTCATGTAGGCCAGACTTGAAGAATCACCTGCACTATTCACACATCACAAATCTGGTTATAAAAGGAGTGATATTGAACTGGAATTACTCCCTTCGAGTATTATTAGCAATTAGTAGCAGTCAAACTGACTGGCGGCAGGTAGTACCAACATAAACTTGTTCAGAAGCTGAACCCAAACGGCACCTTCTTCGAGCCCGCTCTAAAACGGCACCTTTTTCGAGCCCGCTCTCAAACGGCACCTTTTTCGAGCCCCTACTCAAACGGCACCTTCTTCGAGCAGCTTCTGAAACGGCACCTTCTCCGAGCCATTTCTGAAACGGCACCTTCTTCCACCCAACAATCGAAATGCAGTTCAAAGTAATATCCCGAAATCCAGTGAGTATTGCCAGTAATATTATCTTCAATAACTGTACTTTAAACATTCAAACTATGAATGTTAATAATGATAGTTCTTTAATTTAATCTCCATATAATAAACTCGAGGTAACCATTTCCTATCAACATTTTTTGTACCGAACTATATTTTAAATTCAACTCACGACAGGCTTGTCGAATCGAGTTCCTTGGATGGTCTTGAAAATACTGCAAAACAGTAGCAACAGTATTGTCAGAATTGATGCTTTTAGGAATTTGTCTTTCCTTAAGAGCAGAAAATGCCTCGTTATTTGCATGTAAATTACGTTCCAATCTTGCAAACATTTTTAAGGTTGGAATAACACGTTTAAGGGTATCTCTGGGCCTATCACCAGGATTGTTAAAAAAACCTTGTTTATTTTTATTTTAATTAAAACAAACAGTTTTTCTTTACAAAACGCGTTTTTTAAAAATTAAAACATCGTTTAAAACATCAACAATTAAAAAGATGTTTAAAACAGAACATATTTAAGGGCCATTGATGCAATAACGCAATATTATTAATCTTGTGCTTATTAAAGTACTAAATGAGTTAATTTGATACATTGTATTATTCGACCTAACTAGAGAACGTGTAAAAAAAATGTAAATGTTTTTTTATTTAAATATTTTGATTATTACTCATTTTTAAAAAGTATTTGTAAGTATATTTCTAACTTCACAATATTTCAGCGTTGTATACGCGTGGCGCATGAAGTAAAATTTCGAGTTTAGAAAATCCTGAAAATTTGGTTTGGCCGCTCCGCTTCGCGGAGCGACCAAACCAAATTTTCAGGATTTTCTAAACTCGAAATTTTCCTTCATGCTTAGTCTGGGAGTGGAAACACTCGTTCAAAGCTTCAAATTTAAGCTTTGAACAAGCTCTAGTGGTTTTTTTTTGTGATTAATAAACACCTCTTGTGATTTACCAATTTTGATACAGAATTTTGTTTACATCTCCTAGCAACATCACCTTTACCAGCGATTAAAGAAGGTTGTCTAGGCAACGTTTATTTATCGCTGATAATATGGCCAGAAATTTCTATTGTCGATTTTCTAACACAATATTGGGGTAAATCTTCTTATTTCATGATGTTGATTTTAATGAGGTAATTCAAATTTTAAATCTGACAACCCGTGTTTTTGTTACTACACGCAAATTTTGATTTCGCTAGGCTAACATTATATTTAATTATGTTTTTATTAAGTAAGTTCAGGACAGCGTTGCCATTTTCTTCTTTGGTTTTGACAAATATCTTTTAATGGATGTCTTCTACTTAAGTTTTTGTTTACAAATTAATAGTTTATGTACAATAGCTGACCTCCATTAAAGTGCTTGTCCGTTGTATATGACACACCCGATATAACCGAGTAAAAATAACCTCTTGTTTATTTACCTACGAATATTTATTTTACGTCTTTCTGCATAATGATACATTTAAACAAGATAAATTCAAGATACTAGATTACAAGATAAATTCAAATTCCAAAATATTTGAATTCGAGAAAATAAGCTTACGCTTCTTATAGTTTGCACACTTTAAACATAATATATAAAATTATGAAAAAACTATTCGTGAAAATGCAAACAATGTCTTAATTAATAAGACAACTTAAGACGATAAATATCCATTGAAACAACTACTTCCCGTGCAAATACACCTCCGGATATTGAATATGAATATTATTAAAATCAAATTAAATAAGATTTTAAATATATCATTGTATAATTCAATATCCGGGGGTGTATTTGCACGGGAAGTAGTTGTTTCAATAGATATTTATCGTCTTAAGTTGTCTTATTAATTATTATTATTATTATTCTTTATTTACGGAATTCACCTTTTTTACAATTGAAATTAACACAATTAGTTGTATATAGTAACACATCATACTCATTACGTTACTAAGTATAACCAAAATTAATGTATAAACAAAATAATATCAAAAAAAAAATATCTATATATGAGAAATATGTTTTACAAGGGATAACCTGAATCGCTAACACCAAACGGTTCAATGGCTAAGGTTAAGTTAATGTTGCTTATCCGATTATATAAAATGCATTAAACGTGTATCTGGACGAATATAATTAATATAAAAATATTCGATAATAGACTCACATAAACAAAATATCACAGTTAATGTTGCTAGTCATAAGTAGAAATATCTATCACAGTTGAGAGTGAAATATCACAGATAAAGTACCACTCCTGAAAAGGAGGTACATAAAATATCACAGATAAATATCACTTAATAAAGATGGTAAATAACAAAAGACATCAAACAACTTAGACAAACAACATTAAAGCAATAAATAACATGTAGGAATAAAATATTGAATTAAAAGATAAATATAAATAATTATGATCACTGGTCATTGTATGAAATTTGTCAACTTAATGCGCTTTAATCGGTTTATAAACTGCGACAGTGAAGATGTGAATAATAAAAAGTCGTTACTACGCGACAGTAGGTTTGCGTAACGCATCATACGATCCATGGGATTAAACATCCCATAGTTCGTTGAGTGAAATGCCAATCTAAACAAGGGTTTATGTCTAGACTGAGCATTTCTTGGTATATTGAAATTTAACATCTCCACCAGTTCGCTGCAATTCAAAATCCCATTAACTAATTTAAATAAAAACAAAATGTCAAGAAACTTTCTCCTCTCCGCCAACGATTGAATATTTAATCTAATCAGCATCTGGCTATGGCTAAAGATTGAATTAGGGCCATCCAGTCTAAACTGCATGAGTTTTAAAAATTTGCTCTGCACCATTTCAATTTTTTTAATTGCTGTACCAGTGTATGGGGCCCATACTGATGATCCATATTCTAGATGTGGACGTACGAGTGCTAAGTACAATCTCATAACTGTACTCGGACTAAAGTCACCAGTAAACCTTCGAATGAACCCCAACATTGTTAAGCTTTTATTGCAAATCAGGTTAATGTGTTTAGAGAAATTAAGGTTTGATGAGAAAAGCACGCCAAGATCTCTTATTTCAGTAACACGCTCGAGCTGATGGTCACTAATACTGTAATCGAAATTCATAAAATTTCGCCTGCAAAAAGAAATATAACACATTTCTTCATATTCAAATACAGTTCATTAGCCTCACACCACAACTCAACATTTTGCAAATCCTGCTGCAATGCAAACTGATCATCAGCTTTACTTATATTTTTAAACATTTTTAAATCATCGGCGTAAAGGAGAAACCTACTTGATTTTATCACGCAGCCAATATCGTTAACAAATAACAAAAACAAAATGGGCCCCCTGGGGTACACCCGAAGACACACGAATCGAATTGGATTTATGAGATCCTATTCGGACACGCTGAGTTCTATCCTCTAAATAACTCCTCAACCAAGTAATCACATTTGTACCAATTCCCATCAACTCAAGTTTATGTAGTAATATGGTATGCTGAACCCTATCGAATGCCTTTGAAAAGTCCATATAAATAGAGTCCACTTGGGTCCCTTTTTCCAAGGCATTCGACAAAAAGCACTGATATAACAACAGGTTCGTAACTGTAGATTTACCATTTAAGAAACCGTGTTGCTGGCTACTAATTACGTTAATTGACGCCCATATGAGTTGTTGTGATATGAGGCTATCAAGCATTTTGGGTAAAGCTGATTGGATTGAGATCCCCCTGTAGTTTGATACATCAGACCTGCAACCAATTGAAAATTGGCACAATGTTACTACACTTCCAACAATCAGGAAATGCACCAGAAATTATTGAACGCAAGAACATTGTGTGGACAGGTTTGCTGAGTGTAAATGCACATCTTTTTAGAAAGTATTCAGGTATACCGTCCGGCCCCGCATTGCAGGATTCAGACAAGGCCAACATAAAATCAAAAACTTCGGTTAAAGCAACATTAAAGTTAGAAAGAGATATTAACTCATTCCCGTAGTATGTTGGCAAATTATGTTGAGGTTTCACATATACGCTTGAAAAATGATCTGCGCAAAGATTAACACAAGCAGCGGTGTTGTCACCACTTTTATTACCAAAATACATTTTAGCAGGATAACCATTGGTTTTTTGACAAGTTTTCACATGATCCCAAAATAACTTAGGGTTATTATTGTTAATCGCCGATTCTAAATTGTTAACGTACTCCGCGTATAGTATATCCCTAAGTACTTTACAACGTTCTCTGCACCTACTAAATTCATTGTAATCAGAGAGTGTGCCGCTACTCTTGTACCTGGAATGAGCTAATTTTTTCTCTTTTAATAATGTAATTAATTCTTTATTGAACCATTTGGGGTATTTGGATGAAGCCAAACGTTTCATTGGAATCATATTGTTAAAAATATCCCACAAGATATTATTAAATGAAGACACGTTTTCATTAATTGACTTATTTAGAAAAATGTTATCCCAGTTAATGCCAGCAATATAATTATTTATGCCATTGTAATCCGCCGCTTTAAAATTAAAAACCCATTCTGATGTATCACATGAACGTTCCAAAACCGTAGGAAACACACTTAAACAATACGGAATGTGATGATGGCTGGACACACAGAGTTCATCGGTTGCTTGACAAATGCGCATTTTTGATATATTAGAAAACACTAAATCTAAAAATACACCTCTGGCATTGGGGATTTCACTTAACTGATGTAGGTGATGATAGCTGAGAGCATCACCTATTAAATTTGCCTGATGACACTTATTCATCACACTTAACGCACCATCATCAGATTTTTCCCACACAGCACCCGGAAGGTTATAGTCCCCACATAGAATATATTCACAGTCTTGATGTTCTTCGCAAATTCTGTCAACTTCAAGGGCATGTGAAGTATACGAGGAATCATCAGCAGAAGGTGGTATATACGTTGATGCAATTATGTACCTTTCGCCGACTTTCACAAACAATTTATCAATACTATCACTAAATGAAAGTAATTGACTGCACAGACCCTTCTTAACCGCAATTAGGACACCACCCCCTCGGCTTTTTGTGCTGTTGCGGCTTCAGCGGTCGGTTCTATAGATCAAGTAATTATGAAAACCAAGTTCTTCATCAGATATGTTGTTATCCAGCCAGGTTTCCACGAAAACAATGACATCATATACAGAAACATTCACATTTAACTTAAGAGATTTAAGCTTTCCTTTTAGTCCTCCCACATTTTGAAAATAAATATCTAGTTTTTTTTCCGATTAACTGATTTTATTATGGTAGGACGGCTGTTTGTATATTTTATGGTTAGATCATGCTCGCCTTGCTGCTTTCTTCTTTCTAATTCATTTCTTAGCTGCTTCAAGTGATCCTGCTGAGCTTTAGTCATATCATTATTAAAAATGACATTGCCAGTATCAGTTGCCCGTGCGACCTTTAAAATATTAATTGCTTCCTTTTGCGTAGAGAATATTGCCTTCACTGGGCGCAGTTTATTACTCGGTTTGCCTAAACGTATAATTTTTATCGGTTCAAAAACAACTTCAGAAACAATTAAAGATTTAAGAGAATTCATATCCTTATCTAGTCTTCCCTCGATAGGGCCTGTAGCTTCAGGCAAATTAAATACCATAACGTTCTTAAGCCTCATTTGCCGCTCCTCTAATTCATGCACAATATCATCATGATTAACTGCAGCCGCTGGGGCTGCAGAACTCACCGTATCAACATTCGATTCAATAATTGTCAGGCGATCGTCTAGTGATTTTAAGTCGTTTTTTAAATCAGATATCATACTGAAAATTTCAGACCTCAATAGGGGCATAAATTCGTCCCTAAATAATTTTCGAATTTCATCCAACATAAGCGAGTTATTGGTGCATTGGTCCCTGGACGGTTGATTAGCAGCGATAGACGCGCGGGATTGATTAACCTGCAGAAATGACGCGCCTCTGCGATTAGCCTGGACTCCCCCACTAGAAGCGGCGCACGCAGCTCCGGGCGGACTTAAGCCATCAGTGTCATCAGCCGGTTCGCAAGTTTCGCACAGCCAGCGATCACCGTCACTTTTCTTTGCCTCGTCGATATAGTAAGCTACATCATTCAATGATAGTAGATCTAGACAATCTACATGAAAGCGAATTTTACACTTGGAGCATCTTAGGGCTTTAGAGTATGGCCCAAGATTATTTTTGCAACTCCCACATACGCGAGACATTTTACGTTACGTGAATAACTTCAGAAGAAAGCCGGCAACCTTGTAAAATTATTTTATTATTCTACCCAATTGCAACACGCGAAAAGTCTAGTCAATAGCACATGCGCAGAAATGATTCACTTAATAACCTCAGAATTTACCTTAAGTTTGTTATTATTTAATGTCCTGGAGGTCTAATTACACTCACTGTCACTGCAATTTTTGATTGGATATACGCAGCGGTAACAGCGGTAACATTTAATGATGAAACACAGCTAACACTACTAGAAAATTGTGTAAATAACACTACGGTATTGGCGACGTTGCCTTGTACGATGATAAATTAGGACATTGTTTGCATTTTCACGAATAGTTTTTTCGTAATTTTATATATTATGATACATTTATTTTAATAAACTATACAAATCGATAAGTGATTGTATAAGAAAGAAAAAAACTAGATTAGAATAGTTATTTTTTGTGTGTGTGCGGTTGAAAATGCCATCAATCGTTATAAAACCCTCATATATTCATCTTATTCAGCGCACTAGCGGGAGCTTACTTTATCTGAAAATGTACGGAGCGATGCGATTTTCTGGCCGCCCATATATCAATACTATTCAATGCATCTCCGGAATAGAAAAGCCACGGAGACCGTCCTTATCTGGAAAATATAGAATTCGGGGCAATCGCACACTTTTTAGAAAAATCCCCCAGATTGCTCGTTTACCAACAAATCCCGCCATTCAAATGTGAGGATTCGGATCTTTTTGATGTTATCATAATTATAATAATAATACTAATAATAATAATAAATCTTTATTGTCCAATAGGAAACAAATCTTAATTACAAGACAATATAGTTAAATATGAAGTAAATTAATTAAAAATATATTATATTATTATTAATATTATAAATTATAAATGATATTACCAATGATTAATTGTGGATTATTTTAAAATATTATTTAATATTATTGTTAAATATTATCCTAATTGTTTTATTATTTTTTATTATTATTAATAATAAATAGTATTTTGTTCATGACAATCTTATAATACGTGAATTATTTAATTGTGTGGACAGCATAGATGGGGTGCATTTAACACGTAAGTACATTAAAAAGGGGCTTTGCGTGATAAATGCGGTTTTTTAACTCGAATTCAAATAATTGCCTAGTTAGATTTTTTGCCGCTATGCAGTAACAGCGCTTTGCTAGTCAAATCAGCTTCTTTTGTCTTACATTTTGACCATGGTGGTGATGACGTCGTCGTCAACGAAATTTTTTTAAAGTACGAAGTAACGCGTAAACATCTCCGCCGTTCTCAGTAGTTTAACCCGCGTAAAATGCGTTTGTAAACATAAATTATTCTCAAATCGGTTAAACAATTGTGCTTCTATCCGTCGCGACTGATTTTTTTAAAGCAAAACATACGTTAACACCGTGAAAACTTCATCCAAACGGAAGAGTTCGTTTTTTGTGCAAAGAGCGTGTTTCTATGTAACTTAGGCGAAAGGGTAGACAGTGTGAGTATTATTTATTGTTGCCGCTATGCAGTAACAGCGCGCTGCTAGTCAAATCAGCTTCTTTTGTCTTACATTTGACCGTGGTGCTGATGACGTCGTCAAAGCCATTCTGTTAAAATACGAAGTAACGCGTCAACATCTCCGCCGGTCTCACTACGTAAAACGCGTGTGTAAACATAAATCATTCTCAAATCGGTTAAACAATTGTGCTTCTATCCGTCGCGAGTGTTTTTTTAAAGCGGAACAAACGTTAACACAGTGAAAACTCCATCCAAACGGAAGAGTTCGTTTTTCGTGCAAAGAGCGTGTTTCTATGTAACGTAGGCGAAAGGGTACACTGTGTGAGTATTGTTTATTGTTGAACGATTGTTCATATTTGTGTTAAAGTGGAATTAACCCTATTACACATTCAAATTATGGTACCACAATCTGTCATAATTTATCTGTCAAATTATTATAAAACAAAACCGATCATTAAGACTGACGCGTATTTGATAAATATATACCGATCTACAATAAATTGACGCAGCATAGTTTTTATTATGTGTTGGAGAGTAACAAATATACAAACAATTGGAGGAAGCAAACTAGATTATAAACAACAATATGATTTCTTTGAGTAGTTGATAATACTTTCAGCTATCAATTGCGAATGACAGATATCTTGATATTTCGATTTATATGTTAAGAAAGTGATTTACTGAAAATAAATGTATAAACAATTGTCGCAAAATTTCAACAGCACATGGGAAACTGGGTTTTAATAAGCAACAACAACAAAAAATACAAATAAAAACATGGATGAGGTAATTTATAATAAATGTTTAAATAGAGATTCTCGCACCGCTAAACGGTGCCCTAATCTGTCGTAGAAGTTCCTTCTAGCGTTATGAAGAACTAGAAGTGTAATGGTTCCAAACACATTGACAATCCTTTGACGAGGCTGTTCTAAATTTTTAGCTCTTGCATGATTATACACTTTCTGTTTCACGTATGGCAAACGAAAAAAGTCAATTACAGGCAAATCGGGAGACCTGGCTGGCCACCTGGTATCACCTCTTCTACCAATTGCACGATTCGGAAAAGTATTTAAAAATCCACGCACATTAACCATGCTGCTAATACCATATTTTATTAAAGTCTACTCCTAGAAGTGGCCTAGTTGCTAGAATTATTTGATCCTGAAGAAGATCCAAATACTTCACTCCGTTCAAATTTCCCTCAATGAAGAAGGGTCAAACAATATGATCTTCGATGATACCTGCCCATACCTTCAATTTTTGTGGGTATTGAGTTTGCAAATCCATTCGGTGTCGTCGATTTTTCCTACTCTAAAACCTAATAACGTTAAGGTTGTGCCTTTGTAATAGTGAGAAGGTTAATTCGTCCGTAAAACAAATATTCGTCAAAAGTTATGATTTTCATTTGTACGTTCCATCATCGTTTCACAGAACACCATTCTTTCAATGTCATCTTTTGGAAATATCTGATGGCCTGTTGAAATTTTGTAAGATTTGTATCCGTTTGAGAACTTGTCGAACCGTTTCCCTGTTAGTACCACCTTCTGTAGCAATTAGAAAGCTGGATTTTGACGAATCTTCTTCTGCAATAGCGCAAATTATTATGTCTCGTCTTTTCTGGTCTTCTGTGGCAGCCGTTTGTTCTCTTTTGTGACATTTATTGTTAGCATTACATCCAGTCGGTTCAAAAGCACGAATAATTCTTAAAATTGTTGAACAATGTGGAATTCGCAGGTTCTCAAAATTTTTTACAAATAAATGAACAGTATCGCTTATCGAATTGCCACCGTATACCCATTTAATAACTTGTATTCTCTGACAATTCCAAATTAGAAGTAAAATTTGCAAACAGGATAACATTTATTTTTGAATACGTACGCATGGTAGCACTAATTATTAACGATTCGTCTGCTATATAGCATGTCTTACTCTTACTTCATAAAATCTTATTGTACTGTATTAACCTATGGATTTTTATATGCTGCGTTTAAAACAAGTTGAACGGTATAATGAATGTTGTGTTGTATATTGTTGTTGTCGTGAACAAAGTATAGTGTATAACTCGCATATAATGACTATTAATCACTCGAACGACTTGCTCCACTCGCCTTCGGCTCGTTCCGCAAACCTCGTTCTTGTGATTAATAGCTATCATTATATGCTCGTTGTACAATATACTATTAAAAGTGCGCTTATTTCCAAAAATAGTGGCACTTTTAAAATTTGTCAAAGATTTTACAACCAAGTATATATAATTTTATTTGTACTTCAATGTCTAATTGCAAGTAACGCAAAAAACAAATTAAGTATGTTAATTTAATAAATTGTACTATTACTTTTTTCATGTTTTCTTCATGTTACACTGATTTGTTGTAAGTTAAAAAATGTCTATTTTATCTTTTATTAAATTAAGTTGCTTGTGTGCAAACAGTATAAATATCTTATCAAACTGAAAGCAGTGTGGTTGGGTGTCTCGAGCTAAACAGGGTTGAGAACCATTGGTTTTCAATACACCAATGGTTCTCAACCCCGTTTAGCAAGAAATAATGCATTCTAGACAAATGTGACCTATACTTTTTAATTTTGCTAGTGCAAGCAAATTTTTCCTGTAAAATTGTGCAATTTTTTTTTTCAATTCGTGGGTTTATCAAATGGATATAATGAACACTATTCATGGCTTATAAAAATACCAGTGCGCAGACCTCCTTTATGTGTACGACATTTTTAAGCATAAAAGCATTGAGTAATTATTACAAAGAGAGGTTGTTGGGTGTCACGAGCTAAAAAAGGTTGAGAACCACTGGTATATTGAAACAAGAAATAGTGCATTCTAGACAAATGTGGCCTATACTTTTGAATTTTGCTAGTGCAAGCAACTTTTTTCTGTTAAATTCTGCAAGTTTTTGTTTTAGTTCGTGGGTTTATAAAACGGATATAATGAACACTATTAATAGATATCGATAGCTAACGCCATCTAATGCTTCATAGTGGCATATAATGAACATATAATATAATGAACACTATTCATGGCTAATAAAAATACCCGTGCGCGGACCTCCTTTATGACATTTTTAGGCATAAAAGCATTGAGTAATTATTACAAAGAGAGGTAACAAGTAGGGTTTTCAACGTCACGTACTAGCCGTATTTATCGGCTGGAAAATGCTGCCACGGGGGATACGGTGGAGACTTTATGAACTGCTTGGTGCATGTGATTCCGATCGGCACTGCTCGCGGCAGCCGCGCCGCAACGTTATCTCGTCAAGGATGTTTAATATAAACATACACACATTCACGTCAACAAACAAATCCTATCTGCTTTTTGCGTTTCCTGCCAAAATTACTTATGCCAGGATACTTTTACATTGTAACAAATTAATTGCAGCACTAATTTTAATTACAAATATGTAAACTATTATTTATATCATGTTATAATTATTTAATAAAAAAATATATTTAAATTACGACAATACCATATATTGCTTCTAAGAATTATTATTTATGATGGGGATTGATTTCTGAAAGTTAATAGTTTGTTAAACGAAATAATTTCTTATCTAACAATTAATGAATTAATACTCCATTTATTAAACCCAACAGAGTTACAAAAGGCCATCGACCGAGGTCTTTCAGCCGTCTAACAATTATTTAACAATATATTTTATTCCATTATGTAACTTCGAAAATATCTTACTGGATATGTTCTGTTACGGGGTGGGGTGCTTCGCAGTTGGAATTTAAATAAAATCTTCGTTAAACAATTGAGGTGTTAAACGAAGATCCACATCGCAACTTCCGGCTAGCTATTTAGTCACTGAATAATAAAATTATGCTTACCAGGGTAATCACTTCACTGATTCTAAGTTAAAAGGTAAATGAAAGGTTTGAAATTGAACTTTAAAAGTAAATGAAAACTTTAGTCAAAGAGGAACAAAATGTATTAACATGAAACAAATTAAGCAACGAATATAAATTTACAAATGAAGATAGAAAATAAACAAGCAAAAAAAAAAGAAACAAGAAATGCAATTAAAAAAAAAACCTTTCGTACGACCACTGGGTCGTAAAGAATACTTGTAAAAACTTTCGCGGACGCGGACGCGGACCGAAATTTAGCGTAGTGACGTCGTGACGTTCGAAGACTTTTTCGAAGTGATGTTGATGGGACTTTTTTAAGTGATCTTAGCCCTTAAGGACCGGCGGTATTTATTTGGTTTTTGGTCAACCCTCATCCCTTCTTCCCCTCTGGCGACCACCAAGTTTCGAAAGAAAAATGGCCAAAATAAATATTAAATATTAATATTTTGAAATACAAAATATGTTATTATATGCGCGATATGATTCTGCGTCCGGGCGTATATGACATGTTTTGATTCGAGCTAAGAACGGGGTTTAATAGACGTTTAATTTAATTAAGCCGAAGGGGTTGACTGAATTTGCCTAAAAGTAATACCAACGATGTGGAATGATAAAGCGCATCGTTTGGTATACCTAGCAATAATATGCATAAACAATTACGTCTACCAACTCCAAAAAACATATAAACAATAGGGGTGTTATGCCTGGACTTAGAAAATGTATAATAATAAGGAAAATACTGAATAGAAGTTTATGAAACTTCGTCCAAGCATAACGGGGAGCATAGTAATTGTTTATACATATTTTTTGCTATGTGGAACCTCGTCTAAAAGCAAATTAGTAACAATTAAATATCATGACAGCTCGCGGTTTATATCCTTCTGGTTCGAACTAACCATATCGTGTTTGGTGTCGTTCGAATCGTCTTCTTCTCAGTTATCCGATGAGGGTTGTGACGTCCGCGTATGTATTCTACACACGCGAACCACGTAGGGGATGTTCCTATCCCTTGCATTCGGCGGTTTTATAACCCCTGACGTCATGCCCGATTCTTTTGTGCTTCGCACGTACGTTTCGTTCGTGCGATCGGGCCGGTCGCAGGTAGCGGCGTCCCATCGCAGATGTGGCGAACTCGGGGATAACCGGGAAATCCGTATATATTTTGGACAACCCTGGAACTAGAAATAGCGGATGCCGTAGAGTTCTACCATTGGATGGCCGAGAGGAGTTTTGAGCTGAGTTGAGCTGTCTGATGTTCGAGGGCGCTATTTGACGAGATTCCACTAGGCAACCTATCTAACTTAAATAATATCAATGTATGGCGCGAACTTTACTCATTTGGAAAATAAAAGAGAATGAAGCAATATTGTGCAATGAAAAATAGAATGAGGTGAATTGGGACCGTTGTTCCGAATATTAAAATATGTAACAAAATAACGCCCGTGGTTATGATGCAGCTGAAATATTCCTGAATGAACAAGTTGACGACGCTCACGGAAAAGCGGCGGTAACAGTTCTAAACATTGTATACGTTAATCGACATATAAATGTATCATCAATGACAATTATATTAGTGTATTTTTATTAGCGGTACAATTTAAATGCGCTTTATATTTGGCCCGTTCATCAGAGACAACAGTTGGGAGTTAACTGCCAACTTCTGGGGCAGTTTACATTCCTGTCATCAGTGAATAGATGACCGGAATGTAAATATTTCGTTATTTCAATATTTTGATTATTAATCATTTTTTTAAGTGTATTTGTAACTTCACAACATGTCAGTGTTTTATACGGGTGGCGCATGAAGTAAAATTTCGAGTTTAGAAAAGCCCAGAAAATTTGTCTCGGGTCGCTGCGCGACCCTCGAAAAATTTTCACGGGGCTTTTCTAAACTCGAAATTTTACTTCATGCTTAGTCTGCGAGTGGAAACACTCGTTCACACTTTAAATTTAAATCTTGTATAAAATCGACATATGTAATATAATAAATCATTCATTAAAATCATAAAAAAGATGCAAAATTTCACCTAAAATCAACTTTTAGAGTTAACTTTATAATTTGCTCGGCTCTTAATGAGTTAATATTCTATTCCTAAGAAAAACAGTATTTATTAAATATTAAAGTTGCATTTCATATAATAACAAACCCGGAATAAATCGACAAAAATCTATAAATATTAAAAATCCCAAGAAGATGAAAATCTAGACGATCCACTCCCAGACTAAGCATGAAGTAAAATTTCGAGTTTAGAAAAGCCCCGCGTAGAAAATTTGTCGAGGGTCGCGCAGCGACCCGAGACAAATTTTCACGGGGCTTTTCTAAACTCGAAATTTTACTTCATGCGCCACGCGTACTAAACACTGACTTCAAGTGAAATCTTTAATTAATTGATTAGAGGTAAAAACATTTAGTATGTCAATTATCAATTGTTTAAATGACGGGAAATGTCAGCCTTACAGATTAATCGAGCTAGGTCGATTAGCTAGTAGGACAAACCCTCGTTTTTACGAATTTGAATTTTTTAACGAGTGTTTTTCACTCCCAGACTAATGAGATCACCATATCAAGGCTTATATTTCAAAATTGTAGACGCTAAATTTACTAAACATAAAAACAAACCAGTTTGTGTTTATTCTTAATTTGAAAGAAAAAAATAATTTCGACTTTATTTTATGCCATCAATTTTTCACAACTGAAGAAAACTGAAAAATAGGTTTCTAATTAATCGCGTAACGAGTGTTTTCCACTCCCAGACTAAGCATGAAGTAAAATTTCGAGTTTAGAAAAGCCCCGCGTAGAAAATTTGTCGAGGGTCGCGCAGCGACCCGAGACAAATTTTCACGGAGCTTTTCTAAACTCGAAATTTTACTTCATGCGCCATGCGTACTAAACATTGACTTCAAGTGAAATCTTTAATCAATTGATTAGAGTTAAGAAAATTTAGTAGGTCAATTATCAGTTGTTTAAATAGCGGGAAATGTCAGCCTTACAGATTAATCGAGCTGGGTCGATTAGGTAGTAGGACAAACCCTCGTTTTTATGAATTTGAATTTTCTAACGAGTGTTTTCCACTCCCACCATATCAAGGTTTATATTATAATATTGTAGACGCTAAATTTACTAAACACAATAACAAATGATGCCTACCAGTTTGTGTTTATTCTTAATTTGAATCAAAAAATTATTTGGACTCTATTTATTTCATGCCGTCAATTTTTCACAACATATTAATCGCGTAACGAGTGTTTTCCACTTCCAGACTAAGCATGAAGTAAAATTTCTAAGCTGATTATACATACTAATTCTATTTATAAATTTTAATTAGTATTGAAAGGGCAATTTTGTTTTATAGCACACTACATTTATTGCCAAAAAATCATGTGAACAAGATTTATTATATTTTTTTTCTAGCATAATTCTTAGATTAAAATCAACATATTGAGCCTAATTGGATTCAGAAAAACAGTGTTTAATATAATAAAATAAGAAAAGTATATGTAGCTATTTAAAAATTTAAACTTGCCTATTATTTGGCAATGAAGTTAATTTTGATAAAATATATAATTAGTGTCAATTTGTGGTGTTGAAACTGCGATTGACTTTATGTTTTAGCTCATTCAAATCGATCAATAAATAACAGTTATAGCGTTACGCGTTTTTTGACAAACACCTGGTATAATACACATTGTTTTATTTGTCTATACACCAGACTTATTGTCTTAATCGCCCTTTCAACGCAATCAAACCGCAAACCTGCAATGCTCGAAAATCAATCAAAATTAAATTAAAAAAGCGTCCAGATAAAAGGTGCCAGAACGCTGTTGCGGTGCGTCAGTTTTTCTAGATACAAAAATGGTTTACTAATGAAAATAATCAAGCGGTGTTATTGTCTGTACGCAAGGATCGGCGCGATACCCGTCGAGGTATGTGTGCTTGAGAGAGGGAGAGAGAGAGCGGAGCTTGCTCTCTAAAATGACAGAGATACGATTTCGGCAGCTTAATCGCTGGTATGAGTATTCACGCTATTCGATCAAGTCATTGAGCTCTGGGTTTATTTCTCCGATTTCAAACAGAAAACTTCTCACTTCAGCTATTAATGAGTTTTCAACAGTCGAACTAGATGTCGATACCCGCGAGAGGGCGAAAATGCGTGACGCTATTCTTAGCTGGGGTTACAGCTCTGTGTAAATTTGTACTCAGTGATAAAAGCTTTTGTAGATTCTTTAATATAAAATATTCTTCATAATTAATATAGGTACAATACTTTTAATACCCGTAATATGTATTCTACTAATATTAACTATGAATAATATTTAAAATTAACGATTCTTAGAAAGCTTTTATGCTTAAAAATATTGTACACATAAAGGAAGTCCGCGCGCGCGTTTTTCTCCAGCCGATTAGCCATCCATGAATAGTGTTCATTATCCCCATTTGATAAACCCAGCTTTTTAATACTATTAATTAAAAGCTCTGGGGAGATAAAATTTCGCCGGGGAATTATAATTAACACGAGACGAGGAGCGGCGCGGCGCGGCGCGGCTCGTATCCGATATAAGGGGGCTAATGCAAATTTGAAAAGTATTCCCCACCGTAGCGAAAGTAGTGTAATAAGAAGCCGCGAAGTAATAAGGGAATATGACCCGTAAAACTTTTACGCAGAGGAAATCTTTCGGACCGGAAACAGCAACGCCATTAGCATATGTTGCTGCTTAAACCCGCAAATGCGCCGCCCTCGGAGAGAGGGAAAAAGTGGGCCGGGCAATAATAATAAAACTTACAAGTTAAATTCAAACCGAACCGTATAAACATAACAATTCGTAGGGATATTACAGCGCGCGGGAGATACAAGAAGGGGAGATAACCTATCGTGTTTATTCGCACCGCGGAAATTCGGAAAAGTTTTATTATTTGAAATAACACCTTGGTTTTTATGGGGGATCCATAGCCTCTACGTAAATATTTGAAGGTATTTTTTTCCGAGTGGATTTACCACCCAGGTCGGTTGTTAAACATTCACGGTGGTGCCTAATTTTATTTAGGCTTGTTTGTTACACAATATCCATTTCATCAATATACCGAGCGTATAAAGGTTAATAATTTAATATCGTGTAAATTATAAATTGGTTGTGCTGATAATAATGTAGTGTGTGGGGGGTAATAAAATGGTGATAAATAGGTCGAAAGTGAGCGTGTGTGTGAAAAGATTACCAAAGTTAATTTTAATATTAATAGAATAATCTATGCTAATACAAGGTTAGTAGTTAATAGATTAAATACAAACTGAACACTCTTTTTAATATTTTTTTATGTAGGGGAGGCGGTTAACACTTCCGTTTGGATGGAGTTTTCACGGTGTTAACGTTTGTTCCGCTTTAAAAAACACTCGCGACGGATAGAAGAACAATTGTTTAACCGATTTGAGAATGATTTATGTTTACAAACGCGTTTTACGCGGGTTAAGCTAGTAAGCACGGCGGAGATGTTGACGCGTTACTTCGTACTTTAACAAAATACTTAAAAATTAGGTTATGGTTATTACTCTTCTGTTTGGATGGAGTTTTCACGATTTTAACTTTTGTTCCACTTTAAAAAAACACTCGCGAGGATAGAAGAACAATTGATTAACCGATTTGAGAATGATTTATGATTACAAACGCGTTTTACGTGGGTTAAACCAGTGAGCACAGCGGAGATGTTGACGCGTTACTTCGTACTTTAACAATATACTTGAAAATTAGGTTATGTGGTAACACTGACAAGTTGTCAAAGTTACCTTATTAGTTACCATTGATAGGGTGTCAATGTTACCCTATTAGTTAATATTAATAGTTTTTGATGTTTTCCCGTTCAGTAATGATTTCATTTTTTGGTGTAGCCGCGAGTATAAAAACCTGTCAGACAGTATAAGCACTGAAAAAAGAAGATAAGAAAAAGGCTATCCACGCTGTTCGAATTAATGGCTATAGCGTGAAAAGAAGTGCCTAACAATTTGGCATCAATAGAACAACTTTGATGAATAATTTAAAAAATGCTAAATTCCAGAAAGTGGGAAGACCCACAGTGCTGAGTAACGAAGAAGAGAGATTGTTGGCACATTCTCTTGCAAAACTAGCCGACGGGATTTGGACTTGACCGACTACAGTTGGAATTATGTGAATCACAATATACAATATTTAATACAAATGGGCCGTGAGACTCCATTTAAAGACGGATTACTTTGAAAGGATTAGGTTTCAGGATTCGAAGCTCGTTGGAATGACCTAATAAGCCGACGAGTAGCACAAAGCCTTCCTAAAAATAGAGCAGAAGCTTGTTGCCCTGAAGTGCTAGAAGATTTCTATATAAAATTAAACAGGATCGGGTTTCAGGATTCGAAGCTCGTTGAAAAGACCTAATAAGCCGACGAGTAGCACAAAGCCTTCCTAAGAATAGAGCAGAAGCTTGTTGGGCTGAAGTGCTAGAAGATTTCTATATAAAGTTAAACAGGATTGGGTTTCAGGATTCGAAGCTCGTTAGAAAGACCTAATAAGCCGACGAGTAGCACAAAGCCTTCCTAAAAATAGAGCAGAAGCTTGTTGCCCTGAAGTGCTAGAAGATTTCTATATAAAGTTAAACAGCACTATGGAACGACTGGGACTGCAAAATAAGCCCCAAAATATTTATAACTGCGACGAGACGGGTTTTCAAACCGACGTTGGCACACATAAAATATTATGTCGTAAACGGTCGCGCAATCGACACGCGGTGGTAGGCAGTGTTACAAAAACTACCTACACGGTGTTAGTATGTTGCAATGCCATCGGGGACTACCTCCCTATGTTTGTAAATTTTAAAGGTCTATATCTTTATTCAAAGAGTGGAACTGCGGGACAATTGTAACAATACACAAGAAAGGAGATCGACAATCATGCACAAACTATAGGGGAATAACATTATTGAACACCACCTACAAAATATTGACCGCAATTATTCAGAAGCGACTAGCAGAAAAAGCTGCAACCATCATCGGAGATTACCAATGTGGCTTCATGAAAGGAAGATCTACAACAGATGCAATACATACCATCAAACAAACCATGGAGAAAACACACGAACACAACATAAATATAGAATTGCTCTTTGTAGATTTCAAACAAGCCTTTGACACAATAAAAAGAGACACATTAATAACAGCATTAAAAGAAATGAAGATTAATGGTAAACTAAGAAGATTAATACAAATGACAATGAAAGGAACGGTGGCCAGTGTTCAAACACAGTATGGTGAAACAGAAGAATTTCCAATAAATCAAGGAGTACGTCAAGGTGACACTCTCTCGGCAACGTTGTTTAATCTAGCTCTGGACTATATTCTAAGAAATATTGACAAAAAAACATTGAGAACAAAAGGCACACAGATAATAGCGTATGCAGACGATATAGTAGTCGCGAAGCAAAGAAAACTAATGATATCAGTACTAGAAGAAATAGAGAAAGAAGCAAAGAAAATGGGAATGGAAATTAACACCAACAAGACCAAATTGATGAAATGTGGAAAAAAAGAAGAAAATGAGCACGTTAAAATTGGAAAATATAAATTTGAAGTTGTTGATAAATTTTAATATCTAGGAGTACAGATAGCAAGCAACGGAAAAAGACAAGAAGAAATTAAAGAAAAAATACAATCGGCTAATAGAGCAGTATACGCTAACATTAACATACTGCGGAACAATATAGCAACAAACAAAATAAAAATGGACGTTTACAAAACTATGATCAAACCAATTATGACTTACGCTGGGGAAACAATGACAATGACGCAAAAAGAACAAAATGAATTACTAATAATGGAGAGAAAAATAATGAGAATGATACTTGGACCCATAATGGAAAATGACAATGAATATCGCAGAAGGACGAACAGGGAAATAAGACAAGAAATGGGGGAGGAAGATATAATAAGTCACATAAAGATGCAAAGATTAAGATGGTTGGGGCACGTGTGGAGGTCAGAATCGACAGCGACAATAAGAACTATAGCTGAATGGAACCCCGGAGGAAGAAGGAGGAAAGGAAGGCCCAGACCGAGATGGATAGATGAAGTCGAGGAAGATCTTAGGAGAATGGGAATCAAGAATTGGAAAGAGAAGATAAAAAACAGAAAAGAATGGAGAGAAGTAGTGAACAAAGTTAAAGGACTTTTATAAATTAAAATAGGAAGAGAAGAAATAGACTCAATGGGAATTGATCCACCCCAGAAATCGGATCATGAAAGCTTCAGAAAAGAAGCAGCCACACTCCACATGGAGTGTAGTGCTACTATATATATATACATATATATATATATATATATATATATATATATATATATATATATATATATATATATATATATATATATCTTTATTCTATTTGGTGTCAGGAAGGACCTGAGAATGCATGATATAACTGTTCTCCATCAGGGTGGATGGAGGCTGCCTAATTTATCGATTGGTTCGAAAACGTTTTTATAGAGGCAACTAGTAATGTGAAAGGCCCAAAACTTTTGATTTTTGGCGGCCACAATTCACATGTGACATTGCTCTTAATTGATTTGGCATGTGCAAATAACATAGAACTTCTACAGAGAGTTTTATTTAACACCGAACATTTTCATAACGAGAATTTTTTAAGTATACATCAGAATACGTTGTGCATTTGCCGACACTAGGTTTATTAAAAGATTTAAAGCTATAAGCGAGTGCTTTCCACTCCCAGGCTAAGCATGAAGTAAAATTTCGAGTTTAGAAAAGCCTGAAAATTTGGTTTGGTCGCGTAGCGCGAAGCGCGGAGCGGGCAAACCAAATTTTCAGGCTTTTCTAAACTCGAAATTTTACTTCATGCGCCACCAGTGCAAAACACTGATGCAATGTAAAGTTTAGCGGTGTGTTTCAAACTTCGTAGTATGTCAGTATTTTGTACCGGTGGCGCATGAAGTAAAATTTCGAGTTTAGAAAAGCCTGAAAATTTGGTTTGGCCGCTCCGCGCTTCGCGCTACGCGACCAAACCAAATTTTCAGGCTTTTCTAAACTCGAAATTTTACTTCATGCTTAGTCTGGGAGTGGAAAACACTCATTTTAAGTTTCAAATTGAACTCTGTTGAAAAAACAACGAGTATCTAAAGATTTACGGCATATACGCTGTAATTGTGACATGTATACTTGAAAGAATAACTCCCTGTATGTACAAGTTAAGGCATTAATTGCGATTGGTTGGCTACAATTTTTAATGGTCATATAGGCAACCCAATTTACACATAACTTAAAAATTAAAGGTGTCAAATTGTATTGGATGAAAATGTTCGGTGTTACATAAAACTCTCTGTATGTTTACTATCCCACACTTCACATGTTCTGCAGCCTTTAGATGTGGGGGTTTTTTAAACTGTAAAATTAGGATGGCGAAAGACATTAAATGAGTTTTATATAGCAACAGGGTTTAAAAATGTCGATACAATTGCTTTCCTGGGTATTTTAAAATCACTTAAAGAAAAGGGATGTTTCTTAAGAGCCCTTTAATCAAGGAACAAATTGTAAGCAAAAGTGAAGTATTAACTTGGCTTTCTTCTTCCAGGATGAGCAATTGCCCCAAGTAAGGTCTAGTACTCCGCATATTTCCGAGTATAATAGTAGCCAAATTACTTACGATGGCTTTAGCTTAGAAGGCGGTAGGCATCTCTCTTCCTCCTAGGCAGACATGCACAAAAGATAGGTCTTGAGCACAACGACTTTTGCAGAGAATACCTGGATGTGGAGGAGGAAGAGACAGTACTCCACTATCTGGGACAATACCCTGCTCTTGAAGGGAAAAGAATCAAGTAAGCACTACGCGAATGGACTAGCGTACCCCACACCTCTAGATGTAAGAAATCTGATCGAGTTCATTAGCTGCTTGGATTGGTTTGTATAGGTGGGGAGAGAGGGGAGATCTGACTTATTTTTGCCCTTATGGTATCACAAGGGGCCGTTTGGGCCCAAGTAAGCGGTCTAACTGCTGCCCCTGAAACCTAACCTAACCTAACCTACTTTAGATGGCCATCTAGAAAATGATAATAAGGTAATGCTCTCTACTTCCACATCACCATCTGCTTCTTCAACAGCACGCTGTGATCCTGTTACACCAACTTCGGCAGTACCATCTTCTTGGGGAACACCATCTTCAGCATTGGCAAATCATTTATTAACTCCAACGAAGAAATTAGAACTTTCATTGATGTCGGTGTTAGGAATGAATGATGCAACTAGTGAAAAACGAAAGCGGTCAAAAGTTCGGCGTACATTTGCAGATAGTTTGTTTACAGGATACCAAAAAGTCAGAAAATAATAATGCAACAAAGAAGTCGCGCAAAGGAAGGCAAATTGGTGCTCTACTAAATAGCAGCTCAGACAGCGATGCTAGTTTAAAATTAGTGAAAGATTCAGATAGTAATATTTCTGACATTGAAAACTACTCAACTGAATTGCCTGAAAAAGATGATGTCTTGGAAGAAAACTCGAGTAATGCTGCTATAGGTTGTGTTCTTGCTAAATATCATCCGAAAGGCGATTTTGAGGATGAAAAACGTGTATTTATACATTACATAGGTTTGGTTCAAGACATAAATCAAGAAGAAATTAAACTTAAGTTTTTAAGAAACAAAGGCAAACACTTGGCATACCCAGATGTTCTAGATGAATGCTTTATATCAAGCAAAGATATCGTTCGAGTGCTTTCAGAGCCACGCATCCAACGTGGTATGCATTATTTTTCCATAAATTTTACATGTCCAGCAACAAAGCGGTCCTTAATTGTGTATTAAAGGTGATTATAATACATACGTTTACTCTTTTGCTGTTTCTTATAATATGTAGCCTTTTGAGTGAAGTTTGATAATAAAAATTTGAAAAAAAAGGTTTTCCTGTGTCAATCTTACTTTAATTGTTCCTAACATTGATATATAGCAGATAAAACTATGTATGTCAATGTTACCCTGAGGTTGGGTAACATTGACAATTTGCAAACTTCCTAAACAATTGTTTTTTTCCTTGTAACGAATTTATAACATTCAGAAACGCAACTCTCTATACTGTGTAAGTTAGAAGGAAAAAAATAATTTATGAAGTTGTGTCAATGTTACCCGGCGTTACTTTAATAATTTGATCGAGTACGTTTGAAGCAAGTTAAAAGTGTGTCTTCTTTCATCCTAGAGTCGATGAATATAAGTGGATTCTACGCATGATTAATGTTGACATTTTTTAACAAATATTTAGAATGAAAACTAGCGATTTCTGATAAACAAATTACCACCATTTATCGATAAGATGGTAGAACACGCTAGTGTATCTACATTTTCTCATTTATAGTAAATTATCCGAGCACTGCATGTTTGTACACGAATACGCATGTGTGTAAAAACATTGTTTGTACACAAATACCCATGGGTTAGATATGAAAAAGCATACTTTACGTATTTGCCAATACGCTAGTCTTTAAATAAACGTGCTAGATTTTTTCTAAGAAGCATTATTTTATTATTTAGAATACATTATCTAGCCTCTAAATGTTCCTGCATGAATACGCAATGTACAGTGTGTTTGAAAAAAACTCCCTAGTTTTATTGTGTCATAGAAAGTGTCCAAAGTGATACGCACTATTCTAATTTGTGGTGTTTCATTCACCAACTGTCTAAGTTTTGCTCCCCTACAGCTGGCACGCCTGCTTGACCTTGAGACGGCGCCAGGGCTCAGTTAGCTTAATTTCCTTTCATTTTTGTAGAACAAACAATAAATGGAGATAATTACTACGACATGTTGACAGAGTATGTCTTTTCCCAAATAGATGATATTGAGGCGATAAAAGGGCTTTTGTTTTTCAACAAGATGGCGCCCAACCTCATTACAGTAACCACGTGCGAGCGGCTCTAGACACTAGCTTTCCCGAAAGGTGGATAGGCAGAACTGGCCCAATCTCTTGGCCACCACGAAGCATGGACTTAACCCCATTAGACTTTTTCTTTTGGGGTCACATAAAAAATATTGTGTACAGTTAAAAGATCCGATACATCAATCATTTACGCGAAAGAATCGTCGCGGCGGTTAGGACAGTTCCACCTGATATGTTGGTGAAAACGTGGTGAGAAGTAGAAAATCGTCTTGAAGTGTGTAGGGCAACTAGTGGATCCCACGTTGAAGTCTATTAATGTTAAAACAAAACTTGAAAGTACGTTCTTTTATTGTATGTACTCGTTGATGTAGTATTTCATTAATTTCAACATTAAATGTATAGTGTTTGGTGTTGTAGGCGTTCACTTTGTGGTACATCTTAAATACACTTGTAAATAAAACACTTTTTACTTTGTTTAACCTTTGTTTTAAGTATAAATTTAATACACTTGTAAATAAAACACTTTTTACTTTGTTTAACCACTGAATCTTACATTTAATTGTGTGACTAGTTTCGACTATCTAGTAAGACTTTAGTTTGAGAATGACTACTAGATAGTCGAAACTAGTCACACAATTAAATGTAAGATTCAGTGGTTAAACAAAGTAAAAAGTGTTTTTTTTACAAGTGTATTAAATTTATACTTAAAATTAGGGAGTTCTTTTTCAAACACCCTGTATTGGGAAGAAGTTAAGTACCGTGCGATCATTTAAAACATGATTTAGAGTAGGCTTTGAATTTTAAATTATATTAGCACTACTGACTGCTAACACAGTGTTTACTTTACCATAACCTCAAATTTATTCCATCATTCAATTAGCATTCTACTCTAAATCATAACTTAAACGATTGCACGGTATTTGTCAATAGAATCAGATGTCAATTGTAGACATCTAAGTTAACTTTAAACATCCTAGTGGCTCTTTAATTATTTTTTATTTAATAATGTTCAACTTATAATGATTGAAATTAATTGATGTAAGAGTATAGGGCCAGACCTAAATGAGCGCAGGGCTGGGCGTCGAATTTCCACGTAACTGAGATTCGGCTATAAATCCGGCTCAGATTTTATCACGCGGAGATTTTTATTTAGTGATTTTTAATGGCGGCAATTTATTTACCCCCGGATGGCGTTTTGCGTCGATTTATACGGCGGGGACGATCCAATTAAAATTTAATACTTCCCTAAAAAACCTAGACTCACTTAATACAATAAGGCATGAACACGAATTTTCAGTTTTTTAACTTGAATTTTATTCAATGATTCTAGAAATAAACCCTCGATCTTTATAATAAGTCCTGAAAATTATTTATGTTATGTGTTTTAAATGTTTTTACTCGATGTGAAATGCTAATGTCTTCACTATAGATCATGTTTTACACGCCTGGCCCATGAAGTAAAATTTGTAGATTAGAATAGCCTACAAATTTGGATCTAGAGTGCCATTAGTGGTAATTTTACATCACTAGTTCCTGTGTTTAAAAGTTTAAAAACCTCTAGTTTAGAATAATTAATATTATGTTGATATTCAATTGTGATTACGCGGTGTAAATTATTTAGTGGTGAATGGAATAACCGGTATTTAATGGAGGCACGTGTAGTAATAAAATCTGTAGAGCCGAGGCGGCGGCAGACCGCATCCAGATTTTCTAATTAGATCAAATGATTCGAATGGAAACTATGCGGATGGCGGGTAGTGGAAACGCAAAGGGCAAAGGGCCCCGAGTTTAATGGTCTATGGAAGAGCACACACACAAACACACACGTATACAGAGATCCATTTGTACGAACGTCAGGGATTTTGTCCACTCGAAATAAGGGCGTGTCGACCCTCGGATATTCGAATTCTATGTGTATCTGTAACACAAAGACAGTGATGTCCGACCTCCTTGTGGAATTATCAGTCCAATAGTTTATCACTCTGATACAAGCTCCGGTGATTGTTTGCATGTATCTGTATCAGGTTTCGATGCATCGTAATGTATCGATTTCAGGTATGATCTCTTCAGCAGGTAAAGCCTGGGAGTCACTTCAGTTGGCATTCCCTTTGCGCGGGGGCAACACTAAAGCCTATGGCTTTCGTAATTTTAGCACAAGTGCACAAGCGGTATTACAGTCGGAATGGGATCAATGGCTTTGCCTTCAATCCTTACAGTTGTTACAATCAATTCCAGCCCGATTGTGAATTGTTACACCCGCCGCAATGTTGCCCTGATTCGCTCTGCATGTATATTGATTCAATTAATGCATGATTTTACACAATTCAATAATCTCAATGCATTGTATCGCGCAGGAAATCGGACAAGAATTGTGACCCCATAAAATGTTTGACCCACAAAATTATTATGTACATGTATATTTTAAATTCAAAACTATTTGGATCTGAAAGAATAAGCTTACGCTTATTTTAGTTTGCAAAACATTACATATACGAGGGGCGTTTGAAAAGTCCGTGCAAAAATAAAAACTACTAACGTGTTTGAGGGTAAACCTTTTTTTATTTTTCGACATAGTCTCCTTTTAGGCTTACACACTTCGTTCAACGATGTTCTAGTTTGTTGATCCCTTCCGAATAATAGGATTTGTCCATGTCTGCAAAATATCCATTAATGTCTGCAATCACCTCGTTTGAATAAAATCATTGTCCCCCCAGCCATTTCTTCAAATTGGGGAACAAATTGTAGTCCAAGGGAGCCAAGTCTGGAGAATAGGGGGGATGTGAAACGAGTTTTAATCCTATTTCCATTAATTTTGCGACCACAACTGCTGAGGTGTGTGCTCTTGCGGTGTCGTGATGGAAAGGGACTTTCTTGTGGGCCAATCGCGGGCGTTTTTCTTGCAGCTCGGTTTTCAAACGGTCCAATAACGATAAATAATATTTACCTGTAATAGTTTTACCCTTTTCCAGATAGTCGATGAGGATTATCCCTTGCGAGTCCCAAAAGACAGTCGCCATAACCTTTCCGGCCGAAGGAACGGTCTTCGCCTTTTTTAGTGCAAATTTCCCCATTGTTTAGATTGTTGTTTGGTCTCAGGAGTATAGTTATGTATCCATGTTTCATCCACAATGACGAAACGACGCTTTAAGTCCTTCGGATTCTTCTGGAACAGCTGCAAACCATCCTTGCAATACTTCACACGATTCCGTTTTTGGTTAAGCGTGAGCAATCGCGGCACCCATCTTGCGGATAGCTTTCTCATGTCCAAATGTTTATGCAAAATATTATGAGAGATTCCCACAGCACTAGCAATCTTACGCACCTTAACTCTTCTGTCATCCATCACCATATCATAGATTTAATCAATCAATTTGATTTCTAGAGTCGTAACCTCTACAGGCCGCCCAGAACGTTCAGCGTCACTTGTGCCCATATGGCCAGTCCGAAAATTTTGAAACCACTTATAAACTATTCTAATCGAAGGTGCAGAGTCACTATAATGTTTATCAAGCTTTTCTTTAGTCTCCTGAGGCGTTTTGCCTTTCATAAACTAATATTTAATCACCACACGAAATTCTTTTTAGTCCATTTCTTGAAAATCACTCGACTTCCTTGATTCACACGAATGCCAAACACAAAGAAATAGACCAATATGGCTGAAACTTGGTGTGCGTTCATTCAAGAGATGCTACAAACAAAACATGACCTCGATACGCGCCGGTGGTGCCATCTCTCGGACTTTGCACAGACTTTTCAAACCACCCTCGTAATTTATAATATTACGAGCATGTTCGTGTAAAATGCAAACAATAAATACTTATTGTTAGCAGTTTATATGAACATTTTTGTAATTTTTTGTATTATATAATTAGGTACGACATAATAATTCCAAAATTTTAAGCTATTTATAAAAAATATGGGATGTTCTACGTTTGGTTTATAATATAGCCAGAAATTATGTTTTAATTCGGACTAGATCTTTAAGCAATAAACATTTCGCGCTTTGCCAATTTCGTATTTTATCTGTAAAACATATAGAAATTTCTTTTCCTCTATAATTTCAGAAGATTTCAACAACCTCAATGCAAACAATACACAAAACACTAATATCTTTCACTATGTTCTCATTAATCACTTGGTGAAACATGATTAAATATATAAGTATGAATATTATTTAATAATATTCATACGTATACACTACACTTATCCTATCAATAAGCAAACCATAAATACTTTCACTTTAGCTTTTATTTCACTTTACTGCAATTAAAAGAATAAATCTCCGTTCTCCACTGAACTTTTGTGAGTGGCTTGTATCATCGCGGTTGATTAATGCGAGCGGGCGCTGAAAATAATAATAAAAAGAAATCGCGCAACAATGAGTTCTCGACAAAAAAAAAAAAAACGCCGGACGATTCAAACTAAAAGAACAATTATGCGAATCCGGCGCGTACAAAAGGGATTGAATGAAGGGTTTGAGGTTATTGAAAACTGCCCCTTTTCGCCATCTGGGGATGGATAAAAAACGAAACGATCGGATTAAAACCGTTTTTCAGCAACAACAAAAAACAAAATCCCACAAAGTAATAGACAAATGGAGTTTTCAGCAAGAGAAAATCGTACGTTTTAACTCTCAACTCGTTTTGTTAATTATTACGTTCGCATTTTTTCTGTTCTGAATCTGGGGTTACCCTATTTTGCTATGGCCATGTTTGTTGGGTAAACAACGCTGAAGTATTGAATATGTTTAGGGTTTTTTAATTACCAAAATTTACAATTTATATCTGGTTCCTGATACAAGAGATTCCAATCCACAAGTTGTAAATGGTGGTTTAAAACAGATAAATTTAAATCGTTTAACAGTCTCTGATATGTTTGTGTTTTATGATTAATGTATTTAATATTTACTGTTGCTACAAGACACAGGTGGTCACCAATATTTAAATAATGGATAGAGGTAAGTTGGTAGTTGTTTTGTTTTTTGACTTAACACGTGCATTTGATAGCGTTGATCCAGGCATACTATTAAAAAAAACTATATGTATTCGGATTCAGAGGTCACATATCGAACTGGTTATTATCATACTCAACCAATAGGAGTTTTTATGTTGAATTCAACCACCAAAAGTCATCAAATAAAAATACATATTATGGGGTACCCCCCAGGGTCGGTTCTTGGACCACTTCAATTTCTACTTTTCATTAATGATCTACCAAATTACGTTTCAAGCAACATTTCACTCTTTGCGGACGACATTGCTGTCATAGTGTCATCTGATAATCCAACTGATCTGAAAGTAGATATTGAAAAGATAATATTTGAAATAAACACATAAATAATAAAATAAACACCGTAATAAACTGATGCTTAACTGCAAAGACCATGTGTATGCATGTAAGCAAAAGAAAGCAACTACCAACTAACTTTGAAATCAACGTTGATGGTGTGGAATATATTATCATCAGTTAAAAATACATAATATTTAGTACCCCAAGGGTCGGTTCTTGGACCATTTCTATTTCTACTTTTCATTAATGATCTACCAAATTACGTTTCAAGCAACATTTTACTCTTTGCGGACGACATTGCTGTCATAGTGTCATCTGATAATCCAACTGATCTGAAAGTAGATATTGAAAAGATAATAATTGAAATAAACACATAGATAATAAAATAAACACCGTAATTAACTGATGTTTACCCGCAAAGACCATGTGTATGCATGTAAGCAAAAGAAAGCAACTACCAACTAACTTTGAAATCAACGTTGATGGTGTGGAATATATTATCATCAGTTAAAAATACATAATATTTAGTACCCCAAGGGTCGGTTCTTGGACCATTTCTATTTCTACTTTTCATTAATGATCTACCAAATTACGTTTCAAGCAACATTTCACTCTTTGCGGACGACATTGCTGTCATAGTGTCATCTGATAATCCAACTGATCTGAAAGTAGATATTGAAAAGATAATAATTGGAACAAACACATAAATAATAAAATAAACACCGTAATAAACTGATGCTTAACTGCAATGACCATGTGTATGCATGTAAGCGAAAGAAAGCAACTACCAACTAACTTTGAAATCAACGTTGATGGTGTGGAATATATTATCATCAGTTAAAAATACATAATATTTAGTACCCCAAGGGTCGGTTCTTGGACCACTTCTATTTCTACTTTTCATTAATGATCTACCAAATTACGTTTCAAGCAACATTTCACTCTTTGCGGACGACATTGCTGTCATAGTGTCATCTGATAATCCAACTGATCTGAAAGTAGATATTGAAAAGATAATAATTGAAATAAACACATAAATAATAAAATAAACACCGTAATTAACTGATGTTTACCCGCAAAGACCATGTGTATGCATGTAAGCAAAAGAAAGCAACTACCAACTAACTTTGAAATCAACGTTGATGGTGTGGAATATATTATCATCAGTTAAAAATACATAATATTTGGTACCCCAAGGGTCGGTTCTTGGACCACTTCTATTTCTACTTTTCATTAATGATCTACCAAATTACGTTTCAAACAACATTTCACTCTTTGCGGACGACACTGCTGTCATAATTCCATCTGATAATCCAACTGATCTGAAAGTAGATATTAATTGAAATAAACACATGGTGTAACCGTAATAAACTGATGCTTAACTCTACAAAGACCATGTGTGTGCATGTAAGCAAAAGAAAGCAACTACCAACTAACTTTGCAATCAACGTTGATGGTGTGGAATATATTATGAGCAATTGCGTAAAATACTTAGGTATTTATGTGGATCATAGCCTATCGTGGAAAAATCAAATAGACCATGTATGTAAAAGGCTAAGTCAAGCACACTTTAGATAAAAGAGTATCAATATCTGTTTGTAGAATAAATGAAAAAACAAACAGATATTGATACTCTTTTATCTATCTACTATGCTATGGCCTATTCCCATATGTCATTCAATATCCTAGCATGGGGAAGGAGTGCTGACTCAAATAAAGTATTTATAGCCCAAAAGAAAATTATCAGGACAATATTTAATTTAAATAGATCAGAATCATGTAAATATATCTTCATATCTAATCAAATATTATCGTTTCCAGCCATCTACATCTATAAAATGGTTTGCTACATTAAATCTAATTTAAGTCAATTCTCTACCCATAGTGAAAATCATAATTATAAAACAAGATAACGTGAACTACTGCAAATTGGAAAACACCCTACCACATTATATAACAAATCATTTACAAATGAAGGTAAAAAAGAGTATAATTCATTAGATAATGGCACTAAAAATCCTGGTTTTCACCAATTTAAAAAAGTCATAAAAAACATGTTACTAAATAGAGTTGTATATTCAATTAATGACTTTAAATTTTAATCTCTATTGATGGCAAAATAGTACATAGTTACTATCCAAAATTAATTTTAATGTTATTTTGACGCTTCACATCTATCATATACAATGTATTGTATCATTGCATTATGTGGCATAAAACTTGAAACTTTGAAACTTTAAACGAGGGTTTTCCACTCCCAGACTAAGCATGAAGTAAAATTTCGAGTTTAGAAAAGCCCCGTAAAAATTTGTCGAGGGTCGCGCAGCGACCCGAGACAAATTTTCTGGGCTTTTCTAAACTCGAAATTTTACTTCATGCGCCACGCGTGTAAAACACTGATTTCAAGTAAGGTTAAAATATACATAAATTCACAATAATTTTGTTTTAAAACTTTGAGTTTAGAAATCCTCCTTAAAACACACATTAACGGTATTTACTGTTTTGACAAATTTTCTGGGCTTTTTTAAACTTAGCTTAATTTGAAACTTTAAACGAGTGTTTTCCACTCCCAGACTAAGCATGAAGTAAAATTTCGAGTTTAGAAAAGCCCCGTGAAAATTTGTCGAGGGTCGCGCAGCGACCCGAGACAAATTTTCTGGGCTTTTCTAAACTCGAAATTTTACTTCATGCGCCACCCGTGTAAAACACTGATTTCAAGTGAGGTTAAAATATACATAAATTCACAATAATTTTGTTTTAAACGCGTGGCGCATGAAGTAAAATTTCGAGTTTAGAAAAGCCCAGAAAATTTGTCTCGGGTCGCTGCGCGACCCTCGACAAATTTTCACGGGGCTTTTCTAAACTCGAAATTTTACTTCATGCTTAGTCTGGGAGTGGAAAACACTCGTTTAAAGTTTCAAATTAATCTAAGTTTAGAAAAGCCCAGAAAATTTGTCAAAACAGTAAATACCGTTAATGTGTGTTTTCACGGGGCTTTTCTAAACTCGAAGTTCTACTTAATGCTTAGCCTGGGAGTGGAAAACACTCGTTTACAGTTTAAAATTAAGCTAAGTTTAAAAAAGCCAAGAAAATTTGTCAAAACAGTAAATACCGGTAATGTGTGTTGGGTTGCCAATAATAATCCACGTGATTATAAGTAGGCAACCCAATACCGTTAAGGTGTATTGGGTTGTCATTCAACACGAGGTGATTTATAATTTTTTTTTTAATTTAAAATCTGCCATTTCTCTTTTTACTTAAGAAAATCCCATTTTAGAAACTCCTCTCTCAAAAAAATACACACTTCACGCTCTCGGCTTTTACTCCTCATTAATTCAGAGCTATGGAGAGAGTGTGATACACGAGAGGTGACGTGAAAAAGACGTTTAAAAAAGCCCAGAAAATTTGTCAAAACAATAAATACCGCTAATGTGTGTTGGGTTGCTAATAATAACACAGGTGATTATTTGATAGGCAACCCAATATCGTTTACGTGTATTCGGTTGTCATTAAACACGAGGTGATTTATAATTTTTTTTTTATTAATTCTAAATCTGCCTTCTCTCTTTTTACTTAAGCAAATCCCATTTTAGAAACTCCTCTCTTAAAAAAAAAACACACTTCACACTTCACGTCCTCGGCTTTTACTCCTCATTAATTCAGAGCTGTGGAGAGAGTGTAAAACACGAGAGGTGACGTGAAAAAGACGTCGTCGGGTGGTGTTGAGGGTAATTAAGGATATGTAGCCCGAAATGGGTATTTACCTGGAAAATGCCTTTTGACGGGGGAAAGTAAGGGCGCCGAGCCGATCTCCTGACCTACTGGCGGATTTCCCCTCCCCCCGCGCCCGCCACGTCTTAAGGACTTTCGGGGCGCACATCAACTTTAACATTCCTATTAAAGTCTTTAAAGTTACATCAACGCCTCTCTCAGAGTACCCTAAAAAGGGTCGGGAAGTAACCCTAATTGAACGGAGAAATACGCACTAAAACGCATCAAGGGTTTCAGATTATATAGAAAGGCGTTACAAATTAGCAGAATCCTGTAGAAATTTAGTTAATATACAAATAATACTGACAGACCAATTGCAATTAATATAATTCTGGATATTTAATTAAAACACTTGGTTTGTTACACTTATTTATATTAGTGAAACAAACTAAGTGTTTTAATTAAATATCCAGAATTAGCATAAAGACAATTTAACATAAAGAAAAATTGAGTTTGTCAATAGTTTGCAGAATATTTATAAATTATTTAAATTATTTATAAATTTTGCAGAAAGTCGATATTAATTTTAATTCGTTTTTATATTTTATCCAGAGTTAGATTCAAAGATGTTTCACCACGGGTTAAGTAAGAAAAATAATTAAACATAATGCAATTAATATATTTTATGATTTCTTTTGTAATAAAAATGATAGACTATCTGCAAATAATAATCTTTAATTTTCCGCGTGTGATAGACTACCTGTAAATAATAATCTTTATTTTTCCGCGTGTGCTCTAAGCTATTCCTAACGAATTTTGTTACTCAATATAAAAAAAATCTTTATTTGGGGGATGCCACCTTATTTATACATTCTAGGTAACACTACAATAAAACAATAAATCATTCTTAACACTACGCTTAACATTTAACATCTACGCCGCCCTGCCAGGCCATTCAAAAGTTTTTTCCGTGTCTCTAACCCTTGACGAGACTCGCATCTTCCTGTTCTTCACTTCAAATTCAGCCGACATTGTATCACCTACTTTCACCTTGCACCAAGTCTCCTTGTAGATCTCGTTCACCCAATTTACTAATTGTTCCGGTATGCCTTTTCGTTTTATGCAAGTACCTTCCTGTCCACTGAGTCATATGCTGCCCTTAAGTCAATAAATAGCAGATATAGTTTTTCCTTCCTTGCCAATTCTCTTTCCACCAACCAGTTGAGCGTTGCTATCTATTCCACGGTCGACCTTCCTCTTCTAAATCCTACCTGAACTTCCGACAGGAGCCTCTTTTCCTCTACCTCTACTTCACTACAATAAAACAATAAATCATTCTTAGCACTACGCTTAACATTTAACATCTACGCCGCCCTGCCAGGCCATTCAAAAGTTTTTTCCATGTCTCTAATCCTTGACCAGACTGGCATCTTCCTGTTCGTCTTAGAGTTTCCTTCTCGCACTCATTTATCGCTTCATCTATCCCCTCACAATCAAACATCCAGTGTTCCCATACATTCCGACTCTTCCCACATAACGCACACCTGTTGTAGTCCTGTCCCATCCACCATTTATTGCCTCTTTCTTCGTTTCCGCATCTTAAACGGGCCATGGTTTGTACATCTTCTCCTTTCAATATTTTCATGTTGCGTGGGGGACTTACATATGGTTGTAAAGCTGCGTACCCCGGATGGTACCTACTCGCCCTAATCTGTTCTTATCTTGCCTGCAGCCACGCACCTTTAATATTTTTCAGCACTACCTTCTCTACTTTTACTCCCTTGGCAATATTCTCTTCAAACATTGTGTTCGACCATCCTGCGCTCATATATATCTTGTTCCTTTCTTGCATCCATTTCCGTCCATTTACCCTTTCATTCACCTTGCTCTCCTTATAGCATACCCTCCATACCTCCCTTACCAGTCTTTCTTCGTCTAGGCCATTTTAAACTTAATAATAAAAATAATAATAATCTTTATTCACTAACAAAATAACATTTAGCATACAGTTTGGAAGTAAACATTAGTGAACCAATAGGCGGGATTCAGTTGAGCTTTCGCCCACCTGTTCTTCCATCCATACCTATCAATATAAATAAGAGCAAACAAAAAACAAAACAATTATTAATCTCTAAAAACGTAAGGTAATTCAATGCGTAAACATAAAAGATATAATTTTTCTATAGTGTAAGTAATAACAGGCAACATGTACTATATACAAATATCTAATATCTAATCGTTCTTCTTGTTGCCCACCATCCTACAGGCAATCTATGGCATTCTTGCAACATGATATACCGTGGTGTTGTTTTCTCCAGACCTATTATTCTCATTAGATATTGCACTTGAAGAGTTTCCACTCTGCTTTGTTCAATCACGCCCCATACTTCTGACGCATATAGCACTATAGATCTGACGCATGCATCCCACCATGCCATTTGCATACCTACGCTTCCATGTAGTACATCCTCCCACGTATTCCGCAGACGCTTCATTGCTACCCTTGCCTTTTTGCAAACAAACTCTATATGTTTATGTTGGCTGCTCGTCTTACTAATCATGTATCCCAAATATTTAAATTCGCTTATCATTTCTATTTTCTCTCCTGCTCACCTTAATTCCTCATTCACTCTTCTGCCTCCCTTATTTTTGCACCTTATCCATTTTGTTTTCCCTACGTTCACCGTCAAATATCTTTCCAGTCGCTCTTTCATGTCCCTTAAATCATTCCATGACTTCGCTATTACAACCACATCGTCCGCATATGCCAAACTCCACATATTCCCCTTCCCCACTACAACAAGGCCTGCCTGTCCCAGCTTAAGTGCCCTCTCCATATCTGCTATGAACAAATTAAACAGCAGTGGGCTCATCGGACACCCTTATCTCACCCTCCGCTTCACTTCAAATGCATCCGACACTGTATCACCTACTTTCACCTTGCACCAAGTCTCCTTGTAGATCTCGTTCACCCAATTTACTAACTGTTCCGATATGCCTTTCCGTTTCATGCATTTAATAATTACCTTACTGTCCACTGAGTCATATGCTGCCCTCAGTCAATAAATATCAGATATAGTTTTTCCTTCCTTGCCAATTCTCTTTCCACCAGCCAGTTGAGCGTTGCTTTTTGTTCCACGGTCGACCTTTCTTTTCTAAATCCTGTCCGAACTTCCGGTAGGAGCCTCTTTTCCTCTACCTCTACTTCCAGCCTTTCCGGAGCCATCATCATTGCCACTTTATAGATGCTGTCCATCAACGTGATTCCACTGTAGTGTTTTGGTTCCGCTCTTGCTCCTCCTTTATGTATTGGGACAATTATGCCTTCCGTCCACTCTTTCGGCACTGGATCCTCTCCTCTCCAAATTCTATTTAATAATTGTACCATTTTTTCATTCCCGTCTGTCCTTAACCACTTCCATGCTTCAGCTTTAATTTGATCCGGGCCTGCTGCTTTCCCTGTTTTTATCCTTCTCAGGACTTTCTCTAACTCATCAATTAATAGCAGATATAGTTTTTCCTTCCTTGCCAATTCTCTTTCCACCAGCCAGTTGAGCGTTGCTATCTGTTCCACGGTCGACCTTTCTCTTCTAAATCCTGCCTGAACTTCCGGTAGGAGCCTCTTTTCCTCTACCTCTACTTCCAGCTTTTCCATAGCCATCATCATTGCCACTTTATAGATGCTGTCCATCAACGTGATTCCACTGTAGTTTTTTGGTTCCGCTCTTGCTCCTCCTTTATGTATTGGGACAATAATGCCTTCCGTCCACTCTTTCGGCACTGGATCCTCTCCTCTCCAAATTCTATTTAATAATTGTACCATTTTTTCTTTCCCTTCTGTGCTTAACCACTTCCATGCTTCAGCTTTAATTTGATTCGAGCCTGCTGCTTTCCCTATTTTTATCCTTCTCAGGACTTTCTCTAACTCATCAAAAAATAGCAACTATAGTTTTTCCTTCCTTGCCAATTCTCTTTCCACCAGCCAGTTGAGCGTTGCTATCTGTTCCACGGTCGACCTTTCTCTTCTAAACCCTGCCTGAACTTCCGGTAGGAGCCTCTTTTCCTCTACCTCTACTTCCAGCTTTTCCATAGCCATCATCATTGCCACTTTATAGATGCTGTCCATCAACGTGATTCCTCTGTAGTTTTTTGGTTCCGCTCTCTCTCCTCCTTTATGTATTGGGACAATAATGCCTTTCGTCCACTCTTTCGGCACTGGGTCCTCTTCTCTCCAAATTCTATTTAATAATTGTACTGTTTTTTCTTTCCCTTCTATGCTTAACCACTTCCCTGCTTCAGCTTTAATTTGATCCGGGCCTGCTGCTTTCCCTATTTTTATCCTTCTCAAGACTTTCTCTAACTCATCAAAATATAGCAGATATAGTTTTTCCTTCCTTGCCAATTCTCTTTCCACCAGCCAGTTGAGCGTTGCTATCTGTTCCACGGTCGACCTTTCTCTTCTAAACCCTGCCTGAACTTCCGCTAGGAGCCTCTTTTCCTCTACCTCTACTTCCAGCTTTTCCATAGCCATCATCATTGCCACTGTATAGATGCTGTCCATCAACGTGATTCCTCTGTAGTTTTTTGGTTCCGCTCTCTCTCCTCCTTTATGTATTGGGACAATAATGCCTTTCGTCCACTCTTTCGGCACTGGGTCCTCTTCTCTCCAAATTCTATTTAATAATTGTACTATTTTTTCTTTCCCTTCTGTGCTTTACCACTTCCCTGCTTCAGCTTTAATTTGATCCGGGCTTACTGCTTTCCCTACTTTTATCCTTCTCAGGACTTTCTCTAACTCATCCACACTGAAGTCCTCCTTTTTGTCAAATGTTTGTCTCGGGTCTGTTAATAGCTCCTCGTTTTTCCCTAGATAGATAGATAAATATTCGTAGGGGTGGCCTCATTGGCCTGTACCACCGCGACCTTTACAGATCTATTGAGCTTCGCCTCTTTGATTAGCCGTATTAACCCTGATAGTGAGCCTTGGGTGTAGCTCTCTGCGTTTGGTTTAGTGGTGCCCAGCTTTAGGTATCTAACCCGTGCTAGAGCCTCACATTGGCACAGGATGTGGAGAGGATCCTCCTCTTCTTCCTGGCTTTTTCCTAAGAGTTTCTTAAAATGTTTCCTTCATTTTATCTCCATTCCCGATACTTTCGTATGCGGCACTCTATCTTTAAGAAATGTCCATAACTGTTTTTCATTGCTTCTCTCCAATCAGCTCCATTTCTCTATGATGGTTCAAAATTCTTTCTTGCTGTCGCAGACCCATTTGAATTAATTTTTTGCATCTTCTACCTCCTTGTCGTTCATTCTTCCATTTCTTCCCTCCCTAATTGCTCTCCTTAACTCCATCTTCGCAATCCTACAATCTTAATCAAACAACACTGCCCCCTATCTTCGTTTTCCCCCAGCTTTCTTCGACATTGACTGTTTTATCAGTTCCCTAAATTCTTCTATACCTTCTACTTCTTCAAACTTTTCTTTCTTTACATTTCGCATGTATATTAATCTCGCTTTTTCTGACCAGCTCCAACCGTTTCTGGCGCTTTCCTCTTGCTGCGTCCTTCGGTTCCCCACTGTGACAGTGACTGGAAGATGGTCAGATCCTATTATATCCTCCACACCTTTTTTCCTAAGAGTTCCTTAAAATGTTCCCTACACGTGTTTAATTCTATCTTCTTATTCCCGATACTTTCGTATACGGCGCTCTCTCTTTTAGAAATGTCCATAATTGTTTTTCATTGCTTATCTCTCCAATCAGCTCCATTTCTCTCGTGGTCCAAACTTCTTTCTTGCTGTCGTAGACCCATTTGAATTTATTTTTTGCATCTTCTACCTCCTTGTAATTCATTCTTCCATCTCTTGCCTCCCTAATTGCTCTCCTTAGCGCCATCTTCGCAACCCTACGGTCTTCATCAAACCACACTGCCCCCTCTCTTCGTTTTTCCCCAGCATTCCTCAACATTGACTGTTTTATCAGTTCCCTAAATTCTTCTATACCTTCTACTCCTTCAAACTTTACTTTCTTTACATTTCGCATGTATATTAATCTCGCTTTTTCTGACCAGCTTCATCCGTTTCTTGCGTTTTCCTCTTGCTGCGTCCTTCGGTTCCCCACTGTGACAGTGACTGGAAGATGGTCAGATCCTATTATATAATCCACACTAAAATTATTGACCTCATCACTGATATCTTCCGACATTAGAATGTAGTCCAGCACCGAATTCCCCCTTGGGTCTTTATATGTCCGTTCCTCGTCCCACTCTCCTTCAGTGCAACCGTTAAGTATCTCTAGCCCCTGCTCGCTAACCCACCTCATCTATTCCTCTGCTTCTGTTGTTACTTTTGTATCTTTTGATCTCCTCTTCATTATTTGTCCCTCTTTGGCAATTCTCTTCCTACCTAAAGATCCCACTCTGATGTTCCAGTCTTTTCCCACAATTATATTACCACTATATTCTTCCATCCGTTGTAATTACTTTAGTTATGTCTTCCATAATTTTGATACCTCTTTTCTAGTTACTAAATATGTTCTCCGAAATCAATATGTTATTAATAATATATTGAGGAATTAATAGAAGAATATGGTAACACCAAAGTCAATATGTCTGAGGGAGTTGCAGCTCGTTCATTTTGGAAAGGAGGCTGTATCTGGCGGACCATTACCGTCTAGTCCACCAGATACAGCCTCCTTTCCAAAATGAACGAGCTGCAACTCCCTCAGACATATTGACTTTGGTGTTACCATCTCCTTCTATTAATTCCTCAATATATTATTAATAACATATTGATTTCGGAGAACATATTTAGTAAGATCAACCAGAATGTCGGAGGCATGCGAAGCTATCAAATTTCTGTTCATGTTAAATTACGTAGCGAATCAATATATTATTTTCATTCGCAATATTTATATAAAACACATATTTTCAGGTCAATTAAATTAAAACAGAGTTTATTCCTTTTTTTTCTAAATTACTTCGAATTTAGTTACCGGGTTGGATGTTTCGCGGCGTTTCCAAGTTGGGCGCATAATTGGAATAATTAATGGTAAATTCGCTACGTAATTTAACATGAACACAAATTTGATAACTTCGCATGCCTCCGACATTCTGGTTGATCTTACTAAATATGTTCTCCGGAATCAAACATACGAAATAATTAATGCCGAATTAAATATTAAACATCCCAAGTTATGTACACGCGTCTACTCCTGATACCTACATAAAATTATTGATTAATAATTATACTTTGAGAATATTTAATTATTCAAGACATTTCTATTTAATTATTCACAACGTTAGAATGACAATAAAGTAAAAAATAAGTATTGTGTCCCTAATAGTATAGTATATAGTATATTATTATTAAATAAAACACTGTTTATCACTTTGTTTGTATAACAATTGGTTTATTTGGTGACTATAGTTTCGATACTACACGTATCATTATCAAACCGTTAGTAACAAAAAACTACAAAGGAACATTATTTATATTTGCAAATTTTCTAATAACAGCGTTAAAGAGGGGAGTGTATTTAAGGTCAAGCTGGTCGTTAATTACGGGAATTTCCCGATTAGCGCGGGCTCTGTGAATCTCCAAAGACTCCAGGAGGTCCATCTTTCTACCCTTCTCGGCAAAGTGAATAACTGAAAGTACATCCTCGCCAAAAGAATGGTTATTTTCAATCAAATGTTTGGCGAAAGATGACTTATCAATTAATCTATGCCGAAAAGACTAAAGATGCTCACTGAGTCTGGTCTTAAAATTACGACTAGATTGACCTATATACACTCCCTTACAATCATTACAGGTTAATTTATATATTCCTAATTTATATATTCCTCTATAGTCAGTGAATTATTATTATTAACTCTATTTTTCCCATTTTTTTCTATTTTTTCTATTTAAATTACAACTTTTACTTATCTAGTTTCTCTTATAATTATTATTGAATATTATTAAGTTTAAATGTGCATTCTTAAGGTTACATGAATTTAGTTTCTATGTATATATATATTTTTTGTATATTGTTTACTGATACTCTTTCTTTTGTGTATATTTTTGTAATAGGAGATTATCTGTCAATAAACTAAACTAAACTAATAGTACTACCCGTTGAATTTAAATATTATATAAAGAAAAATTTAACATAAAGAAAAATTGAGTTTGTCAATAGTCTGCAGAATATTTTCAAAATATAAAAACGAACTAAAATTAATATCGACTTTTAGCCCTGGAATTTTTCTGATGTCAAAATAAAAGTTTTGTATACTGCATATTGTTGATTACTATCTCAGATATGCAGAAAGTTTTTCTTTTAAGTATACATATCTCAATATACTGTATACGATGTAAATCTCCAGAAATTCGTCGTTTCTTCAAATATTTTAAATTCAACTTTCAAACGAGTGTTTTCCACTCCCACATTAAGCATGTAGTAAAATTTCGAGTTTAGAAAAGCCTGAAAATTTTAAACGAGTGTTTTCCACTCCCAGACTGAGCATGAAGTAAAATTTCTAGTTTAGAAAAGCCCCGTGAAAATTTGTCGAGGGTCGCGCAGCGACCCGAGACAAATTTTCGGGGCTTTTCTAAACTCGAAATTTTACTTCATGCGCCACGCGTACTAAACACTGATGTGATGTGACGTCCAGAATACACGTTTTTAGCATTATTAGAATATTTTGAACCTCACCTAAAATCAGTGTTTTATACGCGTGGCGCATGAAGTAAAATTTCGAGTTTAGAAAAGCCCAGAAAATTTGTCTCGGGTCGCTGCGCGACCCTCGACAAATTTTCACGGGGCTTTTCTAAACTCGAAATTTTACTTCATGCTTAGTCTGGGAGTGGAAAGCACTCGTTTAAAGCTTTAAATTAAACTATTTCAAAAAACAAACTACTATCGGAAAAGTTACAACTCATTCATAGATGTATGTATATTTAAAAGAAAAATTCCCAGCATATTTACTAAATTTTAGTGGTGGCAAATGCCACCGTCAGGGCCGAAAGGGTTGCAAGAGTGTATACTATTAATGTGTGGTTTTAGTGGGAGACCCTGTGTAAACGTTTCTTGTATAACAAATAATTCATTTTTCGTTTTCAAAAGCCCCGAAAATTTTGTATCGAAATTATTTTTTATTTATTTGTACCTAAACATTTAATTAATCGAAAATGGAAACAAATGGTGAATGCGCGGGGTGACGCTCGTTTAATTCTCTTCAAACAATCTGATAAATCCACTGGTGATACTTTAAACAAACTCAAGAAAGGAAAAACCTTCGCCTATCACTAAGCAAAGATTACCACTTTTTGAAAATCCGTATATCCCTAGGGAAATAAGAACGTTTCATATTTCCCTAGGGAAATATGAGTATGTTATGACACATCGTAACCAAGGCAATATTACTCATTATTGTATCAATAAGAAAAATATATATAGAATGCTATACATTACCCCTCCTTAACCTTGATAATGGACTTGATTGGCCTTGATTTGGCTTAGCGACACATGTAGATGTTTTTGTTATCTTTAAATGATGCTTGTCAAATTGACTTAACAAAGTATTTTTGCGTTTTTTCAAACATTTATTCAGATGAAAAAGTTACGAATTTGAATTATTCACATTTGTATACCCCATGCGCCGTCACTTATCAATTTAATGCTGTTTAAAAATAGAAGCCGTCGAAGCACCACCTTGAAACTTTACACTTTTGTAGAGAATTGACCAAGGAAAATGTACGTATTTTTTGGACGTATTTATTTTCAAAATTTTAAAGTGTGTAACGAACACAGCAAGAAAAAAAAAACTTTTTGCATAACTGTATTGCGAGCACAGCTCAGGTACCGCGCTCGGACCGCGCGCTTGCCTCAACCCCAATAAACCACCAGTTTCAGCGTGACCACGCTACCCTTTTTCCACCGTCCGAAGGAAGGCTCGCCAAGCCCTTGAAAAAATTATCGAAAGGCCCTTTTTGGGTGAAAACATTTCAAAACGCGAAGAACAGACAATTCAAACGACAAAGATGCAGAGATCGGAAAAGATATAAAACAGCAGCCCATCCACAAGGAAATCAGTACGCTCATGGCTTCGAAAGAGATCACCTCACCCGAACCTTGAACACGACTTCTGCTAGAGCTTTGAAGAGATTACCTCACCCGAACTCTATCCGACGAAGAAGTCTAAATCGTACCCGCTACTCGCATCTACGCGCCCCGCAAACGTGACCGAAGACTATCACATCTTGAACACGACTTTGTTAGAGCTTTGAACGAGATTACCTCACCCGAACTCTATCCGACGAAGAAGTCTGAATCATACCAGCTACTCGCACCTGCACTACCGCCTTCACGAGACCACGACGTAAGCGTTCACCACTTCCAAGCGGCTTGCCAAACAGCCATACCTGGACAGCATCAGCATCAGCCGAGCAAACCAACAACCACACAATTCAGACTGTCTATATTAATGTACACTTTGACATGTATATATAATTGTAAATAATAAAATATTACAAACATTACAAGTGCGGTTTTTATAATGAAAAGTGAATTTAAATAATATAATTGTTTATAACAATTATAATATAAGTTATGACAAAATTCAATATTGCATAATAAATCTATGTTTTATAAGCTTTACAATGAGTATTTTATGGAGTTAGTGGGACAAATGCAAGCGACAGTATGAATATTTCCATAAGAGCAATTTTCCGATTTTTCGCACTTTTACGTATTTAAAAAATAAATTGTAACTCAAAATTTTAAAATTAAAAAAATTAGATAAATGTTTCCCTCTTTTGCTTTTATCGTAGAATCTATAAAAAAAAATACATTAACATTAGAAACAGTTAGTTATATTTTTAATTAATTTCGTCTCGCTTGACGTAGAATGGGTCATGTGTGGTTTTAGTGGGACACCCTTTGTTAACGTTTTGTGTATAAAAAGAATTAATTTTTTGTTTTCAAAAGCCCCGAAAATTTTGTATTGAAAATATTTTTTTTTATTTGTAAGTAAAGATTCAATTAATCGAAAATGGAAACAAATGGTGAATGCGTCCGTTTAATTCTTTTCAAACAATTTGATAAATCCACTGATAATACTTTAAACAAACTCAAGAAAACAAAAACCTATGTGTGGTTTCAGTGGGACACCCTGTGTAAACGTTTTGTGTATAAAAAAATGCATTCTTCGTTTTCAAAAGCCCCGAAAATTTTGTATTGAAATTATTTTGTTTTTATTTGAAACTTAAGAGGCTTAGTCCACTTAGCCCCCCGAAGTTCGACTTTTTTTGTCTTTGATTTAGACAAGAAAGTTACGGGGGTTTGAACTTTCGGGGGGCTAGGTTGATGCTAGCCCCCCGAGTTTGGATTTTTCAAGTTATTTACACTATTCAGATTCCTTAGAGCTAGCGCACCAATTTAAAAGCTAGCCCCACTCCCACAACAATCAAAAATGATACATTTTTAATCCCAGCCCCCCGAAATTAGATTGTTTTTTAACAAATTAGGTGGAAAAGATAGCCTAGAGCTAGCGCCACCAGACTATGAAAATAATATTCTCTTAAAAAAATATTCACGTTCAAATTTTGATGCGAGAGCTTTCAGATCCTGTGTGCGTATTACCATTTACTTGCTGAATTTCCATGCAAAATCATGTTTGGCATATAAAATACCGGTTCCAAAAAATGTCTTGGCGTTGTAATTACTTTATTTATGTTCATAGACACTGGCTATTAGAAAGATGATGCCTAGAAGACAGTAATTTTGGAAATCGTACCTTTAGTTTCCGAGTTATAACGATTTCAATGATCAAGAGGTGAAAAAACAATCGTCAGTTACGCCACTGTCTTACTAGCGCAAGCTATCTCGTTGCCAGTGTTTATAAACATCAGCATTGTAATTACAATGCTGAATACATTTTTAAAATCGTACGGTTAGTTTCAGAGTTATAACGATTTAAATTAGCAAGGAGTGAAAACACAATTGTCAGTTACGCTACTGTCTTCTAGGCATGCATCATCTTTCTAATAGCCAGTGTCTATGAACATCAATAAAGTAATTACAACGCCGAAATATTTTTTGAAAGCTGTATTTTATATGCCAAACAAGATTTTTCATTGAAATTCAGCAGCAAATGGTAATACGCACGCAGGATCTGAAAGCTCTCGCATCAAAATTTGGATTGAAATATTTTTTTACCAGATTTTTTTTAAAGAATATTTTTTTCATATTCTAGTGGCGCTATCTCTAAGCTATCTCTTCCATCCAATTTTATTAAAAAAAATCTCATTTCGGGGGGCTGGGGTTATGATTGTTTGGGGTTGTGGGGGTATCGCTAGCTTTTAAATTGGTGGCGCTAGCTCTAAAGGATCCGAATAGTGTAAAAAAACTTGAAAAATCCAAACTCGGGGGGTTAACATCAACCTAGCCCCCCAAAAGTTTAAATTCCGGTAACTTTCTTGTCTAAATGGCGCTAGCTCTAATTTTTGAGAGAATATTTTTTTCATATTCTGGTGGTGCTAGCTCTAAGCTATCTCTTCCATCCAATTTGATTAAAAAAATCTCATTTCGGGGGGCTGGGGTTATGATTGTTTTATCATTTTTTGGGGTTGTGGGGGTGTCGCTAGCTTTTAAATTGGTGGCGCTAGCTCTAAAGGATCCGAATAGTGTAAAAAACTTGAAAAATCAAAACTCGGGGGGCTAACATCAACCTAGCTCCCCAAACGTTTAAATTCCCGTAACATTCTTGTCTAAATGGCACTAGCTCTAATTTTTGAGAGAATATTTTTTTCATATTCTGGTGGTGCTAGCTCTAAGCTATCTCTTCCATCCAATTTGATTAAAAAAAATCTCATTTTGGGGGGGCTAGGGTTAAGATTGTTTTGTCATTTTTTGGGGTTGGTTTTGGGTTTTAAGGGCGCTACCATCAATCTAGCCCCCTGAAAGTTCAAACCCCCGTATCTTTCTTATCTAAATGGCGCTAGCTCTAATTTTTGTGGCGCTAGCAAAGGCTCGTCTAGCGCAATAGTTTTTTTCGAAAAAGTCGAACTTCGGGGGGCTAAGTTGACTCAGCCAACTAATGATTCAATTAATCAAAATTGCAAAAGTAGAGAATGCGCCAGGTGACTTCCCTTTAATTTTTTTGAAACAATCTGATAAATCCGCTGGTGATACTTTTAAACAAACTCAAGAAAGCAAAAACCTATTCATATATGTGTGTATAAAAAAACATGATTCCGTTTTACGGGCTTGGCATAAACCATCGCTGAAGGTTAACCGAATAAAAACTAACCTGAAATAATAAAACGCGCGCGCTCCGCATGTAAGTGCGTATGTAAATATTTTTTCCGCGCCGTATACTTTAATGAAACGCCCGCGACATAAAACCCGGTCCCTTCGCAAACATAAAAAACAAAACACCAGCGGACATAAAAGACACACCGCATTTTAATTACATAACAATTCCTCGTCAGGTGATCAATAAAACGATTAATCGTTCCCGCGTCGAGTTCTTTGAACCTGTGCTTGTAGCTCCGCGTTTTTTTTTTGTTCCTGTTCCGTCGTTTTATTTAGAGTTTTGTTTGCGTAGAGGGTGTGAGGGTACGTCCCTTTGATGGGGATATAAGCGGAGGGCTGAAGAATCGTCCGGTGATCAAACAGTGTGCCGAGCTTTAATGCGGGATCGTGTTTTAACCAACGTTCCGTATAATAAAACTCTCATCGCTTATAAGAGCGTATTATACTAGTAATATTTCAGTGGAATGCCCATACAGCTTAATTTTTATGTTAATTGAGCGAGAAAACGAGGTATGTCCTACTAACTAATCGACCCAGTCGATTAATGTGTAAGGCTAATCCGAGTTAGCATTGCGATATATGTCCTACTAACTAATCACAAGAATGACGAATTCGATTATGAGTGGACCTAGGTGAAAGGTCGTTCCACTCACTAATCAAGAATGTATGGAGGACCGATGTGAGAGATTGTCCCACTAACTAATCGCAAGTGTGTCGAGTGTGTGATGCTAGCTCGGGATGGTTTTTGTGGGTTTCCCATCTCGTAATGCAAATGCAGGGGCTAGATAATTTTGCTCCCACAAGTAGAGTCATACAATTTTTGAGTTTAGCTAAATGCACATGACTTCTAAGCACAAAGGTTTGATAAAATATTCTGTGAATATAAATTACATAAGACATACCAATTCATTAGAAATGTCATGAAAGGTCAATTAACTTTGCATAGGGTAAGCTCACACAACACAAAGTAAACAATAATACAAATTATAAATTTGTATTTAATTGATGAGGCGGATACATGATGAAACTACATAATACTATTTGAAATAAAACAACACAGTTGGGAGGGTTTCACTTTAATTGTTGAACACTGCAACATGTTTCACCACACAGTGGCTTCATCAGGCAGATGAAATAATGATTTGACAAAGTACAGGTAAAAGCTTATATACTAGTGCATTAGTATATAAGCTTTTACCTGTACTTTGTCAAATCATTATTTCATCTGCCTGATGAAGCCACTGTGTGGTGAAACATGTTGCAGTGTTCAGCAATTAAAGTGAAACCCTCCCAACTGTGTTGTTTTATTATAAATTTGTACAATACCTAGAGTCGAATCATTACACTCTTAACTATGTTTCCATAAACTTTTATTATATGACGAACTATTTTCCTAATCATTTTTGTATTAGTAATAGAAAATTAATTAAAACACTTGGATTGCTCCAATGATTTTTTAACTTTAACTAATTATCAAGGAGATGTTTTTTTTTAGTTTTAAATATTTAATTATTTCCCTTGCAACTACAATTTTATCACTTAAAATCCTTTATTGAATTAAGTATACCTAGATATCTTGGATTTTGAAAATGCAAAATTTATTTAAATTTATACGAAATTTATAAAATGTATTAATCAGAAATCACACTGAAGCAGAATATTTTAAACCTCACATTATTTGGACGCTACGCTTCGCTTAAAACTTTCAGGCTTTTATAAACTCGAAATTTTACTTCATGCTTAATCAGGGAGCGAAAACTCTCGTTAGAAGCTTAAAATTAAACGCTTTTATAAAAACAGCACATTCCTGAATGTTTACAGTGTAGACGCCGGAATGTAAAATGTAATTAATAAAAATGTAATTTGTTTAAAGCATTTTGTAAGAAATGTGATGATGACGCTGAAAAAAGAAGTAAAACAAATTTCCTGATCGATAGCATACTTTATTTAACAAGCGCCACTCGATTCTTGGGCTGATGTAGGGGAGTAAACGGAGGCTCTTAAACTTCAGAGTTGTATTGCACTTTAATTTTGAGGACGGTTCTTGTTTCAGTAATATCGTGTACGTGTATCGAATTCGCAAAATTTCAAGCGAGTAAAAAAAACTATTGAATATACATGATACATTTTTATAAGTAGGCTGAAATACTTAAATCAATTGACACTTGTAACTCTACAAGTTCAACAATATGTTTATTTACTAATTGTCAAATACATTGAACTATTGAAAAAAGGCACATCGTAAAGTAATTTAGATAAAAAACACTTGGTATTGTTTCACAAATTAAAACTTTATTCCGACTAGTTTCCGTTTGTTAGACCATTTTGAAAGGAATGTACAGGAGAAATTATTATCTAGGTATATTTACATATTTTTGTTACAAACCGAAACAAGTCGGAATAATGTTTAAATTTGTGAAACAATACCAAGTGTTTTTTATTTAAATAACTTTACATATTCTAATATGTTTCACCAAGTACCAGATGAGAAATTAATTCAAGAAATTAAGGCACATCGTGCCTGAAATGTACATTTAGAATTAAAATAAAACAGTGAAGATTAAGGAATTCAACTACTTATATATCTATTACTAACACTTTAGGTAACTCCAACAAGAATATTATAAATATGTATTATAGTTTTAGTTTTGTGTTATACTTATGCTTTAACCTTAGAATTATTTTTTTTTATTAAATTGCCTTAATAAGAAAATCTTATTTCTAGATTTTACAAAAAATCTTTACAAGAATTTCGAACGTTTCTTAAAGTAAATATACATAAAAGATTTCCGGTAGGGAAATCATTATTTTCATATTTTCCGTTTTGCATAATGTGCATGTGAGTCGAGTCAGTCAATGTGTGTGTGCGGTTCGGCGATAGTTTATAAAATAAATTTATATAGGAGATTGCTTTTCGAATTGAATGCGAAAGGTAAAATTGGAATATGTTCATGGAAATTATGTTTGAACAAAGTGGCCTCTCCTTCAGTCTGTGCTCAAATATTGTTTTCCCTCCTTCCGTTTTCCATATTTATCCTCGATAATATATACATTAAAAACGTCCTGTCCGGAGGTAACCAAACATGAATCGATCACATCACACAAAATAAATCGTTTAAAGATGCAAATCTTGGCACTTAATTTTAAATTGATGCCGTAAAAATATCAAAAATTCAATCTCGAGGTAATAGGTGTTAATTTTTGCTGGTTGTGTATTTCTGGGATATGAGATTTTAAATTGATTCCGTAAAGACATAAAAAATTCAGTCTCGAGTTAATGGGTGTTAAAAGGGCCAATTTTTACTGGTTGTGTGTTTCTGGGATACGAGATGGCGCAGAAGTAGCAAAATTGCAGAAAGTAGTTTTGACTATGTATTGGTTTATAGTGCCTGCCGAATTTTATCTCAACGAATAATAAAAATGATGAGTGTTGAGCGCGTTGTTTGTTTGTTTGCATAGCGCCGTGCGAATGAATGACTGGGTTTTGAATTACAGAAGACACAAGTAAACTGGATAAATATTCACGATTTTAATTTCTATCGACATACATACAACTGTATAACGAAACAAATGCCATTTTTGTTTGATATTCTATATGAGTATATACAGGGTGTTTTTCTTTAAAGTATACGTATTCTAAATTCAGATTATATTTTTTAAATATTTAGATATTCATGTTTTTTTTTTAAAGAGATCAATTTGAAATTTTAAACGAGTGTTTTCCACTCCCAGACTAAGCATGAAGTAAAATTTCGAGTTTAGAAAAGCCCCGCGTAGAAAATTTGTCGAGGGTCGCGCAGCGACCCGAGACAAATTTTCACGGGGCTTTTCTAAACTCGAAATTTTACTTCATGCGCCACGCGTATAAAACACTAAAATACTGTGAAACATAAATGTATGTATATATGTATATTTGAACCTCATTTGAAATCAGTGTTGTATACGCGTGGCGCATGAAGTAAAATTTCGAGTTTAGAAAAGCCCAGAAAATTTGTCTCGGGTCGCTGCGCGACCCTCGACAAATTTTCACGGAGCGTTTCTAAACTCGAAAGTTTACTTCATGCTTAGTCTGGGAGTGGAGAACACTTGTTTAAAGCTTAAAGGAGATTAAAATAATGACCGGTAACAACATGCGCATAATCTGTAAATTTTTAAAACAGTTCAATTTGAAACTTTAAACGAGTGTTTTCCACATTTTTTAAGGACTTCAATTTGAAGGTTTAAATTAGTGTTTTCCACTGCCAGACTAAGCATGAAGTAAAATTTCGAGTTTAGAAAAGCCCCGTGAAAATTTGTCGAGGGTCGCGCAGCGACCCGAGACAAATTTTCTGGGCTTTTCTAAACTCGAAATTTTACTTCATGCGCCACGCGTATAAAACACTAAAATACTGTGAAATTTATATATTATATATAAATTTATGTATATTTGTATATTTGAACCTCACTTGAAATCAGTGTTGTATACGCGTGGCGCATGAAGTAAAATTTCGAGTTTAGAAAAGCCCAGAAAATTTGTCTCGGGTCGCTGCGCGACCCTCGACAAATTTTCACGGGGCTTTTCTAAACTCGAATTTTTACTTCATGCTTAGTCTGGCAGTGGAAAACACTCGTTTAAAGCTTTAAATTGAACTCTTTTAAAAAATTACAGCTTATGCACATGTTGTTACCGGGGATTATTTTAATCTCCGGCAACAAGAATTGTAAATAATATTTGCAATTCTTCTTTTATTTAAAATGAGTTCGTACCCAGCAATAAACTAATTCTCCGGCCCAATGGATTATCTCCCGCGGTTCAAACCGTGCTCGGGCCAACATCTACCTGAGCTAGTTGGTAATCAGCAAGGGGTAGTTCCCTCCCTTTGACAAATGGCGCCTAACCTAGTGGCCGTGTTAAACCCACACTTTGAGAGAGCAACTAACATTTTGAAGGATTGAAACACAAAAAGAGGAGGAACACAGTCGTGCGGGGCCGACCACCAGCAAAAACTCATGTCCCAAAGATTATCGTTCTTGTCGTCAAATTTTACTTTGACTTCTTTGTTAAAACCTACAAAACCTACGTGAAATGGACGGACAGGATAAAGGTGGATTACCTCCTCAGCGAACTCGAAGGACCACTAGTCGACAGGTGTAGAAATACGTTGAAGAACCGGTACACAACGTGGGCTACTCTTCGCCCAGTGCTGTTTCGCCTCTTCGCGTACAAAAAGGATGTTTATCACGTTGCACCAAGAATACTTTGGCAACGCTTAAACTTCGCAAAGATTTGCACCGAAGATGGCGACTGGGAAGAAGTAGAAGAGCTGATGCTCGAGAAGCTCCTCGTTGTGTGTCCGTGAAACGTAGCCCAGGAATGCGTGTTGGAGGAACCAGCCTGGGAATAAGCTCCTGGAATTCCTACGGATGTTTGGGAAGCCGAATTAATCACCATAAACCCTAACACCTACGAGTTCCCAGAGCATTTCACCGTTTCCCGGCCACTTATCGCTAAAGTAACTAGCGAGAACCTACAAAACCTACGTGATATGAACGGACATAATGAAGGTGGATTACGCCCTCAACGGACTCGAAGGACCACTAGTCGACAGGTGTAGGAATACATTGAAGAACCGGTACACAACGTGGGAAACTCTTCGCCCAGTGCTGTTTCGCTTCTTCGCGTTCAAAAAGGATGTTTATCACGTTGCGCCAAGAATACTTTGGCAACGGTTAAACTACGCGAAGATTTACACCGAAGATGGCGACTAGGAAGAAGTAGAAGAGCTGACGCTTGAGAAGCTGCCCGTTGTGTATCCGTGCAACGCAGCCCAGGAATGCGTGTTGAAGGAACCAGCCTGGGAATAAGCTCCTGGAATTCCTGCGGATGCTTGGGAATCCGAATTAATCACCATAAACCCTAACACCTACGAGTTCCCAGAGCAGTTCACCGTTTCCCGGCCACTTATCACTAAAGAAACTCGCGAGAACCTACAAAACCTACGTGAAATGGACGGACAGGATGAAGGTGGATTATGCCCTCAGCGGACTGGAAGGACCACTAGTCGACAGGTGTAGGAATACGTTGAAGAACCGGTACACAACGTGGGAAACTCTTCGCCCAGTGCTGTTCCGCCTCTTCGCGTACAAAAAAGATGTTTATCACGTTGCACCAAGAATACTTTGGCAACGGTTAAACTACGCGAAGATTTCCACCGAAGATGGTGACTGGGAAGAAGTAGAAGAACTGACGCTCGAGAAGCTCCTCGTTGTGTATCCGTGCAACGTAGCCCAGGAATGCGTGTTGGAGGAACCGGCCTGGGAAGAAGCTCCCGGAATTCCCGCGGATGCTTAGGAATCCGAATTCATCACCATAAACCCTAACACCTACGAGTTCCCGGAGCAATTCACCGCTTTCCGGCCACTTATCGCTAAAGGAACTCGCGAGAAATCAGTGTTCTGCGCCTTGATAAAACTGGGTGATGCCTTGCTTGAAACTAGCCAGCCAGCCCAGCTAGTTTTAAGACCTCGACGAAAGCCACCCTGGCAAGTAGAAGACCCCAAGATAAACAAAGCACGCCGAACCCGGCACGAATACGGGATCACCTCAGGACAGAACGCCTAGATCGTACCGCCTTCCAAGGCGACCCTGGAAACCGCCCTGGAGAACAAAATCTCCCCAGGACAGGATACCTAGACTTCACCGCCTTCCGAGACGACCCTGGAAGACTCCTTGGAGAATAAAATCTCCGCTGCAGAGGAAACCAGGACATCGCCGCTTTCCAACTCGTCTCTGGAAGCCGCCCTGGAGAACGGGATCACTTCAGGGCAGAACGCCTAGATCGTACCGCCTTCCAAGGCGACCCTGGAAACCGCCCTGGAGAACAAAATCTCCCCAGGACAGGATACCTGGACTTCACCGCCTTCCGAGACGACCCTGGAAGCCTCTTTGAAGAATAAAATCTCCGCTGCAGAGGAAACCAGGACATCACCGCTTTTCAACTCGTCTCTGAAAGCGGCCCTAGAGAACGGGATCACCTCAGGGCAGAACGCCTAGATCGTACCGCCTTTCAAGGCGACCCTGGAAACCGCCCTGGAGAACAAAATCTCCCCAGGACAGGATACCTGGACTTCACCGCCTTCCGAGACGACCCTGGAAGCCTCCTTGGAGAATAAAATCTCCGCTGCAGAGGAAACCAGGACATCACCGCTTTTCAACTCGTCTCTGGAAGCCGCCCTGGAGAACGGGATCACCTTAGGGCAGAACGCCTAGATCGTACCACCTTCCAAGGCGACCCTGGGAACCGCTCTGGAGAACAACATTTTCCCAAGGCAGGATACCTGGACTTCACCGCCTTCCAAGACGACCCTAGAAGCCTCCTTGGAGAATTAAATCTCCGCTGCAGAGGAAACCAGGATATCACCGCTTTCCAACTCGTCTCTGGAAGCCGCCCTGGAGAACAGGATCACCTAAGGGCAGAACGCCTAGATCGTACCGCCTTCCAAGGCGACCTTGGAAACCGCCCTGGAGAACAAAATCTCCCCAGGACAGGGTATCTGGACTTCACCGCCTTCCGAGACGACCCTGGAAGCCTCCTTGGAGAATAAAATCTCCGCTGCAGAGGAAACCAGGACATCATCGCTTTCCAACTCGTACCTGGATGCCGCCCTGGAAACCGCCCTGGAGTACAAAACCTCCCCAGGCCAAGGCAGAAGGTCGCCACCCATGACCGCAAAGAAAACCTCCCTGGACTTGCTAGTGAATGGACACTTTATGTGCATTTATCCCACAAAAAGACGCTTAACTAGTTAGTGAAGTGTAAATATTATATTATTGTTTAATTTTGACAAACAGTGCCACCCATGGACGCTTAGTGCGCAAAAATCAGGACCTCTAGGAGAGCAGCATCGCCGTTTCTTGCTGGGTAGAACTCATTTTAAAATTACGAAAATGTTATTCGTGAAAATGCAAACAATGTCTTAATTAATAAGACAGCGATAAATATCCATGAATTATACAATGAAATATTTAAAATCTTATTTAATTTGATTTGTTACAACGCTCTATTAAAGTATATGTAACGTTTGTTACCGGGGATTATTTTAATCTACGGCAACAAGAATTGTAAATAATATTTGCAATTCTTCTTTTATTTAAAATGAGCTTGCACCCAGCAATTAACTAATTGCCCGGCCCAATGGATTATCTCCCGCGGTTCAAACCGTGCTCGGGCCAACATCTACCTGAGCTAGTTGGTAATCAGCCCTTGGTACCTTCCCTCCCGTTAACAATGTTTGAAAAAATTCCCTGTATTTATATTGTAGACAAACAGTTAAATTCTAGCAGCATAAAATATATATATTTATGTTTTTTGTTATAAGTGATTTAAAGGATTACTATCAAAAATCATATATCATACATGACTGTCGCGTGCTGCACTCTTTAATTTGGTAAATTGCAATGAAGCACACAAAAGGAATAGATGCGAACCCGGGAGGAGGTCTACCCTCTAAGCTGGGTAGGCGACACTTCAAGCTGAGTAGGCTAAGTCGTGCAAAAATGAGAAATTTCAATTACCCAATTCGAACTCAAGACGCTAAGCTGACTAAGTGCCTCGGTAATCAAATTGCCGAGTGTCGCACATTTCAATTTAAGATATTACTAAAATAGCACGATGCTGTCCCCTATTTATTAAAAGCATATATATATATATATATATATATGTATATATATATATATATATATATATATATATATATATATATATATATATATTCTACATCGAGTAGACCAATAACACGCAGCAGATCTAGACTACAAGTCCCTAGTTTACAAAACAAATGTACTGACAGTGAACGTGACATCTATCACTCAGTATACAAAAGAGCTCCTGAGGATGGCAGAAGTAATGCTGCCGAAACGTAGAGCGCAAATAAATCAACCAACGCGAGAAAGCAGCCCAAAAAACTCCAGCCAGTTATATATATATATATATATATATATATATATATATATATATATATATATATATATACACAAAAGGAATAGATGCGAACCCGGGAGGAGGTCTACCCTCTAAGCTGGGTAGGCGACACTTCAAGCTGAGTAGGCTAAGTCGTGCAAAAATGAGAAATTTCAATGACCCAATTCGAACTCAAGACGCTAAGCTGACTAAGTGCCTCGGTAATCAAATTGCCGAGTGTCGCACATTTCAATTTAAGATATTACTAAAATAGCACGATGCTGTCCCCTATTTATTAAAAGCATATATATATATATATATATATATATATATATATATATATATATGTATATATATATATATATGTATATATATATATATATGTATATATATATATATATATATATATATATATATATATATATATATATATATATATATATATATATATATTCTACATCGAGTAGACCAATAACACGCAGCAGATCTAGACTACAAGTCCCTAGTTTACAAAACAAATGTACTGACAGTGAACGTGACATCTATCACTCAGTATACAAAAGAGCTCCTGAGGATGGCAGAAGTAATGCTGCCGAAACGTAGAGCGCAAATAAATCAACCAACGCGAGAAAGCAGCCCAAAAAACTCCAGCCAGTTATATATATATATATATATATATATATATATGTTAAAACGTAGATTTTCGCGGGCGTAACATGTATCACTGTTTCTTCGGGTTTGGTCCCGCGTATTTTCTTGGCTCTGGTCCATTTTATTTTCAACAAGAAATTCACGCATCAAGTAGTACGTAAAAGTCAAACAAGTGGTTGCTAGAGCAATGGAATTTTGATAGTTAGTCCTGACGATGATGACTGCGACGTCATCGAAACGTCGAATTAAAAATAAAATGGACCAGAGCCAAGAAAATACGCGGGACCAAACCCGAAGAAACAGTGATATATATATATATATATATATATATATATATATATATATATATATATATATATATTACAGTACTACAGGCGTTGGAGGCCCAAGACTTTTTTTGTTATACTGTTTCATCTTCTCCAATCCTTCTCACTATCTTCCTCCACTCCTTCTGATTCTGTGCTGTTCTCCTCCAATTCGTATCGATTTCTCTTACATCTGCCAGGACTGCTTCCAGCCATTTTTTCTTCGGTCTTCCTCTCCCTTTCTTCCCACCTTCTCCTTCCAACAGTGCTCTTCTTGCATATCTTTCCTTCGTCATACGTTCTACATGGCCCAGCCATCTTGCTCTTTGCGCCTTAATATATCTACTTATGCTTGCTTTTTTGTACATTTCTTTGACCTCATTGTTTGTTCTTCTCCTCCATTGGCCTTTCTCCGTACGTATTCCTCCTAATATCGTTCTTAATGTTTTTCTTTGCCATTAATCAAAATTTATATTGCTCTTATGGAGATTTCTAAGCAACGATTAATTTTATTTATCTTATATTTTAGATTAATTTATTTAATACAACATGTTTATAATAATTACTTCAATAAATTAAAGCAATATGAAGAAGAAATAATGTTTTCTATGGAAGTATTGCACGGATTTATGTGATCATTTAAGAGTGTTCCAGTATTTGTTTTATATATAATTTAAGAAACTTTTTTTTAAAGAATAGTGTCAAGCTTCAATGTGCAATATGTATACGTTTCAAAGATCTATTTTTATTATTGTGAAAGATTAATCGTTGTTCGTTTTTATGACCAAATAACATGTGAATTTCCGACCTTAAAAATTCCATTTGCACTTAATTTTAAATTGATCCCATAAAAATATCAAAAATTCAATCTCGAGTTAATAGGTGTTAATATTAAAGAATTTTTAACACTTGTATTTTTCTAAAATAAAGCCACTATTTTATTTTGTACCCAGATACCGTGCGATCGTTTAAATCATGATTTAGAGTAGGCTGTATTTTTTTTGTGTGGTTGCCCAGAATGCTAACTAAATTATGTTTTAAATGATCGCACGGTATTTACAAAATTGTGGCTTTATCCTCAGAAACAAATGATAGTCCTTAAGTCTGTTTGATGTTTTTTTTTCAGTCAGTAGTGCCTATCTAATTTAAAATTCAAAGCCTACTCTAAATCATGTTTTAAATAATCACACAGTATTTACAAAATGTGGCTTTATCCTCAGAAACAATTGATAGTCCTTAAATCTATTTTATGTTTTTTTTTTCAGTTAGTAGTGCCTATCTAATTTAAAATTCAAAGCCTACTCTTAATCATGTTTTAAATGATCGCACGGTATTTACAAAATTGGGGCTTTATCCTCAGAAACAATTGATAGTCCCTAAGTCTATTTGATGTTTTTTTTTCAGTCAGTAGTGCCTATCTAATTTAAAATTCAAAGCCTACTCTAAATCACGTTTTAAAAGATCGCACAGTATTTACAAAACTGTGGCGTTATCCTCAAAAACAATTGACAGTCTTTAAGTCTATTTGATGTTCTTTTTTTTAAATTACCTCAACAAGATCCGCGATTCCGAACAATTTCAAACACGCGCACATTCCGCGAATCCGCAAAGAAATTGCGCAACTCCTTCAACTATAAACTACTTCATTTTTAGTCGAGAGTCACTCGCACGTAAATTCAATTACAAGTCCTACTTTCTCTCTCTTCATCTCTCTTTCCTTGCGGCGATTCCGTGGAATATTTAAGCGGGTTAGAAGTTAAAATCCAGACCTTCGACCATCAATATTTAAAGACATCTCTCTCTAAGTGTACACCATTCCCAGCGCCACACAAACACGGATTATCCCAGGATATGTGGAATTTTACAATTGTTTCGTAAAATTGAAAGTTAAAATATTGACAATCTGTAAAAGTCAAATTCATTAAGTGATATAGCTTGTGTATCTTCTTTTGTATTTATTATATAATAATTCGCACTTATTATGTATATGTATGTAAAAATTGTAATGGTATTATTGTTATACATTGTAAAAGGTGAATCCGTCAATATATAAATAAATAGCTCGTTTCAGCAACTTAAAACCAATCGCCTTCAGAAATGACTTGTTTAACTCAAAAGTCAAAAGTCCATTACTGTGATTTCTGTATAAATCTGGCTGAATTTCGTTGATGCAGCGTTAAATTTTCTCCTGTAATGCACGGATGGTTTGTTTGTTGACAGACCTTTGACTTCAAATAACCCCACAAAAAGAAATCTAATGGTGTTAAATCACATGATCACCGAAACGAGAAAGTACACGACCAGGAAATGTCTCATGCAGTAATTGAATTGTTTCACGAGCTGTATGGCATGTGGCACCGCCCTGTTGAAACCACATATTGGCCACATCAATATCATCTAATTTCGGCAAAAAGAACCGTGTTATCGTGTCGCGATATCGAGCACCAGTAACAGTCACTGCTTGACCAGCCTCGTTTTCAAAAAGTATAGTCCAATGATGCCTCCAGCCCGAAATCCGCACCGAACAGTGGCACGTATCAATCAGAAATAAAACTATTTTTGGTAAAACACTATCCCAGACAGGTTAATTAATTTATCCTATGATTAATTTAGCTACTTAGATTGTTGTCTCACTTGCTCTACCTTACAATTCTCTCTATCTCTTAAAGAAGTTGTTGAAGGGTAAGGGGGTATTAAAGTTGGGGTATGTTAATCCTTCCCCTAAACAGCACCGACTGTCTATAAATATATGATGGCGTTATGTCTGAGCGGCGCATTACAAAGGATTAAATCGACGAAACATCAAACTGATTTCACCATTTCCGATTCCCTTTGAGACGAATTTTTCAACGTATATTACATATTTTATAAAACGGAGTGATGATTACAGATTTTTTGTATTAAAACAGAAAAACATTTAATTTTCTGTTAATAAACATAAGAAGACACAAATTGTGATTATTTTAATAAAGCTTGATCTTCAAACTAAGTCTAGTATTGTGTAAAACAACTGTAAGTTACTTGACTTTATAAGATACTAAAACTTTTAATTTGACTTATGTTTAGCTAACACTTTTGAATCTTATAATAATAAGACTTTGGTTTTATTTAGTTTCAGTGGCGAGAATATTTATTGATTAAGCTGCAGACTTTGTATTTCTTTTAAGTAGACATATCTCAATGTGTATGCATTTTGAGCACTGATCTCTATACAACACCAGATTAGGCTTAACCGCTAGGACGTGTTCTCACATGGGCGCAGCCATATTGGCCAAAATTGAGGTTTTATGACACTAATATGGCGTGATATTTTTAACGCGTCAATCAGTGTTTGTAAACATGGTGTTCCAGTGCATTTTCTACGGATGGAAACGGGAAATTTGATGCTGCACAAATAAGTACATTGAAATAAACTGTCAAAGTAAATATCATCTATTATATTGTTATACAGGGCTATTTAAAATAAAGGAACAGATTTCAAACATTAATTTCTTCCAAACTACGAAAGATAGAAACACAATTCCAACGTTCCTGAAAAGAGAAAAGTTCAAATGTTTATGCATTCAATATGAACACTATGTATTACACGTTCTTTAATATTTTTTGGGCTCCTTTCGAAATACGAATACGCTCGACATTTTCATTTGATGTGTGCGAACGTCCCGTGCTTCTCTGTTTACAGATGCAACCAACCATCGATGCCACTGGTAAATCTGCTTATGACGAGGGGGTTGTTTATTAAACGTGCCTTTAAACTTCAATAATGGACTCTAGTTTTGCTAATTGCATCACACAAAACGCTTTTTCTTGTTGTGTAGCTATTTTACTACAGACAATTAACATGACAAGCAACAGCACCAATGCGGCCGTGGTTGGAACTTCTGCCTAAACTGCTCAAATTTTAAACTTTCGTCTGTCCAGGAACGTTGAAATTATGGTTCTACCTTTTGTAGTTCAAAAGAAATAAATGTTTGAAATCTGTTCCTTTATTTTGAATAACCCTGTATTATAATGTGACTACTTCTAAGATTTTCATTCATCTTCATTGAATGAAAATCTCGGCAGTAGTCACATTATAATATAACAATATATCGTCCAATATCGTCCATCTATTCCAAAATCTCGGAAAGTTAGTGATTGTTTTCAAAGCCTCATTTTCAAGGTGATTAAGACAAATGTTTGCTAGGACAGGTTGCCTTTCGGAACAGCAATGGGCTGTCAGTAATAAGATTGGTCCAATTCTTTAAATTGTAAGGGTGGTTGTCTGTTTTATGATTAATGTTGATAGTTATGTAAAAATCCGAAGAAATAGTGAAATATATCGAGTTTTTATACGCTCATTAGTTTCCATCGGAATCGGTAAAATGGCGTTTGCGAAATAAAGGGAGGCAATTTATTACGCTGCCTGAATGTTAAATTATCTTTCTTTAAAAACGGCCGCAGCTGCGCCCGAGAAATTCATTACGAAAAAGATTAAGCCGACTTACGAGTGTCATTTATGTATAGGGAGAAAACGCATTCTCTTCCCTTAATTTGCATTATAAATAGTTAAGATCTAGATGCAATAAATTAAATAACAAAATTTATTACTGTTAAAAAATGTAATTTTATTAATAGTTAGACAATGAAAGCCTAATATGTTTCCAACAACTAGATTATGCAGTCAATTTTATTTTATGATACTAATTTAAAGGATTAGTATTATAAAATAAATTTTTAATTTAATGAGTGAATATTTAATGATTGAATATTTAATGAGTGAATATGAGTGAATATTTAATTAATATATGTTTTGTTTATTTTATTTCAGGTGGTTGCGAATTTCCAAAACAGTGGGCTGGCAGGTGGTTCCAGTCGGGCGTGCCGCATTACTTATTAGTCAACTCGACCCATATAGAAACCAAAGGAGAGTGCTATGAAGAACAGGGGGACAAGTACTTAGTTTACGACAAGTAAGTACACTGGGGACGCTCATTACGGCGCCCCTTCGGTTTTATTGCCCCTTCAGCCACAAAAGACGGGAATTAATTCCGTGCGTGCATAAATTTCCTTTAAGCCACTTTCCTTTTTTTTTCAACCCTCATTTAATAATTTCTACAAAAATAAAATCTAGTAAAAAACTTCCACAAGATAAGCTTTCCAGCGCTTTCTTTTGGCTATAAATAATAATTTTCACAAACATTACACCACTGCGTTCATTTTTTGATAAATATTTTGAAATCCTCAACAAAAATAATAAGTTTAATGTATAAAAAATTCTATCATTTTCTTTTTTATTTTAATCTAAACTATTGTAATTAATTATGAGCAATAAAAATGCATGATCATTTTATTGGTGGATGCGCCGGGTTATCGATTATTTTAATTTAACTTTCAGGCTTTTCTAAACTCGAAATTTTACTTTATGCGCCATGCGTATTAAACACTAAAAGCACTGAAATATTGTGAACGAGTAAACTTTGCTTGAAATCAGTGTATTATACGCGTGGCGCATGAAGTAAAATTTCGAGTTTAGAAAAGCCTGAAAATTTGGTTTGGCCGCTTCGCGCTTCGCGCTACGCAACCAAACCAAATTTTCAGGCTTTTCTAAACTCGAAATTTTACTTCATGCTTAATCTGGGAGTGGATGACACTCGTTGTAGCACTAAAACAATTGATACAATACATGGATTCTTGTTTTATTTGCGGAGAAAGTTTTATAACGTCAAACCAGAAGGTCAATTTTGATACAAGTTAAAGAGGAAGCCGTCGTTTCTTATGTCATACGTGAAATGACATTTCAGAGTCGAGCAAGAAAATAAAAATGCCATATTATTGAAAATACAGTCGCCTAAGAAACTTACAGTGAAAATGTTACAATAATAATTAATTTATTAATAGTAATAATAAATAGATAAGAGATATGGCAGTGGTGAGAGCCTATGCCATCGATCCAAATTTAAAAAAAAAATCATAATAATTTATGAAATTCTGACTTTACAATTTTCAAAAAAATATTTTTCAGCGTTGAAAATATCAAATTATGCCAAAGAAAAAAAAAACGTCCATTTTATTCAGATAAATTGTTTTTAGCATAATTCGTGAATATCAATTTTTGATATAAATATTAAATTACTTCATTACGTGTTAATAAATATGATTGAAGATTTTGTTTTGACTCAACGGGGCAATTTGATGTAATTTAAGCAGACATGTCGAATGTTTTCGACAGAGCTGATCATGAACTGTTATTAGCTAAACTTGATTCCTTTGGGTTAGGTAATAGTGCATCCACACTTATTGGTTCCTATCTTAAAAATCGCGAATCATATGTTACCCTAAATAGTTTCAAATCCGAGTCATACTTCCCACGTTCTGGTGTGCCGCAAGGCTCCATCTTGGGTCCATTGCTTTTTCATTTATTTATAAATGATCTTTCGAAATTGTTGACATGTAAACATCTATTATATGCTGACGATCTAAAAATTCACTCAACAATTGATACCCTTGATGATTGCCTCTATTTGCAGAACTCACTGGATAGTATCTCGAACTGGTGCACTGTTAATAAACTGAACTTAAATAGTGATAAATGTAAATTCATGTCTTTCACAAAAAAATCCAGACCCATTGTATTTTCGTATCTAGTTAGTAATAAAACCCTCGAGCAAGTCAAAGTCTTTAAAGATTTAGGTGTTATCTTCGATAATAATTTCACATTCAATCCCTATGTACAGTCCCTTACAAAGAGCGCATTTAGAGCACTAGGTTTTATTCATCGGAACTCAGCCAACTTACGTTATTTAACGCTTACGTTCGGCCCAAATTGGAATACGCGTCCTTAATATGGTTTCCGCAGAATCAACAGCAGATACGGCTTGTTGAAGGGGTTCAATGAAAATTTCTCAAATTTCTCTACTTTAAAAGTGAAGGTTGCTACCCTATTAGAGGTTATGATCATATGTTGTTGATTGAGAAATTTAACGTTGAATCACTTCACTACCGACGCCTCAATGCAAGCATCGTTTTTTTGCACAAGCTAATGCGTCACAAGATAGACTGTTCTTGCCTATTGCAATTGGTGGGACTGCATATTCCAACTTTTAACAGTAGGCAAAAACCTACATTTAGCATTAACTCATTTCGGAATAACTTTGGATCAAAATCACCCGAACACATTGTCTGTAATATATTCAATAGTTTGCCTGCCACTTGTGACATATTTCATGACTCATTAGAGTAAATTTTGCTTTGTGTAATTGTTAATTTCATATGTAACTTAAAAGTTAACATTTTATTCTTTAGGTTTATCATTTATTTTGGTTATTATTATTTGTTAAGTATTATATTATTCTATTATATTATTGTACATATTGCCTTGTAATTAGGATTTTTTCTTTTGGGTAATAAATATTATTATTATTATTATTATTAATTCATTTTATAGTCAACGTGTTAATTAAGTGCATTTTAGTATGAGAAAAAAAGAGCAACATTGAGTGATTAGAAAGAAAATTACAGTAGTGAAATCCCGGCACATTCACTAAAATTTTATTACAATCTATTTTGATATTCTCTAATATTTTGATTATGTTATATCGTATATTTTTCAAATTCGATCACCTATCCGACAATAAATAAAAATAATGCTTAACTTCTTGATGGAATCCCGGGAAAAGTCAATTCTATTAGAGTTGAGTATTTCTGCCTTTCGGCGCCCTTATCCCCGACTGGATATTGTTCTCTTTTTCCAACAGCATGTGTGTGTGTGTGTGTGTATACGTCTGGAGAGTTCACAATTTACCCAAATAACAATTGTATTCCGGGGCCTTATTTGCCTCGCTACTTTCTATATTATCGCTTCCCGGATTTCACCTCTCTTCCACGTTATAACAATTCCCGAAATTACTTCTTTTATTTCCTCGGACTTAATTTGATCGCGCGCTTTCGAAAGCGCAATCCAATTTTTACATCGGTGATTATTAACCCACGGATCGGTAGGATTCTCCTTTTGTTTTCATGTGTAGTAAAAGTGTAGCGAAGAATAATTTTCAATTACTATGATTTTTAATTTAGAAATGATCCTCCCAATTTTTCTTATGAGACTACTTTCCTTCACATTATCATATTGATTATTTTATTTTCCATAATTCAAGACTTCACATTCCCACTAATTCTTCTCAATCTCTCTTAATCTTTCCTATGAGACTACTTTTCTTCACGTTATCATATTGGTTTTTTTTCCATACTTCAAGACTTCAAATCCCCACTAATGCTTCTCAATCCCTCTCAATCTTTCCTATGAGACTACTTTTCTTCACATTATCATATTTTTTTCATACTTCAAGACTTCAAATCCCCACTAATCCCTTTTAATCTTTCCTATGAGCCTACTTTTCTTCGCATTATCATATTGAATTTTTTTTCTTACTTCAGGACCTCAAATCCCTACTAATCCCTTTCAATCCCTCTCAATCTTTCCTATGAGACTACTTTTCTTCACATTATCATATTTTTACATACTTCAAGACTTTAAATCCCCACTAATCCCTTTCAATCCCTCTTAATCTCGCCTATGAGCCTACTTTTCTTCACATTATCATATTGATTTCTTTTTTTCATACTTCAAGACCTCAAATCCCTACTAATCCCTTTCAATCCCTCTCAATCTTTCCTATGAGACTACTTTTTTTCACATTATCATAATGATTTTTTTTTTCATACTTCCCCACTAATCCTTCTCAATTATTAAAACTCTTTTACTTTCAGATCTGAAAAATGTTATCGCTGTATGGCCATCCACGTGAAGCACCCAAGTGTTCTACAATACAAAGAGAGTAAGTATTAAAGAATGACTACTCTCCAAATATTAAATCTGTTGTATTATTATTTAACATCTTAATTGACAAATAACGTTACATTTTACAATATGTACATATGTGTATTTACAATATTTATGGGTAGATATGTAACTGTCACTGTCAAATGGCTATCGACCAGAGGTCTTTCCGCCTGGATTAGTTACGGTCGTACGTCAGTCAATAATAGGTAAGGGCGGTCTTAGATGGACGTTTTTAGTGCGATAGCGGAGCGGGACGGATCGTTTTTTTCCGGTCCGCTTTTAGCTCTTATACGGAGCGGATTGAACGCGTTTTGCAAGCGGGTGCTAGGCGAGTTCGCCGCCGAGCCTTCGGTGCCGTCTATCATTAAGTTGCGTTACGCTGAGTAATAAGCATGAACGAAATAAATTAAATTGCGTCAAATTATTAATTATTTATCCTTTATTAATCATAGACATTACTGTATTTATGTATTTAATGTTTTTATAAATATAAATATTACTTGCCTAAATTCCACATGCACTCCGCCCACTGAGTTAAAAACAAACAAATAACGTTATATCAACAGGGCGGCAACATTAAACGTTGTTTTAATGTTAATGTTGTTGAAACATTACTTACATCGATTTGTTCAGTGGGCGGTGCCTGAATTTCTAAGATAAATCTTTCTGTATCAAACATACTTATAAAATCACGTTTTAGCGCTAGGATATAGACTTTCACTTTTTTTTCCTTTTATTTAACCCGTAACCGGTACACAAATTTCTGTCAAAAATTTCACACACTTTGATGAGTAATAACCTGCATATTAAAATAGACGGCGGTATAAAATTTACGAGCACAGAGACCGCTCTCAAAAAAATGATTAATTATTCTTTTAATTATTTTGTTCTTATGACACTACTTTTACAAGAGATTTTATTTTTCGCAATTTCTAGAAAATATCATAGATTTTTTAAATATTAAATAAAATTATACTCAAATCTTAGAGATGTAAGTTTACCTAAAAATTTATAATTTATATTTTTTGTTTATTTATTTTTTAATTTTGGACATTTATCTTAACTCAAAAATATTTATTTTTGCGTTACGACTAAATATTGTAAGGTAAATATTACGAATTTAACTCGCTTTGGCCGATTTTTTACAAAAATATTGAAAAAAACGCCCGCTTTGAAAACGCGTTTCACCCGCCCGTATAAGAAGGCGCATAAGAAACCATGTGTTAAAACTGAGAAACGCGTCCGTCCCGCTCCGCTCAAATTTAAACAGATGCGAGTGCTGGCGTTCTCTCCGCCTCGCACTTGTCCGTCTACGGACTCTCACATAAACCTATGTGTTAAAACGCAAACGCTTGCGCCCGCTCACGTTCCACCTCGCGTAAAAACGTCCATCTAAGAGGTCCCTAAATGGGTGAAATGATGATATAATGTCAAATGTTGTCATTGGTAGTTTTTTGTATTTGCGAAGTATAGAGGGATTTCTGTGGAAACAGTATAGGGATAGGATTTAGTAGTTGTAGTGGTGTTCAGAAAAATTTTCGGATAGGAATTGAAGGCATTATGTAGGAATTGGTTAGAGGCATTATGTAGTTTAAGGGGTGACGGAGTTTGGTGAGAATTTTTAGAGAAGCTCGCTCGCTAACCTGGATATGGTGTAGTGTGGGGTTCTGGGATGAGGAAAATAGGATGGATACATAATGTATTAGGGGACGGCGTATGATTTTATAAATTAAAACTGCTGTTTTAATATTTATACCAGCTTGTTTATATGTCATACCTCTAAAGAATTTTGCCTGTGTAGTTACTTTATTTTTCACGTTACATGCATGCTTTTTGAAGGTGAGCTTGTGGTCGAAAGTAAGCCCAAGGTATTTTATGTGGGGAGAAGGATGTATAGGATTTTGAGATACGGAGATAATGAATAGGTAGTTATTGATTTTACGGTAGGGGATAAGGAGTTGTGACTTTCAGAGATTAATTTTTATTCTCTATTTTACGAACCAGTGTTCGAGAGTGACAATCAGCTCTTAAAGAGTTCGGAGAGCTTTGGGTAGGGTAGGAGCATAGGAAATAAGGGCGGTATCATCGGCGAATTGTGGGATATATTTAGTAGGATTGAAGAATTTTGGATCGAGATGATAAATGTCGGAACAGAAGATATTATAGATAAGTGGAGATAAAGGGGAACCTTGTGGAACCCCTTGCTCTGGTGTGAATGAAGAGAACAAAAGGTTTTAATTTCTTACTTTAAGGGATCTGTTGCAGAGAAATCAGTGTAATATATATAAAGAGAGTTTTATATAACACCGAACAGTTACATACCGAATATTTTTCTTTGAAGTATACATATGCATACGTTGCACATTTTCCGATGCTCAGTTTAGTAAAAGAATTCAATTTGAAGATTTAAGCGAGTGTTTTCCACTCCCAGGCTAAGCATGAAGTAAAATTTCGAGTTTAGAAAAGCCTGAAAATTTGGTTTGGTCGCGTAGCGCGAAGCGCGGAGCGGCCAAACCAAATTTTCAGGCTTTTCTAAACTCGAAATTTTACTTCATGCGCCACCGGTACAAAACACTGATTCAATGTAAAGTTTAGCGGTGTGTTTTAAACTTCCTAATATGTCAGTGTTCTGTACCGCATGGCGCATGAAGTAAAATTTCGAGTTTAGAAAAGCCTGAAAATTTGGTTTGGCCGCTCCGCGCTTCGCGCTACGCGACCAAACCAAATTTTCAGGCTTTTCTAAACTCGAAATTTTACTTCATGCTTAGCCTGGGAGTGGAAAACCCTCGCTTAAAGCTTCAAATTAAATTATTTTAATTAACCGAGCATCGAACGTATGCATATGGATACTTAAACGAAAAATTCTCGTTATGAGAATGTTCGGTGTTACATAAAACTCTCTCTATATGAGGTATCTAGGGATATTTAGGAGGTGGCATTTAAAAAGGAGGCCTTTGTACCATACAGAACCAAAGGCTTTCTGGATATAGAGGAATAGAGTTGCGGAGGATTTACCTTCAAGGTGAGTTGTTTGTAGGTTGGACGTAAGGATGGTAAGTGGTAGGCTGCTGGAACGTTTGGGAATGAATCAAAATTGATATTTGGGAATGTGGTCTGCAGTTAGGGGATAGATTTTATTTTTAAGGAGGGATTCATATAATTTTCCAAGGACTGGTAGAAGTGTTATTGGGCGGTAGCTAGAAATAAGTCATCAGTTTTGGTCACGTTTTGGTATACAGATTATAATACCTGTTTTCCATTCTGGCGGAAAGTAGTTATTTTGATAATTATAGTTGAGGATATTGAGTATGAGTTGGTAAGGATTTAAGGATACGTCTGTGGATGTAGTCATGTCTGGGTGCAGGGTTTTTGCCCTTTTTTTAAACTTTGTTGTAGTCGTCTTCAGTAAATAAGTCATTTGGTTTTGTCAAGTCAGTTGTTTTGAAAAAGTCCTCGTGTCAGTCTTAAACATGTTTAAGAAAGTTGTGATCAAAGTCCGTGTTTTGTGTCATTTTATACGTTTCATTGAAGTGGTTAGCGAATTTTTCAGCAAATCTGTGCAAGTCAGTGATTATTTCGTGCGTTTCAGGGTCTGTTATCTGTTGGAGGTTGTCAGTTTTTTATATATTTTGATAGTCTATTGATTTGAGTCCAGAATTTCTTGCCTTTAAGGTCATTTATGTTTTTGCAGGTTTTAAGCCATACGTTAGTCTTGTATTCGAAAATTAGTCTTTTATTGTTCAGTTTGTTAAATTTGTATCCGTAAGTCTGATATCTCTATATAATTGTCGTTTGTATTTTAACAGACTAAGTGTTTGAGCGTTCTTCCCTTACAGGAAAAAGGCTGTATAGTGGACTGTATCTATAAATGAATTTATCGAGGAGCACAGCGAAATAGGACTTACCCTTTTATTAGTAGATCCGGTAGCACAGGTTGTACGTGTATCTCTGCTCACGCTGCTTTAAGGGTGGTTGTAATTTATGCTATGTACGATGTGACTTATCTCACGACTAATTAACTACTGCGCGAAGAGGGATGATCCACACTTCGCTGCGATAATCGCGTGCGCGAGATTGAATTGAATTGAGCTCGGTAAATTAATCCTTTCGAATACCAAACACTAAGGATCTATTTAGGGAGGGGGTATTTGTAGAATGTTGTGTTTATTATTAAGAAAAAAATAAGAATGTTAATTTTAATTTTAAAAATACCCATATACAGAGTTAATTGATTTAAGTGGAAACATTTACATTGTACACTTTTTTTCTAGCTTTTTGCGAATCCCAGGGTTCCTTTCAAGACATCTGCTACGGTATAACGGGAGACGCTGCCCTCTACAGCATGTTCAGGAAATTTCCTGAAGCCAAGCCGGTACCTTGCCCCTTTAAGAGCGCCCCCTTCACCTTCAGCTACAATCGGGGCTCGGGCGATTGCAGCAACCCTCCTAGCAAGGCCGAAAGTTGCACCGACGATTCGAGATTGGTCTTGAAATATCAAGCCTGTCCTGATATACCATCAACAGAGAGTAACGGTAAGTTAGAAAATCATTATAGATGTATTACCCAAATTAGGCACTTGCGCGGTAGAACATCATTGTCCGAACGTAGGCTAGACAGTCTCGAAAACGTTGGGCCGTGAATGTACCATTCAACGCAGGCTCTCGCAGAGATAACACCACTGAAACCCCGAAGGGTATTCCCCTGATGCACCACCTGGCATGTGCGCGCGAGTTACTTTCTTTCAAATAAATGTGCGCCCAACGTAGTCAGGTTTCACTTTCTCATTTTTTAAGCAGCGGAAATACACGAACGGCGCTCGTTCTGCGCATGAGAGTGCCTAATTTGAAAAATTCCCCTATAATGAAACAATTCTCACAATTGCGCGCATGCATGTTCTTGAAATTTGTAAATAAAACTCTTTTAACTTTGTTTAACCACTGTATGTACACTTAATTTTGTGACTACACTTTCGACTAACTAGTAGTCATTCTTAAACAAAAGTGAGAATGACTACTATAGTCACAAAATTAAGTGTAAATACAGTAGTTAAACAAAGTTAAAAGTGTTTTATTTACAAGTTTATTTAAGATGTACCACAAAGTGAACGCCTACAACACAAAACAGTTCTTGAAATTGTCTAGTTATTTTTTCACCTTAAAATCTTGACTCATTTTTAGTTGAGGAATTGGTTTGTTTGGCTACTTGGAAAGAAGGCTCGACTCGTTATCTCATCGGAAAGATTTCCCAAGGGAACAGAAGAACATTGTCAACAGATGAAGATCAATACAGATGCTTCATCTACCAGAAGACTTCAGAGCACAACAAGGGAGTGTACAACATTGCTCAATCCGGTGATGCCACTTGCAGCGGACTTCAGAGCGTTTTCGAGGGAAGCAGAATGATGAAATTCACTTCAGGTAACCGAATCATTTAAAAAATACCCTATTTCGACAGAATGTATAGGGATCTCAGTTATTTGAAGAGATGGAGAGTCGGTTAAATTGGAGTAAAGTTGCGTATTTTAGGACCTAACAATAATCTGGAAACAATTTTGAAATATCTTTTTTTAGTTTTCGAGATATCAACAAAAACTGATTTTTTTTTTAAATCGTTTTATTTTTTATTCAAAAACTACTGAATCTGCTGTATCTCCGAAACTATGCATATTGCGGCAAAAAATTTCTTAGTAAAAGTGGCCATGAGAAATCGCTGGAAATATGTTTTAAGTTTCAAGTTTTGTCGCTAGAGGGCGCAATCTCTTTTGTACAAGATAAATACAAGTTTTTATCGAATAAATGCCGATGATACAACTGGCTTCACACCTTTGAAGCTCAGCCAGAAGGATAACTTGGAATAACTGAAAGGTTGAAACATTTTAACAACAGGAATCAAATTAAAAAAAATAAATGCCAAACCAAGCTACGTGGAAAATGTGAAAATCTTAATCTACCCAAAATTTTGCTCAATTTCAATTATCTTCTCTCAGAAACAATGCATATTGCGGCAAACATTTTCTTAGTATAAGTGGCCAAGAGAAATCACTGGAAATATGTTTTAGGTTCCTAGTTTTGCCGCTAGAGGGCGCAATCTCTTTTGTACAAGATAGAAACAAGTTTTTATCAAATAGATGCTAAACCAAGCTACGTGGAACATATGAAAATCTTAATCTACCCAAAATTTTGCTCCATTCCAATTATCTCCTCGTTTATTTCGCTTCCACATAAGACGCAGGGGAGAATAGAAATGTCTACTCATTTAAGTAGTTGTAATCTTAGATAGGTTTAACCGAATTTATTAAACTTAGCCTCATTTTATTGACAAACATTCAGTCTATAAAAAATTCTTCATTTTTAGTTGACAACCATCACAAGAATAGAAATTAATAGAAACGTCTTAAATGCGTAGTAAAAGTGGCCATGAGAAATCGTTGGAAATATGTTTTAAGTTTCTAGTTTTGTCACTAGAGGGCGCAATCTCTTTTGTACAAGATAAAAACAAGTTTTTATCGAATAAATGCCAAACCGAGCCACGTGGAAAATATGAAAATCTTAATTTACCCAAATTTTTCTCGTTTATTTCACTTCCACATAAGACGCTGGGGAGAATAGAAATGTCTACTCGTTTAAATGGCTGTAATCTTAAATAGGTTTAACCGAATTTATTAAACTTAGCCTCATTTTATTGACAAACATTCAGTCTATAATAAATTCTTCACTTTTAGTTGACAACCATCACAAGAATAGAAACTAATAGAAACGCATTTAAATGGCTGTAATCTTAGATAGTTTTAACCGAATTTATTAAACTTAAGCTCATTTCATTGACAAACATTCAACCTATAAAAAAATCTTCATTTTTAGTTGATAACCATCACAACAGATGTAAATTCCCCGTTTGGATCACCGATCATCACACCTGGTTGAGTTTGGACCATCGCAAAACTTACAAGTTCTCACAAAGAAACGCGACCCTGAAGATCCTAGACGAGGAAACCAAACCCAACAGGATTCAGCAGCAGAGTTTCACGCAGCAGCACTTTGGCTTTCAGGAATTTGGTTTCGAGTCGCAGGACCAGAGGAAACAAAACTCAGAAATGAGGGTGATTTGTCACGGGATTTTACAATCGCAGGAGCAAAAGAAAGTTCAAATCGTCGCTCATGTCACAGCGGGATGGTGAGATAGTGAGGTCAAATTTTGTTTAGTTAATTATATCTCCTTTATTTTAGTGATAGTGGATATGTCTGCATGGTGTTCTACAAAAGGGACTCGAACGTGATTGAAATTCAGCAGTCGGAAAAGTACCAGGACAATCCTGACGATGCTTGCCGGCTTTTCGATCCATCCACAGCGCCTTTTACAACTTTAATAAGTAGGTCCTTTCGATTTACGCAAAGTGAAACATTTTTGAATGTATTGATTTTTCAGCGACATCTCTGCCGCAGAAGAAATGCCCGAATTTAGGAAGGTATGTCGTCACGCACAACGAACCGACAAATGAGAGGAGGAAAAGAAGGCAACAACAGAATAATGGTAACAATTTTTAAATACATTCTTAAGCTTACTTGCTCGAATTTAAATAGTTTTGAATTTATCTTGTTACATTTTTATAATTTCTTTTTTTTTTTTTTTTGGATCGATGATCCTGGCATAGACTCTCGCCACAGCCATATCTTCTTATGTATTTATTATTCTTATCTATATTTTTTTATAAACATTTATCGACAATCATGAGGAGTTGATAGTATTTTCTTTTTTTTATATTATTATTAATAGCCAGTGAGGGCCGCCAAGGCAAAAAAAGTAATTCTTGCATTTTTTCGCTACATCTCGATAAATATTGTTCACCATCACATCTAAGTGTTATATATTTTTAACTTTACTGTAAATCAGTGGTTTAAGCGCGTGGCGCATGAAGTAAAATTTCGAGTTTAGAAAAGTCCCGCGAACATTTGTCTCGAGTCTATTCACAAAAAAAGTAATTCTTTCATTTTCACTAGATCTCAATAAATATTGATTAAGCGTTATATATTTTTAACTTTACTGTAAATCAGCGGTTTACACGCGTGGCGCATGAAGTAAAATTTCGAGTTTAGAAAAGCCCCGCGAAAATTTGTCGAGGGTCGCGGAGCGACCCTCGACAAATTTTCTACGCGGGGCTTTTCTAAACTCGAAATTTTACTTCATGCTTAGTCTGGGAGTGGAAGACACTCGTTAGTTTAACAACTGTTAAAAAGGTATCTCGCCACAGCCATATCTCTTATGTATTTATTATTATTATGTTTTATAAACATTTATCGACAATCGTGAGGAGTTGATAGGATTTTCTTCTTTTTTATATATTATTACACATCGTTCAAACATAGCGGCCGTGTGTGGGTCATGTAAAAGTGCTATCACTAAATATCAAGATCGAATACAGTGTAAAATGAAATGTAACACGACCTATCACTTAGACTGTATCAAAATGTCCCTAGCTACCCATAGTGAATTAAACAAGAGTGGAAATTTTGATTGTTGGAGCTGCAAATCCTGCCAAGCAGCAAACATAACAACATAACAATGAAAACCAAAACCAAGTCCCAGCAGGTACAAACAGCCGAGTTAGAATCAGCCTATGCATTAGGTACACCAAATAATAAAGAGACCACCACTAAAACAAATCACCGTGAACAGAACAATCAAGAGGGAAATAATAACAAAAAAACTAACCTCACTCAACAGATTTTTCATAAAAGCATGTTTCAACCAAGGCCCCAAGCCAACTTTTGCAGTGAAATAGAAACTGTTGCCAAGGATGGGCACTGCACTGCCGACCCAATTCAACTACAACGCCCTACTACCCCTACAGAAAAGGAATGGAATGTTACAAAACGAAAACGCGACAGCCCAGCAACATCAACAACACATCGAGTAATACGACAAAAGACTGACAAGGATTACTGGTTGGGCATGCCAACAAGTAACAAATACGAAGTACTAGCACCTACCAACGAAAACGATGAAGTCGAGATACCAACAAAAGAAGCCCACGTAACACGCAGCCAGGCACCAGAGCCTAAGAAACCAAAACCACCACCAATATTTGTGCATGAGATAGCCAACATAAAGCCACTAAGTGAAATGCTTGCAGCAAATGCCAAAGATAAGTTCACTCTAAAACTCATAAGCGGCTCCCAGGCCAAAATTCAACTAGATGATCCAAAAACTTATAAAATCCTGAAAGAAAAAAATACTGAGTTCCACCACTATCAAAGCAAGGAAGATAGAACCTTCAAAGTAGTTATACGTAACCTACATCACTCAACAGACATAAACGATCTAAAAAATGAAATTAACTCCCTTGGACACACCACTGTAAATATCACTAATATTCGAGATCGAATCAATAAAAAACCCCTCCCAATATTTCTCCTAGAAGTCAAGCAAAAGGAGAATAACAAGGAAATATACAACATTGAGTTCCTATCTAGCTCCAAAATCAAAATATAGCCTCCCCGCCGAAAGAGACAGGTCCCCCAGTGTACGCGCTGTCAGAGGTATGACCATACCAAGTCCTTCTGCAATAGAAGTCCTAGGTGCGTGAAATGTGCAGGAAATCACCTTACCGTAGATTGTACTTGGAAACAAAAGCCAAACAAAGACGTAAAATGCGCCCTGTGCGAAGGCAACCACCCTGCAAACTATAAAGGCTGCACGATATATAAACACATGCTAATTAAGAAATATCCAACACTTCCTAACCAAACATGGGCGAGATAAACCAATAAACAAATTACTTACGCACAAGTATCGGCCAACCAACAACCACAACCTCAACCAGAAAACAACTCAATAACAATCGATCTTCAACCTCAAACGGAAAATAACACAGCAACAAATGATCTACAGGAGCTAAACCTTATGATGAAAGACCTAATGCAGCAGATGAGCACTATACTCAACTTGCTCACAACCTTCGTCACAAAAATGAACTAATAGCTGAGACTATGTTCCTTCGCGTAGCCCAGCTCAATATCAATGGACTTCTACGGCACATTGATGAATTAAAATCATTTCTAATCAACCAAAACATTGATGTTATGTTAATTGCTGAAACGCATTGCACTTTAAAAAATTTATAAAAATACCCAAGTACACGATTTACCACACCAACCATCCCAGTGGAACTGCGATCATCATCAAAAGTTCTATAGAACATCATGAACTAGAGAAACACCAAAACAAATATATACAAGCAACCAATATCCAGGTAGAGGAATTGAACAGGAAGATAACAATTTCGGCCGTCTATTGCCCACCAAACAAGAAAAACCACACTATCAAGAAAGATCAGTTCACAACGTTCTTCAAAACTCTAGGGGATCGTTTCATCGCCGGTGGCGATTACAATGCCAAACACACCAACTGGGGCTCAAGAATAATATTACCTCGTGGCAGAGAATTACTAAAGGCAACAGACAGCCTAAACTGCCAATACGTATCAACTAGGGAGCCCACATACTGACCCAGTGACATTAATAAAACACCTGATTGCATCGATGTATTTGTAACTAAAGGCATCAGTACAAACTACCTAAAAGGCGAATCCTGTTATGACTCATCCTCTGATCACTCTCCTGTAATCTTAACCTACAGTACTCAAGTTTTAACTAAGAAGAAACCTCCATCACTATGTAACAACAAAACTAACTGGGTCATCTTCCGAGAACTCTTTGAAGAAAGATTAGATTTCAATATTCTATTAAAATCAGAGCATGATTTAAATGAAGCTATAGAAAAACTTAACCTAGTAATTCAAACCTCAGCTTGGGACTCTACCCCAGACAACGCCCTTCTTGTTGGGCGTTGTCTGGGGTAGAGTCTCAAGCTGAGGTTTGAATTACTAGGTTAAGTTTTTCTATAGCTTCATTTAAATCATGCTCTGATTTTAATAGAATATTGAAATCTAAATCTATTGAAAACTGTCCCCAGATAGTCAAACAAAAAATCGAAGAAAAAAGAAGGCTTCGTAAATTATGGCGCCACACAAGACACCCCCAAGACAAAACAAAACTGAATCAGGCTACCAAAGAATTAAAAGAACTGTTAAAAGACATTAAAAACCAATACACCCAAGACTATCTCGGACGTCTATCTCCCACTGCATCCAACTACAACTCACTCTGGAAGGCAACCAAGAAGCTAAAGCAACCACAAGACCCCATACCTCCTATCAAATTCAATGGAAACTGGGCAAAAAGCCCAAAGGAAAAGGCTAACGCATTCGCCGAACATCTCTGCAACGTATTCAAACCTTCCCCATCAACTAGCACTGCAAACGAAGACCACTCCACTAAAGAGCTCTTAGAAACCGTTGAATGCCCAACAAACGCATCGCCAATAAAACGCGTAAAAATAGCAGAGATTAATAATGCCATTCAATACTTAAACTCCAAAAAGTGCCCAGGTTACGAACTCATAACCGGAAAAATATTAAAAGAACTGCCACTAAGTGGTATTCGAATGCTGACAATCCTTTTCAACAGCGCTATAAGACTTGGAATCTATCCAGCTCAGTGGAAAGTGGCGCAAATTTTAATGATTCATAAACCCGGCAAAAAACCAGAACAGGTACAATCATACCGACCAATAAGCTTACTTCCAATCATATCTAAACTCTTTGAAAAAATCCTACTCGAAGAATCAAGCCGATTCTGGTAGATAGAAACCTTATCCCGAATTACCAATTTGGATTCAGGCAACAGCATGGAACTGTTGAACAAATACATCGTGTAGTTCAAAAAATAAATCAAGGCTTTCAAACGAAACAATATTGCTCAGCTGCCTTCTTGGACATCAGCCAAGCGTCCGATAAGGTATGGCACCCAGGACTACTATTCAAATTAAAAAGAGATCTTCCACAAAACATGTACAACATCTTAAGATCATACCTAAGCGAACGCCTATTTCAAGTAAAGTACCAGGATGAATACACTACTCTACATTCCATTCACGCTGGCGTACCTCAAGGAAGCGTACTCGGTCCGGTACTCTACCTTATCTACACTGCAGATCTTCCAACAATGAGAGAAACAACGGTCTGCACATTTGCTGATGATACAGCCATCATAGCACTCCACACAAAACCAGATATGGCTTCCAATATCCTTCAACAAAACCTAAACCAAATTGAAAACTGGCTAAGAGTTTGGCGTATAAAAGCCAATGAGAGTAAATCTACTCACATAACATTCACGCTCAGAAGACAAACGTTTCCCCCTGTAACACTAAACAATCAACAACTTGCTCAAGAAAAAGTCGTTAAATACCTTGGGATGCATCTGGACTGCAGATTAACCTGGCATACACACCTATTTCAAGTAAAGTACCAGGATGAATACACTACTCTACATCCCATTCATGCTGGTGTACCTCAAGGAAGCGTACTCGGTCCGGTACTCTACCTTATCTACACTGCAGATCTTCCAACAATGAGAGAAACAACGGTCTGCACATTTGCTGATGATACAGCCATCATAGCACTCCACACAAAACCAGATATGGCTTCCAATATCCTTCAACAAAACCTAAACCAAATTGAAAACTGGCTAAGAGTTTGGCGTATAAAAGCCAATGAGAGTAAATCTACTCACATAACGTTCACGCTCAGAAGACAAACGTGTCCCCCTGTAACACTAAACAATCAACAACTTGCTCAAGAAAAAGTCGTTAAATACCTTGGGATGCATCTGGACAGCAGATTAACCTGGCATACACACATACGGAAAAAAAGACTGCAACTCGGTGAGAAGCTTCGACAAATGTATTGGTTGTTAGGGCCCAAATCACAACTATCCACCACAAACAAATTACTTATCTACAAGACCATTTTAAAACCCATATGGACGTATGGCATTGAACTGTGGGGTACTGCAAGTAACTCGAACATTGAGATCCTGGAAAGATATCAAAACAAAGTCTTACGAGTTATTCTTAAACTGCCACAGTATGTACCAAACTGGCTCTTACTACACGAATCAAGTATTCCCTCAGTCAAACAGGAAGTAAAACCCAGAAGCGACAAGTACAAGACCCGACTAAGGCAACATCCAAACCACCTTGCAGTAGGACTACTGACTAACAATAATGTCAGGCGACTAAAGCGTATAGACCCTTTGGACCTAATACACAGATTCTAACATCACCAAGTTGCCAAGAAATTAATATGGAAAAAGTAGAAGAAATTGTCAATCTTCACAGAACCATACTCCACCTGCCAAACAAATTTGCTGAATTTCTACAATTGTAAATACGACAGATGGCAAAATAAATGGGGATTAAGAAAAATATATATATATATATATATATATTATTACTAGTCAGTGAGGGCCGCCACCGGAAAAAAAGTAATTCTTGCATTTTTTCGCTACATCTTGATAAATATTGGTCACTATCACATCTAAGCGTTATATATTTTTAACTTTACTGTAAATCAGTGGTTTAAGCGCGTGGCGCATGAAGTAAAATTTCGAGTTTAGAAAAGCCCCGTGAAAATTTGTCTCGGGTCGCTGCGCGACCCTCGACAAATTTTCTACGCGGGGCTTTTCTAAACTCGAAATTTTACTTCATGCTTAGTCTGGGAGTGGAAGACACTCGTTAGTTTAACAACTGTTAAATATGGATCGTCACTCTCGCCACAGCCATATCTCTTATGTAATTATTATTATTATTTTTGTTTTTTTTATAAACATTTATCGAGAATCGTGAGGAGTTGATAGGATGTTCTTTTTTTATATTATTACTAGCCAGTGAGGGCCGCCACGGCATTTAGGTTTCCACGTACAGGAGTGGGCCCATTCTTATTTGTTACTGATAATTATTTAAGTAGTTTCTGATTTGCAAGACTGATACGTTTTTTGAGTTTTAAATTAAAATTTAATTTGTTTTACTAATAAATTATTTTATTTCCGCCATGATTTTAAAAAGAAAAACATAAATCATAGTTCTAAACGTTTTATCACACGAAAGATGACAAACTTTTTTAAGATTATTCTTAGTTTCGGTGTAATGCTATTAAAAAAAATATATGTTGCTTATTCTTAAAAAATTAAGAAATTCAATATACAACTATTTATATTTGTTAATTACGAATTATTGTATTTTCTAATTTGTAATTTTTAGGAGGTGATGTGATTCCAAATGCACCAATTTCACCAGAATGTCTCTCACCACATTACGAAGCTCTAGCAGTTGGCTGCAGTGGATCGAGTGAATTGATGGAATTTAAAACGCCTTGTGTTCAACAACCAATCAATGGTAATTATTAATCAATACTCCTAACAACAATTTCATTGATTGTTGAAGTACTTCAACTTCATTTTATCTAGATTCTACAATGTTTCTTCAGTTAATTAATTAATACTCCTAATAATAATTTCATTGACTGTTGAGGTACTTCAACTTCATATTATCCAGATTCTGCAATGTTTCTTCAGTGTAAAGGTATTTTAGGAAATCTACAGTGCAAAAACGAAAGGTACATTTCAAAATTTAATTCTCTATTTAATTTATTTCTATTTTACTAATAATAATAATAATAATAATAATAAATGCCTTTATTTTGTTCAGATATGTTACAATACATGTTATATTGAAGATATGTAGATATGTGTAGTATGCTAAGTTCAGTCTTTATTCTGTATTGTATTCGCCTGAAGAAGCTACCGTGTAATTAAACATTTATAAGGAAACAATAAAGAAAAGTTGAAAATATTAGAATTTCATTAAAAACAAGCTTCTAATTACTATTTGTATTTTTTTTTTTTTTGGGTTTTGGCTTTTGCCTGGCCTTAGTAACGTAGACTATTGGCCAACATCAATTTTTATTTTATTTATTCCATTTAAGTATTTAATTCTTTACACGCGTATGCAACTAATTATGGACGACACAGCACATTCACTCACATCCATGGCTCCAGAGGGTGCCAATTTCCCCATAAGAAACTGGCACCCCCCGGTGGGATTCGAACCAGGAGCAGGAGCTCTACTCACTGACCCACGAGGGTCCCCCTACTATTTGTAATGAATGCCAATTGTTACATTTAGCAAGACTCCTAAGAAATAGTTGAAAAAGTTGTGATAGATATAAATGAAACGACTTTTTGAGCCAAAGAAATTACTCACTTCTTCAGCTAATAAGGATTATAGCATTGAGTAATTATTAGAAAGAGACGTAACTAGTAGGGTTTTTAGCGTCACGCACTAGCCGTATTTATCGGCTGGAAAATGCTGCCACGGGGGATACGGTGGAGACTTTATGAACTGCTTGTTGAATGTGCTCTGTATAAATTTGTACTCAGTGATTATAGGTTTAAAAAACACCATATTATTGCTACCCTAAAGTAAGGTTATTATTTTTTGTATTGAAGGAAAAATCTCTTTCTCTTAAAAAGGTTCTTTGAAGCACTCTAGATTCCTGAAACTACCAGTATTTTTGACTGAAATAATAGGGCACGGTATTACTTCAGTCAAAAATACTCGTAGTTTCAGGAATCTAGAGTGCTTCAAAGATTTTTATATAGAAGAATTATTTTAGCGTTTACACAAATTCTTGAGTGCACTGCAGAATCCTTAACTTTTGACTAAACTCTACGTTTCTTTCTAATTAATTATGTGACTGAAGAATCATTGGAAAATCTTCAGAAACTAGTGACAAATTCTGAAATTTCTTAAACTGAGGAAACGCAGTATCTTTCTCATACAAGAAACTGGAATGTTTCTTGTAAGAGAAAGATACTGCCCACTGAGCAAACACATTCAAGTAATGTTTCATCAACATTAATACAACGTTTAATGTTGCTACAATGTTAATATAATGTTTTTTTTTGTTTTTTGCTCAGTGGCTGCGTTTCTTTAGTTCAAGAACTTTCAATTAACTCATTAATGGCCGAGCAAGTATAGAATTAATTCTAAAAGTTGATTTTAGGATAAATTCTGCTCTTCTTTTAATGATCGCTATGGATGACTTATTATATACTGAATGACATTAGAAATGCAACACCTAGAAATAACGGCTTTTTGCAGTTGATTTTACCTTTATTTATTAGGTCTTAAGTTAATTAATACATGATAACAATTTGAATCAAAACAAAAAACAAACAAGTAAATTACACCTAATAATGTGTTTGGCAACCTCCATTTCGAACGCATTCATTAACACGTCTGGGCATCGATTCGATGAGGTGATCGACTTCCTTCTGAGGTAGTTCGTCCTAAGCAACCTGAATTCGCTGCTGCAGCTCAGCCAGAGTTTGTGGAGGGTCGGTAAGCTTGTCAGTCTCCGACCTAGCATATCCCAGACATGTTCTATTGGGTTTAAATCTGGAGATCTGGGCGGCCAAGGTAAAACATTTATGACACCAGCTTCCAAGAAGTCCCTCGTTAGATGTGCTATGTGAGGACGTGCGTTATCTTGTTGAACCAACACGTTTCCAAGCCCTTCTAGGTATGGTACAAGATATGGTTGTAAGACATCGTTAACGTAACGAGCTGCTGTCATATTGCCGCGGATGAACACCAGAGGTGATCGGCTGCCATGGGCAATAGCCCCCCAAACCATTACACCTACAGTACATGTCTTTCAACAGCAAACTCAATAGTGGATCTTTCTCCACGGCGTCTCCTTACCCGTCTACGACCATCATGCATCCCTAAAGTGAATCGCGATTCATCGCTGAAGACGACTCTGTTCCATTCTTCCCTCCACCCTTGGCGTTCTGTGCACCACTCCAATCTTTGACGCCGGTGTGCATAAGTTAAAAGTAGGACTAACTGAGGGCGGTATGAAATGAACCCAAATGACCTGATACGTCGATAAAGAGTTCGCATACTAACTGGTCTACCGTGTTCATTAAACCATTGGTCACCAAGCTGCCTAGTTGTGGAAAATCGGTCCCTAAGAGCCATAAGTCGCAGTCGGCGATCCTGGCGCTCTGTAGTACGCCTTGGTTGTCCACGAGGCCTTATTCTCGACTCTCGACCTTTTCAGTCCATGCTTGCCACACTCGCGTAACAGTGGTTGCGTTCCGGTTTAAACGACGCGCAATTTCCCGGAACGAAACACCACCATCGCGCCACCCAACTATTCTACCCCGATCAATATCACTTAAATGCCGAAATTGTCTAAGCCTTCGTACTCTGGGCATCTTGTCGACGCAGTTAAATTTAAAAACTGATGAAATTAGTTGTTGAATCGTCTATTTAAACGTATTTTAATATGAAACTGATGGATACGATTATTTTTTTTTTTCCAAAAAAATGTTAAAGATAAAAGGTTGCAACTTTTATCATAGCATTCTTTTTACACATTAAACTTGCACAAAAAAAATTGTTGACGAAGAATGGTTATTTCCAGGTGTTGCATTTCTAATGTCATTCAGTATATTACATACTGGAGATTTTTCCATTTTATATACATAACGTATACGCTGTCATTTTTCAGGCATACGTCGATTTTATAAAAGCGTTCTATTTAAAATTTCGAACGAGTGTTTCCACTCCCAGACTAAGCATGAAGTAAAATTTCGAGTTTAGAAAAGCCCCGCGTAGAAAATTTGTCGAGGGTCGCGCAGCGACCCGAGACAAATTTTCACGGGGCTTTTCTAAACTCGAAATTTTACTTCATGCGCCACGCGTATAAAACACTGATCACCAATGAAGTACACAAACAAACTTCATCTATAACAATAATATCGTATGTTTAATAAAAAAAAACACCTCTAGAGTGCCATGATTTAATCTTTTTCAAATTTAGGTTAGGACATAATAATTATAATATATAATCTCAGAGTTGCCAACCTAGAATATTTTCCATGGCACTCTAGAGGTTTTTTTTGAATGAACACACTATACATTACAATTCATGAATTCATGTTTTTCTGTGATTCAAATTTAGAAAGTTAACTAAAACTGACGAAAGTAATCAACATTAAAAACTCAATTTGTATGTACAAATAAGGCTAAAAATGCCAATTTTGACCAACTTATTTGCACTACAGATTTCTTTAAAATTTCGTGTAGATCCTTTCCTCGGCATACTTTCTCAAACATTCTTTGGCTGATGAATTATTGCGGTTTCTAAAAGAAATCTTTGATGTACTTTATATTCCATAAAAATGTTGAATGTATATCTTTGTTGCAGCGTATACGTGCCACGGTTCTTGGGAAGACAACAACACCTTCTACGTGATATCCTCGCCGGTGTCGAGGAAGGTGACGGAGACGATCCGTTACTGCTTCATCTACACGATAACACACGCAATGGGCCCCCCGGGCCCCGACGGCAGCGTCAAGGTCGTGGGCCCCCCGATCTTGAGGTTATCAGCGGTATCCGAGTCGTGCCATAGGCACATTTCGCCCGGCTCGGACGGAAACTGGGCCTTTAATTTCACCAGTAACGGTAAGTTAAAAACAACAATGTTTTTTTTCATCTGGTGCATGATGTAAATATTGCGAGTTTAGAAAAGGCTAGAATATTTACTTCATGCTTAACCAAGAGAGGGAAAACACGTTTTAAATATAAAATTACTAGAATATCCGTACAAACCGCAAACAGTAGGTCCTAATTAATAAGAGTACTAATACAGTAAATATCCATTAAAACAATTAGAAAATCTTATTTGTTTTGCAACAACCTGTAATACTTGGTGGTAGCAATAACTAAGGATTATGGATTGGTTGTCGGGAAGGCAGCTGCAGCTGCGCCTACTAAGGCCAAGTTTTAAGCCCATTGTAGTGCCTTCCTCCTGATGGTCAGACCCAGTCTGCACTATTGGCAATTGCCAATATTTGTGCGACGGACCAGTTCCTTCACATTTAGGCTGGGTTTCCCTTGACATAGTAGGATGTGCCTTGCTGTCTCATCTTCTTCGTTGCTTCCTCGGCATACGGTATCGTTGGTGATCCCCATTTTTGCAAGGTGCTTTTGAAAGCTGTAGTGTCCGGTGATGTAGCCGGTTAGTGTTCGTAAGTTTTGCTGTGAGAGTTCTAGGAACTTCCTTGTTTTTTGCGTTCAGGTATTGGTAAGTATGCCTTGGTTTTTCCGCACGTTGTTAGGTTTTTCTATCTGGACTTGTGTTTTTTAGCGGTGAACTCGCGTCTATTCAACGTTCAGCGGGGATAGTCCTACTTTTGCATAATTTATTGCTGTTGTTGATGTTGCTTCACGCGCAGGTTCGTACGCATTGTTGTTTACCTCGTTATTGTTATAGCCTTTCATCAATGTTAATGTTATGCGGTTGAGTGTCGCTGCTATGTTCAGTATCTTTACGCATTCATATATAAGTTCTGATGTTATTTTGAACTTATCTAGTGCTGCTAATGCAGCTTTCCTATTGGTGACGATAGTTATGTTTTGTTTTCTCAGTTGCTTTTCTAAGATTAGTTTGGCGCTCTCCATGATTGCGTAGATTTCGGTCTGTGTTGCGGTAGCATGGTTCTCTATATGAAGACATTTGCGGATGTTTAGAGCTTTCAAGTATACCAGCGACGACTCGCAGCCTAACTTCAAGGTCGGCCACAGCGCCAAGGCACACAAAATTTGAGGCTAGCATCGGGCTTTATAAATATTGCACAACAAAGTCACCTTTCAATAACGCATACATTTTACCTTGGGTCTCTGGCCTACCCTGAAGTTAGGCTGCGAGCCGCCGCTTTTGTTCTGCTTCCATCTGTGAACATCAAGTGGTCTTACGTTTGTGTTTGCTCATTTGGGTTCACAGTGTATTTCTTGTTGACGATGTATTGGGGGATCTTCTGGTCTAGTTTGCCGCTCAGATGGGGCTGGCCCCATTTGAGAATGCTTCGGCGTCCAATTGAGGTTGCGTATGACCAACTGTCCATGGTTTCAGACTTTCTGCACTATTATTTCCACTTCTTTGATATGTACATCAAGCGGTGGAAGCCAGAGTATCATTTCCAATGCTGCGGTAGGTGTTGTTCTGAATGCACCAGTTGTGCACGTACAAGCTAGCCTTTGGATGTGGTTTACATTTGCTTTTGCTCCTGTTTGGTTCGTCCTAGGCCACCAAACTAGAGCTCCCTACTCGAGTGCCGGTCTAATAATACCTGTGTATATCCAGAGTGCTATCTTCGGTGATAGTCCCCAGGTATTACCGATAGCTCTCCTACATTGCCAAAAGTCTTTGCTTGCTTTATCAGCTTTGTATTCAAGGTGTTTGGACCAATTTAATTTGGAGTCAAGGCATACTCCTAAGTATTTGACTTCTTACGATAGCGTTAGTTGTTTGCTGAACAAGGTAGATAGAGTGTAAGAGCCTATCTTGTGTTTGTTGGTGAACATCACTACTTCTATATTTGTGGGGTTCACTGATAGTGAGTTAGAGTTGCACTAGTTTTCCACAGTTGTGAGTGCATCCTACATTCTGTTGCATAGGATGTTTTCGTATTTCCCGTTCAGGAGTATTGCTATGTCATCCGCGTATCCCACCGTATAGAATCCTTGGATGTTTAGTCTCGTTATCAGTGCATTTACCAGTAGTGTCCACAGAAGTGGTGATGGGACTCTGCCCTGCTGACAGTCTCTGGTGACTGTTGCCTTTAACGTGACATCTACAAGAGATGCTGTGACTAGTCTGCTGTGTAGCATATTTCCTATCCAGCTGCAGAGCATTTTGTCTATACCTGATTTATTGAGTGCCTTGTGTATGTTTTGGAAGGATGCTTTGTCAAATGCTCCTTCGATATCAATAAAAGTCCCGAGTGTGGTCATTTTGTTTGCCAATGCCTGTTTAATCCTTGAGACCGCCAGGTGTAGGGCAGATTCAGTGCTTTTTCCTGGTGAGTAGACGTGTTGTTCAACGGGAGGGAAGGTACCCCACGCTGATTTCCAACTAGCTCAGATTGGTTGAGGTTATGAGAGATGAGCAACTAACTTTTGAAACACATATGCTGTTTTAAATGATTTATTTTAAAATACAAAAAAAAACATTAAAACAACGAAAGAAGTAAAGAAGAGAGAACCACACAGTGCACGAAGGTAGCGGGCAGACTGGGTGGAGCGTCGGCGTTGCGTTGGTGTGATCGGGATTTCTAGTTTAGCGGTGGCGTCTGGCTGGTGGTGGCATCCGGATAAAAGCGACGTCCAGGTAGCAGGACGGTGTCTCGGTGTGAGACCGCGCCCAGTGTTCATCGACGGGATGTGGCGTCGGCGTCGGTGGGGTGTTGCGTCTGGCTTGATCCGGCGGCAGCAATAAACACTACGCTGGTAGAGCGGGGCGTCGAGGCGGCTGCTCTAACAACCTTGATGCTCGGCGTCGGTAGTGACTTCAAAAACGACGACGGAACGTCTAGCGTGGGTGTCGGGCAAAGTTTCCTGGAGTCGGTGGGTTGCTGGCCTGGTCTGAATCCGGCGGAGGCAACGAACCTTGGTAGCGTCGTTGTAGTGTCGAGGTGATTGCATTGACAATGCTCAGCGTCGGTGCCTAAGAACAGGAACGACGGCTGGGACGGCTGGGACGACTGACGTCGGCGTCGGTTTGTTTCCTGTTGTTGGTTTTCTCTTCTGGTGGCAGGAACGACGGCTAGGACGTCTGGCGTCGGCGTCGGCGTCAGTCAGAGCTTCCTGGCTCAGACAGAAGAGTCGAGGAACAGGAGTTCCTCTTGAGTCCACTATTGTGCTGTACAGGGGACAACATGTGGATTCAAGAGGAACTTCCGTTCCTCGACTCTTCTGTCTGAGCCAGGAAACTCTAACCGACGCCGACGCCAAAAGAGTCGAGGAACGGAAGTTCCTCTTGGGTCCACTCTTGTGCTGTACAGGGGACAGCATGTGGAGTCAAGAGGAACTACCGTTCCTCGACTCGTCTGTCCATATAAACATTTGAAAAATTTATGAACATGTGATCACAACTAAGCAGTATATTTTAAACTTCACTTAAAATTAGTGTTTTATACGCGTGGCGCATGAAGTAAAATTTCGAGTTTAGAAAAGCCTGATTTGGTTTGGTCGCTCCGCTGCGCTACGCGACCAAGGCAAATTTTCAGGCTTTTCTAAACTCGAAATTTTACTTCATGCTTGGTCTGGGAGTGGAAAACACTCATTAGTTTTTATATTGAAAGATCACGTATGCCTGAAAATTTAGATTGAAAATTCGTAACATGTAATACCTAGAAGAAAAATTCCTTGTATTTAATATATAAAATGATTATTATTCAGCTTTTTCTAGCTTAGATCCGCTGTGTTTTGCTACGAGAGGATTACCTCGTAAAGGATGTGATTTTTCGTCACGCACGGACGGTCTTGATTGTCAATCAAATCTCATCTATTCATTTTGGTGTACGCATCCTTAATCCTGAGACTGAATCTCCTAATTCCAAAATAAGTTTGAATTTATTGTGCTAAACTTAAACAACATGTTTGCAACAAATGAAAAAGAAATAGAATATCATTATTTTAATCAAGGAGTGGAGTCACTTATAAAAACAACGGACGCTTGAACATTTTCAGAGTATTATGCTTCATCGGTGAGAAGTTGCATTAAAATGACGTCATTTTACTCCCTACAGTTTAGTAAATTCTTCCCAAAATGACGTCATGTCAGTGCGACTTCTCACGATTTGCATCGGTGCTGTGAATAGAGGCTATTCACAGCACCGATGCAATTCGTGAAAAGTCGCACTGACATGACGTCATTTTGGGAAGAATTTACTAAACCGTAGGAGGTAAAATGACGTCATTTTAATGCAACTTCTCCCCGATGAGAAATCGCATGGGTGCTGTGAATAACCCGCCGGGATATGTATACTTAAAAGAAAAATTCCCTTCATAAGCAATATGAAAGTGTAAATTTTAGTTTGTGCACATTTTGGAAAAAGTACATTCTCTAATTGTCTACAGTAAATACAGAAATGTTGTGGTTTGTGTAGAATAAAAGTTTAAATTGAATGGACGGACCGCGGGTTGGCTACCCGTTAAAAATAAACACTTACCTCGCTATTTGTAGGAAAATGATGGACCTTACTTCCATTTGGGGTTTCACACCCTAGTACACAACACTTGTTGGGCATTATTATTTAATAAAAAATTAATAATGCTATCAAGAAAGTCACAAATAAAATATATCCAAGCACACTTAAAAAAAGCACTTAAAATAGAGGTTAGCGTGGGTTGGCGTGGCAGCATCACGCGTATAATTGGCGGTAAAAACCAGCGGCGGCTCGCAGCCTAACTTCAGTGTAGGCCAGAGACCCAAGGTAATATGTATCCGTTATTGAAAGGTGACTTTGTTGTGCAATTCCTTGTATTTATAAAGCGCGATCCCAACCTCAAATTTTGTGTGCTGTAGCCTACTCTGAAGATAGGCTGCGAGCCGTCGCTGGAAAAAACGTTACCTAGCAATTTGTAGTTATGCCAACCCTAAATCAGAAAATGTCTGGACATTTTCGTGCGTTGCATTTCAGTTTGTACGTTGCGGGGGGTAATAGCGGCCACCATGGCGGCCAATATGGCCGCGGGTTGCAGACCCCTGACTCTACCTTCATAACGCTATCAATAGTACCGTACGATCATTTAAAACATGATTTAGAGTAGGCTTTGAATTATAAATTAGATTAGTACTACTGACTTTTAACACATAGCTTACTATAACCTCAAATGTATTCCATCTAGCGACGGCTCGCAGCTTAACCTCAGGGTCGGCGACAGCGCCAAGGCACACAGAATTTGAGGTTAGGATCGCGCTTTATAAATACAAGGAATTGCACAACAAAGTCACTTTTTAATAACGGATACATATTACCTTGGCTCTCTGGTCTACTCTGAAGTTAGGCTGCCGCTGATTCCATCATTCAATTAGAATTCTGGGCAACCACACAAAAAAAATGCCGCCTACTCTAAATCATCATTTAAACGATCGCACAGTAGATGTCTCTTTTAGGTCAAATTCTTTTCAAACCAACTAACAAACAATAAACAAATAAACAATTTCCAGGAAAATGAAAAATATTTAAATTGAAACTAATATCATACCAATTTGAGAATGTAATTGAATTAAACTTATTTGGATATGCTAATATTCTCTTAATTTTATATTCAATAGTTTTAAGTTTTACAAACTAAAACCGTATGAACTTGTTACAGTTTTAGTTACAATTACACAATTATTACAACCATTATCGATTGGTTGCATTCAAAACCGTATGATTTTTTTTTTTTCGAAATCAAAATAGTTTTGAATTCTAAATATACTTAACATTTTATTTATTTATATTAACGTATTATTTTAAATTTCAGGTACATGTGCTGAAGCTGAAAACACGAGCTCAGCCCTAATAATCCTACCATCCTTGGCAATCCTAGTAGCCATCACGCTGCTGACGTCAGTGATTTTGAGATGATGAAGACCGGGCCCCGCCTATACTTTAACAGAGTATTAAGTGTGCATCAAGAGGAGAGTTTTACCAAAAAAAAAAAAATAATAAGAAAAAGAGACAACATTTTGAATAGTGAATGATGAAAAAAAATCAGACGGGAGGGAAATTTTTTTGTATAGTATATTATAAATGGATTATATTCACTTATGACCGGGCCCCCACCTAATTGTTATTAAATAATATATATTAATACCTAATGTGAAATACGGGAAGAGATATATATAGAAATATATATTTAAAAAAAAGTATATGATAAAAAAAATGGAGGTATATATTTTGTGTAGTTGAGTAATGTTAAGAAGGATTTTCTAATGATGGAATACACTGGCTTAAATAAATTAATGGAATACCAAATTGAATAATAATTAAGTTTAAATATGGAATAAGAAATACAGGGTGTCTGTATTTCGACAGAATGTATGGGGATCTCAGTTATTTGATTTGAAGAGATAGAGCGTCGGTTAAATTGGGACAAAGTTGCGTATTTTAGGGCCTAACAATAATCAGAAAACAATTTTGAAATATCTTTTTTTGTTTTCGAGATATCAACAAAAAACTGATTTTTTGAAAAAAAGTAATTCTTCTATTTTGACTACATCTCAATAAATATTGATCACCATCACATTTAAGCGTTGTATATTTTTAACTTTACTGTAAATCAGTGGTTTATACGCGTGGCGCATGAAGTAAAATTTCGAGTTTAGAAAAGCCCCGTGAAAATTTGTCTCGGGTCGCTGCGCGACCCTCGACAAATTTTCTACGCGGGGCTTTTCTAAACTCGAAATTTTACTTCATGCTTAGTCTGGGAGTGGAAAACACTCGTTAATTTAAAATACATCACAACGAACAATTATGGGTCCTAGGAGTTGTCAAATGAATGAGTTACTCGACTGTTTCCAAGGCACTCTTTACAAAAAACAAAAAAATAAAATTTTACATATTAAATGTACAATAAACTATGAGTATGATACATCATTGTACTCAGAAAAAAATATTCTTCTAAAAAATATGAAAATCCAAAATGGGTCCCATAAGAAAAACAAAAGTTGGCTATGATCCCTGGGTAAACGTTATAGTTATCTTAAAATAAAATATGTTACTAGATTTCTCGGTAAAAAGTGCCTGTATATTGTCAAAGTTGTAAATGTCTGGATTCAATGGTTTTTGAATAAAAAAATAAAAACGAAATTTCAAAAAATCCGTTTTTTGACAATATCTCAAAAACGAAAGAAGATATTTTACATTTGCTTTTAGATTATTATTGGGCCCTAAAATACGCAACTTTGCCCCAATTTAACCTTCTCTCTAACTCCTCAAATAACCAAGATTCTCATACATTCTGTTGAAATACGGGCACCCTGTATAATAAAATATTTACAGTGTTTGATAAGTTTGCATGAATTCATTGTTTTGTTCAATTTGAAGCCTCTAACGAGTGTTTCCACTCCTTGATTAAGCATGAAGTAAAATTTCGAGCTAAGAAAAGCTACGCGACCAATGCAAATTTTCAGGCTTTTCTAAACTCGAAATTTTACTTCATGCTTAATCAAGGACCCCGCCTATACTTTAACAGAGTATTAAGTGTGCATCAAGAGGAGAGTCTTACCAACAAACAAAAAATAAGAAAAAGAGAAAACATTTTGAATAGTGAATGATGAAAATAAATCAGACTCTTTAAAAGCTTCAAATTTAACTTTCCTTATCATTTATTAACGAAATCATTTTACAAGGAAATGTTGTATCAAATTGGAAGCTTCCTCATTTTCTTCACATTTAAACTAGCTAGTATTCCTCTAATTTATTTACCCACAGTGTATTATTTGAAAGAATGCTAAACTAATCGGCAAATCCACTAAAAGAGAAAATTGGCGAGGGAGAGAGAGAAAAAAAAATCCGCTTTTCTGCTAATGGTGCTTTGATGAATGTAACCAAAATAAATAAATTTAAACTAAAAAAAAAAAATGGAAACCCGGCGCTCAAAACTGTCTCTCCCACCGACCCCCCGAAGAAGAAGAAGAAGAAAAAAACGAAACAAAACATTTAAGTGTTCTTTCGCTTTTACACGTTTTTCGCTTTGATTTTCGAATCGAATCTTGTAAATACGAATTTTCCTGTATTTCACCCGGATTTAAGGCTCTAAAAGGATATTTGGTAAATATATAAATATAGTCAATTTTTTAAGTGAAGTTTTAACGATCTTTTGCGGTGTATACTAAATAAGGGCAAACATGTTGGATTTTCCTTGGTATAAACAGTGTGATTTTCATTATTAAAAAAATATATATTAGCTATTAAAAAAATACAGCTCGCTTATGTTTTACACAAACGGAGACCATTCTAAACTCGCCTTTATGTATGTATGTATGTAATTCATAAAGATGAGTTTAGAACGATCTCTGTTTGTAGGAAGTAACTATGAACATTTATACAGGGTGGGTTCACTTTTATAACTCATTCTTTCTATTATTAATTGATACAACAACAACAACAACAAAAACAATACTTTCCCTTTATATTGCATACAGGGAATCTAAAAATGTATACGAGTAGCCCTAAATTAAAAAAAAAGAGTTACAGAACATTCTTCCTCTTAATTAATATTCTCAGTTTAATTGAGAACATTATTTTACATTAAAAATATTCCTAATCAAAGTTAATGTTCAGCTTCTAACTTAATATCCTCAGTTTAATTGAGAACATTATTTTACATACAAAATATTCGTAATCTAAGTAAATGTTGAGCTTCTAACTTAATATCCTCAGTTTAATTGAGAACATTATTTTACATGCAAAATATTCGTAATCTAAGTTAATGTTGAGCTTCTAACAAGGGGTTTCCACTACTTTGTTAAGCATGAACTAAAGTTCCCAGTTTAGAGAAGCCTGAAAATTTGGATTGCCAATAAAAACGTTCAGGCTTTTCTAAACTCGAAATTTTACTTCATGCACCACGCGTATTATGTTTACACATTAATTTAGCAATAAAACACTTTTAAGTTTGTATTATTAAATTAATATGTTTATACCGGGTGTAACACAAAACAGGATCAACCCCTTTAGTTTTTTTATTAATTAAGATATTCATTTTAAATTTTCTACAATTATATTAAAAACAATTTTTAGTTCAGTGGTGATTATGAAACTTTAATAGCACTTCCGGTTTCAGCGAAAGGGATATCAATTTTAAAATTTTAAATGAAACTCCCTAAATATTTTGTTGTTTTCGGGTACAGAATCTTATTTTACATACAAATCAATTGTTTTTTTTAAATTACTAGCGTCATATTTAAAAAAAAAATAGCGCATTTTTTTTGCTGTGGTTGCCCTAATATATTTTGTTTCATATCATAGACGTGTGCAAAACAAATATTACCAACTTTTGTTTTCTAATTTGTCCAACAGATGGCTCTAAATTGTAATATCAAATAAACATTGATCTTTCAGTAATTTTTCTACCTAATAATGAAATATCGTGTGTTTTTACTCAAATTTTACAAAATTAATTTAAAAAAAATCACAACTTGAAAAATCTTGAAGGAATATTCATGATTTATTATGCAGATATTAGAAATAAACATTGATCTTTCAGATTATGCAAAATGTAAACATACTGCTGCAATAATTTTTGAGAAATTTCTACTCAAATTTAAAAAAGTGTGTGATTTTATTCAAATTTTAAAGAATCAATTTTAAAAAAATCACAGCTTGAAAAATCTTAAAGGAATATTCATGATTTTTAATGTAGATATCAAATAAACATAGATCTTTCAGATTATGCGAAATCTAAACATATTGCTGCAATAATTTTTGAGTAATTTCTACTTAAATTTAAAAAAGTGTGTGATTTTATTCAAATTTTAAAGAATCAATTTTAAAAAAATCACAGCTTGAAAAATCTTAAAGGAATATTCATGATTTTTTATGTAGATATCAAATAAACATAGATCTTTCAGATTATGTGAAATCTAAACATACTTCTGCAATAATTTTTGAGTAATTTCTACTTAAATTTAAAAAAGTGTGTGATTTTATTCAAATTTTAAAGAATCAATTTTAAAAAAATCACAGCTTGAAAAATCTTAGAGGAATATTCATGATTTTTTATGTAGATATCAAATAAACATAGATCTTTCAGATTATGCGAAATCTAAACATACTGCTGCAATAATTTTTGAGTAATTTCTACTTAAATTTAAAAAAAGTGTGTGATTTTATTCAAATTTTAAAGAATCAATTTAAACAAAATCACAGCTTGAAAAATCATAAAGGAATATTCATCTTTCAGATTATGCAACATCTAAAAGTACTGCTTCAATAATTTTTAAGTTATTTCTACTTGAACATAAAAAATCGTGTGGTTTTATTCAAATTTTAGAGAATCAATTTAAAAAAAATTCACAACTTAAAAAATCTTAAAGGATTGTTTATGATTTTTTGTGGAGATATCAAATAAATATTAGTCTTTCAGATTATGCAAAATCTAAAAATACTGCTTCAATAATTTTTGAGTCATTTCTACTTAAACATAAAAAAACGTGTGGATTTATTCAAATTATAGAGAATTAATTTTTAAAAAAATCACAACTTAAAAAATCCTAAAGGAATATTCATGATTTTTTATGTAGATATGAAATAAAGATTAATCTATCAGATTATGCAAAATCTAAACATCCTTCTTCAATAATTTGTGGGTTATTTCTACCTAAACATAAAACATCGTGTGGTTTTATTCAAATTTTAGAGAATTAATTTAAAATAAAGTCACAACTCAGAATATCTTAAAGGAATATTCATGATTTTTTATGAAGATATCAAATAAACAATGTTCTTTCAGATTATGCAAAATCTGAAAATACTGCTTCAATAACTTTTGAGTCATTTCTACTTAAACATAAAAAATCGTGTAGTTATATTCAAATTTTAGAGAATCAATTTAAAAAAAAAATCACAACTTAAAAAATCTTGAAGGAATATTCTTGATTTTTTTATGTAGATATCAAAAAAACATTGATCTTTCAGATTATGCAAAATCTAAAAATACTGCTTCAATAATTTTTGAGTCATTTCTACTTAAACATAAAAAACGTGTGGATTTATTCAAATTTTAGAGAATTAATTTAAAAAAAATCACAACTTAAAAAATTCTAAAGGAATATTCATGATTTTTTATGTAGATATGAAATAAAGATTAATCTTTCAGATTATGCAAAATCTAAACATCCTGCTTCAATAATTTGTGGGTTATTTCTACCTAAACATAAAACATCGTGTGGTTTTATTCAAATTTTAGAGAATTAATTTAAAATAAAGTCACAACTCAGAATATCTTAAAGGAATATTCATGATTTTTTATGTAGATATCAAATAAACAATGTTCTTTCAGATTATGCAAAATCTGAAAATACTGCTTCAATAACTTTTGAGTCATTTCCACTTAAACATAAAAAATCGTGTGGTTATATTCAAATTTTAGAGAATCAATTTAAAAAAAAAATCACAACTTAAAAAATCTTGAAGGTATATTCTTGATTTTTTTATGTAGATATCAAAAAAACATTGATCTTTCAGATTATGCAAAATCTAAAAATACTGCTTCAATAATTTTGGAGTCATTTCTACTTCAACATAAAAAGTCGTGTGGTTTTATTCAAATTTTAGAGAATCAATTTAAGAAAAAAATCACAACTTGAAAAATCTTGAAGGAATATTCATGATTTTTTATGTAGCTCTCAAATAAGCATTGATCTTTCAGATTATGCAAAATCTAAACAATCATTTTTGAGTTATTTCTACTTAAACATAAAAAATCTTGTGGTTTTATTCAAATTTAAGAGAATTATTTTAAAATAAAATTCACAACTTGAAAAGTCTTAAAGGAATATTCATGATTTTTTATGTATATATCAAATAAACATTGGTCTTTCAGATTATGCAACATCTAAAGATACTGCTTCAATAATTTTTGAGTTATTTCTTCTTGAACATAAAAGATGGTGTGGTTTTATTCAAATTTTAAAGAATCAATTTAAAAAAAATCACAACATGAAAAATCTTAAAGGAATATTCATGATTTTTTATGTATATATCAAATAAACATTAGTCTTTCAGATTATGCAATATCTAAACATACTGCTTCAATAATTTGTGAGTTATTTCTACTTGAACATACAAAATCGTGTGGTTTTATTCAAATTTTAAAGAATCAATTTTAAAAAAATCACAACATGAAAAATCTTAACGGAATATTTATGATTTTTTATGTAGATATCAAATAAAGATTGATCTTTCAGATTATGCAAAATCTAAACATCTTGCTTCAATAATTTGTGGGTTATTTCTACCTAAACATAAAAAATCGTGTGGTTTTATTCAAATTTTAGAGAATTAATTTAAAATAAATTCACAACTTAGAAAATCTTAAAGGAATATTAATGATTTTTTATGTAGATATCAAATAAACAATGTTCTTTCAGAATATGCAAAATCTGAAAATACTGCTTCAATAATTTTTGAGTCATTTCTACTTAAACATAAAAAATCGTGTGGTTATATTCAAATTTTAGAGAATCAATTTAAAAAAAAATCACAACTTAAAAAGTCTTGAAGGAATATTCTTGATTTTTTATGTAGATATCAAAAAACATTGATCTTTCAGATTATCCAAAATCTAAATATACTGCTTCAATAATTTTGAAGTCATTTCTACTTCAACATAAAAAGTCGTGTGGTTTTATTCAAATTTTAAAGAATCAATTTAAGAAAAAAATCACAACTTGAAAAATCTTGAAGGAATATTCATGATTTTTTATGTAGATATCAAATAAACATTGATCTTTCAGATTATGCAATATCTAAACAATCAATCATTTTTGAGTTATTTCTACTTGAACATAAAAAATCTTGTGGTTTTATTCAAATTTAAGAGAATTAATTTAAAATAAAATTCACAACTTGAAAAATCTTAGAGGAATATTCATTATTTTTTATGTAGATATCAAATATACAATGTTCTTTCAGATTATGCAAAATCTGAAAATACTGCTTCAATAATTTTTGAGTCATTTCTACTTAAACATAAAAAGTCGTATGGTTTTATTTAAATTTCAGAGAATCAGTTTAAAAAAAATCACAACTTGGAAAATCTTAAAGGAATATTCATGGTTTTTTATGTATATATCAAATAAACATTGGTCTTTTAGATTTGCAAAATCTAAACATACTGCATCAATAATTTTTGACTCATTTTTACTTAAACATAAAAAATCGTGTGGTTTTATTTAACGTTTAGAGAATCAATTTAAAAAAATCACAACTTGAAAAATCTTAAAGAAATATTCATGATTTTTTATGTAGATATCAATTATACATTGATCTTTCAGATTATGCAACATTTAAACATACTGCTTCAATAATTTTTGAGTAATTTCTACTTGAACATAAAAAATCGTGTGGTTTTATTCAAATTTTAAAGAATCAGTTTTAAAAAAATCACAACATGAAAAATCTTAAAGGAATATTTATGATTTTTTATGTAGATATCAAATAAAGATTTATCTTTCAGATTATGCAAAATCTAAACATACTGCTGCAATAATTTGTGAGTCATTTCTTCTTAAACATAAAAAATCGTGTGGTTTTAGTCAAATATTAGAGAATCAATTTAAAAAGATCACCACTTGAAAAATCTTAAAGGAATATTCATGATTTTTTATGTAGATATCAAATAAACATTGATCCTTCAGATTATGCAAAATCTAAAAATACTACTTCAATAATTTTTGAGTCATTTCTACTTAAACATCAAAAATTGTGTGGTTTTTTACAAATTTAAGAGAATTAACTTAAAATAAATTCACAACTTGAAAAATCTTAAAGGAATAACCATGATTTTTTATGTAGATATCAAATAAACATTGATCTTTCAGATTATGTAAAATCTAAACATACTGCATCAATAATTTTTGAATCATTTCTACTTAAACATAAAAAGTCGTGTGGTTTTATTGATATTTTAGAGAATCAATTTAAAAAAAAATCACAACTTGGAAAATCTTAAAGGAATATTCATGGTTTTTTATGTAGATATCAATTAAACATTGATCTTTCAGATTATGCAAAATCTAAAAATACTACTTCAATAATTTTTGAGTCATTTCCACTTAAACATCAAAAATTGTGTGGTTTTATTCAAATTTAAGAGAATTAACTTAAAATAAATTCACAACTTGAAAAATCTTAAAGGAATAACCATGATTTTTTATGTAGATATCAAATAAACATTTATCTTTCAGATTATGCAAAATCTAAACATACTGCATCAATAATTTTTGAATCATTTCTTCTTAAACATAAATAGTCGTGTGGTTTTATTCATATTTTAGAGAATCAATTTAAAAAAAAATCACAACTTGGAAAAGCTTAAAGGAATATTCATGATTTTTTATGTAGATATCAAATAAACATTGATCTTTCAGATAATGCAAAATCTAAAAATACTACTTCAATCATTTTTGAGTCATTTCCACTTAAACATCTAAAATTGTGTAGTTTTATTCAAATTTAAGAGAATTAACTTAAAATAAATTCACAACTTGAAAAATCTTAAAGGAATAACCATGATTTTTTATGTAGATATCAAATAAACATTGATCTTTCAGATTATGCAAAATCTAAAAGTACTACTTCAATAACTTTTGAGTCATTTCCACTTAACATCAAAAATTGTGTGGTTTTATTCAAATTTAAGAGAATTAACTGAAAATAAATTCACAACTTGAAAAATCTTAAAGGAATAACCATGATTTTTTATGTAGATATCAAATAAACATTGATCTTTCAGATTATGCAAAATCTAAACATACTGCATCAATATTTTTTGAATCATTTCTACTTAAACATAATAAGTCGTGTAGTTTTATTCATATTTTAGAGAATCAATTTAAAAAAAAATCACAACTTGGAAAATCTTAAAGGAATATTCATGATTTTTTATGTAGATATCAAATAAACATTGATCTTTCAGATTATGCAAAATCTAAACATACTGCGTCAATAATTTTTGAATAATTTCTACTTAAACATAAAAAATTGTGTAGTTTTATTCAAATTTTAAAGAATCAATTTAAAAAAAATAAATAACAACTTAAAAAATCTTAAAGGAATATTCATGATTTTTTATGTAAATATCAAATAAACATTGATCTTTCAGATTATGCAAAATCTAAACATACTGCTTGAATAATTTTTGAGTTATTTCTACTTGAACATAAAAAATCGTGTGGTTTTATTCAAATTTTAAAGAATCAATTTAAAAAAAATCACAACTTGAAAAATCTTAACGGAATATTAATGATTTTTTATGTAAATATCAAATAAACATTGATCTTTCAGATTGTGCAAAATCTTAAAATACTGCTTCAATAGTTTTTGAGTTAATTCTATTTAAACATAAAAAATCGTGTGGTTTTATTCAAATTTTAGAGAATTAATTTTAAAAAAATTCACAACTTAAAAAATCTTTAAGGAATATTCATGATTTTTTATGTAGATATCAAATAAACATTGATCTTTCCAATTATGCAAAATCTAAACATACTGTTTCAATAATTTTTGAGTTATTTCTACTTGAACATCAAAAAAAGGTAGTGAATTTATCAACATTTTTTGGGAAATACAAATAAATGCATCGTTAAAATTGCAGAATAAATTAATTAAAATTTAATTATTAATTGATAATTAAACTCCCTGTATAAATGTTCGCGAGAAAAACATTTAAAAAAAGCTTATATGTTGAATATGTAATAACGATAAACAAGGGGCGGTTTCACGCCTGGATAAAAAAAGTGTATATTATTTATTTATACTTGTACATATTTACTAACACGAGAAGAAAGCGAGTTTTGAGCTTCGTCGAAATGACAACGAACATTTTCTTTGGATAATCCAATGAAGCTTAAAAATAAGAATTGTAGACAAACAATAATGCGGACGTGAAACCGCCCCTTTTGAAAAGAATAAAAAAATAACACAAAACAAACCTCTCTTATTGCTTTTTTCGTTGTTATTAAAAAAATAATAATGTGTAAATATTGTAACTTGATTATCAGCAAAGGGAGAAAGGAATGGATGATTTTTTAAGAAACGCAAGTTTAATGAATACGGTCATTTTTAATTTTTTCTAAGAGATAGTCAAATAATTATTAAAATATTAATTGTTTGGTGTTGTAGGCGTTCACTTTGTGGTACATCTTAAATACACTTGTAAATAAAACACTTTTTACTTTGTTTAACCACTGGATGTTACGTTTAATTAGTTTGAGAATGACTACTAGATAGTCGAAACCAGTCACACAATTAAATGTAACATCCAGTGGTTAAACAAAGTAAAAAAGTGTTTTATTTACAAATTAAAATATTAACTTGGGTTTGATAACTTTAATTAAAACACTTTTAACCTTTCTTCACAATTTTTATTATATACCAGATGTACATTTCGGTCACAAGGTGGTCATTATCAATGGTTTGATAGTTTATGTTAATGTATCAAACGCAAGTTAGGATTTTAATAATTATTTGACTATTTTTTATTAATTTCTTTGTATTTTATGAAAGTGAATTATTAATAAATAATTGTGAACTTACATAAAACATAAGTTTATGTAAATCTACTAATAGTTCAATTTTGTACGGATTAAATAAAAATATCTTGACAAAAAATCTTTGAAATCACGGTAGATTTACATGAAACACCATTTTATGTAAATCTACTGGACATTTAATGTTCTTTGTGTGGAATATTTAGTTTTTTTTTTCTTATGCCCGGTATTATAAACGATTAATAAATCATTAGATAACTATTTGTGGAGTAAATTTATTTACCTAGTAAACTAATAGGCAAATAAATTTGCGTATTATAAAGCAAACCTACCAAATATATAGCAATTCTAGAAATAAATAATTTAACTAGTAGATTACAGACCAAAATTATACATTTTCATTGTGGCCATAGCTGAAACCACCAATTTGTTAAATTGAATTGTCACTATTTCAAATTAAATTGTCAATCAAATTGGAAATTTAGCATAATTTCTTATAATTATGGAGAATAACCGTGGAATAGGACAGAGTTACACAGAACAAAAAAAAGAAAGCTTATTAGAAATTATAAAAGACTTAAACGAGTGTTTACCACTCCTAGGCTAAGCATGAAGTAAAATTTCAGGCTTATCTAAACTCGAAATTTTACTTCATGCGCCACGCGTACAAGACGTTGATTTCAAGTGAAGTTCACTTGTTCACAATATTTCAGTGCTTTCAGTGTTTAATACGCGTGGCGCATGAAGTAAAATTTCGAGTTTAGAAAAGCCTGAAAATTTGGTTTGGTCGCTCCGCGCTTCGCGCTACGCGACCAAACCAAATTTTCAGGCTTTTCTAAACTCGAAATTTTACTTCATGCTTAGTCTGGGAGTGGAAAACACTCGTTTAAAACTTTAAATGGAACTAATTTAAAAAAGCGGATGCATAACTATAAAAATCCCTGGTTATGTCTGATTTGAAAAACTCTAAGTCTTCGACTACTTAGAATGTCTTGTGGTTTGAATTAATTAATAGTATGAGCGAACTTAAAATCTGACACGGATGATATGGTAGACATGATAACCGTAATGAAATTAATAAATACAAGTAGTAAAATTGAAAGTAATTATAATAATATAATACACCATTAACTGTCAAATTATTTAGAGAATAAAATTTACTTGGTAGAAAAACAAACAAATGATTTACTGGGGAGATTTATTAGCCTAATAAAGTTCTTTTGTGTTGTAATACCGAAATCTTTGGAATTAATTAATTTATTCCTAAATTAAATTTTATTTAGGGAATAAAACATTTTATAATACCGGGCATTAATGTAATGAAAATATCTTGATAGATACGCTTTGAGTTTTCAGTAGATTTATATAAAACATAATTTTATGTATATCTACTGTAGATTTGCACAAAACATAATTTTATATAAACCTACTATAGATTTACCCAAAATATAATTGTATGTAAATCCACTGTAGATTTACACAAAACATAATTTTATGTAAATCTTACTGTAGATTTATTTAAATCTACTATAGATTTACATAAAACATAATTGTATATAAATCTACTGTAGATTTACGCAAAACATAATTCCATGTGAATCATACTGTAGATTTACATATAACATAATTTTATTTAAATCTACTATAGATTCACACAAAACATAATTTCATGTAAATTTCCTGAAAAATCAATTTTTTTTTTATCAAGAAATAGTCATTAATTTAATAATTCAAATTGATATTATATTTAAATAAAAAGTTCACTCAACTTGCGTTTGTGCTTTCACTTTTTTGTATTTTTTCTATTATTACCATAATTTTAAACAAATCAGAATAAAAATTGTATGTATAGTATTTTCCTTAACTATTATTATTATTATTATTTTGTACGAAACAGAAAGAAATTGTATGTATATGATTAACACTGTATAAACTGTGATGATGAAGTGCAAAGATTTGTGGCAGCTGAGAGAAAAAAAGGGATTTTTCGTAATAGCGCAAAAAATGGACAAATTAAATAAAAATACGAAATGCAGACAACAAAATAAAACTGTTATGTTTTTACTTTTCGTGGATGCGAGAATTCTTGTTTGAGATGATGAATACAGAAAAAAAAATAAAAGAAAGGGAAACGGATTCGTGCGGCTAGGATTTTTTGAATTTTTGACATGTATGTTTCTAATGTAAATATTTTAAAATATATTTATAATGCAATTGAATTTTGTTTTATTGGTGTTCTTTTAAGAAAAACCTGAATCTTTAACGAACTTTAACTAAAATTCTTTAATTGTTGTTTTAATTTATTTGGCGGCTTAACCCACTGAGCAAAGAACAAACAAATAACGTTATATCAACATTGTAGCAACATATAACGTTGTTTTAATGTTGATAAAACATTACTTAAATGTGTTTGCTTAGTGGAAATCTTAATAAGTTATATTTATCACACACAAGTCAGCGTCAATTAACAAGGTGTGTGGGTGCTCCCAGAAAACGAAGTAAAAGTGAGCAAATAATAATTGAGAATTCGAAGGAGTAAGGGTGAGAAGCTGTTGAAAGCATCGAAGTCCTGGAGAGGTGTTTATATTCAAAGGGAAAGGTATTTACAAAACATATTTTCCCTACAATTCCCGTTGCATTCTTTTTTCTCTCTTTCAACACTCTTTTTTCCCTCCTTCTCAAAGGAGGTGTCTGCCACCTTCCTCTTATCCCCTCCCTCTCCCGACTCTCCTTGTCGTTGCGGCGACCTCTGTACTCCCGCTCCTCTGCCAAACGCCTCATTCCTTTTGGCCTCCTCCTCCTGTTATTCCCATTTCTCCACCTCCTTTCTCTCTTGTTCCCAGTCATGTTTTCTAATCTATTATTTAAGCTCTATTTTATTACTATTATTTCCTCGTTTTTGTCACTTTTCGTTTATGTTACACTTGGCGGGAAAAAGCTAATTGTGGGGTTTAGCACACCCGTGCAGAGAACCGGCGCGCGGAACAGCGTCGTGAGTAGGGTGACTCACCAGGGAACGCAAGTACACGAGGCGACCCGCGTACACCCCCACGACAACGCGCGCACACAGAAAACAAGCCCACCGCTCGAACCAGCTACCAGGACGGAAACACGATATATGTCTAATCTCCATAGACATAAATTAATTATTAATTATTAAATACGATTGCATCACTCATGCAATCGTAACGTACACACAATTCCAGACGGTCACCTGATGCCCCACTTACGACAGACACGGCGACCGCCAGCCCAGCCAAAGGACAACGCAACTCCTGCAAGTCAGCGATTGATGCGATTAATACGGATAACATAAACAGCATTACTCACTTCAATAGTGCAATCGCAAACAAACACAATTCCAGACGGTCACCTGGTGCCCCACTTACGACAGACACGGCGACCGCCAGCCCAGCCGACGGATTACGCAACTCCTACAAGTCAGCATTTTACTCGGTGAACTTGTGACCATCAGCGTCCCAATCACCTCGAGTCAGCACCAACATCTAATATAAATACCACCACGGAAGACGACAAGACCAGAGTTCTTCTGACTCTCAACTCGTTACAATATCATTGTCATGTACTTATCAATTATGCAATATATCCTATTTAAATCCACTACTCTACCCTGAACTATTACAGCATCGAAGTGTCCTGGAGAGGTGTTTATATTCAAAGGGAAAGGTATTTACAAAACATATTTTCCCTACAATTCCCGTTGCATTCTTTTTTCTCTCTTTCAACACTCTTTTTTCCCTCCTTCTCAAATGAGGTGTCTGCCACCTTCCTCTTATCCCCTCCCTCTCCCGACTCTCCTTGTCGTTGCGGCGACCTCTGTACTCCCGCTCCTCTGCCAAACGCCTCATTCCTTTTGGCCTCCTCCTCCTGTTATTCCCATTTCTCCACCTCCTTTCTCTCTTGTTCCCAGTCATGTTTTCTAATCTATTATTTAAGCTCTATTTTATTACTATTATTTCCTCGTTTTTGTCACTTTTCGTTTATGTTACACTTGGCGGGAAAAAGCTAATTGTGGGGTTTAGCACACCCGTGCAGAGAACCGGCGCGCGGAACAGCGTCGTGAGTAGGGTGACTCACCAGGGAACGCAAGTACACGAGGCGACCCGCGTACACCCCCACGACAACGCGCGCACACAGAAAACAAGCCCACCGCTCGAACCAGCTACCAGGACGGAAACACGATATAAAAACGCTCGTCCAAGCGATAATAGTCAGTCTGCTTGGCTCATTCACCACGTGTTCACCCACAGCCGCGGTAAATTGACCAAACTAACGTGTTCACCCACAGCCATTAGAAATCAAACATTATAGCGAGTTCACCCACAGCCGCTAAATCCGTCGAACGTCTATCGCAAACACCAGTTACATGGAAAACCGTAAACCAGAATCTAAACTGGAGATCAGGAACCGCCACGTCCGGAACTTACTAAGAAAGGCGCATCGACAGCCGGCGATACCCAGGTTGATATCCCCGCTGCCACCGACGCCGAAGAAGCCACCGCGACCACAGGAAGACCAACCGCTTCCTACATACAGGCACATCCTAACCGCACTTACACACGGAACAGAGCTCCAGAACGCCTGCAGCCACCCAGTCACACCACTGCCGAGGACCCCGCAGAAGGCATTCCGAGTGACAACGCTGCCAGCCAGTACACCACGATACCAAGGAGTGGACCCCTTTTACATACTGCCCTGTGATCCCCGTCGATATCGCGTTAGAGCCGCGTACTGACGAAGATTGATTACAACTTCAACGTCAAATAAATAACCTTAATTATAAATATAATGTAAATAAAAACACGCTACGTTAAACACCTCTCTTCTTACTCTCGCATCGAAGTAGTTGGAGAAATTTCTCCACCATACACCCAAAACACCCAAACCAATTAAGCCAGTTGTAAGTGGAACAGAAATCTGTAACTTCACTTAAAAAACAGAAAACTGCAACAGATTATTCAAAACACAGTAAGCTGTAACGATCTTACTCATTAAAATAAAATACTGCAACCACGATTTAGCAGAGCAGCAAGTATATAAAGAAATCTAAGCAAAATCACAGGTAGCAGCGTGAGTGCTCCGAGAGGTGGACGTAGGAAGAAGCCATCTGACGCCAGTAATAATAATAGCAATATTGCAGTATTTCTACGTTATTCGAAAGTAGAAAAACGAGGAAATAATAGTAATAAAATAGAGCTTAAATAGTAGATTAAAAAACATGACTGGGAACAAGAAGCAGAAAGAGAGAAAGGAGGTGGAGAAATGGGAACAGCAGAAGGAGGGAGGCGTTTGGCAAAGGAGCGGGAGTACAGAGGTCGCCGCAACGACAAGGGGAGTCGGGAGAGGGAGGGGGGCAGACAGCTCATTTGAAAAGGAAGGAGAGCAAGGAGGAAAAAAATAGAGTGGTGAAGGAGAGAAAAAAGGATGCAAGGAGAATTGTAGAGAGATAATGGAGCTGATTGCAGAAGCGATGAGGAAGGAGAGGGAGAAGTGGAAGGAGGAGATGAGGGAAGCAAGGGAGATGTGGAGAGAGGAGATGAGAGAAATGAAAGAAACGTGGGGGAAGGAAAGAGAGCAGTTAAGACAAAGGAAAGTAGATCTGGAGGGTCAGGCGGAGAAGAGAGAGAGAATTGTAGGGAGATAATGGAGCTGATTGCAGAAGCGATGAGGAAGGAGAGAGAGATGTGGAAGGAGGAGATGAGGGAAGCAAGGGAGATGAGGGAAATGAAAGAAACGTGGGGAAAGGAACGAGAGCGGTTAAGACAAAGGATAGTAGATCTGGAGGGTCAGGCGGAGAAGAGGGAGAGACATGGGAGGAGAAACAACATAGTGATCAAAGGGAAGGTGTTCCAGGAGAAGGGAGAAGTGGCGGGTTTTCCGAAGGAGGCGCTGAGAGTAGAGGCGAAAGTGCAAGATAGCTATGTGGTGGATAGGGTTGGAAAGTTGGTGGTGGTGAGACTCGGGGAAATTAGAGAAAAAAATTAAGGTATTGAAAAATAAAAAGAAACTAAAAAGTGCGCAAAAAAGAATATACATAGAGGACCTGACAAAGGAGGAGAGAAGGGTGCAGAAATGCATAAGGGAGATAGCTAGACGGGAGAGGGAAAGGGGAAAGTGTGCAAGAGTCGGGTATCAGAAAGTGGTAGTTAATAGGAAAGAATGGAGATGGAATAAGAAGAAGACGGAACTGGAGAAGCAGGAGGAGCCAAAAAAGTAAAAAGGAAGGAGAGAGTAAGAGGGAGAGAAGGTGATAATATCATGATAGAGCAGGAATTGGGAAAAAATGCAGAGGTGGAACAAGGGGTAGAGGAGGAAAGGGGGAGGAGGGATGGAGAGAGCGGATATATAAGGGACGAAGGGGGGGAGGTAAGGCAGGGGCAGAAGGGCTGTGAGAGGAGCAGGCAACCAGGAAGCAAGTGTAAGAGAGTGGAGAAAGAAGGAAAGATAACAATAGGGTTTTGAAATGTAGCGGGAATAAAGTCTAAATGACAGGAGGGCAAGTGGAAGAAAGACTTTGAGGAGTGGATAACCGGGAAGGACGTAGTGGGGATAGTAGACACTTGGATGGTGAAAAAGGAATGGATGGTGAAGAAGGAATGAAAGAGGCAACAAAATGTGCAATGACAGGAAGAGAAAAGAGGGGAATGATTGTTGGATGGAGAGAGGATGGAAAAGGAGGCAAGGGGGAGATCATGGAGGAAGGCGAAGGGCTGGTGTGGGTGAAATACCAGCAGGGAGGATACCGCGTTAAGGTGGTAGTTGTATGCGTTAGCAAAAATTGGGGGACATAAGAAGAAAAAGCGGGCGAGGGAGGAAGTTGGATGGTGGGTGGAGACTTTAATGCCAGAATAGGGGAAATGGGGGAGGGATTAGAGAGGACGGCTCGGATGTGAAGAGAAGTTCGCAGGATAAATGTATAAATGGGGAGGGCAGGAGGTTGAAGGAGTTGGTGATGGAGGAGGGATGGAAGGTTTTGAACGGATCCACGGAAGGTGATTGGGAGGGGAAAAAACTTACATTGGGTCACGAGTAGCATTGTTGATTGACTATGTAGTGGTGAAGGGAATAACAAGAGGAGAGATAAAGAGTTTGGAGATAGAGGAGATTTTGGGATCAGATCACCTACCGTTAAAGGTGGAGATGTGGGTAGAGAAGGGACACGTGAGTGAAAGGGGGCAGGAAAGCGGGGTTCTTGAGTGCCGGGTAAAAGCGAGGAAGTTGGAGAGGATTAAATGGGAGGAGGTCAGTACGATAGAGGAGATGGAGGGGATAATAGTGGGATGTGGAAGAAAGAGAAAGGATGAGAGAAGAGATGGTGACACATGGTTTGATCAGAAATTCATTCAGGCAAAAAAGGTTTTGAGGAAGGCAGTGAGAGAGTATGTAGGAGGCGGAGCGGGAGAGAGGAGAGTGGCGGAAGTAAGGAGGAGATATGAGGATATATGTGAGAAGAAGAAGCTGCAGACAGTGGAAAAGGCGAGCGAGGAATTGAAGGACTGTATGAACGAGGCAGAAATGTGGAGGGTACTAAGGAGAGGGAAAAGGAGGAGGCAGGTAGGGGTGTCACTGAAAGAATGGACAAGGAAATGCAGGGAAGAGAGTGGAGGAGGGATTGGAGAAGACAGAGCGGAAGAGTTCACGGAGGAGGAGGTGGAGAGGGCCTTCAAGGAAGTGAGGAGTGGATAGGCGGCAGGGAGGGATGGTCTCAAAGCGGAGATGTGGAAGGAGATTGGGGAAAAGGAAAAGAAGACATTCAGAGAGCTATTGAATCAGATGTGGAGGGGGGAGGTGAGCTTACCGGAGTCGTGGAGGGTGGGTATGATGTGCCTGGTGTATAAAGGAGGGGACGAGAAGGATGCGAGGAGTTATAGAGGAGTAACTATAACAAATATTGGGTACAAGCTGGCAATGATGATAGTGAGAAATCGGATGGAGGTGGAGGTAGAGGAGAAGAGGATACTGCCAGAGACGCAGAGGGGGTCTTTACCCTGGCGCGAATGGTGGAGAGAGTGGCAAATAGGATGTCTATATACGGTAATCCTAGATTTAAAGGCAGCATATAACTCCATACCGAGGGTGAGTCTGATAGAGTGCTTGAGGAGGAGAGAGGTCCTTACTCACCTCTCTCCTCCTCAAGCACTCTATCAGGATGGTTGAGTGGGTAAGTAGAGTGTAAGAGGAGACATGGGTGTTGACGAAAGTGGGGACGGATGTGTGTTTCAGGACTTGGGAGGGATTGAGGCAGGGGTGCCCGCTAAGCCCGATGTTGTTTAATATATACATAAGAAAATCGAAGAGGTGATGAGGAAGGGGGAGATGGGGGGGTGGTGTTGGGTAAGAGGAAAGTGTGGATGTTAGCGTATGCAGATGATATGGTATTAATGGCAAGAGAGCATGAAGAGATGAAAGCCATGTTAAACAGAGCGGAGAGGTTTATGGATAAGAGAGAGATGAATGTGAATGTGGAAAAAACGAAGTGGGTGAAGTTTAGAAATAGAGGGAGGGAGGGGAAGGTAAAAGAACTGGAGTGGAAGGGGAGTGGATGTGTCAGAGTGTTTCAGGACTTGGGAGGAATTGAGGCAGGGGTGCCCGCTGAGCCCGATGTTCTTTAATATATTCATGAGTGAATTCGAACAGGTGACGAGGAAAGAGCAGGCGAGGGGGTGGTGATGGGTAAGAGAAAAGTGTGGATGTTAGCGTATACGGATGACATGGTGTTAATGGCAAGAGAGCATGAAGAGATGAAATACATATTAAAAAGAGCGGAGAGGTCCATGAATAAGAGAAGGATGAGTGTGAATGTGGATAAAACGAACTGGGTGAAGTTCAGAAATAGAGGGAGGGAGGGGAAGGTGAAAAAATTGAAGTGGAAGGGGGGTGGTTATTGAAATGGTAAAAAGTTTTAAGTATTTAAGGTTTATGTTCAAAGGGACGGGAGGGTATGAGGAGCATGTGAAATGGGTGCAGAGTAAGGCTAGGCCAACACCTACTGTGCACATGCGAAGCCTATAAACGGCAACGCACGGAGCAACTCGGGAAGCCCGTGCTTCCTGAAGAACAGCTCAAGAACATCCCCTGGCCCAAACTCCTGGACTTCTTAGAAGACAGAGGAATATACAGGGAGTAAAATAACCAGAGGAGCACAAAAGGACCACGGAGACCGTAGTGCAGGGACGCTAAGCAATACCACCTCATGTGGAAAAAAAAAAGGCTAGGAAAGCATGGGGGATGGCTTGGGGATGTGTGTGTGTAAGATCGATGCTTATATATGGAGTGGAAGTGTGGGGGACGAAAGGGAATGAGTGCATGTACAGGGAACAGATGTGGTTCCTGAAACGCACGTTGGGGGTGGAAAGGTCCACGTCCAGCTACATAGTGCTTCAGGAGATTAATAGGGAGAGTTTAGAGTGCAAGGCAATAGTGAGGTATGAGATGAGATTGTGGGAACTGGAGGCAGAGAGATTGGTGAAGGATGTCTAGGTGACGAGCGTGTGTGGGAGTGACGGTAGATGGAGGGGGGAAAGGAGGAAAATGTATGAGAGGGTAGGGTAGGGAATGGGGTGACGGTGGATGAGTGGGTAAAGGGTAAAGGGAAGGAGGTGAAAGGGCAGGGAAGGCAAGGGCGTATCGAGAGAAGTGAGTACAATGATATGTATGGGAGGTGGCAGGTGTATGGAAGAGTGCCGACATATCTGATAGAGAGGGGATGGAGTAGAGAGGAGAGGGTGATTGTGACAAGGGCGAGTTGTGGATCGGATGAGAGGGGAAGGAAAGTATGAATGGGGAAAGAATATGGAAGGTGTGTATTGTGTGAGCATGGGAAGGATAAGTGGGGCAACTTGGCGGAGGAATGCGAGGGGTTAAAGGAGAAATGGATGGGAGCGAAAGGGAGTAGAAGGGTGATGGAGTGGATGAGAGAGGATGGGGTAGGGGTAAGGACGTTGGAGAAGCTAGGGAGGGAGAGGGAAAATAGAAGGGAGGGTAGAAGCGGGGGGATTTAGTTTTAGAAAAAAAAAATAATATTTATTTAATCAAACACTATCATAGTTTTTATAAGAAAGCCCCGATCTATGCTGGCTGTCGATTATTTAACAAACTACCTAGAGATTTTAAAGATAGCAAATCTCTACAGTCTTTCAAAAAGAAATTAAAATATATGTTGATTGCAAAATGCTGTTATACAATCTCAGAATTTGAAGAATTCCTTGCTCAATGATTTTATATCGCATTTATAATTTTAATGTGTGATTATTGTACCCACGCTTATGTTTCTTATATTTTTTATTTTTCATTTGAATTTTGTGTATTTTTAATATATACCACCTGACATGTTCAATCTATATTATATGTAGCTGACTGAATCAATAAATAAATAAATAAATAAATAGAATAGAATGTAAAGTTTTGTTTGTAATGAAGAATGCTAATAAAGGACTTATTTTTTAACAGTCAATTTCTGTAGCATATATTTTATTATTATTATTTTATTCAACTATGAGTCAAACAAATGTATTTTTTTGCATGCGTGTAATTTTAGTTGTTTCGTATTTTTTTCGGCAATAAAAACATTTCCGGTATAATTATACAATAATAAAAATATTAAACTGAATTGGGTTTGAAAACAAAATCAACCAACAGTTTTGTGTAAAAATAAATTTGGAAGCATGTTAAAATTACTTGCGGTTTTGCTGCTTACAATTCTCCTAATGAATTTGGTAGGTGAATATTAACAGATTGATTGATTGAGTTACGTGAAGATTAAATTAATTTGGCGAATAAAGCACTAATAACCTTCCTTCGCGCGTTTATTTGAATTACCATTTTTTTTCTTGTAAGTATACATACAGGGAATTTTCTGTTAGGTATACATATGCATACGCTTTTTTTAGAGTTCAATTTGAAGCTTTAAATGAGTGTTTTCCACTCCCAGACTAAGCATGAAGTAAAATTTCGAGGGTCGCGCAGCGACCCTCGACAAATTTTCACGGGGCTTTTCTAAACTCGAAATTTTACTTCATGCGCCACGCGTATTAAATACTGATGCACGGAAATATTGTGAACGATTAAACTTCGCTTGAAATCAGCGTCTTTTACGCGGGGCGCATGAAGTAAAATTTCGAGTTTAGAAAAGCCCAGAAAATTTGTCTCGGGTCGCTGCGCGACCCTCGACAAATTTTCACGGGGCTTTTCTAAACTCGAAATTTTACTTCATGCTTAGTCTGGGAGTGGAAACCACATTCTATTAGGTTATTTTGTACTAAAATCCAGCGGCGGCTCGCAGCCTAACTTCAGGGTAGGCCAGAGACCCAAGGTAATATGTATCCGTTATTGAAAGGTGACTTTCTTGTGCAATTCCTTGTATTTATAAAGCGCGAACCCAACCTCAAACTTTGTGTGCCCTGGCGCTGTGGCCTACTCTGAAGTTAGGCTGCGAGCCGGCGCTGCTAAAATCATAAAACGAACATGGCAACATCGCATTTCTATCTGTTCAAACTTCGCTACAGTTAATGTCTGAGTAATTTAGAGGCTATGTTATACTGTTTTTGTTTAAGTTTGTTTTTATTCTGTTAAAAATCACATTGTTCACTGTAAACTTAAATTATTTTTATAGGGTGATAATCAAACTGTAGAAGAACTTCCAACGATTTTTAAAAGTGTTAAAAACTGCATGATAAATTTGGGAATAAAAGACACTAACAAAGTGCAAGAAAGTCTATGTTTCGTCAAATGCTTCATGGAGGATATGGGATATCTGTATGGAGACAAAATAATAACTTATGGAATACATTTTCCGGAACATCTAAAAAAACCCGCGGAATTCTGCTGGAAAAAAAAACACTCGAATGATTTGTGCGAGAGAACAAACGCGTTTAGTAAATGCTTGAAGAGGAAACTCAGGGAAAAGGAGGAGATTGATAAAATTCTGTGCGCTAATGAGATGAAAATCAACTCGGGAAGTAAGAAATCGAGTGAGGAAAATGAGAGGAGAGGGGATTTGGAGAATGAGCAAGCAGTGAACTCGAATGTTGGGCCGAAAGTCGTTTGGAGAAATGAGACTGGAAGGAATTGGGAAGAAGGGCCAGGAGTAGTTTGGAAAAATGAGTCTGAGGTAAATGGAGCAGACATACCAAAAATGAAATACCCGCCGGTGGTGAATTGGACAAATGGACCAAATGTAATTAGGAGAAATGAGACTGAGGTAAATGGAGCAGACATACCAAAAATAAAATACCCGCCGGTGGTGAATTGGACAAATGGTCCAAATGTAATTAGGAAAAATGAGACTGGGGTTAACTTAAATGATGGGCCTAAAGTAAATTTGAAAAATGAGGCTGTGGGTAGTGGACCAGATATACCAAAAATAAAATCCCCGCCGGTAGTGAATTGGACAAATGGTCCAAATGTAATTAGGAGAGATGAGACTGAGGTGATCTTAAATAATGGCCCTAAAGTAATTTTGAAAAATGAGGCTGTAGTAAATGGACCAGATATACCAAAAATAAAATACCCGCCGGTGGTGAATTGGACAAATGGACCAAATGTAATTAGGAGAAATGAGACTGAGGTAAATGGAGCAGACATACCAAAAATAAAATACCCGCCGGTGGTGAATTGGACAAATGGACCAAATGTAATTAGGAGAAATGGGACTGAGGTGAAGTTAAATGATGGCCCTAAAGTAATTTTGAAAAATGAGGCTGTAAGAAATGGACCAGATATACTAAAAATAAAATATCCGCCGGTGGTGAATTGGAGAAATGGACCAAAAGTAATTAGGAGGAATAAGAATGAGATGAATTTGAAGGAGGCTGCAGGAAATTTGGAAAAAGGACTAGAAGTTAATTTGAGAAATGCGACTGAAATTAATTGGGAAAAAGGGCCCAAAGAGAATAAGATAAATAACACAGAGGCAAATTGGATGAATGGGCCAAAAATGCTTCGGAAAAACGAGACAGAGGTGAGTTGTATAATTAGACCAAATTTAATTAGGAGTAATGGGACTAAGGTAAACTTGAATGATTGCCCTAAAGTTAATTTGAAAAACAAGGCTGTAGGAAATGGACCAGATATACCAAAAATAAAATACCCGCCGGTGGTGAATTGGAGAAATGGACCAGAACTACTTAGGCGGAATAAGAATGAGATGAATTTGAAGGAGACTGCAGGAAATTTGGAAAAAGAACTAGTAGTTAATTTGAGAAATGCGACTGAAGTAAATTGGGAAAAAGGGCCCAAAGAGAATAAGATAAATAACACAGAGGCAAATTGGATGAATGGGCCAAAAATGCTTCGGAAAAACGAGACAGAGGTGAGTTGTATAATTAGACCAAATTTAATTAGGAGTAATGGGACTGAGGTAAACTTGAATGATGGCCCTAAAGTAAATTTGAAAAACGAGGCTGTAGGAAATGGACCAGATATACCAAAAATAAAATACCCGCCGGTGGTGAATTGGAGAAATGGACCAGAAGTAATTAGGCGGAATAAGAATGAGATGAATTTGAAGGAGACTGCAGGAAGTTTGGAAAAAGGACTAGAAGTTATTTTAAGAAATGCGACTAAAGTAAATTGGGAGAAAGGGCCCAAAGAAAATAAGATAAATAACACAGAGGCGAATTGGATGAATGGGATAAAAATACTTGGAAGAAACGAGAGAGAGGTGAGTTGAGTAATTGGACCAAAGGTAATTAGGAGAAATGAGACTGAAGCGAAAATACTTGGAAGAAACGAGAGAGAGGTGAGTTGGGTAATTGGACCAAAGGTAATTAGGAGAAATGAGACTGAAGCGAATGGGAATAAAGGACAAAAAGAAACTTGGAAAAATGAAAGTATATGCATACGCTTATTTTTAAAGAGTTCAATTCGAAGCTCAAAACAAGTGTTTTCCACTCCCAGACTAAGCATGAAGTAAAATTTCGAGTTTAGAAAAGCCCCGTGAAAATTTGTCGAGGGTCGCGCAGCGACCCGAGACAAATTTTCTGGGCTTTTCTAAACTCGAAATTTTACTTCATGCGCCACGCGTATTAAACACTGAAGCACGGAAATATTGTGAGCGATTAAACTTCGCTTGAAATCAGTGTCTTATACGCGTGGCGCATGAAGTAAAATTTCGAGTTTAGAAAAGCCTGAAAATTTGGTTTGGTCGCTCCGCGCTTCGCGCTACGCGACCAAACCAAATTTTCAGGCTTTTCTAAACTCGAAATTTTACTTCATGCTTAATCTGGGAGTGGAAAACACTCGCTTAAACTTAACGGTAATCTTATTATTAAGGCTGTTAATATTTAATTTGACGAATACAACCCAAAGAAATTAAGATAAATAACACAGAGGCGAATTGGATGAATGGGCCAAAAATACTTGGGAGAAACGAGAGAGAGGTGAGTTGGGTAATTGGAGCAAAGGTGATTAGGAGAAATGAGACTGAAGCGAATGGGAGTAAAGGACAAAAAGAAACTTGGAAAAATAAAAGTAAGGTAAACTTAAAAGATGGGCATAATAAAGTAAATTTGAAAAATGAGAATGAAAGAAATGTTGGAAATAAAACAAAAGTAATAAAGAGACATGTGGCTGAAGCAAATTGAAGTAATAACACAGAGGTGAATTGGAAAGATGGGAAAAACATAATTTGGAGAAATGAGCTAGAAGTGAATTGGAATGATGGGTCAAAAGTTAACTGGAAAAATGAGACTGAAGCGAATTCGCAAAATGGACAATAACTAATTAGAAGAGATGCAACTGCTGCGAATTTGCAAAATGGAACAAAAGTAATTAGAAGAGATGCGACTGTTGCTAATTTGCAAAATGAACCAAAAGTAATTAGGAGAGGAGAATTTGCAGTATAGAGTGCTACTCTTTAACAGAGTAATTAGGAGAAATAAGAATGAGATGAATTTAAAGGAGACTGCAGGAAATTTGGAAAAGGGACTAGAAGTTATTTTGAGAAATGCGACTGAAGTAAATTGGGAAAAAGGGCCCAAAGAAAAGAAGATAAAGAACACAGAGGCGAATTGGAAGGAAAATGGAAAAGGAAATGGACCAGATATATGGACCAGATATACCAAAAATAAAATACCCGCCGGTTGTAAATTGGAGAAATGGACCAAAAGTAATTAGGAGAAATAAGAATGAGATGAATTTAAAGGAGACTGCAGGAAATTTGGAAAAAGGACTAAAAGTTATTTTGAGAAATGCGACTGAAGTAAATTGGGAAAAAGGGCCTAAAGAAAAGAAGATATACAGGGTAAGCCATTTTAATCAATCCACGCAAATAACTCCGAAGATATATTCGATAGCAAAAATTGACCATAACAAAGGTTGTATGGCTGGTAGGGGGACATCCGATGATGGCCTTTAAAGTAACCTTGAAGTTGACTTTCAAGGTCATCTGAAGACCAACTTACAAATTTTAAATGGCAACCCTGCTTTTTCAATGTTTATTTTGAAAGAGGGTCATCATGTTAGTATGGCTGCATAAATATTTTAATACCTCACATAAGAAAATTTTCGAGAAAAAAATAACTTGAAGAAAATTTTACTAATAGACTTTAATTCAAAAGTTCAATACTTCACTTAAAAAGGAAACTAAACGATATTTCCTGCCACCAACATAATGAAGCCGTAATACGGCATGCCGTTGACAAAACTAAACAATACACAATAAATAAAATTAAAAAAGATGCTCAAAGACATTTCCATTTTGCTGAATACATAAATGAATTCGGCGCTGAAAGTCCTGAACTGTTCTTAACAAAACTGTCCTTGGCATATTTTGGCAAGCGGTCTGGATTGTACCTATCATATTATCTCTGTTTGTTGTTTCATGCTCATAAACAACATCTTTCAAATAACCCCATAAATAAAAATCCGGAGAAGTTAAATCTGGTGATCTTGGTGGCCATGCAATAGTTCCACCACGTCCAATCCACCTGTTATGGTAACTCTCATTTAAATAATTTCTAACTATCCGGGCAAAGTGTGGTCCAGCTCCATCCAATTGAACCCACATTCTCAATCTTGTTCCAAATTCACATTTTCCAGTAGTACTTGGAGTGCATCTCTCAAGAAATTTAAAAAAATGTGCCCATTTACGTTACCGTTGAAAACATGTGAACCAATCAAATGTCCATCTATGATACCACACCATACATTAAGACTCCAACGATGTTGATTGTTGACCTGTCTATGCCAGTGAGGATTTACGTCAGACCAATAGTGGGATCGTTCATTATTATTTGTTCTGCCCATTGGCAAAACTCTACGCGCTTCCTCATATCATTGGGTGTAAGCGCTTGTGTTAGCGAGATATGATAAGGGTGATAACGTAGGCTCTTCAATATTCTCAGTGAAGTACGTCTGGGTATGCCAGATTTTCTTTCAATATCATAGCTGCTAATATGAGGATTAATGTGAACCATTCCCAGAACAGTTATTGCACTAACGTCATTTTGGTTATAAATATGTCTTGGTTTAACACGTCGTAAATGTCCTTGTCGGGCTTTCAGATGGATGTTTCGAATTACAGAGTGATTGGGGTGCCGTCTTTGAAGATATCGATTCCGATACAAGATAGCAGCTTGTCGATAGTTACCTCCACATTCTCCTAGAATCAACAGCATATCGACTCTCTCTACCGCCGGATAGTCAGCCATATTTTATTTGATTTGCAGAAGATATCTTGTCCAAGTGTTTACTTCTTCAAATGAAATTTCCATTGAAAAATGAACGAATTCATTTTGTAGTGAAATTTTGATTGACACTATTTATTTGCATGACAACCTTAACGACCAATTGTTTATCGCCCCTAAGCTCACGAACAACACTCATTTTTGAATTTTTATTTAATAGTATATTAAAGTATAAGTGGATATTTAGGTCTTTAAAGCACGCACGATTTTGCAAGCACGACGGCGCCAGCCGGAGTGCTTGCAATAGAGTAAGTGCTTTAAAGACCAGATATCCACGCATACTTTACGCTATTTTTTTTTTATTGATGCATTTAAAGACCATAAATTGGCCCGAAATTTTGAAATTTCGAGCATGTTTAAGATGACGGAATCAATGTACCTTTGGTTGTCAAGGTGTGAAATAAAGAAATTATCAATTTCTCATCAGTTTGTCATTACCCTTTGAAAATGCAATCAAAGATTGATAGCTTGAGCGCTAAAGCTGAGAATCGGTTGATTCCGCAAAAGTCGGAAGTAGCCTACAAAAAAGAGTACAACCGTTTGATTAAATGGATGGAAGAATGCCAAGTTGCCAGTGTAACAGAACAAGTTATGCTTGCGTACTTACAGGAATTGTCAGAGAAGTACAAGTCGTCCACAATGTGGGCCATACATTCCAAATTACAATGTATGTTACGATTACAACAGGGAGTGGATATCAAATCATTTGGAAAAGTGCAAGCATTTATGAAGGCGATTAGTAAGAATTGTAACGCAAAAAAGTCCTATGCCTTTAGAGAGGAAGATTTAAGAACGTTTTTTGACGATGCTTCAGATATAACGTATTTGTTTTTGAAAGTTGTTGCCATTTTTGGAATCTTTGGTTCTTGTCGCAGATGCGAATTGTGCGATATGCGTTTATCCGACATTAAGGAAGAGGGTAATACCTTACTTATTCTCATACGTCCGTCTAAGACAGAAAAGGCTCGGCGTTTTACTGTCGCTGACAGTAATGGTATACCCTACGTTGGGTTTATTAAGAAATATTTGTTGTTGCGTCCTCAAAATGTGAGTACTGACCGTGTTTTCTTACGCTTTGATAAGGGAAAGTGCACTAAACAAGTAGTGGGTATTAATACTTTTGGTTTATGCCCATTTCAAATTGCACTTTTCCTTAACTTAGACGAACCAAAGAAGTACACAGGACATGCGTTCCGGCGTACTTCTGCAACTATTATGGCCAACGGTGGGATGACTATAGATCAAATACAGCGGCAAGTTGGTTGGAAATCGGCATCGGTGGCTACTGGATATGTCGAAGAGTCCATCAACAATAAAAACAGTGTTTCCAATATTATATCAAATGCTATTAGCAGAAATACGAATGCATGCACATCTGGAAGTAAATCAGTTACCATTGTTCATGTGAGCAATGTTGATTCCGAGTTAAAGCACGGAAATATTAATTTTTCAAATAATACAGATTGTATATTCAATATTTATTATAAATAAAATGAACGAGTTATTAAAGTTTAATAGATAGTGACATTTATGTTTGACTTTAAGTTTGAATTGACGTTGTTGTCCTTAGCAACTTTAAAACACGCGCGTGTTTTAATATTGAATTTAAACACGCTGCGAAGTATTTGAAATAAGACATATGATGCATCAATAAAAAAAAATATTGATCATAATGTAGTACAATTACATATCTAGTTTAATTTGTGAGTTTTTTGAATTAGAATAAGTGAAGTAGGTATTAAAATGATATGTTGGTGGCAGGAAATATCGTTTAGTTTTCTTATTTAATGAAGTATTGAACTTTTAAATTGAAGTCTATTAGTAAAATTTTCTTCAAGTTTTTTCTCGAAAATTTTCTTATGTGAAGTATTAAAATTTGTATGCAGCCGTACTAACATGATGGCCCTCTTTAAAAATAAATATTAAAAAAGTAGGGTTGCCATTTAAAATTTGGAAGTTGGCCTTCAAATGACCTTGAAAGTCAACTTCAAGGTCAGTTTAAAGGCCATCATCGAATGTCCCCCTACCAGCCATACAACATTTGTTATGGTCAATTTTCGCTATCGAATATATCTTCGGAGTTATTTGCGTGGATTGATTAAAATGGCCTACCCTGTATAACACAGAGGCGAATTGGATGAATGGGACAAAAATACTTAGGAGAAACAATACAGAGATGAGTTGGATAATTGGACCAAAGGTAATTAGTAAAAATGAGCCTGAAGCGAATAGGAATAAAGGACAAACAGAAACTTCGAAGGTAAACTTAAAAGATGGGCCTAATAAAGTAAATTTGAAAAATAAGAATGAAAGAAATGTAAAAAAAAACTAAAGTAATAAGGAGAAATGTAAGTGAAGGAAATCGGGGAAAAGAAAATTGGAATAATAACAGAGGTGAATTGGAAGAATAGGAAAAACATAATTTGGAGAAATGAGACAGAAGAGAATTGGAATGATGGGTCAAAAGTTAATTGGAAAAATGAGACTGAAGCGAATTTGCAAGATGAACCAAAACTAATTAGAAGAGATGCAACTGCTGCGAATTCGCAAAATGGAACAAAACTAATTAGAAGAGATGCGACTGTTGCGAATTTGCAAAATAAGGCAAAAGTAATTAAGAGAGATGAGAATTTGCCACTCTTTATCAGAGTAATTAGGAGAAATAAGAATGAGATGAATTTGAAGAAGACTGTAGATAATTTGGAGATGAAGCGAATTTTCAAAATGGACCAAAACTAATTAGAAGCGATGCAGCTGCTGCGAATTTGCAAAAAGGAACAAATGTAATTAGAAGCTGTTTCAGAAATAAGGGTGTGTCGGAATGCTTGATGAATTGGATAGAAGCAGTTTATAGAGAAACTTGGTGTAAGGTACGAGTTGGAGAGAATGTGTCTGAACGGTTTAGAGTAAGGCAAGGACTAAGGCAAGGCTGCCCCCTCAGTCCACTATTATTTAATTTATATGTGGCAGATATGGAGAGAGTCTTAGAACTGGGACAAGCAGGGGGGTCGTCATAGGGGCATCTTGGCTTACGCAGATGACGTAGTACTGTTGGCTAAATCGTTCAGGGAATTGCAAGAGATGAGTAAAAGGCTTGGAAGGAACTTGGATAGGAGTAAGTTAGTTATAAATGTAAAGAAAACGAAATGGATGATTTATAGGAATGCAGGAAGAAGGGGGAAAGAAGAAGAATTGTTATGGAAGGGGGAGCGAGTGGAACGAGTTAAAGTGTTCAAGTATCTAGGCGGAGTCGGGTAGTAAAGCAGCGCACATTGATTACGTGTGTAAGAAAGCAAGAGTGGCGATGGAACGGTTGAGGAGAACATGGGAAGATGCGTTAGGAAACAATGTGAGAATGCAAATGATTTCTTGGGATGCATGCATTAGAACAATAGTATTATATGAAGCAGAAGTGTGGGGTATACCTGTAGAGGAAAAGGTGGAAAGGCTGCAGCTGCAGTACCTCAAAAGGTGTATAGGGTTGGAAAGGACCACACGCGGATACGTGGTGCTGCAGGAATGCAACAGAATGTCTGTGGCGTGTATGGCAGCAAAGAAAGTGGTGAAGTTTGAAAGGAGGTTGACTGAAATGGAGAATGGAATGTTAGTGCAAGAAACTTGAAAAGTATGCTATAGGGCAGGTATGGGCAACCTTTGACATGTTGAGGGCCAAACTTTAGCGTGCAAATACGTTCGCGGGCCGCGTTTAAAAGTACTTAGTGCATTTTAAAGTAGTGATAATATTTTTTGCGATAGATATTAGACGTGAAATAATACGACAATGTTATTATAGTATAATTTATTAAAATAACAAAATGATGAATGAATTTAAAAAAATGCTACATTATAATTAAATCGTTAAATTTGCAATTGTTACAAACTACGAAAGTTAAATACACCGAAATCAATAAGACACTTGAGCTTGAATTTGGAAAACTAATCCATCGATATTTGGATTAATTCCACTGACACAAAGACGTAAAGAATTTCCCAAATTATCGTCAGTCAGTCTTGTACGATGTGTTGATTTATTAACTTTCATCAATGAAAAGAACTGTTCGCATTTATAAGTACTGCCAAACGCACAAATCAATCTTCTTGCGAATTTTCTAAGCTGCGGAAAATTGTCTTCTTCGAGGTATTTTACGTCTTCAAACTTGGATTTTAGGAGTAAGTTTTCTTGAATCTCGATCAACTCCATTTGTAAGTGTATTGGAGCATTTTGTACAATATATGTTGTAGGAGTAGCAAATAAACTAAAACAGTCTTCCATGTTTTCGAAGTCGCAAAATCTGTTCGAAAATTGTTCCGACAGTCACTTGAGTTCTTCAGCATATTGAGCATAAGCAATATTTTCATACGCAGAGAGCGTGTTGAAATGGTAACTGTTACCAGACAGCATCTGTGACTCCCACAAGCGTAGTTTGATCTGAAACGCTTTGAAATGGCTGTACAAATCATTTACTAACTGTCCTTGTTTTTGAAGTTTCAAATTTAAATTATTCAAATACTAAGTCACATATCCATTTTGGGTCACTTAATTCAGATAGTGGTTTATCTTTTATTTTCATAAAGTCTGCTATCTCATTTCTAAGCTCGTAAAACCGTTCAACATTTTTCCTTTGCTCAGCCATCTGACTTCACAATAATATGTTACGTTGTTATATTCAGCTGATATTTCATCCAAAAACGCCTTGAACTGACGATGGTTAAGCCCTCGGGATCGAATAAAGTTGATGGTTTTTACTACCACATTCATAACATTCTGGAGTCGAATGGACTTAGAACACAAGTTCTGTTGGTGGATAACGCAATGAAGGACTATCAAATCATCTGTTTGCACATTTAATTCTGTTGCTTTTTCATTCAAAATTCCGATGAAACCTTTACGTAAGCCAACCATAGAAGGTGCACCATCAGTGCATACTCCAATTAATTTTGACCATGGCAAGCCAAAACTGAATACCTTTTGAACTTCAATAAAAATATCCTCTCCTGTAGTGGTTCCTTTTAGCGGCTGTAAAGCAAGCAATTCCTCAGTAACAGTGAACTCCTTATCAACACCTCGAATAAATATTGCCAGTTGAGCTGTGTCAGACATATCGGTGCTCTCGTCTAATGCTATGGAAAATGATTCAAAACCAGCCATACGGTCAGTCAATGTTGTTTTTATATCATTAGCCATCATTTCTATACGTCGAACAACAGTTCGTCTTGACAAACTAATTTTTTTAAATTCTTTTTTCTTTTCAGGACACATGATACCGCAAACTTCTAACATACACTCCTTGATAAATTCTCCTTCGGCAAATGGTTTTAATGCCTTTGCCAATTTTGAGCTAACTATAAAACTAGCTTTCACAACATTATCAAGTTGTGTTCTTTGTTTATGAAACATTTGTTGCTGTTTTTCCAAATTTGCGGTAAGCTTCTGGATTTTGTCTGTTCTTAATTGTCCTGTCAGTGAGTGCAGCGTAGCATGCTTAGTTGAGTAATGCCTCTTTATATTGAATTCTTTCATTACTGAAATGGATTCATTACACAGCAAACAAATAGGCTTACCATTGTGCAAGATAAAAAAGAATTCTTCAGTCAATTGTTCTTGAAAATGGCGACCCTATCTTCTTTTCGTTTCTTTCCAGCAGACATCATTTTTGTTTACTTTTCGTTCAATAAACTTAATAACAAATTATAGTTAGTAACCACTCAAGATGCACACAAAGTCACAAAGCAAGTTGACGGCTCGAGCAGTTTGCTAGGATATCGCTTGTCCAAGTTATCACCTCGGTAGCTCAAATAGAACTGAACTAACGTTCGGGCCATCCATCCGCTTATATAGGCAAAATGAACAAATAATCTAGTTTGGAATAATTGAGAAGCAATAAATCTTTTGATGTGTCGCCCGTGAGGCGGCAAACCTCAAAGAATTTGATCGAGCAAGTTGAGTGGAGGCGATTATCAGAGTGAGGCGGCAAACATCAAAGAATTTGATGTTTTCCGCCTCACTGTCACCCCCGTGAGTATAACTACCTAATGTAATATTTTTTTAATTGGGTTTTTTCAAAATGTCTCGCGGGCCGGATCATATCTTACAGCGGGCCGGATCCGGCCCGCGGGCCGGGGGTTGCCCATATGTGCTATAGGGAATGGGAGCAAAAACATGAAAGTAGAAAACGGATGCAAAAGAGGGTAAAACTGTATGAAAGAGCTGGGATGTCTGTGATGTATGTAGAGGAAAGGCTAGGGAGGGGTCAGAAGGTGGATGAAGAAGTAGTAGAAAAACTGAGGACAGAAGAACTACAAATTCGACAAAACAAAATAGCTAAGAGTCGGACCTGCCCGATCTACAAAACCTTACAAGTTTTCGGAACAACCCCGCGCTACTTTGCCCAACAGAACAAAGAGGATGTAAGAATGCTAGCTCGGCTAAGGTGTGGGAATGAAGAAAGAGGAAGAAAGGTATGGATGGGAACGGAGTATACGGGGTGTGGATTTTGTAACATGGGAGAAGATGTATGGGAACATTGGTTGTATGAGTGCACGGAGGGACCGAGTTTTAAGAGTAAAAGTTTGAGTGAAGTGTTGTGTGAGAGTGGGAAGGGGATTATAGAATGTAGAGACTTGATGAGAATGAGAGCAGGGAGGTGTAGCCAGAAGAAGCGAAACGGCTACTTGTTTATAGTTTTATTTATTGTTTGTATGTCGCTGAAGAGTTCTATTATTGTTTCAAGGTTTATGGTTAGTTTATGATAGTTATTGTAAGATGTTTGTAAATAATATGCCAAATAAAGGTTTTATATATATAATTAGAAGTGATGCAACTGCTACGAGCTTGCAAAATGGAACAAAAGTAATTAAAAGAGATGCAACTGTTGCGAATTTGCATAATGGAACAAAAGTAATTAGAAGAGATGCAACTGTTGCGAATTTGCAAAATGAAGCAAAAGTAATTAGAAGCGATGCAACTGCTGCGAATTTGCAAAATGGAATGAAAGTAATTAGAAGAGATGCAACTGGAAAACAAGGAATTGCCGTTTGGCATTTTTTGTGACCTTAACAGAGCCTTCGAGTGTGTTCCCCACAAGCGTCTACTCTGGAAGCTGGAGTCTTATGGCATACGAGGGAAAGCTTGCTTGGTTTGCTTCCTACCTCTCTAACAGATTTTCGTTTGTAGAAATATCTGGTTCGGGTACGTCTTGTAGAGGACATAGATTGGAAACGCTGCCAAGCTTAATAGGTGTTCCTCAGGGATCAATACTGGGGCCAATACTATTTATTTTATACAAAGAGTTTTATGTAACACCGAACATTCTCATAACGAGAATTTTTTTTTTAGTATCCATATGCATACGTTGTACATTTTACGACGGTCAGATTATTAAAAGAACTCAATTTAAAGCTTTAAGCGAGTGTTTTCCACTCCCAGGCTAAGCATGAAGTAAAATTTCGAGTTTAGAAAAGCCTGAAAATTTGGTTTGGTCGCGTAGCGCGAAGCGCGGAGCGGCCAAACCAAATTTTCAGGCTTTTCTAAACTCGAAATTTTACTTCATGCGCCACCAGTACAAAACACTGACATATTACGAAGTTTAAAACACACCGCTAAACTTTACATTGAATCAGTGTTTTGTAACGGTGGCGCATGAAGTAAAATTTCGAGTTTAGAAAAGCCTGAAAATTTGGTTTGGCCGCTCCGCGCTTCGCGCTACGCGACCAAACCAAATTTTCAGGCTTTTCTAAACTCGAAATTTTACTTCATGCTTAGCCTGGGAGTGGAAAACACTCGTTTAAAGCTTCAAATTGGATTCAATTAATAAACCGAGCATCGAAAAATGTGCAATGTATGCATATAGATACTTCAAAGAAAAATTCTTGTTATGAAAATGTTCGGTGTCACATAAAACTCTCTGTATATTAATGATGTTGCCGACTTCCTCCCCGATTACAACGTAATCACGTATGCAGACGACACCTCGGTGCTAATAAAAGATAAATCTTTATGCAATATAACAGCCTCAGGCAACATTGCTCTAGCTAAATTAAATTACTGGTTCCAGTCAAATGGACTGTTCTTAAATCCGAACAAAACGCACACGACACTATTCCATATTCCGCAGAAGTTAATTAGTGAAAATATAAAATTAAGCGTGAATAATGACTCCATCACATCAACAGAGCACGTAAACTTCTTAGTAAACTCTTTAAATAAATGAAATCTTGAGATTTGGTATTTTCCCAGATGTGCTAAAATAACGTTCTTTTTTGCGGTGATTATAATCTTCCTGATGCAGAATGGTCTAATGATAATTTTGGCCTTATCAATAATAAAACTTCGTCATATCCAGCACAATTGCTTACTGAGACGTTTAATTTCTATAATCTTCTACAAATCTGTAATATACCAAACAAAAATAATGTATATCTTGATCTAATATTTGATCATGGCGGATTTTCAATCTCAAGAGCATCCGATTAGCTTTTTGATGTCAAACAGCACCATGTGCCATACCTTATTGCCATGTCTTCAACCGAACTACTTAAATCACTTCAATTTGATGAATACAGTTATGATTTTTCGCGTGCTAATTATTAAGACATTAATATCCATTTAATTTCTGTTGAATGGCATAATGTTTTGAATGGTCACATCGATGACATGGTCAATACATTTTACAACATTTTATATAAAGTTTTAGATCATTCCATACCAGTGAAACGTATAAAATCATCCACCTATCCAGTTTGGTTTTCTTTTGAATTAATTAATTTAATTAAACAAAAAAAAAACTTATTGCTCATAAATTATAAAAGGCGTGCTACAATTCTACGAATTATCAGAATTTGAAACAGTTGCGTATGAATGTGTACATCTAAGAAATCAACTATATGGTCAATAAATCAATTCTGTAAATAATGACATTACCAATAATCCAGAAAATTCTAGAGGTTTTTAAAAGTAACTAAACCCGTTTCTGAATTTTCTAATATAATGTTATTTAACGATAACCGTAGCATCAGTGGTTTTGAATATTTTCATTTATTTGAGAACTATTTTTTCACAGTGTACAGTACTGATAAACCTGCATTTATACCGACATTTCCTAGCACTTCAGAAGCAACCTATATGCCAATAAAATTATTTTAAAGTGATATTTTCATGAAATTAATGATTTGAAAAGCAGCAATGGCACAGGCCCTGACGGAATCTTTTCACTACTTTTAAAGAATTGTATTTTTTCTATAACATCGCTATTAATTTTATTTGATGCTTCTGTCACACAAAATATATTTTCTGACTTTTTGAAGAGAAGCTACACCACTATTTAAGTCTGGCAAAAGGGATGATGTATCAAATTACCGGAGTATATCAATACAATCCGTTATACCTAAGTTACTGGATAAACTTGTAGCCCGAAAATTAAATTGGATGTGCAAAAACATACTCATAGATGATCAGCATGGATTCCGTACTGGAAGATCTACATCAACAAATCTTTTGACCTTCACTTCATTTATCAATATTGCCTTCGAGTCTAGCCATTCATTTGATGTGTTTACTGATTTTGCCAAGGCATTTGATCGTGTCAACCACGATATTTTAGTTGCTAAATTATCTGCATTAGGATTCCAGGCGGATGTTGTCAAGTGGGTACATTGCTTTGTAAGTAACCGTGTGCAGTGTGTCAAAATCAAGAACTTTTTATCAAATACCATTCAAGTGCCGTCGGGTGCTCCCCCAGGGTTCGCATTGTGGTCCATTACTGTTCTTACTCTTTATTAATGACATATCACTGGTTATAAAACATTACTTGTGTTTGCTCTTTGCTGATGACCTGAAAATGCACAAAAAAATTGTGTCTATGGACGACTGTTTACTGCTGCAAGATGATTAATTATCTGTTTATAATTGGCATCAAAATAATCATTTGCTTTTTAATGTACAAAAATGCAAAACTATGAAATTTTCCAAAAAAAACAAGTGTTATACAAGTCTCAAGTGTCAAATGACTCCTTGAGAATGACGATCAGTCGAAACTAGTCGGTGAGAATAAAAAATAGTAGTGAAACAAACCACGTGACTTTTATTTAATTATCAATATCGTAAACATGTTTCATCAAATGATTAATGAGAACCAAATTGAAGTGTTATACAGTTCAATTATACAATTGATGGTCACCATCTTGAACAATACAGTGCTAGTGCTACTAAAGATTTGGGTATAATCTTTGATAGAAAATTGTGTTTTGTCAGCCATATTAACGCAATTTGTAATCGGGGTAGAAAGATGTTAGGTTATATAAAACGAATGGGTAGGGACTTGTCACCAGCACCATTTGTACTTTCGCATCTGGAATATGTATCCAGTGTATAGGCACCAACTCAAAGTGTTTATATTAATTCTTTGGAAAACGTTCAAAACAAATTTTTAAAAGTACTTGCGTACAAGCTAGGCTTTGATACCAGCACAAATTTAAATACAATTTTGTCTGTGCAATGTATTGATAAACTAAGTATAAGGCGGGTGTGTGCTGATTTGTTATTTTTTCATAAATTAATTTGTCACATTATTGAATGCCTATATCTTCTGTCGCAAATTACTTTCTCTATTACTCAGTCCAATCGCTCAATTCGACATTTACCCTTATTTCGTATCCAGTTCCATAAGACAAATTATGGGAATAATAGTCCACTTACAAGGTTTATGCGTACAGCAAATAAACTATCACTGCATCCAAATTTTGATATTTTTAATTGCTTCTGACCCTCACAATTTATTAGAAACTTAAGAGTTTGTTATTTGTCTTAGTATTGTATGTTTATTTTATGTATAAGTATTACTGTATTTTTCTCGTAGTTATAAAATGTTGTCAAAATGTATTTTGTAAATGGATCTTCCGTTAAATAAATAAATAATTGAGATACGCATACTTAAAATAAAAACTCCCTGCATGTGTAAATATATATATATTAAATAAAACTGTTAACTATGTATACCATGCGTTATTTTATTTCTGAACATACAAACTGCTAGCATGTAAAATTTTCTATGTTCAGTTTTAAAAAACACACCTCAAATTGTACGTTTGGTTGCGAACTGTCAAGGTGCAAGGTGCAAAAATACAGTAATACTTATACATAAAATAAACATACAATACTAAGACAAATAACAAACTCTTAAGTTTCTAATAAATTGTGAGGGTCAGAAGCAATTAAAAATATCAAAATTTGGATGCAGTGATAGTTTATTTGCTGTACGCATAAACCTTGTAAGTGGACTATTATTCCCATAATTTGTCTTATGGAACTGGATACGAAATAAGGGTAAATGTCGAATTGAGCGATTGGACTGAGTAATAGAGAAAGTAATTTGCGACAGAAGATATAGGCATTCAATAATGTGACAAATTAATTTATGAAAAAATAACAAATCAGCACACACCCGCCTTATACTTAGTTTATCAATATATTGCACAGACAAAATTGTATTTAAATTTGTGCTGGTATCAAAGCCTAGCTTGTACGCATCTTTGGATAATAAGGAGCCGTCTAATTATAGACCAGTTTCCATCCTTCCCATCTTAAGTAAAGTTGTCGAAAAAATAATGCAGAAACAAATAATTTATTGGTTTGAACACAATAACCTGTTCACGCAAAAACAATTTGGTTTTAGACATGCCCTCTCTACGAGCGATGCCATTCTAGCCTTCGTCGATCACATATTAAATGGTTTTGAGTGCAAAATGTCATCAGTTGCATCATTTTTAGATCTGACGAAGGCGTTTAATTGCATTTCACACGACATTTTGATAGACAAAATGAAGTTATACCATTTTGATAGCACAAGTACAAATCTATTATCGTCCTATTTGCGGCACAGATCACAAGCTGTTTTCTATCAGAATAACAAATCCACCACTAAGTTTGTTACAAGGGGTGTGCCTCATGGATCGATTCTTGGACCGACCCTTTTCATAATTTTTATGAATGATCTTGTAATACATTTTAAACAACACAGAACTTATTTTTAGCACTATAGTTGTCACGGATAGGACGTTAAGCGAAGCGAATATGACCAATCGCAAAGCTCTGAAACTGGTGACGGATTGGTGTAACCAAAATGGGCTTATACTAAATGAAAATAAAACTAAAACCATGTCGTTTTCATTAAATGAACCAGTAGAAAAGGATGCAACGTGTTTCTTGGGATTGCACGTGGACTCAAACTTAAGATGGGATGTAGAAGGCAATAAGTTAGCTGGGAAGATCTCCAAAAATATATACTGTATAAGAAATTTAGTACGCAAGATCAGTGACTAGTCTACGTTAAAAAACAGCATACCACGGAATAATCGAATCCCGCTTAAGATAAGGCTTACTAGTGTGGGGTCACTCTGCCTGGAGGCATAGATTGTTTCGGCTGCAACGAAAAGCCATTCGAATCATCGCATCCGCCCCTTACAGAGATGACTAAACACATTTTTAAAACATGGCAAATTCTACCTTTACCATCCCTTTATATATATGAATCGCTCATATATATAAAGAAAAACCCTTTAAGTTTTTGAATACATGATCATCATAGCCATAACACTAGATTCAAGACAGATCTTTACCAACAAAACATGAGGCTTACGAAATCACAAACGGCAACGAGATATTTCTCAATGAAATTATTCAATAAGCTACCCGAGAGTCTAAAAACGTTTGATCTTATGCATTTTAAATCTAAAATAAAAAATATTCTAGTCACAAATGCGTTCTTTTCAATTGAGGAATTTTTAGTCAGCGATGGCAGTATTTTTAAGTAATTTTTATATTTTAATGTGTTCTTGTATTTTATTTTCCGTGTATACTCTTGTATTTGTATATTTCTACTCTCTATGTATTTACTAGTTTTAAGCTTATTCTCCGATGACAAGTGTAATGACAATGTATGTTAGTGGCACAATAAATGAATAAAATGAATTAAAATTAAAGAATTAAAATTAGGAGTGACACTATCCCACAACCTGAAATGGAACGAACACTGCAGCAAGCTTATAAACAAACTGGATAACAAAATACGAGCCCTAAATCACTGTCTGAACACCGCAGCGCAAAAAAAAATTTACTTTACAGAAGTTCAATCAAGAATGCTGTACGGAATTCTCTTATGGGGCTGTACGCAATGGATCAACAAAGTCTACATTACACAAAAGCTCATAGTTCGCAAAATAAAAAATATTAATCGCACCGATTACAATAAATGAATAAAATGAATTAAAATTAAAGAATTAAAATTAGGAGTGACACTATCCCACAACCTGAAATGGAACGAACACTGCACCAAGCTTATAAACAAACTGAATAACAAAATACGAGCCCTAAATCACTGTCTGAACACCGCAGCGCAAAAAAATTTACTTTACAAAAGTTCAATCAAGAATGCTGTACGGAATCCTCTTATGGGGCTGTACGCAATGGATCAACAAAGTCTTCATTACACAAAAGCTCATAGTTCGCAAAATAAAAAATATTAATCGCATCCGTCCACATTTTAAGGATCTATCGATCCCAACACTCCCATCCCTCTTAATACTAGAACTCTGTAAATATGCATATATACACCAAAATGACATAAATAATAGAACAAGCCACACCAATAAAACGCGATTGAGCAATTTACGGTTACCGAGAAAGGTCCATCTTGAACTATGCAATAGATCTTGGCAGATACAAGGCATTAAAGTCTTCAACAGAATTCCTCAAGAGTTATGTAAATTAAACTACACGCAATTTAAAATAAAGCTAAAATCTGTTTTACTTAGCCATGCGTTTTATTCTATAGATGAATATCTCAACTGCAACAGTTTAATTTAATTTCATTATTAAACATTTACAATACAATAAAAAAAAGACCTTTATTGGCATAATACTCTATTACGTCCATATCTAGGGGTCTGTCAACTTGGCCCCCCCAACTCAAAATTTTCAAATAAAAAATATTGCGCCCGAAAGGTCTTAACTTGCGCTCACTTGCGCCCAAATATTAAAACTTGCGCTGTTAAGGGTAGAAAGTTATAGCGATTTGAAAATAGGGGGGGCTAAGTTGACGCCAGCCCCCCCATCTCGGAATTTTTAACTTTTTCTTTCATAAATACATTCTATGGAACTTGCGCTGTCGATACCACCTAATTTTACAAGTTGCGCTGCAAAAATACACCCCCTATAAACGAAATAAAGGAGGGTGCCAGCCCCCCCACTTTACATTTTTTAAGTTTTATTGCATTGTGCACAAAGCTTAGAAGTTGCGCTCACTTGCGCCATCGAAATTTCTTCAATATCAGTTCTCATGAAAAAGTTATGGCATATTTTATATATACTCGAATTCAGTGCGCGTATTCCCATAATCTCCATGCAACTACAGAAGAGTAATACAATAAACATACTTAACTCACAACCACTGCCCTTCTTCGTCGAAAAGCATACATTATACAACCAAAACAGTAATTTTCTATAATATTTGCATATTTATTCCAGTGCCGTATCATGGTGGAAATATATATTTTTATTATTACTTAAATAATTTTATTTCCAAAACAAATAACAATAATTCGATTCAATTAATAAATATAACTTTACCAATGCATTTAAAATGCATTTCTGCTGATTAGAAAAGTTGCGCTGTTTTCCCAGTAGCGTTACAAATAATTTATTATTTAATTTAATTAAATATTTTCAAAACCAAACGTGAAAATTTAAAATTTTTAATTGATTTTACTTAAACAATGCATAAGAAATGCATCTATGCCAATTAGAAAATTTGCGCTGTTTTCCCAGTGGCGTCACAATTAATTTATTATTATTGAATTAAATTGAATATTTTCAAAACCAAACGGAAAATTTAGAATTTTCTAAGTGATATTACTTTAACAATGTATAGGACATGCATTTATGCTAAAGAGAAAAGTTGCGCTGTTTTCCCAGTGGCGTCACAATTAATTTATTATTATTGAATTAAATTAAATATTTTCAAAACCAAACGGGAAACTTTGAATTTTCTAAGTGATATTACTTTAACAATAAATAGGAAATGCATTTATCCTAATGAGAAAAGTTGCGCTGTTTTCCCAGTGGTGTCACAATTAATTTATTATTATTGAATTAAATTAAATATTTTCAAAACCAAACGGAAAATTTTGAATTTTCTTAGTGATATTACTTTAACAATGCATAGGAAATGCATTTATGCTAATGAGAAAAGTTGCGCTGTTTTCCCATTGGCCTCACAATTAATTTATTATTATTGAATTAAATTAAATATTTTCAAAACCAAACGGGAAACTTTGAATTTTCTAAGTGATATTACTTTAACAATAAATAGGAAATGCATTTATCCTAATGAGAAAAGTTGCGCTGTTTTCCCAGTGGTGTCACAATTAATTTATTATTATTGAATTAAATTAAATATTTTCAAAACCAAACGGAAAATTTTGAATTTTCTTAGTGATATTACTTTAACAATGCATAGGAAATGCATTTATGCTAATGAGAAAAATTGCGCTGTTTTCCCAGTGGCGTCACAATTAATTAAGAAGAGAAAGTGCACAAAAATTCCTGGTGAGATGACATATGATAACCAGTCACTATCGAATACACATGCTATTGTTTCATCATTTGCTGACCATTTTGCCAAGAGCTACGGGCCATCGAAAGATACCGAACCAGTATTTAGCAGATTTACTCATATGGGCGATTATAACATCTCAGAAGATATTGTGTTACAGGCCATGAAAAAAGTTAAACCGAATTTAACCATGGGAATGGACCAAATACCGGCCTTCTTAGTAAAGGACTGCGCGGGAATACTATGCGAACCGATTGAGCGAATTTTTAATCTAATTCTTAAGCAAGGTGTATTTCCAAGCTGTTGGAAAACCGTGCGCGTTGTTCCTATTTATAAGTCTGGAGGTAGGCAAAATGTAGTAAACTACAAGCCAATTTCACTTCTTAGTAATTTTTCAAAGGTCTTCGAATGTATACTATCTGACGAAATCTATAGCCGTGTACAGCAAAATATATCAACAAGTCAACATGGTTTTGTTAAGAAACGTAGTACAATGACGAACTTGCTTAATATGACTCATAAAATATCATCTGAATTAGATCAACAAAATCAGGTTGACGTCATTTACACAGATATTTCGAAGGCCTTTGATTGCATGCCTCACCACATTATAGTGAAATTTTTGAGTATGCACAACATCAATGATAATATTATTTCTGTCATAAAGTCTTATTTATATAATAGACAGCAAATCGTTGAAGTTGACGGCTATAAATCACAACCATATGTTGCTACTAGTGGTGTTCCACAGGGTTCCAATCTTGGGCCACTGTTGTTTATAATATTTATAAACTCGATAACTGAAGCCCTGAACTGCGAATTTTTAATGTATGCAGACGATATTAAGCTGTTTAGAACAATTAATACAATTTCAGACTGTGTTGTACTCCAGAATAACGTTAATCATTTATATTCTTGGTGTGTAAAGCATGGCCTTAGTATTAATATAAAAAAATGTAACATCATATCATATTATCGTAAGTCAAATCCAGTAATGTTTAATTATACAATTAACGCCAATCTCATTAACAGAACAATCGAGATGTCTGATCTTGGTGTTATATTTGACCAACGTTTGAGCTTTGTGCCCCATCTCACTAGTACGATTCAATCATCATTAAGAATGTTAGGCTTTATTATAAGAAATTGTAGACAATTTAATAATGTGGAAAGTATTATTCTATTATTTAACTCATTCATTCTAAGCAAACTTAATTATTGTGCGCCTATTTGGAGCCCTTACTATCGCTGTCATATTCATTCCTTGGAAAAAGTTCAGAGAAAATTCCTTAAGTATCTATATTATTTTAAACATGGTGCGTATCCTTTTGATACTGTCACTTATGACATGCTACTTAATGAATTTTCGATGCCATCAATGATACAGCGTCACAAATATATATTGCTACTAACTTTATACAAACATGTGCACTACCATTTGGACAATCCGTTTTTCCTCAACATACTTTGCGTTCATGCTCCTAGAGTTATCACACGCAATTCGTTAACGTTCTACAGCAAAAAACCTAATACTCTTCACTTTTCTCAATCACCTATGCATAATATGTTAAATTGTTACCATAGTGTTGAAGATTATGTTGATGTATTTATGTCAAGTCTTTTTGAATTTTCACATAATTGTAAACTGGCCATTAGCCGTTCGTAATTCTTTTTTTTTTTTGTTTTTAATTTTAATTTTTTATAATTATCGTTATGTACGAGTATATATATATATATATATATATATATATATATATATATATATATATATATATTTAGATTAGTCTTTATATGTATATAATTTAGTTTAATTTTTCATATGTTATAATAGTTATATTTTAAAATTTTCCCTGTAATTGGATTATTTCTGTTGGGAATAAATAAATAAATAAATAAATAATAAATAAATAAATAATGTATTATTATTGAATTAAATTAAATATTCTCAAAACCAAACAGAAAGTTTTGAATTTTCTAAGTGATATTACTTTAACAATGCATAGGAAATGCATTTATGCTAATAAGAAAAGTTGCGCTGTTTTCCCAGTGGCGTCACAATTAATTTATTATTATTGAATTAAATTAAATATTTTCAAAACCAAACGGGAAACTTTGAATTTTCTAAGTGATATTACTTTAACAATGAAAAGGAAATGCATTTATGCTAATGAGAAAAGTTGCGCTGTTTTCCCAGTGGCGTCACAATTAATTTATTATTATTGAATTATATTAAATATTTTCAAAACCAAACAGAAAATTTTGAATTTTCTAAATGATATTACTTTAACAATGCATAGGAAATGCATTTATGCTAATGAGAAAAGTTGCGCTGTTTTTCCAGTGGCGTCACAATAAATTTATTATTATTGAATTAAATTAAATATTTTCAAAACCAAACGGAAAATTTTGAATTTTCTAAGTGATATTACTTTAACAATGCATAGGAAATGAATTTATGCTAATGAGAAAAATTGCGCTGTTTTCCCAGTGGCATCACAATAAATTAATTATTATTGAATTAAATTAAATATTATCAAAACCAAACGGAAAATTTTGAATTCTCTAAGTGATATTACTTTAACAATGCATAGGAAATGCATTTATGCCAATGAGAAAAGTTGCGCTGTTTTCCCAGTGGCGTCACAATTAATTTATTATTATTTAATTAAATTAAATATTTTCAAAACCAAAAGAAAAATTTTGAATTTTCTAAGCGATATTACTTTAACAATGCAAAGGAAATGCATTTATGATAATGAAAAAAGTTGCGCTGTTTTCCTAGTGGCGTCACAATTAATTTATTATCATTTAATTATTAAATTAAATATTTTCTAAACCAAACGAAAAATTTTGAATTTTCTAAGTGATATTACTTTAACAATGCATAGGAAATGCATTAATGCTAATGAGAAAAGTTGCGCTGTTTTCCCTGTGGCGTCACAATTAGTTTATAATCATTTAATTAAATTAAATATTTTCAAATCCAAACGGAAAATTCTGTTTTTTTTAAGTGATATTACTTTCACACTGCATAATTCAATTCATAAATCAATTCTTCCAGAAAACATAATAAGCTTAAATGCATTTACGTTTTTAACTAAATTATTAAATACATGTTTACCTTCATGTCAAACAAATATCTATAGATGTGATATATGTTCGCAAATAAAAATAAAGAATGAACATTTTATTTCTGTAGAATTTTCAAATTACAACATTCATAACTTAAAAAACATTTTACAACATAATTTAAGCACGAAATTTAAACAAAATTTCAGTTTGTGTAATAATAAATTATTATTTGAAACACAGTTAAACAATTTCATATTCATAGAACCCGTTAACACGGACAGTAAAACATTGAACTTAGCAACTAATTTAGAAAATATTCCGTTTAAACTAAATGTACAGAACAAACTGTTTATTTTACGTGGTGTTGTGGGTTTTATACCGGGTCATTTTATAGCATTTTGCAGAAGACATAATGGCTTATGGGAGGAATACAATGACTTGCTTCCAAGCAAAAATCATTGTTCAAGATCAAAAGAAGTAGAGGTTAATATGTTGCTATATACAATGTAGGGTGACCGACGGGAACCATCTGTTTTTGGGAATGATCACTGACACCACTGGAAAAACAGCGCAACTTTTCTCATTAGCATAAATGCATTTCCTATGCATTGTTAAAGTAATATCACTTAGAAAATTCAAAATTTTCTGTTTGGTTTTAAAATTATTTAATTTAATTCAATAATAATAAATTTATTGTGACGCCACTGGGAAAATAGCGCAACTTTTCTTATTAGCATAAATGCATTTCCTATGCATTGTTAAAGTAATATCACTTAGAAAATTCAAAGTTTCCCATTTGGTTTTGAAAATATTTAATTTAATTTAATAATAATAAATTAATTGTGACGCCACTGGGAAAACAGCGCAACTTTTCTCATTAGCATAAATGCATTTCCTATTCATTGCTAAAGTAATATCACTTAGAAAATTCAAAGTTTCCCGTTTGGTTTTAAAAATATTTAATTTAATTCAATAATAATAAATTAATTGTGACGCCACTGGGAAAATAGCGCAACTTTTCTCATTAGCATAAATGCGTTTCCTATTCATTGTTAAAGTAATATCACTTAGAAAATTCAAACTTTCCCGTTTGGTTTTGAAAATATTTAATTTAATTCAATAATAATAAATTAATTGTGACGCCACTGGGAAAACAGCGCAACCTTTCTCATTAGCATAGATGTATTTCCTATTCATTGTTAAAGTAATATCACTTAGAAAATTCAAAGTTTCCCGTTGGGTTTTGAAAATATTTAATTTAATTCAATAATAATAAATTAATTGTGACGCCACTGGGAAAATAGCGCAACTTTTCTCATTAGCATAAATGTATTTCCTATTCATTGTTAAAGTAATATCACTTAGAAAATTCAAAGTTTCCCGTTTGGTTTTGAAAATATTTAATTTAATTCAATAATAATAAATTAATTGTGACGCCACTGGAAAAACAGCGCAATTTTTCTCATTAGCATAAATGCATTTCCTATGCATTGTTAAAGTAATATCACTTAGAAAATTCAAAACTTTCCGTTTGGTTTTGAAAATATTTAATTTAATTCAATAATAATAAATTAATTGTGACGCCACTGGGAAAACAGCGCAACTTTTCTCATTAGCATAAATGCATTTCCTATGCATTATTAAAGTAATATTACTTAGAAAATTCAAAATTTTCCGTTTGGTTTGAAAAATATTTAATTTAATTAAATAATAATAAAGTAATTGTGACGCCACTGGGAAAACAGCGCAATTTTTCTCATTGACATAGATGCATTTCTTATGCATTGTTTAAGTAAAATCATTTAAAAAATTTAAATTTTCACGTTTGGTTTTGAATATATTTAATTAAATTAAATAATAAATTATTTGTAACGCTACTGGGAAAACAGCGCAACTTTTCTAATCAGCAGAAATGCATTTTAAATACATTGTTAAAGTTATATTTATTAATTGAATCGAATTATTGTTATTTGTTTTGGAAATAAAATTATTAAAGTAATAATAAAAATATATATTTCCACCATGATACGGCACTGGAATAAATATGCAAATATTATAGAAAATTACTGTTTTGGTTGTATAATGTATGCTTTTCGACAAAGAAGGACAGTGGTTGTGAGTTAAGTATGTTTATTGTATTACTCTTCTGTAGTTGCATGGAGATTATGGGAATACGCGCACTGGATTCGAGTATATATAAAATATGCCATAACTTTTTCATGAGAACTGATATTGAAGAAATTTCGATGGCGCAAGTGAGCGCAACTTCTAAGCTTTGTGTACAATGCAATAAAACTTAAAAAATGTAAAGTGGGGGGACTGGCACCCTCCTTTATTTCGTTTATAGGGGGTGTATTTTTGCAGCGCAACTTGTAAAATTAGGTGGTATCGACAGCGCAAGTTCCATAGAATGTATTTATGAAAGAAAAAGTTAAAAATTCCGAGATGGGGGGGCTGGCGTCAACTTAGCCCCCCCTATTTTCAAATCGCTATAACTTTCTACCCTTAACAGCGCAAGTTTTAATATTTGGGCGCAAGTGAGTGCAAGTTAAGACCTTTCGGGCGCAATATTTTTTATTTGAAAATTTTGAGTTGGGGGGGCCAAGTTGACAGACCCCATATCTAGACTAATCACTGCCCCCTCTCTTCCTTCTGCTTTCCCTCTCGTCCCCTAACTTCTCCAGCGTCCTTACCCCGGCCCCATCCTCGCTCATCCATTCCGTCATTCTTCTATTCCTTCTTATTCCCACCCATTCCTCCTTCACCCCCTCGCACTCCTCTGCCAGATGGCTCCACGTATCCCTCCCCCGTTCACACATTACACACCTCCCATACAATACAATATTTATATTTATTTAATTTAATAGTTGAGGCTGTTACTTGGTGAAATCCCATATCAACACTTTTAAAAAATAAAACACTTCGTTAAGATTTCACTCATTATTAATTGACACTGCAACAGTTGTTTCACCATACAGTGGCTTCATCAGGCAGATGAATAATTATTCATCTGCCTGATGAAGCCACTGTGTTGCAATTTTTTCGCCATACAGAGGCCACTGTATGGCGAAACAATTGTTCATCTAGTGATGAAGCCACTGTATGGCGAAAAAATTGCCACACAGTGGCTTCATCGGGCAGATGAATAATTATTCATCTGCCTGATGAAGCCACTGTGTGGCAATTTTTTCGCCATACAGTGGCTTCATCAGGCAGATGAACAATTGTTTCGCCATACAGTGGCTTCATCAGGCAGATGAACAATTGTTTCGCCATACAGTAGCTTCATCAGGCAGATTAATAATTATTCATCTGCCTGATGAAGCCACTGTGTGGCGAAACAATTGTTGCAGTGTCAATCAATAAACAGTGAAATCTTAACCAAGTGTGTTATTTACTAAACATTTATATTTATATTCAATTGTTTGACGTTCCTGTACTTTTAGTGATCTATGGTGAATAAAGTATTATTATTATTATTATTATTAACTGCTGCAAATTTGCAGAATGGAACAAAAGTAATTAGAAGAGATACAGCTGCTGCGAACTTGCAAAATGGACTAAAACTAGTTAGAAGAGGTGCAACTGCTGCGAATCTGCAAAATGGAACAAAAGTAATTAGAAGAGATGCGACTGTTGCGAATTTGCAAAATGAACCAAAAGTAATTAGGAGAGATAGGAATTTGCAATATAGAGTGAATGAAAATTGGATAAATAAAAGAGAGGTGAAATGGAACAATAGGGAAAACGAGACTAGGGCGAAGTTGCAAAATAAATCAACTGTAATTAGGGGAAATCGTACTGAAGTTAATTCGCAAAACCTACATAAAATAAATAAGAAAAATAATCTCAAAGCAATTATAAGAACATTTACAAAAGTAAAATCAAATATTATCAGAACTGATCATTTAAAAAGCACCAGCGATGAAGATTTTTGTTCCAAAAAATGTTTGTTAATGAAGAGTGGCAGATTGGATAGGTATGGGGAGCTTAACACTTATTCCATTCGTCTAGAGTTTCCAGTTGATGATTGGAGTGATTTTTCTACTAAATGCGAACAGACATTTTCTAAAGGAGTCTTTCGCGATTGCGAAAAAATCGTCCGCATTAACGAATGTCTTGTTGAACAACTGCGCGAACGCTACAAAAACATTTTAAAGTAATTAAGGTATTACAAACTAAAAAATTAAAACACGTTTTCAGATGTTTTTAATAATTTAATAATTAGAAACATACTAACGACTTGTGAAAGAGTTTTATTTCTTTTAAGTATTTTTATCTTTATTCCCCAAGCAAATTACAATGTTTCTTACAGATAAAAATATTAACTGACAAATAATATAAGTAAAAATATAATATAGGTACAAAAAAAAATCCTTTCGTTGTTTTATTCTGATCTCGTAAACCATTTAAGACACGAAGACGAGCCAAAATATTTGGAAAAGAAATATGGAAACTTGTGTATAATTTTAATTAGAACAATTTTTTTCTAAATATTTTTCGTAAAGTAAGCCCACTGAGCAAATCCATTTATATTTGATTTTGATGCATGCAGTGTACTTGTAAAATATCTATGTGAAGTATTAATTTTCCCACTCACCAAGCTAATTAATAAATGCATAAAATCTGGCATTTTTCCCAAATGTCTGAAAGAGGCACTTATTGTCCCTATTCATAAAAAAGGATGTAAAGATGACGGTAAAAACTATAGACCAATATCCTTATTACCTATTGTGTCCAAAATATTTCAAAAAATTATCTTCAACCAAATTATTAGTTTTCTTGACGCGAACTCGGTCCTAAATCGTAACCAGTACGGTTTTCGTCGAGGGCTTTCTACAACTGATGCAATAAGAGCACTTGCTGAAGAAATTGAATCAAGCTTTGAATTGGGCGAATTTACAGTCGCTGCCTTTTTCGATCTCAGCAAGGCGTTCGATTGTGTGCCTCATTGTACACTATTACGAAAACTTTATTATTACAACTTCCAGCCTATAAGTTGTCGTTTAATGAATTCTTACTTAACTGATAGATCACACCAAGTCAAATTCAATAAAGTATTATCAGACGCGGCCACAGTAATCCATGGTGTTCCGCAAGGTTCAATACTGGGTCCACTACTATTTTTAATTTATGCTAATGATCTACCGGCACAATTTAGTAACACTAAGGTAATAATGTATGCAGATGATACAACTTCCATCTGTAAGTCGAATGATCTGCAAGAAGAACTCAATATGAGTGAAAATGTTACTTCACAGATGGAGGATTGGTTCAATGCTAATAGCCTCTCTCTTAACATAGAGAAAACTGAAAAAATAACCTTTTCTCTAAGGCCATATGCAGGTGAACATGGTACTTGTAGGTTTCTTGGAGTACAATTTGACTCCAAGTTGAATTGGCATAAGCATGTCACAGAATGCTGTAACAAACTCTGTAGGACGACCTACTTAATATGCAACCTAAGCCAATCTTTGCCAAGTGAATCCCTAATGTCAGCGTATTACGCATGGTTTAATTCACATATAAGGTATGGAATATTGGCTTGGGGACATTCTCCTATAAGCTCGAACATATTCTCGATTCAAAGAAGGGTAGTCAGAGTATTAGCATCTTACAGAGCGGACTGCAGATCTGCTTTTATTGGATTGAAGATTGATTCTCACTGTCCCGTGTGTTTTTATTCTAGAATGCCTTAAATTCACTCATAAAAATGTTCAATCTTATAGAACTCATAGCCAAGTACATGCACATAACACACGCAATAAAAATAACATCCAGCCATGTCACATACGACTGACTAAATGCAAAAATGGAATACACTTTTATGGTCCGAAACTGTACAATATACTCCCACATAATGTGAAGTTACTTCCAAATATAAAATTCATAAAGTTAATTAAAGAATACTTGTCCACCAGGGCGTTTTATAGCATTAATGAATGTCTTGCACACAAATTCTGTGATATCTAACCAACTGGTCAAGAGAAAACCATTGTCTTGTATTTTATGTATTAGACTAAGCTTAATTTATTCTTATTGCTTTTTAACATTAATGGTCTTTGTTTTTATCTGTTTTATATATGTAGACAAACCTAGTCTTAATTATAATTTTAATACCAATGTTTTATTTATAGGCTAATATTATTTAATTTTATAGTTCAAATACTACTTTATGACTAGTGTAAACTTTATGTACTGGCACGCAATAAATATATTATTATATATATTATTATTTAATGTGTGTGAAGCTGGCAATATTTACAGCAATAACCCGGCGCATCCACCATCCACCCAAAAAATATTATTAAATCAAAAATAATTATTTTAACATATTTCTCGACTATAATCTTGAATTTATTTTTTTACGTATCGTTTCTAATATCGTTGCTGTAAATAATACACAAATAAAATTTCAAATTAATTGAAATTATTAGGAACAACTGGTCATCCGTGTCAGGAAATTAATTATTTAAACATATTTCCAGTCACCCGACATGCATTTTTTTTTGTAGTTTTAGGTAACTAATAGTGCTATTGTTAGAACACAATAACAATTTATACTATAGGGAATGTATCTTCCGATGATTTTTGAATATTAGTGAATGCATTGGAAAGTCAGTCATTCCGCGATGAGAAATTAATTGTTTAAACGTATTTCAAGGTGGCCGACAAAGGTTTTGTTTATTGTTTTGAGTAACTAATAGTGTTATTGTTAAAATATATTAATAATTTTCAATATGAGGAATGTATCTTTTGACGATTTTTGAACATTGGTGAATGGATTGGGAAGTCAGAAATACGCTATGAGACGTTAATTGTTTAAACATATTTTAAGGCGGCCGGCATGAATTTTGTTTATTGTTTTAAGTAACTGAAAGTGTTATTGTTTATATACAATAACAATTTTCAATATGAAGAATGTATCTTTCGTCGATTTATAAAGGTTAGTGAATGCATTGGGAAGTCAGTCATTCGCAATGAGAAATTAATTGTTTAAACATAATTCAAGGTGGCCGACATAAATTTTGTTTATTATTTTGAGTAACTAATAGTGTTATTGTTGAAATACAATAACAATTTTCAATATGGGGAATGTATCTTTCGTCGATTTTTAAACAATAGAGAATGCATTGGGAAGTCAGTCATTCGCGATGAAAAATAAATTGTTTAAACATATTTCAAGGTGGCCGACATAAATTTTGTTTATTATTTTGTGTAACTAATAGTGTTATTGTTAAAATACAATAACAATTTTCAATATGGGGAATGTATCTTTCGTCGATTCTTAAAGATTAGTGAATGCATTGGGAAGTCAGTCATTCGCGATGAGAAATTAATTGTTTAAACATATTTCAAGGTGGCCGACATAAATTTTGTTTATTATTTTAAGTAACTAATAGTGTTATTGTTAAAATACAATAACAATTTTCAATATGGGGAATGTATCTTTCGTCGATTTTTAAACATTAGAGAATGCATTGGGAAGTCAGTCATTCGCGATGAGAAATAAATTGTTAACACATATTTCAAGGTGGCCGACATAAATTTTGTTTATTATTTGGGTAACTAATAGTGTTATTGTTAAAATACAATAACAATTTTCAATATGGGGAATGTATCTTTCGTCGATTTTTAAACATTAGTGAATGCATTGGGAAGTCAGTCATTCGCGATGAGAAATAAATTTTTTAAATATATTTTAAGGTGGCCGATATAAATTTTGTTTATTGTTTTGAGTAACTAATAGTGTTATTGTTTAAATACAATAACAATTTTTTATATGGGGAATGTATCTATCGTCGATTTTTAAACATTAGAGAATGCAGTGGGAAGTCAGTCATTCGCGATGAGAAATAAATTGTTTAAACATATTTCAAGGTGGCCTACATAAATGTTGTTTATTATTTTGTGTAACTAATAGTGTTATTGTTAAAATACAATAACAATTTTCAATATAGGGAATGTATCTTTTGTCGATTCTTAAAGATTAGTGAATGCATTGGGAAGTCAGTCATTCGCGAAGAGAAATTAATTGTTTAAACATATTTCAAGGTGGCCGACATAAATTTTGTTTATTATTTTGAGTAACTAATAGTGTTATTGTTGAAATACAATAACAATTTTCAATATGGGGAATGTATCTTTCGTCGATTCTTAAAGATTAGTGAATGCATTGGGAAGTCAGTCATTCGCGATGAGAAATAAATTGTTTAAACATATTTCAAGGTGACCGACATAAATTTTGTTTATTATTTTGAGTAACTAATAGTGTTATTGTTGAAATACAATAATAATTTTCAATATGGGGAATGTATCTTTCGTCGATTTTTAAACATTAGAGAATGCATTGGGAAGTCAGTCATTCGCGATGAGAAATAAATTGTTTAAACATATTTCAAGGTGGCCGACATAAATTTTGTTTATTATTTTGAGTAACTAATAGTGTAATTGTTGAAATACAATAACAATTTTCAATATGGAGAATGTATCTTTTGTCGATTTTTAAACATTAGTGAATGCATTGGGAATTCAGTCGTTCGCGATGAGACATAAATTTTTTAAACATATTTTAAGGTGGCCGACATAAATTTTGTTCATTGTTTTGTGTAACTAATAGTGTTATTGTTTAAATACAATAACAATTTTCAATATGGGGAATGTATCTTTCGTCGATTTTTAAACATTAGAGAATGCATTGGGAAGTCAGTCATTCGCGATGAGAAATAAATTGTTTAAACATATTTCAAGGTGGCCGACATAAATATTGTTTATTATTTTGGGTAACTAATAGTGTTATTGTTAAAATACAATAACAATTTTCAATATAGGGAATGTATCTTTCGTCGATTCTTAAAGATTAGTGAATGCATTTGGAAGTCAGTCATTCGCGATGAGAAATTAATTGTTTAAACATATTTCAAGGTGGCCGACATAAATTTTGTTTATTATTTTGAGTAACAAATAGTGTTATTGTTAAAATTCAATAACAATTTTCAATATGAGGAATGTATCTTTCGTCGATTTTTAAAGATTAGAGAATGTATTGGGAAGTCAGTCATTCGCGATGAGAAATTAATTGTTAACACATATTTCAAGGTGGCCGACATAAATTTTGTTTATTATTTTGAGTAACAAATAGTGTTATTGTTAAAATACAATAACAATTTTCAATATGGGGAATGTATCTTTCGTCGATTTTTAAACATTAGTGAATGCATTGGGAAGTCAGTCATTCGCGATGAGAAATAAATTTTTTAAATATATTTTAAGGTGGCCGATATAAATTTTGTTTCTTGTTTTGAGTAACTAATAGTTTTATTGTTTAAATACAATAACAATTTTTTATATGGGGAATGTATCTTTCGTCGATTCTTAAAGATTATTGAATGCATTGGGAAGTCAGTCATTCGCGATGAAAAGTTAATTGTTTAAGCATATTTCAAGGGAGCCGACATAAATTTTGTTTATTGTTTTAAGTAACTAATAGTATTATTGTTAAAATACAATAACAATTTTCAATATGGGGAATGTATCTTTCGTCGATTATTAAACATTAGGAAATGGATTGGGAAGTCAGTCATTCGCGATGAGAAATAAATTGTATAAACATATTTCAAGGTGGCCGACATAAATTTTGTTTATTATTTTATGTGACTAATAGTGTTATTGTTGAAATACAATACCAATTTTCAATATAGGGAATGTATCTTTCGTCGATTTTTAAACATTAGAGAATGCATTGGGAATTCGCGATGAGAAATAAATTGTTTAAACATATTTCAAGGTGGCCGACATAAATTTTGTTTATTATTTTGAGTAACTAATAGTGTTATTGTTGAAATACAATAACAATTTTCAATATGGGGAATGTATCTTTCGTCGATTTTTAAACATTAGAGAATGCATTGGGAAGTCAGTCATTCGCGATGAGAAATAAATTGTTTAAACATATTTCAAGGAGGCCGACATAAATTTTGTTTATTATTTTGAGTAACTGATAGTGATATTGTTGAAATACCATTAACAATTTTCAATATGGGGAATGTATCTTTCGTCGATTTTTAAACATTAGAGAATGCATTGGGAAGTCAGTCATTCGCGATGAGAAATAAATTGTTTAATCATATTTCAAGGTGGCCGATATAAATTTTGTTTATTATTTCGAGTAACTAATAGTGTTAGTGTTGAAATGCAATAACAACTTTCAATATGGGGGAAGGATCTTTCGTCGATTTTTAAACATTAGTGAATGCATTGGGAAGTCAGTCATTCGCAATGAGAAATAAATTTTTTAAACATATTTTAAGGTGGCCGACATAAATTTTGTTTATTGTTTTGAGTAACTAATAGTGTTTTTGTTTAAATACAATAACAATTTTCAATATGGGGAATGTATCTTTCGTCGATTTTTAAACATTAGAGAATGCATTGGGAAGTCAGTCATTCGCGATGAGAAATAAATTGTTTAAACATATTTTAAGGTGGCCGACATAAATTTTGTTTATTGTTTTGAGTAACTAATAGTGTTATTGTTTAAATACAATAACAATTTTCAATATGGGGAATGTATCTTTCGTCGATTTTTAAACATTAGAGAATGCATTGGGAAGTCAGTCATTCGCGATGAGAAATAAATTGTTTAAACATATTTTAAGGTGGCCGACATAAATTTTGTTTATTGTTTTGAGTAACTAATAGTGTTATTGTTTAAATACAATAACAATTTTCAATATGGGGAATGTATCTTTCGTCGATGTTTAAACATTAGAGAATGCATTGGGAATTCGCGATGAGAAATAAATTGTTTAAACATATTTCAAGGTGGCCGACATAAATTTTGTTTATTATTTTGAGTAACTAATAGTGTTATTGTTGAAATACAATAACAATTTTCAATATGGGGAATGTATCTTTCGTCGATTTTTAAACATTAGAGAATGCATTGGGAAGTCAGTCATTCGCGATGAGAAATAAATTGTTTAATCATATTTCAAGGTGGCCGATATAAATTTTGTTTATTATTTCGAGTAACTAATAGTGTTAGTGTTGAAATGCAATAACAACTTTCAATATGGGGGAAGGATCTTTCGTCGATTTTTAAACATTAGTGAATGCATTGGGAAGTCAGTCATTCGCAATGAGAAATAAATTTTTTAAACATATTTTAAGGTGGCCGACATAAATTTTGTTTATTGTTTTGAGTAACTAATAGTGTTTTTGTTAAAATACAATAACAATTTTCAATATGGGGAATGTATCTTTCGTCGATTTTTAAACATTAGAGAATGCATTGGGAAGTCAGTCATTCGCGATGAGAAATAAATTGTTTAAACATATTTTAAGGTGGCCGACATAAATTTTGTTTATTGTTTTGAGTAACTAATAGTGTTATTGTTTAAATACAATAACAATTTTCAATATGGGGAATGTATCTTTCGTCGATTTTTAAACATTAGAGAATGCATTGGGAATTCGCGATGAGAAATAAATTGTTTAAACATATTTCAAGGTGGCCGACATAAATTTTGTTTATTATTTTGAGTAACTAATAGTGTTATTGTTGAAATACAATAACAATTTTCAATATGGGGAATGTATCTTTCGTCGATTTTTAAACATTAGAGAATGCATTGGGAAGTCAGTCATTCGCGATGAGAAATAAATTGTTTAATCATATTTCAAGGTGGCCGATATAAATTTTGTTTATTATTTCGAGTAACTAATAGTGTTAGTGTTGAAATGCAATAACAACTTTCAATATGGGGGAAGGATCTTTCGTCGATTTTTAAACATTAGTGAATGCATTGGGAAGTCAGTCATTCGCAATGAGAAATAAATTTTTTAAACATATTTTAAGGTGGCCGACATAAATTTTGTTTATTGTTTTGAGTAACTAATAGTGTTTTTGTTAAAATACAATAACAATTTTCAATATGGGGAATGTATCTTTCGTCGATTTTTAAACATTAGAGAATGCATTGGGAAGTCAGTCATTCGCGATGAGAAATAAATTGTTTAAACATATTTTAAGGTGGCCGACATAAATTTTGTTTATTGTTTTGAGTAACTAATAGTGTTATTGTTTAAATACAATAACAATTTTCAATATGGGGAATGTATCTTTCTTCGATTTTTAAACATTAGAGAATGCATTGGGAAGTCAGTCATTCGCGATGAGAAATAAATTGTTTAAACATATTTTAAGGTGGCCGACATAAATTTTGTTTATTGTTTTGAGTAACTAATAGTGTTATTGTTTAAATACAATAACAATTTTCAATATGGGGAATGTATCTTTCGTCGATTTTTAAACATTAGAGAATGCATTGGGAATTCGCGATGAGAAATAAATTGTTTAAACATATTTCAAGGTGGCCGACATAAATTTTGTTTATTATTTTGAGTAACTAATAGTGTTATTGTTGAAATACAATAACAATTTTCAATATGGGGAATGTATCTTTCGTCGATTTTTAAACATTAGAGAATGCATTGGGAAGTCAGTCATTCGCGATGAGAAATAAATTGTTTAAACATATTTTAAGGTGGCCGACATAAATTTTGTTTATTGTTTTGAGTAACTAATAGTGTTATTGTTTAAATACAATAACAATTTTTAATATGGGGAATGTATCTTTCGTCGATTTTTAAACATTAGAGAATGCATTGGGAATTCGCGATGAGAAATAAATTGTTTAAACATATTTCAAGGTGGCCGACATAAATTTTGTTTATTATTTTGAGTAACTAATAGTGTTATTGTTGAAATACAATAACAATTTTTAATATTGGGAATGTATCTTTCGTCGATTTTTAAACATTAGAGAATGCATTGGGAAGTCAGTCATTCGCGATGAGAAATAAATTGTTTAAACATATTTTAAGGTGGCCGACATAAATTTTGTTTATTGTTTTGAGTAACTAATAGTGTTATTGTTTAAATACAATAACAATTTTCAATATGGGGAATGTATCTTTCGTCGATTTTTAAACATTAGAGAATGCATTGGGAAGTCAGTCATTCGCGATGAGAAATAAATTGTTTAAACATATTTTAAGGTGGCCGACATAAATTTTGTTTATTGTTTTGAGTAACTAATAGTGTTATTGTTTAAATACAATAACAATTTTCAATATGGGGAATGTATCTTTCTTCGATTTTTAAACATTAGAGAATGCATTGGGAAGTCAGTCATTCGCGATGAGAAATAAATTGTTTAAACATATTTTAAGGTGGCCGACATAAATTTTGTTTATTGTTTTGAGTAACTAATAGTGTTATTGTTTAAATACAATAACAATTTTTAATATGGGGAATGTATCTTTCGTCGATTTTTAAACATTAGAGAATGCATTGGGAATTCGCGATGAGAAATAAATTGTTTAAACATATTTCAAGGTGGCCGACATAAATTTTGTTTATTATTTTGAGTAACTAATAGTGTTATTGTTGAAATACAATAACAATTTTTAATATTGGGAATGTATCTTTCGTCGATTTTTAAACATTAGAGAATGCATTGGGAAGTCAGTCATTCGCGATGAGAAATAAATTGTTTAAACATATTTTAAGGTGGCCGACATAAATTTTGTTTATTGTTTTGAGTAACTAATAGTGTTATTGTTTAAATACAATAACAATTTTCAATATGGGGAATGTATCTTTCGTCGATTTTTAAACATTAGAGAATGCATTGGGAATTCGCGATGAGAAATAAATTGTTTAAACATATTTTAAGGTGGCCGACATAAATTTTGTTTATTATTTTGAGTAACTAATAGTGTTATTGTTGAAATACAATAACAATTTTCAATATGGGGAATGTATCTTTCGTCGATTTTTAAACATTAGAGAATGCATTGGGAAGTCAGTCATTCGCGATGAGAAATAAATTGTTTAAACATATTTTAAGGTGGCCGACATAAATTTTGTTTATTGTTTTGAGTAACTAATAGTGTTATTGTTTAAATACAATAACAATTTTCAATATGGGGAATGTATCTTTCTTCGATTTTTAAACATTAGAGAATGCATTGGGAAGTCAGTCATTCGCGATGAGAAATAAATTGTTTAAACATCTTTCAAGGTGGCCGACATAATTTTTTTTATTATGTTGAGTAACTAATAGTGTTATTGTTAAAATGCAATAGGAGTTTTCAATATGGCGAATGTATCTATCGTCGATTTTCGAACAGTAGTAAATGATTGTGAAATCAATCATTCGCGATTACAAATTAATTGTTTAAACATTTTTTAAGGTGGCCGACATAAATTGTGTTTATTGTTCATTTATTGAAAATTGTTATTGTATTTTAACAATAACAGTATTAGTTTCTTAAAACAATAAACAAAATTTATGTCTGCCGCCTTGAAATATGTGTTAACAATTAATTTCTCATCGCGAATGACTGACTTCCCATTGCATTCACTAATCTTTAAAAGTCGACGAAAGATACATTCCCCATATTTAAAATTGTTATTGTATTTTAACAATATCAGTATAAGTTACTTAAAAGAATAAACAAAATGTATGTCGGCCACCTTGAAATATGTTTAAACAATTTATTTCTCATCGCGAATGACTGACTTCCCAATGCATTCTCTAATGTTTAAAAATCGACGAAAGATACATTCCCCATATTGAAAATTGTTATTGTATTTTAACAATAATACTATTAGTTACTTAAAACAATAAACAAAATTTATGTCGGCTACCTTAAAATATGTTTAAAAAATTAATTTCTCATCGCGAATGACTGACTTCCCAATTAGTTTTTAAATAAACCTAACATTAAATTTCAGACCACTTTTAAGGTTTTATTGGTCATGTGAATACAATCATTTAAATTAAAAATCACTAGGTTTGTTTCACTAACGGTTGAATTTATTCCAACTAGTTTCGGAAAAAGCTGAAACTATTTGAAGTCAATTAAATCATTAGTGAAACAAACGTAGTGTTTTTAAATTAAATTATATTTATAAGTATATATATATATATATATATATATATATATATATATATATATATATATATATATATATATATATTTATGTACATTTATTTTTATCATATACATTTACTTTTATTTGTAAAATGAATAATATAATATTATTAGGTGGCGGCTTGAATGCTTTGCAAAAATTGTGTATATTAATACAATGATTAATTTTTTTAAATGTTTGTTTTAGAGAACAACTGTTAGAGCGTTTCAGGACTTCAGATATGATTTATTTATTTATTTATTTATTTATTTATTTATTTATTTATTTATTTATTTATTTATTTATTTATTTATTTATTTATTTATTTATTTATTTATTTATTTATTTATTTATTTATTTATTTATTTATTTATTTATTTATTTATTTATTTATTTATTTATTTATTTATTTATATATGATGACGACATATATTGAAATAAACAAATTTCAGAGATTCAGTCTCAGGATTGAGGATGCGTACATCCAAATGAACAGATGAGATTTGATTGACAAAGCCTCTCCTTAATCAAGACCGTCTGTGCCTGACGAAGAGTCACATCGTACACGAGGTAATCCTGTCGTAGCAAAACACAGCAGATCTAAGCTAGAAAAAGCTGAAAAATAATCATTAAATACTTTCTATTTAATTTTTCATATGAAATTTGTATTTTATTATGTAGCTATACATTTGTTTTTTCTTCTTGTACATTTTATACATAATCAAATAAATTCTGTTTTTTTAATATAATTTTGATTTTCCCGCTTTTCAATATAATTTGATTTTCCCGCTTTTTAATAAAATGTTAATTTTCCCGCTTTTTAATTTCCGTTCTGTCGTAGCGTCCCCTAGCGGCTGTAATATGCACAAAACTGCGTTTTAAATTTCCCGCGTTTGGTAAAATTCTGGGGTCCCTAGATAAAAAATCGACTGATCGCCAGCGCCCTCCCAGCGATCCGAGTAAGGTACTAATCCCTTGGTGGCAACTTGTCACTCGGAGAGTCGCACATCTATTCTTGTCTAGGCATTCCTTTATGCACTGTGTTTGTTTACGTTTGTCTTCTTTATAAAATAAAATAAGTGTGGTTATCAAAACGAAAACAGAGGATGTTTTATCAGAACTCTTGACTGTTTCAACATTATTACAAACATCCCGCGTGTAAATATTCATTTGTTGAAATAATGCTGGTGCGTAAACACAAAGGATCATTACATAAAAGAACAATGCTCGGGTTAGTGCTGAATCTAATTTTAATATGCAATACTCTTGCGTATAAACCGGTGGTTTTGTTGCATGGGATAATGACTGGAAACGAGAGTATGTCGTTAATTAAAGAACAAATAATTAAGGTGAGTGCATAAAATAAGTTTTGTTTTTACAATAAAAAATTAGAATTAGAATCTTAGTTATTTGAAATAAAATTCAATGTTGGAATAGCTATTATACAGAGAGTTTTATGTAACACTGAACATTTTCATATCGAGTAAGTATCCATATGCATACGTTCCATATTGTTGTGGAAATTGGAGTTTTGTCACCTGACACCAGCTCTACCTCTCAGTAGAGCAATTATACGATAGATCACTTAAGTAACTTGTTTATTTAATGACTACCGGAGTTTAGAAAATACAGTAAACTAGCGTAGTTGTACGTAACAGTTTGACTAACTTAATCTCTAAGAACTAGTATATATAGAAAGGTGGTGATGAACCGACGCTTCGTTACCACCCAACTTGAACATAAATAAAAATGAAGTAAGATTTTCTCAACCCACGAATGACAGTAATGGTTTTCTACAGGGGTGAATTAATGTGGGGGTGCGTGAGAAGATCTTACAATGTATAGTCCGGTACAATAGCGGACGTGCAGGTATAGCGAGAAAATGTATGACATGAAATAGACTAAAATAAGAAAAGCAATAAAGTTATGTAATATATGATATGAATAGAATAAGAAAAGCACTAAACTTATATAATATATAATATGAATAAACTAAGAAAAATATGTATAAGGGAGTCCATGAATTGTTCAGTTTAGCATGTCACATAACAATATTATTCGATGCTCGGTTTATTAAAAGAAATTAATATGAAGCTTTAAGCGAGTGTTTTCCACTCCCAGGCTAAGCATGAAGTAAAATTTCGAGTTTAGAAAAGCCTGAAAATTTGGTTTGGTCGCGTAGCGCGAAGCGCGGAGCGGCCAAACCAAATTTTCAGGCTTTTCTAAACTCGAAATTTTACTTCATGCGCCACCGGTACAAAACACTGACATATTACGAAGTTTAAAATACACCGGTAGACTTTACATTGAATCAGTGTTTTGTACCGGTGGCGCATGAAGTAAAATTTCGAGTTTAGAAAAGCCTGAAAATTTGGATTTGCCGGGCTCGCTCCGCTCCGCCCGGCAAATCCAAATTTTCAGGCTTTTCTAAACTCGAAATTTTACTTCATGCTTAGCCTGGGAGTGGAAAACACTCGCTTAAAGCTTCAAATTTAATTCTTTTAATAAACTGAGCATCGGAAAATGTGCCACATATGCATACGGATACTTCAAAGAAAAATTCTCGTTATGAAAATGTTCTGTGTTACATAAAACTCTCTGTATATACTCTTATGGTATACATTTTTAACTCTGGTTGTACAATAAAATAATTCAGAACCCCGGTCCTTTGGTTTGGTCGCGTAGCGCGGAGCGGCCAAACCAAATTTTCAGGCTTTTCCAAACTCCAAATTTTACTTCATGTGCCACCAGTACAAAACACTGACATATTACGAAGTTTAAAACACACCGCTAAACTTTACATTGAATCAGTGTTTTGTACCGGTGGCGCATGAAGTAAAATTTCGAGTTTAGAAAAGCCTGAAAATTTGGATTTGCCGGGCTCGCTTCGCTCCGCCCGGCAAATCCAAATTTTCAGGCTTTTCTAAACTCGAAATTTTACTTCATGCTTAGCCTGGGAGTGGAAAACACTCGCTTAAAGCTTCAAATTTAAATTTTTTAATAAACTGAGCATTGGAAAATGTGCCACATATGCTTATGTATACTTAAAAGAAAAATTCTGGTTATGAAAATGTTCGGTGTTACATAAAACTCTCTGTATATACTCTGGTGGTATACATTTTTAACTCTAGTTGTATAATAAAAGAATTTAGTAAATTAGTTTTGTTTTTACAGTAAAAAATTAGAATTAGAATCTTAGTTATTCGAAATAAAATTAAATGTTGGTGTTCGGGTCAGACGAGGAATTTTTGTACTCCGAATAATTCCTGTCCTTAGACCGAAGTAATTTTAAAAGGTCGGTTCTGGAGAGCATAATTTATACGTAAACACGCGCGAAATGGTCAACAGTGCCAGCTAGGGGTTGTGCCAGATGGTGTCATGGTGAAGAATTGCTGGGTACCTACTTCTTGCGCGCGCTAAATCCACCCTCAACGATGGAGATTTACCTCCCACTTTGTGAATATTTTGTAAATATTTTCTTGTATATTTTTATCATTTAGCTTTAAAACTTGTTAGAAGAAGGTTAAATAGAAATGGGGGGGGGTCACTTCGTCCACTCCGCTTCGTCCATTCCGTTTCGTCCACTCCGTTTCGTCCACCGGTCTTCTCGTCCACTAACTATTACTTCCACCGGCCTTTTCTTCCACTTACCTTAAACTCACCAATTGTTAGTACACTCCAAATAATTACAAGTTTTCTGATAAACATTTATTACAAAGGTGTAAATATTACAAATGTGTATATTCAAAGATTAATATTGTGGCCAATGGTTCGTAAATATTCTAAAATCCGGTCTTCCTCATCATATGTTGCAGACTCCCTAACTATATTTTTTATTTGTTGTTCGCTTTTCACTTTCGATTTCTCTTTATTCGCTGCCCCAAATCGAGTTGTCGAATCATGGCCTCCGTATCAGCTTGCTCCTTCTTCAGCTCCAGAATAAACGCGTAGAGGCTTGGATGGCTGCGTCCATGGTATGGTATGGGGTCGGTGGGTCGTGTGGCCTCTGGGCCTTTCAAAGTTACATCGACCTAAAAGATCTTTTGTAACTATCCCTGACCTACTTGAGTCCCTCAATGTCTAGAATTCTTATGAAGTCTACTATAACTTGAGGGTTAATGTGTACCAGTTCCTCGGTGTTTAAAGTGGCCGATGACAGGTAGTTCCCTCTTTGAAGGGACAAGGCAGGGCATTCACAAAGTAGGTGCTCTGCTGTTTCTTGTGCCTCGTTGCAGAACCTGCAGTTGGCATCAGTTGTCTGACTCATCTTGGTGAGGTGGTACTTCAGAGGACAGTGTCCAGTTAGAAGGCCGGTTATGAGCCTTAGGTTGCCCTTGCTTAACCTGAGAAACTGTCCGGCTCTTACGGCAGAGAAGGCGATGAACCTTTTCGCCTGCCGCAGACCAGGTGTGTTTCTCAGGTGAGCACTTTTGGCAGCATCTTCCCATTCCCGGATCATCCCCTTGATGCGGACTTTAGTTATTCCACTGTAAGGTTCTGGTCCGACAAATGGAGTCTTGGACCCTTCCTTGGCAAGGTTGTCGGCAATTTCATTGCCTTTGATCCCTGCGTGTCCCGGAACCCAGACCAGTTTGACTCTGTTGTTCCTAGCCAGCTGCTTTAGGGATAGCTTGCACTCCCAGACAGATTTAGACTTGCATGTAGGCGATTTTATTGCCTTTAATGCAGCTTGACTGTCTGAGCAGATGCAAACCCTCTGTTTGTTGTATCCCCTGTCTAAACATATGTGGGCGCATGTGTTCAGGGCCTCGATTTCTGCCTGAAATATCGATGGGGATCGTCCCAAGGCTCTTGATAACTCGCATCGAGGGCCAGTGATACCGATTCCGACTCCGTTTTCAGTTTTGGATCCGTCAGTGAACCAAACTATCGAGGAGCCTTGTAACTGCTTGACCCTCGCTCCAACATCTTGGCGGCCATGAATGGCCACTTCAATCGTTGTGTCGAAGTCGTAGTCAGTTGACATGTAGTCTTTGGGCATGTATATCGCTCTTTCACACACAGTGTTGAGGATTTTTAGGTGCCCGTTAAGGTATCCATATTTTGGTGTGTCTGTCTGGATTATTCTTAATGCGTCTAGTGCTGCTTCCCTTTTCACGTGCAGATGCAGAGGTGTGAGATTTAGCATAGCCTCCATTGCTCCAGTGGGGCAGGTGTTCATAGCCCCTCTGATGCCCAAACATGCCAGCCGTTGAACCTTGCTGAGCCTTGCTTTGGTTGTGATCTCCGTTGTCTTCGTCCACCAGACAACGGAACCATAGGTGATTATTGGTCTTATCACCGTAATGAAAAGCCAGTATATCATCTTGGGGTGTAAACCCCATCGTTTGCCAAATAGCCTGCGGCAAGCCCATATTGCCCTTACTGCTTTGGCAGTGATGTTATCTACATGGGTTTTCCAGTTTAGCCTCTGGTCAAAGGTGAGGCCGAGATGGCTGCGTCCAACAACAACACTGAATCTGTTGTGCCAACCTTCTGACGCGTTATTCGTTCTTGCTTAGTCTTGTAGGGTCGCACCTGATTGATTCCAAAATTCAAGAAGATACTGAGCCGTAGTGGCACGCCGTCGTCCCACTGCTCGTCTACCGCGAATGTAGTTTAACTGAAAGTTGTAAATAGGTGTAAATAGATATAAACAGATGTAAATTACTTCAAAATATTCTGCGATTGGGAGGAATTCTTCCGGAACGTCGTCCATAAGGAGGTCGAACGTTTCTCCGACGCGTTCTACCGGAACGAACGCCAGGGCACAAAGCATCTGTGCTGCTATCTTCAAGGAATGGTCATCATGATTTTCGTACGCTTGCTGCATGCCTTCTGACTGAATCCGGCGATGGATGCTCTGCCGAAGGTGGAAGAAGCAGCCTCGAGCAATTTCGTTGCCTATTACTGCATTTATGATAGCGACTTCGAAATCAGTTAAGACGGATAAAAGAAGTTTTGTCTGGATTCCAAAACGTTCACACGCTGATTGAACTACTGCAGAGACTTTGGAATAAGCTGCTTCTGTTTTCTTCTCCATTAGCGCATACACCATCGGCAACGCAACTTTTTGATCATGACCATCTCCCTGACGTTGTACGAACGACGACATGATGGTAAACAGTTGGAAAAAAATGTCAGGCACAACCTTGAAGGTCCCGTCAACATACCAAACATCGCTTCGTATCAGTAACCTCAAATTTTCTCTGGTTGCAAATATCAGTAATCGTCCCACAGCTTCATCGTCCTCATCGTCATCTTTCGATTCGTACAATAGAAACTTTTCACCTCCGGCAGTCAGTTTCATTTCCTCAGGGAGATCTTCGAAGTCCTCGAGTGTCCTCGGGTTCGTTGGTAGTTTCTTCAAACGCGAACGCTGCATGGACTTCGTGAGGTTGACACGGCCCAGAAGTTGTGCGAGGACGCCAGACGGGACAGCATGGAGTTCTTTGCGAAGCAATTGAGCTGGAGGAGCCTCCAGATGTTCCGCTGCCTTCCTCTTCAAAGTTTCCTTTAACTTCAGAGATTCGACCTCTTCGAAATTGGCGAAGTGCGATGAGTGGGGAGATTCAACTGGGCCTCTGATGATGTCCAAAGTTCCACATCATTCGGGATACAGACGACACTTCCAATTTCTCCGGCCATTTTTCTCCGAGTGATGAGAATACAAAAACCCGTCAATATGTAAAAAGTGACCCTCAGTGATTTCACAAGCTCAGCCATAATTTTGAAGGCGGGGAGTTAAGGTGAAATGTCAATTTGGTTATGGTTAACGTGAAATGTCAATTATATTCAAATTTATAAATGGAATGGATGATAGAACTAGTGGATTTGAAGGGCGGTGGATGAAGGAACTAGTGGACGTAGCGGCCAGTGGACGAAACGGAGTGGACGAAACGTCGCACAATCATAGAAATCCTTAGTAAAGTGTTTTTTTTTTTTTTTATTATTTGCAAAACACTTAGTTGTATTTTACTATAATTACAATCTGATCACAAATGGATCAATGAGTAATATTTAGCTAACTTAATTTACTAAAGGTTTAATACTAAGGGTTTACTCATTAGTATCCCTTAGATTTTAATAACTTAATTACACTAATTAATGTGTACACTAGCACTATGCTCTGCTTTTGCACTAACACAATATTAAACTAACTCGAACGGTTTAGTCCGCTGTAGTCTTCTGGTCAAATTCGTGTTATCGAGGAGCTGGATGGCTTCGATGTTGACGTGTTGAAGAAGTCGCTGTTCATGACTCTTGGCAAATTTGTGTATTGTCTCATTAACAGTATCCATTTCCAAGTCCCTGTGGAGGTCACTGTTTCGGAAATACCAAGGAGCATTGACAATACTCCTCAGTACTTTATTTTGGTATCGCTGGATTATTTCTATATTGCTCTTTTTGGCACAACCAAAAGTGTAATTCGTTTTATTTTCGTTGAACAAATTAGTTGATGGTCGTAATAACTAGTCACCTTACAAGTGACAACGTCGCAAAACACTACAGTTTTTTACAGTTGGAATACTTATGTAAAATAGTTATGTAAAATACAATTTTCTTTTTTTTTCTGTAGAAACATCCAGGGACGATTGTTTACAACACGGATCGTTTCTCGGGATGGTCGAGCTTGGAAAATATGTGGTATCAAGCCCAGCAGCTCGGACAGGACTTGATGAACATAACCGCCCGCCATCCGGAGGGCGTTAATTTCATAGGTAACTGAAGGTAGGATGAAAAATCGAGCCGCTTCCAGACACTGAATTATCTTGCAGGGTACTCGCAGGGGGCTTTACTGGGCCGGACAATCTTACAAGCGTTCCCCGAACACAAAGTTCACAACTTTATTTCTTTGAGCGGACCGCAGGCCGGACAATACGGAAGTAAATAATACTAGAAAAAACAACAGATATTACCCCTTTTTATTATTATTAACTCTTTTTAACCCTTTCGCCAAGAGGAGGGTTTCCATATGTTTAGTTTTTATGTGCTCCATGTGCGAAGAGCGTATATTTTTAAAAGCCTGTAAATCGTGAGCGGAGAGCGCACGAAGTTTGTGTACCTCTTCAATGAGCAGTCTATACAGGGTGTCCCATTTTAATCCGCCAGTAGCAATAATTCTGAACCAGTGCATTGAAGCAAAAAGTGTTCCGAATAAAAAGTTAACGGTTATGAGGGGGGCATTTGATGCCGTCGACTTTGCCCCTCGGTCCTTCGGGGGGGAACAGGGGGCAACTTTAAAATCTTAAATGGAAATCTCTATTTTTTATTACAGATTCGGATAGAGCGTTAGAAAATAGGTAAATTTTATCCAGGTTGTTTTCCAAAATTGTTGATAGATAGCGCTGCAAACGTGAAAACACAATTATCCCTCAACCTCCATCCCCCCGGGGGGGCGGGAACAAGGGAATGGGACGTTTCATCGCCGGGCCAGTTCATCGCCTGGCCAGTTCATCGTCGGGCTAATTCATCGCCGGCTGTTTCATCGCCAAGCCAGTTTATCGCCAGGCCAGTTCATCGCCAGGCCAATTGCGATAGGATAGGTTAGGATAGGTTTTGATGGGTCAGGATAGGTTAGGTTAGGATAGGTTAGGATAGGTTAGGATAGGTTAGGATAGGTTAGGATAGGTTAGGATAGGTTGGGATAGGTTAGGATAGGTTGGGCAGCTTGGTGGTGTAGTGGTTAGAGTGTTGTACTGCCACGCCACGGACCGGGGTTCAAATACTGGCCTAACAAGTTGTCTGCATTTATATAGGTTAGGATAAAAATGCCAAACACTCCGTCTTCTCGGATATGACGTTAAATGCATGTAGGACCCGTGTACTGTCTGGATGTTACGTGCACGTTAAAGATCCCTATCGGTGGGTTGGAACTCCCACCGGGTTCGGCAAAATTCCCGGATAGCTGTAGACCTAATCTCCGGCTTCATGATTGGCCTTAGCAGCGGAAATAGATGCCGTAAAACCCAAAATAATAGGTTAGGATATGTTAGGATGGGTTAGGATGTCGCTTTATAGCAGTAACAGTGGCAGCTACCTCCACGTTTATTGCTGAAGAATCATGCGAATGTACATTTAATTCATGTATAACATTTCCATTTTTTGTGTGTATCCTGGCGTTACAACTTCCTACGTGGTCACACCGCCAAAATTTAGCACATTGGTCAGACTTACTGTTTTTGTCAAAATATATACATATGTCCTCCGTGGATAAACTTTTCTTTCCCTCTTTTGGTCAAAATTTGTGTTTCTATACTTGATAATAGTAAACCTTAATCTGAATTGCACTCAATGACATATATCAAAAAAAGACATCATTCTCATTCGATTTTTATTAAGTTTGAGTAACGATTACTTTGTTATAAAACCTAATAATAAATTAGTGGACAATTTCCAGAATTGGGTAATATTTGAAATTTTATCATTAGATATGATCTTTCTTTCAAAATTTATTTTATAAAAATATTGGCGATGAACAGGCCTGGTGATGAAACGGCCGGCGATGAACTGGCCCGGCGATGAAACGGCGGCGATGAATCGGTGGCGATGAATCGGCGGCGATGAAACGTCCTAAACCGCGGGAACAAGGGGCAACTTTAAAATCTTAAATGGAAACCCCTATATTTGATTGCAGATTCGGATAGAGCTTAATAAGTAGGTAAATTTTATCCGGGTTGACAACTTTAAAATTTTAAATGGAAACCCCTATTTTTTATTGCAGATTCGGATAGAGCGTTAAAAAGTAGGTAAATTTTATCCGTGCTGTTTTCCAAAATTATTGATAGATGGCGCTGCAAACGTAAAAACACAATTATCCCTCAACCTCCATCCCCCCGGGGGGGGGGCAACTTTAAAATCTTAAATGGAAACCCCTATTTTTGATTGCAGATTCGGATAGAGCGTTAAAAAATAGTTAAATTTTATCCGGGTTGTTTTCCAAAATTGTTGATAGATGGCGCTGCAAACGTGAAAACAAACAGATAAACACACAATTATCCCTCAGCGCTATCTATCAACAATTTTGGAAAACAACCCGAATAAAATTTACCTACTTTTTAACGCTCTATCAGAATCTGCAATAAAAAATAGGGGTTTCCATTTAAGATTTTAAAGTTGTCCCCTGTTCCCGCCCCCCCTGGGGGGCAAAGTCGGCGGCATCAGATGTCTTCCTCATAACCGTTAACTTTTTATTCAGAACACTTTTTGTTTCAATGCACTGGTTCAGAATTATCGCTACTGGCGGATTAAAATGGAGCACCCTGTATAGACTGCTTGTGAAAATACACAATTATCCCTCAACCTCCATCTCCCCGGAGGGGGCGGGAACAAGGGGCAACTTTAAAATCTTAAATGGAAACCCCTATTTTTGATTGCAGATTCGGATAGAGCGTTAAAAAGTAGGTAAATTTTATCCGGGTTGATTTCCAAAATTGTTGATAGATGGCGCTGCAAACGTGAAAACAAACACATAAACACACAATTATCCCTCAGCGCCATCTATCAACAATTTTGGAAAACGACCTGAATAAAATTTACCTACTTTTTAACGCTCTATCCGAATCTGCAATCAAAAATAGGGGTCTCCATTTAAGGTTTTAAAGTTGCTTCTTGTTCAGCCCCCCGGGGGTATGGAGGTTGAGGGATAATTGTGTGTTTTCACGCTTGCAGGGCCGTCTATCAACAATTTTACTTTTTAACACTATCCGAATTTGCAATAAAAAATAGGGGTTTCCATTTAAGATTTTAAAATTGTCCCCTGTTCCCGCCCCCCCTGGGGGGCATAGTCGACGGCATCAGATGTCTTCCTCATAACCGTTAACTTTTTATTCAGAACACTTTTTGCTTCAATGCACTGGGTCAGAATTATCGCTACTGGCGGATTAAAATGGGACACCCTGTACATCCTGTGTCAATGTGAGGCCCTAGCAAGGGTTAAATACCTAAAGCTGGGCAACACTAAACCAAGCGCAGAGAGCTACACCCAAGGCTCACTGTCAGGGTTAAGGGGATTATCGCAGTGTAACACGCCGATCGTGTTGGAAAGACCCACATAGTTTAGAGTAGCTCATCCGATGCCAAATTTACAGCACAAGTGGGGAGAATACAGTCAGAGAGAAAAGCGGCAGTCAGTTCGCTGTGCATTTGTGCATTGCTCCTTGGCATGAACGGATGGGGTCTCGCGTCGCGTGGAATAGACGAAAAAAACAAAGCGTATAAAAAAGACGGATCGAACGAAAGTGTCGATTCGTATTATTTAAACACGCTGATAATACATACAAGCTATGTATTGTTTTCAATTCGTTAGAAAGCGTTATCGGATCCTGTGTTATTTTTCGGTATTTACAAAACTGATGATTCTTATTCTTGTCATTATAACACATTATTTTTACTTTTAAGACTCCAGTTTCGACAGCCGAACAAACTATGTGTTTTATTTTATTAAATTATAGATTATTTCTTAAAAATATAATAATAAAATAATTCATGTTCATAAGCTCATTGTGAATATTTATATGCCGCACATATATGAAAAAAAACATAGGATTTTCAATCATATTTTTTAAATTGGAATATTATCTTCCCTAACTGCTATTGCCATGAAAATAATGTGTATTAATTTGGCCTCTGCCCAATTGGGTAAATACCCCCAATTTTGGGGAGAATTTCAATTTATATTCGGTCAAATATTCTAGTTTTTATGAATGCAACAAATAAATAATAGATTGAAAAAAATTAAACGGAAAGCTGCCCTGTTTTTTTTATGTTTAGTACAGGGTTTACAAAATGATGATGTGTATAAATAGGCTCAGTCAACTTAGCCCCTCGAAGTTCGACTTTTTTGAAAAAGGCGATTGCGCTAGACCGGCCTTAGCTAGCGCCACAAAAATTAGAGCTAGTGCCATTTAGACAAGAAAACTACGGGGATTTGAACTTTCGGGGGGCTAGGTTGATGCTAGCCCCCCGAGTTTGGATTTTTTAAGTTTTTTTACACTATTCGGATTCCTCAGAGCTAGCGCTACCAATTTAAAAGCCAACGCCACTCCCACAGCCCCAAAAAATGATAAAACATTTTTAACCCTGGCCCCCTAAAATGAGATGTTTTTAACCAAATTGGGTGGAAAATATAACTTAGAGCTAGCGCCAACAGAATATGACAAAAATATTCTCTCAAAAATATCAGGTAAAAAAAGTTCACGTCCAAATTTTGATGCAAGAGCTTTCAGATCCTGTATGCGTATTACCATTTACTTCCTGAATTTTAATACAAAATGATGTTTGGCATATAATATACAGCTTTCAACAAATAGTTCGGCGTTGTAATTACTTTATTTATGTTCATAGACACTGGCTATTAGAAACATGATGCCTAGTAGACAGTAGCGTAACTGACAATTGTGTTTTCACTCCTAGCTAATTTAAATCGTTATTACGCAAGAACTTACCTTACGATTTAAGAAACTCTTTTGGCATTGTAATTACTATACTAATATTTATAAACACTGGCAACGAGATTGCTTGCACTAGTAAGACAGTGGCGTAACTGACGATTGTTTTTGATAATTGAAATCGTTATAACTCGGAAACTAACCGTACGATTTCAAATTTTTTTTTGGCATTGTAATTGCTATACTGAAGTCTATAAACACTAACAACGACATAGCTAGTGATATTAAAGGATAAATTAAAATCACTTGCTTTGTTTCACTATTTGTTTCTATTTACTCGACTAGTTTCGCTTTTTACGGCATTATCAAAGTTCACTCTTGATTCACTCTTGATAATGCCGTAAAAAGCGAAACTAGTCAAGTAAATAGAAACAAATAGTGAAACAAACCAAGTGTTTTTAATTTATCCTTTATTATTATTTCAAAATGTTTCACCAAGTGATAAATGAGAAAGTTATTCAAGAGATAGCTAGTGCTAGCAAGACAGTGGCGTACCTCACGGTTGTTTTTTTTATGATAACTTAAATCATTATTACTCGGTGGAAAACACTCGTTGGGAGTTTCAAACTGAACGCTTTTCAAAAACAATGAATGCCTGAAAATTTACCTAGTATACATCGGGTTATGTATGTACCTAATCAAAACATGGGTATCTTTTCGATGCTACAAAATTGTGATTAAGCTCCTTTCGTTGCTATTCAATTGACTTCCTTTTCATTCTAACACAATCTATCTTAATATCCTGATTCTACGATATACAGGGAGTTTTTCTTTAAAGTAGACGTATTCCAGATTCACTTTATTTTGTTTAAATCTTTAGATATATGTTGTTTTTACAGGAATTCAATTTGAAGCTTTAAGCGAGTGTTTTCCACTCCCAGACTAAGCATGAAGTAAAATTTCGAGTTTAGAAAAGCCCCGTGAAAATTTGTCGAGGGTCGCGCAGCGACCCGAGACAAATTTTCTGGGCTTTTCTAAACTCGAAATTTTACTTCATGCGCCACGCGTATAGAACACTAAAATTTTGTGAAATTTGTGTATATTTGAACCTTACTTGAAATCAGCGTTTTATACGCGTGGCGCATGAAGTAAAATTTCGAGTTTAGAAAAGCCCAGAAAATTTGTCTCGGGTCGCTGCGCGACCCTCGACAAATTTTCACGGGGCTTTTCTAAACTCGAAATTTTACTTCATGCTTAGTCTGGGAGTGGAGAACACTCGTTTAAAGCCTTGAATTGAACTTTTGCACCCAATTTGATTAGAAAAATCTCATTTCGGGGGGCTAGGGTTTAAAATGTTGTATAATCTTTTGGGGTTGTGGGGGTGGCGCTAGCTTTTAAATTGGTAGCGCTAGCTCTGAGGAATCCGAATACTGTAAGAAAACTTGAAACATCCAGCAAAAACCTAGCCCCCCGAAAGTTCAAACCCCCGTAACTTTCTTGTCTAAACGGCGCTAGCTCTAATTTTTGTGGCGCTAGCTAGCGCTAGCTAAGGCCCGTCTAGCGCAACAGTTATTTTTTAAAATGTCGAACTTCGGGGGGCTAAGTTGACTGAGCCGTATAAATAGAGGATTGCAATAACATTCAATTTCAATTCATTTATTCCTTATTTACTTACTATCAAAATATGACTCATCATAAATCAGCCAAATTTGAAAAAAATATATTGGGCTCGGTGCAATGTTGAGCAAGAAGCTTATTATTTGAAATGCATTATAATAACTACCTTATTATTATTATAGTTCTATTTTTTCTAAAATAATTAACAATGAATATGCACGCAGTTAAACCCTACATTTTTTTAAACATTCGTCAAACAAATATTACCTGTGCTCAGTAAAAAATAGTTGATTTGTAACATTAATCTACGACAACGTCATATTGGTGTTATTCTTACTATTCTTATAGTTTTGATATCATTGATTCGTTGATGAAGTCGCAGTTGGTTCAAATAGGTCCGATTGCTAGAAACTTTACAATTTACTTTAATAGTTTTATTGCGAGAAGTTTAATGGCATTTAACAACTGCTTTAATAACGAAAGATTTAAGACGAAATAATGATTTGAACAAGACTGATTGTTATTCGATTGCTTCTGGCTTATTAATCAGCTTAAAAAACTTTAAAAATAATTTAATAATACCGACACTGTCAAATAATAAGGAAAGCCAATATTAAAGGTATATTACACATCTTTATTTAAATTAGTGAAACATTTCGTGTTTTCTATATTAGTGGACATGCAGTATAAAAAAATACTTATTCCATTAGTAGTCAGAAAGCATGAAAATAAAACACTAGTACAATAAAATATCGATTATAATTGCGAAATATTAATTTTACGAGAATAAATGCTAACGACGCGAGCCGTTTTTGTTAACTATGATTGAAAAAAGAAAAGAAAAACAAACGCGAAGCCGCACAGCGTTCACCGGCCAGGAGATAAACGCTGGCCGCATGCTGCTCGCCCCTCCAATAATTGTGCAGATGAGTGTACAACGCGTTCAACTAAGAGAAGATCCGCAAGGCGGCGGTATTTTACGGTCTTATTTTTCAAGATTTTTATTTTAACCTGACTCGGGCATAAGCTATCGCATCCTTATGAAATGTTCACATTATATTCCTTATAGTATAAACTAGTAAGATATGGGAATATTTTTTTTAATTTTGTAAAATTTAACATTATTTTTTTCATACCTCTGAAAGCAAATTGTTTAAAAAAAAAGTACTTCGATATTTTACTAGATAATTGGGCTTAATATACGCTGTCAAAATTTCAACTTTCTAGGACCTTTAGTTTTTAAATAAACCTAACATTAAATTTCAGACCACTGTTATATTCCCCTTAATAGGGCTAATCAAAGAGGCGAAGCTCGAGCACATCTAGGATAACAGGGATTCACAATAGATCTGCAAAGGTCACGGTGGTACAGGCCAAGAGGCCAACCCTACAAATATCTAATCAAATCTATACAGTATAATTAAAAAAAAATTTCATAGCCAACTTATTTTTGTTTTGTTTTTGGCATTTTTCTAAAAGAAAATGTAATGCAAGCCTATGAAATGATTACACACGGTACATGCCGGTATGAGCCTGTGGTACGAAAGACATACGGATACGCATTGTGTTTTCAAGCATCGTACACGGGGCACGCATTCAAAATTCAAACTGCGTAACGAAAGGGTTAAATTTAATTGTTGCATGAAAGTATAATCATTTTGATTTTATTTCAGCGGCTTTTCTGCACATAATTTTTCCCGGGATTGCACTAGAAGCGGCTTTCGAGTTGTTTTATTCCCGGGTGGGACAACATACGTCCGTGGGGAACTACTGGAACGATCCCTACCACCAAGAATTGTATTACAAATTCTCGCAATTCCTTCCGTTTGTCAATAACGACGTGTCCACCAATAGAAGTGCTCAGTTTAAAGAAAGCTTAGTTAAGTTGAACAAATTAGTTCTGATTGGTGGGCCCGATGATAATGTCATCACACCTTGGCAATCTAGGTACTTATAATAATAATAATAATCTTTATTTAGCATTTTTTTGCTATACAATAATAATATGCAATTATATATACAGAGAGTTTTATGTAACACAGAACATTTTCATAACGAGAATTTTTTTTTTTTAAGTATCAATATGCATGCGTTGCACATTTTTCGATGCTCAGCTTATTGAAAGAATTTAATTTGAGGCTTTAAGCGAGTGTTTTCCACTCCCAGGCTAAGCATGAAGTAAAATTTCGAGTTTAGAAAAGCCTGAAAATTTGGTTTGGTCGCGTAGCGCGGAGCGGCCAAACCAAATTTTCAGGCTTTTCTAAACTCGAAATTTTACTTCATGCGCCACCGGTACAAAACACTGACATATTACGAAGTTTAAAACACACCGCTAAACTTTACATTGAATCAGTGTTTTGTACCGGTGGCGCATGAAGTAAAATTTCGAGTTTAGAAAAGCCTGAAAATTTGGATTTGCCGGGCTCGCTTCGCTCCGCCCGGCAAATCCAAATTTTCAGGCTTTTCTAAACTCGAAATTTTACTTCATGCTTAGCCTGGGAGTGGAAAAAGACTCGCTTAAAGCTTCAAATTAAATTCTTTTATTAAACCGAGCATCGAAAAATGTGCAACGTATGTATATGGATACTTTCTCGTTACGAAAATGTTCGGTGTTACATAAAACTCTTTGCGCAACCTCTGAAGGACCTGCACAAGCTAGTGCAGTGCATCGAGTTCGGAATAGTTGCGTGAGTGTAATAATATTGGGGCAGTACAATAAGTCACCTAGGTTGCAGTGCATCCGGATCCGAAAGGAAGACGGCCCCCACAGGAAAAAAAAAAAAAACTCTGTATATACATATAAACATACACACATACACACATACATATATATATATATATATATATATATATATATATATATATATATATATATGTATGTGTGTATGTTTATATGTATATACAGAGTTTTTTTTTTTTTCCTGTGGGGGCCGTCTTCCTTTCGGATCCGGATGCACTTTTATATATATATATATACATACTAAAAATATAAAACATTTTATTATGTTTAAACTACAATCTAATTTAACAGTCTTATAAAAATATATCTAAATTTAAAAATCTCTCGATTGTTTTAAAAAGGTAACTATATCTGTTTTTTTTTTATTTCAGTCAATTTGGATATTACGATAGTAACGATACAGTGGTTAATTTGATGCAAAGGGATGTTTTCACCAAAGATTTGATTGGACTGCAGACTCTCTACAATAAGAAAAAATTGGATATCATTACTGTGCCGGATATTAACCATTTCATGTGGCATATTAATATGACTGTTTTCGATAAATATGTCTTGAAATATTTAGATTAATTTTATTATTAAGGGGGTATTACCACTAGGACACCGTTTTTTTTTACAATTTTTCAGTTTTTTTTTTTGGTTAAATTTAATACATGCGATCTTGCTGTTTCTTGCAACTTGTTTATAGATTCATGAACTATAAAAAATGAATTTTAATTCTTTTCAATCGTTCGGCTTGATCTCTAAATCTGGCCTCAAATAAGGCCGTGTCCGCCGTGTTTTTCCTCATGGTTGGAAAGATTTTTTGATTCTGTGATTTGAAACGGTAAAATGAAGTAGTATTCATTAATCTGTATTAAATTATCTGGAGTTTGAACCACCGACAATAAAAAAATCTCGATATACACTTACGTGCAAAGAAAACGGCCCACTCGTTATTTATTTTTTATTTTTTCCTAATAGCATTACTTTTGCAATGCTGCGAATTAACTTTTGGTATTTTACGATAAAATAGACAATCAGGGTATAGAAAAAAAAACATATCGTACTTATTACTTTATTTTATAAACAATAATCATCACAAATGAAATTTAAAGATATGCTTTCCATTCGACATTATGGATAAAGTATCAAGATGTCTATGCTCTTTCACTGTTTTTGCTATTTTGTTTTGATCTTCAGTGGCTGTGGGTATAAACCCACTGAAGGTTGGTGTGTTCATTATGGTTTTAAGTGCTGTAGATTGTGCAAAAGCTGTAGCTCTTTTGGAATATTTTCGAAGCCAGTGGTCTGTGGCCAGATGGCTTAATGTCAGCCGTTCTACCTTTCAATGTCTATTTGATAGTCTATTTTATCGTAAAATATTAAACGTTTTGTTTGTTACTTTGCAACAATGATTTTATTATTAACAATAAAAAAGAATAAGTGGGCCGATTTCTCGCTTTTTGCCCCCCTTTTTTTGACTTTAAGGCTCTATGAAAAATATCAAATATTAATATATTTGAATGACGGTGGTTTAAACTCCAGAGGAAAATGTGGAGAATCGAAAACTAAAAGCTCAAGTCGATCCGTTCATTGTTTAAAAAAAAATCTCCAAAAATAGTTAAAACTTGTGTCAAAACTTTAAACGCGTTTTTTTTTTCCGATGGCCGGAAACTTTCTTTCCGGCCAGCGAAAAAAAAAATGGTTTCGAGAAAAACGCGTTTAAAGTTTTGACACAAGTTTTAACTATTTTTGGAGATTTTTGACTTTAGTCAGCTATACCAGCTCCGTACAGTAGGCCCTCTTCTTCTTCTAAAAACTGGGTTTGAATGATTTACTGCAGCCAGCGTTGTTAAATGGCCTTTTGAGCTGCTGGAGTCAGGCAATATTCGTCAAACGTCTCGCGCTCCGCGTCGATCCCCACTGGAAGGCCTTGGCTTGCAGGCCGATATGGATTCCCAGTGTCTCCACCGTCTTAAAAACTGCCGAGTATCCGTCGTTAAAGATGCTGGTAGCTATGAAGGACGCGATAGCGACGGCTTTTGCACCACAGTTGAGGTGCTTCGAAGTCAGCTTCCAGGCACAAGCATTCAAACTTTCGTTTGAGTTCTGTGTATTCCTACCCAGCCACCTACTCAGCATTGTTTACTTCAACAAGCAAAAAACTAAGTAACTTATACGCGTATTGTAAAACGGCTTTGGGGCATGAAACTAGATACTATCAAGTATCAATATATGCCAAAAAAATAAAAGCAATTTTTTAAAACTTCCGAATGGTAATACCCCCTTAATTAAGTGCTAAATGCCAACCAAATAGCTCAATTTATTTATTATTTGATAACTTTAAACATGTCAGCTCCACTCACAGCCATTTATGACAAAGAAGGCTCTGTAATGTTGAAACTTTTCGTATTTTAGAATTATAACTTGTAATTAATTATATTTTCATTGTAATTTGTGAGAAAGAAGGATCTCTAATGCGTTATCAGAAATTAGAATTATGATAATTTGTGATAAATAAACTCTCTAATGTGTTAAGTGGTTAGAATTGGATCACTTCTGATTTTAATCCGTTTTTCTAAAAAAGCCTACTTTGATTAAAACAATTGTCAATAGAGTAAGTTAATACATTTTTATACAAGTACGCTTCAATGTTTTTACTTTTAAAACCTAAAAGACTCTTAAAATAAAGGTTCCGTGGAAGTGGAACCTTTATTTTAAGTTCCGTGGTGGTAGTGGAACAAAAAGAGGGGGAGGAAAGGGAGAGCAGATATAGAAGGAACAAGCAAGGGGGGGGGGGGGTAGGGCAAGCGCAGAAGGGTTGTTAGAGAAGCAGGGGACTAGGAAGCAAGTGTGGGAGAGTGGGGAAAGAAGGGGTGATAACGATAGGGTTTTAAAGGACAGGAGTGCAAGTCGAAGAAAGACTTTAAGGAGTGGCTAATTGGGAAGGACGTAGTGGGGATAGAGACTTGGATGATGAAGAAAGAATGGGGAGAAGTGAAAGGATGGTTACCAAGGGTGTTTAGATGGGAGATGAAAAAGGCGGCAAAATGTGCGATGAGAGAGAGGGCCAAGGGGGAAATGATTGTTGGATGGAGAGAGGATGGGAAAGGAGGCGAGGGGGAGATGATAGAGGGATGCGAAGGGCTGGTGTGGGTGAAATACCAGCAGGGAGGATATTGGGTTAATGTGGGGGTGGTATACGTCAACAAAAATTAGGGGACATAAGAAGAGAAATAGATGAGAGAGGAAAAAATTTACATTGAGCCAAGAGAGGCATCGGTGATTGACTATGTGGCGGTCAAGGAAATAGCAAGAGGAGAGATAAGAGGTATGGAGGTGGAAGAGGTGTTGGAATCGGACCATCTGCTGTTAAAGTGGAAATGTGAATGAGGAAGGGAAGAGAAGTGGAGAAAGGGTGAGAAAACAAATACGTTGAGTGTAGGGTAAAGGCTATGGAGGATATGAGGAAGAGGCTGGCGAGGATTCAATGAGAAGAAGTCAATACAATAGAGGAGATGATAGTGGGATGTGGAAGGAAAAGAGAAGAGGTGGGAGTACGTGGTTTGATGAGGAATGTAGGCAGGCGAAGAGGGAGTTGAGGAAGGCAGTGGGAGAATGCGTAAGAAATAAAGAAGAGGGGAAAGTGGTGGCAGCAAGGAAGAGATATGATGGTATATGTGAGAGGAAGATGCTGCAGGCGGTGGAAAGAGTGAGTGAGGAACTGAGGGAACGCAAGAACGAGGCAGAAAGGTGCTGAGGAGAGGGAAAAGGAAGAGGCAGTTAGGGGTATCGTTGAAAGAATGGGCAAGGAAGTGCAGACAAGGTAGTGGAGTGTCAGTGGTGATTGGTAAAAGTAAGGTGTGGATGTTGGCATATGTGGATGATATGGTGCTGGAGACAAGAGAGTGGGAAGGAATGAAGGATATGTTGAAAAGGGCGGAGAGGTTTATGGATAAGAGGGGGTTGAGCGTGAATGTAGGAAAAACGAAATGGATGAGATTCCGAAATAAACGACAAGAAATGGATGGGAGTAAGAGGGAATAGAAGAGTAACGGAATGGATAAGAGAGGATGGGACCAGGGTAAGGACGATGGAGAAGTTGGGGGAAGAGAAGGAAAACAGGAGGAAGAGAGGGGGTAGCAATTAGTTGTACCTAGTAAATATGTAATACATTTTGCCAATAAAGGTTTTTTAGACATCGGAGACATGGCCACATGCCACTGGCTTCGCCAATCTTCCAAAAAGAGCTACAGCTTTTGCACAATCTACAGCACTTAAAACCATGATCAACACACCAATCTTCAGTGGGTCAATTCCCACGAATGGACAGCATATCTTTAAATTTCATTGGTGTTGATTATTGTTCATTAAATAAACTGATGGATTTAATCTTAAATTCAGTCTCAATAAAAATGCACAGAAAATTAATGTTTCTTTTGTTGCTGGGTGTTTTCACTCATAACACAATAATTTTCACTACTCACTTATCACTACTATTGTCACTGGCTTTTTAAAATTTGTTCGCTAACGTAATTATTTGTGACGGAGGCGATGTGTCGTATCTCGCGTCGACAAACACAAAGCTGTTTTATGGAGCGCTAAAGAGAATGAGGAACAACAAAACCAAAGATAGTACTACAAACATAAAGAACGACAAAAACGAATTACTGACAGGTGATGATGAAATCATGAACAGGTGGAAAGAATATTTTCGAAAAACTATTAAGTAATAATGAAAAGGAACAAAATCAGGAATTTAAAAGGCCTAGTCGAGAACCAGAAATTACAGAACAAGAGTTAAAACAGGTAATAGACAAACTAAAAAATGGAAAGGCGGCAGGAAGAGACAGAATAACCGCAGAAATGATAAAAAAGATGGACAGCACAGGATATAAAATACTATTAAAAATACTTTGATTAAAAAACACTTAGAACCTTTCTTCAATACTTTATTTTGTAACCAAATGTACATTTCGGACACGAAGTGTCCATTATCAATGGTTTGATACTAATCTTAATGTACATTTGGTTACAAAATAAAGTATTGAAGAAAGGTTCTAAGTGTTTTTTAATCAAAGTATAATTATCTTCAAGTAACTCAATCAATCCAAATACTATTAAAAATATTCAACATGGTGTGGAAGGAGGAAACAATTCCCTCGGAATGGACAGAAACCTTACTTGTCCCAATATATAAGAGCGGTGACAAACTGAGCTGCAACAACTATAGAGGAATCAACCTGTTGAATATGGTAATGAAAATACTGGAACAAATAATAGAGAGAAGAATTCGTTAGAAAATAGAGAAGAAGTTGCACGACTCACAGTGTGGATTTAGGAAAGGTCGAAGTATACAAGACCACATATTTACTATAAGACAACTGACAGATAAAATGCATGACCAACAAAGAAATATGTACCTAGCGTTTATAGACATACAAAAAGCTTTTGATACAGTAAGAAGAGAAGAAATATGGAAAATCCTAGACAAGACCGGACTAGATAACAAATTAATAAGACTAACAAAGGAAATATACGAGAAAAATACAACATACATAATTCATAACAGAGAATCAAAACCCATCAAGATTAAGGAAGGATTAAGACAGGGAGGTGGACTAAGCCCATTACTATTTATCATATTTATGAACGAGATTATAACAATATGTAACAAGGAGGCAAAGAAGATTAATGTAGGATACTATAAGATGAATAGTGTGGCAATATCCGAAGGTGTCTTTGCAGATGACGTGGTGATATATGGTAATAGTAGTGGGGACTTAGAACACAATCTGAAAGTATGGAAATCGACATTAGAACAATACGAACTGACAATGAACCAAAATAAGACAAAGGTAATGGTTATAGGGCAAGATGAAGAACTGAGAATAAACATAGAAGGTGTACAAATACAACAAGTTAAAAGCTACAAATATCTTGGCATAAGTATACATACAACGGGAAAAAGCGAACTAGAAATAAACAAAAGAATAGAGAGCACTTTAAAACTGTTTTATGCAATGAAGAAAAAGTTCATATGCAACAAAAATATTTCAAACAAAACAAAAATGACAGTCTTTAAGACAATATATAGACCGGTTTTAACGTTCGGTTGCGAGACGTGGAACTTAAGTGCAGAACAAAAAAGTAAAATACAAGCTGTCGAAATGAAATATCTAAGATGTGTGAGAGGGGTTACAAAAATGGACAGAATTAGAAATACAAAGATACGAGAAGACCTGGAAGCAGAAGAAGTACTAGAATTCATAAAAAAAGACAGTTGAGTTGGTTTGGACACATACACAGAATGGAAGATAACAGGATAACAAAGAAAGTTTGGCTAGCCAGAACAATGAAGAAAAGAAGACAAGGAAGACCAAGAAAGACGTGGAACGACAATATAAGTTTAATATTGCAAGAATACGGGACAACACTGGAACAGGCACGGAAAATAGCTACAAATAAAAAAGACGGTCAAATTTGTGTATAAATAGTGAACATACTTATTATTTTGTAAATATTTTGTATATACCCAACACCCGAAAGGGTAATAGGGACTTTGATAATATATATATATATAAATAAACTGATAAGTACCATATTGTCGGTGTAATTCTAATACCTCATAACCTAATTTTTTTGGATTTTGCGGTTTTTGCGATTTTGCATAGTAAAAAGAATGCCCTGAATCAAGTGGAAAATACTTTGTAAGCCATAGAGCGATTAGTTGTTGTGCTGTAGCCTGACCTACTAACATTTATTTTCTACTCGATTCAGCGCACTTTTTACTAAGGGAATAACTCATAACCCCAAAATCCAAAAAAATTGGGTTACGATTACAATTACACCGACGATATGTTTTTTTTCTTTACCTTGATAGTCTAAATACCCAAAGTTTTATCCGCAGTATTGCAAGAGTAATGCTATTATAAAAAGTAAAAATAATGTCTGGGCCGTTTCCTTGGCACGTAAGTGTATTTTAACTTATTCTGGCTAAATCTAATAAAATTGACAATATGAATAATTTTTCCATTCTTGCTTTAAAGAATTACATTGTAAATAAAAACTTAAATTAAATATATAAAATCTTTATTTGTTCCACATTCAAAGAACGCGTCATCGTTTATCATCTAATAATACTTTACAGTCTTTATATTATCAAATACACAATATAGCGAGATTAATCTGATCTGCATAGTAATATACAACGTAAAGAAACAATTATTGTACAAAATCGTAATTTGAAAAAAAAATAGAGTCGCCTTTGCTTAAAACAAAAAGTAATTCAGATCCCGGCTACTTGATCAGCGATTTCGCAGCCATGAGTAGCATCCGCATGCTCGTCATGCTTTTGTGTTCCGGATTCGTCGAGATGAACAGCTTCAGCTGCCGCATCAGTTCGTTCAGAATCACCGGAACGTGTTCGCCCGTTACTCGGTTTTCCGTGTCAAGATTTAAAAGTGCTTCTTGCAAATATCTAAATAAAACAAACAAAAATTAACATTTATCATTTGGCTAATTAAATTCAAAAGGCATTCTTGCAAATATCTAAATAAAACAAAAAAAATGAAACATTTATCATTTGGTAAATTAAGTTCAAAAGGCAAATATCTATTTAAAAAAAAGTTAAAAATTATCATTTAGGAAATGAAATTCAAAAGGTCTTCGTCTTCTTGCAAGTATCAAAACGCCTAATATACGTAGGCGAATTTTTTAAAAAATTATTGCATTAATTTCACTATTATTTAAGTCAGTGGTCTCCAAACTACGGCCCGCGGACCAAATCCGGCCCGCGACTTGCATGAATCCGGCCCGCGATTGTTTGTAATTTTTTTTGTAAATGTCATATTTTGAAATATTGTAACAATTGTTCCTTAAATTTTTCATAATTTTATAAAATTAATCGGATCTTGGCCGACTTTATTATGTAGAACTGTATTTGTGGCCCGCGAAGAAGATAGTTTGGAGACCCAGGATTTAAGTGATAAATGCCAACGAAATGGCTCAATTTATTTATTATTTTTATAACTATAAATATATACTTTATAAAGACGCTGGAGAAAGTGGGACGGGAGAAAGAGGGCAAGATGTGATATAGTGTCGACATTGTAAATAACTGTAGGATATGCCAATAAAGGTCTTTTTTTTTATTTTATTTTTACTTTAACCCATTAAGCGCAGTTGATGCATATACGCAACATTTTAATTTTTTGTTAATTAAATTACTAAATAAGTTAATTTGTTATATTGTATTATTTGACCTGACTTGAAAATGTATAAAGAAAAATGTAAATATTTTGTTATTTAAATATTTCGATTATTACTAAATTTACAAAAAAATAATGTGAGTGTATTTCTAACTTCACAATATTTCAGTGTTTAATACGCGTGGCGCATGAAGTAAAATTTCGAGTTTAGAAAAGCCTGAAAATTTGGTTTGGTCGCTCCGCGAAGCGGAGCGGCCAAACCAAATTTTCAGGCTTTTCTAAACTCGAAATTTTACTTCATGCTTAATCTGGGAGTGGAAACACTCGTTTTAAACTTCATTCTTAATCTGGGAGTGGAAACACTCGTTTTAAACTTCATGCTTTACGTTTTTATATAAAATCGCGAATGCCTGAAAATTTACAGCGTATCCATTATGTATATTTAATAGAAAAATTCACATTATGTAATACAATAAGTCATCCATAGATATCATAAAAAGAAGTGCAGAATTTTACCTAAAATCAACTTTTAGAGTTAACTCTATAATTGCTCGGCTGTTAATGGCTTAATATATGTAGGCGAATTTTAAAAAAAAATTATCGCATACGTATATTAGTTTTTTTTTATTGGCGAACTAGATTTGGGATATATTTTTTTAGGTTCTTTGATTATTTGGGTGTCCCTCCTGTTTGGCATGTAATGACATTGATATCTAAATTAAAGCACTGCCGATCAGGTCGGGTCGAAGCCCGGCCCAGTACCGGGCCTGGCCTCGGATTTTTTCAAGCGGGCCGGGCCAGGCAGGGCTTCCAATCCAAAATATGAGACTGTTTTTTAGAATTTGTTTGTTGTTTTTGAATACAAACTACTTGTAAATATATTGTATGTTTAATCAAATAAAACCTCTAGAGTGCTATGGAGTATATTGTATATAAATATGGGACCAGGCCGGGCCTGACTGTTTTTTAGAATTTGTTTGTTATTTTTGAATGCAAACTACTTGTAAATATATCGTATGTTCAATCAAATAAAACCTCTAGAGTGCTATGGAGTATATTGTAGGTTGGCAACTCTGAAATTATATATATCGGACACTTTTTTCTCATTAATCACTTGGTAAAACATTTTAAAATATAATGGTTTGTAAATTAAATTCACTTGGTTTTGTTTCACTTATATGTATTTTATTTTCTACTAGTTTCGGCTTAATGCCATTATCAAGAATGATGTACAAATGGATTTGTTTGGGAATATATACAGTTTCGAGTTTTAGGTTTTATTGGGTAATAGGGGCATTTAATATCGGGGAATCCCAAAGGTCTTCGTTGTCGTTGACCACATTTTTACTTGCCTTCATGGCTTTTGAAATTTCTAAACCCTCCCGGTAGTTAGGACGATTTAAAAATTCTGCATACAGGTAATAAGGGATTAACACTTAAAATATTGATGAATATATTTCATTATTTACTCGGGCCAGGCCGAGCCGGGCTCAAGTCAATTATTGCATGACCGGGCCGGGCTTGCAAAATTTGCTAGAAGGCCGGGCCCAAAACAATCGGCCCGTGCAAGGCTCTAATATGAATGGCAGGTTGCAATTGATTAATTATTTGACACTATCATTATTACTTTCATTGCAAACCTTTCGCCCACTATTAGAATTCTGATGTTTCTTTTTTTAAATAAAATAAAATAAAATACTCATGGACTGAGTACGTGAAAAAAATGCCGAAAGTAATGTTCCGCCACTTGATTAATCTTTATGAGAGGGTAAGGTAATTAAGCACATGGCAACCATGTGGAAAACATAACCTCAAATTTATTTTGAAGGGAAAAGTCGGAATTATAGCCAGAGTATCCTACATTACAAAAAAATCACCAGATCTGGTTGACCAATAAAAAAACGAATTTTTTTTTTTTTTTTGGGCTGTTGCCTGGCCTAGGGAACTTGCCCATTAGCCATCATCAATCTATATATTTTTGTATCAATTAATTTATTACAATTTACAATTTGTAGTATTTAACTATTCATTCGGACAATCACACACATTCATACTGCACCCAGGGTCACGACGAGATATTATTTTTGAAATAAAGTCTCCCCGTGCACGGGAATCGAACCCGAATTTGTGGCTCGCCGAGCGATACAGCCCGGCGACGTTACCGCTCGGCCACCACCTGCCCGAACGAATATAGTTATAGTGGAATTTTTCATATTAGGCACTTTCATGCGCAGAACGAGCCCCGTTCATGTATTTCCGCTGATTAAAACAATGAGAAAGTGGAACCTGACTACGTGGGGCGCATATTTATTTAAAAGAAAATACTCGCGCGCACATGCCAGGTGGTACATCGGACGAAGACTCTTCGGGATTTCAATGGTGTTATCTCTGCGAGAGCCAGCGCCGAATGGTACATTTACAGCACAACGTTTTCAGGACTGTTTTGGCTATGTTCGGGAAATACTGTTCTACCACACAAGTGCCTAATTTAATACATCTATACATACTTTTGTTTAACTTCAGTTGAGTGAGAGAGATCAGCTCCCAGTTGTTGGATGAGAGACAGTAGGACGTGTTGTTGCAATATGCATTTCGGCCCGCCGAAAACATCTTGGGGGTTCACCTTCTCGCACACATAAAGCACCAGGGATAAATCGGAAGCGGAGGCGGAGGCCGATAGAGCTTGTTGAAAGGCGGCGTCTATGTTCCCCTTTTTTATTAGGGTGCTGAGGTGCGATAACTGCGCCTGGAATTAATTGTATTGTGAACGAGTTTACAAAAAACTCTCTCTGCGACAGACAGGGCTGCTCCGAGTACAAGGAAAATGTACTTGAGTACTGAGTACAAGTATTCCACACAAAATGTATCCGAGTACTAAGTACAAGTATAGTCAACACTTAATTAAACACAGTTATATTCCTTTCTTCACTTTTATTTTTCTTCTAGATGTACATTTCGGGTACTAAGTGCCCATTATCAATAGTCAACACTAGTGTTGTGAGTTGGAGAAAATTCTCTAGCACATTCTCTATAACCGAATGGGCGAAATATAGAGAACGTTCTGTTGGAGAATGACCTCGATAATTTACATGCTTCCGCTCCGTTTTCTCGCGGCCTGAATGTGCCGTCGTCATTTATCCTTGTCACACTCTTCAAATGTAATGTAATACCTCCAAAACAAACAGCGTGTGTCTTACTGAGTCATATAAATTAAAAAATATATATTTATTTAATATTAATTATACTCCTTTAAAAACGATATCCTTAGTTAGCTTAAAAAAAAAGAAAGAATGCAACAGTGTGTGCGAGGAGGATAATTGATGACGGCGCATCTAGCTCGCGAGAAAACAGCGAACGTGCTCGAGAATTTTCTCCAACTCACAACACTAGTCAACACATTACCCTGGTATCTGGTACAAGGGGGAGTGCGCATTGCTGCACTGCATTTAGACCTCATTAGGCCTATTGTGCTGCCTCCCACTACAGATCACCCTTTTTAACCATACCACCTTGTCCAACACATTAACCTTTTACCGTGAAATCCACAAAAAACAAAACACAGTATCATAAACTCATGTCCCCGTTTTTCTTTGATTTTATCTGACAAACCGGTGAGTGAGCAATCAAATTATTTTAAGAGAAGAAACGATGAACGAGAATGAACTGATACTCAACGAAAAGTACACATCAGTTAACACGTTGATCACCGCGCGGCATTCACTTGTGCCGCACTTAAATTTGCGTTTAGGCCCCGCGGTATGTACCTTGTGCCGCATCCAGAAACAACTTTTAAACAATCGTGGCATGCTGTCTGTGCCGCGGAACTAGTATGGCTTGAACGTTGAAAAACGTTTATGTTTCTTCAAATTTTTGCTTTATTATTCTGTTATAATTACAGTAGAACCTCGTTATACCGGGATGGCTTTTGGCTATACCTAGCACGATATAAGGAAAACACGGTATATCCGAATATATGTATGTATATATATATATATATATATAATATATATATATATATATTATATATATATATATATATATATATATATATATATATATATAATATATATATATATATATATAATATATATATATATATTTATTATATATATATATATATATATAATATATATATATATATTCAAGGGACCCAGTATTTACTAATCCACTTAACATAATAGGCTTAATGCAGGTATGTGCAGTAGCCACCTACATAACAAGACATACTATAATAATGACGCCGGAACGTTTTACCTAATCAGGGCGGTACGCAGTCAATTGTTAAAATTAACATCTTTAAAAAAAAAGAAACCTGAAAAATGACCCCGATATATCCGAATCACGGTATCTCGAGGCCCGGTATAGCGAGGTTCTACTGTAATAATATTTGTATAATTGAAACAAAAACTTAAGCAGCGGCCTGAGGTAATATTTTTATTTTTATAAAGGTGGCGATTAGCGTGTTAAATTGGATATTAACAATGTGCTCAGTATTGGATTAGTTACAATATTCAAGAGAATATACCAGTGGCGGCTCGCAGCCTAACTTCAGGGTATGTATGTATCCGTTATTGAAAGGCGACTTTTTTGTGCAATTTCTTGTATTTATAAAGTGCGATCCCAACCTCAAATTTTGTGTGTCTTGGCCTGAAGTTAGGCTGCGAGCCGTTGCTGGAATATACGTTTAGGAACACAATACCTTCCTCTTGGTAATGCGACAAATTGTAGGTAACCAATATATATGGATCCTCTTTATTAATAACATTTCAATTATTCTTATACTAACGGCGTGCCCTAGCTAAATACGGGCAAGGCATTGCGTGAGATGCGGTGCGGGCAATGCAGGGATTGTAAGCGACTTAACACGTGCATTCAAATTAAAACAATACGTGCGTTGTGTTGCAACGAGAATCGCAAGGATCATACGCATCATACCTATTTGAATGCACGTGTTCGGTACAAACAAGCGGTTTTTCTGATCGGTTGGCAACATGCTCGCTTTTTCCAAGTTTCACCCTTTTTTGCTATGCACAACACTTCCCCATCCTTGTTCGGTCCGCTGACGGAGAGAGGAGAGTCAAAAAAGTACAACGACACGCGACGGTCGATCTCGCGCCACCCCGGCAATTAGTGCATTAGTGACGATCACCTCCAAACTACCGGTCTAGGACGTTTCATCGCCGCCGATTCATCGCCGCCGTTTCATCGCCGGGCCAGTTCATCGCCGGCCGTTTCATCGCCGGGCCAGTTCATCGCCAATATTTTTATAAAATAAATTTTGAAAGAAAGATCATATCTAATGGTAACATTTCAAATATTACCCAATTCTGGAAATTGTCCACTAATTTAATATTAGATTTTATAACCAAGTAATTGTTACTCAAACTTAATAAAAATCGAATGAGAATGATGTCATTTTTTGACATATGTCATTTGCAAGTATGGAAACACAAATTTTTACCAAAAGAGGGAAAGAAAAGTTTATCCACGGAGGACATATGTATATTTTTGAAAAAAACAGTAAGTCTGACCAATGTGTTAAATTTTGGCGGTGTGACCACTTAGGACGTTGTAACGCCAGGATACACACAAAAAATGGAAATGTTGTACATGAATTAAATGTACATTCGCATGATTCTTCAGCAATTAACGTGGAAGTAGCTGCCACTGTTACTGCTATAAAGCGACGTGCAAAATCAACAGTAGAAAACACTGCACAAGTAATAAATCAATGTATAACTGATTTAAGCCAGGCAGCTCAAGCTGCACTTCCCAACAATTGTGCATTGAGGAAAGTCATTCGTCGGCAAAGAAATACGAGTGGTGTTGTACGAGCAGATCCAGAGTCGCTTAAAGACTTAACAATTCCACAATGTTATACGGTATACCATACTGAACAAGGAAGAGATGAATTATTTTTATTGTACGATAGTGGACAAAATGAGAGCGATTGAATTTTAATTTTTGGTCATATTTCCTAACCTATCCTAACCCATCCTAACCTATCCTAACCTATTCTAACCTATCCTAATCTATCCTAATGTATCATAATGTATCCTGACCCATCCAAACCTATCCTGACATATCCTATCGCAATTGGCCTGGCGATGAACTGGCCTGGCGATGAACTGGCCTGGCGATGAACTGGCCTGGCGATGAAACGGCCGGCGATGAACTGGCCCGGCGATGAACTGGCCCGGCGATGAAACGTCCCATCCCCCCAAACTACACCCTCAGGAGAAGCTGGAAGGACCCGGATAACAACACCCCAAAGGTCAGTTTCCTCTCGCTACCGGTCCCTTGCAATTTCTTCAACTTTGTTGTCGGCCGCCGCAACAAAAACCGCTATGAAATTCACGGCAGCTCCCGCTGCGAGTAACCATATTTCATAGGGCACAAACCCCCCCAAACAGCACGTGTTTTGTTGCTTACGCATGGCCCGCACCGTATCTCACGCTACGCATTGCCCGTGTTTAGCTAGGACACGCCGTTACTTTCATTGCAAACCTTTCGCCCACTATTAGAATTCCGATGTTTCTTTTTTAAATAAAAATAAAATAAAGTACTCATGCACTGTGTACATGAAAAGTACTCTGAGCACAAATTTTGAGTACTTGTACTCGAGTACCGCCCAGCTCTGGCCACAGATAATACTTAAATTTCAATATCCTACCCGAGTGTCAAAGACTAGTGGTGACGGAGTAACCGCCCTCGATCGCACAGCATTCACCACGCTGTCCTCCAAAACGGCGGCATGCGTTCGGAAACCAGTCCTTACTTGTTCCTTGACGACGTCCACAATCAGTTGTGATAATTTGTCCTGCATACTACAAATAAAATAATCATCAATGTGAAGAGTTTTATACAAAAGAAACTACCAAATATAATTTTTAAAAAATTAACTTGAAACAGGCTGATTTTGTACGAGGCGCATCCAGAATGTAAGTTTCCCGATTTTTTTTCTTTAAAGTAAACGTAATTAACCGTGTCAATTGCGCATGCATAATAGATCTATGACATATCAATCATATGCCAGCTGAACAGGTCCCGCCTGGTGGCAGTAGCGTGGCAGCAGTGGTCCGAAATGGAAGCTCTAATTCCTTCTCCCGCCGCCTGCGAGGTTCGGTCGGTGATAAAGTTCTTTAACCCATTAAGCGCCATTGATGCGTACACGCAACATTATAAATGTTTGGTTAATTATATTACTAAATAAGTTAATTTAATATATATTATTTGACCTGGCTTGAAAATGTAAGAAGAAAAATCTAAATATTATGTAATTTAAATATTTCGATTATTACTCAATTAAAAAAAAAATAATGCGAGTGTATTTCTAATTTCACAATAATTCAGTGTTTTGTGCGCGTGGCGCATGAAGTAAAATTTCGAGTTTAGAAAAGCCTGAAAATTTGGTTTGGCCGCTCCGCTTCGCGGAGCGACCAAACCAAATTTTCAGGCTTTTCTAAACTCGAAATTTTACTTCATGCTTAGTCTGGGAGTGGAATCACTCGTTCTAAACTTCATACTGCACGTTTTTATATAAAAACGACCAGTGCCTGAAATTTTACAGCATATCCATTGTGTATATTTAAAAGAAAAATTCACAGTATGTAATACAATAAGTCATTTATGGATATCATAAAAAGAAGTGCAGAATTTTACCTAAAATCAACTTTTAGAGTTATCTTTGAAAAAGGACTCACTTGGAACGAGGCAAAAAAGCTAGCGAGGAACAAGAAAGAGTGGAGGAATCTTTTGTATGGAACAGACAATTAACATTTATTTATTTGTTTAAATTTAATTAATTTTATTTTATTTTTTTATTGTCCTACACCCGAATAAAGGATAATTGGACTTCTTGATTATATATATATATATATATATATATATATATATATATAGGTATATATATATATATATATATAGGTATATATATATATATATATATATAGGTATGTATATATATATATATATATATATATAGGTATATATATATATATATATATATATAGATATATATATATATATATTATTATTATATTATTCCTGACGATGATGACTGCGACGTCATCGAAACGTCGAATTAAAAATAAATTGGACCAGAGCCAAGAAAATACGCGGGACCAAACCCGAAGAAACAGTGATACATGTTACGCCCGCGAAAATCTACGTTTTAACATATATATATATATATATATATATATATATATATATATATATATATATATATATATATAATTGCTCGGACGTTAATGGGTTAATGCACAAGGCATTACGCCAATTGAAATTCATCATCAGCTCTGTCAGGTTTATGGGCCGAACATCATAAGTAAGCAGATGGTGCGTCGCTGCTGTAGGCAGTTTTCCGGTCGTGAAAATTTCCATGATGAAGAGCGCAGTGAGCGACCGTCCCTGATCAATGATAATCTTGTTGAGTTGACGCGTCAGCGTATCATGGAGAACCGTTGCTTCACGATTACGGAGCTGAACAGCCATTTTACGCAGATATCGCGATCCTTGTTGCTTGGCATTGTCATTAAGCACCTTCTGTTCAAAAAATTGAGTGCCAGGTGGGTGCCGAAAAACCTGACACTCGAACACAAAATGAATCGTTTAGGAGCAGCACTAACATTCCATTTACAGGCGGCAGAGTTCTACGACAGAGGGATACAAAAGTTGATCCCATGATAGTCTTTAAGAACAGACTAGACAATAATCTGATGTCAATTAATAATAACCTGGTGCACTATTTCTAACATTGATTTATTTTTATTTCTTCGACTGTGATTTGACTAAGACTGTAATATATTATGTAATGAGTTAGTCTATTAATAAAAAAGTGAACTGTGATATATACTAAGGATTTTAACTAGTCTAGTGAAATTGGCTGTCATAAGAGTGAAAACTGAAACAAGCATAATGCAGTGGCTTCATCGGCTTCGCCGCTTGCCTCTGCTAGCAGTGATAATAATAATAATAAGACAAGTGTCTTAATTCTGGTGGTGGCTATGTTGAAAAATAGCTGAAACGTTGCTGTACCTGTTGCCAATAATTTTTTTTCTGAAAGTGTGTTCTTTTTTTCTTTTTTTATCGGAAAACTTACTTTCTGGATGCGCCTCATAATAAAAACACTCACTTGTTAAAATTTGCGGAAATCTGTCGCTGCATGTCCTCCGCAATGCTGCTGCTCAGCTTATCGGCGTTCGTCCGCATCGTATCGGAAACCGCCTGAATCTGGTTGATTAGATCCTTACCTTTATCCTGGACTTTCCGTTGCCGTTCCATATAATTCTCCACCGAAGATGTATCTGTTTAATTTATAAACAAAGTCCCCTCTTTTCATCAAATAAATAATAATAAAATATACTTACATTCTTTAGTGCCCTGCGTGAATGTGTTGTTTATCTGCTGGAACATGTTGTTACAGACCCTTTCCCAAGAGGGCACCAGGACTGTACTGATCATGTCCTTGTAGCAATTTTCCAAACTAGGTTTAATCACGCTTATTATCGAATTGCTCAAAGTATCAGCAATAATCTAAAAAATGAAACAATGTTGTCTCAAATAATTATTTTGAATTAAATGCATTGAGATGACCATGAATTAATCTTTTATTAAATGTTAAAATTCTACAAATTCGATATGTCAATCACTTTTAACTAACTCACTATTATAAAGGGTGACAAATTAAGAGTGTCCTGTTTTTACTTAATAAAAACAAAAAGAAGTAATGACTTAGTTGCCATAATTTGAAGTGTCAAATATTCAGCCAACTTTGAAGTCTTTTTGAAAATGGAGCAGTGTATTCGAAACTTCCCTACTACAAGGTGCGACAGGGAAACTTGCTGATTTGAATTGAGCGCCAATGAGCGAGACGATAGAGGGGGTCTTGAAGTTTTGTTACCGCTCAAGCCAGTTGTCATCAGACCCAGTCGACTCCATATGATTCTGTAAGTTCACATATATAGTTGACCGACCCACTCGATGGGAGGGCGCATATGTCGGAACTTCAAATTTCCCGCAATTTCTAACGTGGGCTTGTTTTCAATCAACAGCTGTCAGATCCGTCGGATCTGAAGGCACAAAAACGCCGATAAGACGAAATCGTCTCGAGATGAGCGTTAATAAATAAAAATAATTACTACCGTAAGTATGTATAATATTTTTAAATTTTAACCTATTATGTATTATTTAAATAAGTCTACAGTCAAACAAATGTAAACCAGGGTGTTACTACATTATTTCTCTTTATTTCTTCCTAGTACATGAGAATGATCTTCAAGTACACTAAATATCCATGGTCGTGGATATTTTCATCATACTGAACTAGGAGCATTTTTTCATGGAGTGTATCCCCGTTGTTGTTGGATTCAGCAATTCTGAATACTTGGAGATGGGCGTTAACATAAATAATTAAAACCGTAAGTTTATTTAATATTTTAAGTTTTTAAGTAATTGCGTATTCTTTTAATTAAATCTGCAGTCAAACACATTTAAAACCAGTGTGTCTACATTATTTCTCTTTATTTCTTCCTAGCATTCGTGAATGATCTTTAAGTACTACGCATGAAACAACCACGGACGTGGAGATTTTCTTCACACCGGTCTAGGAGCATACTTCCATGGAGAATGTTCCCTTTGCTGTTGGATCAAGCAATTCCGAAATTCCATCTAGTCACAAAGTGCGATCCCAGAACATAAAATAATGTCTTAAATTCAATTACACGGTTTTTCTGTTGCATTTCACTATTGATCAAATGAGATTCATTGTATCCCAAATATCTTTCACCTTGTCAAATATAAGTCAAAAGATTTCCCGATTTACGAAATAAGTTTCACTATATACCAAATACTTCCCTTTAATATTTTTGCTGAACATTTTTGCAGTAACAATAACTTTCTTCTAGAAATATTTTATTTGTATTTATACATACAAGGAGTTTTTTTTTAAGTATACGTATTTCAAATTCAATCTATTTTCTGTAAATGTTTAGATATTCCTTGTTTTTTTTTAAAGTTCAATTTGAGGCTTTAGATGAGTGTTTTCCACTCCCAGACTAAGCATGAAGTAAAATTTCGAGTTTAGAAAAGCCCCGTGAAAATTTGTCGAGGGTCGCGCAGCGACCCGAGACAAATTTTCTGGGCTTTTCTAAACTCGAAATTTTACTTCATGCGCCACGCGTACAAAACAAAAATATTGTGAATTTATGTATATTTGAACCACACTTGAAATCATTGTTTTATACGCGTGGCGCATGAAGTAAAATTTCGAGTTTAGAAAAGCCCAGAAAATTTGTCTCGGGTCGCTGCGCGACCCTCGACAAATTTTCACGGGGCTTTTCTAAACTCGAAATTTTACTTCATGCTTAGTCTGGGAGTGGAAAACACTCGTTTAAAGCTTTCTATTGAACTCTTTTAAAAAACAACGAATGTCGGAAAATTTACAGCTTATGCATATGTTTACCTTAAAGAAAAATTCACTGTATGGAACACTAATTACGCCAACATCCTTATTCGGATAAGGAGACCTCTTATTTCATATCTAAGATGCATTTTTTGACGAACTGCAGACATTTTGTTGAAAAGTGAAATGAAATTAGGTTTTGACATGTAGCGAAATATATTTGTAATAACTTTTTAAATATACATTTAACATGTTCCTTAGGTCTTTAGTATTTTTCGCATCGCACTGTAATTTAATACCGTGCGATGTTCCCCGCACCGCACCCACCATTCAATGTTATAACCCCCTGTACCGCACACCCCGTTTAGTAGGAATCCCGCCCGCTCCCAATGACGTCATTTGCGATTGCAGCGCCCTCTCATCGAGTGGGTCGGTTAACTAAACTCATGATACGTAGAGCCCCCTATGAGTTATCAATCTAATTTAATCTATGGTTGTCATCATGCGTTGAACAAAGCGTGTGTTCGCCGTCGAGGCGTACTTTTCCAATGGCCGTTCAGTGGTTGCCACCCAACGTGCCTTCCGAACTAGGTTCAATATTCGTCCCACGGGTCCCGTTCCTTGCCGGCAATCAATCGTTTCGTGGGCGGACGAATTCAGGGAAAGTGGCAGTGTGGCAAAAAATGGCCTAAAGGCCTTACTTTTTTGAGGAAGAACACACTGTTACTGTGAATGCAGGAGAAATGTTGAGGCATTTTTTCTCCCAAAACCCGAAGAAATGGAATTTGGGGACGTGTGGTTCCAGCAGGACGGAGCCACGGCACACACAGCGAGAACTTCAACAGAACTTTTGAGGGAACACTTCCACGAGCGCCTAATCTCTTTGAGGGGTGACGTACTGTGGCCGATGCGCTCCCCCGATTTGGCTCCCTGTGACTTCTTTTTATGGGGATAACTCAAATCCATTGTTTACAATGACAAACCACGGACCCTGCAACACCTGAAAGACAACATTCGCCAAGCCATCGCCACCATTCCCGTCGATATGCTCGAAAGAGTGGAGCGAAACTTCAAAAAGCGGGTGGATCAGTGTATCGCTAATGAAGGCCGCAATTTGTCCGATGTCATTTTTAAAACCACTTAAAACAAAAATTCAGGATGTATACAATACGATAAAAGACCTTTCAAATCAGCAAATTTCCCTGCCGTACTCTGTAGAAACCTAAATTTAATTGAATATTTTAAAAATATATTAATAAACATAGAACAGCGTTTACGGCCCCGGGCCGCACAAAAACGCTCTGAGAGCCACGGGTTGGCCAGCCCTGCTCTACAATGTCCAACTTATTTTGTTTTTTAAAATTGCAGTTTACAATCAGGACACTTTTAATTTGTCACCCTTTACTAAAAAAAAAGACCTGTATTAGCATAATACTACATTACATCTACACTAATCGCTGCCCCCTCTCTTCCTCCTGCTTTCCCTCTCTTCCCCCAACTTCTCCAGCGTCCTTACCCCGGCCCCATCCTCTCTCATTCATTCCATACTCTTCTATTCCCTCTTATTCCCACCTATTTCTCCTTTACGCCCTCGCACTCCTCCGCTAAATGACTCCACCTATCCCTCCCCCGCTCACACATTACACACTTCCCATACTCTTTCCCCATCCACACCTTCCTTTCTCTCTCCCCTGACCCACACCTCGCCAGGACACCCTTTCCTCCCTACTCCATCCCCCCTCCACCAAATACCTCGGCATTCTCCTATGTACCTGCCACCTCCCGTACCTATCGTTGTTTACTAAATTCTGTTGTTATTTTAAATTTGTTCAATGGCGCACACTTAAAATGTATACTAAATCAAATTATTAATTACTTACCTTATTATTAAACAATTTGCCTATGTTACTCTTCAAAAGCTGATCAATGGTGTTCAATTTTTGCGAATAGTGCACGTCCAACTGCAGCTGCAACTTTTCGAAAACGCTGACGATATGAGGCAAGATTTTATGCGTCTCTTGCGAAATAATCGTCTGCAGTTTGTCCCCGACCTGCTTGTTCAAACCCTGCCCGACCGTCGTCAAAAACCCCTCGTACAGATCCCTCTCTTTCCTCTTCTGGTCCTTCACGTAACTCTCGAACAGTTTGTTCGTCTGCGATTGGTATTTGTTCAGCGCGGTGTCGAGCTCTTTGACGAACACGTTCCGCATGTCGTAATCGCTCGATTTTTTCGAGTTCTGCAGCTTGACTTCCTGTTGGAGTTTTTGTATCTCCTCGCTCTGCTGCTTGATTACGGACTCGAGGCTCAGCAGGCGATAGTTGAGGGTCTGGAATTTGTCGTTGTTGTCCTCTTCGTTCATTTTTCTGATGGTTTCCTCTTTGATTTCCACTTCGATCGCTTTCATCATCGGTATGTTCGGCCAGACGCTGTCGGTTTTTACAATGCCTTCCGCTGTGAAATTTTAAAATGTGAGAGACTTAGAGGCCAAATGAACAGAGCATAAAATTTCATGCTAATGAAGAATGATAAGAAATGAAGTTTCGAATGACTGTTTCATTCAAAAGTCAAACTGATAAATGTAGAGAACCTTCAAAAGTTTGACTTTTACAGGCTCAACTGTTTTCTCTCTCTATAATGGTGCTTTTACATTTGTGCAATTAAAAATCGCATGTTTTTACACACTAATGTGGTGTTCGGTACAAATAAGCGGTTTTTCTAATTCGTTGGCAACATGCTCGCTTTTTCCTATTTCACCCTTTTTTTGCTATGCACAACACTTCCCCCATCCTTGTTCGGTCCGCTGACCGCGAGAGGAGAGTCGTATGTTTTTACACACTAATGTGGTGTTCGGTACAAATAAGCGGTTTTTCTAATTGGTTGGCAACATGCTCGCTTTTTCCTATTTCACCCATTTTTTGCTATGCACAACACTTCCCCCATCCTTGTTCCGCTGACCGAGAGAGGAGAGTCGTAAATGCACAGCGACACGCGACGGTCGATTTCGCGCCACCTCGGTGATTAGTTAAGTAGTGACAATCACCTCGGAACTACACCCTCAGGAGAAGCTGTAAGGATCCGGATACCGACACACCAAAGGTCAGTTTCCTTTCGCTACCGTTCCCTAGTAATTTCTCAAACTTTGTTGTCGGCCGGCGCAAAAAAAAAATGGCTATGAAATTCACGGCAGCTCCCGCTGCAAGTTACAATATTTCATAGGACACCCCCCCCCCCCCCCCAAATAGGTGGTTTGTCTCAAAAATAGAAAGAGCTAATCAAATTACGCAACCTTATTAGCAGGCTGATGTACTTCTTAGATTACGAAAGAAGTCGTGACTTTTCATGAGCCAGTCATGATAAAACTGTTTAAACTGTTTTTTTTAATATGACTAAACTTGGGTGTATTTACTGCGAACAGTTGCAGTCCTGCTTTAACACTAGGGTATTTTAAACATCAAATTTTGAGATGTTGGTAAATGATTATCAATGTGACAAATGAATCATAATTTGTCACGATGCAGAGATTTTAAAAAAATAGAACGCTACAACTTGCAACTTTACAACACATACAGGGATTTTTTCTTTCAAGTATACTTTCACATATTCCCTATAAACGTTTGTAAAATTAACGAACTAAACAAAACTAAGTCGAAGTATATTTTGAACTCCACTTTAAATCAGTGTTTTAGACGCGTGGCGCATGAAGTAAAATTTCGAGTTTAGAAAAGCCTGATTTGGCTTGGTCGCTCCGCTGCGCTACGCGACCAAGCCAAATTTCCAGGCTTTTCTAAACTCGAAATTTTACTTCATGCTTAGTCTGGGAGTGGACAACACTCGTTGGAGTTTTTAAATTGAAAGTTTTGAATAAGATCACGAATGTCTGAAAACGTACATTGAAAAATCGTAACATATACCTTAAAGGAAAAATTCCGTGTTTAGAGCTTTTTTAAAATTTTAACATATAAATGGGCAGATAATAAAGAAGACAGATATTCCTGAGCAACGAATATTACCTGATCCTCCTATCCTACCTCATCCTCAGAGACTTTTATCAAATTGGTAGAATATACAAATAATTTGAGGCGATGACACGTAAATACATTTGTAATCGTAATCTTTGTTATATTAACGTCAGATTTCCCTTCACATAACCTACAAATTAAAAGTTGATTTACAACATAACATGTGATTAATCCTGTCTTAACCTAAAACAAACAACCTGCACGACACCACTAAATTCTTTGTCATATTAATGTCAGATTTCCCTTCACATAACCTATAAATTAAAAGCTGATTTACAACATAACATGTGATCAATCTTGTCTTAACCTAAAACACTCAACCTGCATCACACCACTAAATTCTTGAAATGTCTAATTTGATTGGTCATACAGCGTGACATCAATGGTTGGAATTATGTAATCACTTCAATTCACTTTTGCCGCCTTTTTAAAATTGTGCACCTGAACTAAACTGTTACTGTCGTCTGTCAAACAAATAAAAATAAAGCAATTTATCGAAATGTATTCTGATGAGAATAATGCTTTCATAATCGAGTCGTACTTTCGGAATGGGCGATTAGAAAATGGGGCATGGATCTATTCAATACCAGAGTGTGTTCGAGAATTTCAGCAGAAGTTTCCGGATTCGGTGTTATCAAAACATATTCTACGAATAGTGAATCGTTCCAGGCAAACTGGTAGTGTGCAGAGAGGTAAATCGTCAGGCAGGCCCTCTGTGTCACAAGAGGTTGTCGAAGATGTCAGACAACGACTCGCTGTAAGCCTGCAGAAATCTATTCGCAAATTGGCTTTGCAAACTGCAATTCCTTTCAGCACGTGCCATAAGATTACCTCACTTACATCCCTATAAACTGTCTGTGGTTCATCAATTATTACCAGTTGATCCGGAACGCCGAATGAATTATTGTCGATGGTTTTTAGAAAATTTAAATGAAGATCGAACACTGGATTTAACGTTTTTCAGTGATGAGGTTTGGTTTCATCTCTCGGGATATGTTAATTCGCAAAACTATAGGTTCTGGCACTCGGAAAACCCTCACCTTTTTATTGAAACACAGTTACATCCTCGGAAGGTTGGAATTTGGCTAGCAGTGTCTCGCCGTAGAATATTTGGGCCGGTATTCTTTGATGGCACAATAAATGGTAAGAGATATCGGCAACAACTTATCAATCCTTTTATAAACCAGTTGGACGATGAAGAATTACAGAACGGATATTTTCAACAAGATAGTGCGACAGCTCATACAGCTAGAGCAACATTGGACTAAAAAAAAAGACCTTTATTGGCATATTCGACAGTTATTTACAATGTCGACACTATATCACATCTTGCCCTCTTTCTCCCGTCCCACTTTCTCCAGCGTCTTTACCCTAGCTCCGTCCTCCCTCATCCATTCCGTCACCCTTCTATTCCCTTTCACTCCCACCCATTCCTCACTCACACCCTCACATTCCTCCGCCAAGTGCCTCCACGTATCCTTCCCCCATTCACACAACCTACATCTCATATATTCTTCCCCCATCCATCTCTTCCTTCCCCTCTCCCCAGACCCACACCTTGCCCTCGCCATTATCACCCTTTCCTCCCTGTTCCACCCATCCTCACTCATGTATCTCGGCACCCTCCCATATACTTGCCATCTCCCAAACATATCATTATATTCACTTTTGTCTATCCGTCCCTGTCTCTCCTGCGCTTCCACCTCCTTCATCTTCTCTCTCATCCACGCCGCCACCTTCACCCCCCTACCCAACCATTCCTGTACCTTCCTCTCTGCCAGTCCTCCCCTTTCATACATTCTCCTTCTCTCTTCCCTCCACCTCCCCCCTTCTACTTTCATGCACGCCTCCCATACTATTCTCACCAATCTCTCCTCTTCTACTCCGCATAATTGCATTTCATACTTCACCACTCTTTCCACCGCCTCACATTCCAATCTCTCTCTATTCGTTTCCTGCAACAGCATATATCCCGGTGTCGACTTCTCTAGTCCCAGCATCCGTCTCAGGAACTATAGCTGTTCTCTTTCAATCACCTCATACGCTCTCCTTCCCCATGCTTCTACCCCGTACATTAGTATAGGTCTTACACACGCGTCCTACACCTTGCATGTCACCTTTATACTATTCTCCATCCATCTCCCCCATTTTCTCCATGCCATTCCCCATGCTCTCCTCGCTTTTCCTTGTACCCACCTTATATGCTCTTCATACCCACCCGTCCCTTTAAAAATAAATCCCAAGTATCTGAAACATTTCACTCTCTCAATCACCTCTCCCTTCCATTCTAGCTCTCCCACTCTCCCCTCTCTCCCTTTATTCCTAAACCTCACCCATTTCGTCTTCCCCACATTCACACACATTCCTCTCTTATCCATATATCTTTCCACCCTTTTCAACATGCCTTTCACTCCCTCCCAATCTCTCGCCATCAACACTATATCGTCTGCATACGCCAGTAACCATACTTTCTCCTTTCCAGTCACCACTCCCCCTTCCTGCCCCTTTCTCAACACCTCCTCTAGTTCACTTATGTATATATTAAACAGGACCGGACTCATGGGGCACCCCTGTCTCAAGCCCTTCCATGTCCTAAACCTTTCCGATACTTCCTCCCCCACCTTCGCTTTCACCCACGTTTCCCTATACACCTCCCTTACACACTCAACGACTTCGTCACTCACTCCCTTTCGCCTCAGACACTCTACCATATCTTCCCTCGGTACTAAATCATACGCCGCTTTCAGATCTACAAACACCGCATATACTCTTCCATCACTTTCTCTGTCATCCTCGCTAGGGTAAATACCTGGTCCCTCGTTCCCCTCCCCCTCCTAAATCCCCCTTGCGACTCTGGTAGCATCCTCTTCTCTTCTACCTCTACTTCTAATCTGTTCTTTACCATAATCATCAGTATTTTGTATCCCGTGCTCATAATCGTCACACCTCTATAGTTCTCTGCTTTCCTCGAATCTTTCCCTTTATATATCGGGCATATCCTGCCTACTCTCCATGCCTCTGGCATGCTCTCCCATCCCCTTCATATTCCATTTACTAGCTCTGGGAATTTCTTCTTCCCCCCTTCTCCTATCTCTCTCCACATTTTTTTTTCTTCCGGCCGCCTTTCCTCCCTTCACCTCCTTGAACGCTCTTTCTGTTTCCTCTTCCGTAAATTCTTCTCCTCCAATCCCTCGCCCTACTTCTCTTACTGTCCCTTGTTCACCGCACTCCTCCTTACACTTTCTGGTCCAGTCTTCTAACGACACCCCTATCCTCCTCATCTCTTTCCCTCTCCTCAATACATTCCATATTTCTCTCTCGTTCCTACACTCCTTCATTTCCTCCCCTGCTCTCTCTGCCACTTCCAGCTTCTTCCTTTCGCACACCTTCTCGTATGCCCTTCTCGCTTCCATCATCCTCTTTCCCTCTCCTCCATTCTTTATATATTCTCTCATTACTTTCGTCACCTCCCACTTCGCTCGTTTACATTCTTCATCAAACCACTCTTGCCCCTTCCTCCTTGTTCCCTTCATCTTTCTTCCGCATCCTATTATGGTCTTCTCCATCTCCTCCATTGAACTTATCTCCTCCCATTGTACCTTCTCTAATTTCCTCCTCATGGCCTTAATCGCCTCTCTCCCACTCTCTAGCTTCTCATTTCCTTGCTCCTGTTTCCCTTCTTCATTCCTTCCTATCCTTAGTTCCACTCTCAACGGCAGGTGATCCGATCCCAGCACCTCCTCCACTTCCATCTTCCTCACTTCCTCTCTTGCTATTCCCTTGATTATCGCGTAGTCAATTACTGTTGATCCTTGTGCTCCCACGTATGTTTTCTTCCCTCCCCAGTCTCCTTCTGTGCACCCATTCAGAATTTCCCAACCCTCTTCCGTCGTCCACTCCTTCATCCTCCTCCCATCTCCGTTTATACATTTATCTTGCGATCTCCTTTCTATTTCCATGCCGTCCTCACCAATCCCTCCTCCCAATTCCCCCATCCTCGCATTAAAATCCCCCATGATCACCCACCGTCCTGCTTCCCCTGTTCTATCGTCAATCTCTTTTCTCACCTCATTCCAGTTTTTATTCACATAGACTATCCCCACATTCATTTGTTCTCCTGCCTCCCGCCATCTCATCCACATCAGCCCCTCGCCTCCTTCCCTTGTTTCTACCTTGCCTCCTATCCTGCTCTCCCTCCATCCCACAATCATCCCCCCTTTCGCCCTTCCTCTTGCTGCACTTTTCTTTGCTTCCTTTACCTCCCATCTAAACTTCACTGGCAACCATCTTTTCACTTCCTCCCATTCTTCTTTAACTATCCACGTCTCTACCATCCCTACTATGTCTTTCCCCACCATCCACTCCTCCATGTCCCTTTTCCATGTGCCCTCCTTTATCTTCGATTTTATTCCTGCCACGTTCCATACACCAATTGCTATCTTCCATTCTTTCATCTCCTTCCCTTCTCCGTCGTCTCCACACCACCATTCCTCTCTGTCCTTTTGTCCTCCTCTATGTTTCCCCCCTTCCTTTCCTATGCACTTATCTCTGTCCTTCTGTCACCGCTTTGGTCTTTTGTGATCACCCGCCCAATCCTTCTGCTCTCCTTCCTCTCCCTTCCTTCGATCCATCTCCTCGCCTTCCTCACATTCCTGCCCCCTTTCCTCCACCCCTCCCCCGCCCTTCTATCTTCCTACTTTTTTCCTCTTCCTGCCTCTCTAACTCCTCCTTCTCCATGTTCCATCTCCACACCCTCCCATCCACCACTACTTTCTGGTATCCCACCCTCACCATTTTCCCTTTCCCTGATGTGAGATCATCATCTATATACACCTTTTTCTCCATCCCGTTTCGTAGCTTATTCTTATTCCGCATCACCTGTATTTTATCGTCTAGGTGGCCCAACTTTACCAATATCATTGGCGCCACCCTATCCACAACGAAGCTGTCATTCACCTTCACATCCACACCAAGGCTATCTTTTAGGAAGTCCTCCACCTCCCTTTTCTCCTTCAATTCCTTCCCTCTAATTATTATATTATTTCTCCTTTCCTGTCTCTCCCTCCTCTCCGCCTGACCCTCCAACTCCACTATCCTTCGCTTCAAAATATAATAAATGAAGGAAATGAAAGAGATGTGGAAACAGGAAAGAACATTGGACTATCTTAGAGAATTTTTTGGTGATAGACTAATTAGTCAAGGATTATGGCCTACACGTTCTCCAGATGTAAGTCCGCTGGACTATTCTATTTTTGGATATCTGAAAGACAGAGTTTTTCGACAACGACTACATACGTTGGAAGAATTGAGGGCAGCGATTATAACTGCATGTCAAACGATAACACCTGAAATGCTGATCAATATCTTTGACAATAAAAGAAGACGGGTTCAAATGTGTTTACAGGCGAATGGTGAACATTTTCAGCACTTATAATTATGTTTATTATTATTTTGATTGTTTTATTTGTCTGAAATGTATTCAATAAACACTAGATGTGAGGTTTGAATTCGAGCTTTTGTCTTATATTTTGGTCAATAAACCATCCATTGCATTTGAAGCAAATAATATTTGCAGTAGCATGAATATAACTTTAATTGCTAAATTCATAGTGTGTAAATTAAGTTGCCTAGATAACAATTCAACCCATTTTACTAGAGCGGCATAAAAATATTTTACATGGTTACATAACGACAACCATTTATGTACAGGCTGTATTAAAAAAAAAAACAGATTATAGGTAAAGTATAATAAAATTCATTGTATTCTACTTCCTTTCTAAATTAAACGACACATTTTGGTACAGCAGATTATTTAATACTTTTAAATGCATCTTTTATAGAATAAAACGAAAGCACATTAATTTTATGTGACCAGGAAATTTCGGACATTTTTGATTCCAGTGAAGTTCGCATTCGATCTAGCGGTCGCCTAATATCAGGAATACCAAGAGCACTAACATGCAAGGTGACCGCGCATTCGATCAGTCGTATATATTCACATCGCACAATCTCGGGAATACCGGCCCTGATCATAAAAGGTTGGGAACTACTGTATTAGAGTGAAAACATTTGAGCCTCCTTAGATTATTCAATTTTATTTTTTTCTTGATGCTAAATGAAGTATCGTATGTTCAATAAAAAAAACCTCTAGTGCCATGATTTCATCTTGTTTTAAATTTACGTTGGCTACACCCTTTAGGAATTGACATATACAGCGTGTAATCGAACTAATGTACATCCTCCTAAGGGCGTATACACAAAATATTTTGACACCAATTGCAGCAAAAATAAAATCGGAAAAAAATATTGGATTTTTCATAATTTTTCATGCATTTTCTACTTTTTGAGAACTTCTGGTTACCTGTGTTCATGATATTTTTCGTGGATGCGTAAGTTGTTGTATTTTTTATTTACATAAATCACTTCGCACTAAACACGCACGCTGTCTCGAATGACTAGATGAAACTAGGTCACTCATTTGTGGTATTGTTTATTTACTGTTACTACTGCGAGACGTATAAATCACTTAGCACGCACTACACACACACACACTGTCTAGAATTACTAGATGAAACTGGGTCACGTATAAAAAAAATCACAATAAGTGTTCAAATTGACGTCCGCCGCACTCAATGCACATTTGGGCTCTACGTATCCAATTTGCACGAACAGTAGCAAACATTTCACGAGGTTTTTCACGAATGGTATTAGCCGCGGCGTTTACTCGTTGTATCAGCATTTCAGCATTGTCAATTTCCGTAGTGTAGACTTCACTTTTAAAGTATCCCCAAAGAAAAAAATCTAAGGGGTTTAAATCCGGACTTCTTGGAGGCCATGGTACAGGGCCTCCACGACCAACCCAACGTCCTGGAAACTCATCATCCAAATATCTTCTAACGCGCCTTTCATAGTGAGCTGGCGCACCATCTTGCAAATACCACATTCTTCTAAGAACCGCTAAGGGTACATTTTCTAGAAGATCTAAAAGGTCTTCTTGCAAAAATCGTAAATATCGTTCTCCATTTAAATTAAATGGAGACATAAATGGCCCAATTAATTGATCATTTAAAATACCTGCCCAGATATTAAGGGAGAAGCGATGCTGGAAATGAGTTCTACGCGTAACACGAGGATTTTCTATTGCATAAACATGCATATTATGGAAATTAAAACTTCCATTACGCGTAAAGCACGATTCGTCGGTCACTAAAATGTCTTTGGTAAAGTTAGGATTTTGAACATTTTGTGCCAAAATCCATTGACAAAATGCAATTCTTTTGGGAAAGTCATGGGGTTGAAGATGTTGTACACGCTGGTAGTGATACGGATAAAAATTATTGTCTCGTATAACACTGCTGACAAATGTGTGCGATACATTTAGCTGAGCAGCGATAATACGGGTACTTAAACCAGGATCCGCTTCCCACAGATTCAAAATTTCATCTTCCGCTCGCAAATATCGCATTGGACGGTCACCACCTCCGACGGCTCCGGCGACGGGCTGCAAACTTCCAGTGTCGCGTGCTCTTTGTAATAAATTTCTAAATCGGTTTGGCGGTGGTAAGTGTCGTTCAGGAAATCGCTCTTGATAAATTCTTACAGCTTCCGCGGAATTACACCGAGTTTCACCGTAAATAAGAAAAATGTCTGCCAATTCAATGTTTGAATAAACGTATCGCGCCATGTTACAAAATGTAGATGTTTCATGGAATAAGTTTCACCATAGACTAAACAGCAAACTATTTTTATGTTTAAATATCATCCACCCTCGCCGCTCTTATCTAAACATTTCAATAAGAGTGGAGATAAAGTGAAGTGTGAACCTAATAAGGAAAAATATTGAATTTCATTAACACGTTTAGAAAATATTCGGAATTTAGTCAGCAATGGGTACTTATGAAAACGATAACATAGACAAAATTCTTCACAATCTGACCCTCTTTTCTCTGGATGGTGTAATTCGATATCCAAATCGTTTAAAAACTACCAGTCTATGTGGAATCTCTCTTAAAATACGCAATGTGCGCGTATACCAGATACCACGAAGATGTGGCCTATTATTATTAATTATTTTTAATAATTATTTGTGAGCTATCTACTAAAGGTATGGTAATTTCAAATGCAGGTATTTTTGTTTATTTAAACGCTGCCCCTTATGTGGTTGAGAGCCTGTACAGTAGTTCGTTTACACGCTGTATAATGTCAGACATAATAATTTTGATATATAATTTCAGACTAGCCAACCTACAATTTTTTTCATGGCGCTCTAGAGGTTATTTTTAATTGAACATATGATATTTTGAATAAATAATCCTGAACACTCACCTTCTGGCGCACTGTATTCGTTGGTAGGCAGTATATCCCCCTCGTCATTGTCCAATTTGTTCAAATCATCGAAATACTCTTGCGAATTAAAAGTGGGATTGTTCAAAGCAAGTATCTCCTGGACCTCCCTGCTCGGACTCGACCCTCCGCTCGCACAATTGTCCTTTTGCGGCTGCTGAAAATCAATCAAATTCCCGACCACCGAATCCTTCTTCATCGAAGGCGACGTCAAGTCCATCGAGTTCCTATTGCTCGGACTCGAGTTTAAAATCGGCGAGTTGAAGTCGTCGGGCGTCATCAAATTCAACGGCTGATTAGCCGTTTGTTGTATCAAAAGCGAAACGGTCGATTGTAAGTCGTTCAATTTTGGCATCTCCTCCTGCTCGCTATCGGTCACGTTTCCGTAGACTGTCTTCAGATTCGAGGCTAGCGAGCCTTCGGGTTTGAACGTGACGGTGCATTCTTGCAAGCTTTTCGGTTGGATAACGATCATCTTCATTGCCACCGCCGTCATGTTCGCCTCGTCCTCGTAATCGTCGTTCTCCTCGTACAAATCCTCGTTGCTGCTGCTGCATCTAACGTTAGTGGGCGCGACGTTCAAAATCGATAAACTCAAAACAGGCGAGGGTAACAAAAACTCGCAAACGGTGGATACGCTCGCCACACGGTCCTCCTCGTTCTTCTTTATTTGCAACACGTACAGAATCCTGTTGTTTATATCCGACATTAGCAGGTAATCGGCGGACATGTCGATGCTAACTTTGAAGAAGAGCTCGTGTATCGTCGATAAGGGATTGGGCTCAAAGCGGATTGTTTGCAGGCAGGTCCACGATTCGCAGGACCAGATTTTCAGTTCGGCATTATGGTTGGCTCCGGTGATCGCGAATTTCCAAAATTTTGTTCTAAAATGTTATTTGATCATCAGTTTTTTTTTAAAGTGATTAATTTAATTTGAACTTACTCTGAAATTCCGTAGGATTTCACGTTGTCCAGGAAGAGCAGACACGAGAGGGCTTTTCCGTCGTGCGGCTGCCAGTGATGCAAACAACGCGATTCGTCTGATTCCACCATGTAAACCTAATTGCAAAAAAATGGTGAAAATTATGAATTTTATTAAAATTTAATAATAAAGTTGTTGCCGCTAATTTAGCATAGGGCCGATTTTGTAAATAAAAGGTTCGCGGGTAGGCGCGGGTTCTTTACCTGCGAGGGACGAGGCCCTCATTATCCACGCGGCCGGACACCCAGAGAAAAAACAGATGTTTTAAACCATTCGCTTGAGATGGACATCCGGGCCGGAATTTGTATATTCGCAGAAGATTATGCCAGAGCACGTTTTTTGGGAACAAAAAGGCAATAAAACGGACACTTTTAGCGGCAACAGGCAAACAACCCTTATTCCCGGAAAAACTTTCCAGCACCACCACCAGCCCCAAGAGCTTCATGGGAAAGTAAAAAAGAGACACTCAGTCTCCAAAATTCGATTAAGAAACATCGATCTTTTTGTAAAACATTTTTTAGTCCGCGATAGAGAATTTTATTTTGTTGTTGTTTACATAGTTAATAAATAGTGTTAAAGTCAATTTCTTTTATAATTAATGGGAGCTTCCCATTTGGTCCTTCGAGTATTTAAAGGTTTAAGGTTTAAACAAAAGTAGTACATTTTGAACTCTACACTAAATCAGTGTTTTATACGCGTGGCGCATGAAGTAAAATTTCGAGTTTAGAAAAGCCCCGTGAAAATTTGTCTCGGGTCGCTGCGCGACCCTCGACAAATTTTCTACGCGGGGCTTTTCTAAACTCGAAATTTTACTTCATGCTTAGTCTGGGAGTGGAAGACACACGTTCGGAAATTATCAATGGGTTCTTCAAAGATTTTCATTCATTTATAAAATCTTAACGGTTTCTAAGATTTTCGTCATTTTTTCAAATTTTTGCAGTTTTCATGAATTTCCGTCGTTATCAATTATTTATAAAAAAAAAATACTTTTTTTTTTCAAGAATTTGAATATTTACGAAAACCTCCAAAATATATGAACAAGAATTTTTTTTATAAATAATTGAAAAGGACGGAAATTTATGAAAACTGCAAAAATATTTGGTCGCTGCGCGACCCTCGACAAATTTTCTACGCGGGGCTTTTCTAAACTCGAAATTTTACTTCATGCTTAGTCTGGGAGTGGAAGACACACGTTCGGAAATGATCAATGGGTTCTTCAAAGATTTTCATTCATTTATAAAATCTTAACGGTTTCTAAGATTTTCGTCAATTTTTCAAATTTTTGCAGTTTTCATGAATTTCCGTCGTTATCAATTATTTATAAAAAAAAAAAATACTTTTTCATCAATGTCCAAGGTTTTCGTAATTATTCAAATTTTTGAATTTTTGTTTTTAATAAAAAAAAAATCAAAACTTCTCAATATTTAATTTAATTTTTCAAAACTTAATTTAATTGGATTTCACGAAAAGCCTCGAGATTATTGAACATTTGGGAAATTCATTTTAAAAATTAACGAAAATCGCGAAATTCGGGAAAATCTCGAAATATCACAAATCTAAGGAAAATCCATGAAAATGTTGATAATTTAAAAATCTGATGAAAATTTTATAAATTGACGAAATATTGAAAATCTCATGAATTTATGAAATAGTCGAAAATCTGGAAATGTTGAAAATCTTATAAACATTTTATAAACTGATAAAAATCAGGAAATATCGAAAATCTCACAATAATTTATAAAATAAATAAATCGTCGAAAATCTGGAAATGTTGAAAATTTTATAAACATTTTATAAACTGATAAAAATCAGGAAATATCGAAAATCTATGAAAATGTTAATAATTTAAAAATCTGATGAAAATTTTATAAATTGAAGAAAATTTCGAAATATTGAAAATCTCACAAAAATTTATTAAATCGTCGAAAATCTGTAAATTTTGAAAATTTTATAAACATTTTATAAACTGATAAAACTCAGGAAATATAAAAAATCTATGAAAATGTTAATCATTTAAAAATCTGATGAAAATTTTATAAATTGACGAAAATTTCGAAACATTGAAAATCTCACAAAAATTTATAAACTGATGAAAATCAGGAAATATCGAAAATCTATGAAAATGTTAGTAGTTTAAAAATCTGATGAAAATTTTATAAATTGAGGAAAATTTTGAAATATTGAAGATCTCACAATAATTTATCAAATCGTCGAAAATTTGGAAATATTGAAAATCTTATAAACATTTTATAAACTGATAAAACTCAGGAAATATAAAAAAATCTATGAAAATGTTAATAATTTAAAAATCTGATGAAAATTTTATAAATTGACGAAAATTTCGAACCATTGAAAATCTCACAAAAATTTATAAACTGATGAAAATCAGGAAATATCGAAAATCTATGAAAATGTTAATAATTTAAAAATCTGATAAACATTTTATAAATTCATGAAAATTTCGAAATATTGAAAATCTCACAAAAATTTATTAAATCGTCGCAAATCTCGAAATATTGAAAGTCTTATGAAAATTTTATAAACTGATAAAAATCACGAAATATTGAAAATGTATGCTAATGTTAATAATTTAAAAATCTGATGAAAATTTTATAAATTGACGAAAATTTCGAAACATTGAAAATCTCACAAAAAATTATTAAATCGTCGAAAATCTCGAAATATTGAAAATCTTATGAAAATTTCATAAACTGATAAAAATTACGAAATATCGAAAATATTGGGAAAATCTCGAAATATTTAAAATCTCATGAAAATATAAACAATTGACAAAAATGAGCAAGATTTTCAAAAATTCATCAAAATCCACAAATAGTGAAATTTTTAAAATTAACGAAAACCATCAAAATTACGAAAATCTAAAAAAATACGAAATATATTAAAATTTAAAAATAAAGTAGTAAATTTTGAACTCTACACTAAATCAGTGTTTAATACGCGTGGCGCATGAAGTAAAATTTCGAGTTTAGAAAAGCCCCGTGAAAATTTGTCTCGGGTCGCTGCGCGACCCTTGACAAATTTTCTACGCGGGGCTTTTCTAAACTCAAAATTTTACTTCATGCTTAGCCTGGGAGTGGACAACACTCGTTCTTAGAAGTTTCAAATTGAAGTATTACTAAGTTTATTACCATTCTACAAAGGCTACAGCTCGAAGGACCAATGAATATCTGAAGGTTGACAGCATGGATAGGAAAGAAAACATTCAATTTTGAAAAAATATCGAAGTAGGGTTGGTTTTCAGTGCGTTTTTAACTTCACATTAGATCAGTGTTTTATACGAGTGGCGCATGAAGTAAAATTTCGAGTTTAGAAAAGCCCCGTGAAAATTTGTCTCGGGTCGCTGCGCGACCCTCGACAAATTTTCTACGCGGGGTTTTTCTAAACTAGAAATTTTACTTCATGCTTAGTCTGGGAGTGGAAGACACACATTCGGAAATTATCAATTCTTCTTCTAAGATTTTCATTCATTTATAAATTCTTAACGGTTTCTAAGATTTTCGTCAACTTTTCAATTTTTTGCAGTTTTCATAAATTTCCGTCGTTATCAATTATTTATAAAAAAAAATACTTTTTCATAAATTTCCAAGGTTTTCGTAATTATTCAAATTTTTGAATTTTTGTTTTTAATAAAAAAAATCAAAACTTCTCAATATTTAATTTAATTTTTCAAAACTTAATTTAATTGGATTTCACGAAAAGCCTCGAGATTATTGAACATTTGGGAAATTCATTTTAAAAATTAACGAAAATCGCGAAATTCGGGAAAATCTCGAAATATCACAAATCTAAGGAAAATCCATGAAAATGTTGATAATTTAAAAATCTGATGAAAATTTTATAAATTGACGAAATATTTAAAATCTCATAAATTTATGAAATAGTCGAAAATCTGGAAATGTTGAAAATCTTAGAAACATTTTATAAACTGATAAAAATCAGGAAATATCGAAAATGTTAATAATTTAAAAATCTGATAAAAATTTTATAAATTGAGGAAAATTTCGAAATATTGAAGATCTCACAATAATTTATTAAATCGTCGAAAATCTGGAATTATTGAAAATCTTATAAACATTTTATAAACTGATAAAACTCAGGAAATATAAAAAATCTATGAAAATGTTAACAATTTAAAAATCTGATGAACATTTTATAAATTGACGAAATATTGAAAATCTCAAATTTATGAAATAGTCGAAAATCTGGGAATGTTGAAAATCTTATAAACATTTTATAAACTGATAAAAATCAGGAAATATCGAAAATGTTAATAATTTAAAAACCTGATAAAAATTTTTATAAATTGACGAAAATTTCGAAATATTGGAGATCTCACAAAAATTTATTAAATCGTCGAAAATCTGGAAATATTGAAAATCTTATAAACACTTTATAAACTGATAAAACTCAGGAAATATAAAAAATCTCATTCGCGAGCAAGACTTCGTAGAGGTCAGACGTGCGAGCGTTTTTAAGCTAACGAGCCTTTACCAAAAAACAAACAGTGATTCTGGGTACAACCTTGTAACGATGAGTGGAGACGAGGAGGAACCGGCGGATATGGACACTTCCGAGTTCCAGGAAGTTCCAAAAAAGAAACGGGGACCGCCAAAATTTGCAACAGCGAAACGAATAAATCTATCAGGTAACATGCCGAAAAACAACAAATAAACGGCTGCAATCAGTTTTAAAACAAATGACGACACGAAACAGCCAACATTCACAAAAACAACACCCTGTATACACCACACAATCACAGCCTACACCACAATCACAAGTGAAATCTACTCAATCACAGCCATCAACAAGTATAACAACACCCTCCACACAAATACAACAACCGCCAATATCAATCAGCAAAAAACACAATCACGAACAATACAATAACACATTTACAGTCAACACAGTCAACAATCTCTCTCGCATTCAGTTTGCAATCATTTGGAACGAGCGTAACTTTGACAAAAACGCTTTAATAATTAAAACCAACGCAGGTTTTTTAATAAAATCTAACGAGACCAAAATAAACATTGATAAGGCGCTAAAATCATTGCAATCAGAAAGAATAATACACGAGTTTCGATCGCTACACTCGGCCGCCCCACCACATGCTCATGCCAACACGGCCTCAACACCTCAGCGCAGCGCGCCGGCGCCCTCCTATTGCTGTATCATCAAAGGGGTGGAGCAGGAGATCGCGGACCTCACGATCAGTGCGGGCTTGAACGCACTGGGAATAACACATCGATACTGCCTCCGCATTATAGCAAAGAAGGATAACAACGCAACTCTCATGATTCGAGTTATTACACCTTCGTTGGATTCTTATACAAAACTGCTCCACGGGCACTTTAGATTCATGAATAAAGTGTACACAGTTTTTGAAAGCAAGCCACCAACCCCACTACCCCTTCCTTGCAGCAGGTGCAACAAGTTTGACATGTCACTAACAACTGTACGGAAAACATAATTTGCTCTAAATGTACTGGACAACACCCCACTTCAACCTGTAGCACTACACTTCCGATCAAATGCAAAGCATGCGGAGAAACCTACCACGGCGCATGGTCAACGAAATGCACCAAGAGACCGCTCAAGCCAAGTATACCAAATGTCAAGATCATAAACCAAAACAAAAAATCATCTCAAATTGACAAGGACCTGACCAAAAACGCACGAATTCATAAACCCATCACAGTTCATGACTATATCATCGACATTTACACCACAAAAATCAATGACGGACAGAGACGCTCTCATCAAAAAACTAAAAACACGTTTCATAGATTCATTCAATGTAGACACGCATGTTAACTTCTCTGGTAATAAGATGTTCGTGGTCATGTTTTCCCCTAATGTCATCCCTCCCGTAGCCCGCCTATCAGATATCCAAACAGGATTTTCACTAATAAGTAGCAACAATGGCGGTGTATAATTTTTTATATAGCAACATCAACTCCCTCTCCTCAAAATCCTATCTTGTTTCCAATTACCTAACCAATAAGCCTATTGACATCCTCTTAATGGTGGAAACAAAAACAAACAAAAACTTTTCATTTAATAACTGGTCCTTTATACAAATCCCTTTTCATAACCAACGAGGCGGCTCACTGGTAGCAGCCAGACCCGAAATAAAATTAATAAAAGCAAACCCACCTAAAATAAACAATATAATGAACGAATGCCTGCACTGCGCCATTGAGCTATCCCAATTCACACTCCATATATTCCTGGTATATATCCATAATTCCTCGTCCATAGAAGACACAATCCTCACCAAGGCTTCCCTGTATGACTATGTTGTTGTAGTTGGAGACTTCAACATGAATAAAACTAAATCGAGGCAACTCTCCACCTTTTTAACCAACTCCAACTTCATACGAATACATACCAGCCCTACATTTATCATGTCTAACAGCCAATCCACCACTCCGGATATCCTTTTGTGTACAAGTAATATCCAGCACCTTATAAACAATGTTACCCTCGTCCCTGATTTAGGTTCAGATCACAGGGCAATCCAATTCTCCCTCAACATATGCTCCCCTCTCCCTTCCCCACCGAAGACAATTCTGAACTACAGACTGCGCGACATTACTAAAGTGACTGACGAAATGACAACACATACAACAGCAAATCCAGCAATTAACCCCTACACTATATCCCTTTTCCTAGAGACCCTTTCCAAATCAATACACCAAAACACACCAACCGTTACAAAAAAACCCTACAAATATCCTCTTCCTAAATACATTCTCCGTCTAATAAAATATAAACGACAGTTATACAGGGACTTCAGACAGACTGACGACTCGACCCTTAAGCAAAAATTCAACAAAATTAATAAAGACATTCATTCGCTAATCGGACAATACAAAAGTGATCTTTGGATAAAATCATGTGAGGAAATAAATGATATGCACGGTAAACAGTACTGGAACGAGATAAAGAAACTCAGCAAATATCGAAAAACAGATTTTATCCAAAAAATTACAGACCCCACGACTAAAAATACAGCGACGGACGATACTGACATTACGAATATATTTGCAACACATTTAAAACAATCATACACATCGACAGATAACAATGACTTTGACAACGACTTCCTCAGCAATGTAAATTCCTGGTACACGTCCTTCAAAACTACCCAAATCCCGCAAATTCCCAATGATACTATAACGAATGAAAAATACTTCGATATTCTCAAAAAAGGCAAGAATACCGCGCCCGGTCATGACAATATCCCTAGATCTATCCTAAAATCCCTTCCACCAAGCATCCACGAATATATCCTCAAAATATTTAACCACATATACTCCACGCAGGTTATTCCCAGTGAGTGAAAACGTGGCATAATTACATGCATTCATAAGCCCGGAAATGATCCCTTAGAACCTAGCAACTACCTTCCCATTACCCTCCTCCCTGTCCTTGGAAAATTATTTGAATCCGTTATAAAAAATAAGCTCATGACCTACATTTCTGACTTTATCCCTCCCTACCAATTTGGATTCCTTGAACATCGTTCCACAGCACTACCTGCCAAACAGCGAGCCTCGAAGGCCGCAAATCTGCTGTATTATTCTTAGATGTCAAAAAAGCATTTGATTCTGTCTGGCACCGGGGCTTGCTGTTTAAATGCAATACCCTCAATATACCCCCACACCTGATTAATCTCCTAGACAGCTTCCTTTACAATAGATCCCTCCAAGTTAAATTACGACAATCATTTTCCAGTTCCTTCACACCTGAACAAGGTTTACCTCAAGGCTCCCCTTTATCACCACTCCTTTATAATCTCCTAGTACATGACATTTACAATCCTGATCCTAATCACATAAATAAATCTGCCTATCCTCTCCTCTACGCCGATGATACTGCGTTAATCGCACATGCGATCCCTAAAGCTCTCAGCACCCTTCAGGGCCTAATCGACACCATTCAAACGTGGTTCGCGAAGTGGCGAATTTCCATAAACCCAAACAAATCCCAGCTCCTGATTCCTTTCCATCGACAAAACAACTCCACCTTCTCAATTACCATAAACGACCAAGTCATCTTCCCCCCCGCCACCTGCAAGTACCTAGGTATTCACATTGATCCCAAATTCACATTCAAAACCCACTCCGCAATCCTTAAAACAAAAGTCAAGAATCGGGCGGCCCACTTTAGAAGTCTGACCTTCAAACAACAAGGCATCAGTACAAACACAGCCGTGCATATATATAAAATGATCTGTCGCCCTTTACTTGACTATGCCTCAATCCTTTATCACAACGCCCATCCTACCACCCTAAAGAATTTGCAAGTCGCCGAAAGATCGGCCCTTAGAGTGTTGACCAAAATCCGACACCCCCAAAACCCCCTACATAACCCATCCAATACCCTACTTTATGAACTAACAGCAGTCACTCCCATCAAAACCCGACTATCACACTTAGCTGAAAAATTCGCCTCAAATCCTATCCTTTACAATCTCCTTCACCCTTTATGTATCCCTCGAAACCAAAACATCACTCCCAAGCGTAAACGTTTCACCATCACCATTCATGATTTCATTGCATCATTCCATGACATTAGTGATCATGACGATTTGTGAACAGTAATCATCTGACAGACATTGGACGACACTAACAAACAAGAGGTTTTTTACACAAGAACGGACAAGGACAAACAATTAAAATTCAGGCGGAAAGACCAATGGTCGATAGCCAATTGGCAGAAGAATTTATTTGTTATTTTAGCCATCAGAATTATTTTTATGTTAATTATTTATTGTACAATCTGCCAATAAAGATTTATATATATATATATATATATAAAAAATCTATGAAAATGTTAATAATTTAAAAATCTGATGAAAATTTTATAAATTGACGAAAATTTCGAAACATTGAAAATCTCACAAAAATTTGTAAACTGTTGCAAATCAGGAAATATCGAAAATCTATGAAAATGTCAATAATTTAAAAATCTGATAAAAATTTTATAAATTCATGAAAATTTCGAAATATTGAAAATCTCACAAAAATTTATTAAATCGTCGGAGATTTTGAAATTATGAAAATCTTATGAAAATTTTATAAACTGATAAAAATCACGAAATATTGAAAATGTATGCTATTGTTAATAATTTAAAAATCTGGTGAAAATTTTATAAATTGACTAAAATTTCGAAACATTGAAAATCTCACAAAAAATTATTAAATCGTCGAAAATCTCGAAATATTGAAAATCTTATAAAAATTTCATAAACTGATAAAAATTACGAAATATCGAAAATATTGGGAAAATCTCGAAATATTTAAAATCTCATGAAAATATAAACAATTGACAAAAATGAGCAAGATTATGAAAAATTCATCAAAATCCACAAGAAGTAAAATTTTCAAAATTAACGAAAACCATCAAAATTACGAAAATCTAAAAAAATACGAAATTTATTAAATTTAAAAATAAAGTAGTAAATTTTGAACTCTACACTAAATCAGTGTTTCATACGCGTGGCGCATGAAGTAAAATTTCGAGTCTAGAAAAGCCCCGTGAAAATTTGTCTCGGGTCGCTGCGCGACCCTCGACAAATTTTCTACGCGGGGCTTTTCTAAACTCGAAATTTTACTTCATGCTTAGTCTGGGAGTGGACAACACTCGTTCTTAGAAGTTTCAAACTGAAGGATTACTAAGTTTATTACCATTCTACAAAGGCTACAGCTCGAAGGACCAATCATGGTCTTCGGAGATCGAAGGACCACAGGGAATCGAAGTTTTTTTACAAGAAAACAACGAATATCTGAAGGTTGACAGCATGGATAGGAAAGAAAACATTCAATTTTGAAAAAATATCGAAGTTGGGTTGGTTTTCAGTGCGTTTTTAACTTCACTTTAGATCAGTGTTTTATACGAGTGGCGCATGAAGTAAAATTTCGAGTTTAGAAAAGCCCCGTGAAAATTTGTCTCGGGTCGCTGCGCGACCCTCGACAAATTTTCTACGCGGGGCTTTTCTAAACTCGAAATTTTACTTCATGCTTAGTCTGGGAGTGGAAGACACACATTCGGAAATTATCAATTCTTCTTCTAAGATTTTCATTCATTTATAAAACCTTAACGGTTTCTAAGATTTTCGTCAACATTTCAAATTTTTGCAGTTTTTATAAATTTCCGCCGTTTTCAATTATTTATAAAAAAAATTCTTGTTCATATATTTTGAAGGTTTTCGTAATTATTCAAATTCTTGAATTTTTATGTTTTTAATAAAAAAAAAATCAATACTTTTCAAAATTTAATTTAATTTTTCAAAACTTAATTTAATTGAAAATTTGAAAAATTCATTTTGAAAATTGACGAAAATCAGCGAAATTTGGGAAAATTTCAAAATATCACAAATCTAAGGAAAATCCATGAAAATTTTGATAATTTAAAAATCTGATGAAAATTTTATAAATTGACGAAATATTGAAAATCTCAAAAATTTATGAAATCCTCGAAAATCTGGAAATGTTGAAAATCTTATAAACATTTTATAAACTGATAAAAATCAGGAAATATAGAAAATCTATGAAAATGTTAATAATTTAAAAATCTGATAAAAATTTTATAAATTGACGAAAATTTCGAAATATTGAAAATCTCACAATAATTTATTAAATCGTCGAAAATCTGGAAATTTTATAAACAATTTATAAACTGATAAAAATCAGGAAATATCGAAAATCTATGAAAATGTTAATAATTTAAAAATCTGATGAAAATTTTATTAATTGACGAAAATTTCGAAATATTGAAACCATCACAAAAATTTATTAAATCGTCGAAAATCTCGAAATATTGAAAATCTTATGAAATTTCATAAACTGATAAAAATTACGAAATATCGAAAATATTGGGAAAATCTCGAAATATTTAAAATCTCATGAAAATATAAACAATTGACAAAAATGAGCAAGATTTTCAAAAATTCATCAAAATCCACAAAAAGTGAAATTTTCAAAATTAACGAAAACCATCAAAATTATGAAAATCTAAAAAAATACGAAATTTATTAAAATTTAAAAATAAAGTAGTAAATTTTGAACTCTACACTAAATCAGTGTTTTATACGCGTGGCGCATGAAGTAAAATTTCGAGTTTAGAAAAGCCCCGTGAAAATTTGTCTCGGGTCGCTGCGCGACCCTCGACAAATTTTCTACGCGGGGCTTTTCTAAACTCGAAATTTTACTTCATGCTTAGTCTGGGAGTGGAAAACACACGTTCGGAAATTATCAATGGGTTCTTCAAAGATTTTCATTCATTTATAAAATCTTAACGGTTTCTAAGAATTTTCGTCAATTTTTCAAATTTTTGCAGTTTTCATGAATTTCCGTCGCTTTTTATATAAAAAAATACTTTTTCATAAATTTCGAAGGTTTTCGTAATTATTCAAAATCTTGAATTTTTATGGTTTTAATAAAAAAAAAAAAAACTTTTCAAAATTTAATTTAATATTCAAAATTTTATTTAATTTTTCAAAACTTAATTTAATTGAATTTCACGAAAAGCCTCGAGAGATCTCGAAATATTGAAAATCTTATGAAAATTTTATAAACTGATGAAAATCAGAAAAATCAGTATGTAAGGAATATCCATGAAAATATTGATAATTTAAAAATCTGATGAAAATTTTATAAATTGACGAAATATTGAAAATCTTATAAACATTTTATAAACTGAGAAAAATCAGGAAATATCGAAAATCTATGAAAATGTTAATAATTTAAAAATCTGATGAAAATTTAATAAATTGACGAAAATTTCGAAATATTGGAGATCTCACAAAAAATTATTAAATCGTCGAAAATCTGGAAATGTTGAAAATCTTATAAACATTTTACAAACTGATAAAAATCAGCAAATACAAAAAATCTATGAAAATGTTAATAATTTAAAAATCTGATGAAAATTTTATAAATTGACGAAAATTTCGAAATATTGAAAATCTCACAAATATTTATTAAATCGTCGAAAATCTCGAACTATTGAAAATCTTGTGAAAATTTTATAAACTGATAAAAATCACGAAATATTAAAAATCTATGAAGATGTTAATAATTTAAAAATCTGATGAACATTTTATAAATGGCTACTTAGATTAATTTTTAATATTAAACAATCAGAATCTTGTTGTGATATCTTTAAAAATAACAACGTAAGTATGTTACGGGATTATATATCTACAAATGCGCTGTATATGTGTATAACAACAATGCCAAATTTATAAGAAATGGAGCCTTACATAAATATAACACAAGATATTCTAACAAAATAAGTATAGTAGCACATAGAAGTACCTTATATGAAAAGTCAACAATCTATTCTTGCACAAAAATATATAATAAATTGCCAACTCAGATAAAAGACATCACAAATATTAACAACTATAAAAGGGCATTAAAAAATCATCTCATTGTACATAACTACTACACATTATTAGAATTTATGACAAACTGAGTAGACTGGATTTTGATTTCACAATTACAAAAGTTTATATTTTATTTGTTAGTCTATTTACATGTGTTGTCGTATTATACTTTTTTATTGTATCTGTGACGTTCACATCCGCTGTATGTAAAATAGTTGTACCTTATGTTTGCAGTATTTTATGTATATAAATGGCATACGTGAATAAAAATAAAGTTAAAGTTAAATTGACAAAAATTTCGAAACATTGAAAATCTCATAAAAATTTATTAAATCGACGCAAATCTCTAGATATATGAAAATCTTATGAACATTTTATAAACTGATGAAAATCAGAAAATATCGAAAATCTATGAAAATCACATAAATTCATATTACTATTTAACCCGATCAAATAATCGCCTAAATTAGTAATTACTAATTTACCCGATCAAATAATCGCTTAAATTAGTATAAACTTACCCTAATTTCCGCATAATAATCGATTATATCGATATATTTCAATAATCGACTAATTACTAATTAGTGTATCGATTATTCATATCACTAGTACTCACTTTTTTTTTTTTTTAATGAAAAAGAAATAATGTCAGACAAGTGGTGACCACAGGGGGCCTGAGTTTATTGGTTGCACGGATGTGCATTGGTTTACTAGCGCCAGGGGGAGCCAATGCTTCTGGGAGAACTGGAAATTGAGTAGAAAAGGAGAGTATGGTCAGGATGTCAAGTACGAGTAAGACAGACGAATATATACACCAATCATCGGTCTCGCTTCTGGATGCAGCATCCAAACGCTGTTACTAAATTTTATACCGAGACTGGCTGACTGGATATATATGAACTGTGCTAACGCCCCCAATAGGCCCGTTCATCAAAATGTTCAACATTCACCATGTTTGGATTTGTTTGTGATGTATGTTGGTATCTAATAAACGGTATTCCGGTCGGTTCTATTTTGTACGATTACAAAAGTCCCAAACACGTTCACGATTAACAATTAGATCATCAGAGAATTCACCAACATTTGTAAACTCCCAACTGTTGTCTCTGATGGCATTTGTTCGCCTAAGCTTGTAGACGACTGTGCTACTATTGACCAAATACCATGCATCCATTGCTTCATGCTGCCCACTAGGGCCCACTAGTTGTTCACTTTCTTGAAAACAGTTTTTGAGCCTTTGTGCATACACTTTTTAACATCTCACGATCGATTTGTGATTGAGATTTCCTCACAAAAATAAGTCACACGTGGTTAAATAAGGGTCCTTGAGGTAACTGGATATTGCCGAAAAGTGAAATGACCCTTTCGGGAAGCATTCACCGAACCACGACCATTGCCAATTGTGCATTGTGCGCGGTGTCACCAAGTTCACCAGAATTGACCACTTGTGACATGGTGGTGAGCAAGTTCAAATGTTAAATTTCCCTGACTCTTCCCTGATGACAAATTTTTTTTCCCTGATGCCTTAAAATAATTTCATATAACCAAACCAAATATAGGGGAGAAAAAAGTGATTCAAGTAATATTTAAAGGTGAAAAGAAAACATATTATATTATATTACGGTGTGTCCTAGCCAAACACGGGCAATGCATTGCGTGAGATGCGGTGCGAGCAATGTGGGGATCGTAAGCAACAAAAGATGTGCATTCAAATAGGTATGTCCTGAATGAGTACGGTCCGTGCGATTTTCGTTGCTACGCAACGTATATATTGTTTTAATTTGAATGCTTCTTCCCTGATGCCAAATTTTTTTTCCCTGACGCCTTAAAATAATTTCATATAACCAAACCAAATATAGGGGAGAAAAAAGTGATTCAAGTAATATTTAAAGGTGAAAAGAAAACATATTATATTACGGTGTGTCCTAGCAAAACACGGGCAATGCGTTGCGTGAGATGCGGTGCGAGGAATGTCGGGATCGTAAGCAACAAAAGACGTGCATTCAAATAGGTATGTCCTGAATGAGTACGGTCCGTGCGATTTTCGTTGCTACGCAACGTATTTATTGTTTTAATTTGAATGCTTACGATCCCCACATTGCCCGCAACGCAATGCCCAGATCACCCGGTAATTACCTGAAAAAATTTGACGTATCCATCGAGGCTGGCTGTTGCCAAAGCGGTGCCATCAGGTGAGAACGAAGCATCGATTACGTTCATTGTGTGCCCAGGGATTTCAACATAACCATCGTAATCATCATCGAAGGGATCCAACGGGCCTGTACCGTACTTTGAATTCACGATACTAACATCCCAAACCTCCGCTGCAACAATACATTATTTGTAAAAATCGTAATCTAAACGTCAAAGACTAGACTTTTCTTAAACAAAAAAAAAAAAAAAAAACAAAAAAAAGACCTTTATTGGCATATAAACAAAAGTAATAATTATCAGGAATATACTGACCTTTCGTGCCATTTAGAAGCACCAACAATTTAGCGGGATCATCCAAAGTATCGGAATCCTCACCGAAAGTGGGAATGTAAGGGCACCAGATCACTCGGTAATTGTTGTTCGGCTCCTCTTTCTTATGTCGGACGTGCAGCAATAGGGTGCAGGTCAAAGTCGAGTCTTTATCATCCACTACGTTGTAAACGTACAAATTCCCTTCGTCATCAATACAACCTAATATCACTTGTGGAGTCAGAGCGAATGAGATATCCTGAATCATCCCCTTAACCTCCTTTATCAATGCACGTTGATCAGTCTCAATGTTTATTACACGAAACATACCTTTACCTAAGATGAAAATAATAATAAAAATTCACACTGTTACGATTAGACTCGAGCCGTCGATCACGTAATCACGTGAATATAAGAAACCAGAAAGCTAATACTAATATTCATTGATTAATGTACGAAGTTCACCAAGGCCATAACCAAAAAAAATAATTCCTGGAGGGTTTATCGGTGATAATAGTTTTTTTTTCTTACAGATTCACTTTTACATAAAAAAATTTTGGGGGGGAACCCCAAATCTCCCCTGAATACAGCCTTGAAATTCACTAACTAAAAAAGCAGCTATAGTGGAATTTTTCAAATTAGGCACTCCCATGCGCAGAACAAGCGCTGTTCGTGTATATCCGCTGCTCAAAAAATAAAACAGTGAAACCTGACTCGTTGGGCGCACATTCGGGATTTTAATGGAATTATCTCTGTGAGAGCCAGCGAATGATACATTTACGGCCCAACATTTTCAGGATTGTCTTGACTACGTTCGGGAAATGCTAGTTTACAGCGCAAATGCCTAATTTGAGTAATACATCTATTCCATACTGCAATCAGCTAATTTACGGCACTCTACGTGTTCGGAGGCACAAGTTTAGTAATAATTATAATAGGTTTGTTCGTTTGTACTGCACTAAGTTGAACTGAGTTCAAGTTTATGACGTCACCAGTTCAGGTCAGTTCATGTCAGTGTACATGAACTTAACTGAAAACAAACGAACGCGTTTGGTGTAAAGTATAAAAATAATTTAATTTCTGCAATACACTACAAAACAGTTTAAGGAAACACTAATAATAAAATGTTGGTACTGTATTTTATAAACAAATAAAACTAGGAAAACTGAAAGAAATCCGTGTTTCATAATTTAATAAAAAAATGTAGGGTTGTTGGATGACGATTTCAGAATGTTTGTCGTTAATTCACGCATTACACAACCATAGACATGTCCCGTATCCATCTTTGAAAATTGTATATCTCCCACCCTCTCCTTTTTCTAACCTGCACTAGTTACACCTACTCCGGACCAGGGGCAAAAAGTGCAGGTTCGGTGCAAGTGAATTGACGTAAACGAACACAGTTCAGTTCAACTTAGTGAATGTAACGAACGGTTTTGGTGCAAAAAGTGTAAAAAGTGCTGCACCAGTTCATGTAACGAACAAACCTAATGATTTATTGAAAAATATTAACCTATATTAACAAACTTTATGTTGGTATTTAAATGTGTAATTTAGATTAACCCATTAACGGCCGAGCAATTATAGAGTTAACTCTAAAAGTTAATTTTAGGTAAAATTCTGCACTTATTTTTATGATTATTATAAATGACTTATTGTATTAACAAACTTTATGTTGGTATTTAAAACAAATGTGTAATTTAGATTAACCCATTAACGGCCGAGCAATTATAGAGTTAACTCTAAAAGTTAATTTTAGGTAAAATTCTGCACTTATTTTTATGATTATTATAAATGACTTATTGTATTACATACTGTGAATGTTTCTTTTAAATATATTTAATGTATGTACTCTGTAAGTTTTGAGGCATTAATCGATTTTATATAAAAACATGCAATATGAAGTTTAGAACGAGTGTTTCCACTCCCAGACTAAGCATGAAGTAAAATTTCGAGTTTAGAAAAGCCTGAAAATTTGGTTTGGTCGCTCCGCGAAGCGGAGCGGCCAAACCAAATTTTCAGGCTTTTCTAAACTCGAAATTTTACTTCATGCGCCCCCGTTTAAAACACTGAAATATTGTGAATTTTGAAATACACTGACATTGTTTTTTTTTTTAATGAGTGGTAATCGAAATACCTAAATAACAAAATAATTACATTTTTCTTCATACATTATCAAGTCAGGTCAAATAATATAATATATCAAATTAACTTATTCAGTAATTTAATTGACAAAAAAAATAATAATGTTGCGTTTAATGGGTTAACCTAGGTTAAATTCTTAAGCAATTGATAAAACCACTTTTTCTTGAACTTGCCTTTGGACATTAGCGAATAAGCGTAGACTTTCCCATCCACATGTGCGGCTATCAGTTGCCCGATGTAATATTTCAGCTCCCAATTGTAATTGACGACATTCTTCAGTTTGACTTTGGAACTGCCCTGCTGGTGGTTACCTGCACTGCAATTCACCGTCACATCCTGTGCTACAATTTCAGCGCTGTACTCGCTTTCCGAACCCATGAAGTTTCTGCAAAGTCAATTTTAAATAGTTACATTTCTCATAATGACAATTTAACATAAAGGAAAATTGAGAATATTTACAAAATTAAAAACGAATTAAAATTAATATCGACTTTCTGCAAAATGTTTCTCTCATTGAGACAAGTCTATAAATCTTTGATTTGGTTGGCGTTCACTTTGTGGTACATCTTTATAAAATAATATTAAAACACTTAACTTTGTTTTACCACTTTAATTAACTTTCTACAGTGACTATAGTTTCGACTACAAGCTAGTCATTATCAAACTGAGTAAAACAAAGTTAAGTGTTTTAATATTATTTTAAGTCTATAAATATTCATTGAAACAACTACTTCTCGGGCTAATACCCCGACAAATATTGAATTATACAATGAATATTTTTTTAGTTACATTTCTGATGACATTAATATTTTCTTGTAATCAAAATTCTTTAATAGAGAGGTAACGAATAAATAAATTATATTTGACTTACTAGAGTATCAAAACTGTCTACTAACTTTTAATAAAATTGACTGTGTTGGATTATTAATTATTGAATAAATTTTTGTGCAAAATGTAACCTCAATAATATTATTAAATAAAAGAATTGAGTCTCCTTTCTTCACAAGATTTATTTAAAAATCGCAAATGTACATTTCGGTCACGATGTGACCATTATCAATGCTTAATGGTCACATCATGACCAAAATGTACATTTGCGATTTTTAAATAAATCTTGTGAAGAAAGGAGACTCAATTCTTTTATCTCTTCTTGTGAAGAAAGGAGACTCAATTCTTTTATTTAATAACTTAGTTCACCTTCACGTAACTCAACAATAATTTAAGTCAATAATATTAAATCTGCAATATTTTTGAAGTACCTAGCACACTAAATTTAATATTTATTGCAAATTTATAAAATACAAACTGTTATCAAGTAATACATTGGGAAGCCCCTTTTTATTTAACCCTCTTTCCAACTAAAACATAACCTCCAAATATTTTTTTAAAACGCTACTTACATGGTTTGGGTAAAGTTGGCTTTACATCCTAATGAATTGGAACCCATTTCTGAAAAGGAACACAAGATTACACAACTGTTTTTCAAAAAAAACTCCACTTTTTGACTTCTCGAAATTGCATCATTGCATTTTTCGTCACGGTTAATTTTATGAGCCATTTTTGCCGAACGCTGTGAGAGCATGTGCAATTTAAACATTAACTTACTCGGAGTGTTGAATTTTCCTCTTTAACATACGCAGTTACGCTGCTTTTTGTACAAAAAATGTTAAAGTTGTGACAAGAAGACGCCGGACATTAGAATCAACAAAAAGAGCATGCTATTTTGCATACTCTCTAAATAACAAACACGCTAGCGACATCTAACAACAACACCGATAAACTATTGTTATTAAAGAATTTATTTATTTGGTGATGACAAATACTATTCATAACATGTTTCATTAAGTGATTGATGAGAGCCGAATTAAACAAATACTATTCGTATTTGTTGTTCAACCAAATAAATAAAAATAAATAATAAATAAATAAATAAATTTATTAGTTATCCTGCACTTCGTGCTCAACATTACCAACCGTCTTCAGTGGCGCGAGTTTTAAACATATACTTTTCTATGGCAGGTATGTAAAAATATTGTATTTTAAATTAATAATAAAGCAGAACAATAAAAAGTTAATTAATAAAATAATACGAAGAGCTTTGCAATTATTGGTGGGAGCAATGATGTTCGATAATAATTAAATAATTATTAACTGATTATATTGCGTTGTAATCTAAACCTATAATCTGTTAATAATAAAATAATATTTAATTTATTTTTATTATGGAGTTTTATAACTCTAGTAACAATTCATTAATGAATAGTAACTTAGAAACCCATTAAAATCTAATAATGTAATAAATTAAAACGTTTGTGGGTTATATAGGCAACTTAGTATACACTTACACTTACATTAATAATAAAACAGACCAACATAAAGTTAATTAATCAAAAAAATACGAAGTGCTTTCTAATTATTGGTAGGAGTAATGATGTTGCAATTATTAGTGGGAGCAATGGTGTTCGATAATAATTAAATTATTATTAATTGATTTTATTATGTACCAATCTAAAACTATAATCTGTTATCAATAAATAACATTTAATTTATTTTTATTATGGAGTTTTATAACTGTAGTAACCATGCATTAATGAATAGTAACTTAAAAACCCATGAAAATCTAATTAGGTAATAAATAAAAGCAATGTTTGTAGGTTATATAGGCAACTTAGTATACACACATTTAAATTAATTAGAAACAGAACAATAAAAAGTTAATTAATAAAAAAATAAGAAGTCTTTGCAATTATTGGTGGGGAGAGTTTTATAAGTCTAGTAATAATTTATTAATGAATAGTAACTTAAACACCCATTAAAATCTAATAAGGTAATAAATAAATACTATGTTTGTAGGTTATGTAGGCAACTTAGTATACACTTATACTTAAATTAATAATAAAACAGAACAATAAAAAATTAATTAATTCAAAAAATACGAAGTGCCTTGCAATTATCGGCGGGGGCAATGATGTTCGATAATAATTAAATTATTGTTAATTGATTTTATTATGTTGCAATATAAAACTATAATCTGTTATTAATAAAATAACATTTAATTTATTTTTATTAGGGAGTTTTATAACTCTAGTAACAATTTATTATTGAATATTAACTTAAAAACCCATTAAAATCTAATAAGGTAATAAATACAACTAATTTTGTAGGTTATACAGGCAACTTAATATACACCTAATATTAAGTTGCCTATATAACGGTCTAACATTGTTTTTAATTATTACCTAATTAGATTATAATGGGTTTTTAAGTTACTATTCAATAATGAATTCTTACAAGAGTTATAAAACTTCCTAATAAAAATAAATTACCTGATTTTATTATGTTGCAATCTAAAACAATTATTAGTTATTAATAAAATAACATTAAACGTATCTTTATTAGGACGTTTTATAACTCTAGTAACAAATTATTAATGAGTAGTAACTGAAAAACCCATTAAAATCTAATAAGGTAATAATTAAAAACAATGTTTGTAGGTTATATAGGCAACTTAGTATACAAGTACACTTAAATTAATAATAAAACAGAACGATAAAAAGTTAATTAATAAAAAAATACGAAGTGCCTTGCAATTATCGGTGGGGGCAATGATGTTCGATAATAATTAAATTATTGTTAATTGATTTTATTATGTTGCAATCTAAAACTATAATCTGTTATTGATAAAATAACATTTAATTTATTTTTATTAGGGAGTTTTATAACTCTAGTAACAGTTCATTAATAAATAGTAACTTAAAAACCCATTAAAATCTAATTAGGTAATAAATAACAACAATAAATTAATAATAATAATAATAATAATCTTTATTAAACGGAATCACCATTTCACAAATATAAAGTAATAAAATTTTCACAATATATTAAAAACAAGCAATAATTCAACTACACTAAAATCACTACACTAAAATCACGCCCGTAATTAATGATACAATCAATTATATAAAATTAAAAATTAAAAAAAATCATATATAACTTCCCCAAACTTTAACAAAATAATACTTATGCAATTAAACTAAATAATAATAGTTATGCAACTAACTAGAAATAGCATCCTGCCAATAGAATGACCGCAATTTCAAAATAAATGTTTTAACTTCCTTTTAAAAGAAACAAAATCAGTGCCAAAATTGTCGAAAGTGTCGCTTGCGTTCCAATGATTAATGCATCTCATAATTCTATTAAGAGGACCATTGAAAGTGTAACTATTTCTGCATCTACTGATAAAAAACACATCCTTACTTCTACTTTTAGTTAAATATGGGTTTACATTAAATTCTACCAAACCAAGTAACTTAATAGAATTAATCTCGCCAGAGACAAGTTTATGAAAAAAACATAAATCCAGTTCAATCCTCCTAGATCTTAATGACGCAAGGTTTAAATTATTTAATAGAATATTTGGGTTTTGATCTAGAATGCCGAATTTGAATGAAACATATCGTGTAAATTTATTTTGAACCCTTTCCAGTTTAGTAATATATATACTATAGTATGGAGACCACACCATACTAGCATATTCCAATTTTGATCTAACCAAAGAGCAGTAGAGTAATTTAATGGTTGATAGATTAAATTTATTACCGTTCCTAAATACAAAACCGAGGGCTTTAAGTGCTTTCTTAGTAATTAAATCAATATGCTGATTGAATGTCAGTTTAGCGTCAAACATTACTCCTAGATCGTTAATGCACTCAACTTGCATTAAGTTGGAATTGCTTAATTCATAACTAAAATTAATTGTAGTAGACCTCCGTGAAAATTGAATAAATTTACATTTTTGAATTTTGAAGGCTAAATCATTAATATCGCAATATTGCACAAGCTTATCAAGACAACACTGAATATGACGCTGATCAGCAGGACATTTAATTGATTTGAATAGTTTTAAATCGTCTGCAAAAAACAGATATTCGCAATTTATGAATGCCTTGCTTAAATCATTTATAAATAGAAGAAAAATGATTGGTCCGCAATGGGTTCCTTGCGGAACCCCAGAAGGTTCTGATAGACAATTAGCTATTTTCACAATTTGCAATCTATTACATAGGAAAGAATCAATCCATTTAATAGCGGTACCATGAAACTCAAAACACTTTAACTTGTTAATCAATAATTTGTGGTTAACTCTATCAAATGCCTTGGAGAAGTCAGTGTAGATTGCATCAACTTGATGTCCCTTCTCCAAGGCATCTAATATATAGCTTTGGTACTCCAATAAATTTGTAACTGTGGACCGTCCAATACAAAAACCATGTTGTTCCTGAATAATTATATTCTTAGACAGCCACTTTAACTGACATGAAACAATTTTGTCTAGGATTTTTGGAATAGCTGATTGGTGCGCCACTCCCCTATAATTTAGAGGTGGATAACTATCGATAGTCGGCACCATCGATAGTGTTCGATAGTCAGAACACATACTATCGATAACTATCGATATTTATCGATAGTTCAGGAAAATTAATTAAATTATTTATTTTACAATTTATTTTATTGTGGGTCTAACAACCACTGATTCTTATTCAAAAACAGAAGCATATTAATATTTTTTAGTTTAAGTCTTGATCTTCTGTCGCTGATGATCAGGCCAGCTGTACTAAATTCTCTTTCTGACTCCGTCGAAGATGCTGGAATGCATAAGTATTTCAGGATTAACTCGGGAATGGGCTGAAGTTCTTGGCCATTCACCTAAAAAAACGAAATAAATATACACAATGATTAACCTATTATCTAATATATTTCTTACTTTCCAAAATACTAATAGATCCGTTTCTTCAGCTGCATTATCCCTTTCCAGATATTGCCTCTTCCTAATAATTATATCAGCGCCATCAGCGATAACGCTTCTGGATTTCTCTTCTACTCTTCGGGCGACGAATGACAACAATGACTTCTTTTGTAGAGTGCTCCCCTGATTTTGATGTTCTATTTCGTCAACACAACTTTCAATATGTGAATTCAGAATCATTTCCTGTTCTAACAAAGTTGCCGCCTTGTTTGCATTTTCTAAATTATTAAATCCTTCCATCTTAAATCTCGGATCAAGAAGTGTTGCAATTCTTGTTATTGATCTGGTCTCATATGCAAATAGTCTTCTTCTTGTCGATTCCATCAAGCCTTTGCAGAACTTCTTCCCTTCCGATGTAGCCATACTTGTGATAATTTCATTTAAAGATGTAAAAATTCCAACTGTCAGTGATATTATCAAAGATATGGTAACATAACTGGACCCGGACACTTTTTTTGTTGCCTCATCGAACGAGAACAGTGCAGCTTCAAAATCATTAAGAATAGATATTTCATCAAGAGTAATCGGAGAAGGAGCTTTTCTCATTTTCAATAGAGTTCTATTTATTGCATCACTAGTTTTTATAATTCTTTGTATCATATATAATGAACTGTTCCACCTTGTAGAAACTTCTTGAATTAATTTCAATGGCTCTTTGCTACCCTGAATACTTTTTTGCTCTTCTTTAAATTTATCAGTGGCTGAAGTGCTGCTTTTAAAAAATCTGAAAATTTATTTTCATTTGGTCAAAACCCTCTGAACATAATCACTGCTCAGATTATCTTGTACAGCTAAATTAAGGGTGTGAGCAAAACATAGGAGGTGGGGCTTCTTCAAAATTTCATATGTTTTAATCATGTTAGCAGCATTGTCAGTTACTATACATGTAATTTTATTTCCTATATCCCAATCTTCAAACATCTCCTGCAGTGCATCAGCAATATTTTGTGAAGTATGATTCGTATTTAGTGGCCTTGCTGTTAAGACAACAGACTTCAATCTAGAATCAGATATGAAGTGACAAGTGGCCGACAAAAACGACTCTGTGGAAACTGACGTCCAAGTATCACATGTTATTGAAAGATACTTGATACCACTTAGTATTTCTCTTAGTTTGCTTTGGGACTTAGTATACAAATTCTTCATAACAGATTCTCGAATAGCAAATTTACTGGGGATAACATAACGAGGGTCAAGAAGATAGACAAATCTTCTGAATTCGGTATCATTAACAATATTGAAAATCTTGTGCATTCATCATTGCAAGAGCACAGTCCAGCTCTTTCTTTCTCTTTGAAGAACTCTCGAATTCAATAGATCTCTTAAAGAAAGGACTTATTGATCTATTGCTAGACTGTGCTGAGGTTAACTGTGTACTCGAGCTGGAAGTAGAAGCAACAACAAGTTCCTCATTTTCAACATCATTCCTATTTATAGGGTGGAATCTTTTCAAGTGGTCAGCTAAGTTACTTGTATTGCCGCTAGTTTTATATTCCTTACCACATGTTATACATTTAGCTAATTTACGGTCAGATGAACGTTTGAAATATTTCCAAACTTTCGAAATCTTCGGTCTTTTATTAGATATCCGTGACACAGATGTTTCCGATTCTGACCCTGACTGCCCAGAATGGGGGTTTTCATTTTGGTTGCCTCTTCCGGAGTAGAATTATTGTCCTCCCTAGTCGTACCTCCGCTACTTGAGCCTATGAAATTTAAAATGATACGTGAAATTTTGTTTCTCATAAAAAAACTTTCTGTGACTATCGACTTACAGAACACACAAAATTAACCACTTTCGTGTTATACGTTGCACATATTACAATTCAATATATATATTTTTTTTAATAATTCAGTCTTTTAGAGACATGGCGGCTCATTATGATTTTTATGTGAGACTAATTCTAAATTATATGAAACTAAATTAAATTAAAAAATGAATTATTATAATAATCAGTGAATTAAATACCCAAAATTTTAATTTCTTAAAATTTTAAATTTACTTTACTCGAAATTCAAGCAGTTTATATAAAAAACATTATTAATATAAGATATCCACTTCCTTGTAATCAATATTTGTTAAAATGTTTTTCTAATCTTTTTTATATAAAAGAAATATCGGTAGAAACATAATTTGGTTCCAGATTACGTGGTCCATGAAATATGTCACAAATATAAATATATACACATTTGGTCTCATTCAAATGAAAATAATATTTTTTTTTTCAGGAAATTGTAAATATATATTAAAATCATTGTTAAGTTTATGAAAGGTTTGTAGCTACGTCGTTTGGTTTAAAATGATGATTATTTTTAATTTATGAAAAAATGTCTATTGGAGCAAAATACATATTGAATTATACAATAAAATATTTAAATTAAAGAAGATTTTAAATATTTCATTGTATAATTCAATATCCGGAAGTGTATTTGCACGGGAAGTAGTTGTTTCAATGGATATTTATCGTCTTAAGTTGTCTTATTAATTAAGACATCGTTTGCATTTTCACGAATAGTTTTTTCGTAATTTTATATATTATGTTTAAAGTGTGCAAACTATAAGAAGCGTAAGCTTATTTTCTCGAATTCAAATAGTTTTGAATTTGAATTATCTTATTATATATATAGGTTTTGAAAGAGAGCACACACAATTACTCAAGAAGTCTCCAGGAATGTCGTCAGGCCCACAGTTAAAATTATTTGATAATAGTGATAACTCATCATAAACGTCCGCGATATTTATAATGAAACCTCCACAACTAGCCTTTTCATCAAGAATACGCATTTTCACTAATTGCTTATCAAGTTGTGGTGATCTATAATTAGAAGCAAAACTATCCGCAAAAGCGTTAACAATTGAATTCAAATTACTGAAGATAACGCCATTCAAAGTCATTATTCGTGGAAAACTATCTTCCTTTTTCAACTTTGATACGTGTTGCCAGAACTTCCTAGGTTGACTATTTATATTTAACTCCATTTTTTTTATATATTGATTCTCTAACATTTTGCAGCGATTTTTACATTCTCTTCTCAATTCACAAAAACGTTGCCAATCTTCATCGATTCCGTGCTGTTTGTACTTTGCATGTAAAGCTTTCTTCTCCTTAGTTATTTTAATTAGTGAAAAATCAAACCAACAGGGGTAGTTGTTCACATAAATCACTTTCATGGGTACATACAAATTAATTACATAATACAAATGTTCATAAAATAACTGTGTAATCTTATTGATATCACGTTCCCCAAAGAGTGCATCCCAATCAATCAAACTCAAATATTTATTAATTTCTACATAATTTGCATTCTTAAAATTCCTAACAGAATGAGGGGGAGTGAACGTTTCTACATCGTCAATATTGACTGTAAATGTCACCGCTCTATGATGTAACGAGTATTTATCCAACAAGTCCGTGGCCCCCTCCACTGAAGTTTCATTAAAATCGGAAAAAAATAAATCTAGAATTGTTCCCCTTTGGTTACAGACATTGTTCTTCTGCTCAAAGTTAAAAAAAACTATATGCATTAGCTAACACATCTAATGAATTATTTGAGTTTGATTGGACTGATAGTACCAAGTTAGAATTATTCCAAGATTTAATGTTTGGGATGTTAAAGTCACCGCATATAATAAATCTGGCATTACTGTAGTGCATATTGATCAATTCCAAAGAATCACAATGTTGATAATATTTATCAACAATAGAGCTGGGAGGAATATAAATGCCGCCTATAACAATATTAGTGCCGCCTATCGTCAATAAGACATAAAGCTGTTCCACACGAACCTCATAGATACTCAATTCATTCGAACAAATATCTTTTCGTATACATATCAATATACCCCCTCCTCGAATTTTAAAACTATTAAACTGATTTCTATCTAACCTATAAATATTATAATTAAACAAATTAAGTTCACTGTTTGATATTTCATCATTAAGCCACGTTTCGATGAGAACAATGACGTCATAATTACATAAATTTATATTTACTACTATATCTTCAATCTTTGTACGCATTCCACTAACATTTTGAACATATACAATTAATTTTTTTATGTTTTTGCTGTTTACCGGTTTATTTGATGTATGTTCCTCTTGAATTTCAATTATCCTTGGAATATTATTAATATATCGTATAGTTAAGTTCGTTTCTCCTTTATTTTTTCTTTCCTTCATACTGCTGTAAACGTCGTCAATATATTGTCTCTGAATCATTGTTAGATCAGATTTAATTTTAATATTTGTGTTTTCCGGTAGATGTTTATTTAGATTCTTTAATACAACTAAAGGAGCATCTCTATTAATGAATATAACTTTTATAGGTCGTATTTTACTTTCATTCCTTTCACCAATACGGACCACATTTTTTATTGTATTAATAATATCAGTGTTATTATTAAACAATGTATGAACTGCAGACATATCATCCTTATTACGTATTTGAGTATTGCTAGACATCGATTCCTTTACGTTAAAAATAATTAAGTTTTTAGATCTGACATTTCGCTCTTCAATTTCGTTAATGATATTATTATTTGATTCAGGCTTTATGCTTTGGATACTCTTCATTTTTTCAATTTCAGCTTTTAGTTTTTTATTCTCCATATCAAGATTATTTAACTTAGTAGTAATTGAATCAAGTGCGAAGGTAAATTCTGCCAGTGTTTTATTAATCATAATATATAAAATTACGAAATAACTATTCGTGAAAATGCAAACAGTGTCTTAATTAACAAGACAATTTAAGACGATAAATATCCATTGAAACAACTACTTCCCGTGCAAATACACCTCCGGATATTGAATTATACAATGAAATATTTAAAATCTTATTTAATTTGATTTGTTACAACGCTCTATTAAAGTATATGTAACGTTTAGGTCAATAGAGCGTTGTAACAAATCAAATTAAATAATATTTTAAATATTTCAGTGTATAATTCAATATCCGGAGGTGTATTTGTACGGGAAGTTGTTGTTTTAATGGATATTTATCGTCTTAAATTGTCTTATTAATTAAGACACTGTTTGCATTTTCACGAATAGTTTTTTCGTAATTTTATATATTATGTTTAAAGTGTGCAAACTATAAGAAGCGTAAGCTTATTTTCTCGAATTCAAATAGTTTTGAATTTGAATTTATCTTGTTTTATTAATGTTCGTATTAAATGTTGTAAAGCGACTATCTATAACATTTTCAATCATTTGTTTGATTTCAATTACTTTTGATGCTAATAACATCTTTATTTTCTGCAATACAGGGGACGGTTTCTTCATCAGGAGTACACTTTGTGCAAGTCCACCTATCGCCAGATTCATTTTTCAATTCTCCGATGTAATAATTTATTCGATCAGTGTCTAAATCAATACAAGAGGCATGATGCCAATTTGAACATAATTGACATTTCAAAGCGGCTAGTTTAGGACTGATTGATTGTGAGTTACGTGAAGATCGAATTAATTCGACGAATAAAGCATTAATAATGTTTGTAGGTTATATAGGCAACTTAATATTAGGTGTATATTAAGTTGCCCATATAACCAATATTTTTGTATATTAAGTTGTCTATACTATATGTATATTAAGTTGCCTATATAACCTACAAACTTTATGATACAAGGCATTGTAGGAAATTAATTGGATTCATTTTATAATAATATTTATTTAGCAACATTGTTTCTAATATCACACAGGGATATCGTCGGCTTATCTGTAAATCCTGTTAAGTATGAGACACAAAACTTTTCAGGAGAGACAAAAAAACCTGCTGCCGCCACTATTTTCAAAGCCTGTTTTTAGATTTTTTTTATACAATATCACTTAATATACAGTGTGGAAATTAAGTAGCTGATAAATTCGGTAACTCCGTTAATGTGTATGACAGATAAAAAATCTAAAAGGCGTATAGCGATTAAAATCACTGCGCATGTGAAAAAGATTTTTTTAGATTTTTCAAAAAAATTTTGTAAACGCTGTGACGTCATCAATATTTTTTTCAAGTGACAACCTATATTTTTTATTTTTTATTTCGGTAGAGTTTTTTAATAGGTTTTCAACCATATAAAATTTTGTATAGCTTACATAAGAAAAAATACAAGAAAAGCGGTCTTGAAGTTACAAAAGTAAAGATGAATTAAATTAACAAACTAATCCTAGTTATCGGGGTTTAAAACAGTGTGTTCACTTTGACATGTGTCACGTGCTTGTGTACAAGCAAAGTGTTTAGTGCGTTTTTCATTCCCCGTGGATAGTACGAGTATTTAATACGTAGTAAGTATCTTGTTTAACCAAAATGCCATCGCTGACAGAGAAGCAAAGAATTGAAGTTTTAATGATGATTGGGTATGGTGATCGAGTTAGAACCCATCAAGAAGTATGTCGAATTTTCAGAGACAAATATCCTGATCACCAATTAACCCAATCCACAGTCAGTAGAATTGAAAATAAATTTAGAGAACATGGTACTGTTCAGGATCTTCCAAAAACTGGCTGCCCTTTGACAACATTAACCGAAGATATGCAGCTTAATATATTACTGGAATATGGAGATAATCCGCATTCAACTAGTCGAAATATCGCGTTAAACCACAATCTGAGCCATACTTCGGTACTGAAACTTCTAAAGAAGCAGAAATTTCATCCTTATAAGGTAAACTTGGTCCATGAGTTATCAGACACAGACTTTGATCTTAGGCAAGAATTCTGTGAACAAATGATGGAAATATGCAATCGTGATCCAATGTTCTCGCGGCGTATAATATTTTCGGATGAAGCAAGTTTTTCCTTACATGGAACTGTCAACAGGCAGAATTGTCGATATTGGGCTAGACAGAATCCACACTGGATGCATGAAGCTCATACACAATATCCCCAAAAGCTCAACGTATGGGCAGGAATAATCGGTGACAGGATTTTAGGGCCATTCTTTTTCGACGCTAATTTGACTGAGGAACGATATCTAGACTTTTTACAGTTTGAATTAGTACCTGCATTAGCGATATTATTTCCGAATGAACACGACCCTGACATACCAAACAATAATATTTGGCTGCAACAGGATGGTGCTCCGCCACACTGGATGTGCGACGTTATTTAGACGAAGTGTTCCCAGGAAGATGGATTGGAAGAAGAGGTCCAATTAAATGGCCGGCTAGGTCCCCTGATCTAACGCCATTGGACTTTTTTCTGTGGGGGCACTTAAAAACATGGTATACAAAAATCGACCTAATCATTTAGAGGACCTTAAAGAAAAAAATCTGTATGAGTGTAGTTTAATAAAGCCTCAAATGCTTCAAAACGTGGTGAATGCATTTTATTACCGTCTTGGGTATTGTCAGATGGTGCATGGTCATCAGTTTGAACATTTAATATAATTGTCCAAGCCCTAGTTTTGTTTGTTTTAAACCCCGATAACTAGGATTAGTCTGTTAATTTAATTCATCTTTACTTTTTAACTTTAAGACCGCTTTTCTTGTATTTTTTCTTATGTAAGCTATACAAAATTTTATATGGTTGAAAACCTATTGAAAAACTGCACCGAAATAAAAAATAAAAAATATAGGTTGTCATTTGAAAAAAGTATTGATGACGTCACAGCGTTTACAAATTTTTTTTAAAAAATCTAAAAAAATATTTTTCACATGCGCAGTGATTTTAATCGCTATACGTCTTTTAGATTTTTTCTCTGTCATACACATTAACGGAGTTACCGAATTTATCCGCTACTTAATTTCCACACTGTATATTATATAGCTATAACGAACAAAATATTTTAATGTACAATGTTGATGTAACGTTATTTGTTTGTTTTTTGCTCAGTGGGTTTGTTCAATGTGTTTTAAGTCCAAGTTTTGGCTATTTTGCTTTATTTCCGGAAATAATTGTATTAAATTACAAGAAGTAAAAAAAAATATTTTAATGTTTTATATACTTCTTGTAATTTAATACAATTATTTCCGGAAATAAAGCAAAATAGCCAAAACTTGGACTTAAAACACATTGAACAAACCCACTGAGCAAAAAACAAACAAATAACGTTACATCAACATTGTAGCAACATTAAACGCTGTTTAAATGTTGATGAAACATTACTTAAATGAGTTTGCTCAGTGGAAACACATTTAAGTAATGTTTCATCAACATTAAAATAACGTTTAATGCTACAATGTTGATATAACGTTATTTGTTTATTTTTTGCTGAGTGGAAAGGTATTACAGGTAGGGATTGCAATCCCGCAGCACATTCAATCCCGCGGGATTGATATGCGGGATTGATCAATCCCGCGTGGGATCCCGCGGGATCCCGCATCTTTGAAATTATGTTATAAAATCGAATTCAAACTACAGGTTTTTGTTTTAAAAAATCAACTTTTATTAAATATGTCTTACATTATGCAACAAAAAATATTTGTTTTCTAATAAAATAACAATTAAATCATAATTAAGTACTAGTCTTATTAGACCTTAATTTTTAAATGTTTAGCATCAAAAGTATAGTTTAGTTACCCTTACTTCTAACAACAGTTTTATGTTACTTTTAATTCAGTCTTTTCATATAATGATTAATAATCAAATCACAACTTTCTCTTACCTAGATGCTATTGCTATGACTGATGGTGATACCTTTTGAAAATACGCTCTTAAGAAGCAAATGGTATTTATAGTATCATCTCCGAGCCTGCTTCTGAGTGAACTACAAATATATCCTGATGCCGAAAACGCTCTCTCGGCTTCTACGCTAGTAGGCTGAACCGTCTTCTGATACCATCAGACTCAAAGAATGCCATTTCTTTCTTCAACATTTTCTCATAATCCTATAGCTTGTTGGCTGGCTTTTTCTTGAATACTTCTTTTTCTTGTTGAAACTGTTTTTCTAATTCTTCTTTAAGCGTTAGAGTAGGACCTGTGTCAGTTGTAGATGTTCCAGCTATAGGTGAATTTTCGAAGACGTCACCTGCATACATTTCATCGTCTTGAACTACGACTCTTTCTATTATCTTCTTTATTTCTTAGCGTATTGCAGCTTTTTTTGGCATGAAGAAGGTATGGGTACGATCTGTATTTATGGCTTCTTGGTCGTACTTTTTCGGATTTTGCAAATAAATCAAAACTCCTGTCAACTCAGTGCGGCGTTCTTGAACCCGTTCATGTAGACTTCGTGACAACTGGTTACTCAACACCATGTTTTGTTGTTGCAATTTATCCAAAATAAATCGAAATGTTGTGTCCGCAGTTATAAGCGTTGACTCGCGCCTACAAAGTGCCTCAACTCCCAATTTAAAAGGCTGCAAGTTGGCAATGAGATCATTAATTTTGAACCACTCATTATCGCTGAATTTAATCTCAGATTCAATATCGATTAATGCTTTATCGGTGCAATTTTTCAAGTTGTAGAATCGTTCTAACATATTTAAAAGGCTATTCCAGCGAGTACGGCAGTCTAATATCGATGCCAATTCTTTTTTAGGACCTTCCTATTCCTTCACATATTTTTGTAAGAAGACGTAATTTTTGGTTGGTGACCGTTTAAAAATCTTGACCACTGTTCGTACTTTCTTCAATAGATCGTCGTATGTAGAAATTATTTCAAGTGGCGGTGAATTTATATTAACAGTAATAATATCATTATTGTCATCATTATCAGATTCCGTTGTAATTTCTGCTGCTGGGCATTCTGATATTGGTGAATTGCCTTTCTTATACAGTGTATCAACCACCGCTAGCTGTAAGCCGTGTGCAAAACAAAGATGCTGGGAACAAGACAAAAGCCTGCCAACCTTCACCATCACACTAGCGCCGTCCGTTGTACTTGTGATAATACCTGTCTCTAAGTTTAAACCAAAACTCGCAAGCCTTTCTTTTACTAAGCTAATGCAATGTACTGCGGTACCCGAGCCATGTATACGTACCAAACCCAGATTAAAATGGTTTTCTATCTGGTGAACATTGATATTTAGGTATCGATTATTCTTTTGTGACGTCCATTCGTCAAATGTTAGTGAAAATCTCTGTTTTTTTTTCTTAAGCCGTTCAAATTCTATAATCATGTCAGCTGTGACTGTGTTACAAAAATTTGTTACGATAGATCTTATCGTATTTGGCGAATTAGGTAGTTTGTGTCCGCTTTTAGAAAATAAATCTCTTAAATCCGAAGATGTGCAAAAGGAACTTAAGGTGAATCCGTCTTTACATACCATCCTAGAGATCATTTTGTCCATGGAGTTTTGTTTGATAAGAAAACTGTCCATAATTTTGGGTTTCTTTTTCGGTACTACTGGTAAGGATTCTTCTCCGGTGTCATCGTTTCGAGAACTGATATCGATATTGTGTTTAGTCTTTAAATGTATTTTCAAGCCTTTGGTAGATCGTTGACTGATTTTTAATTCACCTGAACACAGAAGACATTTGCCACCTATCAAAGGGGGAAATTAAGGTGTTGCCTTCTGGGAGACAACCACCCCGATTTTGAGAAATTTATATTGAATTATTGACCTTGTTCTCAAAATCGGATCACCCTCGATTACCTAGTAGCTCGTAGGCAGAGATACCACACAGTCACTTTTAAAACAAAATAAAACATAAAAATACTCACCCTGTCATCGTCAGGTCCTGGAACAGCATTTTTCCAGAACAACTCACTTTGTATATATATTTCTTTAGGTTATAAGAATTGAAATGATTCGATAAATGAAAGAGTACGATTTCAAAAAAACATTTACAATGGTGTTTATTAAAAATAAACAAGAGTTGACAATTACCGAAATATATATACAAATAATACAAAAACAACTATCACCTTACGCGACGCGACTCTTACGTTATTTGTTGGATTTAAAACAAAAATAATATTATAACAACACTCGGATTTCGGATGACCGCACGATTCAGAAGATTGATACCGATTGCTGTCCTCCCCCTGAACCATCAGTTTCGATAACCACCCTCTCCCTTCCCATGATCGTCGCTAGGTGGGATGTGGGAGATGGAAGTGGTTAAGGCTCCTGCCTCTGATTGGTCCAGCGGTTAGGGGTGACATGCGCAAGTCTATTGCGTTCCCTCATTTTGCGCGTCCTGGCGCATGCGGATCATCCAACCCGAATTGCTAGTCGAATTGTCGGTATTTCCCTTTTATGCAAATTCCAAGTAGCCGGGCAGTAAATACCATCTCTCCCTAATCCGGAGGGCGGTACTCGACGGTGAGCCTTTCGTGACCAAATCTGTCTTGCTATTGTTTTGGTCACGAACTGCCGTAATGGTGAAAATTTCCCGACTTAGGGCCGCTACTTGGAATTTTGCATTTTACGACCCAAACGAGATTTGCGCCGCGTAAGGCAATAAAATCAAAAATTCTAAAACCTACAAATGAAATAAAAATGACTAATCCTATAATTACAAATATTTACAAAACCCGAACGATCAGTGTATGTAGACGAACTTAGTTCATTTCATAATAAATGATTATGAAAGTGAATTTAAAAATGATTAATAAAAATTATATGGGGTCCGTTGTTATCGCGAAATGAAATTAAACTATATAAATCGCCGAAATAATCATAGTTGCGGCGTTTCCGGTAAAACGCCGGTAACACACCGTTGTAATTTTTCTTGAAATAACGCCATAGACCTTTAACAAGTTGGCTGCCATCGGGATTCTCAGTTTCATTGGACTTAGACATGACTCATTTACTCGTTACCTGCAATGCATAATAAATAAAGCTTGATGTACATATATTAGGGTGCTTCTTATTTTTCGACTTTTGAAAAATTAGTGCGTCAACCCGCCATTCGCTTCTATCACCTAAAAAACGAACCTATATTTTTTTTTTTTTTTTTAGATGGCGTTTTAGGGGTCGCTACCTCGTGTCAAAGTTTGAAAATATTATGATTTTTTCATTGCAATTAGTGATTGCAATTGCTAACTTATTACTAATTGCAATTACTAATTGTAATTACTAATTACAATTGGTAATTGTAATTACTAATTACAAATTACATTTACGAATTACAATTACGAATTACAATTACGAATTACAATTACGAATTACAATTAGTAATTGTAATTAGTAATTGTAATTCGTAATTGAATTTGTAATTAGTAATTACAATTACCAATTGTAATTAGTAATTACAATTAGTAATTGCAATTAGTAATTAGTTAGCAATTGTAATTACTAATTACAATTAGTAATTGTAATTAGTAATTGCAATTACTGATTGTAATTACTAATTACAATTAGTGATTGCAATTATTATTTGTAATTAGTGATTGTAATTAGTAATTGTTTATTAGAGTGTATTATTAATAAATTCTTTCTTTTCCATTTTTATTATTTGTTATTTTATTGTTTACGGCCACACAAATTTTCCCAAAAAAACCCGAGCAACGCCGGGTATTTCTGCTAGTAGTACATAAAACTGTTATATTCATCATTAAAACATGATAAAACACACTAATGCAACTTGTGGTCGCATTACTCCGTCCAAGGACGCTCGTACCCCACCCCTCTCCTCCTCCGGCACGCATCCACCAACCCTTGGCATTTCCTGGCAACTAACTAGTAACCAACATGCTTTCATTGGGAGTGCACGTTCGATCGTGTTTTGGTGTGCATCGCGTTTTGTTGCATTATGGCGTCGTCGTCTAGTTCGCGTCCGTTGACCAGAACCAAAACAGATGTATGGTTAGTTGGACAAACCTCTGATCACTTTATTCAAAGCAAGTTACCTACGACAAAAGAAGTGCTGAGTTTATTTTTTCACTTTAAAGTCGTAATGAAGAAAACCAATCGCAGTTCGGCAAATTCTGCTGCTTGTGACCTCATGGCATTGTGGGCACGAGCGGGCATTCCAACTAAATTGAAAAAAGATGTTATAAAGAAGATAGAAAACAAGTTTAATGAATGGCAAAAGTTGAAAAAAAATAAAGAAAATAAAGCCAAACGCTCTGAAAGTCTACAAAATAAAGAAACGGAGTGGCAAGATAGTTTGGAAGACCTGTTCGACATGGCACACGCTGATGCTCTAAACAAAATCACCATTGACGAAGATAGACTATTTTTAATTGAGCAGAGAAAAAAAGGACGTCCTGGTACAATAGGTGGAGTGGACAAGGTTTATTTAATGAAAAAAACGAAGAAAGAGGAGAAAAACGCTCGCTATCAACGTTATATAGATCGAGAAAAAAAGCTACACTGAATCTCTGCGACAAAAGTGCATACTATCTTCTTCGACTTCCAGTAGTAGTAGTGGTAGTGATAATGAAAGGAAAAGTTCAACGTCAGAAATTTCAGTGAGGGCAGGACCTTCGACGGCAGATTTAGAACCCCCACTTAAACGCAGACGCGGCAGAAAGAACATCTTTGATGAACGCTTATCCGCAAGCCTCGACCTTGCTAAATTAAGTGACAGGAAAGCAACTGCTGTCTTGATATCAACGCTGAAAAGTGCAGGCACTGATCCCTCAGAGTACAATATAAATTCATCCTCAATTCGTCGCCAGCGTATGAAGCAGAGGAAAAGGGTAGCGGAGTCCTTGAAGAAAGAATTTAATCCAAATATGCCTCTTACTGTACATTGGGACGGCAAACTTATCGAAGACATTACAGGACACGAAACAGTGGATCGCCTTCCCATTTTAGTGTCAGGACAGGGTGTGGATCAACTTTTGGCAGTTCCCAAACTCAGTCATGGAACTGGGGAGGTATGTGCTTCAGCTGTTTATGACACTATTCTTTCTTGGAACTTGAGCGACAAAATAAAATGCTTTTGCTTCGACACCACTGCGGTCAACACTGGTTTAAAAGGAGGTGCTTGCATTCTATTAGAGCAGAAGATGGAAAAAGATGCTCTTTGGTTGGCCTGTCGTCACCATATAATGGAAATAATGCTAGAAGCAGTGGTAGTTCAAGCACTAGGTCCATCAAGTGGACCAGAAATATTGATCTTTAAGCGATTTAGAAATGCTTGGCCTAAAATTGACCAGAATAAGTTCAGTACAGTTTCTTCAGACCCTGACGCTTTAAGATGGGTAGAGAATGTAGCAAGCAGCACAATTTCATTCGCTGAGGAACAGCTAAATGGTTATCAGCCACGGGACGATTACAAGGAACTGTTGAATCTTACAATTATATTTTTCGGAGGTGTGCCTAATAAAGGGATATCATTCAGAGCTCCAGCAGGTCTTCATCGTGCACGATGGATGGCAAAAGCAATTTATTGCCTGAAGCTTTTTTTATTTAGAGCCCAGTTTAAATTGACAAAAAGGGAACTTAAAGCGATTACTGAAATTTGCGTTTTCGTTGTTACGATTTATGTAAGATGCTGGTTTTCAGCTCCAGCGGCAACTTCAGCACCAAGGAACGACTTGTGGCTGTTAAAAAATCTTAAGAAATTCGAAAATATAAACAAAGCTATGTCCAAAAAAGCTCTAACGAAGTTCCTGGGGCATTTGTGGTATCTATCCGAAGAACTTGTTGCGCTTGCTTTTTTTGATGAAGAAGTTTCTCTTGAAAGCAAACAAAAAATGGCGACTGCACTGAATGAGGAAGGCCCAGACTATAGCCCGAAGCGAATTACCCTCGATCTAAGTCACATCGAAGAAAAAAATATTGAGGATTTCGTGTCCAGCAACACCTTAAGATTTTTTACAATCCTGGGAATTTCGTCTGCATTTTTGCAAAAAGAACCTTGTTTTTGGGAAGAAGATGAAGACTATAAAGCTTCCAGAGAAATTGTACGTTCCATGAGAGTGGTGAACGATATTGCGGAACGAGGCGTAAGATTAATTGAAGAATACAATAAACTAATCACCGACGACGAAGAACAAAAACAATTCCTTCTCTTGATTGTGAAAAATTTCAGGCAAAAGTACCCTGATACAAAAAAATCTACGTTATTGGCATAAGTTACATTTTTTTTTATCTGCATAGTTATATAATTTGTGCATGCATGCCTTTATTTGAACTTAATTAAATATGAGTTCAGTAATAAAAACACATTAATTAAATATATTTTAATTAAATATATTAAAATTTATTAAATTAATTAAAATTAATTAAGAAAATTAATTAATTAAGAAAATTAATTAATTAAGAAAAAAAATTAATTAATTAAGAAAATTAATTAAATATATTTAAAAAAATCTTTTTTATTTTTGATGTGCTGGTAGCGACCCCTAAATATTATTTTAAAAATCTGAAAAAAATTACATACTAGTTTTTTGTGCCATAGAACAGAATAAGAGGGTGACACGCAACATATTGAGAAAAAAAAAAAATTTGGTCAAATAAGAATCACCCTAACATATATATTTCACTATTATCATCGATAACAAAGAGTATGCGTCCATCTGTCAACAATGTATATTGGTGAACTATAACCAAACAACATATTAACTAAAACAAAAACAACTTGTAAGCGAATGTTCACGCAACATTACGACATCATATTCCTTTTTACGGCACAATCTGCCTTTGAAATAATAGAAAACAAAAACTAAATCGAAAACATTAAAAATTATTTACTTACGTTAAACGCCGGACGGTGAATACGAAAACACTCTGTCTGTCACCTACAGAAACAACGCTCGCAGCGCAACACACTGCGAGTCTATTGGTAACAACGGATTGACACGAACCGCATGCATGCATGAGCCGCCATGAGCCGCCAGCCGCCGCCGCTGTGCGAAACCGTTACGAGACGTTGCGCGCCACTTACGTTCTTACGCGAAACTCCACGAAAGTTTTAGCGCCGAATTTCAAATTTGCGGGATCCGCGGATACGCGTTTTGAAGGTGCGGGATCCAGCAGATTAATAAGTGCAGCGGGATCCCGCGGGAATGCGGGATCCCGTTTTGCGGGATTGCAATCCCCAATTACAGGTGAGACGACAATATGCAATATTTATTATGCTGAAAGTTATTTTATTTTAATTTAATGTAGGATCAACCATGAAAAAACAATTTATAATAATAATATATTTATTTATATACATAATCTAATAGTAAAATAGTAAGTCACTTAATTAAATACATAGAGCTATAGAAAATATATTCACAAAACAATCTCTTTGGGTAAACTGGCAGACGGGCCTAAAAATAGCCTTTAATCATTTCCTTTTTGTAAAATAAGTTTTCTCTGTCTGTATTTTCTTTATTTCAACCAGCATTAGCACAGCCTTCATTTTTATATGTACAAAATACGATGGAGGGGTTAAGTGAAATTTATTAAGAATATAAAACGTAGTGATATATAAAATGATAAGATCTAATTACGAACCACATAAATCAAACCATAAAAAATAGCACCTTAAAGATAAGAATGTAATCAGATAACTTAAAATAAGTACGCTTAATTAAGAACATTTAGGAACTAACTAATTGGGTTTTTTTGTACACTGATTATAAAGTCGTTTATGGTTAAAAGAATATGTATGTTTTCCCACTGATTGAGTAACCCCACTAAGCAAAAAACAAACTAATAACGTTATATCAATATTGTAGCAACATTAAACGTTGTTTTAATGTTGTTGAAACATTTCCTAAATGGATTTGCTCAGTGGGACGTTTGCTCAACATTACAATTTAATGTTATAATGTTGAACAAACCTAATTTAAAATTGTTCTCTCAGTCCCACTGAGCAAAGCCATGTAAATAATGTTTCATCAACATTAGAACAACGTTTAATGTTGCTACAATGTTGATTGTTTGTTTTTTGCCCAGTGGAGTGGGTTTATGTTAATTTTTATATTTTGTAGAAGTTTCGTTAGATAAAAAATATATATAAGGTTTTGTTTGAAAAAAAATGCTAACCGGACATTTTTTCTTTAAAGTATAGATAACCAGATAATAACAACATTTGTAATTTGTAGGAATCCGTTCTTTTCATAAAAGTGGTAACTTTAAAACTTCAAACGAGTGTTTCCACTCCCAGGTTAAGCATGAAGTAAAATTTCGAGTTTAGAAAAGCCTGAACATTTGGTTTGGTCGCGTAGCGCGAAGCGCGGAGCGGCCAAACCAAATTTTCAGGCTTTTCTAAACTCGAAATTTTACTTCATGCGCCACCGGTACAAAACACTGATTCAATGTAAAGTTTAGCGGTGTGTTTTAAACTTCGTAATATTATTATTATTATTATTATTATTCTTTATTTACGGAATTCACCTTTTTTACAATTGAAATTAACAACATTAAAGCAATAAATCCGCAATAAATATATGTCAGTGTTTTGTACCGGTGGCGCATGAAATAAAATTTCGAGTTTAGAAAAGCCTGAAAATTTGGTTTGGTCGCGTAGCGCGAAGCGCGGAGCGGCCAAACCAAATTTTCAGGCTTTTCTAAACTCGAAATTTTACTTCATGCGCCACGCGTACGAACCACTGATATAGAATGAAGTTTAAAATATACTCCCAATGAGCAAACACAATTAAGTAATGTTTCATAAACATTAAAACAACGTTTAATATTGCTACAATGTTTATATAACGTTATTTGTTTGTTTTTTGCTCAGTGGGCTGCTTAAGTTTTATTTCACGTTAATAAATATTTCAAAAGTTTATTTCGTGTAACCAAATCTTCGAAAATGTTATCGTATTTTTTCTATTAATTATCCCAGTGAGGAAACACATTCAAGTAATGTTTCATCAACATTAATACAACGTTTAATGTTGCTACAATGTTGATATGATGTTATTTGTTTATTTTTTGCTCCTTATATACTTACATATCCCAGTGAAAATAGAAATCGCAAGATTTGGTTAGATGAAATAAATATTTAGAAAAACCACTGAGCAAACACATTTAAGTAATGTTTCATCAACATTCAAACAACGTTTCCTGTTGCTACAATGTTGATTTGTTTGTTTTTTGCTCAGTGGGAAGTTATTAACGTAAGACCAAAGTAAAGCAGTATATTTTTAACTTCAGATTAAAACAGTGTTTTATACGCGTGGCGCATGAAGTAAAATTTCGAGTTTAGAAAAGCCCCGTGAAAATTTGTCTCGGGTCGCTGCGCGACCCTCGACAAATTTTCTACGCGGGGCTTTTCTAAACTCGAAATTTTACTTCATGCTTAGTCTGGGAGTGGAAAACACTTGTTTAAAGCTTCAAATCGAACATGTTTAGAAAAACAACGAAAACCTTAACATTTACAGCGTATACATCGGGATATGTATACTTAAAAGAAAAATCCCCTGTATGTTTTGAGTCAGGCACTTTGGTCAATATGAAAATATATTAATCATTGATGTAATCTTTACAGCAACGATTTGTTTCTTATATTATTTACTTGCACTTTCTATCACATTTTTGTTTAAATTCGCTGGACAAGCTGTCGTAACAATCTAAGGTCCTAAATGAATTGTATCGTATGTTCAATAAAAAAACCTCTAGAGTGCCATGGAAAATATTGTAAGTTGGTAACTCTGAAATTATATATTATAATTATCATGTTTGACGTTTTACAAGTCAATTCCTCAGGCGTGTAGCCAACTTAAACTAAATCATGGCACTCTGCGATTATATTTGCTGCTAGTCGTACTGCTAAAGTTCCAGGTCGAATAATATTTCTAATTATAATATTAAAACCCTTAACTTTGTTTTACCACTTGAATTAACTTTTTACAGTGACTATAGTTTCGACTACAAGCTAGTCATTATCAAACTGACTCAGTTTGATAATGACTAGCTTGTAGTCGAAACTATAGTCACTGTAAAAAGTTAATTAAAGTGGTAAAACAAAGTTAAGGGTTTTAATATTATTTTATAAAGATGTACCACAAAGTGAACGCCAACCAAATCAAAGATATTTCTAATTATTTCAATAGTAACTATTAGAGGTTTTTTTTAATTGAACATACGATAGTTTGTTAATTATTAATCACTGCTTTCTGTATCAAAGATTGAGCGATTTCTAGCCACCTTACGAATTCTGTTACCATGTGTGTGCGTGTATTAATAAATATCACAGTTTATTTCTAAGCCCGCGTTGAATGATTTTTGTTTGTTTACTTATTCTTGTTCGACCAATTCGTGTTTTTCGTGGTAGCTTTTCCTGGCCATTTTTTTCAAAATCTCGGCCGTGCTGGGCCCCGCGGATTCCACCATGTCGTAAAATCTGGAGTTTTTGTTGCCCAGCAGAATGTGCGGGTGGTTGAATTCGACGATGGAACCGGATTCCATGACGACCACTTTGTCGGAATCCATGATCGTGTTGAGTCTGTGCGCTATCGTTAGAACGGTGCAGTCGGCGAATTTTTGTCGGATGGTTTTTTGGATTAAGCCATCAGTTCTAAAATAGAATAAAGGAATGTATAATAGGTTAACTTGTGGCTGTGAAGGGATCGGAAGCTCGAGTGGGGAAATGCCACAACGTCTTTTAGATGTACCTAGCGTAGTGGCAGGAAAACCGTCGCCGCGGACTAATCCCCCCCGCCCCGCCTAGGTCCCCGATTCTCCCCAGTGTCGTGATAAAGAGATCGAACTTGGGGCCTACGGCGCGTAGGACCAATACTGTCTAATAGCATGTTCTAGTCTTCTAGCCTCTAGTCTGAGGCTGGGTAATCGACGGGGAGAAGCACAATTGGCCTAATGAGGCCTAAGTGTAGTGCAGATATGCGTACTCCCCAAAGAACCAGAACCAGCATGTTCTAGTCATACCATAGACCTTCCTCCGCACAAGGTCATGTGTCGCGTCTGCAAGGGAAGGCTCGGGGAGTTTGAGCTTAACCACTTAGGCCGAGAGGAGAACAATCTCAACAAAAACCCTAAATCTCAAGTTAGGCGACAGGCCGAAGAGATGCGTGGCTAGATAGAAGACTAGTTCCTACTGTACCAACCTCTTGGAAAGCCTGATTTATCAGGGTCATACCACGGCAGGCAGATCGTGGATGTCTGAAGAGGAGCATTCCAAGTTGAAGTCCCAGGCCTTCTCGAGGCACCCTCTGTATCTCTATCTTGTATAGGGCTAACTTGAGCACGACGGGGTCGACTCAGCCCTGGCGATAGGTATAAATGAGGAGTCGGGGGTGGGCCTTGAAATCTCAACAAAAACTCTAAATCTCAAGGTAGGCGACAGGCCGAAGAAATGCGTGGCTAGATAGAAGACTAGTTTCTACTGTACCAACCTCTTGGAGGACCTGATTTATCGGGGTTATACCACTTCAAGCGGATCATGGATGTCTGAAGGGAAGCATTCCAAGTCGGAGTCTCGAGACACCCTCTGTGTCCCTATCTTGTATAGGGTACGACGGGCCATTCCAAGTCAGAGTCCCAGGCCTTCTCGAGGCACCCTCTGTGTCCCTCTTGTACAGGACACCACGGGGTTGACTCAGCCCTGGCGATAGCTATAAATAAGGAGTCGAGGGTAAGCCTTGAAAAGCTCAGGGGTGTCTATCCACCCCCTTCGGTCCACATGTGGGTTGGTCTCCGACGGGCAGTGGTTCGCAAGTATGGCGGTAACCAACCGCTCTTGGCATGCGCGCTCAATCGGCCTACATCGAAATGTAAAAGCCGGAGCACACACTAGTCTAGTCTGTACCAACTTCCGGGGAACAAGCGACCTACGGTGGCATTCAGTCTTACCTGAGCAAGCAAGGCTCTGCGCCGGCGGACATTATACACGTACTTTGCTAGCAACTAACCCTAACACTAATAAAAAAATAACAATAGCAAGGGACGCGGCAAATCACCAACAGTCTAGTCTGTGCCAACCTTCGGGGAACAGGCGACCTACGGTGGCATTCAGTCTTACCTGAGCAAGCGAGACTCTGCGCCGGCGGACATTATACACGTACTTCCCTAGCAACTAACCCTAACCCTAACACTAACAAAAAAATAACAATAACGGGGGACGCGGCGAAGGACCAACTCCCCAAATGTAAACCATGAAGAAAAAGGGCGGGTCTTCGGAGCCCCTACTCCCAAGTACATCAGGAAGAAGGGCAGAGGCTACGGGGCACTTTCTGCTGTTACAAAAGCCTAGAAAAGTGGGCGCAACGACATATCGCCGCTCTTGAGGTCTCCCTGTACGACGTTAACAATCCTGCTATCCGCTGCATAAGCAGAAAATTAAACGGCTCTGAAGCCAAACGCTGCTAATACGCACATAAGAAGGGTCGTAAAGACATCCAGTCTCCCAGGATCCTCAAAAAATCCCGGGGAGGGCTTTGTAAACCACACTAGCTCCTCGGCTCAGCATCACTGAGTTACAAGGAAGTGCTGAAAGAATATTAAAGGTGGCTCTGCGCCGGCGGACATTAAACACGTACTTCCCTAGCAACTAACCCTAACACTAATAAAAAAAACAACAATAGCGGAGGACGCGGCGAAGGACCAACTCCCTAAATGTAAACCATGAAGAAAAAGGGCGGGTTTCGAACCCCCTACTCCCAAGTACATCAGAACGAAGGGCAGAGGCTACGGGTTCTCCACTTTCTATTGTTACAAAAGCCCAGAAAGGTGGGCGCAGGGACACATTGCCGCTCTTGAGGTCTCCCTGGACGACGCTAACAATCTTGCTATGCGCTGCGTAAGCGTACACTGATTATAAAGTCATTTATGTTTAAAAAATATGTATGTTTTCCCACTGATTGAGTAACGTTTGCTTAACATTACAATTTCATATTATAATGTTGAACAAACTTAATTGAAAACTGTTTCCTTCGGTCGGTGTATGTTAATTTGTATATTTTGTAGAAAAATATTTGTAAGGTTTTCCGCTGCGTAAGCGGAAAAGTAAGCGGCTCTAAAGCCAAACGCAGCTAATATGCACATAATAGGGGTCGTAAAGACATCCAATCCCCCAGGGTCCTCAAAAAACCCCGGGAAGGGTCTTCTGAACCACACCGGCTCCCCGGCTCAGCACCACTGAGTTCAAAGGAAGTGGTGAAAGAAGATTAAACGTTGCCAATATAAATGAAGAAAACCTGTTTGGCAAAGTCAACGACGAGGAGGTGCAGAAGATCTGCTTAAGCCTTCGAACGGTATATCTTAATGTAATCAAGGTTACGAAACTTGAAGAAAGGGCACCCCGCTTTGCAGGGGTTCTCCAGTTTCTGGTCCACGACTGTTACAAAAGCTCAGAAATGTGGGCGCAAGGACACATCGCCGCTCTTAAAGTCTCCCTGGATGACGCTAACAATCCTGCTATTCGCTGCGTAAGCGGAAAAGTAAGCGGCTCTGAAGCCAAACGCCGCTCGTAAAAATATCCAGTCCCCCAGGGTCCTTAAAAAAAACCCGGGGAGGGCCTTCTAAACCACACTAGCTCCCTGGCTCAGCATCACTGAGCTACAAGGAAGTGCTGAAAGAAGATTAAAGGTTGCCAATATAAATGAAGAAAACCTGTACAGCAAAGTCAATTACGAGGAAGTGCAGAAGATCTGCTTAAGGCTTCGAACGGTATATCTTAATGTAATCAAGGTTACGAAACTTGAAGAGAAGGCACCCCGCTGTGCAGGGGTTCTCCCGTTTCTGCTGTTACAAAAGACCAGAAAGGTGGGCGCAAGGACACATCGCCGCTCTTGAGGTCTCCCTGGACGACGCTAACAATCTTGCTATCCGCTGCGTAAGCGTAAAAGTAAGCGGCTCTGAAGCCAAACGCTGCTAATACGCACACAAGAGGGGTCGTAAAGACATCCAGTCTCCCAGGGTCCTCAAAAATACCCGGGAAGGGCCTTCTAAACCACACTAGCTTCCCGGCTCAGCATCACTGAGTTACAAGGAAGTGCTGAAAGAAGATTAAAGGTTGCCATTATAAATGAAGAAAACCTGAACGGCAAAGTTAACGACGAGGAGGTGCAGAAGATCTGCTAAAGCCTTCGAACAGTATATCTTAATGTAATCAAGGTTACGAAACTTGAAAAGAGAGCACGCCGCTTTGCAGGACTCAGCTACATGGATGAAATCCTGAGGATTTCCTGCGCCGACAAAATAACCCTCGACTGACTACCACCTGGGAGGGAGCCAAACTTAAGGTGGTTGATCTGGACCAACTCTACGAGAAGAAGAAGGCTATTGTGGAAGCACCAGCCTCCCTAAACCCAACTCTTGACATCGGGAAGTGGAGAACCTTTTACCGGGTGAAGGAGGAGAAACGCTACATGTTGGTCCTCGGATTTCCAGAGGACGATACTAGGAAACTGAGAAAATCGGAGGAATCACCTCTATCTCGGATTAACTTCAGTCACCAGCGGCAGCCTAACGTCAGGGTAGACCCAAGACCCAAGGTAATATGTGTAGGAGATATCGGAGGTGGCTACAAAATCACCTCCTCCACCAACCTAATACTTAAAATCACTGCCACTACAACACAGGAGTTCCCCCAGACAGACTAAAAGAAAAGAAACTCCAAATAGCGGTGAACAATCTTAAACACAAATGCTTACTAATACTACGAGGGCTATTCAGATAGTAGCTTACGTATTGGAATATGAAAAAACTTAAGTGGCAGAAACCATTTTTATTATATAAATTTGATAGCCTAACTCTTCAGGTATTATTCACGTAATCCTCTTTCACATTGAAGCACTTGTCATAGCGGTATCTGGTATAAGGGGGAGTGCGCATTGCTGCACTCCACTTGTACCTCATTAGGCCCATTGTGCTGCCTTCCACTACGGGTCACCCATCCTCAGCTCAACCATTCCACCTTGTCTAGGTAGTCTAGTATTACTGAGGTGGCAAATCCCTGATGATGTCCATCGTCGGTCATCTTTCACCCAGTATGGATCCTCTCGTAGACGAGAGTGCCGGGCATTCGCTGAGGATGTGCCTAGTAGTCTCGTCTTCCATTTCATACCCTCTACAAGTTGGGGATCATAGCGGTACACCAGTTTCTTTTACCATCGTCATAGAATTCTGCCGCCTGAGCCTTCAACCATCTTTGGATAAGGCGTGAAGGATTAGTTGTTCACGGCGTAACGCGTAACTGGAGATGAGACGTGGGTAAAACATGTCAATTCTAAGAAAAACGGACAGTCTATGGAGTGGGCATACACAAGTTCCCATAGGAAACCAAGGAAATGTTTGCAGACATTATTAGTAAGAAAAATCATAACAACCGTTTATTGAGATAATAAACTAAGGTATATCTACGTCTATGGAGTAGGGATGCACAAGTTCCCCCAGGAAACCAAGGAAATGTTTGCAGACATTATCAGCAAGAGAACTTATGGCAACCGTTTATTGAGAGAGGAAAGGTGTTCTCATAATTGACATGTTTTAGCCACGTTTCATCTCGTTACGCCACCATCAGGGAGCGAGTCACCGTCTTTAACAAAGCGTGAACAAGTGGTTGAAGGCGTCAGAATTCTATGACGATGGTATAAAAGAAACTGGTACACTGGTACGACCAATGCCTCAATGTAAAGGGGATTACGTGGAAAATAGATAGAGTTAGGCTATCAAATTTCTAAAATAAAAATTGTTTCTGCCACTTAATTTTCTCTTTATTCCAAAACATAAGTTACTATCTGAATAACCCTTCTTCATTTACAGTATAAACCAACAAGATGTATCCTAAACATCTATTAACATAATACAGGCAAACTTATAACATTGCAGATTGGCAGCGACCACAATCTGCAATCATTCACATAAAAGAAATAACACTATTGCACTGATTCAGGGACCCTGGATAGTCAATACAAAAGTAACAGATTTTGGACAATTATCTGGAAAATTTTATATGCCACTGAACGAAAATCTACGCAATCTTAGAAAGCGTCAAAATCATCAAAGATAGGAACATCAGTAAATGGAATATAAACATAATCTGTAACAGTAAAGCAAAAACTAATACATAAATGCTTTGAAACAAACGTTAAACAAAGTAGCAAGACTCAACCAGAGCCAGACTAATATCAAATAGGCAACTGAGAAAACAAAACATAACTATCGTTACCGACAGCAATGCTGCATTAGCAGCACTAGATAAGTTCAAGATACCATCAGAACTAAAATACAAATGCGTAGAGACACCGAACGAAGCTGCAACACTCAACCGCATAATATTAACGTGGACACAAGGCCACAATGATAACGAGGGAAACAACAACACGGATGAACTTGCGCGCGAAGCAACATCCACAACAACGAACTACGCAAAAGTTGGACTATCCTCTTGGTAACTAACACATGCGCGAGTTAACAGCTGAAAATCACAAAACCAGCTGGAAAAATGTAATATCGTGCGGCTTAACCAAGGCATATCTACGGATATCTGAACAAAAAAAATTGGTTCCTGGAACTCTTCAAACCAAACCTTCGAACTCTAAATTGTTACATCAACGGACTCTACAACTTTTCAAAAATACTTCGCAAAAATAGGAATCACCAACGACACCATATGCCGAGAATGCAACGAAGAGATGTCATAGTAAGGGAAAGCTCCCCAAAATGTGAAGAATCCGGATGGAGCTGGTCCCCCGCACAAATATTGGTAATTGCCAATAGTGCGAAGTGGACCTGACCATCAGAAGGGAGGCACTACAATGGGTCTAAGTGGCCATGGCTACGGCTGCCCTCCCGACTATAAATCTTTAATATTTCTTAGTACAAGAAGAATCCAAAATTACAAACGTCCCTGTCCCTAGCCAAACACATTCTAGAGTCTAACATTGCGAAACACAAAGAAAGATGGAAGAACCTCATAACGTGCAGTCAAACGAAGACATATCGGTTAAATATGCCAAAGAAGTTTCTAAAACTCACAAAACAGAAACTTCGAACCGTAACCGGCTATATTACTGGTCACTACAGCTTGCAGCATTATCTCACCAAAATAGGAATCACTAGTGATGACATTTGTCAAAGATGCTATGAAGAAGAAAAAACTGCAAGACACATTCTTCACGAGTGTTTTGCGCTGTCAAGGACAAGGACAGGATACTAAGGAAGGACGCCCCAAATCGTGAAGGACCTAAATTCTGGTAGTTGCCGACAGTGCGGATTGAGTCTCACCATCAATGGGGGAGGAACTACAATGGATCCGACTGTAAAGTAACTCTTACCAAGCAATTGGAACATTAAGTCCTCTTTGCACCCCGACTGGTTAACTTTAATCATCCACTAATCATTGATTAAACCTCCGATTAAGTCAAAATTCTAGAATATAGGAATAATATGAATTTGTGAGATAACCTAAACATGCCTCTTTCATGAATATGCGGTTGTCTAAATTTTGGTGTTTTTAAAAAGTACTAATCAATGATTAAGTTAATCGACTTGGGTGCAAACGGGCATACGTCGATTAATTGATAGCAAGGGGAGCCAATGCTTATGGGGGAACTGGAAATGGAGTAGAAAAGGAGAGACTGTGGTCAGGATGTAGGGTACGAGTAAGACAGACGACTATATACACCAATCACCTGTCTTGATTCTGGATGCAGCCTCCAAAAGCTGTTTCCAAATTTTACACAGAGATTGTCTAACTGGATATATATGAACTGTGTTGATAGTAACAAATAAACGTATTTTTATGGAAATTTGAGTAAATTAACTGTTTTTTAGGAAAACTGAGCACTTACTGTGGGTCCACGTTTGCGGTAGCTTCGTCCAACATGAGGATTTTGTTGCGTCTGACAAGCGCACGTGCTAGACATATGAGCTGACGCTGTCCAACGCTGTAATTCGAACCACCGTCCATCACGCGGTTTTCCAATCGGTTAATCACGTTGGAGACATCTTTCAATTCAACCTACAAGAAAAGCATTTTCCAAATTATTGATTTAAATTAAGACTATTTGTGTCATAATAAGAAATAACTCACATCTTCGAGAGCTTTCCATAGTTTTTCATCAGAGTATTCCTCGAACGGATCTAAATTGTATCTCAAAGTTCCCGAAAACAAGACGGGGTCTTGTGGAATTATCGATATTTTCGATCTCAGAGTCTGTAATGTGATTGTTTCGGTGTCGACATCGTCGATTTCTATTTCCCCTTCGATGAACGCTAGGCGGAAAAGCGCTGAGATCAAAGATGATTTTCCAGCACCGGTCCTTCCAACAATACCCACCTGAAACGATGTTGGTTAAATATGAACCCAATCTTGTTCGCTTAGACAGAGACATACAGGGAATTTTTCTTTTAAGTATACATATCCCGAGACGGAAACATACAGCAAATTTTTCTTTTAAGTATACATATCCCGATTCATACTATGTGAATGTTTAGGCATTCGTTTTTTTTTGATAAAAGTGATCAATTTGAAACTTTTAACGAGTGTTTCCACTCCTTGGTTAAGCATGAAGTAAAATTTTGAGTTTAGAAAAGCCTGAAAATTTGGTTTGGTTGCGTAGCGCGAAGCGCGGAGCGACCAAACCAAATTTTCAGGCTTTTCTAAACTCAAAATTTTACTTCATGCGCCAGGCGCATAAAACACTGATTTAACGTGAAGTATATTTTATACTTCACAATATTTAAGTGTTTTATATGCGTGGCGCATGAAGTAAAATTTCGAGTTTAGAAAAGCCTGAAAATTTGGTTTGGTCGCTCCGCGCTTCGCGCTACGCGACCAAACCAAATTTTCAGGCTTTTCTAAACTCGAAATTTTACTTCATGCTCAACTAAGGAGTGGACATCCTCGATTGAAGCTTCAAATAAATATATATTTACAGACCACATACACATACAGAGAGCTTTATGTAAAACCGAACATTTTCATAACGTCAATTTTTCTTTGAAGTATCTGTATAGCGTACAGATACTTCTTCGCGCTTCGCGCTACGCGACCAAACCAAATTTTCAGGCTTTTCTAAACTCGAAATTTTACTTCATGCTTAGCCTGGGAGTGGAAAACACTCGCTTAAAGCTTCAAATTGGATTCTTTTAATAAACCGAGCATCGGAAAATGTGCAACGTATGCATATGGATACTTCAAAGAAAAATCCTCGTTATGAAAATGTTCGGTGTTACATAAAACTCTCTGTATGTATACTTTAAAGATAAACTCCCTGTTCAATCTAAAATATAATATATGCTATGAAACATCACTGCTTACTTTTTCTTTAGGTTGAATGATCAAGTTCAGATCCTTTAAAGTCAGCGGTAATTCTGGCGCGTATCTGAGACCCAGGTGTTTTAGTTTGATCTTCCCACTGCTGGGCCACTTGTCTCCCGGATTCTTCGGCACCAGGGGTTGTTTCTCCTCCGGCAAACTATCGTATTCCAAAACCCGCTCCACAGACATCAACTGGTTGGCGACTTCAGCGGATTGCCTTAAACCCCATTGTAATAAACCAGTTAAAGATCCGGCTTGCGTAATCGCCAAACCAACTTTTCCACCCAACATTTCTATAAAGAATAATAACGTTAGAAATAAAGTGGTTGATAGAGAGACTGAAAGGAATGGGTACATCAGAGCAAGTGGTGAATTGGGTGAACGAAGTCTACAGGAGTACATGGTGTAAAGTAAGAGTGGGAGAGTCGTTGTCTGAGTGCTTTGAGGTGCAAAGAGGGGTGAGACAGAGATGCCCGTTAAGCCCGATACTATTTAATCTGTATGTGGCTGATCTGGAGGCAGTACTAGAGAGGGGTCAGGCAGGAGGTATAGTAGTAGGGAGTGAAAAGGTCTGGAGCCTGTCATATGCAGATGATGTAGTAGTATTGGCAAAGACGATGAGTGAATTGAGGGAAGTGAAAGAGAGGCTTGAAAGGTATTTTGGGAGAAGATTGACAGTGAATGTTAAAAGAACAAAGTAGATGGTATGTAAGAATAGGGGTGGGAGCAGGACGAATGAGGTAATGAGATGGATGGGGGAAGAAGTAGAAAGAGTGAAAGAATTTAAATACTTAGGGTACGTGTTTTCAGAGAATAGGAGCATAGCGTCACATATAGAGTGGGTGTGTAAGAAAGTGAGAGTAGCTATGGCGCGAATGCGGAGAGTATGGGAAGGAATGCTAGAGGAGAAACTGACTTGGTGGGATGCGTGCATAAAAGCGATTATGATGTATGCGGCGGAAGTATGGGGTGTGTCTTCATACCAAACGGGCTGTCAACTGCCATTGAGGCGGATGACACCCTAAGTATGAGGACTGACTACGCAGTCACGGACTACTGCGAGGATCAGCCGTACAATGTCCTGTTCCCAAGGTGGGACGACCGGGGGCGACACAAAATCACCCCAGAAAAGGCTGATTCCTACTGGTACACTGACGGCTCAAAACTATCCACTGGAACAGGAGCCTCAGTCGTCGGACCAAGGACTGAACTTTACTACAGCCTTGGCAGGTATGCTACCATACTTCAAGCTGAAATATTCGCCATTGGAATGTGCGCCCACGAAATCCTTTCAAAGGGTTGGGCGGGCAGGACAATAAAAATATGTTCGTACAGCCAGGCGGCCCTTAGGGCCCTGGCATCCTCTAGATGCTCCTCGCTGGCTGTACGGAACTGCAAGGAAGCCCTCTGCCAAATGGCACAGGTAAACGGGGTCAGTCTGATGTGGGTGCCAAGCCACTCTGGCTTGAAGGGAAACGAATTAGCCGATTCCCTAGCCAGAGAGGGGGCGCGTACAGCCTACATCGGACCAGAACCCGCTCTGGGGATACCCAGATCAACAGCTAGAGACCGTAACAACGGATGGATGAGACACGAGGCACAGGATTTCTGGCAAAACCGCCCTGGGATGAGACATTTCAGAGCGGTAACAAGTGGACCATCTGCGGCCAGGACGGCCTCATGGTTGAAGCTGAGCAGATCAGATGTTCACACATTAACTGCTCTCTTCACTGGACACAGCCGTCTAAGGCATCACCTTATTAAACTAGGACTAAGCGACACCACTGAGTGCCGCCTATGCCTAGAGGATGATGAAACAGCAGAGCACGTCATATGTGCCTGTCCAGCTGGCGACCAGATCAGGACCACGGTGTCTGGCACACCGAAGCTAAACCTGAAGGACCTGGAAAAAACTTCACCTGACAAGATCCTTGACTTCATCAAGAAGATGGACTTAGAAGGTGAGCTGTAAGGTCGGATGTTCGACCTTAATTGTGAGCCACAATAGATCCTTGCGGTCGCAGTGGAGGGTAGCATAACTACCCACTCACTTTCAATAGAATAGAAATAGAATGGGGTGTGAATGGATCTGAAAAAATAGAGAGGATACACCTGCGATACTTGAAAACAATACTAGGGTTAGAGAGAACAACGCCGAACTACATAGTATTGCCGGAGTGCCAGCGTATGTCGGTAGAATGGACGGCGATAATAAGGGTGGTGAAATTCGAGAGGAAGGTGTATGGCTTAGGGGAGGAGAGGTTGATGAAGCAGGCGTGGTGGGGGTGTTACAGGGGATGCAAAGGACTGGCAGAGGAGGAAGATGGATGAGCGAAAGGGAAAACATATACAAAAGAGTGGGGTGGTCGGTGGGTTTTGTAGAAGAGAAATTAGGAAGGGGGAAGAAAATAGAAATGGAAGTGGGAGAAAGGTTTAAAGATGTAGAGCTGCAGATAAGGCAAGGGAGCAATTACAACCCTAGTTATAAGGACCTGCAAGTCTTTAGAAGCCATCCCCGGTATTTCACGAATTTAAGTGGGTAGGAGGTGCGTATGTTTGCGAGATTCGGGTGTGGCAATGAAGAGAAAGGAAGAAAAGTATGGATGGGGGAAATGTTTACAAGGTGTGTGTTTTGTGGAATGGATAGGGACGTGTGGGAGCACTGGATGAATGGCTGCAAAAATGTGTTTATAGAGGGGAGTATGAAGGGTAAGAGGCGTGTGGAGACTTTAGATGAGAGCGGAAGAAAGATAGAGATGGTGAAAGAGTTGGTAAGGCAGAGGGCAGGGAGGTGTAGCTAGATGCAAAACAGTGACGGACAGCAGAGGAGCTCGCGTTGAAAGTAGAATAGAAGAGTGTATTATGTAGTATATAATTTGTAGAAGTTTATGCCAAGTAAAGGTTTATGAAATAATAACGTTGTAGAAGGCTATCAAATTTTAATATAAATTTGAGACATACCGCTTCCGAATGTTAAGAAACTGAAGATGACAATGCCGATGAAGATGAAACAAAGGAGATCCAGGTAGAATCCGAAGGCCGAACTGGCGGCAATGTACATGAACCAGGCGCTGGTGTGAAGGTCTTGGTGCTTGTCGAATTCGGCCCTTAGAATGTTTTGAGCTCCAGACGCACGGATCGTTGTTAACCCTTGGATGCTGGCGTTCAGGTGTGTAAAAACTGGACTTCTCGCTATTAACAGAAATGCAAACAACATTGTTACTTGTAGGAAATAAAACACGATCGTTTGAGAATTTTCACAGTTTTTAATGTCGAACACTTCGACAATTGTTTCGCCACACAGTGGCTTCATCAGGCAGATGAGTAATGAAAATTCTCAAACGATCGTATTTTATTTCCTACATATTATGGAATTTCACCACGTAACAGTCTCATCTATCCAACATTGTTATTATTGCAACAACAAAAAACGGATGATGTTTTTGGAAGAATATACTTACTCATCCCTTCAAGCCGCTTGATGTTCTTGGAAGACCTCAGGAAGACGACTCGGAGAAGTTGGAAAACAACGCCGATAATGGCGACCGGGGCGAGGAATATGGGGTTGACCACGGCTACTAGAATCACGGAACCAACCATGGATAAGATTATCTGAAATGAAAGAAAAATAGGTGCGTTTTTAATTGGACTTTCAACTTTAAAAATGATCGTAACGGATCGAAACAAGTGTTAGGTACCTGAAAATAAAAATATCGAGACAAAACAAGAGTATTACATACAGAGGGTTTTATGTAACACCAAACATATTCATAACGAGAATTTTTCTTTTAAGTATACATAAGCATACGCTGTACATTTGCCGATGCTCGGTTTATTAAAAGAATTTAATTTGAAGCTTTTTATTTTTTTCCTGTGGGGGCCGTCTTCCTTTCGGATCCGGACGCACTGCAGCCTAGGTGACTTATTGTACTGCCCCAATATTATTACACTCACGCAACTATTCCGAACTCGATGCCCTGCACTAGTTTGTGCAGGTCCTTCAGAGGTTGCGCGTGGAAATCATTTGGTTCCATATGTCTGTTCCCAAATATGAGCCGTCTTTTGCTCTCCAGCGCATTGCACCTGCACAGAACGTGCATAGCTGTTTCCGGTGCCGTATTACAGAGGCGACAGTTGGTGTCGCCGTTGTATAGCCGGATTTTCCTTAGATGCTCTTTAACAGTCATGTGGCCTGTGAGCAGTCCTATGGTTGTTTAGCTGTGCCCTACTCAATGTTAGTAGTCCTGCAGCTTGGCTTGAGTTAGGCCCTTTTATAAGGACCTTACTATGGTTAAGGCCTGGTCTGTTTTCCCAGTATTCCTTGTGTTTGTTGCGAGTCCACTTCCTGACTTCAAGGCGACTCGACTTTTTTGTTATGCCCAAGGCAGGTTCGGGTCCCATAAATGAAATGGTGGCTCCCTGCCTTGTTAGCTTGTCAGCTTTTTCATTACCCGCAATACCAGAGTGACCCGGCGTCCAGACAAGCGTAACCTTGTTCTGTCTCGATAGGTCATTCAGGGTATTGAAGCATTCCAATACCAGTTTGGATGAAGTCTTTTGACTCTGGAGAGTCTTCAGTGCCGCCTGGCTATCGGACATGATATAGATTTGCCTGTTTCGACAGTCCATCGCTATGTTGGTTCTCACACATTCTATGATTGCAAATACTTCTGCTTGAAAGACTGATGCCAGGCCACCCAATGGTTGAGCATAGCCTGTCCTCATGTTTTCATTATAGATTCCTGATCCAGTACCTGTGGTTGATTTAGAACCGTCCGTGTACCAGATCACACTTTGTTTGTGGATACCTGGAAGGTAGACATATTGATCTTGGGATAGTGGGTAGGTCACCAGTACCCCCTCTCTAATATGCCTGTCCATAATTTTTTCCATTGTCTTCAGTACAAATGACATGAGACTGATGGGCCTGTACGATTTTGCACGAGAATAGTCTGTTCTACCGGTCTTTGGTAAGAAAACCACCCTGATAAGCCTCCATATTCTTGGCAAGTATCGTAGGGCCATACTGGCCCTTAGGATCTCGCAAAGCCTTCGCCACAGTAGTTCCGATCCCTTCTGTGGCATGATGGGTAGGATTCCATCAGGTCCTGGCGATTTAAAAGGTTCAAATGAGTTTATTGCCCATTTGACTCTGTCATAGGTGACCACTCTCCTGGCAGCCTGCCAGTCTTCCTTAGTGGTTCTGTTGCCAGTTGCATCAGGTCCCTGGCTGACCCAGTCATTAAGTGGTCCATCATAGATTTCCCCTCCGGGGAAGTGTACCCGTAGAAGTTCACCCAGGGTTTCCTTCTCGTTTTTTGTATACACTCCGTCATCGAGTTCGAGAGTTTGAAGCGCACATTGGGGGTTCTTTGAGAGAATCTTGTAGAGTCTGACACCGTCTGGGACAGTTTCAATGTCCTCACAGTGTCTCCTCCAGGTTGATCTTCGAGCTTTCCTTAGTGCTTTGTTGTATTCGGTTAGGGAGTTCTTGTAAGCCTCCCATGAGCCCGTTCGCTTTGCTTCGTTGAAGAGTTTTCTTACCTGCTTCCTCTTTTTGTCCAGCGCACTATTCCACCACGGAACTCTCCTGGTGATGCGTCTCTCAATCAGAGGGCAGTTGTCGTTGTATGCCGAGATCATAGCGAGATCTAGCTTTGATTTGAAGGCTTCCCAGTCTGTTCTGCGGGGATTGCGGTATTCTTCAGTGATCCGGTGTAACCCCGTAATATCGAATTATATGTGTCTGTGATCCGAGCAACTCACCTCATCTGACACTCGCCAATTCTTAACAAAATTACTGACATATGACGTACCTATTGTTATATCTATCACCACTTTGCTAACACTTGTAACAAAGGTCGGTTTGAAGCTTTAAACGAGTGTTTTCCACTCCCAGGCTAAGCATGAAGTAAAATTTCGAGTTTAGAAAAGCCTAAAAATTTGGTTTGGTCGCGTAACGCGAAGCGCGGAGCGGCCAAACCAAATTTTCAGGCTTTTCTAAACTCGAAATTTTACTTCATGCGCCACCGGCACAAACCACTGATTCAATATAAAGTTCAGTGGTGTTTTTTAAACTTCGTAATATGTCAGTGTTTTGTGCCGGTGGCGCATGAAGTAAAATTTCGAGTTTAGAAAAGCCTGAAAATTTGGTTTGGCCGCTCCGCGCTTCGCGCTACGCGTCCAAACCAAATTTTCAGGCTTTTCTAAACTCGAAATTTTACTTCATGCTTAGCCTGGGAGTGGAAACACTCGTTTTAAGTTTCAAATTGAACTCTTTTAAAAAACCAACGATTATCTAAAGATTTACGGCATATACGCTGTAATTGGGACATGTATACTTGAAAGAAAAACTCCTTGTATATCTTGAACAAGTTTCTCATCTTTCACAAGGTGAAACATATTTAACTATGATTTAAACAGTTTTTAAATCAAGTGTTTTACTTTAACAACTTTGAAAATTTGGTTCCATTAAGAAAGTAGCAGAACAAGTATGGTGTATCTAGTTGATTTCAACTTACTTGAGATGCGTCCAAAATAGCTTTCGGCAACAGCTCGTCAATAGCACCGATGTCTTTGGAAAACCTATTTAAAATCCTGCCGCTGGGGTTAGTATCGAAAAACCTTTTGGTTGTATTAACAATACTCGTAAACATCGAATCGTGCAACTGTTGCGAGCTGCACATGCAGAGCTTGTAAAACAGCATCGACCTGACGAGCGCAAAGACAAAAAGCGCCGCTACGATCCCGGCGTAGATGTACAAACACACATCCGTCGACAGCAAATTGGATTCCTTCGTGTAGTTCTCGGGACAGGAAGAGTTGGTGTTTCTGCAGACCTCGATGTTGGTCCAGAAACTGACGAAATAGTCGACGCCGCTGGCTGCGACCTGGGTGATTAAGAGAAGCGCCACGACGGTGAAGACGAAGCAGCAGTTTCCTCCGGCGCAGAGGTATTTGAGGAAGAGCGAACCACTGACTTTCCCCTTAGAGGAGTCTTCCTGCATCTCTTTGACGTTCACGTCTTCGATTTCGTCTTCGGATTCTTCGAACATCAGGCTGTCGACTAGGCTCGTTTTGCTGGCGCTACTCGACATAGATAAAGTCCTTTTCTAAACGTACAGAGAACCACAAAAAATTAAGTACTTGAAAGAAATTTTATTTATCAAATGATTCTAAGGCCCAGTTGCACTAAAACATTGAACTGATAATCTCTGAACTCGAGTTCATGATGATAGTTCCCATTGTTCTAATGTCACTTTGAACTAAGTTCAGAGATAAACTAGTTCAATGCGTATGGTGCGACTGGCCCTAAATATGCAGGCATTTGAAAATATTGAAGTAGATGACTGATGTTTTTTTATCAATCACAAAAAATTAAGTACTTGAAAATAATTTTATTTATCAAATGATTCTAAGGCCCAGTTGCACTAAAACACGTTGAACTGATTAATCTCTGAACTCGAGTTCAAGATGACACTTCCCATTGTTCTTATGTCACTTTGAACTTAAGTTCAGAGATAAACCAGTTCAATGCGTATGGTGGAACTGGCCCTAAATATGCAGGCATTTAAAAATCATGAAGAAGATGAATGATGTTTTTTTTTTATCAATTAGATTGTGGAAATCAAAGTATTTGTTACACTCACTCTTGAGACTTGTCTGGACAATTTTGGCTTCTCACATCCTTTTAATTCCTCCTCGTTTTGCTCGGGATCTTCATTCAGCAGTTTCGCGTAAAGTATATCAGAACGGTTTGACAGGTTTCTAAAGCTACCCTCAGCTTCCACAGATCCCTAAATTGTTTATTATTAGCTTAGTTTCGTTTAATTTGGACGTGTATCGTGTTTTAAATCCAACTCAAAGCAAATTAACTTTTAATTGTAATAACTTTCACTATGTTCTCATTAATCACTTGGTGAAACATGATTAAATATATAAGTATTAATATTATTTAAATAAAAATCACTTGGTTCGTTTCACAAAATATATTTTGTGAAACGAACCAAGTGATTTTTATATAAATAATATTCATACTTATATATTTAATTGTAATACTTACATCTTTCAAAATAATAATATGATCCGCGTCTTTCAAATGGTACACTTGATGAGTGACCAGGATCCTGGTTTTCTTCCTCAAGAATCCGTTGATGCATTCATTAAACAATTGTTTGCCAACATGGATGTCGACTGCTGATAGAGGATCGTCGAGAAGGTAAATGTCCGCCTCTCGGTAGACCGCTCTGGCCAAGTTGATCCTGGCTTTTTGGCCTCCTGATAAAGACGTGCCTCGATCTCCGACGACCGTCAAATCGCCGTGGTCGAATTGCTTGAAGTCCTTGTCCAGAGCGCAAACCCTGACGACTTCGTTGTAGCGCTTTTTGTTGTAATCCAGGCCGAATGTTATGTTTTGGCGGACCGTCGCGGAGAACACCCAGGGTTCTTGGGCGGCGTAGGAGATTTTACCATTTATTATTATGTCACCGTGAAGTACGCTTAATTCACCTAATAGTAAAAAAATATACAAAATTAGAAACCTCATAATGTTAGAAAGATCGAAGAGGATGCACGTGGAATATTTTGTTTTAGAAGAGTGTGTGTAAGGAAAATTGTCTAATTTTTTAGTAGACATTTTTGTGTACCCTGCGTAGTGGCATAACAACGGTCGCGCGGACCAACTCCCCCCAAACCTAAGTTGTCGTGTCGTGACTCAGGGATTGAACTCGGGGCCTACGGAGACTAGGACTAATACTGTCTGACAGCATGTCGTAGTCATACCATGGGCTTTCCTCTGCAGATGGTGGACATGTCTCGCATCAGTAGGGGGTGTCCTAGAAAAAACCTGACAACCGGAAGGTCACTCATTCAAACTAATCCAGCTCCAGGGCTTAGTACCATTGAGATAAATGTGTAAAATAGACATTATGTGAACACTTCATGTTCGATACTGGCAAGCTAAATTGGCCGAAACTGCATTCACATAAAAATAAATTGTGTTATACAAACAAAGTTAAAACGCTTTTTATTGATACATTTCGTTGTATTAATAATTGAGTTCTTGTTTTGAACGAAAACGATAAAATAATAATAGTTGCCATGAAATAATAAAGCATGTAATTGTAATCTGTCAAATTGAATGGATTGATCTACAAATCCTGAGATCAAGATTCGTATTTGAAACCAGAGGTGAGTGATTCAATGAGTATTCCTTAATGATTTAAGCATAGGGGGCTTTTCTCAATTTTCATCTCATGTTTGTACTTATTTAGGTCACAGTGTGCAGTGACTAGTCCTGTGATTCTTCGTAGTTTCATTCTACTTAGTCCTGACAGCGTCGTGTGTGTTTGGAAGAGGAGGAAACTCTCTAACACCTACTGTGTACATGTGAAGCCTATAAAAGGCAACGCACGGAGCAATTCAGGAAGCCTGTGCTTCCTGAAATAGAGCTCAAGAAAATCCCCTGGCTGAAACACCTGAACTTCATAGAAGACACAGAAGTACACAGGGAGTAAACTATCCAGAGGCGTACAAAAGAACCACGGAGACCGCAGTGGAGGGACGTTAAGCGACACCACCTGTGACAAAAAAAATGGCTGCATACAGAAATTCTCGTTAAACGGGTAGGTCTAAGTATCGAGGCCTCATCGAGGTAGAACTTGGCCACCTCCATACCGAAGACATACAAAAACACGCTAACTGCAACTCTCATCGATGCCTACAATCATGTCCAATAAATACCGCCAAACAAAGGGAAAAAACACCATATTGAAATGCCCACCTAGGAGCCCATCTCCACTCCTGCAGACCCACCTAGTGGGATATGCGAATGAAAGCAATATAGAAACTACAATACAATTCAAGAACCACTAAAAGTAGTGGAGGATTGGTGCAACACTAACTTGTTATCAGTAAACCCCTCAAAGACAAAGGCAGTGATGTTTACCAAGAAGGATAAGTAAGACACATACACACTACCAAAACTATTTAAGACTTAACTGAAGTTAACAACAGAAGTCAAATACCTAGGAATTTGTCTAGACTCCAAACTGAACTGGGCAAAACACCTAGAACATAAAACTGAGAAAGCAGGCAGAGCCTTCTCGCAATGCAGAAGGGCCATTGGTAATAGCCGGGGACTATTTCCTAAGATAGCGCTGTGAAAATACAAGGATACGCAGCCATAGTCTGATGGACGCGGACTAACCAAAAAGAAGCAAAACTAAAACCAAACCACATACAATGCATGCATGCATGTCCACAACTGGGGCCTTTAGAACAACACCATCGCTGCCATGAAAACAATATTATGTCTCCCACCTGTTGATACCCATATCAAGAGTGTGTTCTGGTTCTGGTTCTCTGGGGAATGCGCATTTCTGCACTGCACTTAGGCCTCATTAGGCCCATTGTGCTTTCTCCCGTCGATAACCCAGCCACTGCTCAGCCGGCCTACCTGGTTTAGGTAGTCTAGTAAAGCCAAGGTGGGTAGATCCCTTATGTAGGCCATTATAGGCCATATTTCATCCAGTAAGGAGCTTCTAGTTGACGAGAGTGCTGGGGAATTGTTGAGAATGTGTCCGGCAGTCACGTCTTCCATGTTAAACCCTCTGCAGGATGGATAGTCAACTATCCCCATCCTGTATAGGTGTACGTTTAGCCCGTAGTGACCAGTCAAGGCGGCAGTTATGCGCCTAAGGGACTATTTCCTAAAATAGCGCTGTAGAAATACACGGATACGAAGCCATAGTCTGATGGACGCGGACTAACCAAAAAGAAGCAAAACTAAAACCAAACCACATATAAAGGCTGGCATGCATGTCTACAACTGGGGCCTTTAGAACAACACCATCGCTGCCATGAAAACAGTATTATGTCTCCCACCTGTTGATATCCATATCAAGAGTGTGGCAAGACTAACAGCAGAAATACTGAGAGCCATGAACACATAGTCAGATCAATCCAGACCCGAAGGACACGGAAACATATTTAAATGCAGACCACCTCTATTGAGAGCCAAGATCAGAAGAACCCGCAATATATCTTCGAAGAAATACATCGTAAACCTAGACCAACAAAACCCAAAAGAGGACTGCGTACTGTTTACAGATGGATTCAAGGCAAAGGGGGTCGTGGTCTTTGAACTAAGTGGATGCCGCTGCCGTTGTACTCCCCGCCAAATAATACTTTATCCTTAAGGAAACTACTCTAGAACAGTGTGCGTGTGAAACATTCTTGAGTTTTCTAGAACAAAATTCTTGCGCGCGGGTACTTACCTAATAAAGTCTGTAATAAGGAACTCTTTCCACTTCCAACAGGTCCAATAACACCAATCAAATTTCCCCTTTCTACTTTAACGTTTAACTCGTTCAGAGCCGTTTCTGTTTTCTTGGCATCCCACTTGGTCGTCAAATCGTTTAAAACAATCGAATACTTGTCTTCGCCCTTGTTGACGTTGTTATTGTCAGACTTGCTGTTATCCTTAAATTCCTCGTTCATTAGGAACTCCTGGATGCGCTTGATTGAAACCAGCAATTCGGCCACTTCGGAGATCCCTCTTACGAACATGGAAGACATCGTGTGCGATAGGATATTGTAATACGACATAAATACGAATACCTAATGAAAGAAACATTAAAAAATATAAAAAACGAATTAAAATGATTATCGACTTTCGTCAAAATGTTTGACTCGTTGAGACACGTCTCCAAATATTCATTGAAACAACTACTTCTCGAGCTAATACCCCGACAGATATTGAATTATACAATGAATATTTGAGTTACACGACAGCTCTACTGTTCTATGCATTATTTATATGCAAAATGCAACATCAGGTCAAATTATTTTTTCACCAAACTAAATGAAACAACAGTAAATTGAAATAAATTGAAAAAATTACAGGGAATGAATTTTAATTGTCTTAAGACATCTATAGACGCGTTTCGAGATTTATCCCTTATCAGTATAGCTATGCTTTAGACTTTCAATACAAAAGATATTAAAATAAACAGGAAACTTACAGGAATGTCGAAGTGTGTCGTCGAAACAGGTACACTTCTGTGCAATAAAATTAAGTACAAGTCATGCCTATTTTTTACAATATTTTAGTTGTATAATTCGGGTTTGTTTTAAATGCCTAGCAGCAGTTTCAATATATAAAACACCATACCACTTCTTAACTGCTCCCAACGTTTCTTAACTCTGAAGACAGTCTCTTTACTGATGTTCACCAATCGAGCAATTTGTCTAATATAAAAACCATCTTCAATTATAGTTAGAATTCGACTTTTTGAATTGTCGTCTAAATGACGCGGTATTTTGACATTTAAAAATTGACAGATTTACGTAACTAGGAAACTAATCATGTCCGCTTTAAATCATAACATATTTTGTGTACTTAATTTTATTGCAGAGAAGTGTACATAAAACTGGGGCGAGTTAAAATGAAGGAATGATATTTATCTGTAAAGGGATTAAGTCAGTAGTGGGTGCGAACAATTCGATACCTGAGAGAAAATGACATACCGCCTTTAATGGTACAGAAACAGAAACATTACTTTATACACCGAGAGTCGTTTTACTACAACTAGTTTACTACTACTAGTTTAATATAACTATTGACTTACTGTAGTGGCGGTGATTTCTCGATCTGTCAGCACGAAAGTCAAAAGTGAGCAGAAAAGTGCCATCCTCGTCGTGAACAAGTTGAAAGTCATGAAAAGTCCACGCACGTATGACGATTTCGTGACGATTTTGAGTTCGTTTATCCTGGCGAATCTTATAAGTTTCGCGAACGGCTTTTCCCACGCGTACATTTTGATCACCTGAATTCCGGATATTATTTCGTCCATCAGGCGAACCCTTTCGTCGGTTTTGTACGCGGTTTGTTTCCGGAATTTTGAAGATAATTTTCCAGTATAACCTGCAGATAGAGAATTGTAAGATTGTACATCGATTTTTATAACCTGCAGATAAAGAAGAAACAAAGTTATGTATTTCAATTGTAAGATTGTACATCGTTTTTCGGCCTCTTAGATATTTTTCTTTGCATCGGAGGAAAGCGGGCGTTTTAAAAATAATTTCATTTTATGATTAAGAGGGGCAATATTTGCTGTTTGTGTGTTTCTGGGATACGAGATGGCGCTGGAATAGCAAAATTGCAGAAAGTAGTTTTGACTATGTATTGGTTTATAGTGCATGCCGAATTTTATAACAACGAATAAAAAAAAGGGTTATTATCGAGTCATTTGACTTTCTTGCTCTCACTACCTTTCCTTCTTCTTTTATACACTTTGTTTGCATATTTCCTGTTCTCACATTTGAATCCCCACCCACAATTATATTCCTCGGGTCTTCCGCCTCCTGCTGTAGCCATGTTATGTAGTCTCCAATTTCCTTTCCTGCTTGCTGGTTATAGACAGTCACTATCCTCCATTTCCTTGGACCATCACAAAATGCTCTGCTTACTACTCCTTTTTGCTTTTTCCTTTCCACTATCTCTTCTCCTTCTTCCAATCCTCTTCTAAGCCCTGTGATAATTCTCCCTTTTGCCCTACCTTTCGCCTTTTCCCGTCTCGCCCCCACGCACTTCCATATAAAAGTATTTGGCACTTTCTGTCTTAATATCTCCCAATCCTCTAACACTACCCACGTTTCTGTCAATCCGACGAAATCCTTGCCCTCACCTAACTTTCTAACTCTTCATTCCATATATTGTCCTCAAGCTTTTTCTTCAGACCCGCAATATTCCAAAACGATGCCGTAATCCCATTTGTTCTCCTTTCTCTTCGTCTCCCCCCCCCCTGATATCCCCCCTTCTCTAATTCCTCCCAGCGTTTTTTGGACCTTCTACGTCCTTTATCAGTAAGCCCGTTTCTTTGTCCCACACGCACCATTCGTTTCCTGAGCGCATCTTTTGATAGAATACGTGAATCTGTTTCCCCTTTATTCTTTCCTCTCTAGCGCTTGCTTTAATTTTTACTTGGATTTCCCTCTCCTCCTTCATCAAATCGTCTTCCAAATATACTGTACTTTTCGTCGCTTTCAATGCACAAATCAGTGTTTTGCACGCGTGGCGCATGAAGTAAAATTTCGAGTTTAGAAAAGCCCAGAAAATTTGTCTCGGGTCGCTGCGCGACCCTCGACAAATTTTCACGGGGCTTTTCTAAACTCGAAATTTTACTTCATGCTTAGTCTGGGAGTGGAAAACACTCGTTTAAAGCTTTAAATTGAAATCCTCTAAAAAAACAACGCATGTCGGGAAATTTACAGCTTATGCAATTGTTTACATTGCTCTTATGGAGATTTCTAAGCAACGAATAATTTTATTTATCATTTATTTAAGATTATTCTATTTAATACAACATGTTTATAATACTTTCTTTAATAAATTAAAGCAATATGAAGAAGAAGAATTGTTTCCTATGGAAGTATAGCACGGATTTATGTGATTATTTAAGAGTATTCCATTAGTTGATTTATATATAATTTAAGAACCATTTTTTAAAAAAAGAATAGTGTCGATTTGTTTGCAAAGCTTCAGTGTACAATATGTATAAGTTTCAAAGATCTATTTTCATTATTGTTGAAGATTAATCGTTGTTCGTTCTTATGGCCAAATAACATGTGAATTTTCGACCTTAAGAATAGTAATTTTTATTCTTAAGAAAACTATATGTCCATGTTCTTTCTGTTGATACAAGTGGGCGGATTATGAATGGCGATTGTTTGCAGGAATCGTTAACAGTGTTCATATTTTAAATACGACTGTGCGTTGTTATATTTAGACGTTGCGCGCGTAAAACCGAAGGCACGTTACTCTTCGAGAAGGCTCTTGTGTATGCAAATATCATTGTAATAAAATCGGCCGAGCCGATCCTAGGTTTATTCAAATCCAATCGTAAAGAGATGAATAAAAGTTACAGCAAACGCGAATAAGTAATAACGTCTACTATGCGTTATGATCTATTCTAATTTTTAATTTTTATCATGTAAATCTCTATGGCTATATCAAAATTGATTTGAGTTCAGTATTCCGGCACCAGATACCCACAGACGCGTTTCGGACTTCAAGGTCCTCTCCAATGTGGTCCCGACCCAGTGCTGAGGAATACTGAACATTTCTGGCTATATCAAGCCAATATGTGAAAACTATTAATAAAATGGAATCATGTAAATCCCTATGGCTATATCAAAATTGAATTTGAGTTCAGTATTTTTATTTTACGTAAGGGATACGTCTGAGAGGGCTGTGTGTTGATGTTTCTAGAGTGAGTTGGTTGTTGAGGTAAAGCGTGTGTGGTTTGTATTTGCTGTTGTAATATTTCTTGTGTTGATGTTATTTTCTTGATCATGTTGTGTAGGGCTTTATTTGTTGTTTTGGGAATGTTACCTGATGTATGAGGTCTTTTTGCTGTGGAATATTTGGGTGGCCGACCAGGTTTTTTTGTAGCCTCAACAAAGGGAGTAGTGTCCATGTCTGGAGAATCCACATCTTCGTCCATCCGTTCTAGGTAAAACCCAGAAGGGTTGCTTGTGTACATAGATAATATAAAGTTGTAATCACTTGATAGTTTTGAAAACCGCTCGCACGTGTGACCTCTACGGAGTCTCGCTCGCGAGTGTTAAATTAATAATTTATTAATTTGTGTGATTTTATTATTAAAATTGGTTCTTTCTTAGTTTATTTATTAACCTTTATATTACATAATTTTAGTATAATTTAAGCTTTGCCAATTTGTTCGTCAAAGTTTAGTAACACATAAATAATGCACAATTTGTTTTTGGTCTAAATTTGAACTAAAAAAATAACATCAACTCTATTTATTTTATGCCATAAAGCAAAGTATATAATAAGTATCTGATTGATCCTCTAACGAGTGTTTTCCAGTCCCAGACTAAGCATGAAGTAAAATTTCGAGTTTAGAAAAGCCCCGTGAAAATTTGTCGAGGGTCGCGCAGCGACCCGAGACAAATTTTCTGGGCTTCTCTAAACTCGAAATTTTACTTCATGCGCCACGCGTACGAAACAAAAATATTATGAATATTTGTATATTTGAACCTCACTTGAAATTAGTGTTTTATAATAATAAATTGACACTATTCTTTTTTTAAAAAAATGTTTCTTAAATTATATATAAATCAACTAATGGAGCACTCTTAAATGATCACATAAATCCATGCAATACTTTCATAGAAAACATTATTTTATCTTCATATTGCTTTAATTTGTTGAAGTTAGTATTACAAATATGTTGTATTAAATAGATTAATGTAGAATAGATGATAAATAAAATTAATCGTTGCTTACAAATCTCCATAAGAGCAATCTAAACAAGTGCATAAGCTGTAAATTTCCGATATGCGTTGTTTTTTTTATAGGAGTTCAATTGGAAGCTTTAAACGGGTGTTTTCCACTCCCAGACTAAGCATGAAGTCAAATTTCGAGTTTAGAAAAGCCCCGTGAAAATTTGTCGAGGGTCGCGCAGCGACCCGAGACAAATTTTCTGGGCTTTTCTAAACTCGAAATTTTACTTCATGCGCCACGCGTATTAAACACTGATTTTAAGTGAGCTTCAAATATGCATACATTTCACAGTGTTTTAGTGTTTTATACGCGTGACGCATGAAGTAAAATTTCGAGTTTAGAAAAGCCCAGAAAATTTGTCTCGGGTCGCTGCGCGACCCTCGACAAATTTTCACGGGGCTTTTCTAAACTCGAAATTTTACTTCATGCTCAGCCTGGGAGTGGAACACCCGTTTATAGTTTCAACTTGAACTCTTTTAAAAAAAAACAACGAATATCTATCAAAGAAAATTTGTAATTTATTTTATCTAATATTAAACTTATTCAATTAATTTGAAAAGGAATCGATTCGGCATTAAAATTTGAAACTCACTTTGAATGGGGACGACTAGGAAAACGGGAATGATTCCGATGATCCCGCCGAGGCCGGCTCTCTCCCACAAGAAGTACGTGATGATGATGGTGCTTATCGGGGCTATCCACATGTGATTAAGGAAGACTGAAACGATATCGAAACGGCTAACGTCGTTCGAAAGCAAATTCACGACTTGACCGGACGCCGTGTCTCCCAGTGCTGTTCTGTTCAAACGAAGTGCCTATAAAATACAATTCACATCAAAATTTATCGCAAAATAAGTCTCCTCTTTTTAACTTTATTATATCTCACAATAAAACACTTTTTACTTTGTATATTTATTATTTTAAGATCAAAAAATGTCTCAAGAAATGTCAAAAAAATAATCTACAAGACCATAATCAGGCCAGTAGTAATATATGGCGGAGAAGCATGGAAACTCAACATAAAAGAAAGGAATGCGTTGGATATTTTTGAGAGAAAAGTACTAAGAAGGATATATGGCGGAAAGAAAATAGGAGTATGGGAAAGAAGAACTAATAAGGAACTACAAGAACTCTACGATGAACCTTCAATAACAAACGTCGTGAGAGCACAAAGGTTACGATGGTTGGGCCATGTAGAGAGAATGAGTAACCAGACACCGACAAAACAAGTGCTAAGAGGAGGGATAGCGGGAAGACGAAAAAGAGGCAGGCCACGAACGAAATGGTTAGACACAGTAGAGAAGGACCTAGAAGAAATGGGAATTGGAAACTGGAGAAAGAAATCAGAAAATAGAGCAATCTGGAGAAGGATTTGCTACCAAGCCATGGGCCAACTTGGCTCGCAGTGCTGAATTATATATATATTTATTATGACTGCAGTTTTGACAAATTTAGTTGGTTATTATCAAACATGAAGTCGAAACTGCAGTCAGATTAAATAAAAAAATGTTACACCAACAAAGTAAAAAGTGAGTTTTGGTGAAATTAAGATGAACATATAACGAAGTAGAAGCCTCCACAATACAGAATTTATTATATCTGTCAATGTTATACAGTACTATATCGCTCTATTTCTTTCTTGAATTCTGAAAATATTAATTCACCGTTGGACTCACAGATGTCGCCACCCAGTGGCAGACCTAAGCTTACCGTAAAGCGAGAAATAAATAGAGTAATAGAGTAATACATCTATATGATAAGTCATTAACGTTTATACTTAAGAGAAAATAGTTTTGCATCAGTAGATGGAAGGTAAATTTTGTGAAACGGTGGCGCCATCTATCTTTTATATCATACATTAAAACATCTATTATTTTATATCATAAATTAAACCATCTATTATTTACAAATGGATCTCGATTTACATATCGGATTTATTAAATAAACGTCAGTAAGCGTATTATTTATAGCGGCTACTGAATATTCTTGTATTATTTGCTAATACCGTAAATTTTGTGAAACGGTGGCGCCATCAATCTTTTATATCATAAATTAAAACATCTACATCTATTATTTACAAATGAATCTCGATTTACATATCGCTTATTTTTTTAAATAAACGTCAGTAAGCATCACTTTTTGTGTAAAATTATAATCAAGATATTGGCCGCGTAAATAAAGGTATCACTACAAATTTGGTAACTTTCCTTATGAATTTGAAGATAATTTCATCATGTGTGCGATTTATACGCGTAATGTGTTTACTTAGTCGAAAATCGGATGAATTATAACCTCAAAATTTCAACTTTAAATGCGAATTGTGACCAAACGGTAAGTTTTTTCTCAGACACCTTTATTTCATGTATGTTTACCCCTGATTCCGTTTTCAAAATATTAAAAATCCCGTGACACGATAAGAATTTCCGGGAACGGCAAACAATTTCCGGGAACAATTCCAAAACGGACAATTTCAAAGTTTTTTTCGTACGCCTGGCGCGTTTTGTTGTTGTTTTGTTTTGTACGCGTGGCGCATGAAGTAAAATTTCGAGTTTAGAAAAGCCCAAACAATTTGTCTCGGGTCGCTACGCGACCCTCGACAAATTTTCATGGGGCTTTTCTAAACTTGAAATTTTACTTCATGCTTAGTCTGGGAGTGGAAAACACTCGTTTATAGTTTTAAATTGAACTTAAAAAAAACAACGAATATCTAAAGATTTAAATTTGGAATACGTTTAGTTTAGAAAAGCCCAGAAAATTTGTGTCTGGTCGCTGCGCAACTCGAAACAATTTGTTTTGTTTTTTAAAATAGTTTAATTTGAAACGTTTAACGATTGTTTTCCACTCCCAGACTAAGCATGAAGTAAAATTTCGAGTTTAGAAAAGCCCCGTGAAAATTTGTCGAGGGTCGCGCAGCGACCCGAGACAAATTTTCTGGGCTTTTCTAAACTCGAAATTTTTCTTCATGCGCCACGCGTATAAAACACTGATTTCAAGTGGGGTTTAAATATACATACATTTCATAATATTTTTCTTTTGTACGCGTGGCGCATGAAGTAAAATTTCGAGTTTAGAAAAGCCCAGAAAATTAGTCTCGGGTCGCTGCGCGACCCTCGACAAATTTTCACGGGGCTTTTCTAAACTCGAAATTTTACTTCATGCTTACTCTGGGAGTGGAAAACACTCGTTTAAAGCTTCAAATTGAACTCTTCCAAAGATAACAACGAATATCTAAACATTTAAAGAAAATAAGCTAAATTTGGAATACGTATACTTGAAAGATAAACTCTGTGTATCAAACTTTACTTGAAATCAGTGTTTGATGCGCGTCGCGCTGAAGTAAAATTTTTAGGCTTTTCTAAACTCGAAACTTTACTTCATGCTTAATCAAGGAGTGGAAAAGACTAGTTAGACAGCTATTAGAACCTTTAATAACAATACTGATTTCTTAAAGTAAATGGGAAACAAACACAAACTGTAGGTATTTTCAAATTCTTTATGAGTTTAATTAATTATCTTGTTGTAGATTTTTCTTAAGAATTCGGTGTTGTCATTAAAGGTTTTAATAATTTTCTAACAAGGGTTTTCCACTCCTGGATTAAGCATAAAGTAAATATTTTGAGTTGAGAAAAGCCTGAAATATTTACTTCATGCGCCACTGATTTATTATAATATCAAAAACATATTTATTAGGAAAATCACTTAACTGTTTGCACAGATAAACTCCACAGAACAGTTCCAAAGTGGCCATTTAGCTGATTCCTTTACATCAGATGGTATGTAGATAATCAATTCATCGGACTCACTGTTTATTATTATGTACTTTCTTCACTTGAATTTATTATGATTTGAAGTTTGACATGTCATTAAAAATCAATGTCAAATTGGACTTTTCGAACCACGAAAAAAAAATTACCTTTTTGTATCATATGTTCAATAAAAAAAAACCTCCAGTGTGCTATGATTTTTTCTGTATTTAAATTTATGTTGGCTACACTCTTTAGGAATTGTCATATAAAACGTCAGACATAATAATTACAATGTATAATTTTAGAGTTGCCAACCTACAATATATTCCATAGCACTCTAGAGGTTGTATTTTATTAGACCAGCAGTAGCTGGTCATATTTTTTTAATATGAGTTAGTGTTAGTTCTAATTAAACACCTTGTTCTTTACCTTTCTGTAGATTAACGAGCAACACGACGCTCTGACTTTCATGCCGTAATGGAAAGCCCTGAATAAATACTGGTTAATAAAAAGCGCGTAAGCGCCGTTGATGGCCGTTAAAATCCCCGCGTAAATCAGCGCATCTTCTTTCGGTACGTCCGATCCGGGGCGGAAAAAGTCGAGTAACAGCCCCAGGATAATCGGCTGGGTTAGTTTAAGTACCACGTCCATGAGAAATAAAATCGCACCTATGAACAAATACTCTGACCAGAAAGTCTGCAGCAGGACTTTGAGCAGGCTCGGGGATTTCTTCATTTTCCTCGTGCGCTTCAAATGAGCCTCCCATTTTCTGAAAATTAAAATAAAACAACGTAAAAATTATTATTTAAAAAAAGAATGTAGTTGATTTCGTAACTATTTGTGTTTGCTGTGATTAAACCGATTGTTAAAGCGCAGATGCTTGTCGTCGCCCGGCGCATCCACCATAAGTTGTGAATTGCAAAATCTAGTAATAAAAAGCGGTTAAACTCCTTTTTTCACTGTTATTATTTAAGTACTATATGTACATATCTGACACTGTGTCCATTATCAATAGTTGACTAACCATCTACGTAAATCTACGTAAACACTTGATTTTCAAGCCGGTTGATTTGTTTTTAGTTGAAAACTGGGATACCCGGCTTTTGTAATTGCTTAAAAAAAATATTTGAGCTTTGGATCAAAATTTGTTATCGCTTGAATTCATAATTTGTTTTTACTTGAAAACTGGGATACCCAGCTTTTGTAATTGCTTTAAAAAATGATCTGAACTTTGGATCATAATTTGTTATCGCTTGAATCTATAATTAGTTTTTACTTAAAAACTGGGATACTCGGCTTTTGTAATTGATTAAAAAAATGATTTGAACTTGGATCAACATTTGTTATCGCTTGAATCTTTAATTTATTTTTACTTGAAAACTGGGATACCCGGCTTTTGTAATTGCTTAAAAAATGATTTGAACTTTGGATCAGAATTTGTTATCGCTTGAATCTATAATTTGTTTTTACTTCAAAACTGGGATACCCGGCTTTTGTAATTGCTTAAAAAAATGATTTGAACTTTAGATCAGCATTTATTATCGCTTGAATCTATAATTTGTTTTTACTTGAAAACTAGGATACTCGGCTTTTGTAATCGTTAAAAAAAAAATGCTTTGAACTTTGGATCAGAATTTGTTATCCCTTGAATCTATAATTTGTTTTTCCTTGAAAACTGGGATACCCAGCTTTTGTAATTGCTTAAAAAAATTATTTGAGCTTTGGATCAGAATTTGTTATAGCTTAAACCTCTAATTTGTTTTTACTTCAAAACTGGGATACCCGGCTTTTGTAATTGCTTTAAAAAAAATGATTCGAATTTTGGATCAGAATTTGTTATTGCTTGAATCTATACGTTTGGGATGACTTGAAAACACTTTTTTCATTGTCAAATCTTAAATTTACTATAGCGAACACTCAGAAATTAGGAAAAACTAAAATTTTAGTAAAAGACAAGTACCTCTGATTATAATTTTAGAGAAAGATGTTATTTAAAAAAATAATTTGTAATCGATAATTATGTTAACATACAAAATATACACTTAATAGAAATAATTTTATTTTTATTAAATTTATTTATTTTTATAATTATGCAGTGTATATTTGTGACGTATATTCATTCAAAATAATTGTGTATTTATAATAAATGTTCAATTTTTCATATAATTTGGTAATTTTTAGTGAAAAAAAATGAACATATAGAAACTGAATCTTTTGCAAATATCTTAAATCGATTTAAGTTATTCGTATTAAACCGAAATTCTACAGGAAGTTTTTCTATTAAGTATACATATGCTAATACTTTTAAGTATATATATCCCAATACTTGTAAGTATTCATATCCCAATTACCCCCTCTAATATGGTTGGGACCTTGATGTGGTGAGGGGACTCCTCGCCTCCGGGGGCAGCCTACCAAATCGCTCTTCCTGGTGGCGAGGTTAAATACCAACCCCACGTGTTTGTGCCGTGCATGGCGACCCATGTCGACGGATGAATCAGCGGAGGCGTGGAATCAACACATTACTTTGACCTGGATATCGTCTAGATGGGCGGTTGGAGCTACCCAAGTCCAATCAATCGGCTACGTCGTCCCGTCAGAGGGCCGACAGAGTAGACCCTGGGTTGTAGTAGGCGTACAGAGGATCGTGCAATAGGCCCTCGGTTGATAGCCGAGGGTCTACTGCGAGGACCCCTCTAATGCTGCAGGCCGGTTCCTAGGGACTAAATCGGACCGGCAATCCTGGATATCAAGTGGACACTCCCCTTTGTGGTGGGAACCGGAAAGATGAAGTTGATATTTCACTCTATGGAAACCAACAACAATCCCAAATTGAGAGTGGAGGAGTCTTCTGGTAAGCCACAATTGATGCCAGCAATGGCACATAGCACCCCGACTAGAGGTGGGCCCAGCCCTCGGGTGTGTCGCAATCTCAAGCGGCCAAATCCTCAGGTGAACCTGCAGGTGGTCAATCTGCAACTGGTTCTCTTGGATCCCCACAAGGTAGATTTCATCACTGCTCACAGGAGAAGAAGTCGTATCTGCAGGGCTGAGGCCAAACGCAGAAAAATGTAGAGGGAAGCGGAGGCTCGTGCGAACCTAGTCGTTGGGACTAAGGTAGCCGCCTTCGGAACGCCTCAAAAGAGGGGAAACGACCCAGGAGGGTTGAGCCTGGGTCGAGTCGACCGATCCAGGACAAATCGTAAGCCGCAAATCAGAACGGTGCAGCTACAGCTAAGGGTAAGGGTACCAAGGGGCTGCACTCCGCCACCTCCTCTGAACTAACCCCGAAAGGTTATCAAGGCTAACGGGCGGGGGCTGCAGCGGGAGGAGCGCGAAAGCACCTTCAGGTATCCTACAAGGATGCGGCAGAGAGTCACCTCAGACTGGTGATCACGGATGAGTCCAACCCCTTTGGAAAGCTTTCCCTGGAGAGAACCACCTTAATAAGGCTGGCACTTTTTAGGGAGCTTGACTCAGTGGTGTTGGGTCCACCAACCGTCACTACAAGTCCTCTGCCGAGGTTCAGGGCCTAGTCCTTTGCAGGCGAGTTTGTCAAAATTCACTGTGAGGACCAGGGTACTGTATGAAGACGGTGGCAATGATCAAGCCGTGGCCTAAGGCTCGACTTTTAGCCATAGCTGAAGACCGCCTCCCCAAAATCGCGAAGTCCACTCTTTGGATTCCTAGGGACGATTTTGAGATTCCTTAAGGGGAGGAAAAGGTCATAGGAAGGTTGGCGGGACAAAATCCCGAACTTGAAATCAGAGAATGGCCGATCCTTCACCGGGCTGTGTCTGAGGACCCGCCCGGGCAACTACTCCTCTTTGGGGTAGGAGAGGAGGATCTCAAAATTCTAAATGGCAGCAATAATCGCCTAAGTTATAGGTTTACCTCCCTGATCTTGAGGGCCAGCAAGGATGGCAGAAAGGAAGAGGAGGAGGAGGGTGTTGTAACTCAGAGGGCTACCGAAAACGCACCTGAGGCATCCAACTCACCTCTTCTAAGAAAGATTGCCCCTCAGCAGGCTGGGCACGTGGCTGCTGTATCCAAACAAATTTTGCCGATTAGGAAAGAGCCGAGACTGAAGGATGTGCTGATAGTGTCACCTCTAACCTCAGAAAGGACCGATGCCTCCTTTCCTAACTCGGATGAGTCCACACTCGTTGTGTCGAAAGGTGATTGGTCTAGGACCGATCAGTTACCACTAGCATAATGGCTAATAACAAGATAATAAATTGTATCCAATGTAACCTCAGCCATTCAAGAGCGGCTACCGCAACACTGTGCCGCCGCCTCGATACGACTAAGGACACTGTGGCTCTCATACAGGAACCTTGGATCATAAGATCTAGGATCTGTACTGTTTGCAAGTTAACCGATAATTTATTTTACATGCTAAACACTAAACCTAGTACCGCTATCTACCCACCTAGGCAAATAGGAGCCCATTTGCTGCCACAACTTTCCGATGGGGACATCACCGTGATAAAAATTACAGATATTTAAAGTAAAATTTTGAGTTTAGAAAAGCCTGAACATTTAAAACTATGACAAAAAGTAATCATACATGAAATATTAACTTTTTGATTATCTATGAGGAAGATTTTACCATACCATCAATATTTAAGAAAAATCCAAATAAACGCTAAGAGTAAACGGCCACTTTGTGTTACAGATTTTTTACCAAAAGCTGACCTGCGGATTGTAATAAAAAGATTAAGTTTATAGTTTTCCAACGAGAGATCAGCAAAACAGTACCTGCAGCTGACCAGGGGGAACCTTAGGCGCATAACTGCATAACCTACAGGATGGGGATAGTTGACTCTCCATCCTGCAGAGGTTGTAACATGGAAGATACTGCCGGACACATTCTCAGCGATTGCAGGGCACTATCGTCAACTAGAGGCTCCTTACTGGGTGAAAGATGGCCTGCAATGGCCTACATAAGGGTTCTACCCACCTCGGCTTTGCTACACTACCTACACCAGGTAGGCTGGTTGAGCTGAGGCTGGGTAATCGACAGGAGGAAGCACAATGGGCCTAATGAGGCCTAAGTGCAGTGCAGAAATGCGCACTCCCCAAAGAACCAGAACCAGAACCAGTTTCATCTTAACAGCTCGTTCGGTTCAGGCTGTGGGATTTGTTCAGATACACCGAGATTTTGCAGAAATGGTCTTAATCAACTCGGAGGACCTCATAATTAATATTTCCACTAAAAATGTTGATTTGAACATTTTTACGAAGTTTCTTTGTATTACATATGTGGAAAGGTATAAAAAAAACGGTTTGAAGCTCTGGTTTTTCATTTCTTTGATTAATAAATATACCTCAAGGTGATAAATTATATAACAACGCGCTCCGAGTTTATGATTATTGCAAGCCAATACACATCTTTTCGTCCCGATGAATATAAATAAAGAATGAGTTATGTCAAGCTTGACGCTTGTAGCTTTCTACAACGTGATAAATCTTTATTTATTATTAAAAAAATAGAGAAAAACGGCTATAAAATCTCGTTCCGAGTAGTTTCATCGCATCTTGTTCGGTTATGTCGGGCGCGTGACGCGAAACCAAAACACTAAAAGAAAATAAAAACGGAATTTGGAATTGTAAATGTTTAATATCAGCACATGTTCACTGATATTTACAAATTCTCACACCGTTTTACGCCGTGTTTGTAATTATTTAGTCTGCTGCTAAATGCTCGACATCTGTGTTGGAAACTATTTGATGTTTTGTTCTTAAGAGGGATTATTTTAAGCACATTTCCTTAAAAAAAGTGTGCTTTTTCAAGAGATTAACTTTATAGAAATGGTTTTTAAGAGATTTATTTGATGTTAAGATTATAAATAGGATTTTTATCAAAAGGAAATTGTGAAAGGTTTCTCAAGAAAAGAATTTAATTATATTATTATTATTTTTTTTTTTGAAATAAAACAACGCAGTTGGGAGGGTTTCACTTTTATTGTTGAACACTGCAACATGTTTCACCACACAGTGGCTTCATCAGGCAGATGAAATAATGATCATTATTTCATCTGCCTGATGAAGCCACTGTGTGGTGAAACATGTTGCAGTGTTCAACAATAAAAGTGAAACCCTCCCAACTGCGTTGTTTTATTTCAAATAGTATTATGGAGTTTCATCATGTATCCGCCTCATCAATTAAATATTTAAAAAGAATTTAATTGTATTTGATAAAAACAATTGTTTTAAGGAAATTTCTAAAGTTTCTTCAGCGGAAAAATTGATTATATTTACAAAAGAGAGCAGAATAAATGATTGTATTTAATTTATTTCACGTTTAGTTCTTAAGTTTTGTTGTCAAATATGATATTTTAAAGGTAATTGGGAGAGGTTTTTCCGAAAGATGAATTTGGTGTTTAGATTTGAAGATGGATTTTTAAAAGAAACTTATGTAAGGTTTTCTAAGAAAAGAATTTGATTTTATTTAATAAACGGGATTCTTCTAACTAAATTACTAAAGTTTCTTCAACAGAAACACAGGCAAATTATTTTTTTAAAGGATTTTATTAAAGATTAATATTAATAATAATAATAATACTTTATTGTCCAACAGACTACAGCCCACTTACACAGCAATAAAGTTTCTTCAATAATGGAATATAATTTTATTTGAGATTTATTGTCGTTTTTAAAAGAAACTGTGACTATATATTTTGATCTTTACTTGAAATCAGTGTTTTATACGCGTGGCGCATAAAGTAAAATTTCGAGTTTAGAAAAGCCTGAAAATTTGGATTTGCCGGGGCGCGACTCGCTTCGCTCGCGCGCCCCGGCAAATCCAAATTTTCAGGCTTTTCTAAACTCGAAATTTTACTTCATGCTTAATCAAGGAGTGCAAACCTATGTTAGCAAATAAAATAAAACACTGACAAGTGACTATTCTTAAAAATGTGTCTTAATAATCTCATACCCTCGTGCCCCTTGGCCAAAATCCTGACTAGGTTGGTACTTACTTTTCTAATTTGTCTCCTAAATACTGGCTTCTATCACTATTGAGAGGATTGTAGAGATCGTCCACTTCCAAAGTTTTGCTGTATCCTCTCCTAAACATTGGAATCGTGTATCTACAAAAAAAAGAAAAAAAGTTGGTTAATTAAATATGGAATCAGAGTTTAAAATTTTAAGTTTAGTTTATAGCATAAGGCGTTGAGTATTATTTTGTCTAGAGCAAAGGTTCTCAAACTTGTGGCCTGTTTTTAAATACCTGATCTATAGAGAGAGAGAGAAAGAGAAAGAAATAATATTAAAAAGGCACCGATGTGAAGATAGACACGGATTTTCCAGCCACGGATTTTGGCGCCTCCACCATCACACGAATTATGAAACAGATTCCCCAGAATTTCAAAACTTCATAACTCCCAAACCACACATTTTATTTTCAAAATGTCTTCTCTAATTAATTAAACAATATATAGAAAGCGACTATAAATAACCAGAATGTTGCAACTCTTAATTGTTCTTAATTTAAACAATATATTGCTGTCCCGCGTATGTCACCTTTCATACCAAATATTAAAAAAATCATATCTCTACAAACTACTATTCTATTTTACAGATTTCTTTACTAATTATTTAAACAATATATTTAGAACGAGCATAGATAGTCAAAATGTTGTCACTCTTATTTGTTAATTATTTAAATAATATTGCTGTCCCGTTTATCCAGATATTAAAAAAATCATATCTCTAAAAAATCCTATTTTATTTTGAAAAATTCTTTACTAATTGTTTAAACAATATATCAAGTATGAGCGTAGATGGTCAAAATGTTGTCACTCTTAATTGTTAATTATTTAAATAATATATTGCTGTCCCGCGTATAGCACCGTTCATACCTAAGATTAAAAAAAATAATATCTTTAAAAATTCCTATTTCATTTTACAAAATTCTTTACTAATTGTTTAAACAATATATTAAGAATGAGCATAGATGGTCAAAATGTTGTCACTCTCATTTGTTAATTATGTAAATAATATATTGCTGTCGTGCGTATAGCATCGTTCATACCAAATATTAAAAAAATCATATCTCTAAAAACTCCAATTTTATTTTACACAATTCTTTACTAATTGTTTAAACAATATATCTAGGACGAGCATAGATGGTCAAAATGTTGTCACTCTCATTTGTTAATTATTTAAATAATATATTGCTGTCCCGCGTATAGCACCGTTCATACCAAATATTAAAAAAAATCATATCTCTCAAAATTCCTATTTCATTTTACAAAATTCTTTACTAATTGTTTAAACAATATATTAAGAATGAGCATAGATGGTCAAAATGTTGTCACTCTTATTTGTTAATTATTTAAATAATATATTACTGTCCTGGGTATAGCACCGTTCATACCAAATATTAAAAAAATCATATCTCTAAAAACTCCTACTTTATTTTATAAAGTTCTTTACTAATTGTTTAAACAATATATCTAGGACGAGCATAGATGGTCAAAATGTTGTCACTCTCATTTGTTAATTATTTAAATAATATATTGCTGTCCCGCGTATAGCACCGTTCATACCAAATATTAAAAAAAATCATATCTCTCAAAATTCCTATTTCATTTTACAAAATTCTTTACTAATTGTTTAAACAATATATTAAGAATGAGCATAGATGGTCAAAATGTTGTCACTCTCATTTGTTAATTATTTAAATAATATATTACTGTCCTGGGTATAGCACCGTTCATACCAAATATTAAAAAAATCATATCTCTAAAAACTCCTACTTTATTTTATAAAGTTCTTTACTAATTGTTTAAACAATATATCTAGGACGAGCATAGATGGTCAAAATGTTGTCACTCTCATTTGTTAATTATTTAAATAATATAATGCTGTTCCGCGTATAGCACCGTTCATACCAAATATTAATAAAAATCATATCTCTAAAAATTCCTATTTCATTTTACGAAATTCTTTACTAATTATTTAAACAATATATTAAGAATGAGCATAGATGGTCAAAATGTTGACACTCTCATTTGTTAATTATTTAAATAATATAATGCTGTTCCGCGTATAGCACCGTTCATACCAAATATTAAAAAATTCATATCTCTAAAAACTCCTATTTTATTTTACAAATTTCTTGACTGATTGTTTAAACAATATATCTAGAACGAGCATAGATAGTCAAATTTTGTAAAATAAAATAGGAATTTTTAGAGATAGATTTGTTTAATATTTGGTATGAACGGTGCCATACGAGGGACAACAATGCATTAGTTAAATAATTAACAAATGAGAGTTTCAACATTTTGACAATCCATGCTCGTTCTAGATATATTTATTAAACAATTAGTAGAGAAATTTGTAAAATAAAATAGGAGGTTTCAGAGATATGATTTATTTTAATAATTGGTATGAATGGTGCTATACGCAGGACAGCAATTTATTATTTAAATTATTAACAAATGAGAGTTACAACATTTTGACCATTTATGCTCGTTCTAGATATATCGTTTAAATAATTAGTAAAGAAATTTGTAAAATAAAATAGGATTTTTTAGAGATATGATTTTTTTAATATTTGGTATGAAAGGTGACATACGCGAGACAGCAATATATTTTCTAAATAAAAAACAATTAAGAGTTACAACATTCTGGTTATTTATACTCGCTCTATATATATATTGTTTAATTAATTAGAGAAGAAATTTTGAAAATAAAATATGTGGTTTAGGAGTTATGAAGTTTTGAAATTCTGGGGAATCTGTTTCATAATTCGTGTGATGGAGGCGCCAAAATCCCTGACTATCTTCACATCGGTAACTTATTAATGTTATTTCTGAAAAATATGTAAACCAATTACTATAGAAAAATTGTAAATAATAATAAAATATAAATATTTATTTTAATCAAGTGATTTTTTTTATTTTTATTTCGTCCGCAAAAATGAGTAATATTTTTATTGATAGTCCATATGAGATAATTTTGAGGTTTCTTCTGCCAGTTTTTCACATACTCACCTATTTAAAGAAATGATAGTACGCTTGTACACAAGAAGGCGCGTTTGTCTAATTTTTCATCATTTGATTAAAATTCAATGATAATCTATGCCAGAATTCCCGTAACTTCGAGATTTCCCTTACCAATTTCTCATGCATTCATCTATTTAAGGAAATTTAATGTACGCTTATGTACAAGGAGACGCGGGTTTACCAAATTTGGTGTCCAAACCGCAGATGGTCATCCACACAAAATTAGATATCAAAAAAACGAAAACCCACGCCTTGAATTTATCTATCAACTGGTTGTCGCTCGAGTGGAAACCTCTCTTGGAGACATACATCAGACAGCAGCCCAAACACTCGAGGAAAAAACGCACGTATTTTTTTTTTTTGAGGGCCTGTTTAATTGCCCAATATTTATAAAACAACATTATTTTTGGAGGCTGTTTCCATTTAACGAGATTGTAAACACGGTTTTGTGTAAATATACAAGAATCGTTTATACAGTAAATACTTGGAATTTCGCGTACCGGTTTTGGGTTCGCGGGAATTAAGTAGCTTCTGGTTTTTCAATTTTATTGATTAATTGGTCAAAAACAGAAAAAATGATGAATTAGCCTTCATTCTTAACCAAAAACATCTGTATATTTATTTCATTTATATAATTTAATACTTTAGTATCGTGCATTTTTGATAATCATATTTAAAGTTATTTATGTTTGTTTCACTTATTGATGTTTGTTGTTTATTTTTACTTAAATATTATTCATTGCTAAATGTTATTATCAGAATGCATTTGCTAATGCTAGAGCACAGATAAGCCTGGGAAGAATAATAATTAGAATTTGTACTTAATGGAAAAATTCCGCTAAAGATGATAAAGTTCACCCCAGCCTATGCGTGCTCCTCCTTATGCATTGTTTGCTTAACGAAGAACCATTATTCATTACTATTAGATTTTATTTCGGGCACTTCTGATTTGACTCTCGAACGCAAGACAGTAAAAATATTACTTACTCCGATTAAATTCAATAAACTTCGTTAAGCAAGCTAGTTAAAGTTTCTAAATATATTATATTGTAATATTCACAAGTTTCTCAGTTAAGAAAATAGAATTGATATTCGTTATATAAAAACATCAAGTTATTTTAACCTCACCCAGAATAAAAGAACCTACTTAATATTAAATAAGTGTTAAATATTGAAAATACTAAATAATTAACTTTACAATTCTTAAAGGGTGCGTTTTTTAACAATTGATTGAATCGTTTTGCAGGTTAAATTAATGAATCGTTTTATGTTGTGTGGGTAATTTATGCGCAGTTTCAGGTTTTTTGGTTTAATTTAATTTTAGCATAAATCAGCGTTCGGTGCCTGGCGCATGAAGTAAATATTTGGAGTTTACAAAAGCCTGAAAATTTGGATTGGGCGCTTCGCTGCGCTTCGCTGCGGTTCGCTGCGCTACGCGCCCAATCCAAATTTTCAGGCATTTCTAAATTCCAAATATTTACTTCATTAAATTGTCTTATTAATTAAGACACTGTTTGCATTTTCACGAATTGTTTTTTCGTAATTTTATATATTATATTTACTTCATGCTTAATCAAGGAGTGGAAGCACCTGTTCGAAAAATAGAATACTTTAATAAAAATAATGAATATTGATACTTTTCACTATGATGTGATGTATTTTAAATATATCGCGCGACCCTCGACAAATTTTCTACGCGGGGCTTTTCTAAACTCGAAATTTTACTTCATGCTTAGTCTGGGAGTGGAAGACACTTGCTCCACTCCCAGACTAAGCATGAAGTAAAATTTCGAGTTTAGAAAAGCCCCGCGTAGAAAATTTGTCGAGGGTCGCGCAGCGACCCTCGACAAATTTTCACGGGGCTTTTCTAAACTCGAAATTTTACTTCATGCGCCACGCGTGTAAAACACTGATTTATCTTGAAGTTCAATAACTCATATATCATCATTTACTAAAATAATTAATTAATTAGATATTTACTCTGTAAATAATTAGGTTTTGAACATTTTAGTTAATAAAAACTGACGGCGATATTAAAAATGTTAATGGTTGCAAATAATAGATTTAAATTTGGATTGGTCTCTTCGCTGCGCTACGCGCCCAATCATGCTTAATCAAGGTGTGGAAACACCTGTTCGAAAAATAGAATACTTTAATAAAAACAATGAATGCCTGACAAATTTAAAATAAAAATGAAAGACCTTATTCTTAAGTCAAGTCAAGTCAAATCATGTTTATTGGTCTAGAAAATTGTTTAATTATAATAAACAATACAAGCAATGGCGTCAGGTTTGACTGTCGATATCCACATAGATAAGTGTAATAACTGCGATAAATCAATAGTGCAAAGTGATATAACTCTAAAGTGTCATGGCTTGTGCAATGGAATAGTGCATGGAACATGCTCCGGATTAAGAGACAACGAAATTCGAATGCTAAACAGCAAAAATAACATTGTTTGGTTATGTTCACCATGTACACAAATTTCACAATGTCAGTCCGCTTACAGTATAATTACCTCAATTTTTAACAAGTTGGAGGAACATTCTTCACTCCTAAAACAGCATGGAGAAGATATTAGTCTGATTTTACATAATGTAAACAAACCAAATATTTCATCAGAACAAAGCGCCATCTGTAGTACAATAGCAGAAAATATTTCCAAAGTAAACAAGGAGGAATCTGCAACTACTAAAGTCAGCAAGGAAGAATCTGCTATCACAATAAAGGCACCTGTAAAACAGATAAATACGTATAGTGGAATAGCAAGAAACACATCCAAAATCAACAAGGAGGAATCTGCACTTACCAAAGCTAATAAGGAGGAATCTGAAATCATCAAAAAGGCATCTGTAAAGCATCTAAATAAAAATAATAAATCGGAAACTCTTTATCTTAAAACTCCCGAACAGAGATCTGCAAATAATCTTCAAGACACTACTTTTGAAACCCAAGACAAGGACAACAAACACAACGATTTCAAACGTGTCGAAACAAGGCGTGAGCGCAAAAATAATAATAAAAGAAACATTCTTGTGGGTAAGAGAACCTGTGATAATATGGCATTCAAAGCAGTCGAAAAGAGGGCTTGGCTACATGTTGCACGTTACCCAAAAAATGTACAACCAAAGGATCTTCAGGAATTATTGGTAAATCGATTGAAAACGAGCGACATTTCCTGTGAATTACTTATCCCTAAGCACACTGAACCGACATTCAATAGCTTCAAAATAGGGGCTCCCTTATCCTTCTTAGGACAGTTAATGGACGAGAACTTGTGGGAAGATGGAATTACTGTGGATCGTTTTAATTTTCACAGGGGCCAGAAAAACACGGGGCCAACATAAACCAACCCAACCGGTCCAATCAATTAAGGCAAAATAAACCTTTTAGAATTCTTCATCAGAATGTGCAATGCCTTAGCAACTGCATCAACGATATCATTGATGTTTCTGACAGCTATAATCCTATCCACGTCTTGTGCATCACAGAGCACTGGCAATCAAATGAGCAATTGCAATTCTGTCACATTCCGGACTACACATTGGCTGCCAGTTTCAACAGGGCTAATAAGGAACACGGTGGCGTTGCAATCTACTGCAAAAACGGGATTGCTGTGACTGCTCTAAGAAGAATATGTGATATCTCGGAGAAAAAAGTGTTTGAATGTGTAGGAGTGGAACTTCGTATTTTAAATGTAACTGTACGTGTAATATGTGTATATAGACCTCCACAAAGTGATATTGTGACATTCATAAATAAACTTGAAGACATCCTAAATTATGTATCAGATTCAAATAATCTTTACTTCATTGCGGGTGATTTTAATGTAAATATTCTTGAAGAATCTCATGAAACCAGAGAATTGAGAAATCTATTAAATATGTATAATGCTTCATTATCTATACAGTGTCCAACGAGAATTCATTTTAACGGTACTAGTACCTGTATTGATAATATAATCACTAACAGCGACCCCAGCCAATACAATGCTAAAGTCATTGATACATTTATGTCCGACCATAAAGCGCAACTGTTATCTCATAATTTAAAATTACACACGGTAAACACGTATAAAACAGTAAGGCTATATTCAGAACAGTCTTTGTCTACATTTTCTATTGATCTTATAAACGAGCTATTTAGTGATGTGTATGAAAGTCAGGATACAAACTCTAAGTATAGCAAATTTTTAAATATCTTCATGTTATACGTTAACAAGCATTTCCCAATAAAAAAAGTGTGTTCAAACGGTAAACAAAAAATTAAATTTAAATCTGCAGAGATTAAAGACTGTAAAAACAACATTAATATTTATCAAACACTGGCACAATATATCCCCGAATTTAAAACAATGCTAAAAGATGAAATACATAAATATAAAAACTTGCTTCATAGAGAACGCGCTACATATTACAAAACTAAAGTAATTAATTCTCGTAATAAATCCAAAACGACATGGTGTATTATTAACGACATTGTCGGCACCAAGGGTAAGAAAAATCATGTCCTACCAAATACATACAATGTCCAACAGCAAGCAGAGGATTTTAATTTACATTTCAAAACAAGTGGTGCCAAGCTTATCGATCAAATTTCGCTACAGAACTGTGTACCTGATACTCAAATAAGTGCTAACGCTATGTCCCTAGAGCCGACTACACCGTCAGAAATATCTAAAATTGTATTGTCTATGGACAATAAACAAAGCTGTGGTTATGATGGAATACCGATATCCCCTCTTAAAGCATCAATTGAATCAATAGGAGATCCACTGACGCATATTTTTAACAGCTCGTTTCAATCGGGAGTATATCCTGAAAAAATGAAACACTCCCTCATTACGCCGATATATAAGAAAGGGAATGTTAATGACCTAGACAACTATCGACCAATCAGCATTTTGAGTACCTTTTCCAAAATATTAGAAACGTTAATGGCAAAAAGATTAAACAATTTCTTAACATCCAACAACATTTTAAACATAACTCAACATGGCTTTACTAAGGGCAAAAATATAGATACCGCCTTATTTGAGTACATACAAGCAATTCTGACTACGCTTGAGCAAAGGGCTATAGTATGTGGAGTACTTTTAGACCTGTCAAAAGCTTTTGACACTATTAACCACAATCTTCTATTAAATAAGCTCCGTAACTATGGTATCAAAGATACCGCATTTAATTGGTTTAAGACATACTTGCACGGTCGAATACAATCCGTTAAACTCAATCACAGTACATCTGCTATTACTTCAGACGCCCTATCTATAGATATGGGGGTCCCACAGGGTAGTATATTAGGTCCGCTATTGTTTAATGTGTTTCTTAATGATATGATGAACATAACTACCAATGACACGAAAATTGTATGTTATGCAGACGACACTAACCTTCTAATTTTTGGTCACACTTATGTCGATATAGTTAACAACGGAGACAGTATTATGCGCAGATTAACTGACTGGTTCCTAAGAAATAATTTAATATTAAATACTACCAAAACTCACACTATCATTTTTAAGACCAACCAATGTACACCAACTCCAGACTGTATATCATTAAATCATGTAACATATAATTATAGTTCAAATGTTCGTTTCTTAGGAGTCATACTTGACGAAACACTCAGCTTTAAAGACCATGTTAATAAACTTGTTTCTAAGTTAAGCAGTATCTGCTATGGCTTAAAAATATTAATGAAAAGCAGCAACAATGAAATAGTTAAAACATTCTACTATGCCAATTACTATTCTCACTTAAAGTATGGTATTATATTTTGGGGAGGGAGTACTCAATTAAATGCTGTTTTTATAACACAAAAGCGCGCAGTTAGGGTAATGCATAAACTAAAATATAGTGAAAGCTGCAGAACCATATTCAAAATCGCAGGCATATTAACAGTCCCCGCTATATATATCTACGAATGTATAAAATTCACGTATAAGCATAAGCACTTATTTGATCCGTTTATACTATATAGCTCGCATAACACACGCCATGGCACCAAATACCGATACCCCGCTCATAGACTGACAATGTTTGAACGCGGTCCGCTGTATAGTTGTATCAAGCTCTACAACCACCTACCTGTACACATAAAAAGTGCAAAAACATACTGTGAAATGAAACGTAAACTATTCCACTTTTTATGTCAACTAGAGCCATACAATGTCGATGACTTTCTTGCGTCGGCATTAAACAATATGTAAAGTTTGTTCTGACGTCTTTCCATGTTTGTACTGTGTAAATTATTTTATACTGTGTATATTTTGACTTGTACTTTATTCTCACTGGAAATAAATTGTATTATTATTATTATTATTATTATTATTATTATAATAGACAGGTCAAGAATTAGGTATAAAATGTAAAATATAAAAAAAATATAAAACATGAAGCATAACACAAAACATAAACACGAAATATAAAGTATAAAATATAAATTTATAGTCACTTTTATATAAATAAAACAATTTAAACACTTTCAAATATATATTGTATTAACGCTACAATTGTTTCGCCACACTGTGGCTTCTTCAGGCGAAGAAATGAATATGAACTTTCAACATTTATCAGCCTTATCAATCAATTTTTTTTATAAATTTATAGGTTTAGATGGCTTTAAGTAAACGCATAATCCTAAAAATCCTGTATCTTATAAAATACCTCTCTTTGGAGAAATGTCTTCACTTTTTAATAAAATAAAACACTTTAACTTTGTTTGTATAACACAATATATTTTATTTTCGTGACTGCAGTTTCGGCAACTCAACTTGCCATTATCAAACAGAGACTTTTTGTTTGAATTTAATTGGAGTAAGGCTTGTTATTGTTTGTGAAAGGTTATTATCAAAGAAATAAATATTCAATCCTGTTAAAAAATATTATAAAAGTTACATTTAAATAAACACGCTCGTTAATGTACGAGTAATTTGATTCTAATTTACATTATTTTACATGAAACACTGTAAACTATTGTAGAACGCGTGGGTGGTTATAAAATAATTATCCGCGCATAGAGAACACCAAGTTTCAATTACACGCCGTGTAAACGGAATGCAAATCGAGTGGAAAATTGGACTTAAGCTACTTAAAAGTACCGTTAATTCAATGCCGTTCAAGTAGAAAATTATTTAACATTAATTATTACAGAGCTAAACACTGGTATTGTTTAGTCCGGAGTAATATTTTATACTCAAAAAAAAACTCTAAATCGGGAGCAAGAATTAACAACTACAAAAAGTGTTGGGTATTATTTTGTTTAGAACAGGGATGTTTTTTTTTGGGTTTTGGTCTCTTGACTATTAGCCAACATCAATTTTTAATTTGTATCAATATTTATTAAACTTATTCTAAGTTATATAACATGCATATTTGGACATCACACCACATTCACACAACACCCAGGATCACGACGAGATATTATTTTTAAGTAACATCTTCACGTGCACGGGAATCGAACCCGGTCTGTGGCTCGCCGAGCGATATACCGTCCGGCGACGTTACCGCTCGGCGACCACCTGCCCAGGAGAACAGGGAGAATGGCCCCCATTTTTACCACTCCATTTTTACCACCGTCCCTTTTTTACCACCAATTCTTTTTACCACCAACGTATTTACCACCGTATTCTTTTTACCACCAATATTTTACCGCTATTTAAAATCGAATTAGAATAACAACTGACAACTTCAATTCGTAACCTGTCAATGTCATTATCGGTTTGTCATTCGCCTAAATCGTTGGTCACTCGTCAAGATTTGCATCGTTCTGTAAATCATGGCAAGTTATCAAACTGTTGAGTTATTACAAGGCGTAAAAAATCCATTCCTCCATATCGATGGATATATGTATCACAAAACGGAAGAAAAAAAAAGGAAGAATATTTTGGAGATGCAAGCAGTATCCGGAATGTAGAGCCAGGGCTGTGACGCGGTCACAGCGAACGCACGGACAGGTTGTGGAAGTAATTAGAGGTCCTGTGCAATCGCCGCACGAAGCGGTAAGAATAAAAAATCGATTAAAAAGACGGGCGGAAGAACATCCGGAAGCTCCACCGGCTCAGCTGTTGAGGACTGAACTTCACCAGGTTCCGTGACGACTTGTTTTTGTTTAAAATAAAGTTACACAAAATTTAATTACATTTTAATTCACCAGGTTCCGTCAGGCGTTTTGTCCCAACTCCAGGAACGACAAAATTTAACTAAATCGATTCAGCGGAGCCGATTAAAAGATACGCCGACAAACCCAACAACCCTTGAGCAGTTGGGCGACCTGCCTCAAAAGTTTAAACAAACTCTAGGTGGAGAAGAGTTCCTCATTTATGATACTCGCAATGACGACGCGATTGAGTCGGTTGGACGACTCATGATCTTTGCCACAAAAGAGAACTTGCGACGAATGGCAAGCAGCACAATCTGGTTCGTTGACGGGACTTTTAAAGTCGTCCCGACAATATTTTTTCAACTTTTTGCTGTGATGGCTGGATTTCATCAAGTTATACGTGGAACCGAACAAAGAGTGGCTTTACCCGTTGTTTATGTGCTGATGGAAAATAAAACAGAAGCTGCATATCAAAAGGTGTTTATCAAACTAAATATATGTACAAATGTATAACTATAAATATAACTAAAACTTCTTTCCAGGTTTTTGATGTTGTAAGAGAGGTATGCTTACAGGCTTTCTGTTACGACGATTTTAACAGACTTTGAAGTTGCGATTATAAATGCAGCCGAAACAGTGCCTGGAGCAAACATTAGAGCCTGCTTTTTTCATATGCGGCAAGCGATTTTTCGTCGCTTACAAGCTGAAGGTCTCCAACAGGCATATAATGATCGTGAAGATCGTTCAATCAAAATCGCGGCGCAGATGATGTGCGCCACAGCCTTTGTGCCTGTAGAAGATGGCTTTTGATATATTTCTGGAGGATGTTCCAGATGCCTTTGCTGATATTGCCGACTACTTCGAGAACATTTACGTACGAGGCAAACCAGCAAGAGGAAGACGACGTGCCATATCCCCGCGATATCCGCCAATGCTGTGGAACATGTATCAGGCAGTTCTGCAGAATACGGCACGCACGAACAACATGTCTGAAGGATGGCATAACCGTTTTTCTGTAGTCGTCGGCCGGGATCATCCTAGCCTATATGCTTTTGTCGTCGAGCTTCAAAAAGAACAGGGAGACACCGAGGCAATGTTCCGGGAATTGGACCTTAGGCGAAAAATTAAACGTACGGAAAACCTTGCCAGAATTAAAACTGAGGATAGGATTACAAATATAGTCCGAGATTACGATGTCAGAAAAGAAGAAGGGGAAATTGCAGAATACTTAAGGGCGATCGGTCACAACATACAATTTTGAATAAAACTGATTTTATTTGTAAAAAAGTGTTTTATTGTATAATTATTGGTACAAATATTAGTGGTAAAACTGTATAGCGGTAAAAAAGTATGGTGGTAAAAATGCGGTGGTAAAAATGGATTGGTAAATTTGGAGTGGTAAAACTGTACCCCTACTGAACAAGGGATGTAGAAATCGATATATGTTTTTGAGTTTCGTGAAGAGTATAATCAATAAATAATCAACACTGTTGTATCCTTTTTTCACACTTTATTTTCTAATGGTTAGATATATATTTAAAGTGCTAAGCACTCAGTTGATATTGATAATAAGTGCTTAGCACTTGAAATATATATCTAGCCATTAGAAAATAAAGTGTGAAGAAAGGATACAACAGTGTAAATTATTTAGGGATGTAGAAACTTTCGGCCTATATTTTAGAAACCCATACGAGAGAAGTGGGTCGCTCCCCGGGGGATTGATTTGTTTCCTTGGATTTCCAAGAAGGATTACAATTTGCAAGAAATTTGGGGCATAATTTAGTCTACAACAGGGGTAATAAAATGGTGATGTGTTCATCATATTTAAATAGTCAAATATTCAAATAGTCGAATAGTCGAAAATGCGAATATTCAAATATTTGGATATTTAAATATTCAAATAGTCGAATTTTCAAATAATAAAATATTCTAATATTCAAATATTCGAATATTCTAATAGTCGAATAGTCGAAAATGCGAAATATTTGTATATTTGAATATTCGAATATTTGAATTAATAATACAGAAGAGAGATAAATCCCGAAACGCGTCTATAGATGCCCTAAGACATTAGCTATAATCCAAGTCCTTTCACTTCTAATTTTTTGTTATTTCTCCTTCCATTTTTAATTTGTATTGGTTAGTTGGTTTAAAGAGAATTTGACCTAAACGTTACATATACTTTAATAGAGTGTTGTAACAAATCAAATTAAATAAAATTTTAAATATTTCATTGTATAATTCAATATCCGGAGGTGTATTTGCACAGGAAGTAGTTGTTTCAATGGATATTTACCGTCTTAAGTTGTCTTATTAATTAAGACATTTGTTAAGTCTTGGTGGCCGTTAGGCTAATAAAAGAAGTTAGATGTTTTTCGCCGTTTAATTATAATAATCACACACGTAATACAATTCTTACTGCGAGTACAAACTCTAATTCGGACCGATTATTCACGTACTTTTCGGACCGATGGTTATTGAAGAAGAGAGCGATTTGCCTGTCCGGTACCTATTTATATAGGGGGTGGGTCTTCCCTCACCCCGACACCCAGATGGAGGGTGGACATTATCCATGCCGCCCCCCTTGAAAGACAGTGATCTTTCAAAGTGAAAGTTTCAAATATAAAAACGTTGTTTGTCAGGTGACTCAATTAGGTAACGGACTCAGCAAATCGTCAATTATGCACAAATACAATTTGAATTTTAAGAAATTATATACACAATTACAAACTAAATGAAAAATAGAATACATTTAAACGAGAATGAAAATAATTTGATGAGTAAATGTTCAAAATAGAGTTCTGATTGGACTTCCGACTTAGCCTGGGATTAGAATTCCAATGAAAACTGTTTTAATTAGATTCTAACTGAGAGTTCTAATTGGATACGCTGATCCCCTCGCGTTCAATTGGTAGTACGCACACCTTAGACACAGCGCGTTTTAAAATGCCACTCGCGGTTTTAACGGTCACAACCCGCACTTCACCATCATCGCCGGGGTGCTGCTCGATGACTCGTCCCAGGACCCAACGTAGCGGTGGAAGGTTGTCGTCTTTTAACAGCACCATGTCGCCGATTTCGACTCCCGTAACCGATGCTTCCTTTGTGCGCTGCCACTTGTGTCGCACCTGAAGCTGAGACAGGTACTCGCGTGACCATCTCTTCCAAAAGTCTCCCTGCATTTTTTGCATGAGCTGCCAACGTGACAGCCTTCCCATCTTGATATGTTCCAGGTCTGGACTCGGTATATCTGTTAGCGGTCGTCCTATTAAAAAATGGCCGGGGGAGAGGTAGGAGATATCGTTTGGGTCGGTGCTGATCGGGGTTATAGGTCGTGAATTAACAATGGCTTCTATTTGAGTAAAGATAGTTGACAATTCTTCAAAAGTTACCTTAGTTTCCCCAATTACTTTATAAAGGTGCCTTTTGGCAATTTTAACTGCTGATTCCCAAAGACCCCCCATATGTGGAGACCGTGCTGGAATAAAATGCCAGTTTATACCCTGGCTCGCAGTTTCACTTCCAAGTCGCCTAACATTTTCTTGGTTATCAAAAAATTCTTTTAATCTTTTTAGTTCGATATTTGCGCCGATAAAATTGGTTCCGTTATCGGAATAAATATCACTACATTTACCTCGTCGGGCAATAAATCTCCGCAAGGCAGCAATAAAGGCTTCTGAAGTAAGATCGCTTACTACTTCAATGTGCACAGCTTTTGTGCACATGCAAATAAACAAGGCGGCATAAGCCTTTACAATCTTAATTTTGCGGCTGCTTTCCTTTATAAAGAAAGGGCCGCAATAATCTACTCCACATGTGGAAAACGGTTTGTCTATCGTGACTCTAACTGAAGGTAGATTGCCCATTATTGGCTGTCTTGACTTAGGATCAATTTTAAAACAAACTACACACTTCCTAATTACATTTTTAATACTATTCTTGGCATTAATCGGCCAATAATTTTGCCTAGTTGCAGCTAACGTCGACTGTGCACCTGCATGCAAATGTTTTAGATGCGTATCCAAAATAATTAATGACGTTAATTTATGTCGTTTAGGTAGTAATACTGGATGCATTGTATCAAAATTTTGATGAGAATGTTTTAGTCTACCTCCAACCCGAATTATACCTTCCGTGTCGATAAAGGGATTTAATTTCAATAACGTACTTTTTTTAGAAATGCATTTATTTGCTGTTAAATCTGCTATCTCTTCAGTAAAACATTCTTTTTGTGCTATTTTTATCAACACATTTTTTGCATTTTGCAATTCATGCACGGTTAAATAACCTTTTACTTTATTTTTTGTATTTTTACAATTTAATTTAAATCTAAGGCATAACGCTACTATCCTAACTAATTTAGAAAAACTACTATATTCATTAAAAATACTATTTTCAGCTAATTCAACTGTATGTACAAAACTATTCTTTTTAATTTCGGGTACTTTATGTTCCTCTATATTTTTTGGGATATTAGTAATAACATCATCATGTTTTAGATATGATGGTCCCTTCCACCACAATTCTGAATTAATTAATAATGAAGGTGCCATGCCACGTGATAATATGTCTGCAGGGTTTAATTCTGATTTTACATACGACCAATCAAGTTCTTGAGATAGTTCCCTTATTTGTTCAATTCTGTTTGCAACAAAAATTTTAAATTTATATGATGGAGCATGAATCCAGTGAAGCACAATTTGAGAATCTGTGAAACAATGACACTTTTTTATGTTGATATTTATCGCCCTTTTAACCTTAACCATTAATTGAACTAAAAGTAGTGCACCGCATAACTCTAGACGCGGAATGGTTTCAGTTTTTACTGGCGCAACGCGAGATTTTGCACAAACTAAATTGATGTTATATTTTTGTTCATTTTCACCTATGAATTGGCGAAGATAAATACACGCTCCATAGGCCTCTTCACTCGCGTCGCAAAATCCAATTAATTCAAATTCCCCTTTTGTACCTTTATTAATTAAGCATCTAGGAATCTGGACTCTTTTTAAATGTGGCAACTCGCTATATAAATTTTTAAATTCATTTTGAATTTCTACTGGTACTATTTCATCCCATTCTAATTCAAGTTTCCATAATTTTTGAATTATTATTTTAAATAATAATACGCAAGGATTTACTAACCCTAACGGATCAAATAATTTTGCCGATTTAGACAAAATATTTCGTTTTGTTATGGCACCGTGCGATAATTGTGGTACCACATAGCTAAAATAATCAAGTTTAGAATGCCAATATAATCCTAATATTTTATTTACATCATCTTTGTCGAGTAAAATTAAATTTTCGGTGCATTTATCCAATCCCTCGGTGATTTCGTTGTAATTCGAGTTCCACTTATTTAATAAGAATCCACCTCCTTTTAAAATGTCTATAATATTATCTCGTAAAGTTAACGCGCCTTCTAAAGTATCTGATCCCGTAAGTAAGTCGTCTATATAAAAATCGCGTTTAATAGCAACGGACGCATTAGGATGAGTATACTTTGCATCTTCGGCTAGTTGTTGTAAACATCGGACGGCTAAAAAGGATGCTGGAGCAGTACCATACGTGACTGTATTAAGTTCAAAAAATTTAAGAGATTCTTCCTTATTTTCCCGCCACACAATTCGTTGGAAATTACGGTGATTAGGTTCTATTAAAATTTGGCGATACATTTTATTTATATCCGCGGTAAATGCATATAGAAATGATCTAAATCGTAAAAGAATACTAAGGAGATCTTCTTGTAATATAGGGCCTGTTAACAATAAGTCATTTAATGAATTCCCGCTATTTGTTTTCGCGGACGCATCAAAAACAACCCGTATTTTAGTTGTGAGTGATTCTTGTTTAAACACAGCATGATGGGGTAAGTAATAGTTAGGTATCGCGTCGTTAGGTTTAATTTTTTGCATGTGACCTAAATCTATATATTCATTAATGAACTCAGTGTATTTTTCTTTTAATTGAGGATTTGATTTAAAGCGCCCTTCCAGATTATAAAATCGCTTTATTGCCATAAATTTTGATTCTCCAATGTCAAGAGGAAAAGAGTTAAAAGGAAGTGCCACCATAAATCTACCCTCGTCAGTCCTTTTGACATTTTTTTGAAAATGTGTTTCGCATTCAGTTTCCGCTGGTGACAGGGAATTTATTGGTTCCGGTTGAACAGATTCCAGTTCCCAGAACTTTCTTAAATCCAATGTCGCAGCATGACAAGTACTTGACGTTGTTTTTGTCAAGTTTGGTATATTACCCCCCATTACCCAACCCAAATGGGTTTTTGAGAGGATTGCACCCGGAACACCCGCTGTTTTCCTGCCTGCACAAAACAGATCCCAATAAACTTCTACACCTAATAAACCATCAACCGGGCGCGATTATTCAAATTTCGGGTCCGCTAAATTACAATTTTTAGAAAATTTAAATACATTTTTGTCAATATTTTCGTTAGGATGCATCCCAGTAATATTTGGAAGAATGTGAAATTCGCAAGTTCTTTTATAACTATTATACATAGATTGAAATGTTAAACAAATTTTATGTGTGGCGTTTGAACTAGCGCCGTTCACCCCTTGAATGGCTAAAAAATCATACGTTTTCTTTAACCGTAAACGAATTGCAAAATCTTCTGTTACGAAATTAGATTGACTACCTGAATCTAATAGGAATCTACCTTCAATTATGGAATTATTTTGATCGAAAACATTGACAACCGCAGTTGATAATAAGGCTATAGCTCGACGGCTAGCAATATTAACTGATGTTTTATTTTCGTGACTTGTTGATGCCCTAACATTGTTATTTGAATTGTTTTTGTGCAATAAGGTATTGTGCTTTAGTTTACATACCTTGCACGGATTTGCAAAACATTTTTGAACAGCGTGATTAGCAGATTTCAAACAATTACTACATAGTCCATTTGATTTAACAAATTCTATTCTTTGATCTGTATTCATTTGTTTAAATTTTAAACAATTTGGAATATTATGTGTGCCATTACAAAAGCGGCACAATTTCCTTTTTTCTGAATTATTCTCAGAAATAAATTCGTCTTTAAGATTATTTATTACGTCTAACGAATCACATTTTTTTTGAATGAACTCACAAATGTGAATAATTGTTGGAAATTGTTTTTTATCTAATGTTCTTTCAAATTCAAAATAAGTTTTCTGATCTATTTTAATAGAAATTAAATGTATAATAAGATCCTCAAATAATTCATCATTTGATCGCCCTAATAATTTTAATGCACGGATGTGTTTATTTATATTTCTGGTTATTTCCCTAAGTTTAACAGAATTTTCACTGTCAGTCTTTTGAGAGTTAAATATTGCACTTATATGTTTATTGGCAATTTTTCTAATGTTATCATAATTATCTACTAAGGTTTGCCAAGCTGCGTCATATTTTGCGTCGCAAATATCGAATTCACTAATTAATTCTGCTGGTTCGCCTTTTAAGCATGAAATTAGGTAATGAAATTTTTGAATATTCTTTATTTCACTGTTTTCGTGTATTAACGACTTGAACTTGTTATAAAAATTAAGCCAGCTTTCAAAATTGCCATTAAATTCGGGCAGAGAAATTTCAGGTAATTTAGTATTAGAATCCGAAGTCGGTGTCGAACCCGATCGTAGATTTTTATTAGAATTTTTTGATTCTATTAACATGGTTGCTAATTCATATGCCTTATCATATTTTGCCTCAAATTTCTCTACCGCCTCTACCTCGTCTTCGGGAATTTCCAAATCTGCGGGCCTTAGTTCGTCTATATCCGCTTGTACTTTTATAAATTCATCTAAAATTCCCTTAATTGCTTCAGTTTTATTTTTTAATAAAAATATTGTAGCATTTTTAGCATCATCACTGTTTATGAATGTTTCAAAACGAGTTAACTTACTTTTTAAAATTCCACGTTGTTTTTTTAATTCAGCCATTGTTAATTATTACAAGGATATGGAAAAAAATAGGGAACCGACCTTATAATATCTTCTCCTGAAGAATGTTCCTCCTTGAAATGTGGCTGCCCTCTTCTTCTTCTTCTTCTTGCGCGAAACACTTAGTTGTTCGCGAATTAATTAACGATTAACGAGTCTATAGTCAGTGATATTCTTGATACCAGACGGTGTACTTCGTAAATAAAAGAAAAATATGTATGATGCGCGACTATTATCACTTTACACTTCCGTTTCGAAGGACCATGTTAAGTCTTGGTGGCCGTTAGGCTAATAAAAGAAGTTAGATGTTTTTCGCCGTTTAATTATAATAATCACACACGTAATACAATTCTTACTGCGAGTACAAACTCTAATTCGGACCGATTATTCACGTACTTTTCGGACCGATGGTTATTGAAGAAGAGAGCGATTTGCCTGTCCGGTACCTATTTATATAGGGGGTGGGTCTTCCCTCACCCCGACACCCAGATGGAGGGTGGACATTATCCAACATTGTTTGCGTTTTCACGAATAACATTTTCGTAATTTTATATATTAAATTATCTTTCTCTGTTTCGAAAGTTTAGAATTTTTAAGAATGTCAGTAATAAAATGGTGATGTGTCCATCATAAATAGCACTCCCCTGTCATTTGAACAATTGATAATCGACATACTAAATTTATTTCACTCTAACCGATTGGTTAAAGATTTCACTTGAAGTCCGTGTTTTATACGCGTGGCGCATGAAGTAAAATTTCGAGTTTAGAAAAGCCTAATTTGGCTCGGTCGCTCCGCTTCGCTACGCGCCCGAGCCAAATTTTCAGGCTTTTCTAAACTCTAAATTTTACTTCATGCTTAACCTGGGAGTGGAAGATACTCGTTTGTTTCATCATTAAAACCAATGAAAATTGACGTAATAAGTTTATTGTCGTTTTATTGACGAAGAATATTCTGTATTGTTAAAACGGAATGTCATTTTTATTACAAGTTAAAACGGATTCAAAAGATAATAGATAAATTTAATAAAAGTCAATTCAATGATGAAATACTATCAAAATGCCACAATAGTGAAATTACTGTGAAACGGGAGGCATTTTGATTATTTTAAGTGATATAGAAATATAAAGAGTTCATAACTTAGATATTATTTAAGATATCTTTACAAAACTAGGTGTGCAATTCACTCAATTATTGCTCTTTCAAAATATGTGAAAATCAAAATATACGCCATCGATAGTTTTTGAGTTATTTTCACTTGAATGTGAACCAAGAGTCAATTTTAATTATTTTGAGTGATATAAAACTTTTAAGACCTCATAACTTGGATACTATTTGAGATATATTCATAAAACTAGGTGTGCATTTCACTCAATTATTGGTCTTTCAAAATATCTGAAAATCAAAATTAACCCCAATAATAGTTTTGAGTTATTTTCACTTGATCGCGAAACGAAAGTAAATTTTGACTATTTTGAGTGATATAGAAATTTCAAGAGTTTATAACTTGGATATTATTTGAGATATCTTTACAAAACTTGGTGTGCATATCACTCAATTATTCGTCTTTTAAAATATGTGAAAATAAAAATATGCACCATCGATAGTTTTTGAGTTATTTTTACTTGAATGTGAACCATTAGTCAATTTTAATTATTTTGATTGATACAAAAATTTTAAGACTTCATAACTTGGATACTATTTGAGATATATTCATAAAACTAGGTGTGCATTTCACTCAATTATTGGTCTTTCAAAATATCTGAAAATCAAAATATACCCCAATAATAGTTTTGAGTTATTTTCACTTGATCGCGAAACGAAAGTAAATTTTGACTATTTTGAGTGATATAGAAATTTCAAGAGTTTATAACTTGGATATTATTTGAGATATCTTTACAAAACTTGGTGTGCATATCTCTCAATTATTCGTCTTTTAAAATATGTGAAAATAAAAATACGCGCCATCGATAGTTTTTGAGTTATTTTCACTTGAATGTGAACCAGGAGTTAATTTTAATTATTTTGATTGATACAAAAATTTTAAGACCTCATAACTTGGATACTGTTTGAGATATATTCATAAAACTAGGTGTGCCTTTCACTCAATTATTGGCCTTTTAGAATATCTGAAAATCAAAATATACCCCAATAATAGTTTTGAGTTATTTTCACTTGATCGCGAAACGCAAGTAAATTTCGACTATTTTGAGTGATATAGAAATTTCAAGAGTTTATAATTTGGATATTATTTGAGATATCTTTATAAAACTTGGTGTGCATATCACTCTCAATTATTCGTCTTTTAAAATATGTGAAAATAAAAACATGCACCATCGATAGTTTTTAAGTTATTTTTACATGAATGTGAACCAGGAGTCAATTTTAAGTATTTTAAGTGATATAACCAAACCAAATTTTCAGGCTTTTCTAAACTCAAAATTTTACTTCATGTGCCACGCGCATAAAACACTGAAATATTGTAAACTTTGAAATACACTCAAATTTCTTTTTAAATGAGTAATAATGGAAATATTTAAATAACAAAATATTTAAATTTTTCTTCATACAGGTCAAATAATATAATATATCAAATTAACTTATTTTGTAATTTAATTAACAAAAAAATAATCATGTTGCGTGTATGCATCAATGGTGCTTAATGGGTTAATCATTATTTATTATTTATTATGCTCTCTTTATTTTGTTTTTGTTTGATTGCTTCTGTTTGTTGTTTATTATTTGTTTAGCCTGCTGGAGTCCATCAATTACGGACCTCCTATCAGGCAGAAAGTGGGAGTTGGATTAACTAGAAGCAGGCTGGAACGTTAATAATCAACGCGACTTTAATCGATTCATACCAAATGCGTGCGGCATTTAAACGCGTACTATTTATTTTAAAACGGGCGATAAAATTAAATTACGGCGCTGTTTAGAGTTAATTAACACCGTATTAGGTAACATCAAGTGAATTCAATACGCGAGAGGATTTAATAATGAATAATTCTGTTTATCCTTATCATTGTTTTTAAAAGAAATTGTTGTAGGTATATATCTGTTGGGAGTTAGGAAAATGTTTTTTATTTTTATAATAATTAAACAATTCGAAAATTCTATTAAAAAAATCTATTGAATTCGCTGTATCAACTGTAAGTCAATAATTTTAGAAAATTAGTTAAATATTTATATAGTTAAAGATATATTGGATTATATATTACTGAAATAAGAACTAACGTTGTAAGTGACAGATATTCAAAATTCAAAATTTAATGTAAGACAAAATTCGTTTCGTTTTCTATTTATTTTTTATATTTAAAACACGCCAGCTCACTTACTTAATTGTTTTACTAATAAAGTAATATATGGTATGTTCAATAAAATAAAACCTATAGAATGCTATGGAAAATATTGTAGGTTGGCAACTCTGAACTTATATAATATAATTATCGTGTCTGACGTTTTATATGTTAATTCCTAAAGCTTGTAGCCAACCTAAATTAAAAAGAATATGAAATCAAGGCACTCTAGAGGTTTTTTAAATTTAACATACGATATTTTTGTTCCTATAAAAAAACCATCAATTCAATTTATGTTAACCCATAAATAATAACATTCTATGGTTAAACCTATGCCAAAAACAAAACAAAAAAAATAATAACATTCACAGGTAGACAAATTGTACAATAAGGATAAACTCAAAATAAGCATTTAATATTTTTCTAGCTAAGGTTTTCAAACCATGATTGAACATGAAGTAAATATTTCAAGCTTTCTTTATACGTCAGGAGTATAAACATTGATTAGCGTGAATTTAAGTAATAATTTAATTATATTTAATAGAAATAACTTAAAATCAGATATTCTGTCATCAACGATTTACAATGTTGATAATACCAACTAAGTTCCGAAAAAAATATTTAACACTTCTAGTTGTTATTGTTCATATATTTTAATTATTCATCGATGTTACATTTGGTCATAACGCGTCTTCTAAATTCACGGAGTATTCTTCAGAGCACTGATTAAGAACCACCGGTTCTTTGTTTACATAAACTGTATCTGCCTTGAAAGTGCGCTTTAAGACTGTACGAGCTAATCTCTACATCTTACAGTCTTAAAACGCACTTTTAAGGCAGACAACGTTTATGCAAACAAAAAATCCTTCAGTAAATGACGTTGCAAAAAAAAATCCCTTAAGAAAATAAAACCGATAAATCAACATTTTAAAACACCATAAATCCGCCCACCCTTAATCCCCAAGTGGCTGCTTTTTTTCCATTCCCTTTTCCCTTATATAAACACCGAGCGGACCTTAATTTACATAATTCACCGTAACGTCTGTTCCAAGCTCCAAAATATGATGAGAGAAAAAAAAAACGACATATATCTTTCACACGTTGCGCTTTAACCGGCCCTTCTGGATATCACGTATCATTCGAGATAAACGGGAGAGACAATTTATGTGGAGATTAGATTAATTAGTAAATAAATCTTTTTCACGTGAAGGGAAGATTACGTCCTAGTTAAAGGTAAATGTTGCTAAGCGCACAACGGGAATCTTACGCACTTAACCACGTTTACCTTTAGCTCGACGTAATTTTTTTTCTTTTACTTTTAAGCTGAAGATGTGAAGAGGAAAATGAGGAGATTGAGTTTTTGTGGGTGATGATTTTATAAATGATGATTAATTAGCTGTTGATAATTAAGTTTTAAAGAAAAAATACTTTCGAAAGTATAAAAACGGATTAAAATTAATATCGACTTTCTGATGCGTTCTAGAGTATTTTCCATTCATTGTTTAAGCGTGAAGTAAATATTTGGAGATTAGAGAAGCCTGAAAATTTGGATTGGGCGCTTCGCTACGCTACGCGCCCAATCCAAATTTTCAGGCTTTTCTAAACTCCAAATATTTACTTCATGCTTAATCAATTAATGTAAAACACGCGAGAACGCATCAGAACCATGAATTGGTTAAAAATAATAAAAGATTTTCTTAAATTAATATTCAGCGCACATTCCAAAAATGTTACGTGAAGATTTACTGACCTAATATCCGGAACAAAATGTGCGTATAAAAGATATTTCCAAAGGCATAAATCTGGTGAAAACGTGAGCAAAGCCCCGATTGAGAAGTTATCCCTTCCTTTGTGCCTTTCTTGGCGTAATTGGCGAAACGCCGCCGACGCACGGTTTTCAAAGAACCGGCGAAAATTGCGAACAATGCGAATTTCGAAGTCCACTAAATCACCGGACTTTAACGCCTCTAAACAATTTATAGACCTTTGTGCTAAAATTATGCCTGAAAAGGATACACGTTGCTTGAATTTTAATTATTTTTATTACTTGCTTCAAGCTGGATGCCATTTTACGTGGTTATGCTGATAAAAAATTAAGAAACTGTACATTTTATTCTTAAAGGACAATCATTCTCACCGGAGGTTGAAACCGGTAGGTGATCGACCAAAAATGGTCCAGCGATCGACCGGTCGATCGCGATCGTTGGGTTGAACACCCCTGCTATAGAATATTCTCTGGATGTTCAATTGCAGATAAATAAAACGCATGAAATATCATACTCGGTTTATGCAAATTTTAAATTGGATTGCTCCTGTCAATGAATTCAATTCGCGCGCGAATATTTGTGGCTCTCATTATTTAAAACGACGCGCGTTTAATTAAAACCTTTAATTAATACACCGATGTCTATGCAATGCATGAGAAACACAACTTTAATTAAACCGCAAAGACACTTACATTCAAATCACACTTTGAAATAAGAAACGATAGAAATAGAAATCTACATATAGCAGAAATCGAGAATGTTTTGTTGTGCCTTAAAACCAATCTAGTAATTCTATAAGAACATTTATACTATAAAGCATTTAATTAAAACGCAGATATATTCCTTCCTTCACTTTTATTTTTCGATGCTAGATGTACATTTCGGGTACTATGTACCCATTATCAGTAGCTAACTAGCTAGATGCTAAATGTACATATTGGGTACTATGTACTCATTATCAATAGCTAACTAGCTAGTTAGATACTAATAATGGGTACATAGTACCGGAAATGTACATCTAGCATTGAAAAATAAAAGTGAAGAAAGAAAAAATAACTGCGTTTTAATTAAGTGACTTAAAATCTTCATGTAACTCAAATAACTGAATTAAAAAAATACTATAAAACATAGTTATGTAACTTTGAGAAATTGTATAAAATGCAAACAAATGTATACCTAAAATTAGCGTAAATAAATAATCAATCGAAATCCTATTTTTGTTACTCTTCCGGGTGTTAAGATAATATAAAGGTTAAAAATAAATTTAATTGTCGCGATTAGTGATTACGAAATATTTTATAATAAAACGCTGATCTGGAGTGTCTCTTATAATTACCAAAGTGGAGGACGCGATCTACTAATGGGTCGACTTTTGGTGGGTCACGACAAGATCTTGATCAAAAGATAAAAAATAAATGTTTGTTATCGTTGAGACGTCTTTTTATAACTAGGTAAACTTTTTATAACTAGGAAAGACAATGCCCTGAAAATATAATACGTCACTAAAAATTTAGTTTCTAAAAAGTGGGCCGCAAGTTTGGGCACCTCTGCTCTAGACAAAATTATGCTCAACATTTACTATCTCTCAAGAAAAATAATGCACTGAAAATATAATATGTCGCTATAAATTGAATTTCTAAAAAGTGGGTCGCAAGTTTGGGCACCTCTGCTCTAGACAAAATTACGCTCAATATTTCTTGACATTTTTAGTTCTTCTTGAAGATTAGATAAATATGCGCTGGGTTGAAATGGCTCCCTATAAATGTATATCTTTATAAAGTGAGCAGCAAGTTTACAAATATTTTGATTTTCATATATTTTGAAAGAGCAATAATTGAGTGATATGCACACCTAGTTTTATGAAGATATCTCAAATAGTATCCAAGTTATAAAGTCTTAAAATTGTTATATCAAGATAAATTCAAATTCAAAACTATTTGAATTCGAGAAAATAAGCTTACGCTTCTTATAGTTTGCACACTTTAAACATAATATATAAAATTACGAAAAAACTATTCGTGAAACAATTTATAGACCTTTGTGCGTCTATAGATGGCCTAAGACATTAGTTTTAATCCAAGACGTTTTACTTCTAATTTGTTGCTATCTCTCCTTTTATTTTAAATTGTATTGTTAGTTGGTTTGAAGAGAATTTGACCTAAATGTTACATATACTTTAATAGAGCTTTGTAACAAATCAAATTATATAAGATTTTAAATATTGCATTGTATAATTCAATATCCGGAGGTGTATTTGCACGGGAAGTAGTTGTTTCAATGGATATTTATCGTCTTAAATTGTCTTGTTAATTAAGACATTGTTTGCATTTTCACGAATAGTTTTTTCGTAATTTTATATATTATTGTTATATCATTCAAAATAATTAAAATTGACTCCTGGTTCACATTCAAGTGAAAATAATTCAAAAACCAAATGGCGTATATTTTAATTTTACGTATTTTGAAAGACCAATAATTGAGTGATATGCACACCAAGTTTTATAAAGATATCTCAAATAGTATCAAAGTTATGAACTCTTGAAATTTCTATTTCACTTAAAATAGTAAAAAATTACTTCCGTTTCGCGATAAAGTAAAAATAACTCAAAAACTATTATTGGGGTATATTTTGATTTTCAGATATTTTGAAAGATCAATAATTGAGTGAAACGCACACTTAGTTTTATGAAGATATCTAAAATAGTATCCAAGTTATGAAGTCTTGAAATTGTTATATCACTTAAAATAATTAAAATTGACTCCTGGTTCACATTCAAGTAAAAATAACTCAAAAACTATCGATGGTGCATATTTTTATTTTCACATATTTTAAAAGGCGAATAATTGAGTGATATGCGCACCAAGTTTTATAAAGATATCTCAAATAATGTCCAAGTTATAAACTCTTGAAATTTCTATATCACTCAAAATAGTCAAAATTTACTTTCGTTTCGCGATCAAGTGAAAATAACTCAAAAACTATTATTGGGGTATATTTTGATTTTCAGATATTTTGAAAGACCAATAATTGAGTGAAATACACACCTAGTTTTATGAATATATCTCAAATAGTATCCAAGTTATGAAGTCTTACAATGTTTATATCACTCAAAATAATTAAAATTCACTCCTGGTTCACATTCAAGTGAAAATAACTCAAAAACTATCGATGGCGTATATTTAAATTTTCACATATTTTGAAAGAGCTATAATTGAGTGAATGCACACCTAGTTTTATAAAGATATCTCAAATAGTATCCAAGTTATGAACTCTTGAAATTTCTATATCACTCAAAATAGGCAAAATTTACCTCCGTTTCGCGATCAAGTAAAAATAACTCAAAAACTATTATTGGGGTTTATTTTGATTTTCAGATATTTTGAAAGATCAATAATTGAGTGAAATGCACACCTAGTTTTATAAAGATATTTGAAATAGTATCCAAGTTATGTAGTCTTGAAATTGTTATATCACTTAAAATAATTAAAATTGACTCCTGCTTCACATTCAAGTGAAAATAATTCAAAAACCATCAATGGCGTATATTTTGATTTTCACATAACTCGAACTCGAAATTTTACTTTATGCTTAGTCTGGGAGTGGAATCACTCGTTCTAAACTTCATACTGCCAAGTTTTATATAAAATCGACGAATGCCTGACATTTTACAGCATATACATTATGTATATTTAAAAGAAAAATTCACAGTATATAATACAATAAGTCATTTATAGATATCATAAGAAGTGCAGAATTTTACCTATAATCAACTTTTAGAGTTATCTCTATAATTGCTCGGCCGTTAATGGGTTAAGAGAATTAATGTATTATTTCTATAAAAACAAAAGCAATAAAAAGAAAAAAGTATAAATACTGATGTATCATTTGATGAAAGTAAATATACAAATGTAAAGTGAAAATTGTAGTAACAGGAAATGTAATTAAACAAAAAAAAAACTATTCTTCGACTTCTTCTGATCACGATCAGAAACTTCAAAACGCAAACTCAGTGTTGGGATCACATCCCGCTGATGAGGACAAAGAAGCCCGAAACGCGTCTGCGTTTTAGAATACTGAACACAAATTCAATATTTGCAATCAGATCGCGCTAATGAGGATAAAGGAGTTCGAAACGCGCCTGTTTGTCTTGGAATACTGAACACAGACTCAATTTTGGGATCTGACCACGCTGACGAGGACCGGGAAGTCTGAAACGCGCCGAAATTCGGGTTATCCAATCGTGTTAGATTACGGAAAATAAATATTCAATTTTTGTTGAGGCAGCTCGTCAGCTCGTCGAAAAAGTGATTGTTTTGTTGAGAAGAATGAGGATATAACGTGCGCGATGCCAAACAATCTATTTTCACAATTGGATGGAAGCCATACGGAATGAATCGGGTGCGAAAAAGGCAGCCTTGACACAGATCTTGACCGAAGCATGCATTCCACGAGTAGATCGTAATTGGAAATTCAACCAAGAAAAAGTCGGTCGTTGCACCATTCTTCGATTCTCAACTGTTGACAACTTTTTTTGCTGTCAACCTAACCTAATCAGTGTTAATCCATTGATAATGGTCACTTTGTGTCCGAATGTACATTTGGTAATTCAAATAAAAGTGTGGAGAAATGTTATTAGTGCTTTATTCGTCAAACTAACCTAATCAAACAAATTTCATAACAAACCCCTCTCACTAAAATACAATATTTTTGTGCATGTGCACGAAAATCAACAGATGTTCGTTCATTCTCTGTTCAGTTTGGGCATAAATAGGATTAAATGTGTAAAACTGGTAATCCCCGGTTGGATAATAAAAATTCCCCCGGAGCGTGCCGTCCATTCAGGATTCATCATCCCTATTTATTAGGGAATAAATTACAGCATAATTGCGGATTATTCTCCACGCGGTAATGAAGTTGAAGGACGGACAAAAATAATCCACTGAATTACGACCGACTTGTGTAAATTTGTGTTTCAAAATTATGAAAAAAAAGTAAAAGTAGATATTTTATTATATAAAATTAAGTGAAGATGAAATGAAAATATCTTCAATTTGGTTGTTATTAATCACTTGATGAAATATGTTTACAATATTTATAACTAAATTAAGGAGTTTGTTATTGATAATGAGCACTTTGTGTCTCGAAATGTACATCTAACGATAAAAATAAAAAGTGAAGTAAGGAATAACAGTCTTTGTTAGTGAAATAAAGGAAAGAATAAAAAATAGTAGTGAAACAAACCAAGTGATTTTTATTTAATTATCAATATGAAATGAAGACGAAAAACTATTGTTTTATTAGGGTTTTAATGCTAAACATGAGTTATTGCGTTACACAATTATTTATTCATTAATCCTCAATCCTATTTGTATCTCCATTTTGACCCTCTTTAAGCACCAACATCTTTCTCAGTCATTACATTATTACACGAATAGATAATTAACTATTTTTTAAGCATAAATTTAAACATCTTGGTGATGTATGTGTGTAACATAATTAACTGTTTTTTTTTACTTCTAAGAGGACATAATTTAGTATTCAATACTACCACTTAATTAAGATGTGACTTTAATAAATCATCTTGCCCTGATAGAAATTCTCCTTATGTAGAAAACACGACCTCTGAGCCGGCAGGTAATAAAAGCGGCATCGTAAATTGTAACAAAGCAAAGAAGTAAAATCGTAATCACAGATAAGAAAATAGGTACTTACATGCGTGGGTTTAAAGTCAACAATGATGTTGTTTGAGAAAAAGGTAATTGGAGCTATGCTTTGGATTTATATTAAACAGTTTCAATTAAATTAAATCTGTGTTAAACGTATTAGATTTGCACTTTGATTTAATTTAAATAAAACACATACTTTCAAACACTTTATTGTACTCTCGACAATTGTTTCGTCACTCTGTGGATTCTTCAGGCGAAGAATAATATTATTCTTCGCCTGGAGAAGCCACAGTGTGGCGAAACAATTGTCGAGAGTACAATAAGGTGTGTGAAAGTAATAAGTGTTTTATTTAAACTAAATCAAAGTGAAAATGCACTTTCAACTATTAACTGCCTCAACAATTAAGGTATTAGATTTGACTTAAAATTACACTAGTTTCCTCATTTTTAAGTACTAATATACAGTAGTTACTTTGAACTTTATGGATACTCCAAGTTTTGATTGAAACTGAAATTATTAAGCAATATTTGCTGGATGTTTATTATTTAAAGTTAAACTGTAATAATGACATGGTTATATATATATATAAGCTACAGTTTAACTTTAGGTCAAAGTCGTAGCCGGGGGGCGATATGGGAGTTCAAACCTATGACCACCACACATTAAAAAATTCATACGGTAACAGAAATATATTGTTTAAAAAATATAACAAATGAGAGTTATAACTTTCTGGTCATTTATAACTGTTCTAGATATATTGTGTAAACAAGCAGTGATGGCAGTTTGGAAATAAAGTATGTGCCTTGGGAGATGTGATTTTTTTAAATTTGGTATGTGTGGTGGCCATACGCTAACAGAAATATATTGTTTAAAAAATATAACAAATGAGAGTTATAACTTTCTGATCTTCTATAACTGTTCTAGATACATTGTTTAAACAAGCAGTGATGACAGTTTTGAAATAAAGTATGTGCCTTGGGAGATATGAATTTTTTAAATTTGGTATGTGTGGTGGCTATACGCTAACAGAAATATATTGTTTAAAAAATATAACAAATGAGAGTTATAACTTTCTGGTCATTTATAACTGTTCTAGATATATTGTGTAAACAAGCAGTGATGACAATTTGGAAATAAAGTATGTGCCTTGGGAGATATGAATTTTTTTAATTTGGTACGTGTGGTGGCCATACGCTATTCTATTCTATTCTATTGAAAGTGAGTGGGTAGTTATGCTACCCTCCACTGCGACCGCAAGGATCTATTGTGGCTCACAATTAAGGTCGAACATCCGACCTTACAGTTCACCTTCCAAGTCCATCTTCTTGATGAAGTCAAGTCAAGGCCATACGCTAACAGAAATATATTGTTTAAAAAATATAACAAATGAGAGTTATAACTTTCTGATCATTTATAACTTTTCTAGATATATTGTTTAAACAAGCAGTGATGACAGTTTGGAAATAAAGTATGTGCCTTGAGAGATATGAATTTGTTAAATTTTGTATGTGTGGTGGCTATACGCTGACAGACATATATTGTTTAAAAAATATAACAAATGAGAGTTATAACTTTCTGATCATTTATAACTGTTCTAGATATATAGTTTAAACAAGCAGTGATGACAGTTTGGAAATAAAGTGTGTGCCTTGGGAGATATGAATTTTTTTAATTTGGTATGTGTGGTGGCTATACGCTAACAGAAATATATTGTTTAAAAAATATAACAAATAAAAGTTATAACTTTCTGATTATTTATAACTATTCTAGATATATTGTATAAACAAGCGGTGATGACAGTTTGGAAATAAAGTATGTGCCTTGGGGAAATATGAATTTTTTAAATTTGGTACGTGTGGTGGCCATACGCTAACAGAAATATATTGTTTAAAAAATATAACAAATGAGAGTTATAACTTTCTGGTCATTTATAACTGTTCTAGATATATTGTGTAAATAAGCAGTGATGACAGTTTGGAAATAAAGTATGTGCCTTGGGAGATATGAATTTTTTAAATTTGGTATGTGTGGTGGCTATACGCTAACAGAAATATATTGTTTAGAAAATATAACAAATAAAAGTTATAACTTTCTGATTATTTATAACTGTTCTAGATATATTGTATAAACAAGCGGTGATGACAGTTTGGAAATAAAGTATGTGCCTTGGGAGATATGATTTTTTTAAATTTGGTATGTGTGGTGGCCATACGCTAACAGAAATATATTGTTTAAAAAATATAACAAATGAGAGTTATAACTTTCTGATCATTTATAACTGTTCTAGATATATAGTTTAAACAAGCAGTTATGACAGTTTGGAAATAAAGTATGTGCCTTGGGAGATATGATTTTTTAAATTTGGTATATGTGGTGGCCATACGCTAACAGAAATATATTGTTTAAAAAATATAACAAATGAGAGTTATAACGTTCTGATCATTTATAACTGTTCTAGATATATTGTGTAAATAAGCAGTGATGACAGTTTGGAAATAAAGTATGTGCCTTGGGAGATATGAATTTTTTAAATTTGGTATGAGTGGTGGCTATACGCTAACAGAAATATATTGTTTAAAAAATATAACAAATAAGAGTTATAACTTTCTGATTATTTATAACTGTTCTAGATATATTGTATAAACAAGCGGTGATGACAGTTTGGAAATAAAGTATGTGCCTTGGGAGATATGATTTTTTTAAATTTGGTATGTGTGGTGGCCATACGCTAACAGAAATATATTGTTTAAAAAATATAACAAATGACAGTTATAACTTTCTGGTCATTTATAACTGTTTTAGATATATTGTGTAAATAAGCAGTGATGACAGTTTGGAAATAAAGTATGTGCCTTGGGAGATATGATTTTTTTTAAATTTGGTATGTGTGGTGGCCATACGCTAACAGAAATATATTGTTTAAAAAATATAACAAATGAGAGTTATAACTTTCTGATCATTTATAACTGTTCTAGATATATTGTGTAAACAAGCAGTGATGACAGTTTGGAAATAAAGTATGTGCCTTGGGAGATATGATTTTTTTAAATTTGGTATGTGTGGTGGCCATACGCTAACAGAAATATATTGTTTAAAAAATATAACAAATGAGAGTTATAACTTTCTGATCATTTATAACTGTTCTAGATATATAGTTTAAACAAGCAGTTATGACAGTTTGGAAATAAAGTATGTGCCTTGGGAGATATGATTTTTTTTAAATTTGGTATGTGTGGTGGCCATACGCTAACAGAAATATATTGTTTAAAAAATATAACAAATGAGAGTTATAACTTTCTGATCATTTATAACTGTTCTAGATATATTGTGTAAACAAGCAGTGATGACAGTTTGGAAATAAAGTATGTGCCTTGGGAGATATGATTTTTTTAAATTTGGTATGTGTGGTGGCCATACGCTAACAGAAATATATTGTTTAAAAAATATAACAAATGAGAGTTATAACTTTCTGGTCATTTATAACTGTTCTAGATATATTGTGTAAACAAGCAGTGATGACAATTTGGAGTATGTGCCTTGGGAGATATGATTTTTTTAAATTTGGTATGTGTGGTGGCCATACGCTAACAGAAATATATTGTTTAAAAAATATAACAAATGAGAGTTATAACTTTCTGATCATTTATAACTGTTCTAAATATATTGTTTAAACAAGCAGTGATGACAGTTTGGAGATAAAGTATGTGCCTTGGGAGATATAAATTTTTTAATTTTGGTATGTGTGGTGGCTATACGCTAACAGAAATATATTGTTTAAAAAATATAACAAATAAAAGTTATAACTTTCTGATTATTTATAACTGTTCTAGATATATTGTATAAACAAGCAGTGATGACAGTTTGGAAATAAAGTATGTGCCTTGCGAGATATGAATTTTTTAAATTTGGTATGTGTGGTGGCTATACGCTAACAGAAATATATTGTTTAAAAAATATAACAAATGAGAGTTATAACTTTATGATCATTTATAGCTGTTCTAGATATATTGTTTAAACAAGCAGTGATGACAATTTAGAAATAAATTATGTGCCTTGGGAAATATGAATGTTTTAAATTTGGAACGTGCGGTGACCATACCCTAACAGAAATATATTGTTTAAAAAATATAACAAATGAGAGTTATAACTTTCTGATCATTTATAACTGTCCTAGATACATTGTTTAAACACGCAGTGATGACAATTTAGAAATATAATATGTGCCTTGGGAGATATGAATTTATTAAATTTGGTATGTGTGGTGGCCATATGCGTGATATATTGTTTAAAACTATAACAAACAAGAGTTTTTACTTTCTGTCATTTATAATCGTTCTAGATATATTGATTAAACAATTAGTGAAGACATTTTAAAAATAAAGTATGTGCCTTGGAAGATATAATTTTTTTAATAAGATTGTTCATAATTAGTGAGACGGTGAAGGCGCCAAAATCCGTGGCTAGAAATGTGTGGCCAACTTCTCGTCGGTTAAACCGAATGAGCTATTAAGATGATACTATAAACTTAACAGTTGTGATATATTTTAAAGTAACGAGTGTCTTCCACTCCCAGACTAAGCATGAAGTAAAATTTCGAGTTTAGAAAAGCCCCGCGTAGAAAATTTGTCGAGGGTCGCGCAGCGACCCGAGACAAATTTTCACGGGGCTTTTCTAAACTCGAAATTTTACTTCATGCGCCACGCGTATAAAACACTAATTTAAAGTGAAGTTAAAAATGCACTGAAAACCAACCCGACTTCGAGACTAAGCATGAAGTAAAATTTCGAGTTTAGAAAATCCCCGCGTAGAAAATTTGTCGAGGGTCGCGCAGCGACCCGAGACAAATTTTCACGGGGCTTTTCTAAACTCGAAATTTTACTTCTGCGCCACGCGTATTAACCATTGATTTACAGTAAAGTTAAAAACTGTAAATAATGACATAGTTACATTGAAATACAAGCTACAGTTTAACATTAAGTCAAGGCTGTAGCCAGGAAGGCGATATAGAGGTTTAAAGTCCCCAGAAATTTTTAGAATGTTAAATTTTTGTATGTAAAAGCGGCCCTGTAAAATCAAAAACAATATTTTCACCATTAACCCCCCGACATTTTTAACCCCCCCCCCCCCGATTTTTTTTTCTGGCTACGGCCTTGCATTAAGTGAAAACTAGTACTATTTTTTGGACCGTAGTACTATTTTTTGGACTGTAGTATTATTTTTTAGACTGTAGTACTATTTTTTGGACTGTAGTACAATTTTTCGGACTGTTGTACTATTTTTTGGACTGTAGTCCTATTTTTTTGGACTGTAGTACTATTTTTTAGACTGTAGTACTATTTTATTGGACTGTAGTCCTATTCACAATTCTAAAGTCGTGAAGAAACATTTGTATTCAAATAATGTAACGTTGATTAATTAATCAAAAACATTTACGTCTGGACTTGTGTAACGTTATGTCATGTCGGATTCAGATTAATTACGATCATTCGCAGGCGCGCCTGGAAACGAAATGGAGATTATTATTATGGGTGCCGAAAGGACGTCCAATTATGTTTTGTAAATAAATACGCAATCTGCATATTAATCGCCTCATTGGTTACGCCGAAAAATATCTTCGATGAGTGAATGAATGCAAAGCGCGTACAAGAGATGAGAAATCATGTTTTCCGAAAAAGGAAATGATGAGGTGTATTTTTTGTGCGTGGGTTGCCACGAATTTTAAAGACGAATGGCGGTACAATTAAATTTCAAACTTAATTCTGTGTTACATGTGTTGGCAGTAAATTATATTTAATAATATGAAAAACAATAAAACAGGAATATAATTTCATGTTTTATCGCTTTTTATATAAATTTATTGCTTGAGTTACGTAAAGATCAAATTCAATTGACGAATAAAGCGCTTTTATTTGAATTAACAAATGTACAGTTGCCAGAGAAAACACTTACTTACAGTGAAATATTTGGCTATGTATACTGGACTCAATTTGATTTTTCTAATTGTTAATTAAATTGACAAATCTGTGGAAATGTCAAACGAAATTTAATTAACGTCGACATGCCTCAACTGACGGAAACGCAAAAAGTGATAGCAAGGACCCATTTAGAGATGGTATTAGCATTAGAGACATTGCTAATGAAGTGCGTGTCAATAAAAGCCCCGGTTTTGTTGGCTAAGAAAAAAGTTTGTGTTAACATGTACATGACAAGTTTGTTTAACACGAAAAAATTTAGCTACTTCAAAAATATCTTTTATTTTTAAAGTGGCGAAATTTCCCTGCTGTACTAGTTTTTTTTCTCTCCAAACTGTACATTTCGGACACAAAGTGACTATTATCAATGTATTATCACTGTGTGCGCCCATTGATAATGGCTTTGTGTTTGAAATGTACAGTTGGTAATTTAAATGAATTTTAATTGATAACAGTAACCTGTGTATAAGGTGCTCCGCTTATAACTTTTTTCATAAATGAATAAACTTTGTTTTTAAGATAAAAAAAGGCAAAATGTATGCCCTTTAAACCAAAATACAGAAATCGAAAGTTGACACGTTTTTGGATTATCAAATTTGATGTTCTGAAAAATTATCGTTTTGCTTGAAAAAATTATAAAAAATTAACCGGACGCTAGATTTGGGGTTTAAACGCTCAATAATTGATTATTAATACATACACAATGGTTTTAAGCTAAAAAAGGCTAAAATGTATGCCCTGTAAACCAAAATACAGAAGTTCAAAGATGATATATTAAATTTTTCGAGGGTCAAATGTGACGTTTTGAAAAAACACTGGATTACTTAAACAAATTATAAAAAATTAACCGAACGCCAGATTTGGGGTTTAAATGCTCAATAATCGTTCATAATTACATACACTTTGGTTTTAAGCTAAAAAAAGGCAAAATATATACCCTGTAAACCAAAATACAGAAGTTCTAAGTTGGTATATTTTTAGAGACGTTCTGAAAAAACACTGGTTGACTTAAAAAAATAATAAAAAATTAACCGAACGCTAGATTTTGGGTTTAAACGCTCGATAATTGTTCATAAATACATACACGTTGCTTTTAAGCTAAAAAAGGCAAAATGTATGCCCTGTAAACCAAAATACAGAAGTGCAAAGTTGATATATTTTTCGAGAGCCAAATGTGACGTTTTGAAAAAACACTGGTTTACTTAAAAAAATTATAAAAAATTTACCGAACGCCAGATTTGGGGTTTAAGCGCTCAATAATTGTTCGTAAATACATACACATTGGTTTTAAGCTAAAAAGGGCAAAATGTATGCCCTGTAAACCAAAATACAGAAGTGCAAAGTTGATATATATTTCGAGCTTCAAATGTGACCTTTTAAAAAAACACTGGTTTACTTAAAAAAAATTAACCGAAAGCCAGATTTGGGGTTTAAACGCTCAATAATTGTTCATAAATACATACACATTGGTTTTAAGCTAAAAAGGGAAAATATATGCCCTGTAAACCAAAATACAGACGTTCTAAGATGATAAATTTTTTGAGATTCAAATGTGACATTCTGAAAAAGCACTGGTTTGCTTAAAAAAATATAAAAAGTTAACCGAACGCCAGATGTTAGAACAAAATGTAAGTATAAATGAATAAACTTTGTTTTAAAGTGAATAAGGGTAAAATGTATGTCCTGTAAACCAAAATACAGAAGTTCGAAGTTTACACATTTTTTGAGTGACGTTCTGAAAAAATACTCGTTTTCTTGAAAAAATAATAAAATAATAACCGAACGCCAGATTTTCATAAAACTCACAATAATTGTTCATAAATAGATAAACTTTGTATTAAAGCTAAAACGGCTAAAGTGCATGCCCTGTAAATCAAAATACAGTACTTTAAAGTCGATACATTTTTCGTGGGTCAATGTGACGTTCTGAAGAAACACTGGTTTATTTAAAAAAATATAAAAAATCAACCGAACGCCAGATATTGATAAAAAAATGTAAGTATAAATGAATAAACTTTGTTTTAAAGTAAATAAAGGCAAAATGTATGTCCTGTAAACCAAAATAAAGAAGTTCGAAGTTTACACATTTTTCGAGTGACGTTCTCAAAAAAATACTGGTTTTCTTGAAAAAATTATAAAAAATAACCGAACGCCAGATTTTCATAAAACTTACACTAATTGTTCATAAATAGATAAACTTTGTATTAAAGCTATAACGGCTAAAGTGCATGCGCGTAAATCAAAATACAGTAGTTTAAAGTCTATACATTTTTCGTGGGTCAAATGTGACGTTCTGAAAAAGAGCTGGTTTGCTTAAAAAAATATAAAAAATTAACCGAACGCCAGATGTTGATAAAAAATGTAAGTATAAATGAATAAACTTTGTTTTAAAGTAAATAAAGGCAAAATGTATGTCCTGTAAACCAAAATAAAGAAGTTCGAAGTTTACACATTTTTCGAGTGACGTTCTAAAAAAATACTGGCTTTCTTGAAAAAATTATAAAAAATAAGCGAACGCCAGATTTTCATAAAACTTACACTAATTGTTCATAAATAAATAAACTTTGTATTAAAGCTAAAACGGCAAAAGTGTATGCCCTGTAAATCAAAATACAGTAGTTTAAAGTCGATACATTTTTCGTGGGTCAATTGTGACGGTCTGAAAAAACACTGGTTTGCTTAAAAAAATGTAAAAAGTTAACCGAACGCCAAATGTTAGTAAAAAATGTAAGTATAAATGAATAAACTTTGTTTTAAAGTAAATAAAGGCAAAATGTATGTCCTGTAAACCAAAATAGAGAAGTTTTTCGAGTGACGTTCTAAAAAAATACTGGTTTTCTTAAAAAAATTATAAAAAATAACCGAACGCCAGATTTTCATAAAACTTACACTAATTGTTCATAAATTAATAAACTTTGTATTAAAGCTAAAACGGCAAAAGTGTATGCCCTGTAAATCAAAATACAGTAGTTTAAAGTCGATACATTTTTCGTGGGTCAATTGTGACGTTCTGAAAAAACACTGGTTTGCTTAAAAAAATATAAAAAATTAACCGAACGCCAGATGTTGATAAAAAATGTAAGTATAAATGAATAAACTTTGATTTAAAGTAAATAAGGGCTAAATGTATGTCCTGTAAACCAAAATAGAGAAGTTCGAAGTTTACAAATTTTTCGAGTGACGTTCTAAAAAAATACTGGTTTTCTTGAAAAAATTATAAAAAATAACCGAACGCCAGATTTTCATAAAACTTACACTAATTGTTCATAAATAAATAAACTTTGTATTAAAGCTAAAACGGCAAAAGTGTATGCCCTGTAAATCAAAATACAGTAGTTTAAAGTCGATACATTTTTCGTGGGTCAAATGTGACGTTCTGAAAAAACACTGGTTTGCTCAAAAAAATATAAAAAATTAACCCAACGCCAGATGTTGATAAAAAATGTAAGTATAAATAAATAAACTTTGTTTTAAAGTAAATATGGGCTAAATGTATGTCCTGTAAACCAAAATAGAGAAGTTCGAAGTTTACACATTTTTCGAGTGACGATCTAAAAATATACTGGTTTTCTTGAAAAAATTATAAAAAATAACCGAACGCCAGATTTTCATAAAACTTACACTAATTGTTCGTAAATAAATAAACTTTGTATTAAAGCTAAAACGGCAAAAGTGTATGCCCTGTAAATCAAAATACAGTAGTTTAAAGTCGATACATTTTTCGTGGGTCAAATGTGACGTTCTGAAAAAACACTGGTTTGCTTAAAAAAATATAAAAAATTAACCCAACGCCAGATGTTGATAAAAAATGTAAGTATAAATAAATAAACTTTGTTTTAAAGTAAATATGGGCTAAATGTATGTCCTGTAAACCAAAATAGAGAAGTTCGAAGTTTACACATTTTTCGAGTGACGTTTTAAAAAAATACTGGTTTTCTTGAAAAAATTATAAAAAATAACCGAACGCCAGATTTTCATAAAACTTACACTAATTGTTCATAAATAAATAAACTTTGTATTAAAGCTAAAACGGCAAAAGTGTATGCCCTGTAAATCAAAATACAGTAGTTTAAAATCGATACATTTTTCGTGGGTCAAATGTGACGTTCTGAAAAAACACTGGTTTGCTCAAAAAAATATAAAAAATTAACCGAACGCCAGATGTTGATAAAAAATGTAAGTATAAATGAATAAACTTTGTTTTAAAGTAAATAAAGGCAAAATGTATGTCCTGTAAACCAAAATAGAGAAGTTCGAAGTTTACACATTTTTCTAGTGACGTTCTAAAAAAATACTGGTTTTCTTGAAAAAAATATAAAAAATAATCGAACGCCAGATTTTCATAAAACTTACACTAATTGTTCATAAATAAATAAACTTTGTATTAAAGCTAAAACAGCAAAAGTGTATGCCCTGTAAATCAAAATACAGTAGTTTAAAGTCGATACATTTTTCGTGGGTCAAATGTGACGTTCTGAAAAAACACTGGTTTGCTTAAAAAAATATAAAAAAATAACCGAACGCCAGATGTTGATAAAAAATGTAAGTATAAATGAATAAACTTTGTTTTAAAGTAAATAAGGGCTAAATGTATGTCCTGTAAGCCAAAATAGAGAAGTTCGAAGTTTACGTTCTGAAAAAATACTGGATTTCTTGAAAAAAATTATAAAAATTTAACCGAACGCCAGATTTTAATAAAACTCACAACAATTGTTCATGAATAAATAAACTTTGCAGTAAAGCTAAAACGGCTAAAATGTATGCGCTGTAAATTATAATACAGTAGTTTAAAGTCGATACATTTTTCGAGGGTCAAATGTGACATTCTGAAAATAATACTGGTTTACTTAAGAAGTTATAAAAAATTAACCGAACACCAGATTTTAACAACTCTCACAATTATTATTGATAAATGAATAAACTTAGTTTTAAAGCTAAAAAAATGTAAAATGTATATTCTGTAAACTTAAATACAAAAGTTCAAAGTTGACACATTTTTCGAGGATCAAATGAACTGAAAAAATACTGGTTTGCTAAAAAAAAAAAAAATTAAACGAAAGCCACATTTTCATAAAACTCACATTGATTGTTCATAAATGAATAAACTTAGTTACAAACCGCCAGGTAACTTAACCTGATATACTATCTCATTTCTAAGAAATGAGCAACTCTAGTTACTCGCTTCCATTGATAACTCATCTAAGATCTTAGTAATCAGCCAGAAGCTTAAGTCTTAGGTTGATTAGTTACAATAAGTAACTGGTAACTAATCTAACCTAAGATAGTTTTACGAGAAATGAATCTTGTATTGACGTTGTGCTAGAAACAGCTTATTATTATTATTGATGATGAATGATAAAAGTCGACTCCTTTAAATTAGTGTGTAGGTGTGAGCGAATGATTATCGGAATTTGTATATCAAATTAAGAACGCTGTAGTTCCTACCGGGCGTTCTTTATTGCCCCGAATTTATTTCAAAATTCGTTCTCAACAGCACACCGAGATTCCAGATTGCCCACGCATTTACCTCGACTAGAGAGCACACTCAACACAGTTCATCACTTTTATTAACTTGGAAAGGAAATTGAAAATCAATAAGAGGTCAGATTTGCGTTCATAGATTAATGAAATTTAATGTAAGATAGATCATATGTCTATAGTTTTATCTTGAACAAGTTTCTAATCTTCATTTCAAATCAATGAAATTTAAACAAACAGGGTGTCCATATTTAATAATAATAATAATATGTATTACCCAACAGGACATCCCAATTACAGAGTAATATTACAAAAGTAAAAATTCTTAAAATAATATATATAAACAAAACAAATTACAAAAATATAGATCACGTGATATAAGTGTTCTATTTAAAGAAAATAAATTAAATATTTAGAAATTATAATAATAAAATAATGACAAAATAATAAACAAATAACAATAGTTAGTCTATGCAGCCGTTTGTTGTTATTAATATCAAGTACCAGAAATGATGTTCTTAAATTCACGTAAGTCCAAGTGAAAAATATCATAATGAGTGGCAAATGTGTTGTGATACACACAAATGCGACACATCGGGGACAGTTCCAAGACATTACTTTGAGCATTTCGAACATAAAAACTGGTACGATGACGTGTCGAGAGTCTAGGTACATAAAAATATATGTTTTGCAAAAGTTCCGAACAATCAATTGCAATATGTAGTAACTTAAATAAGAAGATTTGGCCGTGAATATTCCTACGTTCGACCAAAGTAACTGCATCAAACGTTTGTAAAAGTAACTCATGACTGAAACCTTGAGGGGGGTAGGTACCATGTATTTTATACCCCAAGTATTTATAAAATTTACGCTGACCCTTCTCGATCGATTGAATAGACGAAATATAAATTGGATTCCAAACAATTGAGCCATATTTAAGAATCGATGTCACATATAAGTTATACAACGTTTTCAAACAATTAATATTATTGAATGATCTAGTATTACGTATGATGAATCTAAGAGCTTTGTTAGCTTTCGAGATAATAGCGCTGTAATGATGTTTAAACGTAAAAAGCGAATCATAGGTTATCCCTAGGTCTTTAAATACAGAGAGCCTTTCAATTGACTGATTATCAACGGTATATGTATATATGATCGGATTTCTTTTACGCGAATAAGTCACAACTTTGCATTTGGCTACGTTGAGATAGAGGTTATTAGTTTGGCACCATGTACAAAGTATGTCAAGCATATTTTGTAATTGGAAACAAGATGAAGAGTCATCAATAGTTGAAAACATTTTAAGATCATCGGTAAATAATAAATGTTTACAATCTAAAATGAAGCTCAAGTCATTTATAAAAAGAAGGAAGAGTAGCGGGCCAAGGTTTGAGCCTTGGGGTACACCAGAGCAAGCCAAAAATGTCTTTGATTTGAATCCATTAACCCAAACAGTAAGTGGACGATCACATAAGTATGAGTTAAATAACTTAATTAAATTGATATGGAAACCGTAATTATTAAGTTTTTGCAATAGTACAGCATGATCAACACGGCCGAAGGCCTTCGCAAAGTCTGTATATATACAGTCGATCTGACCTTTACCATCGAGTTCGCTGCACACATACTCATTGAAGCACCATAAATTAGTCATTGTTGAACAATTTTCCATGAACCCATGCTGATAACTTGAAATATAGTTTCTGACTTTCGGGTATATGTAATTGTAAATTACTATCTGAAAAACCTTAGCAAAGTTGGACAACAAGGTAATAGGTCTGTAGTTGCTGATTTCCTTGGAATCGCCAGATTTAAGTACGGGACATATTCTAGAATTTATTTATTTATTTATTCCCAACAGAAATAATCCAATTACAGGTAAAATTTTAAAATATAACTATTATAACATATGAAAAATTAAACTAAATTATATATAAAGACTAATCTAAAAATATATTTATATATATATATACATAGAGTTTTATGTAACACTGAACAATTTCGAGATTTTTTTTTTAAGTATCCATATGCATACGTTGCACATTTTTCGATGCTTGGATTATTAAAAGACTTAATTTGAAGTTTTAAGCGAGTGTTTTCCACTCCCAGGCTAAGCATGAAGTAAAATTTCGAGTTTAGAAAAGCCTGAAAGTTTGGTTTGGTCGCGTAGCGCGAAGCGCCGAGCGGCCAAACCAAATTTTCAGGCTTTTCTAAACTCGAAATTTTACTTCATGCGCCACCAGTACAAAACACCGACATATTACGAAGTTTTAAGCACACCGCTAAACTTTACATTGAATCAGTGTTTTTTTACCGGTGGCGCATGAAGTAAAATTTCGAGTTTAGAAAAGCCTGAAAATTTGGTTTGGCCGCTCCGCGCTTCGCGCTACGCGACCAAACCAAATTTTCAGGCTTTTCTAAACTCGAAATTTTACTTCATGCTTAGCCTGGGAGTGGAAAACCCTCGCTTAAAGCTTCAAATTGGATTCTTTTAATAAACCGAGCATCGGAAAATGTGCAACGTATGCATATGGATACTTTAAAAAAAATTCTCGGTATGAATATGTTCGGTGTTACATAAAACTCTCTGTATATATATATACTCGTACATAACGTTAATTATAAAAGAATTAAAAACAAAAAAAAATTACGAACGGCTAATGGCCAGTTTACAATTGTGTGAAAATTCAAAAAGACTTGACATAAATACATCGACATAATCTCCAACACTATGGTAACAATTTAACACATTATGCATAGGTGATTGAGAAAAGTGAAGAGTATTAGGTTTTTTGCTGTAGAACGTTAACGAATTGCGTGTGATAAATCTAGGAGCATGAACGCAAAGTATGTTAAGGAAAAACGGATTGTCCAAATGGTAGTGCACATGTTTGTATAAAGTTAGTAGCAATATATATATTTGTGACGCTGTATCATTGATGGCATCTAAAATTCATTAAGTAGCATGTCATAAGTGACAGTATCAAAAGGATACGCACCATGTTTAAAATAATATAGATACTTAAGGAATTTTCTCTGAACTTTTTCCAAGGAATGAATATGACAGCGATAGTAAGGGCTCCAAACAGGCGCACAATAATTAAGTTTGCTTAGAATGAATGAGTTAAATAATAGAATAATACTTTCCACATTATTAAATTGTCTACAATTTCTTATAATAAAGCCTAACATTCTTAATGATGATTGAATCGTACTAGTGAGATGGGGCACAAAGCTCAAACGTTGGTCAAATATAATACCAAGATCAGACATCTCGGTTGTTCTGTTAATGAGATTGGCGTTAATTGTATAATTAAACATTACTGGATTTGACTTACGATAATATGATATGATGTTATATTTTTTATATTAATACTAAGGCCATGCTTTACACACCAAGAATATAAATGATTAACGTTATTCTGGAGTACAACACAGTCTGAAATTGTATTTATTGTTTTAAACAGCTTAATATCGTCTGCATACATTAAAAATTTGCAGTTCAGTGCTTCAGTTATGTAGTTTATAAATATTATAAACAACAGTGGCCCAAGATTGGAACCCTGTGGAACACCACTAGTAGCAACATATGGTTGTGATTTATAGCCGTCAACTTCAACGATTTGCTGTATATTATATAAATAAGACTTTATGACAGAAATAATATTATCATTGATGTTCTGCATATTCAAAAATTTCACTATAATGTGGTGAGGCATGCAATCAAAGGCCTTTGAAATATCTGTGTAAATGACGTCAACCTGATTTTGTTGATCTAATTCAGATGATATTTTATGAGTCATATTAAGCAAGTTCGTCATTGTACTACGTTTCTTAACAAAACCATGTTGACTTGTTGATATATTTTGCTGTACACGGCTATAGATTTCGTCAGAAAGTATACATTCGAAGACCTTTGAAAAATTACTAAGAAGTGAAATTGGCCTGTAGTTTACCACATTTTGCCTACCTCCAGACTTATAAATAGGAACAACGCGCACGGTTTTCCAACAGCTGGGAAATACACCTTGCTTAAGAATTAGATTAAAAATTTGCTCAATCGGTTCGCATAGTATTCCCGCGCAGTTCTTTACTAAGAAGGCCGGTATTTGGTCCATTCCCATAGTTAAATTTGGTTTAACTTTTTTCATGGCCTGTAACACAATATCTTCTGAGATGTTATAATCGCCCATATGAGTAAATCTGCTAAATACTGGTTCGGTATCTTTCGATGGCCCGTAGCTCTTGGCAAAATGGTCAGCAAATGATGAAACAATAGCATCTGTATTCGATAGTGACTGGTTATCATATGTCATCTCACCAGGAATTTTTGTGCACTTTCTCTTCTTATTAATGAATGACCAAAAGCGCGCGGGTTTGTTACTAATTTCATCTTCTGACTTTTTAATAAATATATTGTAAGCAATTTTGGATTTCTGTTTAAATCTTTTTTGTACATCCGTTAATAAAAATTTATTATAGGTGGTTGGATGTCGCTTACAACGTCTTCTTTGGAATTGTTTACGCTTTAAAAGTCGAATCAGTTCCAGATTATACCACGGAGGATACGATTTATTACGGATTTTATATTTTGGAACATGACCATCAAACATTGAATATAATAATTTGTAGAACTCCTCGCAAATATCATTTACGTTAGAATTTGGTTTAAATATCGAATTCCAATCAGCGGTGCATAGTTCGCTATAGAGGGAATGTAGATTCGCCTTTTTAAAATTGTATTGTCGCGTAAGGTCCCCTTTAAATCTAGGTACTTTCACCTTACAGGGTAGTGCAGTAGTTATAAGTAGAGCTGGGTGATGTGGGTCTTCCCTTACGGCTGGGTCAAGGGAATGTTCTACCTTACAATTAATGGCTGGTGATGTCATAACTAGATCTAATAATCTACCATTCGAATTGAATATAATATTCCGTTGAATGAGGCCGGTATAACTGATAAAATTGTTCAAGGGTATGATGCTGCTTGACACCATAATTAACAAAATTTGAGTAACCCGGAAAGTTAAAATCGCCAATGATCAAAGACTGTTCAATATCTAGTTTGGTTTCAATATATTCGAAGAAGTCGGTGTATTCGTGTATGCTTATGGCAGGAGGTATATATACTCAATGACATTAGAAGCGTAACACCAAGAAGGAATGATTTTTTTGAATTCATATTTTAGCAACAGAGTGACTATATTTAAAGCATACATTGATAAAAATTTCAACCTTGTGCCTTTTATATTTATTGTGAAAAAAAAATCACTTTTTCTTTTTTGATAAAACTATTTATATGAGCTGTTTAGTACAGATGTTTTTAGTTTTCGTGTTTCCGTTGAGTGTGTTAAGCTTAAATAAAATGCCTCGAGTCCGAAGACGTCCACAATATCACCATTTGAGCGATTTTGACCGTGGTCGAGTTGTTGCTTATCGAGATGTCGGTATGTCCTATCGCGAAATTGCCCGCCGTATTGATTCCACTGCAGCAACTGTAATACGTGTGTATCAGGTATGGACAGAAGAAGGTAGAGGAGCAAGAAGAAGACCAATTGGTCAACCAAGGCGTACCACAGAACGTCAAGATCGGCGCTTAAGACAAATAGCCCTGCGAGACCGTTTCGCTACTACGCGTCAAATCGGTGATCAATGGATTGGAGAAGAAGGTAGGCCCGTTAGTATGCGAACCTTATATCGCCGCATTCAATCCTTTGGGCTTCTTTCGTACCGTCCAAGATTAGTGCTTCCTTTAACAGCGAGACACTGTCGCCAAAGGTTGGACTGGTGCAGAGAACGGTAGCATTGGGAGGCAGAATGGCACGATGTCGTATTCAGCGATGAATCACGATTTTGTCTAGGCACGCATGATGGCCGTAGAAGGGTACGACGCTACCGTGGAGAACGACCTGATCTTAGGTTTGCTATTGAGAGGCATGTACACAGGACTGCTGGAGTAATGGTTTGGGGGGCTATTGCTTATGGTAGTCGATCACCTCTTGTATTCATTCGAGGCAGTATGACAGCTGCGCGTTATGTTGAAGACGTCATACGACCGACTTTGTTGCCTTATTTAGATGGCCGCCCAGACGTACTTTTTCAACAAGATAACGCAAGTCCCCATATTGCTCGTCGAACTATGAACTTTCTTAATGAAGCTGGTGTTAATGTTTTGGCGTGGCCGCCCCGTTCGCCGGATTTAAATTCCATTGAACATGTGTGGGATATCACGGGAAGAAGAATATTCTCTTTGCACCATCCTCCACAGACTCTAGCACGGTTGATCGATGAAATTCAAGTTGCTTGGAACGAGATGCCTCAAGAAGACATCGACCATCTCATTTTGTCGATGCCCAGACGTCTACAGTACACTCCTGTAGACGGTACAACAAAGGGGTCACCAAACACATTATTAATTTTTTTTAGATTGTTTTTTAATAAAATTTCTTGAAAATGCAATCATTTTATTCTTGATGTAAGACTACCATACTGGCAAAAAATCACGTTAAAATAATAACTCCTTCTGGGTGTTACGCTTCTAATGTCATTGAGTATATATGCATAAAACATCTAAATGCCTTCCATCAAATGACAATCGAGCTGCGACAGAATCAATGTTACTAGTTGGTAAGTTTAGCACAATTTCAATAAATTTAATATCGCTATTAAATGCAAGTAAAACGCCGCCCCAAGTCTCAGTAATTGCCACAATAGCAAAGCTGCCACCTACCATAGATGTATAAAAATCATAACATTTTAAATTTTAGCCTCGTGTATTCTGATAATAAATATCTAGTGAGTTAATATTTGATTTAGAAGTATTCAGCTGGGAGTCTACTAGTTTTCCGAAGAAGAACTTTTAATGATTTTTGGAATGCCACTGTAGTATTTTAACTTTAAATCATTTTCACCATTTGCCTGTCTTGATTTAAGTTCCGTAATTATTTTATTGAGATATTCACGTTGCATGAGGGTCATATCTGATTTGAATTTAATATTAGAGTTAATTTTTGACTGGTTGCGCAATACAGTGATAGCACTCCAATTGTTATCAAAAATAACTTTTAATGGACGAGGTTTATCATCGAGTTTTCCGAGACGAAATATTTTCTTTACAGTAATGTTATTATTTATTTTATGCAGTTCATTCAACACACGGGCAAGGTCATCGTCTTGTTTGCCTTGAGAATTGGCGGCATTGGATTCTGCGAGATTATAAACAATAACATTGTTTTCCCTCTTTTTACGGTCCTCGATTTCTTCGACAATTTTGTGTGTATCAATTTGACCAAGGTTATTTTGATAACAATTGGAAAGGTCAGGCGTATTCATTGTCGCATTATTTTCAATATTGTTCAGTTTATTTGTTAATTGTTTAACTTCGTTATTTAATCTAGCATTATCGGCTTTGATGTGAACTATTTCATCGATGAGTGATTTTATTTCAGCGTTTTCGGCAGACAATTTGTCACACTTGAATGTTAATATTTCAATTGACTTTTGAAGGTTTTGTACCGATATAGCAAGATCATTTGTAAGAGTGTCGCATGTGTGATTATTTATACACGCTTGATGGCAGAATTTATTGCATTTAGGACAAGTAGTTTTATTCGTGACTGTGTTACCGCAAGCTGCTACACACAGTAATTCCGCTCTAGTATTTATTTGCTTTTTATCGGATTTGAGGGACATTTTGAAGTATAAGGATAATACAAGGACACACTTCACACCAGCGAGGCCTTTCGCGGTGACTAACAAAGACAAACACTGTACTAGGCCGATGGATATAAAGCATAAGAAAACAAAGGAGGTTACGGAAGTTATCAGCAACCAAATTCGCGGGCGAACGTTGCGCACACTCACTCGTCTGTCACTATGAAATAGGTTATGAACTGGGTACTTACGTTAATAGTGGTTATTTGAGAGAGATTACAAGTAACTGATTGGCACTTGATTAGCACTTTGAATTCTTCCAGATTGAGGAAAAAATGGTGAATTTAAGTATTAGATTAAAAATTGTTCCAAGGGGTTCAATTAAAATAGAAGCACAATCTCTGAATAAAAAACTTGGGATACCATCCATGCCGCAAGACATGGTATTACTTAAATGCTTTATTGCATTATGAATATCGTCAGAATTAATTGAAGTTATGTTAATAGACTGATAGTTAGTATAGTTTTCTGAGGATAAATTGGCAGGTGAGCTCGTATGTTATGTTATGGGGTCGGTGGGTCGTATGGCCTCTGGGCCTTTCGAAGTTACCTCGACCTAAAAGATCTTTTGTAACTATCCCTGACCTACTTGAGTCCCTCAATGTCTAGACTTCTTATGAAGTCTACTATAACTTGAGGGTTAATGTGTATCAATTCCTCGGTGTTTAAAGTGGCCGATGACAGGTAGTTCCCTCTTTGAAGGGACGAGGCAGGCCATTCACAAAGTAGGTGCTCTGCTGTTTCTTGTGCCTCGTTGCAGAACCTGCAGTTGGCATCAGTTGTCTGACCCATCTTGGTGAGGTGGTACTTCAGAGGACAGTGTCCAGTTAGAAGGCCGGTTATGAGCCTTAGGTTGCCCTTGCTTAACCTGAGAAACTGTCCGGCTCTTACGGTCGAGAAGGCGATGAACCTTTTCGCCTGCCGCAGACCAGGTGTGTTTCTCAGGTGAGCACTTTTGGCAGCATCTTCCCATTCCCGGATCATCCCCTTGATGCGGACTTTAGTTATTCCACTGTAAGGTTCTGGTCCGACAAATGGAGTTTTGGACCCTTCCTTGGCAAGGTTGTCGGCAATTTCATTGCCTTTGATCCCTGCGTGTCCTGGAACCCAGACCAGTTTGACTCTGTTGTTCCTAGCCAGCTGCTTTAGGGATAGCTTGCACTCCCAGACAGATTTAGACTTGCATGTAGGCGATTTTATTGCCTTTAATGCAGCTTGACTGTCTGAGCAGATGCAAACCTTCTGTTTGTTGTATCCCCTGTCTAAACATATGTGGGCGCATATGTTCAGGGCCTCGATTTCTGCCTGAAATATCGATGGGGATCGTCCCAAGGCCTTTAATAACTCGAATCGAGGGCCAGTGATACCGATTCTGACTCCGTTCTCAGTTTTGGATCCGTCAGTGAACCAAACTATCGAGGAGCCTTGTAACTGCTTGACCCTCGCTCCAACATCATGGCGGCCATGGATGGCCACTTCAATCGTTGTGTCGAAGTCGTAGTCAGTTGACATGTAGTCTTTGGGCATGTATATCGCTCTTTCACACACAGTGTTGAGGATTTTTAGGTGCCCATTAAAGTATCCATATTTTGGTATGTCTGTCTGCTTGGGGATATACCCAAGAGAGTAGCTAGCTCTGAATATTTGCATGAGACGTGGTAATAACTCCTCCCCTGCTCTTTGCAAAAGGGCTGGAAAGATGCCATCTGCCCCCGCGGATTTGAACGGCTTGAAGCCGTTGATCGCCCATGTTATTATGCTTGGAGTGAAGATCTTTGTTGCCAGTTTTTTGCTTTCTCTGGTAGGGCGTTCTTCTACCTCAAAGCCGATGGCAGGTAAGTCTTCACTGTTAATTGCCTGGGACCCAGGTGAGCTCGTAACAGACACTTTGAAAAAATAATCGGCAAAGGCGTTTACAGTAGCAAGAGGTGAGTTTAGTTCAACATTATTACAGTGCATAACTCTTGGAATTCGTGTAGTACGTTTTTTAGAATTAATAAAATTCCAGAACTGCTTTGGATTCGATGTAATGTTGTTTGACATTTTGTTAATGTAATCTGTTTAAGCAGTAGATATAGCATATTTGCTATGCGCCCTAGCAGCACGATACAGGTTAAGAGAATCTGGGCTCTTAGTGCGAAGAGAATGTATGTATGGGGATCTCCGTTATTTGAAGAGATAGAGAGTCGGTTAAATTGGGACAAAGTTGCTAATCTTTTATTTTTTGTAAAGTGTGCCTTTGAAACAGTTGAGTAACTCACTCATTTGACAACTCCTAGGACCCATAATTTGCTTACATATCACCCCCGAAGACGGGCATCAGACGATACATATTTAACAGTTGTGATATATTTTAAGCTGAGGAGTGTCTTCCACTCCCAGACTAAGCATGAAGTAAAATTTCGAGTTTAGAAAAGCTCCGCGTAGAAAATTTGTCGAGGGTCGCGCAGCGACCCGAGACAAATTTTCACGGGGCTTTTCTAAACTCGAAATTTTACTTCATGCGCCACGCGTATAAACCACTGATTTACAGTAAAGTTAAACATATTTAACGCTTAGATGTGATGGTGATGAATATTTACCGAGATGTAGGGAAAAGAATTACTTTTTTTGTGAATAATTTTGAATAATAATGATAAAAGTAGAATAAATTTAGTTTGTGCGACTTTTATGCGATAATCGATATTTATTATTATTATTACAAAAGATTGACAGTTATTAATTAATTTTGAGTGCTAACAATGATTGACTGCTGTCAAGATTTTATTGATTAACAGATATGCGGTCATTGTTTCAAAGGCACTCTTTGCAAAAAAGTAAATATCATAATTTTAAATATCAAATCTAAAATAAATTATGAGTGTGGTACATCACTGAGTTTAAAAAAAGCATATTCTTTCAAAAAATATGAAAATTCAAAATGGCGCTCATAAGAAAATCAAAAGCTGGCTATGGTCCCCGAGTAAATGTTATAGTTATCTTAAAACAAAATATGCCACTAGATTCCTCATTAAAAATTAAAAATCTTTCTTTCAAAAAATATGAAAATCCAAAATGGCGCTCATAAGAAAAACAAAAGCTGGCTATGGTCCCCGAGTAAATGTTATAGTTATTTTAAAACTAAATATGCCACTAGATTCCTCATTAAAAAGTGCCTGTATGTTGTCAAAGTTTTAAGTGCCCAGATTCAGTAGTTTTTGAATAAAAAAAATTTTTATTCAAAAACTACTGAATCTGGGCACTTGAAACTTTGATAACATACAGGCACTTTTTAATGAGGAATCTAGTGGCATATTTAGTTTTAAAATAACTATAACATTTACTCGGGGACCATAGCCAGCTTTTGTTTTTCTTATGAGCGCCATTTTGGATTTTCATATTTTTTTAAAGAAAGATTTTTCAGTATTTTGTTGATATCTCGAAAACAAAACAAGATATTTAAAAATTGTTTTCGGATTATTGTTAAGCTGTAAAATATGCAACTTTGCCCCAATTTAACTGACCCTCTATCTCTTCAAATAACTGAGATCCCCATACATTCTGTTGAAATATGGGGTTAATTGCAATATAAAAATAATTAAAGAAAAACTTACGTGAAAAATAACGACCCCAACGGATTGGCACTTTCCTTCGGGTTGGGATTCTTGTTTTCCTTGGTGATATCCATGCTGAACAAATTTCACTACCATTAAGTTTAAAATTAAAAATATTGCACACCTAATCACTTCAATATTAAAAACCTTGTTACTTTTAAAATTATTCTTCAAATTTCACTCAATCACTGTATTATTAATTAAAACTTCGTTACTTGTCAAATAATCGTCTTAGTTATAATAAAACTTTGTAAATTATTCGGTAGATTGCACTCAATCACTTGTTGCTTTAAGAATTATTCGTCAGAGTTAATAAAAACATGAACCTACATTAAAACGTGTTGCTTTAAATATTATTCGTCAGAGTTAATAAAAACATAAGACCTAAATTAAAACGTTACTGTATATTTAATGTGGCACATTTTTTAAATTTGTTAAAATTCTAGTTCACCCGTAAAAAATATTACAGTCTATCCGCACAGTCATTTTTAGCATCACGCTGCTTTCTTTATTAATCCTTCTATCCTGAAACAAACAAAAAAAATAAAATAAACACATTTGTCAATTGTATTACTATTGAAAATGAACACATAGTGTTCGAAATGTACATATAGTAAATAAAACTAATCAGTGAAGAAAGGAATTACAACAATAATTAATAAAAAAAAATAGAATAAAATTTAAATCTGCAAGGCTCAAATTATTTGCGTTTTTTTAATTTAATTTCAGCAAGCCATGTAAATAAAATGCGTTTATTTTGATAAAATTATAAATGTCGTATCGAATAATGTAAATAATGTGCATATTGCGAACATCACAATATTTGAGTATTTTATACGCGTGGCGCATGAAGTAAAGTTTGGAGTTTAGAAAAGCCTGAAAATTTGGATTTGCAGGGGTAAACCTTGATTATTATTCACTTAAAAAAAATGTTTTCAGTGTATTTCTAACTTCACATTATTTCAGTATTTTATATGCGTGGCGCATGAAGTAGAATTTCGAGTCTAGAAAAGCCTGAAAATTTGGATTTGCCGAGGCAAATCTTGATTATTACTCATTTAAAAAAAAAAATGTTTTAAGTGTATTTCTAACTTCATAATATTTCAGTGCTTTACACGCGTGGCGCATGAAGTAAAATTTCGAGTTTAGAAAAGCCCAGAAAATTTGTCTCGGGTCGCTACGCGACCCTCGACAAATTTTCACGGGGCTTTTCTAAACTCGAAATTTTACTTCATGCTTAGTCTGGGAGTGGAAAACACTCGTTTAAAGCTTCAAATGAAACACTAACAAAAAACGAGTATGGAAAGATTTATAGAATAAATATAATAATAGGTTCATAAGTGAATAAAAATGTGTGTTAGGGAGATAACAGGGTCAACAATAGCAATTATTGACATTGCTATTGTTGACCCTGTTAGTTTTATGATATTGATAACAGAAAGGAAATGACTTGCGAGTTGACTGTTTTTTTTTATTATTCAACAATTAGAGATTAATTAAAAGTGCTGAAATCAATAAACTCAGCAATTATCACAACAAATTCCTAATTAATATTTCCTACTCTTACTAAACTAATTTTTATCATTTGCTGATTATATTAAAATTCAATTGCTGATTGCAATCCTTTTGATTTCTTGTACTTTTAATACTTACAACACTGAATAAAACCATTCTTATTTTGTATAATATCTGAAACGAAAACGTTTGTCCTTAATTACAAAATAGCCTGAGAAAACCCTTGCCTTTTAATCATAATCCCTCCGACAGAATAATCCCTGAAATATATCGTTCGCGTTTTGCATGTCATTTTAGCCAAGCCTGAAAAATAAACTCGAATTCGGATCAGAATTAGAACACATGAAATGAAACTAATCTACGGTGTCTAAAAATAAGCGTTTCTGACCGGTACTTACATAACTATTTTTACACCGATTTGTGTACATGAATAAAGTATTCAGGATTTCGAACAAGCAAACATTAGGGTATTTTTAAAACCACGCAAGAATAATAAGTGTTTCATTTCAGTCGAAACGCAACAAATAAAATTAAGTACATTTCACTCTTTTATTAATAGATTAATTAACATTCCTCTAAGTGAATCTGATTTCAGACAAGAATTAAACGTTATTACAAAAATTGCCGAAAGTAATGGTTATAACAAGGAAATTATAAATAATTTATTAAAAAAGCATAAACAAAAACATTTAATTAAATACTTTTACGCACCTAAGCAAACAATAGAATATAAATGGCATAAATTGAATTTTGTTAATGACCTGTCATATAATATAGTCAGTCATTGTAGAGGAAAAGACTTTAATATTATATGTTCAAACCCTTTAAATTTAGGCAAACTATTAATAAACAATAAATCGAAAACTGATAATTCAAAGAAATGTGGAATTTATGAAATACAGTGTGATGAATGCGATGCAATTTATATTGGACAAACCGGAAGATCTTTCGAAATCAGAATGAAAGAACATAAAAGATCTGTTTTAGATAATAAACCAACAACTGGCTATTCCAAACATTGCATCGCATTCAATCACTTCTTTAATCCGCATAATTTTAAGATTTTGCATTCAGGTAATAAGGGATACGCGCTAAACCTCAAAGAGGGCCTGGTGATTAACAGGGCCATAAAAATGGGGAAAAATATCGTAAACGACAACGAGGAGATTTGGAATTCCCCAATTCTGACTTCTCTTATTACCTGAAACAAAAATATTGTATATATACTTAGGAAATATTTTTTTCTGTACATTCCTTTGAAAATGGTGTAACAAACCGAAACTAGTCGGAATAAAGATTTAATTGTGAAACAATACCAAGTGCCTTTCCTTTAATTAACTTTACATAGTGTAATATGTTTCACCAAGTGCCAGATGAGAAATTAATTCAAGAAAAAAAAAAAACGAAACGCTGAGGTTAATTCGTAGAAAAATCGAGACGAAACAAATTTAATTCAGTCAAAATATATATATATATATATATTATCAAAAACCCCGTCTGCCCATAAAGAGTGTGGAGTGTGTAAATTAACATATTAATTCTAAAAATAATTCTAAAAATAAAGTTGTATATAACAAAATAACATTTCTTAATTATAGATAGTTATGTGATTCTTTGTAATAATTCTGTTGTTATGTTCTGCATATGAAATTTGTCCAATTTTTCCTGTGTTTTGTCCATTCTTTGGCCTCTGTCCATGATGTTCCTCGGTCTTCTAAGATCTTCTCTATAGCGCTGTTCCATGATCGTCTAGGTCTTCCCCTTTTTCTGTTTTTGTATATTCGCGCTTCCCATATCTGTCTAGTTACTCTTCCTGGATTTAGTCGGTGCAGATGGCCCCACCATCCGAGCTGTCTTCTCTCGATGTACTCCAAAACTGGCAAGGTATTCAAGTCATTTCTGATTATTTCGTTCCGTATTCTGTCAAGTTTGGATACTCCCTTAACTCTTCTCAAATATTTCATCTCTAATGCTTGTATTCTGCTTTTTAATTTATTGTCTAGTAGCCACGATTCACAACCAAATGTGAGAATAGGTCGGCATATGGATTGGAATACTTTAAGCTTAGTCGATTTCGATATTTGTTTATTGTCTATAAAGTTCTGTTTCATTGTATAATATAGTTTAGTCGTTTTTTCTATTCTTGTGTTCAGTTCAAGGTCATATTTTCCGTTGTTATTTATCTGTACTCCGAGATATTTATATGATTTCACTTGTTCGAGTTTGTCGCCTTCTATGTATATATTTATTTGTTCTTCTTCGTCTCCTATTGTCATGACTTTAGTCTTAGTTTTGTTGATCTCCATTTTGTATTTCTCGAGTATTTCGTTCCATATCAGTAGGTTGTGTTGTAGATCTTTTTCTGTACCGGCAATAACAACAACGTCGTCTGCAAACGCACCTTCTGATATTTGTATTCTCTGTAGATGTCTGAATCCCACATGATATTTTTTTTTCTCTGCTTTCGCATTCTTTTATTATTTCATTCATATAAATGATAAAAAGGGTGGGGTTCAGACTACCACCTTGCCGTAGACCCGTGTATGTTTTGAAATACTTTGAGTATTGTCCATTCTTTATAATTGCACTTGTGCTTGTCTCATATATGTTCTTTATAAGTCTAATCAGATTTGTATTTATACCTCTCATGGTAAGAATTTCCCACAGTTTCTTTCGATTAACTATATCGAAGGCTTTTTCTAGATCGATAAGCCCTAGGTATATTTTTCTATTCTCTTTGTTTGCTTTTTCTGTTATTTGCTGTATGATGAATATATGGTCTTGAATACTGCGGCCAACTCTAAAACCGCATTGTTGTTCCGCCCATGTGTTTTCCAGTTTGTTTCTCAGGCGGTTACTTATTAATTGTTCTATTAACTTTATTATGGTGTTTATTAAAGTTATGCCTCTGTAGTTGGAGCACAATAATTTATCTCCTGTTTTAAATATGGGTACTATAGTGTTTTTTGTCCATTCGCTTGGTATTTTAGCTTCCTTCCATATCTTATTTATCGTCAGTAACAGTATTTGTTTGCCTTGTTCGTCAATGTTTTTTATCATTTCTGATGTGATTGTGTCTGGGCCTGGCGATTTACTATTCTTCAACTTTTTTATTACCTCAGTCAATTCTATTTCTGTTATTTCAGGTTCGTTGTCTGTATTATGTTCTGTGTTTTGTTTAGGGTCATATCGGTTTTCTTGTTGTGTTTCGTTTTCATTGTCATTTAGTAATTCTGTGAAGTATTGTTTCCATCTCTCCATGATCTCATTTTCAATCGTTAGGATATTTTCATTTTTATCTTTGATTTTCATTGTGTCTCGTGTCTTTGTGGTTCTCATGTTTTTAAGTGTCTTGTAAAATAACTTTTGGTTGGATTTACTGTCTTCTTCAAGTCTGTTTCCAAACTTTTCCCATTCTTTTTGTTTTGCGTCTCTAGTAAGGTATTTTACCTTCTTTCTTGCTGCTTTGTATTCTTTGTAGTTCTTTTCTGTTTTGTTGTTTAAGTATTTATTCCATGCATTCTTCTTCTTTTTTATTTCTATTTTAAGTTCAATGGACCTCCATGACATCTGTTTCATTGTGCTGTTACTTATTTTACTTCCACAAATTTTAGTTGCAGTTTCTATTAATGATGTGTGGATAGTTTTCCACAGTTTTTCTGCATTCATTTCGTTAATAATTTTTGTGTTCGTCCATGTGTAGCTTAGTTCGTTTTTATATTTGTTTGCTATCTCTGGGTCTGTTAGTTTGTACGTTCTTGCTTTTGTGTATCTCACTACTTGTTGTTTATCGTTATTATCGTTTCTCTTCGTTTTTCTCTTAATTTCTACTAATAGAAGGAAGTGGTCTGATGCTATATCGGGGCCCCTCTTTACTCTGACATCGCATATTACCTTTCACTTGCTCTTCTGAACTAAGATATAGTCAATAATTGATCGTTCATTTCTACTGCATACCTCACGTGTTATTTTATGTATCTCTTTATGTTTAAAGTATGTGTTCATTATCGATAAGTTGTTTAGTATGCAGTAATCAATCATTCGTTTGCCGTTATTATTTCTTGTTGTCTCTCCGTGCATGCCTATGGTTTCTTTTAATGAGGGGTCCGGGTTTCCAACTCTTGCATTAAAGTCTCCCATTATGAATATATCTCCTTTTGCTGCTTCTGTTATTTCTGTTAGTATGTTCCAGAAATAGTCCTTATTTTTGTTGTTGGGCCCATAGACTGCAGTAATGGTTCTAATGGTGTTATTTTCCATAAATGTCACGCTCAAGAGTCTCTCTGATTCTGCTGTCCATGTTAGTATTTTAGCCGCAATATTTCTATGTATAATCAGCCCTACCCCTCCTGCTGCTCTCTCACTTGCGTTAAACCCGCTGTATATTAATGTATGTCCATTTTCCATACTGATGATACCTTTCTCTTTCTTTTTTGTTTCTGTTATTACAAGTATTTCTAAGTTCAATCTTTCAAATTCATATATCAATTCCTTTTCTTTATCTTTAATCCCTCTAATATTCCAAGTAGCCATTCTGTATTTGTTTTTATTATTGCACATATTCATTTCCTTTTCTGTCTCTTTTCTTGTCAGAGTCAGTCCCATATTGCCCCTCCCTTTGTTGTGTTTCCTTAGTTTTTTTCATTTGTGATCAGCATTTCTTCTTCTTCACTCCACTTAAAAACTTCATTCTCTATTGATTGTTTTTTATATCCTATTTTAATTTTTCTTCCTTTGTTCTTTTCTTCTCTTGCTATTTTTCTAATTTCGTATTGAATCTTTCTTTCCGTCGAAGTGAGATCATCTTCAATATATACTTTCTGGCCTTTGAGCTTGTTCTTGTTTTTCATTATATCAGTTTTGTCTTGTATATTATTGAGTTCTATTTTAGTGACATGTTTGTCTTGATCTCTTCCCAAAATTTCAACTGATTTTATTTCTATATTTGTATTTAGTTTCTCTTGTATGAATTTTTGTGCTGATATTTTAGGGTTGTTTTTGTCAATGGTTATCACTTTAATTATGATATTTTTCTTTCTGCTCTCTTTCTCGATCTGTTTCATTTTATTTTCTAGTTTTTTGATTTTGATCTCCATTAAATGTCGTTCCTTCTGCCATACTTCTTCTTTTTTCACATATTCTTCTCTTAGTTTTTTATTTTCTTCTGTGTTGGCCTCTACTTTTGTTATTAGCTCTTGTATTAGTTTTTCTAGTCTATCCATATCTATCTGTTTTGTTTCTTCGATTTGTTTAGGTATTTTTCTCTCTGATTTAATGCTCAGTCTTTCTAGTTCTCCACTACTGTCTAGATCTTCTTTCTTTCTTTTGTTGGTATTCATTCATGTGTACCTTATATTCAATGTATGGGTGGGTGTAATCAGTCAAAATACAGATTCATTTTAATTTTGCACATGGGCGTAGACAGGATTTTGACCCCCCGTATCCAAGATTTTGAGCATCCCATCCCACTGTTTTTTTTTTTTTTTGTAAGGTCAATAGACAAAACACATGCTAAACTTTTAACACTTTATTTATTTAAAAAGAAATAACTTCTGGATTTTTAAAAATTTAAGATTTTATTTACTACAATTGTTTATCAAGTTTATTGCTTCTTCAGGTGAAGAGAGTTACAAAATGTACATTACTTTTTTTTCATAAGGTCAATAGACAAAACCTATGCTAAACTTTTAACACTTTATTTATTTAAAAAAATGACTTCTAGATTTTCAAATATTTAAGATTTTATTTACTATAATTGTTTATCAATTTAATTGCTTCTTCGGGTCAATAGAGTTACAAACTGTACATTACATTTTTTTTCATGAGGTCAATAAATAAAACATATGCTAAAATTTGTACACTTTACTAATTAAAAAAGAAATGACTACCAGATTTTCAAAAATTAAAGATTTTATTTACTACAATTGTTTATCAATTTGACGAGGGTTGCCTTTTATATTTCGGGATTAGAGAACAAAAATAAATATTAATCATTGAAAATGGGCCCGCCGTGGCCGAGCGGTTGAGCCGCCGGTTTCGCTAAATCGGTCACGGAGGTGATCTGGGTTCGATTCCCAGCGGAGGCGAGTAATTTTTCTAATGAAAAATACTCGTCTCCGGTTCCATGGATGTGTGTGAATGTGTTGTGACGTCCAAATTAGTCGAAATATATGTTAATATAGTTAATATAAATCAACGTTAGTGGCTGAATGGTAAAAACCTATGCCAAACAAACAAAAACAAAAAAAAAATCATTGAAAATCGCTTTATTGTTCCCCATTAAGATCTATACACTTTTGCATGCTGATTGAGGTATCTCCAAAACATGCATTCTGAACGCATCAACCGCTTCTTCAGGTGTCGAAAAACGTTGACCTCTCATTTTATTTTTTACGGATGGGAATAAAAAGAAGTCATTCGGTGCCAAGTCAGGACTATATGGCGGATGACTCATCAAATCGATGTTTTGCGTGCTCAAAAATGCAGTTGTTTGAGCCGATGTGTGAGAGCTCGCATTGTCGTGGTGAAGAGTGATCCGTTTTCGGCGGTTGGTTTTCCTGATTTCTTGGATGACAACTGGCAAACAAATGGTTGTGTACCACTCAGAATTGACTGTTCTGCGTTGTTCTAGTGGTACGGTTGCGACATGTCCAGTTTTTTGCTTGGAAGTGATTCGTGCGCGAACAACTTTTGTTGGATTTGGCTCATCTTGAAACACCCATACGGTCGACTGCTGTTTACTTTCGGGCTCATACGCGTAAATCCATGATTCATCACCTGTCACGATGTCATAGACGTGTTTCGAAGCACCGCAATCGTATTTTTTGAGCATTTCTTTGCACCAATCGACACGAGCCTTTTTTTGAGCGATTGACAAATTGTGTGGGATCCAACGCGAACAAATTTTTTTGACAGTCAAATGTTTATACAATATTGAATGTATGCTGGTCCCACTAATGCCTAAGGTTGTCTCAATCTCACGATAGGTCACATGACGATCTTGCAATATTTGTTTGCGCACAGCATCAATGGTTTCCGGAACAACAACTGATTTTGGACGATCTCCACGAAATTCGTCTTGGAGTGAACTACGACCTCGGTTGAATTCACCATACCATCGATAAACACTGGTCCTTGATGGAGCTTCATCGCCAAAAATTGAATTAAGTTCATCCATGCACTGCTGTTGAGTTAATCCACGTCGAAAGTTGTAAAAAATAACCGCACGAAAATGTTCACGATTTAGTTCCATTCTTTGGCCGAGATAAATCTTTTAAGTTAGTGTAAACGACACAAATAACGCTCACATGTCAAAACGTTCTGAGTACGTATAACCTCAAAAATGTCAAACTTTACGATAGAGCTCTCAGTTGCCAGATTGCAACACTAGGGTTGCCCAATCCCGAAATATAAAAGGCAACCCTCGTATTGCATTATCAGGTGAAGAGAACTACAAAATGTACATTACATTTTTTTTATAAGGTCAATAGACAAAACATATGCTAAACTTTTAACACTTTACTTTTTTAAAAAGAAATAACTTCTAGATTTTTAAAAATGTAAGATTTTATTTACTACAATTGTTTATCAAATTTATTGTTTCTTCAGGTAAAGAGAGTTACAAAATGTACTTTATATTTTTTTTTTCGTAAGGTTAATAGACAAAAATATGCTAAACTTTTAACACTTTACTTACAGACACAACTATATAACAGTTCATAACTATGGAACAAGACAAACAACCAACTCAAGAACTGAACCGATGCGACTGTCTAAATCATTCAATGGGACAAGATACTGGGCACCTAAATTTTATAACGTTCTGCCGACAACTATAAAAAAACTGCCACCAAATGAGTTCCGAAAAAGAATTAAAAAATACTTGACGGTAAATGCGTACTTTACCTGGGAGGAATATCTTTTGAAGACAGAATCCAAAACAGACCTAGAGTAGCATCCTTCTCCAACTATCACTATTAAGCTATAAACTACTAGTCAATAATTTATATCAATTCATACAATACTCTAATATGCTACTTTATTATTATTATTATATTTTAATTTTAATATTTATTCTTATTTTAATTTTTCTTATCTTACCTGACGTTATGTTTAAAATTTTAATATTTATATATACGTTTCACTGTTGTCACTATTTTAATATGTTCTATGTTTAATCATTGTATGGCTTTGCTATCACAGAATCTCTACCTGACGTATGTAAAACAATATTGTTATTAGCATGAATAAATTATTATTATTATTATTATTATTATTTAAAAAGAAATAACGTCTAGATTTTAAAAAATGCTCCAAGAATCAATAAATTCAAACTTTTACGTTAAAAACTTTATAAATGTGAATTTTATTTGCAACATAACTTAAAAAGAAAGTCGAGTTTCCGTAAAACTTATAGAATTTAGATGAGTTTATATTTTAAAATATTAATAAATCGACTGATGATATGTTTAGAGTGTTTTTATTCAAAAATATAAATTTTTAAGATATCGGAGATAAATAAACATCATTTCTAATAAAATTGAATCAAACGCACAAATATTTTAACTATTTAACAATTCGCTTAGTTGAAACAAGTCTAATTTTTTTATTTTAATCGTCATACAACTTTTTTTTCCTCATAAAAATGAAAGAAGCAAAGACTTAAAATGCCTTCGAGTTTTGTTTAAGTTGTATAAAAAACTAGTTAAGATGTTTAATTTTTAATAGTATATGACTGAGTATTTTGTTTCATAAAATTATTTTGCTAAAGTTCTACAAAAACGAGTACAAAAAATTGTTCTGTTTTGTTTAGGTCTGTATATGAAAATAAAATAAAATTAATCATAAAATAAACGCTAACAGGGAAAATTTTCATAAAATTATTTTCTTATAGTTCTACAAAAACAAGTACAAAAAATAGTTGTACGTTTCAATCAGATCTGTTTATAAAAATAAAATAAAAATAACCATAAAATAAACGCTAACAGATAAAGAGAATTTTATTTCATTCTCCCATTTTTCCAAGACTCATGAGGCGATTGCTCCCCTGAATCTGTAAATCGAGAAATAATAATATTGTTTATTGCCCAACAGGAAACAAATTCCCAATTACAAGACAATTTAGTATAAACAAAAAAGACTGAAAACTATAAACTAAAAATAATAACATTTTACTTCGTAACTAACAAAATTTGATTAAGGACGTAATGGTTGAAAAAATACGTCACAAGTTGGTGGAAGTTTTTGTAAAAATAAAGTGTCTGTTTTTAAACTTCACAATAAACTAGTTTTATCTGATTTAAATAATAATACGCCAATGTAAATAATTTAACAATATCACTTCCTTTCTGCGCGTTATCAAAACAATTGGGTCACGAAATTAGTTTTAATTAACTGCGCGTTTGAGTGGAAACTGGCGCATCTGTATGTGACTCTTTAGTTATAATTAAAACAAGATTTATTTACGGTTTTTAAGGAAATAAATTCTAAATATTTACGCGTGGAAATCTGTGTTTGCTAAATTCGCGGCTTCAACTTATCTCGTTCAAACCAACTATTTAAGGGGAATATAACAGTGGTCTGAAATTTAATGTTAGGTTTATTTAAAAACTAAAGGTCCTAGAAAGTTTAAATTTTGACAGCGTATATTAAGCCCAATTATCTAGTAAAATATCGAAGTACTTTTTTTTTAACAATTTGCTTTAAGAGGTATGAAAAAAATAATGTTAAATTTTTCAAAATTAAAAAAAATATTCCCATATCTTACTAGTTTATACTATAAGGAATATAATGTGAACATTTCATAAGGATGCGATAGCTCATGCCCGAGTCAGGTTAAAATAAAAATCTTAATAAATAAGACCGTAAAATACCGCCGCCTTGCGGATCTCCTCTTAGTTGAACGCGTTGTACACTCATCTGCACAATTATTGGAGGGGCGAGCAGCATGCGGCCAGCGTTTATCCCTGGGCCGGTGAACGCTGTGCGGCTTCGCGTTTGTTTTTCTTTTCTTTTTTCAATCATAGTTAACAAAAACGGCTCGCTTCGTTAGCATTTATTCTCGTAAAATTAATATTTCGCAATTATAATCGATATTTTATTGTACTAGTGTTTTATTTTCATGCTTTCTGACTACTAATGGAATAAGTATTTTTTTATACTGCATGTTCACTAATATAGAAAATACGAAATGTTTCACTAATTTAAATAAAGATGTGTAATATACCTTTAATATTGGCTTTCCTTATTATTTGACAGTGTCGGTATTATTAAATTATTTTTAAAGTTTTTTAAGCTGTTTAATAAGCCAGAAGCAATCGAATAACAATCAGTCTTGTTCAAATCATTATTTCGTCTTAAATCTTTCGTTATTAAAGCAGTTGTTAAATGCCATTAAACTTCTCGCAATAAAACTATTAAAGTAAATTGTAAAGTTTCTAGCAATCGGACCTATTTGAACCAACTGCGACTTCATCAACGAATCAATGATATCAAAACTATAAGAATAGTAAGAATAACACCAATATGACGTTGTCGTAGATTAATGTTACAAATCAACTATTTTTTACTGAGCACAGGTAATATTTGTTTGACGAATGTTTAAAAAAATGTAGGGTTTAACTGCGTGCATATTCATTGTTAATTATTTTAGAAAAAATAGAACTATAATAATAATAAGGTAGTTATTATAATGCATTGCAAATAACAAGCTTCTTGCTCAATATTGCACCGAGCCCAATATATTTGTTAAGGCCCGGCTTGGCCAGACCCGGTCATAAAATAAGAGAGATTGAGTTTTTCCTGATCCGGCCCGGTCAACATTTCAGGTCTAAATAAATAAAAAATATATTAATCTGATTATAGGCGTAGTTTTTAGAAAAAGTAAAAAAAAATATATAAAATTAAGATAATTTAAATATTGAATATGACACGGCAAAATCGCCTAAGAAAAATTCAGGCCCATGCAGTGCTCCAATTGACATATCTTCCCTAAATATTTTAGATGACAAATCTCAAATATATTTTTTGTTGAGTATAAAATGTCTGCCTGAAGCCATTTTATTATTAATTTGTTGCATTCATAAAAACTAGAATATTATATAAAATCAAAATTGAAATTCTCCCCAAAATTTGGGGTATTTACCCAATTTGGCAGAGGCCAAATTAATACACATTATTTTCATGGCCATAGCAGTTAGGAAAGATAATATTCCTATATAAAAAATATCATTGAAAATCCTATGTTCCGTTTTTTTTCATATATATCCGGCATATACATATTCACAAGGAGCAGAGCAGGGACGAATCCTCGTAAAAAAGATTCGAATCACGAATTCAAATCGCCTAATATGATTCGAATCACGAATACTCGAATAAAGGATTCGTAAGAAATAAATATGATTCGAATCAAAGATTTGAATCCTGTTTTATCGAATCACGAATACAAATCCTTCAAGAATAAATTTGATTTTATAATATTTTTGCAACCATTAATATATAAATATCGTTACCAGTTGTTTTAACAAAAATATAATTAATTATTATTAACACTGAACATCGTTGATAACAGACAAAATATTTGATTCCCTGTTACTCTGATTAAAGATGTATTTATGTGTTTCTGAACTTCACTTTAAATCAGTGTTTTGTACGCGTGGCGCATGAAGTAAAATTTCGAGTTTAGAAAAGCCCGAAAATTTGTCTCGGGTCGCTGCGCGACCCTCGACAAATTTTCACGGGGCTTTTCTAAACTCGAAATTTTACTTCATGCTTAGCCTGGGAGTGGAAAACACTCATTTAAAGCTTTAAATTGAACTTAAAAAAAAAAACAAGGAATATCTAAAGATTTACAGAAAATAGGCTAAATTTGGAATACGTATACTTAAAAGAAAAACTCTCTGTATCTGTTTGCTCCGAAGAAATATGAATAATTATAAACCATAATGAAGATAACAATTCATTCTCAAAAAACACTCGTTAATTAATATCATACACAATTGACGTTTGTTAAACAATGGCGGCGACAAAGAAAAAAACATGTATTTTTAATCTTTTAGTAGAAATGCGTTTTATGTTAAAAGAAGTAAACTATCCATCTTTCAGCTAGTAGTACAAGTTCATTCTACTAGCAGCAATCGTCGTTTTAGTAGTAGATGAAACAACTACTATCTTGTTCCTTCTACTATTACTAGGACTTTCTGCAACTAGTTGTCAATACAGGCTCCGTCTGCTGGTGGCAAGACACGATAAGCCAGAACCATCTGAACTAGACGCTCTGTTAATAGCAGTAGTTCTTTCTGCTAGTAGAAATAGTGTTTTTTGCTATAAATAAACGACTGCTAGGTCTTTCTGCTACTAGTAGTAGTACAGGTTCCATCTGCTGGTGGCAAGCTTTGAAGCTAGAACCATCTGAACCAGAAACCCTGTCTGCCAATAGCGATAGTTGTTTCTGCTACTAGAAGTAGCGTGTTCTGCTAACGCGTAAATGTTTCTATCAGTAGTAGTAGTTATTTCAGCTAGAAGTACAATTTCTTTGTGCTACTAGCGTTCGTCCTAGAAAGAACAACTACTATTTCGTTCCTTCTACTACGAAAATTTTCTACTACCCCTGAAATTTTCAAAATAAATTTTTGTATGTAAAAGCGGGACTGTAAGAGCAAAAACAATATTTTTTTCTAAGCCCCTGATTTTTTTTTCTGGCTGCGGCCTTGGTTGTTCTTTCAGCTTAATAGTAGTTTTTTATTCTCCTACCACTAGTTTTTTCTGCAACTAGTAGTAGTACAGGCTCCGTCTACGGAACTAGAAGCTCTGTCTGCTAATAGCGGCAGTTCTTTCTGCTAGTGGACAAATCGTTTTTAAGCGAAAAAAATCAACGTTACAGTTTGTAGTAGTGGTTCTTTCGGCTAACAGTACTTAGTAGTACTAGTACAGGCCTCGTCTGCTGGTAGCAAGATATCTGAAGCTACAACCATCTGAGCTAGTTGTTTTTGCTAGTAGAAATAGTGTTTTCAGTAAAACAGCCTATTTTCTGTAAATCTTTAGATATTCCTTGTTTTTTTTAAGCTCAATTCGAAGCTTTAAACGAGTGTTTTCCACTCCCAGACTAAGCATGAAGTAAAATTTCGAGTTTAGAAAAGCCCCGTGAAAATTTGTCGAGGGTCGCGCAGCGACCCGAGACAAATTTTCTGGGCTTTTCTAAACTCGAAATTTTTCTTCATGCGCCACGCGTATAAAACACTGATTTAACGAGAAATTTAAAAACACACAAAAGGCATTTTTCATGTTAATCCTCACAATTAATTCGAATTATTTTTGACGATTCAAATCCTTTTGTAAGCATTCGAATCCTTTTATAAATATTCGAATCCTTTTATAAGGATTCGAATCTTTTTATAAGGATTCGAATCACCCACATTTGGATTCGAATACGAATCCTCTTAAAAATACGTAACGAATCCGGATCACGAATCCAGTTGAACTCAAGTATTCGAATGCCTCTTTTAAATCCTCTAAAAGGATTCGAATCCTGAATGATTCGAATCCTGCCCAGCTCTGACAAGGAGCTTATGAACATGAATTATTTTATTATTATATTTTTAAGAAATAATCTCTAATTTAATAAAATAAAACACATAGTTTGTTCGGCTATCGAAACTGGAGTCTTAAAAGAATAAATAATGTGTTATAATGACAAGGATAAGAATCATCGGTTTTGTAAATACCGAAAAATAACACAGGATCCGATAACGCTTTCTAACGAATTGAAAACAATACATAGCTTGTATGTATTATCAGCGTGTTTAAATAATACGAATCGACACTTTCCTTCGATCCGTCTTTTTTATACGCTTTTTTTCGTCTATTCCACGCGACGCGAGACCCCATCCGTTCACGTCAAGGAGCAATGCACAAATGCACAGCGAACTGCCGCTTTTCTCTCTGACTGTATTCGCCCCACTTGTCCTGTAAATTTGGCATCGGATGAGCTACTCTAAACTATGTGGGTCTTTCCAACACGATCGGCGTGTTACACTGCAATAATCCCCTTAATAAACAGTGCGCTTTTAAAATTCGAGCTCCCAAAGCAAGAAAAAACCTGTATATAATGATTAAGTGCGCAAAGTAAACATTGCTACCGGAACCATGAGGTAATATACCGTAAATTGCCAGATTCGAATGCGAATAATTTAAATGGTTAACTATTGGAATTTTTAGATATGAATGTTTCAATCACCAAATTGATCATATAAAGGGTGTCAATGGGCCTAATGAGGCCTAAGTGCAGTGCAGAAGAACCAGAAAGGGTGTCCCAAAATTAAGACAAACTTTTAATTTGCCGCCATTGGCAACCCCGAAAAAAACAACAACGTGTTATTATTATTGAACAATATCTCAAAATTAATGAAAATTTGACGACCACAGTTCGAAAATTTCATACAAAATATGATCGGAATAGTGTTTTAACTTCATCAACTGTGAAGAGATTAATTGAAAAATTCAGGGAGACTGGTGAAAATCCCAGAACATCAATTCGTGGACAAAAATTGCAAATTTCAAGAAGGAATGTATCCATTTACCTTAAAATAACTTGTATCATTAGTCCAAGTTTCAGACAAGCAAATTATGTCCGGATTTTCTATTAATACTAAATCATTTAGGTTGGCTCTATTTGAGTTATAACTTCTTATATTCCACTGAAGAATTTTAATTTTCATCTCCAGTAGAGAGGTTTTGATAAAGAAGAGAAGAAGAACGTTTATTTAGAGTGTCGACTGGAATGAGGTTAAATACCGTTTCTCTGAAAATGGATGGATTTGCACGGTAAAGTTTTTGTATAATTTCTAGAAATTGATTGTCATCACATTCAAATTCAGAGTTTGCGGTAGTACAAAATTCAATTAACAATGACCATGCACAGCGAAGAGAGTTCGTTGAATGGATTATTGGACATCAACAAGTGGATGCTATTTTTTCGGGCAAAATCAGCCTAAGCGATGTAGCACACGTTCACCTTGATGGCTTTGTTAATCGCCAAAATTGGCGTGTTTGTTGCGGATTTTAGGCTAAAGGCATCATTGGAGCATACTTTTTGAAAATGAGGTTGGTCAAGCAGTGACTGTTACTGGTGCTCGATATCGCGACATGATAACACAGTTTTTTCTGCCGAAATTGGATGATGTTGATGTGGTTTTAACAAGACGGTGCCACATGCTATACAGTCCGTATAAACGATTCAATCACTTCCTAGTCGTGAACTCTCTCGTTTCGGTGATCAAAATTGGCCCCCTAGATCGTGTGATTTAACACCATTCGATTTCTTTTTATGGGGTTATTTGAAGTCAAAGGTCTATGTCAACAAGCCCACTACCATCCGTGCATTGCAGGAAATTAAACGCTGCATCAATGAAATTCAACCACATTTATGCAGAATGGTCATGGAAAATTTCGACTAAAGAGTGCGTATGTGCCAGCAAAGCCGTGGAGGCCATTTGCTCGATGTGTTAATAATAAATAAATAATAAATAAATGGTTTATTTACGGGAGGCCCCCATTTTCAAATAAAATACATCATGTAGTAAACTTAAAAACTAGTTAGAACTAAAAATTATAAAACTATTAACTATTCTAAGTCATAATTAATGCAAGGAAAAACAATAATTAATAACAAAATATGTATATAAACATAAAAATATAAAACATGAAAAGTAATTCGTTCTGATTCCAGTTAAAAATAAATATGATACTTTTGTATTACCAAAATAACCTTATAAAACAAACTAAAACAAACCGGAGCATTAAAAAAAAGGAAAAAAAAAACAACTATATCTAAACAATATCTATTCTAATTCTAAGTACTTGTTTAATAACGTTTTAAACACATATTTATTAGAACTGAACAAATCAAACCAGCCATTTCTGTTACAGGAGTTGGCAAGTCTCAACAAACGACTCGTCGAGTTATTGTAAGAATAATTTGTTGATTAAGTTTTAATGAAAAAAAGATCTTTGTTTCCATAAATAACCCTATCCTATGTACTTTATGATTCAATAAATAAATAAAAATCTAAAGATTAAAAACTGTGTTAATTTAATTCAAATCTTGCGTTCATGCAAATTTTAAGTAATTGGATATTCATTTAAAACCATATTCAAATACTGGTATATTCAAATATTTGAAATATTCGAATATTCAAATATTTGAATATTCGAGTATTTCGAATATTCTAATACTTCAATTAAATTAAAAAGTCCAAGCCTTTGTAATTTCTTTCTTAATTTACCACTAACATAACTAATTATGCAGCTTGAAAATTAAATAAATTGTTGATAAAAATGATATTTAATAATAAATTACGGAGATAGAGGAACGCAGATGGCAAGGCTATTCGGAATTAATTGTTCATAAATCATGACAAAAACTGACCTTGACGATACGAAATTGTCATTCATTATGTGTTATCCTGCGAATTTGTTTATCGTGTTTGATGAGCGCAAATAGAAATACAAAACGTGCATGCCATTATATATCTTCTTTCTATTCAATTCTGACTCAACCTGCGTTAATTCAGTTAATAATAAGCAGTAAATTTTATTTCGACATTTGGTATCTGCATTTATATTAGCCAGGGTTGTTAAAAAAACGTATTTTCATTTTTATTAATACAAACAGTTTAAAACATTAACAATTAAAAACCTGTTTGAAACATTTTGAAAACCTGTTTGAAACGTGTTTAAAACATGTTGAAAACGTGTTTAAACGTGTTAATGTGGAGGCGACCAATTAGATATATGTATGATATGTTTTCCCTGAACCCTTAAAATAATTTCATACTCTTAAACCAAATATAGGGGAGACAAAGTTATTCACTAGTTCAGAGGTCGGCAAAGCGCTACCCGTGAAGCAATTTCAAAGTGCTTGCCGTTAAAATATCTAAATTCTAAATATTAGATATTTGAACAACAAACACTCGTAATTGCGGATAATTTAAGAAGTGGAAGAAAAACATATTATAAAATAAAGCGCGGTTTTAGAAATCGCAGATAAGATAATACTTTTTAAAATTTATTAACGCGAAATCAAACATAAGCAGTATATTTTTAACAATTTAATTAAATCACTTAACTTTGTTTTACCACTTTTATTTTTACTTTTCAGTGACTATAGTTTCGACTACAAGCTAGTCATTATCAAACTAAGTTCCTAAAATTATGTGTACATTGCTTTTATATTACAGCATCAAAGATACAATATGTCGGTCAGGTCATTAATAAGGGGAATTTCCGGATTAGCTTTTAATTTGTGAATTTCCAGCGCTTCCAGTAAATCCGACATAACTGGCGCACTGCGTACAACACCAACAGCCTCAATGGAAACCCTACTAAACCTCCAACCGCTGGACCTAGTGGTTAAAAGCGAGGCCAGACTAGGGGCATATAGGTTGAGGATAACTGGAAACTGGCACCCCACAGGAAACCACTCCAGAATAGAACAGGTAGTTACCAAACCTCTACTACAAATGGGAAGTGACTACATGATACCACGCTACTCCCTGAAGAGACCCTTTACAATAGAATGTGAGGGGGACAACGAGAAGCGCAACCCTTCACCTGGAACCCTGATCTGGTACACCGATGGGTCAAGAAGAGAAGGTGGAGCAGGCGCTGGGATTCACGGCGTAACCCCAAAATATGACATCTACGTGTCTCTGGGGAGGATGGCAACTGCACATCAAGCCGAGATCTTCGCGATCAACCAATGTACCATGGAAAATCTGCGACGGGGATATAAGAGGCAAAAGATTCTGATCCTCACCGACAGCCAAGCCGCTCTAAGAGCACTCAACAGCTATAAGATCCAATCTGAGCTAGCATGGGAGTGCATCCAAAACCTGACGAAACTGGCGACGGAAAACACCGTAACACTACGCTGGACGCCGGGACACACAGGGGAGGATGGCAACGAAAAAGCCGATGCTCTGGCAAAGATTGGATCACGCAGACCCTACATTGGACCAGAACCAATGCTACCGATTCCCAAAAAATCAATAAGACCAAGCGCAAAAGAGTGGACCCTAGAAAGACACACCGAGCGCTGGAAAAACCTGACAGGGCATAAACACAGCAAACTACTGATGAAAAAACCCTGCCAAGAACTAGCAACTGAGGCCCTCAGACTCAGTAGAAACAACCTTAGAATAGTCACAGGACTGATAACTGGACACTGTACCGTAAGGAAGCACCTGCATAACATGAAACTGTTCACAGAAGATCCAATATGCAGACTATGCCTGGAAGAGGATGAAGACGCCTCACATGTACTATTCGAGTGCGAGGCACTTTCCACCTGGAGGGAAACAAACCTTGTCCAAGGGAATCCAAGCCACTTCCCGAAGGGAAAGATGATCGAAAGGCTGCTGGGACTAGCAAAGGAGACAGAGCTTTTTGATTAACTACGGTAACGGAAGAAGTACAATAAGCCACACGGCTGCGGTGCTAGGGCAGAAATAACCCTAACTTCCGTCTCCTGCCCCTAAAAAAAAAAAAAAATCCGACAAATGGATTACTGAAAGCATGCTGTTTTCAGTGCAGGTATATTTTTAACTTCACAATATTGTCAATGTTTTATATTTGACCAGAAAACTACAGCGGACCAAACCATTCGAGTTAGTTTAATATTGTGTTAGTGCAAAAGCAGAGCATAGTGCTAGTGCAAACTAGTGTAATTTAAGTTGTTACAATCTAAGGAATACTAATGAGTGAGATTGATCAATTTTTGATCAGCTTGTAATAATTATAGTAAAATACCATTAAGTGTTTTGCTTAATAATAATAATTAAAAAAATGAATAGTTAAAAGTGGGGTTTATCTATTATATATTTGTCTAAAAATAATGACAGTTTGACATAGTTATTCACTTTTTATGATTTTATGTGCTCACTAATGTTAACATTTCTCGCCTAATTAAATGGATTGAACAGTATTAGAACATGGATAATTTTAATTTAAATATGATTATAAAATACCTAATTCCAAATTATTTTTGGCTAGAATTATATCCAGTTTTTCCACTTCTCTCTTCCTAAAATAGCAATAGTGTTTTAATTAGATTCTCTTTAATCGCAACGTAAAGTTTACGCGACCTTTAAATGTATAAAAGGCATCGACACAGAAACCACGTGTAATAGCCGAACATGAATATTAATGCGAACAATATTATCTTGTTTACAGTAATTAGATACGTTATGTAATCACTTTAATGTTAATATTAGATAAAAACAAAATGATTATGACCTATATATATTTTTTTAAGGGATTATAATTTAGCGAAAAGCAATTATCTGTGGATAAAATTTTGATTTTTCTTTAATCTTACTTATTAAGCTTTAACTACTTTTCTTATATTTACGGTTGGCTATGAAAAAAATGTAAAAAAAGAAAGAAGGACAGAGATGCTTTACTTATTTTTAAGTGTGCTTGAAAATATATGAAAGCGTTAACCTTACTCAACTTATTTTCATTTCCATTATTTATTAATTCGTCACAAATTGCTTTATTAAAATGCGGTCTTTCGCTTATATGGTCAGTGTTGATGTTTTCGTATTATCGAAATTATCATCTGGATGGGCGATAATTGGCAGTTGCGAAGTGCTTCGTAAACTCGTCGTTTCGTCAATCAATATAAATTGATCGCTCGATGATGGTTTTACGCTATTTATATATAATTTACATAAACTTATATAAAAACGCAACGAATTCATATTAATATAAAAAATTGATAAATGCATAAATATATTTTTAATGTCAAATGATTTCTAGATATTTTTTTATTTTTTGTTCATTAACAAGTATTGTCCTAGAAGTAAATGTATTCTATAAATATTACATCCAAATACAATAGTCCTGAAATATCTCAATGCAATTATCTGTTAGATTATTTGGATACAATTAAATATTACAATGACGATGCAAAACATGTAAAGGGTGGTCCATCTAGCGATTTATCTTTTAATCATATGTTATTTTAACTCTAACCAATCTTTTGCGCTCGAAATATTGGCAACAACTCAGTATCGTATGCCCGCGGTACGAAATGCACGAAATTCAACAACCTTGTAAAATATTGAAAACTTATTTTCAAAGTAACGGCTCTGTTGTCCAAACAGTGCGAATTCTGAAAAGAAATTTCGGTCGAAATGATGCACCAACCGCGCCTGCTGTACACAAATCTGTGCAAATAGTTCATAAGGTTGGAATTTTAGTGGACCATAGAAGCCCCCCCCCCCCCACTCAACCAGTGCGTACAGACAAGAACATTGCTATGGTAGCCCAAAGTATGACAGCCAATTCAAAAACATCACTTCGCTATTTCGGTCAACAGGGAGCACTACAGAGGCATGATTATCGACTTAAGTGGCCAGAAATTGAGGACATGGACTTGAACGATCTTTGGTTTCAGCAGGATGGCGCGACATACCACAGCCTATCAAACAATCGATTATTTGTGCACTAAGCGCGGTAATCGCGTAATTAGTCGTTTTGGTGATATCAATTGGCCTTTACGGAGGTGCGATTTGATGCCATTGGACAATTGATTATAGGGTGCTGTTAAATATCTATGTTATGCAGACAATCCACTAACGATTCAGGCGCTTAAGCACAATATTAGTCGAACTATTTGTGAGATAGAACCATCAACCATTGAAAATTTACTAAAAAAATTGGGTTTAATGAAATTGTATTCAATTATTAATTATCTAGTTGTTCATTGTATTTTATGAATCTGGTGTTGTCAAATTCAAATTAAAATTAGTCTTTAATAAAAAATAACACATATACAAGACGGAATAGTATTTTAAATACAATCCCATACATAAAATTATGAATACGTTACAGAAATACATATGCTTACAGGTCTAATGGGGCGTTAATTGTAAAAATCTGTCGTATCCCTGTTCTTTTTAAGTATTGGTTTTATTATACCTATTTTGTACTATTTAAATTTTCGGGAAATATTTCCTGTTCAAAATTGTCGTTGATTAAATGATAGTATGGTTGATAGTGGACTTCAAGCTGGTTTTAATATTTGAGTCAATATTTCACTAAATCCTTATGAAGATGGGTTTTTAAAGTAACTAAAGGATGGGTCATCTCATGGTTTCTTTTTGAAATTGCTACTAAAACTACACCGTTGAATATTTTTTAATGATTGTTGCTTTATTCAAAAATGTACAGTTTCGGTTAAATGGCCGCCATGGCTAGCTTGAGAGTTGTGTATCCTTTTCACCCAATTTTGCTGTACATTTTCAATTGTTTATGGCTTTATTTGACAAATAGTTCAACGAATGATTTCCTTCAATGCGTCAATTGTTTATAGATCGTTAGAGTAACAACGGTCCTTAACATATCCCCACAAAAAATAGTCCAACAACGAAAAATCGCAGCTACGCGATGGCTAATTAATGTCTCCAAAACGACTGATAACACGGTTACCAAACTTAGTGTGCAAAAGATCGATAGCTTCACGGCATGTTGCTCCATCCTGCTGGAACCAAAGCTCGCCCAAGTCGAAATCGTCTAATTGCGGCCACAAAAAATCAGTCAGCATGTCTCTGTACCGCACTCCATTATCCATATCTTACAGCAGAGGTCTGACACTACATTTATGTCAATATGTCAAGCGCGTCAGTATTGCCAATGTGGAAGTAACAAACAGTTTAAAAAGAAACTAATAGATGGCTCACCCTGCATATTTGAAGTAGGTTTGTAGATAAGTCTACAATTAAAAGATTAAACGTTTTAAAGAAAGGTGTCCTATGATTTTGTTTTATATCGTATTGTTTAATTCTTGGAAATTTGTTGGATCAATTTTGAAGCAATGTTGGCAAAATAACTGTTTATACTATTAAGATTATTAGAAATTTACGGGTCATGGTTATTATCATTTTTATCTTTACCGATATGTTTATTAATTATTCCTCATGTTGTATTCATTTTGTTTTCACTAATTAGTACACAGTTTAACATCATGGATAAGTCTAATGTATTCTTTGTTTACTATGTTGTACATGTGTTTTGCATCGTCATGGTAATATACTTCAAATATACTTAAACAATATCGAGAATATCGAAACAAATAGATATTTATTTATTTCATTCTTGCAATTATAAAAATTATTAAAACTGATAAAAATTCCACAAGAGTCGATAAATGTAATGAAATTTAATGATTTTTGTACATTTTTAGTTTTAATTTATTTTTAGTTTTTTTTTTAATTTGAAACTTAAATCGAGTGCTTTCCACTCCCAGACTAAGCATGAAGTAAAATTTCGAGTTTAGAAAAGCCTGAAAATTTGGTTTGGTCGCGTAGCGCGGAGAGACCAAACCAAATTTTCAGGCTTTTCTAAACTCGAAATTTTACTTCATGCGCCACCGGTACAAAACACTGACATATTACGAAGTTTAAAATACACCGCTAAACTTCATATTGAATCAGCGTTTTGTACCGGTGGCGCATGAAGTAAAATTTCGAGTTTAGAAAAGCCTGAAAATGTGGATTTGCCGGGCTCGCTTCGCTCCGCCCGGCAAATCCACATTTTCAGGCTTTTCTAAACTCGAAATTTTACTTCATGTTTAGTCTGGGAGTGGAAAACACTCGTTTAAAGCTTCAAATTGAATTCTTTTAATAAACCTAGTGTCGGAAAATTTACAACGTATGCATATGTATACTTAAAAAAAAATTCTCTCTATGAAAATTAACATTGAAAATGTTTGGTGTTATATAAAACACTCTGTATATATATATACAGAGAGTTTTATGTAAAACCGAACATTACAACACATATTGAACGTTAATTCTCGTATGTTCGATTCGTACTGAAACGAGTCTAAGCATTGAACACAATTTTACACGTTTAGTTTTGAGGTTAAGTGTAAATTTAATTGCCTATATGACAATTAGAAATGACAAGTAATGAAATGTGATTCGATGAAAATGTCTTAATTAATAAGACAACTTAAGACAATAAATATCAATTGAAACAACTACTTCCTGTGCAAATACACTTCCGGATATTGAATTGAAGAATAATTATTCTTCGCCTGAAGAAGCCACAGAGTGGCAAAACAATTGTCGCGAGTACAATAAAGTGTTTGAAAGTAATAAGTGTTTTAATTAAACTAAAACAAAGTTTAATGTTTAGGTTATGTGTAAATTGGGTTGCCGTGATATAGGTAACCTAATTTACACATAACCTAAAAATTAAAGGTGTTAGTTCTAGCTAATCAATCGCAATCAACGCCTCAATTTATTTCAGTACAAATTGTACATACAGGGAGATTTTTTTTCATATTATACATATCCTAATTACTGCGTATGTGCCGTAATCTTTAGATCATCCTTGTTTTTTAAGTTCAATTTGAAACTTAAAACTAGTGTTTTCCACTCCCAGGCTAAGCATGAAGTAAAATTTCGAGTTTAGAAAAGCCTGAAAATTTGGTTTGGTCGCGTAGCGCGAAGCGCGGAGCGGCCAAACCAAATTTTAAGGCTTTTCTAAACTCGAAATTTTACTTCATGTGCCACCAGTACAAAACACTGACATATTACGAAGTTTAAAACACACCGCTAAACTTCATATTGAATCAGTGTTTTGTTCCCGGTGGCGCATGAAACTTACATTGAATTTTAAATAAAATGCACTTGGTTTGTTTCACTACCTTCTTTAGTTTTCCAACTAGTTTCGACTTATCGCCATTCTCAAGAAATAATGTGCAGACAAATTATATATACAAAGAGTTTTATGTAACACCGAACGTTTTCAATGTTTAATTTCGAATGTTCGATTTGTCAAACCAAAACATTCAATACGATTTGACACCTTTAATGTTTAGGTTATGTGTAAATTAGGTTGCCGTGATATAGCTAACCTAACTTACACATAACCTAAAAATGAAAGGTGTCATAAATTGTACATACGGGGAGTTTTACAGCGTATCTGCCGTAATCTTTAGATAATCCTTGTATTATTTTTTAAGAGTTCAATTTGAAACTTAAAACGAGTTCTTTCCACTCCCAGACTAAGCATGAAGTAAAATTTCGAGTTTAGAAAAGCCTGAAAATTTGGTTTGGTCGCGTAGCGCGAAGCGCGGAGCGACCAAACCAAATTTTCAGGCTTTTCTAAACTCGAAATTTTACTTCATGCGCCACCGGTACAAAACACTGACATATTACGAAGTTTAAAAAACACCGCTAAACTTCATATTGAATCAGCGTTTTGTACCGGTGGCGCATGAAGTAAAATTTCGAGTTTAGAAAAGCCTGAAAATTTGGTTTGGTCGCTCCGCGCTTCGCGCTACGCTACCAAACCAAATTTTCAGGCTTTTCTAAACTCGAAATTTAACTTCATGCTTAACCTGGGAGTGGATAACACTCGTTTAAAGCTTCAAATTGAATTCTTTTATTTATTTATAGAATTTTCATAATATTTATAAATAAAAACAGATTATAAATTGTATACAGAAATTAAAATTTATTCTATAAAATGGCTATCGACCATAGGTCTTTCAGCCGAGACAAAATAGTTTTACAGAGTTATATCTGTGGTTTTAAGGAAAAACCAGTTGTCACTTTTTTGTAAAATTAAGTTAAGTACGGACTTAAAAACATATTCATCTAAATTTTTATTTTCTGACCTCGATACAATATTATCTGACATAGTTTTCGCGTAATTTGGACAAAACCCAAGCAGTGAGGTGTCATTTTTGAGGAAAAACCAGTTATGTGATTTTTTTTACGGAAAAAACAGTTATGTTTCATTTATATGCACGTTGAACTAATAACAAACATTTTTACAAGTCAAACAATAATTTAATGCTTTTTGTAAAATATAATTGATATGAGATATATATTTAGAGCTATTTTAAGATACTTAAGAAGTTGACTTGTAAAACTTTAAACGCAAATAACTCGAAATCATGAAAGAAAGACTTAACTAATTTTCCCCAAAACCACAGATATAAACAATCAGGTAGTAATGGAAAATAAACTTACTCAGAAACAACAAAAATCGTAGTGAATACACTTTACATTATTTTTAAACCAAACACGATCACTATCACCTTAACGTGTTCCACCAACGATAGCCGAAAATAAAATGGCTTTACATTGTTGTACACGCAATTGTTAAACACACGACTATTTAAACCGAATAAAACTAGTCCTGTCATGTTAATGTACCAATCAGCATTTACACAGTTGACTCAGTGTAATCTGTATTTACTAAAACCTAGTATTTGCCCGAAATTACAATCAAGCATGGAAAACACGAGATGATAGTGAGAAGGATTTTGTAAGTCATTTCGTACACAATGTCAAGATTTAATTTTACAATAAACATCAAACAAAAGGCTGGAATTAGATGGAAGATGTAATATTTTCGTAACTGTAGAGAATTTTAGAGTTTTATCCATGAGCGTAGCTAAGGGAAGGAAGAGGGCACATAAACATCAAATAAAGGGCTAGAATTAGATAGATGATATTTTTATAACTGTAGAGAATTTTAAAGTGTTCTCCATGAGCGTAGCCAAGAGAGAGCAGGGGGCACATAAACATCAAACAAACGGCTAGAATTAGATAGCAGATGTAATATTTTCATAACTGTAGAGAATTTTAAAGTTTTGTCAATAGGCATACCTAAGGAGGGCAGGGGGCACATAAATAGCGGCATACTACCTCTTAAGTTGTGATTAGTCATTCAAGGATGCGACTAATTAAGTGATTTGCCATTTAAATATAGTAATTCACTTTTGTATAGTTTTAAACAAGCCGCATCTTCTGACTTTTGGTGTTATAAGCACACATTGTTTAAATTGTAATTTCTCGAGTTAAATGGAACGTACTTATGAGCAGGCGCGCACCCAGAGGGTGGCTCAGAGGCTTGAGCCCTCCCAAGACTAACTAAATTGTAGTATTTTGACGTGTATACATAGGTTTAAATGCGTTAGTCCCTCTTATGACAGGGATGAGCCCTCCAGCCAAGAAGCGTGAGCCACCCATCCCAAGACTAACTAAATTGTAGTATTTTGACGTGTATACATAGGTTTAAATGCGCTAGTCCCCCTTAAGACAGGGATGAGCCCTCCAGCCAAGAAGCGTGAGCCACCCCTCCCAAGACTAACTAAATTGTAGTATTTTAAACCCATTAAGCGCCATTGATGCATGCACGCAACTTTATTAACTTTTTGTTAATTAATTCACTAAATAAGTTAATTTGATATAGTATATTATTCGACCTGACTTGAAAATGTATGAAAAAAATGTAAATATTTTGATTTTTTAATATTTCAAATTTTACTAATTTAAACAATAAATGTCAGTTTAATTCTAACTTTACAATATTTCAGTGTTTTATACGCGTGGCGCATGAAGTAAAATTTTGAGTTTAGAAAAGCCTGAAAATTTGGTTTGGCCGCTCCGCTTCGCGGAGCGGCCAAACCAAATTTTCAGGCTTTTCTAAACTCGAAATTTTACTTCATGCTTAGTCTGGGAGTGAAAACGCTCGTTCTAAACTTTATATTGCACGTTTTTATATAAAATCGACGAATGCCTGAAATTTTACAGCGTATACATTATGTATATTTAAAAGAAAAATGTACAGTGTGTAATACAATAAGTCATTCATAGAAATCATAAAAAGAAGTGCAGAGTTTTACCTAAAATCAACTTTTAAAGCTAACTCAATAATTGCTCGGCCGTTAATGGGTTAAATGCATTAGTCCCCCTTAAGACAGGGATGAGCCCTCCAGCCAAGAAGCGTGAGCCACCCCTCCCAAGACTAACTAAATTGTAGTATTTTAACGTGTATACATAGGTTTAAATGCGTTAGTCCCCCTTAAGACAGGTATGAGCCCTCCAGCCAAGAAGCGTGAGCCACCCCTCCCAAGACTAACTAATTGTAGTATTTTGACGTGCATGCATAGGTTTAACCCATTAAGCGCCATTGATGCATGCACGCAACTTTAATAACTTTTTGTTAATTAATTCACTATAAAGTTAATTTGATAAAGTATATTATTCGACCTGACTTGAAAATGTATGAAAAAAAATGTAAATATTTTGGATTTTTAATATGTCAAATTTTACTAATTTAAACAATAAATGTCAGTTTAATTCTAAGTTTACAATATTTCAGTGTTTTATACGCGTGGCGCATGAAGTAAAATTTCGAGTTTAGAAAAGCCTGAAAATTTGGTTTGGCCGCTCCGCTTCGCGGAGCGACCAAACCAAATTTTCAGGCTTTTCTAAACTCGAAATTTTACTTCATGCTTAGTCTGGGAGTGGAAACGCTCGTTCTAAACTTTATATTGCACGTTTTTATATAAAATCGACGAATGCCTGAAATTTTACAGCGTATACATTATGTATATTTAAAAGAAACATTTAGAGTGTGTAATACAATAAGTCATTCATAGAAATCATAAAAAGAAGTGCAGAGTTTTACCTAAAATCAACTTTTAAAGCTAACTCAATAATTGCTCGGCCGTTAATGGGTTAAATGCGTTAGTCCCCCTTAAGACAGGGATGAGCCCTCCCCCCAAGAAGAATAACCGCTCGTTCTTTGCGATTGATATGTCTAAATTTGACGTTTCCGTGAAATCCATCAAAATTTCTCGATGAGGGGTTAGATGTCTTGATGTGCCGCTGTCGATAACCCAGTTCCCATCAACCACAATGCTTACCAATGCACTGAATGCATTCGCGTATTTGGCGTTGTTAGTTTTCCTTTGGTCTTCATCCTTCTTCATGTCCTTACCTTTTGATGATTTTTCTACGACGCTTCCTCTGCGAATTGGACAATTCCGACGTAAATGTCCCAAATGATTACAGCCGTAACATCGAGGCTTGAATTCTTTTGATTTGGAACCAGCGCCCATACTACGTTCGCCACGTCCTATAAATGCCTTTTCTGTCTGGCCGATCGTAGGCACGAGATTTAGCAACGATGATTTCACATGATCAACCGTAATCTCTGTACCACTGGCTGTGAAACCCATTATGAACGGTTGATACTCCGGTCCAAGCTTACCCAGCATTAATAATGCGACGAGTCGATCCTTAATTTCAATGTTTGCTTCCGTGCATCGTTTCCGAGCCTCCATCGTTTTGCCGATGTACTCGTCCATTGATGGACAATCACTTAATTTGATGCTGGTTAAATCCATCAGTGCGGTGATTTCACGATCTAGGCCCGATTCAGCGAATGATGTGCTCAACATTTTCCAGACGTTCAACGGTGTATCCGAATCACTGAAGTGACTAGCAACGTTGCTTTCGGTGGACAACACAAGCCATCCCATAGCTTCACCGAGTTTCTCGACATCGGTTTCTGTGTCCGTTTCGGCGATACATTTGGCCAATTTCTTAGTACGGAGAAATGCCAACATTGACCGTTTCCATGATTGGGAGTTTTCACGACCCTTGAGTTTCTCAAACTGTATTTCCTTAGTCATTTTGAACGTCCGATCGTATACAAACTATTCCTCGTTACTTTACTGGTTACTGGGCTCATAACCTGTTGTAAATTCAACCAGTTTTGCTTGATATCGCAGCAGAAAGTAACACGATGAAAAGTAAAACGTGTATATGTTGATTACGTTTATTTTGACAAATAATAATACATCTTGTTTTTTAGCCGCCTATTATCTTTTTATCACAACAGTTAATCACAAATATTTCGGCTTGATGTGCAGTTGCCATCCTCCCCAGAGACACAAAGATGTCACATTTTGGGGTTACGCTGTAGATCCCAGCGCTAGCTCTACCTTCTTTGCTTGATCCGTCGGTGTACTAGATCATAGTTCCAGATAGAGGGTTGCGCTTCTCTTTGTCCCCTTCACGCTGTATTGTGAAGGGTCTATTAAGGGAGTAGCGTGGTATCAAGTAGTCACTTCCCATTTGCAGTAGAGGTTTGGTAACTACCTGTTGTATTCTGGAGTGGTTTCCTGTGAGGTGCCAGTTTCCAGCCCCCCCAAGACTAATTAAATTGTAGTATTTTGACATGTGTTACGGCTTTACCTGATACGCCGTAACCCAACCCTCATTAACATAAGGGGTGTCCGGGCTGCATCCAGGGCAAATAGAAATTGTACAGATTTTTATTACTTAGGAATAAATGTGTATATTTCTAAAGAGTTTAGTGCGCTATTGTTTGTGTTCCGCGAAAAGCGCGGTACAACCAGCCCTCAGCGGGTTTTTTTAAGACCCACGCGCTTCGTCACCAAATATGAAGGCGGTTTAGCAACCCTGTGAAAGTGGTGGTGGGTTCATCTACCAACAACCAATTAGGGTAACTTCACCACCACCATTTTCTCTTGGGTACCAAATCCAACCTTTTCGAGGATCTCAGCAACAGACGACGACGACAGAAGTAATCAGACATTACAACGAATAACATAATCGGCAACTCGACATTTTCTCTTGTACATTTTCTGTAAATATTTTTAAGTATTGATTAATATACCTCTTAACTACAACCACAGTTTAAGGACATTATTTACTGACCATTATAAAACGAAATTAAATTCATATAACAAGTTGCTCTTTTGAATCAATATTCATCGGAATTAGTAACAACGTGTATACATAGGCTTACCCAGCATTAAATACGTTACTCCCCCCCTAAGACAAGGATGAGCCCCCCCCCCCCCCAAGAAGCGCGAGTCCCCCCTATGACCAATTTCTGGGTACGCGCCTGCTTATGAGTACGTACAATTAATATTTTAACGAGAATAATGTTTTACTCTCAAAATGAATGTTATCAGTTAACATTTTTTATTGGCTGTCGGTTACAGTTCGGTTATTCGTTGTTTGTTTTTGTTTAAAAGTCCGAGCGCCGTTTGACAATAAATCGTGACAGGGACAATTAATCCGGTGACAAAACACGAATTGGTCTCGTTTAACGGCCCATTTGCGTCGGTCTCGAACCGTGAGCACGTGGCGCAGACAACTTTAATCGAGACAATTATTTTGACCCACACATTTCGTTTACATCGATCAACGCACACAATTAATTTCAAGCCGACAATACGATACTGTTCCATTCTTAAATTCAAACAACTCATGTAATAGTTAATAATGTGTGATATAGCGTAAGCAGTATATTTTGAACTGCACTTTAAATAAATGTTTTATATGCGTTCCGCATGAAGTAAAATTTCGAGTTTAGAAAAGCCTGAAATTTTACTTCATGCTTAAGCAGTAAAAGCAATCGTTGGAAGCTTTAAATTAAACGCACCAAGTGGTTTAAAAGCTCTGTTAAAAATTAAAATGATATGAGAAGAAAAGGTCAATTTACAATCAAAAAGAATCCCGAACTTCATCAAGACATCTAAGTTCAGAGTTATGAATGGTCTAGGTAAATTTTACCAATTTGCAGCGACTAAACGAAATTGATAAACATTTTCTAATATTTAAATTAAGTTTATTTACAGTACACCAAGTTGTAATGGCGTTCATTTTGAAGTGCAATACTATCATTAACACTTCGTATTATTGAGAACAATATCAAATCATCAGTAAACCTAAGAAATTTAGAAAAGCGGATACACTGGCTGATATCATCAATAAAAAGTAAAAACAAAATGGGCCCGCAGTAGGAACCTGACGTAACATAAATCACATTAGATAAGAAGTTGTCAACTTTCACATACTGCCTACGAGATGAAAGAAAGCTTTTAAACCATCGAACTACTAATTCGCTAAAGCCAAACCCCGATAATTTGTTTAGTAATAACTATGGTTAACACGATCAAAGGCTTTAGAAAGGTCAGTATAAATTATTATTATGAAAACATTATTATTATTATAAAAACATCGAATTCCTGCAAACTTGCGAAATGCTGAAATTAGAAATGATGGAGATTTGCATAGTTACAAAAAAAATTATAAACTATATTACATATTAAGAGAAGGATTCATAAACCAACGACAAATATCGAGAAGCACTAAGCCAAAGATATTCAAGTCAATACATAGACCGGTACTTACCCATGGATGTGATTCGTGGACGTTAACCAAGAGACAAAAAAGCAGGATACAAGCAACTGAAATGAAATATCTAAGAAGAGCCAGAGGAGTAACAAAAAGAGACAGTATGAAGAACACAGAATAAGAAATGATCTTGGAATACAGTCTACACTGGACTTCATAGAAGAAAGACAATTGCACTGGTGGGGACATCTACAGAGAATGGAAGAAACACGACAAATGAAAAGAGTATGGAGAGCAAAAACACAGGGAAAAAAGAAACGAGGTAGGCCCAGACTAACATGGGACCAAGTGACGACAAGAGCAATAGAGAAGAGAGGAATAACATGGGTGGAAGCAAAAAAGATATCGAAAAATAGGGAGAAGTTGAAAATATTTGTAAAGAAATAAGGAAAAACCCAACACCATTATGTTAAACGGGTACTAGATTATATATATACAAGAAAAATTCCCTGCATATATTTTAATTTGCGTTATATTACATATTCTTGACTTTGTAATCCTTTGTAATTTTGACCTCTTTGCATTCATTTACGCCAAACTTGTATTGCAAATTAAATCAGATATTGTTTGATCTGCCTGTGTTTTGGTACCAAGGCAACTTACTAAGAAAACCGTCTCTCCTTCGTATTTCATGCAGTTGTAATTCTTTTATAAAATTTGAATTATTGAGCACTCGTCTCAGATATAATTTGCACTGACACAAAAGAGCGCGCGTAAGTTGTCGAAATTCATTTGTTTTCAATCGCTCAACAAAACGAGGTGATATGAATAATGTATTTTAAGCGAAAAAAAAGGCGATTGCATATTTTAACTTCGTTATTTTTACAATAAAGGAAACGTCGCGTAGCCGATATATTTAAAAATTAAAATCAGTAAGCGCTGTAAATTTAAATTCGTTATTTTTCTGGCTCAAAAGATATGTCGTGTAGTCGTGTAGTAATTAAGGTGAAAATAATTAAGAGCTGTTTATTTTTAGCATACTTAGTGATTTGTTTTCTCTAAATCGGCGTGTCTTTTTTTTATTATTGGCCTACAATTAAGGAAACGTCGGGTAGCGTAGCTGAAACATTTAAAAATTAAAAGCAGTAAGCGCTGTAAATTTAAGTTTATTATTTTTCTGGCTTAAAAGTTACGTCGTGTAGTAATTAAGGTAAAACTATTTAAGAGCTGTTTATTTTCAGCATACTTGATGAATTGTCATCTCTAAATCGACGTGTTTTTTTTTTATTGGCCTTGGTAACTATGACCATTAGCCATCAATCTATATATTTATTGTTTTTAACCAATCCTAATATTGAAATTACATCTAGGACGAATAAAATTTGACGAATAAAACACTAATAACCTTTCTTCACACTTTTATTTGAATTACCAAATGTACATTTCGGACACAAAGTGACCATTATCAATGGATTAACACTAAAAACAAAACAGAAATTTTAAACTATATATAGACAGACAGATTACAATACAAAGGCGGTGGGAGTGCAAAAAGGGAAAAAACGTAAATTAAGAGGTGAGCCGAGGGAATGAGTGTGGAGGTACAACCAGGTAAAGTGGATTAGGGGAAAAAACACAGATTAAGGTGGTGCAATTAAATCTAATAATAATATATAAAATTACGAAAAACTATTCGTGAAAATGCAAACAATGTCTTAATTAATAAGACGTAATTTTATATATTATGTTTAAAGTGTGCAAACTATAAGAAGCGAAAGCTTATTTTCTCAAATTCAAATAGTTTTAAGTTTGAATTATCTTGTTTGAATCTAATAATGTATTGTGAAGTGGACTTAAATCAATATGCAATAATTTATTTTCCTGTTTTTTTCATTTCAATGGCTTCTAACATGTTTAATTGATAATTTGATGATTGTTTTAATAATTTTATGTTCTTTATTGTGATTTTGTGGCCGTTTTCTAGTAAATGGTTAGCCACTGAAGATTTTTTACATCTAAGACGCCACAACATATTCACACTACAACAACCATGGACCCTGATGGAATCATTTACTATTCATAAATGATTCCACCGGACGGGACTCGAGCCCGCGACCTCTGGGTTTGTGAGCAGGGTTTCTACCCACTCGGCCATCGAGGACCCTAACGTGTTTTCTTTAACTGAAAGAAATACTTTTTCATGTCTCTCCTTCTTAAATTAATTAGTTGAAGGTTTTGTATTGTGGAGGTTTCTACTTTGTTATAAATGTTAAATCAACAATAAAACACTTTAAACTTTGTTTGTATAACACTTACACAACACAATATAACACTTATACAAACAAAGTTTAAAGTTGTGTGTCTGTTGTCCATTATATCAATTGTATTTAAATTAATTAAAGAAGTACATTGTCTTTATTTATTTAATTTAAAGTTTAAAGTGTTTTATTGTTAGTTGAAGGTTGTTTCTGCGAGCTACCAGTTTTCTGCGAGCTACCAGATTTATATATTTGGATTGATTGAGTTACTTGAAGATAATTATACTTTGATTAAAAAACACTTAGAACACTTAGTATCAAACCATTGATAATGGACACTTCGTGTCCGAAATGTACATTTGGTTACAAAATAAAGTATTGAAGAAAGGTTCTAAGTGTTTTTTAATCAAAGTTTTTATATAATCTTATTTTTTTTGTTAATTTAAAACAGTAACTTCCGTATTATTAATAAAACTTTAATGTAAACGATTATCCAGGCATTCGTTTTTTTTATAAATTATAAACAGTACTAGACAGTATTACAAACGTTTCAGGATTTTTTTCAGAAATAAAATTAAATCAGGGTATAGCGTTTGAGTTACTGTGAATAAAGATGATTTGTGTGTTTATTTAACTTCAGAATAAATCATTGTTTTTAGCACCTGGCACATGAAAGTAAATATTTCGAGTTTAGAAAAGCCTGAAAAGGCTTTTCTTTATGCTTAACAAGGAGTGGAAAACGAGCGTTCGAATAATATTAAAACCTTTAATAAAAACAAAATAATTCTGTTTTACCGTTTTGGTTAAAAATTCATAATTTTTTCACCAATTTGAATGATTTTTATAGACGAATTCTTATTATTTATTCTCTAATAACATAAATAATTTTTAATATTCACTTTTTGTAAATGTTATAAATAAAAATATTTTCTATATTTATTCACTTTTAATATTTTTCAAATATTCTACAACCAAGTATTGGCGTTTTATTACATTTTATTTTAATTGTATAAATAAAGGGCTTATTGTAATAACATGATAAGTTTATTGGTTATTGAGGCATTTATTTTTTGAAAATCCATTATCACTTTAATATAATGATAATAGTAAACTATTCATGATTTTCAACTTTTTATTAAATTCACTACAATTGTTTCGCTACACTGTACCTTTTTCAGGTGAAGGTGATTATATTTCTTCACCTGAAGAAGCTACAGTGTAGTGAAACAATTGTAGTGAAGTAAATAAAGAGTTTAAAATCATAAATAGTTTAATATATAAAATTACGAAAAAAACTATTCGTGAAAATGCAAACAATGTATTAATTAATAAGACAACTCAAGACGATAAATATCCATTGAAACAACTGCTTCCCGTGCAAATACACATCCGGATATTGAATTATACAATGAAATAGTTACAATCTTATTTATTTTGATTTGTTACAACGCTCTATTAAAGTATATGTAACGTTTAGGTCAAATTCTCTTCAAACCAAATAACAATACAAATTTAAAATGAAAGGTGAGATAGCATTAAATTAGAAGTGAAAGGACTTGGATTAAAACGAATGTCTTAGGCCATCTATAGACGCGTTTCGAGATTTATCTCTCTATTTATTTATTTATTTATTTATTTATTCAACCAACGGAACAAGGTCCAATTACAGATTGAAGTTAATACAAATAAAGAAAAAACACAATAATTTTAATTAAAGAAAATTAACATTGTAAATAAACGAAATTTTCAGGTTACTAAGCTAATAACAAGAAATAAACTAAAAGTAAAAAAAAACTAAGAAAATAAACTAAGAAAATAAACTAAGAAAGATACTCAATGATCACATTGAAGAATTCTTTCGCTGATTTAAAGTTGAATATATCCACATCTGTATTTGTATTAATGAGTTTGTTGTACGTAGCGCACATAGAATACATCGGCGATCTGACCAGTACGTTCGTTTTGGGTATTGGTAGCTGAAATAGACGTTTAGTTCTTACACTACAGGGCAACAATATATTCAGTTGCTCCAACAATTCAGGGCAATCAATTTGACCATTGAGTACCTTAAACAGCGTTGTCACTAAATTCGCCTTACGGCGACATCCTAAGGAGTGCATTTCAAATTCATCTAACAACGCAGCATAATCGTAATTAAAATCAGGATAAGCCCCGTACTTCTTAAAATGGAGATACTTAACAAACCTCTTTTGTATAGCTTCAATCATCGAGGAGTACTTAGAGTAGTGTGGATCCCAAACACTTGAAGCATACTCCAGCTTACTACGCACAAATGCAAAATAAAGGGTTTTTATTGCACCAATATTCCTAAATGACTTACAATTCCGTATTATAAAACCTAAGGAACGGTTGGCGGTTGAGACAATTTTCATAATATGATCATTGAAAGATAAATGATCGTCGAATATCACACCTAAATCTTTAAACAATACCACTCGGGACAACACTGTACCATTGATGCTATAATCATAAGTGATTTTTGATTTGTTTTTAGTATATGACATAACCTTGCATTTGCCTACATTCAATGAGACATTGTTATCCCTACACCAGTTAATTATTATCTCAAGACTATCCTGTAAATATTGGCAATCATTCACAGTAAATATTGGATTAAACAATTTTAGGTCATCTGCAAATATCAACATGTTATGTGATATTTTATCAGCTATATCATTTATGAAGCAATTAAATAAGACAGGTCCTAGGTTGGATCCCTGCGGGACACCTGAGGATGCGATAAATTGATTTGACTGATATCCCTTATATTCCACAACTAAATGTCTGTTACTAAGATAACTCTGAAATAAATCACATAAACCAGTGGAAAACCCAAGCCGTTTTAATTTATTTATCAGGATCCCATGATCAATTCTATCGAAAGCTTTCGATATGTCAGTGTAAATGACGTCCACCTGAGTACGATTATCCATAAATTTTGAAATAAATTGGGTTTTCAATAAAATATTTGACACAGTTGATTTCATGGGCCTGAAGCCATGTTGATATGAGGACAATTTATTATTAACGTAAGGATTAATATATTTGCAAAGAATAAGTTCAAAACACTTTGCAACGTTAGAGATAATAGCAATAGGGCGATAGTTCGGAACGTCCCTTTTATTGCCCGATTTAAAGACGGGTACAATACGTGCACTTTTCCAACATAATGGAACTTTGCTATAGGTCAGGCATAAGTTAAAGATATGCGTTAAAGGTCTAGCAATAATATCACGACAATCTTTTATTATTAGAGCTGGAATTCCATCCGGGCCCGCACTTAACTTGTTATTTAACTTCCCGAGTGCTTCAATTACTACACAAGTACTGACTTTACATATATTTAAGTAATCAAAGTTATCGTAAGATACATCTAGTTACTATTACTATTATTATTATATTAAAGTGAACACGAGAAGCCACATAACCAAAAAATGCTGTTTTATTCTTCAATTTGATTAAGTAGTAATAAAAAAAGCTACAGTATGCTTATATTCGCATGCAAACCAAAGCTTTCAAAACTTGTCTACTATTAATTCTTAATATCGTATGTTTAATAAAAACAAATTTCTAGAGTGCCATGATTTTATCTTTTTTTACATTTTAGTTGGCTACACGCTTTAGGAATTGTCATATAAAACGTCAGACATAATAATAATAATGTATTATTTTAGAGTTGCCAACCTACAATTTATTCCATGGCATTCTGGAGGTTTTATTTTATTGACATCATATATGTATTACATTTTAAATATTTTTCTAAATTTCAAAGTCTAAAATCTCAGTTCCGTTTACTTGTGGCATATCATGTTATTGCAATAAGCCCCTCAAATAATAATAACATTGTATTTATTTAAATCTATCTAGTCTGTTTATTGTAATAAAATAGTTCGCAAGGTTTTGGGGAAAGCGGCAATGTTAAAATATATAACAATGGTGTCTACTTGACAGCAAAAACTACAAACATGTCATTTAATAAAATTTTTATGAATTTAATTAAACGTTTATATTTTTTTAAACCTATTGTCAAGTACTTAGGCTGAATTTTTTAGTAGTTTTTGGCCAAAATGAAACTTTAAACAAAATTACTCGAAAAATCGCTCGATTTATTTAAAAATGTGTTTTCGGATTATTTTGAGATTGTCAAACTTAAAAACGTATCCAGTTTAATAATTAATAAAGCGAGATATAAAATTGTCTGATTATAATCTAAAATAAATAGTAAATTATAAATAAATGTATTATAATTTCGTTTGCAATTTTTAAAATACATTATCTAATGCAGGTAGCTGTAATATCCAGATATTAAAGTTTAAAACGAGTGTTTTCCACTCCCAGGCTAAGCATGGAGTCAAATTTCGAGTTTAGAAAAGCCCCGTGAAAATTTGTCGAGGGTCGCGCAGCGACCCGAGACAAATTTTCTGGGCTTTTCTAAACTCGAAATTTTACTCCATGCGCCACGCGTATAAACGCTGATTTAATAATAATAATAACAATAAACGTCTTTTATTCAATAATCAAACATCAATAAATTACATCTATTTTACAATCACATCATTATTGAATATGGCGAAGTTCAGCATAACATAATATGTTTGCTGTTTTTCAACTTGACCATAGAATTACATAAAAAAAAATCGTTAACATAAAAATAACATCCTAAAAATAAAAATAAAGAAAAGAAAATTTTGTTTTACAATTTTGTTAACACAATTTAGTAATCAATACAAATATTTATTAGTTTTTTTCATAATAATTACTTTATATGCTTTTTTGAATGTATTTTTCGCCAAACCTAAAATATTCCGTGGGCAATGATTTAAAACTTTCGCTATTTGGTACGTAACAGATCGCAATAATAATAATTTCAAGTGAAGTTCAAAATATATTACTAAAGCAGTATGCTTAAGGCGTATATTTTGAACTTCACATCAAATCCGTGTTTTAATCGGAACATTTAAATATACCTAGCTTCGATTATCTGTAATTTTTAGTTAAATATATTATGTATTAGCTTTAAACTGAATTTGTTACAAAAAACGAATGCAGCTGAATAACACAGGTTTACAAAAACAAAAGTCCGGACTATTTGACCGGACCATGGTATCCCGGGGTATTTTTGCGTCCTGAATCCGATCCCGGGGTCAGCTGAGCCCCATCACGTCAGAAAAACGAGATTTCAAGGTCACTTAGAGGTTAAAATGGTCATTTTTTGGAACTGGACCCGGGACAATTTCTCAAGCGATCTGTTAAGTTAGAGGGTAACTGTTTAGGTCTTGAATATCTTCCAAACATCGGCAAGGAGCCATAAATATCGATCGGGACTATCACAGTGCCACCCCAGTGGATAAAATGTTGCCATGATTGTTTTATCTCGCGGATTTCGATCTCCCTGTCAAGGCATCCAATTCCGGCGATCCGTTCGCTGTGAGATATTGACAGGGAACCCAGCCCTGCTATTAAACTGAACTCTGCTATTAGCATCATCCAGGAACAACGACGTGGACTTTGCAGATTCTGTTCCCTTCGGGGTGCTTGTTTACAGTGAGTCCCCTTGCCTCTCACTTTTCTCCCTCCCAATTTTTGCAGATTCTGGTCTCTTCGGGGTGCTTGTTTACAGTGAGTCCCCTTGCCTCTCACTTTTCTCCCTCCCAATTTTTGCAGATTCTGTTCCCTTCGAGGTGCTTGTTTACAGTGATTCCCCTTGCCTCTCACTTTTCTCCCTCCTAATTTTTCAATCTTTCCGCGCTTGTTTATGGGGTCTGCAGGTTTGCTCAAAACTCCTTCTAAGTGCCTTTCTCTTATGTCCCTTGGTCGTATCCCTCTTCAAGTTCCAGCAATAGTTTGCCAACATGTTGATGTTCCAGAAACCTTGGTAGCGTCTTTCCATCACTTTTATATCTTGGTGAAATCTTTCACCTTGTTCTTCGCTATAATGTCCAAGGTTTTCTGGGAAATTGTCCAAATGTGAATCCAAGAAATGGACCTTCAAGGTCATCAAACATCCAATAGCTTTGTAATTCCGGAGCAAGCCCTCCACTAATTCCCTATAGTTTCCAAGAAATTTCTGGGCAACATTCACGAAGCTCTTCCATGCTTCTTCCTCATCCACCGTCATCGTCTTCGGGAATCCTGGATCTTTTATAAGTTCCCTTATTTGCGGCCCATTGAAAACCCCTTATTTGATTTTGGCATCTGACAACTTTGGGAATTTTTTGTAGAGATATTGGAAGGCTTCGCTACTTCTTTTTTTTAGAGCCTTGATGAATTGTTTTATCAACCCTAATTTAATATGGAGCGGAGGTAGTAAAATACTTTTGGGATCCACTAACTGTTTTTGCTCTATGTTCTTCTGACCAACAAGAAAATTCTCCCTTGATGGCCAAACCTTCCTTTCATAATGCTCATCACGAGCTCGACTATCCCATTCACAGAGAAAACAAGGGTATTTTGTAAATCCACTCTGTTGTCCCAAAAGCATTGTTACTACCTTCAAATCCGTACATATTTTCCATTTGTACCTGCTGTAATTAATTTTTTGGAGCAAATAATCCAGATTGCAGTAGTTCTCACTCAATATCGTCGAGTAAGCTATTGGAATTGACGCGAGGTTATTGCCATTGTTCAACAAAACAGCTTTCAAACTCCTGTTTGATGAATCAATGAATAGCCGCCAATCATCCGAATCATGTTCAACTCCGAATAGACCTTCTATATCTCTGCAAAATACTAATGAATCATGCTGGTCATAATATTTCCGGAAAGGCTCATCCCTATTTCTGTAATAGGTCCCGATTGTTCCTTTCTCCAGAGAACCTCTTTCTTTTAAACGAGAAGCTAACAGTTCAGACTGGTCCTTAGATAGCCCCAGATCTCGAACCAAGTCATTGAGTTCCATTTGATTCCGCTTTGAATTCTGGAGTTGATCATTCTCGCTGTCATCGTCCACGTCGATTGGAGATTGTGAGAACTCCCCTTCATTTTGCTCCGGTTCTATTTCCTTACCTCCTTCAACTTCGCCAATAACAACCATACGTTCATCAAGGTCAACATCAGCTATCACTGGCATGGTAACCGACGAGGTGACCACGTAATTCAGCGATTTTCTGTTCCTGGAATTTAACCCAGGCTTATCGTTTCTGCAAAAGTAGCAATCGCGTTCGTGATTTTCTGGTTCCCGTCAGGTCATAGGAGAAGAAAACATCATTTTCCTAGAGCCAGTCTGCCAACATCTCAAACGCGCATGGCATGTGCGACAAAGAACTTTTGGGGCCCATGGGTTGTTATCTGGACCTTCGGAATTGGGAAAACACGGCTTAAATTGTGCAGATATGGTCTCTGTGAAATTCACCAAGTTAGTCTTAAGATAATATTCCCCACACAGAACACAGAAAGACTCTCTATTCTTCAAGCACCCGAGTGATTTTCCACTTCCGGGGAAGTTGGAGTTAAGGTGCCGGAATAGCCTGAGTTCTACTCTCTTTAAAATAAATGGAATGAATAACCGAAAACACTTGATTAAATGACCAACAGAAAGCAGTCGCTTGTGAAAGCTCACTCGAGAGGTTGACAGTGCTACTCCAGTGGAGAAAAAGATAGAGCTAATGGATTTGAAACTGGCAGTGTATATTGAGTTGCCTAAATACAAAAACAGTAGTTCGTTGTTAATTCAATTATAATAAACATTTAGATACTTGATTATACAAAATAAGCCAATTTTATTACTGATATATGCGCAATGCATTTTATTTTTTTATATTTGTTTTATAGTGGATTTTAAAATCATAAATTTTATGTAATCAAAAAACGGAATGCATTCCGCCTAATTAAAAAAAAACATTTAATATATTTTATTAATAACATTTTTCATATATCTCAATAATATTCGTTTTATAGTGTTGTTAAAAATCGAGAAATGGGTCGCTTTGTATAGTGGTGCCCCCAGATCGAAAACACGAACTAATTTCATGCGGCAACATTGTCCCGGGTCCAGTTCCAAAAAATGACCATTTTAACCTCTAAGTGACCTTGAAATCTCGTTTTTCTGACGTGATGGGGCTCAGCTAACCCCGGGATCGGATTCAGGACGCAAAAGTACCCCGGGATACCGGATACCCGGTCAAATAGTCCGGACTTTTTTTTTGTAAACCTGTGTAATCAGTAAAGAAAATAGAAATATCTGTTTTCTTTCTAATTTTTTTGTCAAAATTGAAATATGATTATGAAATAGTCTAATTTTAAAGAGTTTTGTTCGAGATTTTCGGAATATTCAATGTGTTATCCTCGGATAATTGTAGAAAAATGAATTAATTTACTTACTTAATAATTAGTAATTAACATTTTAATGTATTGTTTGTATTTTTAGCCAAAATTTCGCTATATAGAAGATATTGTCCAATTACCGAGCGATTTATGAAAAAAGTTTAATGGCTGAAAATTACAGAAAAAAAAAACAATCGATAATTCAAAGCCTTTACAAATCATATAAATTATTATATGGCTTGTTTTTTTTGTAATTTTCAGCCAAAATTGTAATGTTGCTGATAATTAGAAGATATTGTCTAATTATCAAGCGATTTATAACCAAAATTTCATTTATAGCTAAACATTTCAGAACCAACTAATTGATAACTGTATGTTTTTGAGTTTACGTTAAGTGATTATTACACTAAAAAAGACTGTTATTTCTTACTTGTTTACAGTTTGTTATGGATAATGAGCACTTTGTGTTTCGAAATATACATCTAACGATAAAAATAAATATAAAAAGTGAAGTAAGGAATAACACTCTTTTTTAATGCAACTAATTGATATTTCAAAGTATTGAAAAAATCATAAAAATTAATGCATGGCTTGTTTTTTTTGTAATTTTCAGCCAAAATTGCAATGTTGTTGATAATTAGAACATATTGTCTAATTATCAAGCGATTTATACCCAAAATTTCATTTATAGCTAAATATTTCAGAACCAACCAATTGATATTTCAAAGCATTTAAAAACATATAAATTAATGTATAGCTTGTTTTTTTTGTAATTTTCAGCCAAAATTGTAATGTTGTTAATAATTAGAAGATATTGTCTAATTATCAATCGATTGTATATAGTAGTTAGAAGATATTAATAACCTAAATATCGAACAATTTATCAAGCTTTTCTGCAATGAACAGTACGGTTTCCGTAAGGGTGTTTCAACATGTGATGCTGTAAATACTCTAATTGGCAAAATAATTGAATGTTTTGAATGAATGTTTTGTCTCTGAAGCACGGTGTACCCCAAGGTTCAATTCTTGGGCCACTTCTATTCCTAATTTTCATTAACGATCTTCCTTCTAATGTCAAGGAAAGTGATGTGATTCTCTATGCCGATGACACAACATTCTTTACATCAGGCAATTTTTCTGACAGGGTTGTGGAGATCAGTATAAATAAACAGGAATCATGTAGAAATTGGTTGCTTTCAAATCGGCTACATTTAAATGCTGAGAAGACAGGTCACATGTGCTTTTGTCTCCGAAACGACAAACATCAACTCGCTCAATCAATTCGATTCCTTGGCGTTCAAATCGATCCACTGCTTACTTGGAACGAGCATGGTAACTACATTGCTAGTAAACTGAGCAAAAATATATTTCTGTTAAGGAATCTAGCAAATTCTGTACAACCGTTTGTTCTCAGAACTTCATATTTTGCCACATGCCAATCACTATTGTCTTACTGCTTGATTACTTGGGGGCAATCGGCGTGTAGACATAGGCTCTTTGCACTCCAAAGACGTGCAGTTAGAATATTAGGCAGTGTAAATTACAGGGATGACTGTAAGCATGTATTCATAAAAATGAATATACTTACATTACCATGCCTGTACATTTTTCAATGTTTATTGTTTATCAGGAAAAATATGGACAATTACACCTCTGCGGCTAATATTCACGGATATGATACCCGACACAAAGAAAATCTCATATGTACTTTTCGTAGACTTAATAAATCGAGAGACGGTGTTAACTACTGGTCGCTTAAATTCTACAACAAACTCCCTGCTGCAATCCGATGCTTACCCATGGTCGCATTCAAAAGAAATATAAAACTATTACTTTGTAAAAAAGCCTATTACTCCTGGGAACAATTCTTGGATGACAACTTTTGATTACCTTAATATATTATTATAACAATTTATCTATGTATATATATTTTACTTTCTATTTAATTTGACCTGTGTAAACATACTTGTAATGTAATAGCACCAATAAATTATTATTATTATTATTATTAACAACACATCAGTTATGGCTAAAAATTACAGAAATAACTAACTCTATTTCCAAGTCTTTAAAAATTATAAAATTCAACTCGCTTTTGATTCCCATTAAACTTCACAGAAGTTTATCAAAATTCAACAACAACATATTTATTGGCAATTCAATATAGTAAACAGTAACAGTATGACAATAATTGTAATAAAATTTGAATTGACAACAGGCTAACGGCCCCTATTTATATAGTTTATTGATTCTTGATCTAAGAAATATTTTGTAAAATAATAATTAAGTGTTTAATTCTGTATAGATTGGTGTGTTTGTTGATAAATAGGATGCGAAAATAGTTGATAAGTGTTATTTAAATAATCAGTAAAGAAAATGTAAATATCACAATTCATAATTCCGCATGTATAGCAAAAGTTGAAATCTTTTTGAAAATAAGAACTTTCTTTTTAAATAACTAATTGAGACACAATAATTTTAAATGCCTCAGCAGATTTGTCTGTAAATGCAAAGCGAAATTTAGTTTTAAAAAATGAGCCAATTTATTTTACCGATGTGAAGATAGCCACGGATTTTGGCGCCTCCACCATCACAGGAATTATGAAACAGATTCCCCAGAATTTCAAAACTTCATAACTCCCAAACCACATATTCAATTTTTAAAATTGCTTCTTTAATTGATTAAAAAATATATATAGAGCGAGTAAAAATAACCAGAATGATGTAACTCTTAATTGTTCTTTATTTAAACAATATATTACTGTTTCGCGTATGTCACCTTTCATACAAAATATTAAAAAAATCATATCTCTAAAAACTCCTATTTTATTTTACAAAATTCTTTACTAATTATTTAAACAATATATCTAGAACGAGCATAGATGGTCAAAATGTTGTCACTCTCATTTGTTAATTATTTAAATAATATATTGCTGTATAGCACCGTTCATACCAAATATTAAAAAAAACATATCTCTAAAAACTTCTATTTTATTTTACAAATTTCTTTACTAATTGTTTAAACAATATATCTAGAACGAGCATATATGGTTAAAATGTTGTCACTCTCATTTGTTAATTATTTAAATAATATATCGCTGTCCCGCGTATAGCACCATTTATACCAAATATTAAAATATAAATAATTAAAAAATGAGAGTGACAACATTTTGACTATCTATGCTCGTTCTAGATATATTGTTTAAATAATTAGTAAAGGAATTTGTAAAATAAAATAGGAGTTTTTAGAGATATGATTTTTTTTAATATTTGGTATAAACGGTGCTATACGGGGGACAGCAATATATTATTTAAATAATTACCAATTGAGAGTGACAACATTCTGGCCATCTATGCTTATTCTTGATATATTGTTTAAACAATCAGTAAAAAATGTTGATAAATAGGATTCGAAAATAGTTGATAAGGGTTTTTTAAATAATCACAATTCATAATTCCGCATGTATAGCAAAAGTTGAAATCTTTTTGAAAATAAGAACTTTGTTTTTTTAAAGAATGTAAAACACAGATTTAATTTAAAAATCACTGCAATAACTAATTGAGACATAATAATTTTAAATGCCTCAGCAGATTTGTCTGTTAATGCAAAGCAAAATTTAGTTTTAAAAAATGAGCCAATTTATTTTACCGATGTGAAGATAGCCACGGATTTTGGCGCCTCCACCATCACACGAATTATGAAACAGATTCCCCAGAATTTCAAAACTTCATAACTCCCAAACCACATATTTTATTTTTAAAATTTCTTCTTTAATTGATTAAACAATATATATAGAGCGAGTAAAAATAACCAGAATGATGTAACTCTTAATTGTTCTTTATTTAAACAATATATTACTGTATCGCGTATGTCAACTTTCATACCAAATATTAAAAAAATCATATCTCTATAAACATCTATTTTATTTTACAAAATTCTTTACTAATTTTTTAAACAATATATCTAGAACGAGCATAGATGGTCAAAATGTTGTCACTCTCATTTGTTAATTATTTAAATAATATATTACTGTCCGGCGTATAGCACCGTTCATACCAAATATAAAAAAAATCATATCTCTAAAAACTCCTATTTTATTTGACAAATTTCTTTACTAATTGTTTAAACAATATATCTAGAATGAGCATACATATATGGTCAAAATGTTGTCACTCTTATTTGTTAATTATTTAAATAATATATCACTGTCCCGCGTACAGCACCATTTATACCAAATATTTAAATTTAAATAATTAACAAATGAGAGTGACAACATTTTGACTATCTATGCATTTGTAAAATAAAATAGGAGTTTTTAGAGGTATGATTTTTTTAAATATTTGGTATGAAAGGTGACATACGCGGGACAGCAATATATTATTTAAAAAATTAACAAATTAGAGTGACAACATTTTGACTATCTATGCTCGTTCTAGATATATTGTTTAAACAATTAGTAAAGAAATTTGTCAAATAAAATAGGAGTTTTTAAAGATATCATTTTTTAATATTTGGTATGAACGGTGCTATACGGGGGACAGCAATATATTATTTAAATAATTACCAATTGAGAGTGACAACATTCTAGCCATCTATGCTTATTTTTGATATATTGTTTAAACAATCAGTAAAAAATGTTGTAAAATAAAATAGAAGTTTTTAGAGATATGATTTTTTTAATATTTGGTATGAACGGTGCTATACAGCAATATATTATTTAAATAATTAACAAATGAGTGTGACAACGTTTTAACCATCTATGCTCATTCTAGATATATTGTTTAAACAATTAGTAAAGACATTTGTAAAATAAAATAGGAGTTTTTAGAGATATGATTTTTCTAATATTTGGAATAAAAGGTGACATACGCGGGACAGTAATATATTGTTTAAATAAAAAACAATCAAGAGTTACAACATTCTGGTTATTTATACTCGCTCTATATATATTGTTTAATCAATTAGAGAGGACATTTTAAAAACAAAATAAATGGTTTGGGAGTTATGAAGTTTTGAAATTCTGGGGAATCTGTTTCATAATTCGTGCGATGGTGGAGGCGCCAAAATCCGTCGCTATTTTCACATCGGTATTTATTTTATCATTAAAAAATTGTGAAAAATCTGTTGAATCATTTTAAAACTCCTAGGTATTGTTAGAAAACGAATGCTTTTTTTAATTCTATTATAGCAATACCAATTTGCAGAGTTGATTGATTGAGTTACGTGAAATTAATTTGACGAATAAAGCACTAATAACCTTTCTTCAGTGTTAATCCAATGATAATGGTTACTTTGTGTGCGAAATGTATGTACATTTAGTAATTTAAATAAACGTACGAAGAAAGGTTATTAGTGCTTTATTCGTCAAAAGAAAATGTTATTCGATAGAAAGTCGATTTTATTCTAGTAATAAACTTTATGAAATGAACCGGTTTTTGTTTAAAAATAAAATGTTGTAAGAATCAGCAAACAATAATAAAATGTCTCGCATGGTTATTTTGAGCTAAAGTCGATTTCAAAAACTTACAGCCATCATAAAATGTTGTTCCATAGAATTTTATTACTATTGTTCCATAGAAAGTCGATTTTATTCGAGTGATGAACATTTACAGACCTTAAGAAATGAGCCGGTTTTTGTTTAAAAATAAAGTGTTTTAAGAATCAGCAAGGAATATTAAAATGTCTCGAATGGTTATTTTTAACTAAAGTCGATATTAAAAATTTACAGCCATCATAAAATGTTGTTCCATAGAAAGTCGATTTTATTCCAGTAATAAAAATGTACATGAATTACTAATAAATCATACATTTTGTTAATATTCAATAATTGTTTATCCTGCTGTTAAAATTCTTAAACTTTTTTCTCTCGCTAAATTCAAACTGAAACGTTTATTGTTACGAAATAAATACGGATGTGGTTAATAATTTATTCATTACATGTAACCTTGAATTGTGTAGATCATTAGCGTAAGGTTAATTACATCCAGCATTACGTAAGACTGAGAGTACTTTAAACCGTGATTTGCACTAAAAAAAAAACAGATATATTTCAGCTTGTCATGCTATGATTTCTTAAAAATCTGTTACAAATAAATACGATTCACGCTAATTTTCTGTTCGTGGAGCATCAATAATAAATAAAATTGCGCTTTACTTTCAAACATAGATTTTTTATTTATCACTAATAAAACACTTAATTTCAAAATTATATTTATTGTACTACAACAATTGTTTCACCACACGGCGGCTTCATCAGGTAGATGAATCTACAAGATGAAGCCACAGTGTGCTGAAACAATTGTTGTAGTACAATAAATATAATTTTGAAACCTAAACAAATTAAGTGTTTTATTAAAGTGATATTATGGAGTATCAACAACTAACAGCCTCAACTATACAGAATAGATTTTGTAATTGTAAACATCGTAATAATAAGTGTTTCGTAATGACGCTCTTAGTTAAGGATTATTATTTATTAAATAGAAATAATTTTCTTCTACCAAGAAAAACGTGCGAATAAATAGTTAGATCACTTACACAACATTCTTCTTGGTAAAAGAAAACGATGTTTATTAAATAAATAATAATACTCAGGCGGTAAGAACTATGGTCGATAGCCAATTACTAAATTATAAAACTGTGATATATTTATGTCTTACAAAATTATTATTAAGTAATTGAAATCCGGAAATAAAGATATTTAGTTTGATAATGACTACTAGATAGTCTTTAAATCTTTAGATATTCGTTGTTGTTTTAAAAAGAGTTCAATTCGAAGCTTCTAACGAGTGTTTTCCACTCCCAGACTAAGCATGAAGTAAAATTTCGAGTTTAGAAACGCCCCGTGAAAATGTGTCCTGGCTACGCCTATGGTTTTTGTTAAAAGCCAGTTCAGGCAAAACATACGTCTAGGTCGGTCATTGCCCGTACAGTAAGTAAATATAATAATAAATGAATTTTGAGGCGATTACAGCGCATAATTAATTATGTATAATACAACTCGACATAATTTATCAAAAATACTATTCAATATTTTGTTTACTATGCATAAAGATATTAATAGTTCAAAGTGCAATTACGGAAATTTAAACGTCGATGCGGTGGTCTATATTTTCATTGTAGGCAGTGGTGTATCAACCAAGGTTGTTAAAAAAAACTTTTTTTTCATTTTAATTAAAACAAACAGTTTTTTTTAACATACGTGTTTTTTCATTGAAACAGTGTTTAAAACATTAACAATTAAAAATATGTTTAAAACACGTTTAAAACGTGTTTAAAACAGAACATACAGGGTATTTTTCTTTTGAGTATACATATCCCGATAATACAGCGTTTTTTAAATTTGCGGGGATTCGTTGTTTTAAAGCGGTTAATTTGGGGCTTTTTACGAGTGTTTTCCACTCCCAGACTAAGCATGAAGTAAAATTTCGAGTTTAGAAAAGCCTAAGAATTTGGATTGGCCGCGTAGCGAAGCGGAGCGGCCAATCCAAATTAGGCTTTTCTAAACTCGAAATTTTACTTCATGCGCCACGCTTAAAAACACTGATTTACAGTGAATTCCAAAAATACACACATACAACAATTATAGGCAACCCAATATACATTAGAGTTATTGGGTTGCCTATAATCATTGTTTTAAACAATTTGTCCAGCGCAGAATTTCACTCACGTTTTATTCACATCTACATATCAGATTGCTAAAGCCGTATATTTTAAACTTTACGATATTTCAGTGTTTTATACGTGTGGCGCATGAAGTAAAATTTCGAGTTTAGAAAAGCCTAATTTGGATTGGCCGCTGCGCTTCGCTACGCGGCCAATCCAAATTGTCAGGCTTTTCTAAACTCGAAATTTTACTTCATGCTTAGTCTGGGAGTGGAAAACCCTCGTTTAAAGATTCAAATTGAAATCTTTTAAAAAAAGCAACGAATGTCGTAATTTACAGTGTGTGTATACGTATACCTGAAAGAAAAATTCCCTGTATTTAAAAATCACATTTACAGTTGTGATATTTTATTGTAATAAAATGTGATTCACAGATGTGGTATTTTATATTGTAATAAAATGTTAAGTTTAGCAAATTTAAGATAATAAAAACACTTCACACTTTTATTTGAATTACCAAATGTACATTTCGGACACAAAGTGACTATATTATCAATGGATTACGGGTGTGAAGTTACCAATAGATTCCGCCAATAGATCATAAAAAAATAAAAAAACAATATATTTGATATTTTTCTCCACAGGCCTACTCATTGTACTCCATTCTAGATGATAACATTGATAAACCCGGTTTACTACCCCTTTCTACCCCTATACCTCCCCTAATTCCGTTTGATTATCAATTTTCATTATGTGCTCCTTAAAATTTTCAAATTATTTTTATATACACATGTTCCCCATACTACTATTAATCAATTAGAAAAGAAAAAATATTCACACCGCACCCCCGTATCCCCCAATAAAATAAAAATGCATACTGGATTAATAACTATTTTTCGCCATAAAATTTTCCAAATATTTAAACTGTTTATGTACACACGTATTGCTTGCCTATGTTTCAACAAATATAAAATAAAAAAAACTACCCCCACCCCCATATGATCTTATTTTTTTTCGAAAAATTATTTGTTTGCGGTAATTGCTCCTCTCACTATTGAAAATATTTACTTACAGGCGTTTTCTTCATACTTCAATTGTTCATATAATATTTTTCACCCCTAAATTATGCGAATTTGAAAAATGACTGGATTTTTCATGACAAATAATTAGTTTTCAGTAATTGCTCCTACAAATTATAAAAATATTTTTACACAGGCGTGTTCCCCATACTTTCTTTATTCAGATTCTACAGTCAAATTATTCACACCGAACTTCCCTCGCCCCTAAATAATTGCGAATATAACACGTGATCATCTCTCGATGTTTATGATAAATAATTAGTTTTCAGTAATTGCTCTTCTGAGTATTGCAAACATTTTTACACAGGCGTGTTCGCCATACTTCATTTATTCAGATTTTACAATCAAATTTTTCACACCGAACTTCCCCCACCCCTAAATAATTGCGAATATAACACATGATATGTTTTCGATTTTTTATGATAAATAATTAGTTTTCAGTAATTGCTCCTCCGAAATTTGAAAATATTTTTGCACAGGCGTGTTTCCCATACTTCATTTATTCAGATTCAACAATCAAATTTTTCACACCGAACTTCCCCCACCCCTAAATGTTTGTTTTAAACCAATTTGACGTTTTAAACAAATTTAAGATTTAAAACATGTTTAAAACAAAACCGTTTAAAACACGACGGCTGTTCTTAAACATGTTTAAAACACTGTTTTAAAACAAAGTGTTTTAAATATAACAACCCTAGTGTCAACGCCACTGCCGGCCTGGGTTCGAAATATTGTCGCGGACCGACAACAGTTTGTGATGGAAATATGTGCTACCTTGCGAATCTCACAGCGCAATATCATGATTTGCCGATTTTTTCAATTACCGGTAAATTTGTAAATCAAAACCGGTTTATCGGTACTTTATCAGTAAATTACAATATCGTTGTTAAAAGGGTAAAAGTCATTAAGCGCGTGTAATTATAATTTTAATACATTGAAAATCGAAGAAAATTAAGTAGGCAAAGGGAGACAAGGGAGCGAAAATGGAGATAGATCGGGCATACACTCAGAAGGCTAGAGGGGAATATTGCAAAGGAAGCCCTTGATTGGAACCCCTAAGGCTCAAGAAAAAGAGACCGTCCAAAAATTACGTGGCGCACAACAGCCGTCCAGCTAGGGCATGCGGTTAAGAGTGGAGAGAAGTAAAGGCCCAAATAGAATTAGATGGAGAGTATTTGTTGATACTCTATGCTCCCGCGAGGAGTAAAGGCCCTGATGATAATGATTCAATTACCCTCAAAAAAGTGCCTCAAGAATATGCAAATCTTATCTTAATAAAATAAAAAATACCTGAGATATTAATGTAGTTGTATGAGTTACGTGAAGGTGTTAAGTCACTTAATTAAACACAATTATATTCCTTTCTTCACTTTTATTTTTCTTGCTAGATGTACATTTCGGGTACTAAGTACCCATTATCAATAGCTAACTGAATAAAAACCGATAAATGTTTACAATATATACCTACTCGGACTAGGTGGAAAAACCAAAAAAGTAATTTGCATTTTGAAACGAATGCGGTATCTTGGAAATGGGGGTGTTGGGGATTATTCGGTTTCGGACTTGGGAGGGTTTACAATGATGTTAATGAGGGTTATCTGTTGGGTAATAAATTTAATAAGGGGTTCATTATTGGGCTTAAATCGAAATTGAGTAGTTCTGTCTTATTTTTCATCATTTCTATCGCTTCCAACATGTTTAATGGATAACTGCTGGATTCTTTTAATAATTTAACTTTATTTATGTTGAATTTGTGGCCTGTTGTCAAAGTATGATGAGCAATTGCTGATTTGTCAGGGTTTTGGCTTTTGATGTGGTACATATGTTCTTTGAATCTAATGTGCACGTTTCTTTTTGTTTGTCCAATATACAATTTAGTACAATTATTGCAATTGACTGAGGAAATCACTGAATTCAGCAACTGGTCTTGTTTTTCAAAAGTATTACCCAATAACATTTTAAGTTTGGTATTGGTGTAATGTGCAGGAATGAAATTGTATTTTTTGAATATTTTATTTAAATGTTGGTTGGTTTTTGGCTCATGAATTATTTTTATATATTTCTTATTGTTGTCTGTTTCTAAAATTGGTTCTAAAGTGGTTGTGGATTGGATGTTATGATGTCTTATGTGTCTGTTGATTAATTTTTGAATTGTTCTCTTATTATAGTTTAGATATTCTGCAATTTTAAATATGAATTTAAATTCTTTTTTCCTATTTTCTTTTGAAATTGGGAGTTTTACTGCTCTGGGGATCATGCTATTAAAAGAAGCTAATTTATGTTTAAATGGGCTGTGTGAACTTGAGTGAATATAATTGAAAGTGTGTGTGGGCTTTCTGAAAATATTGAAATCTAGTTTATTTTTGTTTCTAATTACTATTAAATCTAAAAATGGAAGTTCGTTGTTGAATTCTAATTCAAATGTGAAATTAATACTGGGGTATAAGTTGTTGAGGTTGTTGACAAATTGTTTGATATCTCTGTTTGGTTCAATAATAGCAAAAATATCATCTACGTATCTCATCCATATTCTAGGAAAATAATCTAGAGTGTTTTTGGCCTGATTTTCGAAATGGTTCATAAAAATGTTTGCTAAAAATGGCGAAAGCGGGTTACCCATAGCGGTACCAAATGTTTGTTTGTTTTCCCCAGTATACCTATTGATATAACCATTAACATTTTAAAAGATTTATTAATTGAAAATTGCGTCCCAAAAGACAAAATAGATAATTACATTAAACTCACCGAAATGGTCATGAAAATGTCCTAGACATTCTATGTGTAGTATGTCCAACGTTGAAAGACAAACTAATGGCAGTTTAGAAATATGGACTAACTGCCATTTGATCATCAACGCCTACTAAAGACAGTGTTCTTACAGCAGTTACAGTGTTTTGTTCCACTTAACGTTAGTGAAATAATATTAACAATTATGAATGACAATGAAGGGGAGCATGTTGTTGGGGATGTTGACCGTGGTAGCAGGAAGCGAAAAAGAAATATCAGCGCAAAAGAGCGTAAGAGTGAGGTTAGGTAAGTATTTATTTTTTTTTTTTTTTAAATCTGATCATTGCTGATCAATATTATCTCTTAAAGGCACTCAGACCATTTCCCTAATTTGGAAAATTTTGAAGTACTTTGCAATCATAAACGTAATGATTTTCGCTGCTCTGAGCTATCCCATGACGATATTAAAGCAATCAGAAAACTATTTTTTAAAACAAAGAATAAAAATGCACAGGATAATAAACTTGGGAATTGTATGGTAGTTGAAAAACCAATTAGAAGCAGAAATCGAAAAACTGAAGGAAAATCCCATGCTTTTACTATAAAATATCATGTAAGTTTTATTCTGTAATTTATTTCCAGCAGGATGCTATTATTTGTTATTATCTTTAGGTTTGGAAGGCCCAAGAAAAAATCAATATTTGCCAAAAATTATTTTTGGCAACGTTTAATGTAAGTCAGAGACGCCTAAATACTATCGCTAAGAAAATTCAATCTGGATGTGGTATTATTGAGAATCGCGGAGGAGACAAACGCTCGTCTAAGAATGTAGATAAACTTCAAAATGTGAAAAAATTTATAGGCAAATTAAAAGGACATGAAAGTCATTACGGGCGTGCTAAATCTCGCCGAATTTATCTATCTTCAGAAAATAATATTACTCTTTTGTGGAAAATGTACAACGAGAATGCAGTTGAAAATGTGAAAGTAAATTACAAGTACTTCAGTAGAATTTTTAATAATCATTTTAATATTGCATTTGGAAGCCCTGCCACTGATGTATGTGGGTTTTGTGTTAGAACCCAAACATCTATTAGTAATTGCAACGAAAATAATGAGTTAATGATACTAAAAACCAATTTACGCGTACATAAAGTACGAGCGAAACAATTTTTCAAACTCATGAAGGAGAAGCCTGTCCAAAGTGTTTCATATTGCTTCGATTTGCAACAAGTTCAGGTTTTACCGAAGGTACCAATCCAGGATGCTTTCTACGCTCAGCAACTATCTTTATATTGTTTTTGTGTTACTGACTTGGATATTAAAAAACCAGTATTCTACACCTGGATGGAAAATCAGGCAAAAAGGGGATCAGCAGAAACAAGTTCTGCTTTACACGATTTTCTAAACAAAGTAGAATTTGAGTCAGATATCAAACAAGTGAGACTATTCGCAGATGGTTGTGCCGGACAAAATAAAAATGCACACTTGATGCATATGCTTATGCTCTGGCTGTGCAACGACTCTCCAAAGACAATTGAATATGTGGAAGTGATATTTCCGGTACGAGGGCATTCTTATTTGCCTGCAGATCGTGTTTTTGGACAGATCGAAAAAGTTACACGGTGTCATAGTACAATTAAAACTCCCACAAAATATTATGACATTTACTCCAAGAAGGGAGAGGTTCGAAAACTAGGTACTGATTGGATTATTTTCGATATAAAAGCCGCGTTGAATTCTTTAAAGAAAATTGAAGGGATCAGTGCGGCTAAAAGAATTATTATTAAAAGATCAAAAAGTAAATCCGACATTTTGTTAAAAACCGAGTTATTTTATAGGAATGACGACCCAACTAAACATTTTCAAACATTATTAAAACGCGGAAAAAAGCTTGTAAATATAAAGCTACCTACTGTTCAACTCCAAAATAAAATTAAACCAAAAAAACTTCAGAGTCTCTCAAAATTATTAGTCGAACTCTCGGGCCCAAATTGGTATAATGATCCCGAGCTCACATGGTTGCAGCCCATTATCTCAGACCAAAACAATCCAAATGACCAAAATAATACTGAGCAAGATTATGACGGTGAAGAAGATGAAATGTTATGCTGTGATTGTAATAATGATGAAGATGAATTTCCTGATATGTAAAATTTTCATAAAATAAAATAATACTTTTCTATTTTTTTGTCATAGTGTTATTACCAAGTCAGTCGAGTTGCTCTGTGTCATCAAACAAAATGCAGTTTGTCCCTGTGTGACAAACTAAATGCCGTTTGTCCCAGATTGACAAACTAAATGCCGTTTGTCCAACACATTTATCAGTTTTTTTGGAAAATTGTCAAAGTTATATTTTTGGCATATGGGTACGATGATTATGTGATTTTAGATTTATTTTTTAGAAAAAACACCTTCTCAATAAATGTACCCACAAACTTGTAACAGTTTTTCTGTATTTCTGAAAATTGTTACTTTTGGACAAAATGCATATAGAAAGTCTGCTCCTCAATTAAACATGTTGGAAGCGATAGAAATAATGAAAAATAAGACAGAACTACTCAATTTCGATTTAAGCCCAATAATGAACCCCTTATTAAATTTATTACCCAACAGATAACCCTCATTAACATCATTGTAAACCCTCCCAAGTCCGAAACCGAATAATCCCCAACACCCCCATTTCCAAGATACCGCATTCGTTTCAAAACGCAAATTACTTTTTTGGTTTTTCCACCTAGTCCGAGTAGGTATATATTGTAAACATTTATCGGTTTTTATTCAGTTAGCTATTGATAATGGGTACTTAGTACGCGAAATGTACATCTAGCAAGAAAAATAAAAGTGAAGAAAGGAATATAACTGTGTTTAATTAAGTGACCTGAGATATTAATTAAAATTGAAAATGGAAAATAATAAGTTTTTGACTATAACTCGAAAACAAAAGACGATAGCAGATTTTTGGTTTCGCCGTTGAGTTTCTCTTGAAAAAAGAGATCGAGGATGCGCCATTCATTTTTTCCATCTCTTCTACTAACCGAAATTCCCTATAGTAACACCCAAATATGACCATCCTGTACAATGTCATTGTTCCCTTTCACAAAATAGCGCCCTCTGCTTTTATTTTATTATATCTGTCAATGTTGTATAGTATTATATCGCTTTGTTTATTTCTTAAATTAGCGAATCCTACAAATATTAGTTCACCATCAGACTTACAGATGTCGCCACTCAGTAACGCGAAAATTAGATAGAGTTGCCCTTCTACGTGATTAGTCATTTAATGATATAATATAAAATGTTAGCATTTTCGTAAAAAAATACTCAATCTTATTTCTCGGTTTATGCTTGGTAAAATACATTCAATTTTGTCATCCACAACATTTGTTGGGGGTAATCTAGCATTAGCTAGATTTAAAAAAAATAGTAACAATTAAATAAGTTATAAAGAGAAATTACGAATTCCTTGAGATTATCACTGATCAAATTATATTTCGACTGTCAAAGGTGTCACCAAAAAAAACTTTAGTGATTTCGATAGCTAACGCCATCTAATGCTCTATTGTGGCATCGTCAGTGACACGAATGCACAAAGTGCATATACAGGTCACTGTTTCGTCCACGAGCGAGCAGAACTCTGTTTGTGAAACCAGAAAACAAATATTGAATTTGTGTTCAGTATTCCGGCACCAGGTACCCACAGACGCGTTTCGGACTTCAAGGTCCTCTTCAGTGTGGTCCCGACCCACTATGAAGCATTAGATGGCGTTAGCTATCGAAATCATTAATAGTTTTCACATATTGGCTTGAAATAGTCAGAAATGTTCAGTATTCCTCAGCACTGGGTCGGGACCACACTGAAGAGGACCTTGAAGTCCGAAACGCGTCTGTGGGTACCTGGTGCCGGAATACTGAACACTAATTCAAAAAAACTTTACTGATAGTATAGAGCAATGGTTTCCAACGTAGAAATTAAAAAAAATATTCATTTATGTATTTTGAACTTTACTTGAAATCAGTGTTTAGTTCAATTTGAAGCTTTAAATGAGTGTATTCCACTCCCAGACTAAGGATGTAAAATTTCGAGTTCAGAAAAGCCTAACAGACCAATCCATAGGTCGTACCGCATAGCATACGATTTGACCGTTCTCTAGCGGGACAAAATTCAAATTATTGAAATATTAAAATCACAAATGCATTACTACAAATTAATAATAATAATAATTTTATTATAATTAATTTAAACAGAAACACACACAAAACATTAAAACAATTTCAAACATTAATCATTTCTAAGTATAAATGAAATTGCCAATTCTTGGTTGCAGAATACTTCAAACATTAAAAGTGCGATTCTCTTCGCAATTTACAACAAGTTAGTCTTACAAAAACTGTATCAAACACTCATTGAAACAACTACTTCCCGAGCTAATACCCCGACGGACATTGAATTATACAACAAGTGTTTGCTGTTACATACAGTAACCTACTGCAAATGCAACAATTTGAGTCAAATTATTCAGGCCATCTATAGACGCGTTTCGAGATTTATCTCTCATCAGTATAGCTTTGCCATTCCCTCTAAGTAATTTGACACCTTAGACTGGCGGTCACGTTACCGTTCAAACATAAGTATAAATGAAATTGCCAATTCTTGGTTGCAGAATACTTCAAACATTAGAAGTGCGATTCTCTTCGCAATCTACAACAAGTTAGTCTTACAAAGACTGTATCAATATAGATGGCCTGAATAATTTGACTCAAATTGTTGCATTTGCAGTAGGTTACTGTATGTAACAGCAAACACTTGTTGTATAATTCAATGTCCGTCGGGGTATTAGCTCGGGAAGTAGTTGTTTCAATGAGTGTTTTATACAGTCTTTGTAAGACTAACTTGTTGTAGATTGCGAAGAGAATCGCACTTTTAATGTTTAATGTATTAATCATTTCAATATTCTGGTATTGAATAGTATTCTGTATTAGCAGTAATTTAAGCTGATATTTGAAGTCCTTAAATGATGATAAATGTTTTATATTTTTTGGCAAATTATTAAATAAAGTTACACACATATAATAAGGACTTTTTTAAATAGTGTCGTAGAATGAAAAGGCACAGCAAATTCATTCCGATTACGAGTTACTGCGACTTTGTTAAATTTAGAATTTGTACAAAATTTCTTTTAATTTTCATTAATTTAATTTTGCTACTTGATATCGCAGAGAATTAAGAATAAACTGAAATAATTCTGTATCAGCAATATGTTTCTGATGTATCTGAATAATCAGCTGTCGTGACTTTTTTAGAGATCTGCAGATAATGACATTTCATACATTTCTAAGTCCTGTTTATGTGTTGTTTGTAAACTCAAAACTGAATCGCTTGATCAACGCTGAAGAATATTTTCTCTTTGATGCCCTTTTCTGCAAAAGTGAAGCTACAATATCACATATTATTTGTGTAAATATAATATTTATTCATTTAATTAGCATTTTAGGCAACCGCACAAAAGAAAGGCCGCCTACTCTAAATCATAATTTGAACGATTGCATTATGTTTTTGTTATATTATAAAAACATAATGCGATCGTTCAAATTATGATTTAGAGTAGGCGTGTGGTTGCCCAGAATGCTAATTGAATGATAGAATAAATTTGTGGTTATGGTCAACTATGTGTTAACAGTCAGTAGTGCCAATCAAATTTAAAATGCAAAAGCCTACTCTAAATCATGTTTTTATCGTTCGCACTATAGTTCATTCAATTCATAAATAAAAATATAAACATCTGATAAAATCATCCATATGTTTTGTGTCATACATCGTCATAAACTACTACCCGTTTTTTAATGATCCTCAAGATGACTTATTTACGATAAACCTTGTTAAATTGTGCGACTTTTTGCGATTACTAAGATATTTAACATTTTTGTTAGGTGTAAACATTAAATGAACACACCTTGTTTATTGTCAATATCTCTTAAAATACTGTTTATTTAATGAATTCGATAGCGATAACGCCATCTAATGCTTCATAGTGGCATCGTCAGTGCACGAATGCATAAAGTGCATATACAGGTCACTGTTTCGTCCACGAGCGAGCAGAACTCTGTTTGTGAAACCAGAAAACAAATATCAAAATTGAATTTGTGTTCAGTATTCCGGCACCAGATACCCACAGACGCGTTTCGGACTTCAAGGTCCTCTTCAGTGTGGTCCCGACGCGTCTGTGGGTATCTGGTGCCGGAATACTGAACACAAATTCAATTTTGATAACTGTTTATTTAAATAAAATCTTTAAATAAAAATTGCAGGTTTCATAAAAATCAATAAAATAGAAAAATAAATAAATGTATAAGATAGCTCTATCAACTGCAGACTTATGCCGCTTATTTTTTTAAAGTTAAAAATATGTACGTTTGTTCAAATCAACTTATTCGATACTACTTCAAATAACTCAAATAATATTTTCTAAGTTCCGCTGGGGTAATTTATTTTTCATTGTTTGTATATTAAACTCTAATTAATACTAAACATACTTTTAGAAATTTAAAGCTTTAGCACAAAAAATAAGTTTTTGAAAATGATGTAAACATAAACCCACTCAAATACTGCATAATCTAACCTAAAATTATAATTTTGAGTGGCTGTAATTCCACTTCCGGTTGGGTAATTTAATTTCCATTGTTTGTATCTTAAACTCTGATGAATAGTAAACATACTTCCAGAAATTTAACGCTTTAGCACAAAAAATGAATTTTTGAGAATTTTGTAAACATAAACTCACTCACATATTGCATAATTTACCTAAAATTATAATTTTGAGTGGCTGTAATTCCACTTCCGGTTAGGTAATTTAATTTCTAATTGTTGTATCTTAAACTCTGAATAATACTAAGAATACTTCTATAAATTTGAAGCTTTAGCACAAAAAATGAATTTTTGAGAATTTTGTAAACATAAACCCATTCAAATATTGCATAATTTACCTAAAATTATAATTTTGAGTAGCTGTAATTCCACTTTCGGTTGAATAATTTAATTTCTATTGTTGGTATCTTAAACTCTAATTATTGCTTAACATGTTTCTAGAAATCTAAAGCTTTAGCACAAAAAATTAATTTTTGAAAATGTTGTAAACGTAAACCCACTCAAATATTACATAATTTACCTAAAATTATAATTTTGAGTAGCTCTAATTCCACTTTTGGTTAAATAATTTAAATCCAGTATTGGTATCTTAAACTCTAATTATTGCTAAACATGCTTCTAGAAATCTAAAGCTTTAGCATAACAAATTAATTTTTGAGAATTTTGTAAACATAAACCCACTCAAATATTGCATAATTTTCCGAAAATTATCATTTTGAGTAGCTGTAGTTCCACTTTCGGTTGAATAATTTAATTTCCGTTACTGGTATTTTAAACTCTGATTATTGCTAAACATGTTTCTAGAAATTTAAAGCTTTAGCACAAAAAATGAATTTTTGAGAATTTTGGAAACAAAACCCACTTAAATATTGCATAATTTACCTAAAATTGCAATTTTGAGTAGCTGTAATTCCGCTTTCAGTTGAATAATTTTTTTTCCATTGTTGATATCTTAAACTCTAACTAATCATGCTTCTAGAAATGTAAAGTTTTTGCACAAAAAATTAATTTGTGAGAATTTTGTAAATATAAACTCACTCAAATATTGCATAATTTACCTAAAGTTATAATTTTAAGTAGCTGTAATTCCACTTTCGGTTGAATAATTTAATTTCCATTATTGGTATCTTAAACTCTGATTATTGCTAAACATGCTTCTAGAAATCTAAAGCTTTAGCACAAAAAATGAATTTTTGAGAATTTTTAAACACAAACTCACTCAAATATTGCATAATTTACCTAAAAATTATAATTTTGAGTAGCTGTAATTCCACTATCGGTTGAATGATTTAATTTCCATTGCTGGTATCTTAAACTCTGATTATTGCTTAACATGCTTCTAGAAATCTAAAGCTTTAGCATAAAAAATGAATTTTTGAGAATTTTGTAAACAAAACCACTCAAATATTGCATAATTTAATTAAAATTATAATATAATGGTTTGTAAATTAAATTCACTTGGTTTTGTTTCACTTATATGTATTTTATTTACTACTAGTTTCGGCTTAATGCCATTATCAAGAATGATGTACAAATGGATTTGTTTGGGAATATATACAGTTTCGAGTTTTAGGTTTTATTGGGTAATAAGGGCATTTAATATCGGGGAATTCCAAAGGTCTTCGTTGTCGTTGACCACATTTTTGCTTGCCTTTAAGGCTTTTGAAATTTCTAAACCCTCCCTAGTAGAAAATAAAATACATATAAGTGAAACAAAACCAAGTGAATTTAATTTACAAACCATTATATTTCAAAATGTTTTACCAAGTGATTAATGAGAAAAAAGTGTCCGATATAAAATTATAATTTTGAGTGGCTGTAAATCCACTTCCGGTTGGGTAATTAAATTTCCATTGTTTGTGTCTTAACCTCTAATTAATTAATGCTAAACATATTTCAAAAAATTTAAAGCTTTAGCACAAAAAATGAATTTTTGAGAATATTTTAAATATAAACCCACTCAAATATTGCATAATTAACTAAAATTATAATTTTGAGTAGCTGTAATTCCACTTTCGGTTGAATAATTTAATTTCCATTGTTTGTATCTTAAACTCTGACTAATGCTAAACACACTTCTATAAATTTAAAGCTTTATCACAAAAAATGAATTTTTGAAAATTTTATAAACATAAACCCACTCAAATATTTCATAATTTACTTAAAATTATAATTTTGAGTGGCTGTAATTCCACTTCCGGTTGGGTAATTTAATTTCCATAGTTTGTATCTTAAACTGTGATTAATGCTAAACATAATTCTAGAAATTTAAAGCTTTACCACAAAAAATAAATTGTTGAGAATTTTTTAAAAATAAACTCAAATATTGCACAATTTACCTAAAATTATAATTTTCAGTAGCTTTAATTCCACTCTCGGTTGAATAATTTAATTTCCATTATTGGTATCTTAAACTCTGGTTGTTGCTAAATATGCTACTAAAAACCTAAAGCTTTAGCACAAAAAATGATTTTTTTGAGAATTTTGTAAACATAAACCCACTCAAATATTGCATAATTTACCTAAAATTATAATTTTGAGTAGCTGTAATTCCGCATTCGATTGAATAATTTAATTTCCATTATTGGTATCTTAAACTCTGATTATTGCTAAACATACTTCTAGAAATTTAAAGCTTTAGCACAAAAAATGAATTTTTCAGAATTTTGTAAATATAAACCCACTCAAATATTATGCCGGAATACTGAACACAAATTCAATTTTGATATTTGTTTTCTGGTTTCACAAACAGAGTTCTGCTCGTTCGTGGACGAAACAGTGACCTGTATATGCACTTTGTGCATTCGTGTCACTGACGATGCCACTACGAAGCATTAGATGGCGTTAGCTATCGAAATCATTAATAGTTTTCACATATTGGCTTGAAATAGTCAGAAATGTTCAGTATTCCTCATCACTGGGTCGGGACCACACTGAAGAGGACCTTGAAGTCCGAAACGCGTCTGTGGGTACCTGGTGCCGGAATACTGAACACAAATTCAATATTGTATAATTTACCTAAAGTTATAATTTTGAGTAGCTGTAATTCCACTTTTGGTTGAATAATTTAATTTCCATTATCGGTATCTTAAACTCTGATTAGTGCTTAACATGCTTCTGGAAATCCAAAGCTGTAGCACAAAAAATGAATTTTTGAGAATTGTTTAAACATAAACCTACTCAAATATTGCATAATTTACCTAAAATTATAATTTTGAGTGGCTGTAATTCCACTTCCGGTTGGGCAATTTAATTTCCAAAGCTTGTATCTTAAACTCTGATAAATGTTAAATATACATCTAGAAATTTAAAGCTTTAGCACAAAAAATAAATGTTTGAAAATGTTGTAAACATAAACCCACTCAAATATTGCATAATTTACCTAAAATAATAATTTTGAGTGGCTGTAACTCCACTTTCGGTTGGGTAATTTAATTTCCATTGTTTATATCTTAAACTCTGATTATTGCTGAACATGCTTCTAGAGATCTAAAGCTTTAGCACAAAAAATAAATTTTGGAGAATTTTTTAAACATAAACCCACTCAAATATTGCATAATTTACCTAAAGTTATAATTTTGAGTAGCTGTAATTCCACTTTCGGTTAAATAATTTTATTTCCATTATTAGTATCTTAAACTATGATTATTGCTAAATATGCTTCTAGAAATCTAAAGCTTTAGCACAAAAAATACATTTTTGAGAAGTTTTTAAACACAAATCCACTCAAATATTGCATAATTTACCTAAAATTATAATTTTGAGTGGCTGTAATTTTACTTCCGGTTGAGTTATTTAAATTCCATTGTTGGTATCTTAAACTCTAATTCTAGAAATTTAAAGCTTTAGCGCCAAAAATGAATTTTTAAGAATTTTGTATATTGTTGTGTTTTTTTATATTGGGAGTTCATCTTTTAAATATATACATGTTTATCTTGAGATATTCGTTTTTTTAAGAGTTCACTTTGAAGCTCTAAACGAGTGTCGTCTACTCCCAGACTAAGCATGAAGTAAAATTTCGAGTTTAGAAAAGCCCCGTGAAAATTTGTCGAGGGTCGCGCAGCGACCCGAGACAAATTTTCTGGGCTTTTCTAAACTCGAAATTTTACTTCATGCGCCACGCGTATAAAACACTGATTTCAAGTGAAGTTCAAAATATTCTTGTTAGCAGTAAGTTTTTGATCCAACTTTAGCAGTATTTTTTTTAATACTGATTTAACAGTGCATTTTTAATTTCACAATATTTCAGTGTTTTATATGCGTGGCGCATGAAGTAAAATTTCGAGTTTAGAAAAGCCCAGAAAATTTGTCCCAGGTCGCTGCGCGACCCTCAACAAATTTTCACTGGGCTTTTCTAAACTCGAAATTTTACTTCATGCTTAGTCTGGGAGTGGACGATACTCGTTTAAAGCTTCAAATTAAACTCTTAAATAAATAACGAATATCTGAAGATTAACATATGTATACTTAACCCAAATGGTTCCATTGTCCTTTTAAAAGGTCGCCAATACGTGTTACAGAAACCTATGTTTCTTGTGTATTATTTTAAGTAATGATAGTAAGATGGCACCACATTCTTTAAGAATAAGGTACATGTGATACATTTTAGCAAAATTGAACATATTTTAACTGCGTATAACATCCAGAAAAATATTTGTTGTGCATCGAGTTTTTTCTTTTGTGTCATGGACAGATTGAGGTAAGAATTATTTAATCATAATAAATTAAATATGTTCTTCGTTGCATAAAATGTAATTAAAAAATAAATGTTTGAAAATGTTGTAAACATAAACCCACTCAAATATTGCATAATTTACCTAAAATAATAATTTTGAGTGGCTGTAACTCCACTTTCGGTTGGGTAATTTAATTTCCATTGTTTATATCTTAAACTCTGATTATTGCTGAACATGCTTCTAGAGATCTAAAGCTTTAGCACAAAAAATAAATTTTGGAGAATTTTTTAAACATAAACCCACTCAAATATTGCATAATTTACCTAAAGTTATAATTTTGAGTAGCTGTAATTCCACTTTCGGTTGAATAATTTAAATTCCATTATTAGTATCTTATATTTAATTAACCACAGGTTTGTGAGGTTAGATTTTCATTTTGTATTTGGAATATACGCACGAAATCATAAATGTCCTTTATAAAGGCCAGTGGCTCAATATACTGTGTTTTCAGTTATTGGAACAGACACAGACCCTTGACTCTAAGTGAATTGTTGGAGGAAGCAGAGAACATTGATGATGATGCAATACTACCAAATATTATAGCTGTTTTTCCACCTATTAATGCAAATGAAGTTGTTACCGATGAAGACTCCGGCGATGAGGAAAATGTTGTCATGGACAACCTTTCTGGTAGTATTTTAAATTCGATGGCTGAACCTTCTTTCAAAACTAATATTATCGATAGTGACAGTGATAGTAGCGACAGTGATAGTAGTGACGATGAAATTCCCTTATCAAATTTCATGAAATATAAGAAGAGACCAAAAAATTATGAATGGAGTCACAGCGACATTACAAATCGTTTGTCGATCTGGAACCAACCATGTGAGCCTAATAATAAATTTACAAACTTAGAATTTTTCTACCTATTCTTCGATAAGGATGTTTGGCAAATGTTAACTGATTATAGCAATCTTTACGCAGTACAAAATAACAGATGTGGAGACATAAGTGTAGAAGAAATTAAAGCTTTTTTTGGAGTCCTTATTTATAGTGGTTATACTACTGTCCCAAGAAGATCACTGTATTGGGAAAACAGTTCTGATGCTAATCACAAAATAGTATATGACGCAATTTCAAGAAACCATTTTAATTTTATAATGCAAAATCTGCATTGTAGCGATAATACAAATTTAAATGTTTCACATAAATTTGCTAAAGTCGGTCCATTATTAGACGTTTTGAACAACAAGTTTATTTCACTTGCCCCTCTGAACGAATATCATAGTATTGATGAGTCAATGGTGCCTTACCTTGGCGGACATGGTTCCAAGCAGTTCATCAGAGGAAAACCTATTAGATGGGGTTATAAGTTTTGGATGGCTACTTCTAGAACAGGTTACATAGAATGGTTTTAACCTTATCAAGGTTCCAGCACAAAGCTGTCAGAACGATACAAGAACTTAGGATTGGGTGCGAGTGTGGTACAAACATTTGTCGATAGTATTCTTGAAGAAAAAGGTAGTTACCCGTATCATTTATACTTCAATAATTTTTTTACTTCTTGGGATTTGCTTTTGGTACTCAGAGATAGAAAAATAAAGACTACTGGAACACTGAGAGAAAATAGAATACATGTATCTGCAATAAAAACTGCCAAAGAACTACAGATAGAGCCAAGGGGAACCTTTGTGTATGCCTTGGAGAAACAGGAAAACATAATAGTATGTAAGTGGAATGATAACAATATAGTTACAATAGCTTCCAATTCAGATAGCGTGCTGCCGACATGTAATGTGGCTTGATTTTCCCTGAAAGAAAAGAAAAAAAATTCTGTACCTCAGCCGGATTTGATAAAAAAATACAACAAAAATATGGGAGGTGTCGACAGGGCAGACCAAAATATTAGTCTTTATAGAGTCGGAGTTAGAGGCAAAAAATGGTACTTTCCCATAATAAGTCATTGCCTTGATATGGCAATTCATAATGCATGGCAGCTTCAACGAGAATATGGTGGAAAACAGGATCAATATACCTTCCGTAGATCCCTTGCAATGAGCATTTTGGAAAACACCAAGAAAACAACGAAACGAGGACGACCTAGTGCACAACCAAATGAATATTCCCGATTCGACGGAAAGGATCATCTAATTGCATACAAAGAAACACAAATTAGAGGCCGATTATGCCACAAAAAAAGTGCAATTTCAGTGCAATAAGTGCAATGTAGGTTTGCATCCAAAAAACTGTTTTTTGGAATATCATACGCTCTAATTATATTTGTTTGTAAATATATAAATTATATTTATTTTTTGTTGAATATAGATTATTTCTTTAAAATATATTTGGAATATTGCTGAGTTTATATATAGATATATTTTTACTTTCAAGATATTAACCTTCCCGTTGTCCTTTATAAAGGACGGTCTATATCTGGTAAACTATTAAGTTTATAACATAAAGTGCTTATTAAAAAATATTCAAGAAATACCAATTAATCATAAAATTGCAAAAAACTTTTAATTTTCTTAAAAAAATTAATTCGGGAGTATTTGGGTTAAAAGAAATACGATGTTCAATTGTTTCTCTGATTTGACCATTGTGATTGTCATTAAATTTCCTACTACTTTGCTCATTTAATTTAACCGACTATATAACTGAAATAATAACAAAGTTAGCAGTAGTGCGCACTTATTTCTAAACATCGTGTATACAGGGTGTTTCAAAACACCTGTATATGGTTTTTTGTTTAGAAAACGGTTAGTCCTTGAGATTTGGGACAAAAAAATATTACAAAAGCCGTATTAAAGAATAGGCTGGTGACTGGTGATATTGTTTTTTGCAAAAAGGTTAACATCCCTGAGAATTTGCATTAAAATGTTAAAACTGGTGATATTGTTTTTTCCCAAAAAGGTTCACATCCCTGAGAATTTGCTTAAAAATGTCAAAATTTCCAGCTTTCATGGTCTCAGAGTTAAAGTACAAGAGTAAACAAAAATTAAGAAACTAAAGGAGGCGACACAAAGTATATATTAAATCTACAATAAATCGGCGATCACATTTTATTTTGGGCCTCTCTAAAATATTTAATGCTTCAACAATAAATTATATTTATTTCATGTTTTGATCACACAGATAATAATTATCCACGACCTAAAATTTGACGACCAAATAAGCCTATAAATGTAAAATAAGCATAAAACCGAAAGAAGAAAAAAAAGCAACAAAAAAATAGTGTCAAATAACTTAACTTTCTATAATTCGTACACATTTTATTCATTCGTGTTGATGCTTTTAATTCTCAGCATAAGCTGTTTGGTTAAAAATCCGAGCTCTACTTATAACACACCTCAAATCTCTTACTCAATCAATCAATCAATTCAATTATTGACTCATTTAAATAATTTTTTTGGAACACTATCTATTCTTTTTATTAAATGAACCAAACCAGCCAGACCAAATTTTCAGGCTTTTCTAAAATCGAAATTTTACTTCATGCGCCACCGGTACAAAACACTGATTCAATGTAAAGTTTAGCGGTGTGTTTTAAACTTCGTAATATGTCAGTGTTTTGTACCGGTGGCGCATGAAGTAAAATTTCGAGTTTAGAAAAGCCTGAAAATTTGGTTTGGCTGCTCCGCGCTTCGCGCTACGCGACCAAACCAAATTTTCAGGCTTTTCTAAACTCGAAATTTTACTTCATGCTTAATCAAGAAGTGTAAACACTTGCTACAAGTAAATTTCATTTAAATAATTAAGCAGATTATATGCATTTTCACAAACAAAAACAATGACTTCAAATTTAATTAGAGTGAAGATGTAACAAGTGAAAATGCGATGCTGTCACGAACAAATTTTAATTTTGGGGGAAGATTACAATAAAACCAGTTTTGCATTTATTTGTGAGTAATTATCAAAATCTTAAGATTTCAAAGTTATTTAATAACATTGAATATTAAATTTGGATCAAAATTACAGAAACAGGTGTTTGAAAAATATTTGTCGGTTCTTATAATGCATTCAACATTTGTAATATCAATCAAGTGATAATAAAAAATCGCTAAAAATAATCCTACAAATCGCTGGCTTAATATTACAAGGTTCTATGTGACATTTTTTTGATTTTCAATTTGGTGATGTTAACATCACAAATTAAAAATCGTAATATTACGCCAGCGATTAGTAGGATCTTTTTCTCGATTTTTTATTATCGATTGATTGATACTACAAATGTTGAATGCACTAGAAGAATCGACAAATATTTTACAAAATGGAAAAAATTTCGAAAATAGAACCTTGTAATATTTAGCCATCGAAATGTTAGATTAGAAAAGAAAGAAGAATAGGACAAAAATTACAAATTCAATTGAAAAATTACTTACTATTAGTAAATCAATTTCTAACGTGCAGAGAAATCCAAAAATCGCCACAAAAAGACACACACAAAAATCACTTTTGGACGTAAAAAAAATAAAACTGTTGGTTTAAGAGGAGCGGACGGACGCATTGGCTGCACGTGGAATACTGAATGCGGAATGCTGAAATGAATGAATCTGAGCGGCGCGTGCCTCGTTTTCCTTTCGAATCCCACTCGGAGCGCGAACGGCACGAATCGGAAAATTCAAAGTCGGAAGTGGCAAATCGGAAATGTGCACACAAACTGATTATCCACTTGTTCGGTTTCGCTTCCTCCTTATCACCGATGTGAATTTATAGAAACATGTGCAATTTTAACAACAAATCATTTTAAATTAGAGGAAAATTACAAGTTTGAATTTTGGAATGTTTTTTTTGTATTTCACTGCAATTGTTTCGCAACACTGTTGCTTCCTCACTAATAAATTCTTCACCTGAAGAAGCAACACTGTTGGAATTATAAAAACATGTGCAATTTTAACAACAAATCATTTTAAATTAGGGGAAAATTACCAGTTTGAATTTTGGAATGTTTTTTTTTGTATTCCACTGCAATTGTTTCGTAACACTATTGCTTCCTCACTAATAAGTTCTTCACCTGAAAAAGCAACACTGTTGGAATTATAAGAAAATGTGCAATTTTAACAACAAACCTGTTTAAATTAGAGGAAAATTACAAGTTTGAATTTTGGAATATTTTTTTGTATTTCACTGCAATTGTTTCGCAACACTGTTGCTTCTTCACTAATAAGTTCTTCACCTGAAGAAGCAGCACTGTTGGAATTATAAAAACATGTGCAATTTTAACAACAAATCTGTTTAAATTAGGGGAAAATTACAAGTTTGCTTTTTGCAATGTTTTCTTTGTATTTCACTGCAATTGTTTCACAACACTGTTACTTCTTCATTATTAAGTTCTTCGCCTGAAGAAGCAACACTGTTGGAATTATAAGAACATGTGCAATTTTAACAACAAATCTTTTTAAATTAGGGAAAACTTACATGTTTGAATTTTGGAATGTTCTTTTGTATTTCACTGCGATTGTTTTTTCAACACTGTTGCTTCTTCACTAATAAGTTCTTCACCCGAAGAAGCAACACTGTTGGAATTATAAAAACATGTGCAATTTTAACAACAAATCTGTTTAAATTAGGGGAAAATTACAAGTTTGCATTTTGCAATGTTTTTTTTTTGTATTTCACTGCAATTGTTTCACAACACTGTTGCTTCTTCATTATTAAGTTATTCACCTGAAGAAGCAACACTGTTGGAATTATAAAAACATGTGCAAATTTAACAACAAATCTGTTTAAATTCCTGTAACATCAGGGGTGCCGCAGGGCTCACACTGTGGGCCTTTGCTATTTATAATGTTTGTCAACGACATAGAAAATTTAATTTCTAACAGCAAGATCCTCATGTACGCTGATGATATTAAAATATTTCGTGTAGTGGAAACCTTAGACGAGTGCGTTGGCCTACAGCAAGATTTGGACAGAATCAACAACTGGTGTCAGAATAATAATCTATTTCTTAATGTGAGTAAATGCAACAAGATGTCTTTCACTCGGAAAAAATCAACTCTGTCTTACACATATGAAATCGACAACAATCCAATTGCTAGTCTATCCGAGGTGAAGGACTTAGGCGTAATTTTCGATCCAACGCTCTCATTTAACTCACATATTCTCAATATTTCCAACAAAGCACTAAAAATGTGGGGTTTTGTATTAAGAATAGGTAAAGATCTGGGTCCAACTGCTTTACAACGACTCTACTGTGCATTTGTTCGCTCTAATATGGAGTATGCATCTGTGGTTTGGTCTCCGTATTCGATAACTCACTCGAATTAATCCAAAATAAATTTCTTCGCTCAATAGAGTTTAAACTGGGTCGACAACATGTACGTGGCTGTTATTCCGATATAATGAGCGAACTGAATATCAGAAGCTTAGCTGATCGTCGGGTTATTATGGATTTATGCACACTGCAGAAAATATTAAATTATAAAATAGACAGTCCGTATCTATTGGAACAGCTCAATTTCTACGTGCCAGCTCACTCAAGGACCCACAGGAATTCTCATATATTTCGGTTGAAGACCTTCACCAGCAACTACTGCCATTTCAATCCAATAGCAAGAATGATGAGAACAGCAAATCAACTCTCGGAAAAACGCTGGTTCAATTTATTTATTTCAAGTTTATATCACTTTAAGTATACGTTAAGGAAACATTTGTAATCATTTTGTCTATTTCAATTCTATTTCAATTTTATTATATGTGTGTGTCAACAAATACTGTTATAGAACATAATCTTTTTGTTATAGTTTTTATTATATATGTATATATCATCGCTATATTATGTAATTATATTGTTTTTGTTAAAAAAGGGAATTCCCGTCAACAAATAAATAAATAAATTAAGGGAAAATTCAAGTTTGAATTTTGGATGTTTTTTTTTGTATTTCACTGCAATTGTTTTTGCAACACTGTTGCTTCTTCACTAATAAGTCCTTCACCTAAAGAAGCAACACTGTTGGAATTATAAGAACATGTGCCATTTTAACAACAAATCTGTTTTAATTAGGGGAAAATTACAAGTTTGAATTTTGGAATGTTTTTTTGTATTTCACTGCAATTGTTTTTGCAACACTGTTGCTTCTTCACTAATAAGTTCTTCACCCGAAGAAGCAACACTGTTGAAATTATAAAAACATGTGCAATTTTAACAACAAATCTTTTTAAATTAGGGAAAAATTACATGTTTGAATTTTGGAATGTTCTTTTGTATTTCACTGTAATTATTTTTGCAACACTGTTGCTTCTTCACTAATAAGTTCTTCACCTGAAGAAGCAACACTGTTGGAATTATAAAAACATGTGCAATTTTAACAACAAATCTTTTTATATTAGGGAAAAATTACATGTTTGAATTTTGGAATGTTCTTTTGTATTTCACTGCAATTATTTTTGCAACACTGTTGCTTCTTTACTAATAAGTTCTTCACCTGAAGAAGCAACACTGTTGGAATTATAAGAACATGTGCAATTTTAACAACAAATCTTTTTAAATTAGGGAAAAATTACATGTTTGAATTTTGGAATGTTCTTTTGTAATTCACTGCAATTGTTTTTGCAACACTGTTGCTTCTTCACTAATAAGTTCTTCACCTGAAGAAGCAACACTGTTGGAATTATAAAAACATGTGCAATTTTAACAACAAATCTTTTTATATTAGGGAAAAATTACATGTTTGAATTTTGGAATGTTCTTTTGTATTTCACTGCAATTATTTTTGCAACACTGTTGCTTCTTCACTAATAAGTTCTTCATCTAAAGAAGCAACACTATTGGAATTATAAGAACATGTGCAATTTTAACAACAAATCTGTTTAAATTAGGGAAAAATTACATGTTTGAATTTTGGAATGTTCTTTTGTATTTCACTGCAATTGTTTTTGCAACACTGTTGCTTCTTCACTAATAAGTTCTTCACCTGAAGAAGCAACACTGTTGGAATTATAAAAACATGTGCAATTTTAACAACAAATCTTTTTATATTAGGGAAAAATTACATGTTTGAATTTTGGAATGTTCTTTTGTATTTCACTGCAATTATTTTTGCAACACTGTTGCTTCTTCACTAATAAGTTCTTCACCTAAAGAAGCAACACTATTGGAATTATAAGAACATGTGCAATTTTAACAACAAATCTGTTTAAATTAGGGAAAAATTACATGTTTGAATTTTGGAATGTTCTTTTGTATTTCACTGCAATTGTTTTTGCAACACTGTTGCTTCTTCACTAATAAGTTCTTCACCTGAAGAAGCAACACTGTTGGAATTATAAAAACATGTGCAATTTTAACAACAAATCTTTTTATATTAGGGAAAAATTACATGTTTGAATTTTGGAATGTTCTTTTGTATTTCACTGCAATTATTTTTGCAACACTGTTGCTTCTTCACTAATAAGTTCTTCACCTGAAGAAGCAACACTGTTGGAATTATAAAAACATGTGCAATTTTAACAACAAATCTTTTTATATTAGGGAAAAATTACATGTTTGAATTTTGGAATGTTCTTTTGTATTTCACTGCAATTATTTTTGCAACACTGTTGCTTCTTTACTAATAAGTTCTTCACCTGAAGAAGCAACACTGTTGGAATTATAAGAACATGTGCAATTTTAACAACAAATCTTTTTAAATTAGGGAAAAATTACATGTTTGAATTTTGGAATGTTCTTTTGTAATTCACTGCAATTGTTTTTGCAACACTGTTGCTTCTTCACTAATAAGTTCTTCACCTGAAGAAGCAACACTGTTGGAATTATAAAAACATGTGCAATTTTAACAACAAATCTTTTTATATTAGGGAAAAATTACATGTTTGAATTTTGGAATGTTCTTTTGTATTTCACTGCAATTATTTTTGCAACACTGTTGCTTCTTCACTAATAAGTTCTTCACCTGAAGAAGCAACACTGTTGGAATTATAAAAACATGTGCAATTTTAACAACAAATCTTTTTATATTAGGGAAAAATTACATGTTTGAATTTTGGAATGTTCTTTTGTATTTCACTGCAATTATTTTTGCAACACTGTTGCTTCTTCACTAATAAGTTCTTCACCTGAAGAAGCAACACTGTTGGAATTATAAAAACATGTGCAATTTTAACAACAAATCTTTTTATATTAGGGAAAAATTACATGTTTGAATTTTGGAATGTTCTTTTGTATTTCACTGCAATTATTTTTGCAACACTGTTGCTTCTTCACTAATAAGTTCTTCACCTGAAGAAGCAACACTGTTGGAATTATAAAAACATGTGCAATTTTAACAACAAATCTTTTTATATTAGGGAAAAATTACATGTTTGAATTTTGGAATGTTCTTTTGTATTTCACTGCAATTATTTTTGCAACACTGTTGCTTCTTCACTAATAAGTTCTTCACCTGAAGAAGCAACACTGTTGGAATTATAAAAACATGTGCAATTTTAACAACAAATCTTTTTATATTAGGGAAAAATTACATGTTTGAATTTTGGAATGTTCTTTTGTATTTCACTGCAATTATTTTTGCAACACTGTTGCTTCTTCACTAATAAGTTCTTCACCTAAAGAAGCAACACTATTGGAATTATAAGAACATGTGCAATTTTAACAACAAATCTGTTTAAATTAGGGAAAAATTACATGTTTGAATTTTGGAATGTTCTTTTGTATTTCACTGCAATTGTTTTTGCAACACTGTTGCTTCTTCACTAATAAGTTCTTTACCTAAAGAAGCAACACTGTTGGAATTATAAAAACATGTGCAAATTTAACAACAAATCTGTTTAAATTAGGGGAAAATTACAAGTTTGAATTTGGGATGTTTTTTTTGTATTTCACTGCAATTGTTTTTGCAACACTGCTGCTTCTTCACTAACAAGTTCTTTACCTGAAGAAGCAACACTGTTGGAATTATAAGAACATGTGCAATTTTAACAACAAATCTGTTTAAATTAGGGGAAAATTACAAGTTTGCATTTAGCAATGTTTTTTTTTTGTATTTCACTGCAATTGTTTTACAACACTGTTGCTTCTTCATTATTAAGTTTCTCACCTGAAGAAGCAACACTGTTGGAATTATAAGAACATGTACAATTTTAACAACAAATCTTTTTAAATTAGGGAAAAATTACATTTTAAATTTTGGAATGCTCTTTTGTATTTCACTGCAATTGTTTTTGAAACACTGTTGCTTCTTCACTAATAAGTTCTTCACCTGAAGAAGCAACACTGTTGGAATTATAAAAACATGTGCAATTTTAACAACAAATCTGTTTAAATTAGGGGAAAATTACAAGTTTGAATTTCAGATGTTTTTTCTGTATTTCACTGCAATTGTTTTTGCAACACTGTTGCTTCTTCACTAATAAGTTCTTCACCTAAAGAAGCGACACTGTTGGTATTATAAAAACATGTGCAAATTTAACAACAAATCTGTTTAAATTAGGCGAAAATTTCAAGTTTGAATTTTGGAAGTTTTTTTTTGTATTTCACTGCAATTGTTTTTGCAACATTGTTGCTTCTTCCCTAATAAGTTCTTCACCTGAAGAAGCAACACTGTTGGAATTATAAAATCATGTGCAATTTTAACAACAAATCTGTTTAAATTAGGGGAAAATTACAAATTTGAATTTTGGAATGTTTTTTTTTGTATTTCACTGCAATTGTTTTTGCAACACTGTTGCTTCTTTACTAATAAGTTCTTCACCTGAAGAAACAACACTGTTGGAATTATAAAAACATGTGCAATTTTAACAACAAATCTGTTTATATTAGGGGAAAATTAAAAGTTTGAATTTCAGATGTTTTTTCTGTATTTCACTGCAATTGTTTTTGCAACACTGTTGCTTCTTCACTAATAAGTTCTTCACCTGAAGAAGCAACACTGTTGGTATTATAAAAACATGTGCAAATTTAACAACAAATCTGTTTAAATTAGGGGAAAATTTCAAATTTGAATTTTGGAAGTTTTATTTTGTATTTCACTGCAATTGTTTTTGCAACACTGTTGCTTATTCACTAATAAGTTCTTCACCTGAAGAAGCAACACTGTTGGAATTATAAAAACATGTGCAAATTTAACAACAAATCTGTTTGAGTTAGGGAAAAATTACAAGTTTGAATTTTGGAAGTTTTTTTTGTATTTCACTGCAATTGTTTTTGCAACACTGTTGCTTCTTCACTAATAAGTTCTTCACCTGAAGAAGTAACACTGTTGGAATTATAAAAACATGTGCAATTTTAACAACAAATCTGTTTAAATTAGGGGAAAATAACAAATTTGAATTTTTAAATGTTTTTTTTGTATTTCACTGCAATTGTTTTTGCAACACTGTTGCTTCTTTACTAATAAGTTCTTCACCTGAAGAAACAACACTGTTGGAATTATAAAAACATGTGCAATTTTAACAACAAATCTGTTTCAATTAGGGGAAAATTACAAGTTTAAATTTAGGAATGTTTTTTTACATTTCACTGCAATTGTTTCGCAACACTGTTGCTTATTCACTAATAAGTTCTTCACCTGAAGAAGCAACACTGTTGGTATTATAAAAACATGTGCAAATTTAACAACAAATCTGTTTAAATTAGGGGAAAATTACAAGTTTGAATTTTGGAATGTTTTTTTTTTGTATTTCACTGCAATTGTTTTTGCAACACTGTTGCTTCTTCACTAATAAGTTCTCCACCTGAAGAAGTAACACTGTTGGAATTATAAAAACATGTGCAATTTTAACAACAAATCTGTTTAAATTAGGGGAAAATTACAAATTTGAATTTTGGAATGTTTTTTTTTTGTATTTCACTGCAATTGTTTTTGCAACACTGTTGCTTCTTTACTAATAAGTTCTTCACCTGAAGAAACAACACTGTTGGAATTATAAAAACATGTGCAATTTTAACAACAAATCTGTTTCAATTAGGGGAACATTACAAGTTTGAATTTAGGAATGTTTTTTTGCATTTCACTGTAATTGTTTCGCAACACTGTTGCTTATTCACTAATAAGTACTTCACCTGGAAAAGCAACACTGTGGCGATACAGTAGTTGTAGTGAAAATCAATGGCGTAGGAGGGCCAGGTGATACTTGGTGCGGACATATTTTGAAACCCCTCTCACACACACTTTTAAATCATTAAATGAAGAGAAAACTAAATACTTACAGTTGCAAGTGTTATTTATTGGTTCAAGCAATTAAAATCTCTGTTGCCTAACTTGTTTGCTCCCTTTTCAATTAAAAATTGACCTGTTTCAGCATTTTTTTTCAAAGTTGGACCGAATCCGAGATTTTATGGGGTGCAACTTTTGTTTGGGACACCCTGTATATCTACAAGTGTTGCAAGTGTTACTTATTGGTTTATGCAATTAAAATCTCTGTTGGGTAACTTGTTTACTCCCTTTTCAAGTAAAAATTGACCTGTTTCAGCATTTTTTTTCAAAGTTGGACCGAATCCGAGATTTTATGGGGTGCAACTTTTGTTTGGGACACCCTGTATATCTACAAGTGTTGCAAGTGTTACTTATTGGTTTATGCAATTAAAATCTCTGTTGGGTAACTTGTTTACTCCCTTTTCAAGTAAAAATTGACCTGTTTCAGCATTTTTTTTCAAAGTTGGACCGAATCCGAGATTTTATGGGGTGCAACTTTTGTTTGGGACACCCTGTATATCTACAAGTGTTGCAAGTGTTACTTATTGGTTTATGCAATTAAAATCTCTATTGGGTAACTTGTTTACTCCCTTTTCAAGTAAAAATTGACCTGTTTCAGCATTTTTTTTCAAAGTTGGACCGAATCCGAGATTTTATGGGGTGCAACTTTTGTTTGGGACACCCTGTATATCTACAAGTGTTGCAAGTGTTACTTATTGGTTTATGCAATTAAAATCTCTGTTGGGTAACTTGTTTACTCCCTTTTCAAGTAAAAATTGACCTGTTTCAGCATTTTTTTTCAAAGTTGGACCGAATCCGAGATTTTATGGGGTGCAACTTTTTGTTGGGACACCCTGTAGATCTACAAGTGTTGCAAGTGTTATTTATTGGTTTATGCAATTAAAGTCTCTGTTGCGTAACTTGTTTGCTCCCTTTTCAAGTAAAAATTGACCTGTTTCAGCATTTTTTTTCAAAGTTGGACCGAATCCGAGATTTTATGGGGTGCAACTTTTTGTTGGGACACCCTGTATATCTACAAGTGTTGCAAGTGTTATTTATTGGTTTATGCAATTAAAATCTCTGTTGCGTAACTTGTTTACTCCCTCTTCAAGTAAAAATTGACCTGTTTCAGAATTTTTTTCAAAGTTGGACCGAATCCGAAATTTTATGGGGTGCATCTTTTGGTTGGGACACCCTGTATATCTATCCTTTTTATTTATGTTTATGTCAACGTCAAAACACGGCCAATAAAGATATAATATGACAAAAACCTATGATAGTCCAAAGACAGTCAAGCAATTTATTACGATTCAAAATGTCACACCAGTATTTCGTTCATAAACAAATACATTTTCTATCAGTATAGAAATATACCCTGTATTTCCTTTTGTTGTGTATGGTATTTTATCTTGGGTAGTGGATCGTTTGGCCACTGAGCCATTCAAATTACGTCGACCTAAAAGAACTTTTGTAATCTGCCTATCCTGTTAGAGTCCTTCAATAAATAGACCTTTATGGGGTGTATCTTTTGGTTAAGACACCCTGTATATCTATCCTCTTTATTTATGTTTATGTCAACGTCAATAACCGTACCCTATGTACTTTATGAGTCAATAAATAAATAACAATTTAAAGTTTAAATACTGCGTTTATTATATAATTCAAATATTGCGTTCATTCATTCATTTTGGAATTGTTACCAACATTACATTGACAATGAACAACATGGTTTTATCAAAGGTAAGTCCACCACAACAAATTTATTAGAATTCCAATATTTTTTACACAATGCATTTGAATCACATGTCCAAGTAGATACGGTTTACACTGACTTTGCGAAGGCATTTGACAGGGTACAACACGGGATACTTTTCACTAAGTTGCATGCATATGGATTCCATGACTCAACTGTTAAATGGATCATTAGCTTTTTGTCTGAACGTTGTCAAGCAGTGAAGATCAATAACTTCATATCTTCTACTATTCAGGTGACATCAGGGGTGCCCCAGGGGTCACATATCGGACCTTTATTGTTTCTTATTTTTATTGATGATATCGGCAGTTGTTTTTTGCACTCTAATTATTTACTATTTGCTGATGATCTCAAGTTGTATAATTGTATTGATGATGCATCGAATTGTTTTGATTTGCAAGTGGACCTAAACAATTTATATGATTGGTGTGTACTCAATCAGCTTTCTCTTAACATTAAGAAATGTAAATCGATCACATTTACTAAAAAAACAAAGACGATAGATTTTACATATAACATTAATAATGAGAGCCTGGAAAAAGTGTCGGTTATGCGTGATTTGGGTGTCTTAATGGATACAAAACTGTCATTTGCAGCGCACATTTCAGAAATATGCAATAAAGCCATCAGATTGCTAGGATTTTTATTAAGACATTGCAAAGATTTTAATTGCGAGACATTGAGAGCAATTTATTGTGGTTTGGTGAGATCTAATTTGGAATATTGTACTTCTATTTGGTCACCCTATTATAAAAAATACTCGTACAAGGTTGAAGCTGTGCAAAAGAAATTTTGTAGATATATTTCATTTAAATTGAATTTACCATTTACGAAATATGAATCGGTATGTATCTATTTAAATATAGAACACTTGGAAGTACGTAGATCAAAGTTTGATCTGTTTCTGTTGCATAACATTATTTCCGGTTATACTTCAACTCATTTGCTCCAATGTTTAAACTTTCACATTCCCACTAGATCATCTAGACAAAAACCAATTTTCAAATTACAGACCGTATCTTCGATTTATAAATACCACAGTCCTATATACCGCTGCATGAGATTGGCTAATCAAATGAACAGTCATGATATATTTGATTTATTTAGTTCATCCCATATTATGTTTAAGAATATTGTAAATAAAATTCAGTTCACGAGCAGTACACTGTCTAATTAATTGTACTTGGTAGAATGTATTTAGGTTTAGGTTTAAGTTTAAGTTAGTCTAATAATAATATAAATATGTAACTTAATGTTTGTTAGTAAAAGGGGTCATCGATTATATATATATATATATATATATATATATATATATATATATATATATATATATATGTTTGTTAGTGAATTCCTAATGTTAATATTTTGTAAAAAAGGTGTTATCCGTTAATAGATAAATAAATAAATAAATTAGCAACTTTGAAAAGTTGGTTATAAATAATAGTGAATGAAGATTATTAATGTGTTTCTGGATTTGAGACAAAATCAGCGTTTCAGAGCCTGGCGCATGAAGTAAATATTTGCAGTTTAGAAAGGCCTAAAAATTTGGATTTGCCGTGCGCGACTCGCTTTGCTAGCGCGCCCTGGCAGGCTTTTGTAAACTAAAAGTAATTACTCCATGCTTAATCAAGGAGTGGGAAACACTTGAATGATGAATAAAAATCCACCCAAGATTTTCCAGTTTATTTAACCTAACCCAAAATAGCTGTACAAAATAAATTTATTTCGATCAATCCTCAATTGTTTTCTTACTTCAAGACAGCGGCGGCTCGCAGCCTAACTTCAGGGTAGGCCAGAGACCCAAGGTAATATGTATCCGTTATTGAAAGGTGACTTTGTTGTGCGATTCCGCGTATTTATGAAGCGCGATCCCAACCTCAAATTTTGTGTGCCTTGGCGCTGGGGCCTACCCTGAAGTTAGGCTGCGAGCCGTCGCTGGTAAAATAACTAAATTCGATTAATTAATTAATGAACATCACTGCTTCAAGAAATGAAAAAACACCTGTAAAAGTACTTTTTGCGATCCCGAGATATTGGATTATTTTACTTCGAATCGAATTCGATCCATTATTGTTTCCACTAAATTATTTATTTATAAATAACATCCAACCTAGTCGTGAGAGATACGGAACATGATACTTTAAGTGAGGTATGTGTATGTACATAAAGCAGATGCCTCTGCTTAATTTAATTTGTGGAAGGGAAAGCACGCACACCTGGAAATAGCAAATTGTTTTCAGAACATCTGTTTTTCGAAAATATTCATACAATAATAAAGACATCAATGCATTGATACTCAAACACAATACACCAGACCGGTGGTTTTTAATCTTTTAGTTAAGCGCAGCCCCATAAATATTCTAAAATATTTTCGCGGCCCATTTTTAACACATAATTTCTCTCTTAATGTTAATTAAATTGAAATATTTTTTATCAAATCAATAAACTTTTTAATAAGGAATCTAGTAGCATATTTTGTTTTAAGATAACTATAGCATTTACCCGGGGACCATGGCCAACTTTTGTTTTTCTTATGGGCGCCATTTTAGATATTCATATTTTTTGAAAGAATATTGTTTTCTGAACTCAGTGATGAATCACACTCATAATTTATTTTAGATTTAATATTTCAAATGATAATATTTTCTTTTTTGCAAAGAGTGCCATGGAAACAATGACGTCGTATCTATTAACCAATAAAATATTGACAGCAGTCAATCATTGTTAGCAGTCAAAATTGATTAAAAACTGTCAATCTTTTGTAATAATAATAATAAGTATCGATTATCACATAAAACATTTAGTAAAAAAATGGTGATGTGTCCATCATAGCACTTTCCCAGTTTAAGATATGATGACTTAGATATCAACAGTATGGAAAAGAAACTAAATTTATTCTGCTTTTGTTATTATTATTCCAAAACTATTCACAAAAAAGTAATTCTTGCATTTTTCGCTACATCTCAATAAATATTGATCACCATCACATCTAAGCGTTATATATTTTCAACTTTACTGTAAATCAGTGGTTTATACGCGTGGCGCATGAAGTAAAATTTCGAGTTTAGAAAAGCCCCGTGAAAATTTGTCTCGGGTCGCTGCGCGACCCTCGACAAATTTTCTACGCGGGGCTTTTCTAAACTCGAAATTTTACTTCATGCTTAGTTTGGGAGTGGACAACACTCGTTCTTAGAAGTTTCAAATTGAAGGATCACTCTAGGTTACTAAGTTTATTACCATTTTACAAAGGCTATAGCTCGAAGGACCAATCATGGTCTTCGGAGACCTAAGGACTATAAGGAATCGAAGTTTTTTTACAAGAAAACAACGAATATCTAAAGGTTTACGCATGGATAGGAAAGAAAACTTCCAATTTTGAAAAAATATCGAAGTTGGGTTGGTTTTTAGTGCATTTTTAACTTCACTTTAAATCAGTGTTTTATACGCGTGGCGCATGAAGTAAAATTTCGAGTTTAGAAAAGCCCCGTGAAAATTTGTCTCGGGTCGCTGCGCGACCCTCGACAAATTTTCTACGCGGGGCTTTTCTAAACTCGAAATTTTACTTCATGCTTGGTCTGGGAGCGGAAGACACTCGTTAGTGTCTTAATAAACAACCAATTTTTCATGAAATGTTCATTCAATTTTGCCTGAAAAAAACAAACCTCTAATAGTATTATTTATAAATATCCCCCTTAGGAGACTGTTAATTAATTTAAGTATACCCTGTATTTCCTTTTGTTGTGTATGGTATTTTAAGTTGGGTGGTGAGCCATTCAAATTACGTCGACCTAAACGATCTTTTGTAATCACCCTAACCTGTTAGAGTCCTTCAATACCTAGACCTTTTATATAGTCTATAATGGTCTAAGGAGTTATGCCTACCAGTTTATTATGTTCCATAGTTCCCGATATCAGGTACTCCCTTCTTGGAAGGCAGAGCATTCACATAGTTTCAAATGCTTCATTGCAGAATATGCAATTAGCATTGTTTGTCTGGCCCATCTTGTTGAGGTGGTATCCTAGAGGACAATGTCTACTAAGAAGGCCGATGATAAGTCTCAAATTGCCTTTACCTCCCTAACCTGTTAGAGTCCTTCAATACATAGACTATTTATATAGTCTATAATGGTCTAAGGAGTTATGCCTACCAGTTCATTATGTTCCATAGTGGCCGATGTCAGGTAGTCCCTTCTTAGAAGGCAGAGCATTCACATAGTTTCAAATGCTTCATTGCAGAATATGCAATTAGCATTATTTGTCTGGCCCATCTTGTTAAGGTGGTATTCCAGAGGACAATGTCCACTAAGAAGGCCGATGATAAGTCTCAAATTGCCTCGAGAAACTGTGTGGCCTTCATGGCAGAGAAGGCGATAAACCTATTTGCCTGTCGTAAGCCAGGCATGTTTAGGTGTGACCTTATGGCACTATCCTCCCATTCTCAGATCATCCCTTTAATGTGGGCTTTTGTTATTCCACTATAGGGCTCGGATTCTTGAGTCTTGAAGCCTTCTTTTGCTAGGATGTGGGCACCTTCGTTGCCTTTGATCCCTGTATGACCTGGAACCCAGAGCAGCTTAACTCTGTTGTTTCTGGCCAGTTGCTTTAGCCATTGCTTGCACTCCCAGACAGATTCAGATTTACATGTAGGCGATTTTAGAGCTTATAATGCAGCTTGTCTGTCTGAGCGTATGCATATTTTTCTTTTATTGTTTTATTGTAGCCCCTTCCTATGCATATATGGACACTTTTCTCAATGGTTTTGAATTCCGCCTGAAATGTTAATGGTGAGTTTCCCATAGCCTGTGATAACTTCAATCTCGGGTCGGTTGTTCCAGTTCCGACTCCTTTGTTAGTCTTGGCAGCTGTGTCTTTTGCTAGGATGTCGGCAATTTCATTGCCTTTAATCCCTGCATGACCTGGAACCCAGAGCAGCTTTACTCTGTCATCGTGGTCAGTTGGTGTAGCGATTGCTTGCACTCCCAGGCAGATTCAGACTTACATGTAGGCGATTTTAGAGCTATTAATGCAGCTTGGCTGTCTGGGCATCTGCATATTTTTGTTTTATTGTTTTATTGTAGCCCCTTCTTATGCATATATGGGCACATGTCTCAATGGGTTCAATTTCCGCCTGAAATGTTAATGATGAGTTCCCCATAGCCTCTGATAACTTCAATCCCGGGCCTGTTGTTCCAGTTCCGACTTCTTTGTCAGACTTTGTCTTTGTTTTGGCGGCTGTATCTCTGCATGACCTGGAACCCAGAGCAGCTTTACTCTGTCATTCTGGTCAGTTGCTTTAGCGATTGCTTGCCCTCCCGGACAGATTCAGACTTACATGTAGGCGATTTTAGTGCCATTGATGCAGCTTGGCTGTCTGAGCATATGCATATTTTTGTTTTATTGTAGCCACTTCCTATGCATATATGGGCACATGCCTCAATGGGTTCAATTTCCGCCTGAAATGTTATTAGTGAGTAGCGTTTGATAACTTCAATCGGAGGCCCGGTTGTTCCAGTTCCGACTCCTTCGTCAGTCTTGGGCCCACCAGTGTACCAGACTAACGAGGAGCCCTGTAACTGCTTGACTATCGCTCCAATGTCTTGGCGGCTGTGTCGGAAATTTCATTGCCTTCCATCACTGCATGACCTGGAACCCAGAGCAGCATTACTCTGTCATCCTAGCCAGTTGCTTTGGCGATTGCTTGCACTCCCAGACAGATTCAGGCTTACATGTAGGCGATTTTAGTGCCATTAATGCACCTTGGCTGTCTGAGCATATGCATATTATTGTTTTATTGTAGCTCCTTCCTATGCATATATGGGCACATGTCTCAATGGATTTAATTTCCACCTGAAATGTTAATGATGAGTTTCGCATAGCCTTTGATAACTTCAATCGGGGGCCGCTTGTTCCAGTTCTGACTCCTTCGTCAGTCTTGGGCCCATCAGTGTACCAGACTAACGAGAAGCCCTGTAACTGCTTGACTGTCGCTCCAATGTCTTAGCGGCTGTTGATAGCCACTTTGATACTTGTGTCGAAGTCATAGTCAATTGACATAGTGTCTTTAGGCATATTTATCGCTGTTTCACACACAGTGTAAAGAACATTTAAACGCCCATTAAGGTAAGGAGTGTCCGTCTGGATTATTCTCATTGCTGCCTGTTTTTGTACTTGCAGGTGCAAAGATGTGAGGTTGACCCTGGCCTATATCGCTCCAGTAAGACACGTGTTCATAGCCTCAGTGATACCCAAATAAATTAGTCGTTGAATCTTAATCAACTTAGTTTGGATTGTACTCTCAGTTGTGTGTCCACCAGACAATGGAACCATTAGGGATTATTAGTCTTAGCACTGTGATGTAAAGCCAATATATCATCTTGAAGTGCCTTCTGACAAATAGTCTGCGGCATTCCCTTACCACTTTAGCACAGATATTGTCTACATGAGTTTTCCAATTTAGCCTGTGCTCCAGTGTGAGGCTAAGTTATTTGCCTTTGTTGGAAAACTCGAGTGTTCCATTCACAGCTGGAGCTTTGAGATTAAGCTTCATTCATCCTGTCTTCCGAAAAATAGTCTGCGGCATACCCTTACCGCTTTACCACAGATATTGTCTACATGAGTTTTCCAAATTAGCCTTTGCTCTAATGTGAGGCCGAGGTATTTGCCTTTGTTGGAAAACTCGAGTATTTCATTCATAGCTGGAGTTTTGAGATAAAGCTTCATTCATCCTGTCTTCTGCCAAATAGTGTGCGGCATGCCCTTACCACTTTATAACATATATTGTCAACATGAGTTTTCCAATTTAGCCACTGCTCCAATGTGAGGCCAAGGTATTTGCCTTTGTTGGAAAACTCGAGTGTTTCATTCATAGCTGGAGCTTTGAGATTAAGATTCATTTATCCTGTCTTCTGCTAACTAGTCTGCGGCATGCCCTTACCGCTTTAGCACAGATATTGTCTACATGAGTTTTCCAGTTTAGCCTCTGCACCAGTGTGAGGTCGAGGTATTTGCCTTTGTTGGAAAACTCGAGTGTTCCATTCATGGTTGAAGCTTTGAGATTAAGCTGCATTCATCCTTACCGCTTTACCACAGATATTGTCTACATGAGTTTTCCAAATTAGCCTTTTCTCCAATGTGAGGCCGAGGTATTTGCCTTTGTTGGAAAACTCGAGTGTTTCATTCATAGCTGGAGTTTTGAGATAAAGCTTCATTCATCCTGTCTTCTGCCAAATAGTCTGCGGCATGCCCTTACCGCTTTACAACAGATATTGTCAACATGAGTTTTCCAATTTAGCCTCTGCTCCAATGTGAGGCCGAGGTATTTGCCTTTGTTGGAAAACTCGAGTGTTTCATTCATAGCTGGAGCTTTGAGATTAAGATTCATTCATCCTGTCTTCTGAAAAATAGTCTGCGGCATGCCCTTACCGCTTTAGCACAGATATTGTCTACATGAGTTTTCTAGTTTAGCCTCTGCTCCAGTGTGAGGTCGAGGTATTTGCCTTTGTTGGAAAACTTGAGTGTTCCATTCATGGTTGAAGCTTTGAAATTAAGCTTCATTCATCCTGTCTTCTGAAAAATAGTCTGCGGCATACCCTTACCGCTTTACCACAGATATTGTCTACATGACTTTTCCAAATTAACCTTTGCTCCAATGTGAGGCCGAGGTATTTGCCTTTGTTGGAAAACTCGAGTGTTTCATTCATAGCTGGAGTTTTGAGATAAAGCTTCATTTATCCTGTCTTCTGCCAAATAGTCTGCGGCATGCCCTTACCGCTTTAGCACAGATATTGTCTACATGAGTTTTCCAGTTTAGCCTCTGCTCCAGTGTGAGGTCGAGGTATTTGCCTTTGTTGGAAAACTAGAGTGTTCCATTCATGGTTGAAGCTTTGAGATTAAGCTTCATTCATCCTGTGAACGGAACCATTACTGTCTTTTTGGGATTGGGACTCTTCGAAGAGCCGTCATCATACGATTTGACAGTGTATCGTCATACCTGTCCCTAACAATGATGACTAAGTCGTCAGCATACCCTTGTATCTTAAAGCCATCGTAGGATATAAATGTCATCAGCATGGGCTAGAAGACCCCGCTTTGTGGGCACCCTTTACTGCGAATACTGCCGTCGATTCATCATCAATAGACAACGCGATCCTACGACCTTTGAGCATAGCATAGATCTAATTAGATGTAGAGGCGTTGTTCCTCTTGCTCTGGTGGTTGTTCCTGTGGATTCATAGGAGATGTTGCCGAATGCACCTTCGATGTCTAAGAATGTACAAACTGCGAACATTGCCGCCGATTCGTCATCAATAGACAAAGAGATCCTACGACCTTTGAGCATAGCATGGATCTAATTAGATGTAGAGGCGTTGATTCCTCTTGCTCCGGTGGTTGTTCCTGTGGATTCATGGGAGGTGTTTTCGAATGCACCTTCGATGTCTAGGAATTCACATACTGCGACCACTGCCGCCGATTCATCATCAATAGACAACGAGATCCTACGACCTTTGAGCGTAGCATGGATCTAATTCGATGTAGAGGCATTGATTCCTGTTGCTATGGTGGTTGTTCCTATAGATTCATAGGAGGTGTTCTCGAATGCACCTTCGATGTCTAAAAATGCACATAGGACCACTTCCTTGTTTTTGATGCTTTCCTCTATTACACTAGTAAGTTTTTGGAGGGTGAATGTTGTCGATTTGCCTGCTTCCTAGGCACGTTGGAATTTATGTAGTGGATGGGACTTTAGCGCTATTCCTCTGATATTTCTGTCACTAAGATTTTTCATTATTTTAAGGAGAAAAAAGGTTAGGCGATATGACTTAGGCTCATCTGTTTGGCGTTTGCCAGCCTTTGCTGCAAACACCACTGCGACCTTCCTGTATGTATTTAAGAAAGTAATTAGCAGTAAATATTTGAGAAAGACTGGGTAGTAGTTCAATTCTTCCCTTTTGCAGGAAAGTTGGAAATATGCCCTCCTTACACAGCCCATGTTACTGTATTTGGGGTGAAGATTGTTTTTGCGCATGTTTTGTTTTCTTTGGTAGGGCGGTCTTCTACCTCAAAGCAGTCAGTAGGCGATTCTGCACTTTCAACTTCATGAGAACCGGGAAAGTAACAGCGGCGGCTCGCAGCCTAACTTCAGGGTAGGATAGAGACCCAAAGTAATATGTATCCGTTATTGAAAGGTGACTTTGTTGTGCAATTCCTTGCATTTATAAAGCGCGATCCCAACCTCAAATTTTGTGTGCCTTGGCGCTATGGTCTACTCTAAAGTTAGGCTGCGAGCCGTCGCTGGAAAGTGATGTTCTAGGAGTACTCTCATACTTTCCGCTAGGGTTCCAGTGTATTCACCATTGGACTTTTTTAATAATTCACTGCCGTTTGAGTGATTTGCAAGGACATTTTAGAGGCGCTGCGCAGAAGGTAGATTGTCTATTCGTTCGCAGAACGTCCTCCAAGTCTTCCTTTTGGATTGTCTCGCTTCTTTGTTGTACTCAGTAAGGGACTTTTTGTATTCCTCCCAGTGTCTAGTGACGTTGGCAGTATTAAAGGTGCGCCTCTTAGGCTAGCCAATTCACTGTTCCACAAGGGTACCTCCCTAACTACAGCTCTTTATTTTTGTGGACAGCTACTTTTTTAGGCAGTGTTTACTACATACTGTAGGTTAGTCGATTTTCATGTTATTTTATAAAATAGCACAAAAATCGAGTTACTCCTGAGGGCAAGGTAGACCTCCCTAACTACAGCCCTTTATTTTTGTGGACAGCTACTTTTTTAGGCAGTGTTTACTACATACTGTAGGTTAGTCGATTTTCATGTTATTTTATAAAATAGCATAAAAATCGAGTTACTCCTGAGGGCAAGGTAGACCTCCCTAACTGCAGCCCTTTATTTTTGTGGACAGCTACTTTTTTAGGCAGTGTTTACTACATACTGTAGGTTAGTCGATTTTCATGTTATTTTATAAAATAGCACAAAAATCGAGTTACTCCTGAGGGCAAGGTAGACCTCCCTAACTACAGCCCTTTATTTTTGTGGACAGCTACTTTTTTAGGCAGTGTTTACTACATACTGTAGGTTAGTCGATTTTCATGTTATTTTATAAAATAGCATAAAAATCGAGTTACTCCTGAGGGCAAGGTAGACCTCCCTAACTGCAGCCCTTTATTTTTGTGGACAGCTACTTTTTTAGGCAGTGTTTACTACATACTGTAGGTTAGTCGATTTTCATGTTATTTTATAAAATAGCACAAAAATCGAGTTACTCCTGAGGGCAAGGTAGACCTCCCTAACTACAGCCCTTTATTTTTGTGGACAGCTACTTTTTTAGGCAGTGTTTACTACATACTGTAGGTTAGTCGATTTTCATGTTATTTTATAAAATAGCATAAAAATCGAGTTACTCCTGAGGGCAAGGTAGACCTCCCTAACTGCAGCCCTTTATTTTTGTGGACAGCTACTTTTTTAGGCAGTGTTTACTACATACTGTAGGTTAGTCGATTTTCATGTTATTTTATAAAATAGCACAAAAATCGAGTTACTCCTGAGGGCAAGGTAGACCTCCCTAACTACAGCCCTTTATTTTTGTGGACAGCTACTTTTTTAGGCAGTGTTTACTACATACTGTAGATTAGTCGATTTTCATGTTATTTTATAAAATAGCACAAACATCGAGTTACTCCTGAGGGCAAGGTAGACCTCCCTAACTACAGCCCTTTATTTTTGTGGACAGCTACTTTTGTAGGCAGTATTTATTACATACTGTAGGTGAGTCGATTTTTGTGATATTTTATAAAATAGCACAAAAATCAAACTACTCCTGAGGGCTAGAACGATTTCCCTAACTACAGCCCTTTATTTTTGTGGGCAGCTACTTCTGTAGGCAGTGTTTATTACATACTGTAGGTGAGTCGATTTTTGTGCTACTTTGTAAAATAGCACAAAATTGGAGCTACTCCTGCGGGCTAGGTCGACCTCCCTAACTACAGCCCTTTATTTTTGTGGACAGCTACTTTTGCAGGCAGTGTTTATTACATACTGTAGGTGAGTCGATTTTTTTTCTTTATAAAATAGCACAAAAATCGAGTTACTCATGAGGGCTAGGTTGAACTAGATGAACACATTTCCAGGTCCCATTCAAGCTGTTCAATATTTCACAACAAATTTTCATTAATTACCGCACGTAATTAAATTATTATTCTTCGCGATGGATAGACGCACAGGTGCTAACCGTTGTTAACAAGTGTTTTCTACTTCTAATTCCGTAATGGTCGCCGTGACTGAATTATTATCGTGGGGAATATGTAATTGAAATTTCTCGTTTTACCTGTGATTGATGTTTCCTTCTCTAGCTACCTTAAACGGTCTTTCTCGTAAATCGTTTCAACAGAAACATGAGAACAGAATTTATTTATGTTTAAATTATGATTATTGCTGCATAATCATCAATCAAGTTTTATTTGTTTAGCATCCACTTTTAGGTGGATTAATTGAGAAAAATAAAAACAATAATTAATAAAAAAAACGGTTTAACTTTGTTTGTATAACACAATTTATTTTTTTGTGACTGCAGTTTCGGCAAATATAGCTTGCCATTATCAAACATATAGCTAAATTTGCCGAAACTGCTGTCACATAAAAATAAATTGTGTTATACAAAGTTAAACCGTTTTTTATTAATAAATTAACATGTATAACGAAGTAGAAGCCTCCACAATACAAAAAAACAATAATATATTTACACCATTTATTATAAAAATTTACCTACCCACTGAACAAACACATTTAAGTAATGTTTCATCAACATTAAAATAACGTTTAATGTTGCCACAATGTTGATATGACGTTATTTGTTTGTTTTTTGCTCAGTGGGTAGTGTTCAAATTAATGAAAACAAAGTATTAGGTTTAGGATATAAAAACACGAAGAATAGATTCTTCTTTCATCGAAAATAGTAATTCATTACATACTCACGTCAATTTTTATTATTTAATAAGAAAGAAACTTGTGCAATTAAACCATGAAATTCAAGAATAGGCAATTTTAATTTTAGAATAATGAGACACTTTATTGAGGCTGAATATATTACAAGATATTTACAAGAAGATAAGGATAAACTTGTTTCTCAAATGCATTAATTAAACTTTTTTTTTCAATTTGATTAATTAACGTTTGATTGAAGCTAGGAAACACACGCGGAGAATTCGAGCTCAACTGAATTTTCCGTTTCCATTGACAGACACAGACTCGTCCTCTTTCAATCACTTTACGCTCAATCAAACCACTTCTAACGACGTATGTCCGTTGGATTTTGATTGAATTGAGATAAATTAACTTATTTTAATAATTTAAAAAATTATTGCGAAGTCTAGAATAAAAAAAAATAACGTTAACTTCATTTTCTACGGAAAACTTAAATACATTTTAAAACAAATGCACATTTAACTGTATGTTTTTCAGTTTACGTTAAATGATTATTACACTAAAAAAGACTGTTATTTCTTACTTCACTTTTTATTTGTATCATTAGATGTACATTTCGAGACACAAAGTGTTCATTATCAATAACAAACTGAGGCACATTTGCAGATATTCAGTAACAAATTACACAAATTTATTATGAAAACAAATCACATCCACGTGAAATGTATTGCTAATAAAATTTCAGCGAGGTAATAAATTTAAAGTATCTTTATTATTCTGTTATTAAGTAATACTTAAAATTACTCTATAAATACTCATGTAAAACATAACAATCTTTCATGATTTAAGTCGACTGCTTGGAGATGTTTACTAGTCGGTGATTATTTTTGAAAAATTCTAGTCTGGCTCGTAAGTCATCGAAAGTGTTTCTTTCGGCTTAAAATGAGCAACGAGAGCGCTCTAAATATACCCACAAACAGTTACGTGTGTTAAGTGCGGTGCGTTTGTTGTGGCTCAAAAGTTATTAGACGAGTATTATTTAGAGCCTTTTGTCGTCTTGTCGGCGGCCTTTTATCCTGAAATTATTTTGTTTATGGCCATACGCAAAGCGCTCGAACAATAATTTAAAAGATAATTGGGAAATGTTGATTTCATTAGTTAGTTTTAAGGAAGAAAACTCGTTTATGCAGTGCATAGGTATCATGTATGATGGAGGAATGGCCCCATGATAGAATGCCGTATGATATATGACTTTTAATTAGTGCAAAGTACGCGGTTCTTAGAACTGTTGTAGATACATTACTGCTAAGTTTCCGAAGCAGAAAGATATATTTGTTTAATATAGATCTCAAATTATTCCCATGTTCGTGCCAAGATAATTTATTGTAGAAATACACTCTCAAGAATTTTGTGGAATTACCAAAATGCATGTTCTCAATATTCTCAAAATTCCGTGAATCTCAGACTACTAGCGTTAACGTGAATCTAAGACTACTGACGTTAAGTTAGTAGATTCATTTAGTTTCAATTGGTTTAACTGAAACCATCTGCTAGCCTTCGATTGTGCATCCTCACGTTGATGTAGAGTTGTCTGCAGATTATCATGAGATGTTAATATGGTCGAGTGATCGGGATATTGCACGACTTTGCTGTCAGTAAAACAATGGGGAAAATCGTTAAAAAATATTACAAATAATAATGGCCCCAAAATAGAGCCCTGCGGCACCCCAATTTGTGTATAAAGATGATCAGATGTTCGGCCATTTATTGATGCACATTAAACATAAACATAAACACAATTTATCTCCACAAAGACTACAATACATAGTATAGGAACGTCAGAACAGAGTATATAAAATATAAAATATAAGAGAAATATCACATCAATCTGATCTAGTTTTTCGCAATTAAAATATTCGTTTAGATTATAATATGCATGGTTAGTAAAAATGCACTTCAGGCTCTTTTTAAATAGGTGGTAATTTAGGTTGCGAATGGTTGGGGGAAGTTTGTTGTACACCTTAACACTGACTATATTCCAGGATCTGTTTGAAAGCTCCAGATGAACTTTACGTTGCAATAGTAAATTGTTATGACGTGTTTTGTAGTTGTGAGGTGTGCGATGATCCAATTTGTATTTATTTAAATATGCGTATTTACAGAGTTCGAGTAGAAGCAATGACGGTAATGTTATTATAGATCAATTTTTAAAATGCGTACGACATGATTGCATTTGGCCAATATTTAAGATTCGTCTAATTATCAATTTTTGAGTAATGAAGACATTGTATTCTGTCTGACAGATATGATAATAATAATTTGTAGCTTACAGGATGGATATTGTACATGTATAGCTTTCTTAACAAAATAGTATGAGATACACAGTCGAAAGCCTTGGACAGGTCTAAACTCGAACTATTACTTCATGCGCCACGCGTATAAAACACTAAAATATTGTGAACTCTATGTATATTTGAACCTCACTTGAAATCAGTGTATTATACGCGTGGCGCATGAAGTAAAATTTCGAGTTTAGAAAAGCCCAGAAAATTTGTCTCGGGTCGCTGCGCGACCCTCGACAAATTTTCACGGGGCTTTTCTAAACTCGAAATTTTACTTCATGCTTAGTCTGGGAGTGGAAAACACTCGTTTAAAGCTTCAAATTGAACTCTTTTAAAAAAACAACGAATGTTAGAAAATGTATAGCTTTATTCCCTGTATATTGATCAAGTTGTAATTTAGTTTTCATCATTGGCATGGTACTATTAAAAATTATTACAATAAATAAGGTGTTCATTCATTCTCATTGTTTATTTTTCTAGGGCGTAGGTAAAGTATTGTACGTTTCTCGAGTGGTATGGCAATTACATACTCGCGGAATATTGCACTCGCCGCTGCGCGGCTCGTGCGCAACATATCCGCTCATATTTATTTATCAATCATATTTCAGATGCAATGACAGATGCGTTTCCATACAAAATAGGGAAATCCAAATCTAATACCAGCTTTAAGCCTTCTTGGTTTGATTTGGAATTGCGGAACATGCGCGAACAGCTAATGTTTCTAAAAGAATGGAGTACTGCTCACCCTACTGCAGAAAATAAATCAATCCTCAACGACTTTAAGAACAATTATAAAAACAAAATCCAATACAAACAACGTTTATCGAATGATAACTATATAGCTACATCTAGCAATCCCCAAAAAGCAATGTGGAACATTCTAAATTGCCACAAAGCTACAAATCGCAATAAAGTGTCATGTGATATCTCCGCAGATGAATTCAACACATACTTTGGTACTGCTGCAAAACACCTTCCAAAAACGAATGCAGACCCACTAACGTATGTCAAAGCACAAAATAGATGTACATTTTATTTCAAACGAGTGACTTACAACCAGGTTAGAAACATCATTGATAATCTAAAAAATAAAAAGGGCACTGATGTTCACGGTATGAATGCAAAAATAATTAAAACAGTAAAAGATATTTTAATAATCCCCTTAACTAAATTAATAAACCAATGTATAGATTCTTCCACATTTCCAACATCTCTTAAACTCTCAAAAATTATACCTATTTATAAAAAAGGAAACGTTAACGACCCAGGTAAATATAGGCCCATAGCGATAGTACCAACAATAGGTAAAATTTTTGACTATGTCTTAAAAAACCAACTATACGAGTACTTACACTGTAACAAATTATTTAATGCATGTCAATTTGGTTTTAGGCAAAATAAATCAACTTGTGATGCAATCCTGGACTTGACTAATTTCATTCTATCGGGATTTGAACGTAATGAATACATCGGATGCGTCTTTTACGACCTATCAAAGGCCTTCGATTGTGTGTCGCACGACATATTCCTAAGTAAGCTGCCTTCTTATGGTATCAGTGATGATTCGATTGCTTTGTTAAGTTCTTATTTACAAGGCAGACAACAAATGACAATAAATGGCGGGACGCTTTCAAATGTAGATTACATACACACTGGGGTACCTCAAGGGTCTGTCCTAGGACCGCTTCTATTCTTGATTTTTATCAATGATTTGACAAATTGTGACCCTAACTCAAATTTCACTTTGTACACAGACGACACTGCGTGCTACCAATCAAAGAAACATCTCCCTGTATTGCTGGATGGTCTCGGGGATACTCAATCGAAGGTTAAAGAATGGTTAATCAGCAATCGTTTGTTGCTGAATGAAAATAAAACATCTAATATGATCTTCAGTCTAAAGGACTGCTCAGATATTGCCAACAAAAACGAAACCAAATTTTCAGGGGTTGTGCTGGACCCGGGATTAACGTGGAGTAATCAAGCTGAATTTATCTGTAAAAAGATTTCAAAATATGTGTACTTGATCCGCAGTTTAACTAAATTAAATAATTTAACAACCATGTTAAATTGCTATTACTCGCTGGTACAATCACAAATAAATTACTCCATCTTGTCATGGGGCCATACCACACATATTAAACATATATTTGGGCTTCAACGAAAATGTATACGAGCCCTACTCCAATTACATTTTCGCCAAGACATTAAAAATAACTTTAAGAACTTAAACATCTTAACAGTTCCGTCATTATATATTTTAAGGTGCCTGCTATTTGTGAAAACGAATCTACATATGTACACAATTACAAAGGAACATCACAGTTATAATACAAGAATTTCTGACAACGTTAAGATAAAATATACTCGTATTTATAGAACAAGGAATAGTGAAAATTATTACGCTCCACTATTTTACAACAAATTGCCAAATCATATAAAATCTTTAAACATAGAAATGTTTAAATCACAAGTGAAACGATTACTGTGTTCAGGGTCCTATTACAGTGTTAATGACTTTCTGAACGGTGACTTGCTAATATAAACATATGTATAATATTAGTAATTTTATTATATATTTAATTTTTGTCTTGTGTTTCGTAAAAATACTATTATGCGCTGATCATGTAAAAAATGTCTGTGCTTCTATGTCTTGTAATTACCAGATTTTATACTATTACATGTATGTTTTGACGTGTGTACAGCTATGCTTTTAACACTAAATAAATTGAAATTGAAATTGAAATTAAAATTGAAATTGAAATTGAAATTGAAATTGAAATTGAAATTGAAATTGAAATTGAAATTGAAATTGAAATTAATATGCTGCATACCCCTCTCGTTACGTAATATACTAAAAATCACCAGAGGGTGGACGGTAAATATTGATAATAATTATATTATTCTGATTTAGCTTTGTCATTGATAACTCGCAAACGCGTTCTACACTAAGGGCCAGTTGCACCAAACAAGTTGAACTGGTTCAATTCTGAACTTCAGTTCAAAGTAACATTAGAACAATAGGAACTGTCATCTTGAATTCAAGTTCAGCTTGAACTCAGGTTCAACGTTTTTGGTGCAACTGGGCCTAAATGTTTTTAAGTGATGCAACATATTCTGATTGGTTTCGGTTTGAATTCCAAGGATTGCCTCCCCTCCATACGGTCTTGACTAACAGAAACTATTAGCTATTAGCTTCAATAATAACCCTGTGGTCCATCCCTGTAATCTCCTCTTCATTGCGGTACCACTTCGTCGACATCACGTGGGAAGTATCGCACTCCAACACCAGGTCTTCATGCTCAACACTCCCGTACGCTTCCACCAACATCCTCGTAAACGTAGCGTCGACATCGATTGTAACTTTGGCTCCGTGTGATGTTTTTGAAATGGAATTACTAGCCACGCACTTGTAATCCCCCGTGCTCTCGTAATCAGCATCCTTGATGATGAGCTCAATGTTCTCACCATCGTAGGATGTTCTGATGCTCCGGGATTTCTTCAAAGGCGCGTTGTTCTTCAACCAGATGACTTCAGGAACTGGATTACCGAAGACTTTGGCGTACAATCTGACTGTGGACTTTTCTGGAACGTTTTGCTCTTGGAATCTCTCGATAAAGATTGGTGCTTCCGGTTTCGGTATTGGACATTCTATAAATATATATTTGTTTAATTTAGATCTCAAATTATTCGTGTCATAATAATTTATTGTCCAAATACACTCTTAAGAATTTTGTGGAATTACCAAAATTCACGCTCTCAACCCCGTCAAATTTCCGTAGACTGAACGTTAAGTTAGTCCTAAGACTACTAACTTAACGTTCAGTCCAAATTTGGTTTCAGTCAAACCAGTTGAAACTAAATGAATCTAAATTCATTTAGTTCCAACTGGTTTGACTGAAACCACCCACTAGCCGACTGTGCATCCTTACTTTGGTGTAGAGTTGTCTGCAGATTATCATTAGATGTTAATATAGTCGAACCATCGGCATATAGCACGACTTTGCTGTTAGTTAAACAATGGGGAAAATCGTTAAAAAATATTAGTACTAATAATGGCCCAAAATAAAGCCCTGAGGCACCCCAATTTGTGTATAAAGATGATCAGATGTTTGGTCATTTATTGATACACATTGCTTTCTGTCTGACAGATATGATAATAATACTTTGCAGCTTTCAGGATGGATATTGTACATGTATAGCTTTCTCAACAAAGTAGTATGAGATACACAGTCGAAAGCCATGGACAGATCTAAGAACGTGACATTTTCGTACTACTTTTCGTCTATACTGTTCATACAAGTACTCAATAAATCCTAAATTGCATCTACCTTAGATCGTCCAGTCAAAACCATACTGTGATCCATGAGGTAAGTTATGCTCATCGAAATGCTCAGACAGTTGATTGTGCATAATCTTTTCAAAGACTTTCGATATTATTGGCAATAGAGCAATAGATATTGTACATGTATAGCTTTCTCAACGAAATAGTATGAGATACTCCGTCGAAAGCCTTGGACAGGTCTAAGAACGTGACAATTTGGTACTTCTATTCGTCTATACTGTTCATAAAAGTACCCAATAAATCCTCAATTGCATCTACCTTAGATCGTCCAGTCCTAAAACCATACTGTGATCCATGAAGTAGGTTATGCTTATCGAAATGCTCAGACAGTTAATCGTGCATAATCTTTTCAAAGACTTTCGATATTATTGGCAATAAAGTAATAGGACGATAATTATCTGGATTGTTTATATTCCCATTTTTAAGAATAGGAATGACTTTAGCAGTCTTTAGGCAGTCTGGAAAGATGTTGTTTTGGATACATTCATTGAACAGTTTGCAAAGAGGAAGAATTCTCATTAAAATTAGAAATGGTAAGTCGTTTTGCATTTGTAAGTTCTGATTTTGCAACCTGATTTTGATACAGTCTAATAGTGAAAGAAACGATAGCGCGAAGCGCTACGTGGCTAAACCAAATTTTCAGGCTTTCATAAACTTCCTAAAACCTACCTAAACTTTACTTCATGCGCCACGCGTATTAAACACTGCAAGCACTGAAATATTGTGAACGAGTTAACTTTGATTAAAATCAGTGTCTTATACGCGTGGCGCATGAAGTAAAATTTCGAGTTTAGAAAAGCCCAGAAAATTTGTCTCGGGTCGCTGCGCGACCCTCGACAAATTTTCACGGGGCTTTTCTAAACTCGAAATTTTACTTCATGCTTAGTCTGGGAGTGGAAAACACTCGTTTAAAGCTTCAGATAAATCTCTTTTAAGAAAACAACGAATATTTAAAAATCTACAAGACATAATTGGGATATGTCTACTCAAAAGAAAAACTCCCTGTATAACATGTAAAATTACCGATTTACCATTGGTTTTAAGATTGCGCCACATCCACCTTAGGTGTACAGGACAATTTTCAAAATAAAAATTTGACAACTATAGACAAATAAGCAGATTTATTAGTACACTAATAAAGACTGTTATTCCTTACTTCACTTTTTAGAAATATGTTGTTTATTAATTTATTAAAGCACAAATTAGTGTCAATGAGGTAAGAACCAGGGAATGTGATACTTTAATTCAACGCTATTTTATTTTAAAATAAGAAATAATTCATTCACAAATCAAGGAATCAATCCTGAAATTAATTAAAATTAGATCAATCAAATTCGATCAAATCCTCGTTAAAATGACAGGATTCAATCAATCCCACGCAAACCAGTATTTGCGAAGCTCAAATATATTTTCAATTCATGATTGACAAACACTAATACTATTGACTTGTTTGGTTTTCAATTTAGATTGATGTGCATTAGATTACTGTGACAATGCCTAAAATCATTAAAAAGTATAAATATATAAATGTATTTAATAAATAATTTATGAAACCGTAAGAGTACCAACAACTAAATTAATTTTGTAAACTATTTCTTAGACAATTAAGAAGTATGATTTAAAAAAGAAAACATTTGGTTAAATTTTACTAATATTTTGTTTTTTTAAACTCCCTGAAAACGACTCAAAGTCGAATAAAAAACCAAAATATTAGGTAAATTTCACTAATATTTTGATTTTTTATTCCAACTAGTTTCGAGTCATTCTCAAGGAGTTTAAAAAAACCAAAATATTAGTGAAATTTATTTATTTGACACCAAAACAACATTTTACATCGATTACATTAATACACATATACCTAAAAAGAACATTTTATATGGATAGCATTAATGTACATAAATTAAACTTAAATTTAAAAATGACTACGAACAAACAAAATGCCGAGCGACCGATTTAAATCTGATAAGGGATACACCAAAAAGTTAATTTTATACAATATTTGTTTACAGAGTTGCACATTCTTACAATCGGGCTAAACATATTATAGGATGTACGACAGAATGGAATATGTAATAATTGCAAGTTACGTGTGGAATACTGTGGTATATTCAATGAAAAACATTCTAAGCACTCAGATGAGGTTATAAAATTATTCAAAACTTTATATGAGAAGCTAATGTCATAGAATTCACGTCTTTTAGATAGTCTACTTAAATTTACATAAGATCTCACTTGGTCTACATTCAGAAATATATTATGAAAACATAATTTAAATCTGATGTATTTCAAAAATTTAATTTGTACATATTCCAGTCTGTCTATGTAACAGTTGAAGTGTGGTGACCAAATAGTATTACAATATTCTAATATTGACCGAACTAATGTTACGAAGAGAGTAGTTAAACTGCGGATGTTTGTAAAATCTTTAGTGGTTCGTTTAATAAATCCGAGTATTCTGTTTGCTTTTGCAATAACAGTCTCGATGTGGTAAGCAAATGAAAGTTTTGGATCAAAATAAACACCTAGATCTCTAACAGTTTCAACATAATCGAGATATATGCTGTCTAAAAGATAATTGAACTTGAATTTATTAATTTTTCGACTAAATAACATTACATGACATTTATTTATATTATATTGACATTTATATTTTTTAAACACCAGGTGTTTATTTTTTCCAGATCAGATTGTAATATTAAAGCGTCAGTTTCTGACTTAATTTGTCTGAAGAGTTTCAGATCATCCGCAAATAGTAGCAATGGAGAGTTGATTCCGGTGCCGACATCGTTGATAAAGATATTGAATAGATGGGGGCCAATATGGGAACCTTGTGGAACACCAGATGTTGTGTAATAGATATCAGAAAAAAAATTATTTGTACGAACTTGCTGAGTACGATCTGTTAGATATGACGCTATCCATTTAAGAATAGGACCACAAATTCCGTACCTGCCAAGTTTCACTATCAGGAGTTCAATGGTAACTTTGTCGAAGGCTTTGCTTAAGTCCATGTATACGGAATGAACTTCGTATCCAGTTTCAAATGATTGTAATATAAAATAACTGTACAAAAAGAGATTAGTTTCCGATGAGCGTCCACTCATGAAACCATACTGCTGTGAGATAATGACATTTTTGAATATACTGGACAGGTAATTGGCAATAAGTGATTCGAACATTTTCGGAATAGCTGACAGAATACAAATTGGACGATCATTTTTTATATCGTTTTTGTTACCAGATTTAAAGATGGGCTGAACATGAGAAAGAAATTCGCCCTGAGACAATGACATGGAGAACAGAATATGCAATGGCATAAACATTGAATAATGACAAGATTGAAGTAATTTTGGTGGTATTTGATCAGGACCAGTACTACCTTTAACATCAATATTCAGTAACGCTGACTGTACTTCAGATGGAGAAATATTTATTTCTGCTAAGTGTATATGTGATTGAATATCTGACCCTAGCGGTAGCATACGTTGATTATTATAGACAGACGAAAAATGTTTTGCGAATGCATTAGTTATGCTTCTACCATTGTTTAACTGAATATCATCCAAAAACATAGAGGATGGGAGTTTATCCGAGTCTGATTTAGATTTTACAAATTTCCAAAAATGTGCTGGTTTTTCAAGTATTGCTTGTTCATTGTAAGAAATGTAATTAGCATAGCAGCATTTTGTAGCCAATCTTCATCTTTTACGCAGTTGAAAAACTGCACATAGTCTGAATGTAGTTTTCATAATTTAAATGCTTTATGAGCCAGTCGTTTTTCCTGTATGAGTGAACGGAGTTCGGGAGTAAACCATTCTGGAAATTTGGATTGTTTTATAATCTTAATCGGTACAAATCTGTCAAGACAATCGAATAATACTTTATAAAACATATCTGCAGCCGTATTAATATCACTAATATTGACGAATAAATCTTTCCAATTTATCGATAGTAGATAATTATTGATAGCATCATAAGGAGCACGTTTAAAATCGTATACTAGTGTAGACTCAGTTTTTAGACAATCGAAATTAGAACATGAAATTACAACCTCCAAAGAAGGATGATAATTATCGCAAGTTATAAGAGGTTCACAGTTGTAGATAGATTCAACAGGATATGACGCAAAACACAAGTCAAGCACTCCACCTGCAATATTTTCGATATTATTGTATTGTGATAAATCATTAAACGCATACACATCACATACTGCACTTTCAGTTGCACTTTTTGTGTTACAGTTGTTCTGGACGTTAATTGGAAATAATCCCACGTAGTCTTCAATTTCATTCCATCGAAGATCTGGCAAGTTGTAGTCTCCCATAATAGTAAGTAAGTAAGTAAGTAGTTTTATTCGTGCTATCACAGTAGTTTACACTCGTCAGGTACATAAGTATAATAATAAAAACAATAAAATGTATAACTTATATAAAATGTTAATAAAAAATGTTAAGATAATGAAACATTAAAAAGTATAAAGTATAAACGGACACAATGTATATAATAAAAGGACAATTACAAATAAATAAAACAGAAATGTAAATATTGTTAAAATTCTTAGGCAATAATTGTGTATTGCAATTAAATGCACTCTTGGATAGTGTTGATTATGTTAATGCTATCATCTTGTAGTCATTATTTAAAATTTCTTGGATGCTATAGAAGGCTTTAGCCATTAAGTATTTTTTAATTTTCAGTTTAAATTGCTTAATACCTAAGGTCTTTATTGGGTCCGGAAGTAAATTGAACAGTTTTGGCCCATAATAATTAATGCCATTACGTGATTTGGAAAGACGTACTTTCTTTAAGCAGAGATTTGTTTTTGTTCTCGTATTGTGTCCATGCTTATCAGCATGAACACAATACGATTCAACATTTTCTCGAACATGCATCAGACATTCCAGCAAGTATAGACATGGGAGGGTTAAAATTCCCAGGTCAATGAATGCTTTTCTGCAGTCTTCCTGGTATCCTAATCCCAGAATTATCCGAACAGCACGTCTCTGCAGGCCAAATAGTCGATTCAGTATGGACGAATGACCCCACAAAAGAATGGAATATGTGAGGTGCGACTGGCAGAGTGAAAAATATGCAGTGCGTAATGCTGATACAGGAAGTTTCTGTTTTAGTTGGCGTAACAGGTATATTGAACGGCAAATTTTGACTGCCACAGCCTCCTCATGGCTGTGCCATGTTAGTTTATTATCAAGGCATATTCCTAAAAATGTAGCTTTAACTTCTCTAGAAACATTTGATCGAAGAGAGAATGTAATATTAACCGTTTTGTTTTTATTTAGTGTGAGCCTGTTTGCTTGAAACCAAGAATGTACATCCTTACTCAGGGATGTATGCTCGATAGTTGCTCTTTCTATATCAGCTGACTCGTTTATGAATGTCGTATCATCAGCGAATTGAAAAATTCTCAAAGAATTGGATACATATGATAGATCGTTTATGTAAATCAGAAAGAGCAATGGCCCAAGCATAGATCCCTGAGGTACACCAAATTTTACATTTTTTACAGTAGATGTGTTTTGATTCATTGTAACTACCTGTTGTCTTTGGCAAAGGTACGAATTAATAAGACGGCAGCTGCTTGGATGAAAATTATAGAAATATAATTTTCGTAGAAGGACATCGTGATCAATGCAGTCAAACGCCTTGCTAAGATCTAGAAACGAGGATACTGTATTTGTTCCAGATTCAAAACTTTGAATAATTTCCTCGGCAAGGGCAACAACTGCATCAGTCGTAGACCTCCCCCTACGAAAGCCATATTGTGTTTCTGAAAAAAGATGTTCAGTTTCCATAAAGCCAATTATCTGCATTTGTAGTATTTTTTCAAACACTTTAGATAGTACGGGTAATACTGCTATAGGTCTATAATTACTTACATTCTCTCTGTCGCCTTTTTAAAGATCGGAGTAATACGAGCATTTTTGAGTGTACTCGGGAAGATGTTATTGACAATACATAAGTTAATTAAGTTCGTTACTGGCATGACAATCACGTCAACTACCCTTTTAAGTAGACTAGCTGTAAAACCGAATATATCTTTAGAAGGAGAATTTTTGAGGTTGATAATATTGCATTCCTCACCACGTGATGTGGATTGCTTATTGTTAATTAGGGACCAGAGTGCTTTCGGACTGTTATTTGAGTTCTTTATAAATGATAATAACAAATCTTGCATCAGGATTTTGAGTATGTATATCAGTTAAGGACGTCAAGTGAGAGTTATATACATCGATTCCAGATTTCGGCGGAATGTAAACGCATCCAAGAATGAAGTGATTGTTATTAATTATAGCATTAACCCAAATTTCCTCTGAGCTGCTATTGACAGTAATGACTAAAGATTTCAATGGATTTAATACAGCGACCACCACGAAGTTTCGAACTATTGACTGTTGACCGATCAGTGCGATAAACCATATATCTATTGTCAAACAGCTCGGAGCTAGCTATACCTGGCTCAAGCCATGTTTCTGTAAGAAATATGATTGAATACTCCTCAGAAATGACGGAGCAATAAAGATCTTGTAACTTTGTCCTGAGCCCCCGTACATTTTGATAGTACATTGTAATATCGTTTAGATATTTGAATTTGACGGTGTTGTTTTGGGAAAATTTCCAACATTGGATGGTTTAGAACCACGGCGAAGTTTCGAACTATTGACTGTTGACCGATCAGTGCGATAAACCATATATCTATTGTCAAACAGCTCGGAGCTAGCTATACCTGGCTCAAGCCATGTTTCTGTAAGAAATATGATTGAATACTCCTCAGAAATAACGGAGCAATAAAGATCTTGTAACTTTGTCCTGAGCCCCCGTACATTTTGATAGTACATTGTAATATCGTTTAGATATTTGGATTTGACGGTGTTGTTTTGGGAAAATTTCCAACATTGGATGGTTTAGAACAACGGCGATGAAAAATTCCTTCACAGCAAGTCCAGTTGGCCACAATGTCGGGTCCAGTAGTGACTTCACAAGTGATTCCTTAACTCCTAATTTATAGGAGCATATATCCTCGTTTCTTGCGAGTTCATAGCATTTGGCATCCCCTATATTCAGGACGTTCTGAACATAGTTTATAACCGAATCAACTGTTGAAGCTGGACTGCATCTACCGATGTAGATCCATTGACGTCTCTCGGCTGATATGAAATTATTTATAACGCCTGTAGTTGTAGTAGCCGTATTTCTATTTCCAATAATTATTTTTTTTGGAGGCTGGACAATAGTTTTGTTGGCTTTATTAGCAGAAAGAGCGTCTTCCGATGCCGATTTAGATCTTAGTCTATTACTATAAGTATGTTTACTTGAATTATGCACCATTTGCTTTTGTTTTATATTTCCAGACGTACTAGTAGTTAATATGGTCTCTTTAACTAATAATGGGTCGATTTTAGGTACTTCAATTTCTATAGGTACCTCAATTTGTTTGGCGAGAGAAGTCAAGCTTTCTTTTTGTATATTGAGAATGCTAAGAATGGAATGTAGTAAAGTGGAATGTTCTTCAACTGTATCAAGAAAATTCTGCATTTTGGTACTAGTAGTATTTTCTGTATCAATACAATCCTTACAAACCCAGTATAAGCTTATATTATCCAGTAAAGCTTTACACACGGTTTTGTTCAAATTGACACACTTAGTGCCATGGAAAAGATAGTTGCACAAACGACAGCGAACAGTATCCGAATCCGCGACAGTTACTGATGCATCACACATTTTGCATTTAGACATATTTATGTTTTAAAATAAGTAATTGAGTATGACTATAAATAGAAATAGTTACATTTATATAAAATAAAGTAAAGTAACTGACAACAGACTGACAAAAAGGGTAGACACAAGACAATCTTCACCACAAGGGGCCGATCATGTGGACTTTCAATAAACTTACACTGGTAGGCCACGGAAAGGATATACGTAATGATTAACAAAGGAAATATAGAAAAGTAACTCAATGTAATTTAATAAAACTCATAAGTTACAAAGAACAGTTTAAAAAGCAGTAAAAATACATATCTATAGAAAAATAATAAAAGACAGACTTGTTCGGGAAGCGAACCTCCGATATACGGGTTAGCAGGCGACGAACAAACACCTAGGCCAACTTCTGAATGATAACACTGGTCTGCAAAAAAAATATTTTTTTTGAGCCCTGACACCATTCCTGCTGATTCTTATGTAAAATGACCTCCTGAATCCGAATATGACCTCCGCTTTCCCCCATCACCCCCCGTTTTCAGGGGAGGCCCCCCCACCTATTTTTATCACTTTTCGATAATTTGGAGGGATGAAAAGGATTATTTTAGCCTTTACATTTCTTCTGAGGGGCTAGAGAGGTGAAATGTTCCAAAACATGAACATTTGTAGCAAGGAGGTAGATTTGGGGGGCGATTTGCCACCTTAAATTGTAAATAAATCATTAAAAATGATCAATTTTTTCCGCTTTTTTCGCAGTTTTTTTACTTATTTTCTACATATTCCAGCTTCCATTCCCCCTTATCCTCCCACAAACACCCCCAAATAATAAAAATATATTGCAACAATATATAGCAACAATAATAAAAGCATATAGCAACAATAATAAAAATATACAGAGAGTTTTATGTAACACCGAACATTTTCATAACGAGAATTTTTCTTTAAAGTATCCATACGTTGCACATTTTCCGATGCTCGGTTTATTAAAAGAATTCAATTTGAAGCTTTAAGCGAGTGCTTTCCACTCCCAGGCTAAGCATGAAGTAAAATTTCGAGTTTAAAAAGCCTGAAAATTTGGTTTGGTCGCGTAGCGCGAAGCGCGGAGCGGCCAAACCAAATTTTCAGGCTTTTCTAAACTCGAAATTTTACTTCATGCGCCACCGGCACAAAACACCGATTTAATGTAAAGTTCGGCGGTGTGTTATAAACTTCGTAATATGTCAGTGTTTGTACCGGTGGCGCATAAAGTAAAATTTCGAGTTTAGAAAAGCCTAAAAATTTGGTTTGGCCGCTCCGCGCTTCGCGCTACGCGTCCAACCCAAATTTTCAGGCTTTTCTAAACTCGAAATTTTACTTCATGCTTAGTCTGGGAGTGGAACACACTCATTTTGAGTTTCAAATTAAACTCCTCTTAAAAAAACAACGATTATCTAAAGATTTACGGCATATACGCCGAAATTGGGACATGTATACTTGAAAGAAAAACTCCCTGTATATACAAGTTGAGGCATTAATTGCAATTGATTAGCTACAATTTGTAATGGTCATATAGACAACCCAATTTACACATAACCTAAAAATTAAAGGAGTCAAATCGTATTTTATGAAAATGTTCGGTGTTGTATAAAACTCTCTGTATAGCAACAGTTCGGAAGATTCACTGTACCACGCTGGCGCTCTCAATACTCCCCCCGTTTCCCCTATCCATTGGAGGGGTGAAAAGGATTATTTTAGCTGTAAAGAATAATAAATAAAAAGTAAAATAATAAATGTAAAATAATAAATTCCTGGGCAAACCTGTGCGCGCCAGGTATTGAGATCTCCAGAGTGGTATAGTGAATCTTCCGAACTGTTGCTATATATTTTTATTATTGTTGCTATATATTTTTATAATTGTTGCTATATATTGTTGCTATATATTTTTATTGTTTGGGAGAGGATGGAAGCTGGAATATATAGAAAATAAGTGAAAAAACTGCGAAAAAAACGGAAAAATCGATAATTTTTAAGGATTTTTTTACAATTTAAGGGGGCAAATCCCCCCCCCCCCCCCCAAATCTACCTCCTTGATACAAATGTTCATGTTTTGGAACTTTTCACCTCTCTAGCCCCTCAGAAGAAACGTAAAGGCTAAAATAATCCTTTTCATCCCTCCAAATTATCGAAAAGTGATTAAAATAGGTGGGGGGGCCTCCCCCGAAAACGGTGGGTGATGGGGGAAAACGGAGGTCATATTCGGATTCAGGAGGTCATTTTACATAAGAATCAGCAGGAATGGTGTGAGGGCCGATTTTCATGCCGACCAGTGTAATTAGTGAACTGCGCCGCACTTAGAGTACAATTTATTTTTATTTCGATGAGATATAGGTTATGTTGATACGGTAATAATAGCAATACACGAGATTAGTTGAAACTCTTTAATAATAGATTATAATACTCACAATGATAACCAAGTATGCCCAAAGTTGCCTACTATTAGTGAGTAGCGAAGGAATAAGATATTTGAGTTTATTATTGGAAAAATTGTATAGTGTTTACGAGCACAGTTTGTTGGTTAGATCGTTTGAGATTGTTTTCTTTTTTAAATTATAGTTTAATATGTTTCACTACGTGAAAGATGAGAACCTTGTTCAAGATAATTAAGAAGTATTTTGTAAGACAATTAACAAGAATAATTGTCTTCAAAATACTTTCTAGTAATTATTACAATCAACAAGACTGCAACTTCTAGAGAAAATAAATATATTGTACAATAATTTCTTAAGCCATTGATTACAATCTATATAGTATTCATGTTAATTTTGCGAAAAGCCTGAAGGTATCAACTAAAAAATTAAAATTAAACAACTTTTCATGCTTATTATTGCTTATGTATAGGCTTCAGTCTTGTTAATTGTGTCGATGAGGAATGCAGATAAACACCAGCACAATTTTTGAGCGCTCTGACATAAACTCGAAAGCTCGTTTGTGCATCCGATTAAAATATAAATTAATTGAGCACGTTCTGTGCATTTTAATTAATTCCAATTGACGTCATTTAATATGACAAGAAATTGGTATTTAATGAAAAAAATAAAACTTCCAAAAACTATCAATAATAAATACAAGAAATGACTGTTTTCTAAAGATTATTACCAGTTAATTATTACAAAAATGACAAATAAAGCACCAATAAAATTTCTTAACAATTTTAGTTTACTACTGGCAATAAAATAAGGCACTAGTAACCATTCTTTACACTTTTATTTTACTGCTAGCATATTAAAAATTACTGCAGGGTGGCGTCCAACCGGAAAAACCGGGAGAGTCAGGGGATTTTATTCATCGGCAAAAGTCATGGAAATTATGTGTATTTACCAAAAAGTCAGGGAATTTTTAAATAAATTATAATGATAAATATGCAGATAATACGATTACAGAATTATATCTTGAACAAGTTTCTCATCTTTCACGTGGTGAAACATATTTAACTATGATTTAATAAAGAAAACACTTGGTTAAATTTCACTAATATTTTGGTTTTTTATTCCAACTAGTTTCGACTTTGAGTCATTCTCGTACTCCTTGAGAATGACTCTAAGTCGAAACTAGTTGGAATAAAAAACCAAAATATTAGTGAAATTTAACCAAGTGTTTTCTTTATTAAATCACGATTAAAGAATTGCCAAATAGTTAAGCTTGTATTAGACGACACTATTTTCTTATACACGAAAATAGTGTCGTCTAATACAAGCTTAACATTTTGGCAATTTTGGCAATTTTTTTGCATAATTTGAAATTTTTAATACGGGATAACAATAATTAATACAAAAACTATAGAATTTTCTGAAGTTTGTCAATGATTCGAAATAAAAGAGAGTTTTAGAAAGATTAGCAAAAAAGGCACAGTTTGCTGATTATACTGAATTAATTTAAAAAATAAGACAATTTTCTGAAGATTATGAATAAATCAAAAAACGATCTTTCCTTGTTTTTATTATAATCATCAGGTTTATTTATAACTTGTCATGTTGTATAATAAAAATGTCTTCCAACTAATTTAACATTTTCTGAAGATTATGAATAAATCAAAAAACTGTCTTTCCTTGTTTTTATTATTATTACCAGGTTTATTTATAACTTGTGATGTTGTATAACAAAAATGTCTTCGAAGAAAAAAGTCTAAAATACGACGAATTTCCTTGACCGCGTCTTTGTTGTTTATAAATTCCAGCTCACCTGTTCAGTTCTCGCGTTACTTCATTTGTTATCAAGTAAACGAATACAGCGTATCAAATTAACCCGACAAGGTTAATTGTCTCTTTTATTTGGCATAGATATGCACTTTGAATGGCAGATGTGTTTAAGATAAGATTAGGGCGAGAGTCCGACAATGGAGTCTATTATTAATTTTATCTGGGGATTAAGTTACACGCTTCAAGCAGATTCTTTCAAAAAAATCACAAAATGTGAATTTGAAAAACGTGCAGAAGTTACTGTAGATTCATTACGTTTCAAGCGGTTTCGCCAAGGAAAAAAACACTAATAAATTTTGAATTTGTCAAGCTATAGTTGGAATGTTTTTGAATAAGCTATAGTAGGTGTGTCTTTAAAGAAATTATTTCATGCGATCATTTAAAACATGATTTATACCCACTGAGCAAATAACAAACAAATAACGTTCTATCAACGTTGTATCAACATTAAACGTTGTTTTAATGTTTATGAAACGTTATTTAAATGTGGTTGCTCAGTAGGTAGTATACTTTGAGTTTAAAATTAGATTGACTGTTAACAGTCAATAGTGCCAAAGTACATTCCACATCATTATGTAATGAAGCCTGATAGCATGACAACCAAACTTCGTGTCGTGTTTGATGCTTGAGCAAAATGCTCGGAAGGTCACTCACTGAATGAATCATTTATTGATAGGTCCCAAACTTCAAACTAACATTTTCTCGATTCTTTTGAAGTTTCGACTTCATGCTATCGTGTTCACTGCTGACATCAAACAGATGTACAGACAAATATTGGTTCGTGAAGATCATCGCAAATTTCAAAGAATAATTTGGCGTTTTTCTCCCTTAGATGAATTAGAGACCTATCAACTAAACACTGTTACGTATGGAATTTCGTCTGCTCCATACCTCGCTATTCGTACGATTCTTGAATTATCCAGAATCAAAGAATCGATATATCCGTGCGCTTCACGTGTCATATCCACAGATGTCTATGTGGATGATCTTGTCTCGGAATGTTCGTTCTTGCAAGAGGGTAAACTTCTTGTTAAAGATATCACCCATTTGTTGCAATCAGAAGGCTTTGAGTTACGTAAGTGGGCAATCAATGTTCCTGCCTTACTTACTGACGTGACAGATAAATCCGATGCATCATCATTATCACTGGATAACAATGAAAATCCTAGTGCTAAAATTCTGGGACTTCAACGTTATAATAACATTAAACGTTGTTTTAATGGTTATGAAACGTTATTTAAATGTGTTTGCTCAGTGGGTAGTAGGCTTTAAATATTAAATTAGATTGGCACTACTGTTAACGGTCAGTAGTGCCAAACATAGTTTACCATAACCTCAAATTTATTCTATCATTTAATTAGCATTCTGGGCAACCGCACAAAAAAATGCCGCCTACTCTAAACCATAATTTAAATGATCACACGCTAGTAGGCGTGTCGTTAGGAAAGCAATAGTAGGCGTGTCGTTAGGGAAGCAATAGTAGGCGTATCGTTAGAAAACAATAGTAGGCGTGTCGTTAGGGAAGCAATAGTAGTTTTGTAATTATTTAATGGGGCTGTCGATAATAAAGCACTGGACGGATTGATGAAAGCCTTTTTAATTAAACAGAAAATGGCATCGAAGGCGGCTTCAATGCAGGAAAAGCACTGTTTATGCTTGTTTGTACTTTTGCTGACAGTTTTAGTTTTTCCGCAGTCGCTTGTTACATACAATATCTTTAGATTTCGTACAGCACGCTATCAGTTTCGCGGCAGACATTTTTTTTTTTTTGATAGGCATGAAATTTGTCGTAATCACGAGCGCGGCGGGTGACATTGTTGCCAACGTAGGCTAAACGGGTGACGGGGTTGTCCCTTCGCAGCATCATTTTGAAGAGATTGCCCTCTCGTTCTGCCATGACGACTATTTGCTTCTGATCCGCGGTCTCGAAAACTGATTTATTCTTATCGGCTGACTGTATATAGCCTCTATCCAGGATCTGACTGACTGAGAACAAACTGAACTTTAATTTAGGCACGTATAGGACGTCTTTAAGTACGACTTGGTACCAGCTGTCTCCGTCGAAAGCTTCCAGTTCGACCTCACCCCGGCCAACAGCTTCCAGATGAGTCGAGTCACCGCTGATGATGTCGTGAGGGACTTCCAGTTCGACGAGGTTGGAGAACCAGTGTCGGTTGGGGGTTATATGCTGCATATGCTGACTGGCAGCACAGTCCTGCTACCAGTAGTTACCTACATCCTGACGTGCGTTGAGGTCCTTCAGGTTGGCTGTCGACAGCCCTAGAGAGATCAGGGCTTTTCTGTTGCTCGGTCTTGGGTCGTTTCTCCCTCCTCCATCTCCACTGCGCCGGTCGTCTTGCCTCTTGGTGCAGTCCTCAAAGTGGCCCTTTGCACCACACGTGTTATACGTGTAATGCTCCCTGCAGTAGGCGAGGTATATTGCGCAGGGCTTGTTGCGGCAGTGCTTCATCACGTGTCCTCTCAGCCCGCACTAGTGGGCTGTCCTGTCTCGATGTGTTGGGCTATCCTTAGTTGTGTTGGGCGTCCATGGTTGCTCGTATTCCTGGTGAGGAGCACGTTGCTGGTGACATGTCCCGCGACCCTATTGCTGTCATTGAGTCTGTCCTCCTCTATTCTTAGTCGTTCCATCAGGGTCTCCACATTCTTTTCGGCAGCGTTGACGTTGCCCAGGCGGTGCGTACGTGCTGCAGCTTCGGCGGCAGCATCCCCAGGATTCGTGTCATAACCCAGCCAGGACGCGCAGGTTCACCGGTTGTTTGGAGCCTGTCGGAGATCTAGATCAGTTCCATGCAGTTCTGGACTGCTGACTTGCTCTCGTCATAGACATAGCAACAAAAATTTCGCTGCAGACCTGTCGAGAGATCAGATCTCTTACCGTAAAGAGTTTCTAGTTTTTCTAACATTAAAGCAGCACTGAGGCAAGTGAGGTTTTTGCCAGCTATATCACAATTTACATTTAGTCCTATTAATGCTTGTGCTTCTATATCTTTCTTGACCCACGTTTTCACCAGCTCGTCGCCGGCTCCTCCGGCGGGCTTGACTGTACGTCCTGTTACGATACTGTACAGATTTTTGGTTTTCAGGGTTAAGTCTAACTTGAAGCGCCACGATTCATAATTTACGTTGCCGTTAGAGTCTTTGGACAAGATTTCGAGATGCGACTTGACAGTATCCATGACTAGATCGTTTTACAATTACTTGCTGACTTCTCGACCTCGACGCGTGGACGTAGCTTTCGCTGACAGACGTGGGACTGGCGGAGCACGTTCGGTGGCAGGCAGGCGAACAGCTTGCAGATCCAGACGTCGATTTATCCGACAATCGGCCGCACTCGGGCGCTGACTTGGCTGACGATCAATTGCAGTGGCGGCTGACGTGGCTAGCAGATAGGTCTTAGTTTTGGTCCAGGCTTCTCCGTGCAACTGGCCCCATTACTTTTTGTAATTATTGAATGGGGCTGTCGATAATAAAGCACTAAACGGATTGATGAATGGCTTTTTATTTTAACAGAAAATGGCATCGAAGGCGCCTTCAATGCAGGAAAAGCACTGTTTATGCTTGTTTGTACTTTCGTTGACAGTTTTAGTTTTTCTGCAGTCGCTTGTTACATGCGATGTCTTTAGATTTCGTACAGCACGCTGTCAGTTGCGCAGCAGACATATTTTTTTTTTGATAGGCATGAAGTTTATCATTATCGCGAGCGCGGCGGGTGACATTGTTGCCAACGTAGGCTAAACGGGTTCTAGTGTCATATAGTTAAATTCAACAAGTAGGCGTGTCTTTAAAGAAGTTATGCTAAGCGTGTCCTTTTTTTCAACTATCTCAACTGTTGGATTTTGCTTTAGATGGTTTACTGTTAACGGTCAATAGTGCCAAAGTCGCAAAAAACAAACAAATAACGATAAAATAAAACACTTTAACTTTGTTTGTATAACACAATATTTTTCATTTTATTGAATTAACATGTATAACGAAGTAGAAGTCTCCACCGTTCATAATTTAAACAAATAACGTTCTATCAACGTTGTAACAACATTAAACGTTGCTTTAATGTTTATGAATAATAATAATAATAATAATAATAATAATAATAACCATTTATTCCCGACAGACATGATGTCTTACAAAGAAATATACAAACTTAAGTTAAATGAATATAGTATTCGTTAACATTTATTTCATCAACAATATTAAAGATATGCGCCTATATTAAAGAAAACGAGTGAGGGTAAAAACAATAAGAATAGGAATCAAGGAAAAAAAAAAATAATAATAAATAAATAATAATAACAAAACTAAGAAATGAAATAATCATGATAAGATGAGCACTAGAAGGAAAAAAAAACCTTAAGCCATAGTAGAAAAATATTCTAGAGCATTACTTTAGAAGTCCTGAGAAGAATTGAAAATATCTACATTATATTGAATATGATGATAAGCGCGAATCATTTTTATAATGGGAGAGTTAGCGTGATGATTTGAGTTTGGTGTGGGGTATGTAAATGTTAAGGGGTTTCTAGAGTTAGCTCGAGGTACATGGATGGATGAAACGTTATTTAAATGTGTTTGCTCGGTAGGTAGTAGGCTTTGAATTTTAAATTAGATTGGCACTACTGTTAACGGTCAGTACTGCCAAACATAGTTTACCATAACCTCAAATTTATTCTATCATTCAATTAGCATTCTGGGCAACCGCACAAAAAAAATTCTCTAAACCATAATTTAAATGATCGCACGTTAGTAGGCGTGTCTTTAGGAAAGCAATAGTAGGCGTGTCTTTAAAGAAGTTATGCTAGGCGTGTCCTTTTTTCCAAATATCTCAACTGTTGGATTCTGCTTTTGATGCTGAAAAAAGAGAGAAGAATCAAATTAAACACAAACATGAACAAACACAAAAAAACAACTACCTGGCTAATTAGAAACAATTATCGTTTTCCCCGAACGGAACGCAATCACCTCGTCCAACGTTCCCTGAACCATTTAACACTGATACCCTCCGAGAAAACAACCAACTGGCTAACTCTGCTTGATCCTTCCGACGCCGCATTGTTATTATATCATCATTTCAGTGAAATATATCGTATCCGGTAAATCAAAAACTAAAGAGAGGAAAAAAAGCGGATTGGCCCTAAGGCGCACTGTAATTTCTGCCTGCGCCGAAGAACGAGACGAAGAACAAATGTTGGTCGGATCAATCAATCCGGTTGATGTATTGTTTAGCAATCAGCACGCCCACTTGTTTGAATAGTGAATAGATTGGATTTAGATGTTTAAATCATGATGATTATAAGTTGGAAATGGATAATAAATACAAACAGGAGTTTGATATCACAATAATTATGATTTAATTTACAATGATTTGCGAAGCAGCCGCAAGGGTTTACATACGGTTTGGAAAATCTTGGTAAAATTATAGCGTCTAGTTTATAAAACTTAACTGTTTTTTAAAAGAGTTTAATCTGAAGCTTTAAACGAGTGTTGTCCACTCCCAGGCTAAGCATGAAGTAAAATTTCGAGTTTAGAAAAGCCCCGCGTAGAAAATTTGTCGAGGGTCGCGCAGCGACCCGAGACAAATTTTCACGGGGCTTTTCTAAACTCGAAATTTTACTTCATGCGCCACGCGTATAAACCACTGATTTACAGTCAAGTTAAAAATATATAACGCTTAGGAGTATATTGGTATTTTCAACACGATATGACAATTTTGCCCAACTATGAGTTTAATCCGAAGCTTTAAACGAGTGCTGTCCACTCCCAGACTAAGCATGAAGTAAAATTTCGAGTTTAGAAAAGCCCCGCGTAGAAAATTTGTCGAGGGTCGCGCAGCGACCCGAGACAAATTTTCACGGGGCTTTTCTAAACTCGAAATTTTACTTCATGCGCCACGCGTACAAACCACTAATTTACAGTCAAGTTAAAAATATATAACGCTTAGGAGTATATTGCTAAAAAGCCCCGTGAAAATTTGTCTCGGGTCGCTGCGCGACCCTCGACAAATTTTCTACGCGGGGCTTTTCTAAACTCGAAATTTTACTTCATGCGCCACGCGTACAAACCACTAATTTACAGTCAAGTTAAAAATATATAACGCTTAGGAGTATATTGCTATTTTCAACACGATATGACAATTTTGCCCAACTATGAGTTCAATCCGAAGCTTTAAACGAGTGCTGTCCACTCCCAGACTAAGCATGAAGTAAAATTTCGAGTTTAGAAAAGCCCCGCGTAGAAAATTTGTCGAGGGTCGCGCAGCGACCCGAGACAAATTTTCACGGGGCTTTTCTAAACTCGAAATTTTACTTCATGCGCCACGCGTACAAACCACTAATTTACAGTCAAGTTAAAAATATATAACGCTTAGGAGTATATTGCTATTTTCAACACGATATGACAATTTTGCCCAACTATGAGGACACAATTTTGTTTGTTTATAATTTAGTAAAATTTTGATTTTAGTTTAAATAAAACACTTATTACTTTCAAACAATTGTCGCGAGTACAATAAAGTGTTTGAAAGTAATAAGTGTTTTATTTAAACTAAAATAAAAATCAAGTTTATAATTATGTAATATACAGATAATTTTACTTAAATTAAAATCATTTTGCTAAACATCTATACATTTTCCATATTTTATGTTGAATTAAACGTAGCAACATCGCATTTTCATTCGTTCCAACTTCACTCTAGTTAAATTTGAAGTAATTTAAAGGTTATATTGTATTGTTTTTGGTTAAGCATGAAGTAATATATATATAGAAAAGCCTAATAATATTAAAGCCTAATTAATATTATATTGTTTTTGGTTAAGCATAAAGTAATATATATATATAGAAAAGCCTAATAATTTGGGTTTGGGCGCGGACCGAAGTGTAATTACACATCTAAGCATTATATATTTTTAACTTTACTGTAAATATAGCCAAAAGATGGGTTAGGTTAGCAACTTGTCATCTAACCTAACTTAATTTTACTAAATTATGAACAAACAAAATTGTGAGAACTGTCTTAAGATGTCATAGTTGGCCAAAATTGTCATATCGTGTTGAAAATAGCAATATATTCCTAAGCGTTATATATTTTTAACTTTACTGTAAATCAGTGGTTTATACGCGTGGCGCATGAACTAAAATTTCGAGTTTAGAAAAGCCCCGTGAAAATTTGTCTCGGGTCGCTGCGCGACCCTCGACAAATTTTCACGGGGCTTTTCTAAACTCGAAATTTTACTTCATGCTTAGTCTGGGAGTGGACAACACTCGTTTAAAGCTTCAGATTGAACTCTTTTAAAAAACAACGAATGTCAGAAAATTTACAGCTTATGCATGTTTACCTAAAGTTTACAGGGGATACAGTGGAAATCAATAGTATCGTAGACATTACTGAATACATAGAAAGGGCAAAATCGTATAAAAGCTTTCAGGAAGTAAAGGAAATGAACTGGACGGAAGACACATACAATAGAACTTTTTACTTGACTTCTTGACGCGTGGCTTTTGCTGACAGACGGTGGTACTGGCGAAGCTCGTTCGGTGACAGGCAGGCGAACAGCTTGCAGATCTAGACGTCGACTTATCCGACAATCGACCGCACTCGGGCGCTGACTTGGCTGACGATCAATTGCAGTGGCGGCTGACGTGGCTAGTAGATAGGTCTCAGTTTCGGTCCAGACTTCTCCGCACAACTGGGCCCATAAACTTTTGTAATTATTTAATGGGGCTGTCGATAATAAAGCAATGGAAGGGCAAAATCGTATGAAAGCTTTCAGGAAGTAAAGGAAATGAACTGGACGGAAGACACATACAATAGAACTAAACTTGAGAGAATTCAAAACTTCGGAAACAGAAAGGACTCGGACTGGATAATAGCAGTCGACAAGGATGACAAAAACATGAAACAAGGCATCCTGAAAATGACAAGGAATAGGTACCCCGAGATACTAGAGAGCGAAGAAGGAATAGGCTCAATAGTGGTGAACACGAGAGTAATGAAAGAACATGCATACGTGGAACATTCCAGGAAAATTACCAGAATAAACATAGGAGAAACGGACGAAATAATATTTTCCCAGGTACAAAAAATCAGTAAAACTATAGGAAACGGTACTGGAACTGGAAAGCACACAGAAGTTATCATGCCAAAAGGAAAAGACACAGTTACATTCAAGAAAATGCTGGAGTGCATACTATACGATACTATAATAATAATAATAATAAGTATTTATTGCCCAACAGGAAATTTCCCAATTACAAGACAATGATAATACAATAAACAATGTATGTATGTACATAAATAAATTTAAATCTAAACAATATGAAGACGCTCGTGAGTGTGACAGCTATTTGACAGATTGTTCATCAACGATTTAACAGAGTCGTACAGAATATCACAACAGGGTGATAATTTATTACACATGCATGACATGATAACAATAGGAGATTTTAATCTCACGTTAGTCCTATGGTTTGGGATGCTAAATATAGGTTTTTGCCTGCTACAAAAAACTGGAATATGCAGCCCAATCTGATTTAATAATTCTGGTGAATCTATTTCATTGTGTAATAATTTATGCATAAATAAGATAGACATTTAAGAGAGTCTAAACTAAATTTATTGAGTAGTATGTCATGATCAAATCCTCTTACTGGATAGTATCCTTCAGTTTTATGAAATAAAAATTTTAAAAACCTGCGTTGTACGCTTTCAATCATCTTTATTTGGTTCTGAGTTTGAGGAAACCAAACTAAGGCTGCATATTCCAGCTTTGATACGAGTTGTACAGGGTTTTTAATGCATTGATGTTCTTAAGACTAGACTAGTTGCGATGAATAAAACCCAATGACTTCAATGAATTATTAACGATTGCCTCAATTGTGACGACCGAATGTCAGATTACTGTCAAAATAGACACCCAGATCTTTAAATACCGCGACTTTCTCTAAATACATGTCATTAATTGAATAATTATACGTGATAGGGCTAGATTTTTTAGTGAACGACATATATTTGCACTTGTTAATGTTTAAAGTAAGTCCATTATTCTCACACCATGAAGCAATCAATTTTAACTCATTTTGGAGCATTAGACAATCGTTTATGTCTTTGATCGAAGTATATAATTTTAAATCATCTGCGTAAAGTAGATGAAGACAGGTTAACAATTCTGAGATGTCATTTATGAACATGTTAAATAATAATGGTCCAAAGATCGAACCTTGGGGTACCCCTGACGAAGGTGTATATGCAGTTGATTCAAATGTGTTATATCTAATTACCGCTCTACGTTCAGTGAGATAAGAGTTCATTAGTGATATTGATGACTCGCAGAACCCGAATCTGCTTAATTTGGCCACAGAGGAAATAACACTGTATGTGTCGAACACGAACAGAAAAATGAAAGGTAAAGGAAAAAGTGCAGGAAATAGAGGTCAGAAAAACAAAACTGAAAAAATCTTCGTAAAAGACAGCACCTGTGCATACGCGGAGCTGCTGAAAAGCGTTAAGGAAGGAGTTAAAAACAGCGAAGTACAGAAAAGGATCATAAGCGCACGAAAAACGCCAACGATGAACTCACGATAGTAACGAGGGGAAGCTCAAAGGAACTCTCAGAGCTAATCAACAGATCAAGGGAAGACGTAACGATTAGAACGTACAAAGGGAAAAGAAAAGCGTTGACAATTGATGATATTGATGGACTAACCACTGAAGGAAGAAATCGGACTGGCCAAAGAGGAAGATGGCACAGTGATCAAGACACTAACCCGAAACCCAGACGAAAACCAGACCGCGACAATAGAAGCTGAGGAGGAGGCCTCTAAAAGGCTAACAAGTAAAAGAAAATTAAGAGTGGGACTAAACAGTTGCAAAATCAAAGAACTCATCACTATCCTAAACTGTACACGCTGTCTACGGTATCACCCAGGAAAGGAGTGTAAGGAACCACAAAAAGCCAAAGCATGCTGGAAATGCGGTAAAGAAGGGCACCCAGGAAAGGAGTGTAAGGAACCACAAAGAGCCAAAGCATGCTGGAAATGCGGTAAAGAAGGGCACGTCAGCCAATATTGCCTTGACTGCAGCTCAGAGGATCATAACAGCGGCAAATGTAAGTGCCCGGTATATAAAACCCTGATAAAAGAAGCCGAAAAAGGAAAGTTCGAAAAGCAAATAGCAAAAAAACAAATGCCAGAAGCAAAGCGATAGATACCAACCAGATCGGAGAAGTACATAAGAATGGGACAGAGGCCCAAACCACGGTACAAAAATGCGCATAGTACATTGCTAAATTCGGCGAAGCTCTAGAAACGATCTCATGGGATCCAGTATACAGTAATAATGATTCTGAAAGCAAATATAACATGTTTAGTTCTATTCTCAAAGATGTCTTTAACAAATATTTCCCACTGCGTACGTTACGAAAAGTACACAACAAACGAATTATTTATAAGAACCCTGAACTTCAACAACTTAAAAATAATATTTTGTTATTTGAGACCATCGCAACATATGATCCAAAATTTAAACCAATTTTAAAATCTTCTAAACAACTGTTTAACCAACTACTTCAATTACAAAAACGCAATTATTACTCAAACATAATAATTCAATCAGACAATAAAAGTAAAACTAGTTGGCAAGTTGTGAAAGAATTAACTGCTAACGATCCTAAACATACACTTCCGGAAGGAAATCTAAACGAAATTGTAACAAATTCAATCATATAATATAATCAATAAAACATTAAAACGTCTAAATAACACAAAAAATAATAGTATTATAAATAACCAGCACACTATGTTCTTAAATCCAATAGAAGAATCAGAGTTAATAAATATAGTGCATTCATTAAAAAACAAAAAAAGTAGTGGCGTAGACGACATCCCAGTTTGTCTAATAAAAACTGTTATTCATATTGTTGCAGGGCCCCTGTACCATGTAATAAATGCTACATTTGAGGAAGGAGTATTACCAAAAGAAATGAAGGTAGCGCTGATTAAACCAATTTATAAAAAGGGAAAGGTAAATTCTCTGTGTAACTACAGGCCTATCAGTCTTCTTCCGTCATTTTCAAAAATTTTTGAGCATGCAATAGCCAAAAGACTGATAAGTTTCATCGAAAAACATAATATTCTGAGCAACCAGCAACACGGGTTCGTAAAAAGGAAAAATATAAGCACAGCACTCTTTGATTTCACTAAGATTATATATGATGCGCTGCATAATAATGAACTAGCATGCGGTATTTTCCTGGACCTGTCTAAAGCATTTGACAGTGTATCGCATGACCGCCTATTAGATAAGCTGAACTCATATGGAATACGAGGTACAGCAAATACATTGCTTAGGTCTTACCTATCAGACAGACAACAAATCATAAAAATAACTCATGACAACAAACATTTTGAATCCGCGCCTCTGAATATAACATTAGGACTTCCTCAAGGCAGTGTTCTAGGGCCGTTGTTATTTATATTATTTATAAATGATTTGTTTAATGAAGTGACCAATAACAAATGTGCTGTCATAAACTACGCAGACGATACAAATGTGGCAGTTCGAGGCCATGACTATCTAGAGCTAAAAGAAAATGCAACTAGCAGGTTGCTATTAAATAAAGATAAGACACAATGCGTCCTATTTCACATTAATAAACGAAACGAAAATCCAAATACAATGGACATTAACAAGTCAAATTATGACTTAACAACGTCATCAAAAGTGCTTGGGGTATATGTTAATGCTGGCCTAAGGTGGAAACATCACATAGATGCTATTTGTCATAGGTTAAGTAGTAGCTGTTACATGTTGCGTGTCCTTGCTAAAAATGTGGATACAAAATTGGCAAAAACAGTATATTTTGCCAATTTTGAGTCAATAATGAGGTTTGGCATTATTCACTGGGGTGGCACGTCAGAATTAAATAGAGTCTTGGTTATCCAAAAACGTGTTTTGCGAATAATTCTTCAATTAAAACCTAGAGAATCATATAAAACTAAATTCTCTAAACTAAATATCTTGACAGCCATAGGGATCTATATCTACGAATGTCTCCTATTTCTGGGGAAATATAAAGACAGATTTAATAACCATAAAATGGGACACAATTTTAACACACGAAATAAACTAAACATGCGATACCCGAAATTAAATCATTCATTTACCCAAAAAGGAGTCCAATATGCCAGTTTGCGTTTCTATAATCACCTGCCTAGACATATCCAACAAGAGAAGAATCATGTATCATATAAACATTCAATTTATGATTTAATCTGTAAGATAGAACCATACAGCATTGAAGACTTCTTTAATTTTAAATTGTAGAGAATACTGTTTTATGTGACACTATTTTTACATTATACCAGAATGTATTTTGCGTATTTGTATAAAATAAAGATTATTATTATTATTATTATTACAATCCAACCTAGACTGGCGGAAAGGAGCAATGGACCTCCTTTACAAAAATGCGCTACAAAAGGGTATAGAGTTAGCCATCATAGCAGAATCACACGTCAAGACGGTCAGGAAGGGATGGGTCACTGACAAAAACAATGACGTGGCAATCAAAATCTTTCATAATAAAAAACGAATCATAAAAGAAGGAAAAGAACAGGAGGGTTTCGCATGGGTAGAGCATGAAGATATTACCATCGCCATGTGCTACATCTCCCCAAACTGTACCATCCAAATATACCATGAGTTCCTCTGGAGAATAAGTACCTCGTTGGAACAGCAAACGAAAGAGACCCTTATTGCCGGCGATTTTAATGCAAAAGCCAAACTATGGGGCAAGAACACGGAAGAGACGAGAGGCAGGTTACTGGCGGAATCGGCAGCGGAGCACAAACTCCTACTCCACAACGACGGGATAACCCCGACTTTCATGGGTCCACAAGCAACATCCTATATAGACCTAACATTTTCAACGGAGAAACTGGCCAGCCAAATCGAAAAATGAAAAGTAAGCACGAAGGAAAACCTTAGTGGACACAACAACATATACTACAATGTAAAAAGTCCCATAGATCAAAACACTACAGGAACAGAGAATCGCAGGAAATGGATATACAGCGTGTAATCGAACTAATGTACATCCTCTTAAGGGTGTATACACAAAATATTTTGACACCAATTGCAGCAAAAATAAACTCGGAAATAAAATATTGGATTTTTCATAATTTTTCATGCATTTTTTACTGTTTGAGAACTTCTGGTTACCTGTGTTCATGATATTTTTCGTGGATGCGTAAGTTGTTGTATTTTTTATTTACTTTTACTACTGCGAGGCGCATAAATCACTTCGCACGCACTAAACACGCACGCTGTCTCGAATGACTAGATTAAACTAGGTCACTCATTTGTGGTATTGTTTATTTACTGTTACTACTGCGAGACGTATAAATCACTTAGCACGCACTACACACACACACACACACACTGTCTAGAATTACTAGATGAAACTGGGTCACGTATAAAAAAAAATCACAATACGTGTTCAAATTGACGTCCGCCGCACTCAATGCACATTTGGGCTCTACGTATCCAATTTGCACGAACAGTAGCAAACATTTCACGAGGTTTTTCACGAATGGTATTAGCCGCGACGTTTACTCGTTGTATCAGCATTTCAGCATTGTCAATTTCCGTAGTGTAGACTTCACTTATAAAGTATCCCCAAAGAAAAAAATCTAAGGGGTTTAAATCTGGACTTCTTGGAGGCTTTGGTACAGGGCCTCCACGACCGACCCAACGTCCTGGAAACTCATCATCCAAATATCTTCTAACGCGCCTTTCATAGTGAGCTGGCGCACCATCTTGCAAATACCACATTCTTCTAAGAACCGCTAAGAGTACATTTTCTAGAAGATCTAAAAGGTCATCTTGCAAACATCGTAAATATCGTTCTCCATTCAAATTAAATGGGAACATAAATGGCCCAATTAATTGATCATTTAAAATACCTGCCCAGATATTAAGGGAGATGCGATGCTGGAAATGACTTCTACGCGTAACACGAGGATTTTCTATTGCATAAACATGCATATTATGGAAATTAAAACTTCCATTACGCGTAAAGCACGATTCGTCGGTAACTAAAATGTCTTTGGTAAAGTTAGGATTTTGAACATTTTGTGCCAAAATCTATTGACAAAATGCAATTCTTTTGGGAAAATCATGGGGCTAAAGATGTTGTACACGCTGGTAGTGATACGGATAAAAATTATTGTCTCGTATAACACTGCTGAAAAATGTGTGCGATACATTTAGCTGAGCGGCGATAATACGGGTACTTAAACCAGGATCCGCTTCCAACAGATTCAAAATTTCATCTTCCGCTCGCAAATATCGCATTGGACGGTCACCACCTCCGGCGGCTCCGGCGACGGGCTGCAAACTTTCAGTGTCGCGTGCTCTTTGTAATAAATTTTTAATTCGGTTTGACGGTGGTAAGTGTCGTTCAGGAAATCGCTCTTGATAAATTCTTACAGCTTCCGCGGAATTACACCGAGTTTCACCGTAAATAAGAAACATGTCTGCCAATTCAATGTTTGAATAAACGTATCGCGCCATGTTACAAAATGTAGACGTTTCATGGAATAAGTTTCACCATAGACTAAACAGCAAACTATTTTTATGTTTAAAAATCATCCACCCTCGCCGCTCTTATCTAAACATTTCAATAAGAGTGGAGATAAAGTGAAGTGTGAACCTAATAAGGAAAAATATTGAATTTCATTAACACGTTTAGAAAATATTCGGAATTTAGTCAGCAATGGGTACTTATGAAAACGATAACATAGACATAATTCTTCACAATCTGACCCACTTTTCTCTGGATGGTGTAATTCGATATCCAAATCGTTTAAAAACTACCAGTCTATGTGGAATCTCTCTTAAAATACGCAATGTGCGCGTATACCAGATACCACAAACATGTGGCCTATTATTATTAATTATTTTTAATAATTATTTGTGAGCTATCTACTAAAGGTATGGTAATTTCAAATGCAGGTATTTTTTATTTAAACGTTGCCCCTTATGTGGTAGAGAGCCTGTACAGTAGCTCGTTTACACGCTGTATAACAAGCAAAAAAAGGAAAGTTATCTGGCAGAACTAGGCAAGGAACTGACAAAAATGAAGGAAATAACCCCAGCGGAGCTCATGAGGGCGATAACCAACTCCTGCGAGAAAAACTATAGAACTACAAGAGCAGGAAACAGGAATGTTTACTGGTAGAACGACGAAATCCACAAGCTCAGGGGGAAAAACTAGCTCTATAAGAAGGGACCTAACAAGGCTAGGAGCAAACCAGCTGGCTTCAGAGGAGAGAATACGGGAGCTCAAAGAAGCGCACAGAGATGCCAAGAAGCTGGTCAGCAAGACAATAATGAAGGCCAAAGAAAGATACTGGCAAAAACTAATAGATGAGGTAAACGATGACCCCTGGGGAAATGGATATAAAATCGCCACCAAAAAACTAAAAACACAAAAAGCAGCCCAACTAGGAAAGAACAAACTCTCCAAGTGGTAGACCTATTCCCAAGAAGGGCACTAGTTTCAAACATACTGAAAAACACCACAAAAATGCAAATACCTACATTCAAAGAGGAGGAACTCGAAGAAACGGCCAGAAGCTTGAAACGGAAAAAAGCTCCCGGACCGGACAAAATGCCACCAGACATTGTGATAGAAGGAGTCTTGGCACACCCAAAGTATCACCTGGATGTCTTCAACAGGATCCTGCAAGAAGGAACCTTCCCTAGCGAGTGGAATACAGCCCAGCTAATCCTGCTGGAGAAACCTAAGAAAACAGGGCAGATAACGGAAAAGGGTACAGACCAATATGTCTAATTGACTCAATGGGCAAAATTCTGAAAAAAATGCTAGTGAATAGACTAAACACCACGCTATATGGCTTCAGGAAAAGCCGTTCAACAATGGACGCACTGGAGGAGATCTTCCTGATAGCACAAAATAACAGAAAAAAAGCGTACAAAAACCGAGAATTCATCCTGTTAATAACACTGGATATAAACAATGCATTCAACAGCGTAAGATGGGACGGGATACTAAAGGCTATGGAAAAAAAAGGAATAGATAAATACCTAATAAACATCATCGCCAGCTACCTGGATGACAAGTTCTGCAAGATCGATGAAGAGGAAAGGATGCAGATATCTTGCGGTGTCCCGCAGGGATCGGTTTTAGGGCCGGTACTGTGGATTATCGTATACGATCAGGTACTAAGTGAAAAAATGCCGCAAAAAACGAAGCTAATTGGGTACGCGGATGACGGGAATAATAGTATCAGCCAAAGACAACCAGTCACTCGTAAACAGAGCTCAGCAGACCCTGGAGGTAATTAGCAGGAAAATACAGGTGATAGCACTACAGCTAGCGGCCCAAAAAACCGAGGCGGTGATTCTATATAGAGGAAGAAGAATAAAAGAAGTCAAAATAAAGATAAATGGGGTCGAGTTTAAGACCGAAGAACATAAAATATCTAGGCATCGTAATAGGAAAAACGGCAATATGGGGCAACACATCAGCAAAATAACAACAGAGGCAGAGAAAAAGGCAAATGCCCTGGGAAAAATCATGCCCAACTGCAGCCAGAACAACCGGCGAGAAGGCTGCTAACTGCAGTCGTGCTCTCTATCATGCTATACGCTAGCCCGGTATGGTGCACGGCGATAAACCAAAATAAGAACAAGAACAAGCTCATAAAAGCACAAAGACGGGTGCTGCTCAGGGTCTGCCAAGAATACAGAACCCTGTCGTCAGAGGCACTACAAGTAATAGCTGGCATCATCCCAATCCACCTACAGATCCAAGAAAGAACAGCAAATCATAAGAGGAAAAAGGAGGGAAAAACCCGCACCAAAGAAGAGGTCCTAGAAACTATAATTAGGGAATGGCAACACGAATGGGAAATAGATACAGGGAAAGCGAACTGGACAAAAAGAATTATAAAAAACATAGGGGCCTGGAGCAGGAGAAAACATGGGAACACAGACTACTACCTGACGCAACTCCTAGGGGGCCATGGAAGCAACGGTGTCTATCTCCGGAGATTCCAACTCCGAGAAGAAGAAGACTGAATACTAAACGAGTCAAGAAAAAGAAAACGGAAAAAAAGTAAAAGAAAAAGGAAAGATGTCATTGCCATTAAGCATTTCCATCAAAAGGGGTTTTTTAATGCGGTCGGGCGAACCCTAACTCTGGCGGAGTCAGAATACTCCCCACTGAAGGTTTTTCCCCTCAAGAGAAAGAAAACAAAAGATAAGGCGTAGGTAAACAAAATGAATGCGTAGTTATCATTGCCCTTGGGATATTATAGCTGAAAATGTACTATTTCTAAAAACATCAAGTAAGTGTTCTAGGATAAACTACATTAACCATTTACAGTTTTTAGAATTAATAAAAAAAAACAAGAGTTCGAGGAGCATAAATGTAGTGTAATTGCAAACGTTTACACTAATTACTATCAACGAATGCTTGTGTTTGTATTTAATGTTAAATAATGATATGCAATTTGGACATATTTTAATTAGGCGAATAGCAAACAGAACGATTACTTTATCGTTGAATAAACAAACGCATTTCTGTGTAGAAATAAATTTAGCGATTACAAATGCCTAAATATGTTTATAAAAGCATTTCATAAATATTTAATTATTACTGGACCTCACCTGAAGATGCAAAATTACACTTTTATTTAATCAACATGTTTATTATTTCAACAAACTAAGTCTACAGTTTAGTTCAATCAGATATACAAGAATCAACAATTTTCTTATTTGAAAAACAATAAATAATGAAGAAAACAATTTCAGGTTTGCAGAAAATATTTTTTTTACACTTTTATTTAATCAAGTTGTTTATCATTTCAACAAACTAGGTCTACAGTTGAATTCAATCAGAAATACAAGAATCAACAATTTTGTTATTTGTAAAACAATAAATAATGAAGAAAACAATTTCAGGCTTGCAGAAAATACTTCTCTTTTTAAATTGTACAAATCTTTTTTTCAAAGAAGTAATTTCAATAACGAATTCTTTATAACGAGTGTCTATAAACTGTCGGCATCTCGGTTTCTTTGGAAAACAAATTACATTTCTTAGATTAAGTCATACGATTCGGTGAGTCTCTGAAGTAAGAACCTACTGGGATGCCGACAGTTTATAGACACTCGTTAGTTATCTATCCTTTTCCAAAGCAATGAGATCTTAGGAAATTCTCAACTTTGATGTTGAAAATTCGATCAATTTTCTTCTTTTTGGGGAAAAATGCTTTTCACTTCAGACAAGCTATAGTACGTGTCTTTAGTACAAGTCAGATTAGATGTTTTAAAAAAAACTATAGTAGGCGTGGTAATACAAGCTGGAGTGGGCGTGTATTTAGCACAAGTTAGGGTAGATGTGTCTTATCGTGTTGAAAATAGCAATATATTCCTAAGCGTTATATATTTTTAACTTTACTGTAAATCAGTGGTTTATACGCGTGGCGCATGAAGTAAAATTTCGAGTTTAGAAAAGCCCCGTGAAAATTTGTCTCGGGTCGCTGCGCGACCCTCGACAAATTTTCTACGCGGGGCTTTTCTAAACTCGAAATTTTACTTCATGCTTAGTCTGGGAGTGGACAACACTCGTTTGAAGCTTCCGATTGAACTCTTTTAAAAAACAACGAATGTCGAAAAATTTACAGCTTATGCATGTTTACCTAAAGGTTACCATGAAGTAACCACATTTAAATTCAGCGCGCATTTGTGACTTAAGCGATCCCTACCCCCACTCCAAAATCTTTGATTCTGTCGATCCTTCTTACCGTATACTCGACCGTCCTTGTGATGGGGTTACTAGATAGAGTATAGGTAAACAAAATTAATGCGTAATTATCATTGCCCTTGGGATATTATAGCTGAAAATCTACTATTTCAAAAAACATCAAGTGTTCTAGGATAAACCACATTAACCATTTACAGTTTTAGAATTAATTAAAAAAAAAAAAACAAGAGTTCGAGGAGCATAAATGCGGTATAATTGCAATCGTTTACATTAATTATTATCAACAAATGCTTGTATATTATATTTTTAATTAGGCGAATAGTAAACAGAACGATTACTTTATCGTTGAATAAACAAACGCATTTCTGTGTAGAAATAAATTTAGTGATTACAAATGCCTAAATATGTTTATAAAAGCATTTCACAAATATTTAATTGTTACTGAACCTCACCTGAAGATGCAAAATTACACTTTTATTTAATCAACATGTTTATTATTTCAACAAACTAGGTCTACAGTTCAGTTTAATTAGAAATACAAGAATCAACAATTCTCTTATTTGAAAAACAATAAATAATGTAGAAAACAATTTCAGGTTTGCAGAAAATATTTCTTTTACACTTTTATTTAATCAAGTTGTTTATCATTTCAACAAACTAGGTCTACAGTTGAATTCAATCAGAAATACAAGAATCAACAATTTTGTTATTTGTAAAACAATAAATAATGAAGAAAACAATTTCAGGCTTGCAGAAAATACTTCTCTTTTTAAATTGTACAAATCTTTTTTTCAAAGAAGTAATTTCAATAACGAATTCTTTATAACGAGTGTCTATAAACTGTCGGCATCTCGGCTGCTTTGAAAAACAAATTACATTTCTTAGATTAAGTCATACTATTCGGTGAGTCTCTGGAGTAAGAACCTACTGGGATGCCGACAGTTTATAGACACTCGTTAGTTATCTATCCTTTTCCAAAGCAATGAAATCTTAGGAAATTCTCAACTTTGATGTTGAAAATTCGATCAATTTTCTTCTTTTTGGGGAAAAATGCTTTTCACTTCAGACAAGCTATAGTCGGTGTCTTTAGTACAAGTCAGATTAGATGTTTTAAAAAAACTATAGTAGGCGTGGTAATACAAGTTAGAGTGGGCGTGTATTTGGCACAAGTTGGGGTAGATGTGTCCTTAAAGAGACTATAGTGGATGTGTCTTTAGTAAAGGGTGTTTTTTTAGAGGTATGGAACTTTAATCATTGATATCTGTTAAACCAATGTCAGAATGGAAAGGTGTTGGTGGCAAATTTGTTCAGTAAGCTTTGGCAAATTGTCGTGCCAAATCTCACAGTCGAGCAACGATTACAAACTGTGAAAATGCATTTCCAAAATGCGCACTCTGTGTGTCAAACTTGTAGAGCACTTCGCCTATTTATTGAGTTAACCGCAACCGCTAAATAATTTTAAGTGATGAGGCTCATTTTTGGCTGAATGGACTGGTGAATAAGCAACATTGTGTTACTGTGTGGTATGGATTGCATCAGAGCTGGGACGAATCCTCGTAAAAAGGATTCGAATCCTTCAAGAATAAATTTGATTTTATTATTTTTTAGCAACCATTAATATATAAATATCGTTACCAGTTGTTTTAACAAAAATATTCAAAACCTAATTATTTATTATTAACACTGAACATCGTCGATAACAGACTAAATATCTGATTCCCTGTTACTCTGATTAAAGATGTATTTGTGTGTTTCTGAACTTCACTTCAAATCAGTGTTTTGTACGCGTGGCGCATGAAGTAAAATTTCGAGTTTAGAAAAGCCCGAAAATTTGTCTCGGGTCGCTGCGCGACCCACGACAAATTTTCACGGGGCTTTTCTAAACTCGAAATTTTACTTCATGCTTAGCCTGGGAGTGGAAACACCCGTTCAAAACTTCAAATTGAACTCTATTATAAAATCGTCGAATGACGAAAATTACGTAAATAAAAAAGTCCGAGAAAAGTCATGGAATTATATTTAAATTGACCAAACAAAAAGCCATATGATATTAAGTTTGTCAAAATCAGCAGGCAAATACAATACACGTAAAAATTTAAAAAATTAACTTAAATATTGACAAAAACAATGAAAACAATTTAACAAAATAGGGGTTTCCTACAGAAGAAAGTTATATTAGAAGGCCAGGGACAAAAATCTTGAGTCAGGGAGATGTCGAAAAAATTTAACATGACAAATTGTATCAGTTTTACTTCAAATAATATTAAACACAACTTTGAAAACTAGATTATTATCTTCAAAAACATTTTCAGTCATGTAATGTTCTTATCAAAGCTTTCAGTTTGAAGTTTCGAACGAGCGTTTCCACTCCCAGACTAAGCATGAAGTAAAATTTCGAGTTTAGAAAAGCCCCGTGAAAATTTGTCTCGGGTCGCGCAGCGACCCGAGACAAATTTTCTGGGCTTTTCTAAACTCGAAATTTTACTTCATGCGCCACGCGTATAAAACAGTGATTTAACGAGAAATTTAAAAACACACAAAAGACATTTTTCATGTCAATCCTCACAATTCAAATTATTTTTGACGATTCAAATCCTTTTGTAAGTATTCGAATCCTTTTATAAATATTCGAATTCTTTTATAAATATTCGAATCCTTTTATAAGGATTCGAATCACCCACATTTGGATTCGAATACGAATCCTCTTAAAAATATGTAACGAATCCGGATCACGAATCCAGTTGAACTAAAGTATTCGAATGTCTCTTTTGAATCCTCTAAAAGGATTCGAATCCAGGATTCGAATCCTGAATGATTCGAATCCTGTCCAGCTCTGGATTGCATGCTGGAAGCATCATTGGCTCCTACTTTTTCAAAAATGAAGACAGACCCAATGTTACTGTCAATAGCGAGCGCTACAGGTCAATGATTCGACGTTTTTTTATCCCCAACGTCTATGCAAATCTATTGAGAACTAGATGGTTTTAACAGGACGGCCAAGAGAGACTCTTGGCAAAAATTCTGTGGGGACATAGAAAGTCAACCCACAAGCTCCCGTCTACTTAAGACGCTCAGCAAAGATCATGCTGGGAACATCGGCTCACTGCTGACCAAAGATGGAGAGTACACAGACTCGGTAGAAGGGACCCTGCAAGTATTACTGCAGACGCACTTCCCGGGTTCTGTAATACTTGAAAATCCTGTATCCGGGGACCTAAGCGAGCCCAACACATGGGCTCCAAAACAGGACTGGGACACAGCGAAAACAATTATCAAACCTGGTGACATTGAGTGGGGAATTAACACGTTCAAACCATTCAAATCACCAGGTCCTGACGGGATATATCCTGTCATGCTACAAAAGGGGATAGCAGCGCTGAGGGGACCACTATGTGATATCCTCAGAGCTAGCCTTGCCCTTTCATACATTCCAAGCAGCTGGCGGACTGTGAGGGTGGTATTTATACCCAAACCAGGGCGTGCTTCGTATGCCCTGGCCAAATCTTACAGACCGATCAGCTTGTCATCATTCATTTTAAAACTACTAGAAAAACTAGTAGACAGGCACATACGGGAAGGAGTCCTAAAGGACTCACCACTACACCGTCAACAATATGCCTACCAAGCGGGAAAGTCATGCGAACTGGCAATCCACCAGCTAGTGAGCAGATGCGAAAGGACCATACAATGCAAAGACATTGCGTTGGGAGCCATTCTGGACATTGAAGGGGCGTTTGACAACACAACCTTCAACTCCATAGCAACAGCAATGGAGAAAAGAGGGATTTGCCCGCAGGTCCGACACTGGGTGAACAAGATGCTCAGGAGCCGGACTGTAACAACTACTCTATACGGAAAGACAGCAGAAGCGGTGGTCGCTAGCGGGTGCCCCCAGGGAGGGGTTCTCTCGCCGCTCCTGTGGTGCCTCGTCATGGACGACCTTCTGCTGCTACTTGAAAACCAGGGCATTTATGCCCTGGGGTACGCAGATGATCTGACCATTCTAGTTAGCGGGAAGTTTGGGACCACTGTATCTAGCCTGATGCAGAGGGCACTAACTACCGTGGAAAGATGGTGCAAGAACGAAGGGTTAGCTGTAAACCCGGCCAAAACGGCGATAGTCCCCTTTACCAGGAGACGAAAAACCGATGACATAACATCGCTACGCATGTATGAAATGGAAGTCCCAATCAAAAATGAAGTAAAATATCTAGAGGTCATACTTGATACCAGATTGAACTTCAACTTCCACCTGGAGAACATCAGCAAAAGGGCCATGAGAGGACTTTTTGCGACCAGGAAAATGGTAGGACGCACATGGGGACTGAGACCCAGTATGACCAAATGGCTATACACCGTGGTCATAAGACCCATAGTGACATACGCGGCGCTCGCTTGGGGAGAAAAAACCCAAACCAAGAGCGCAGCCGTAAAACTCGAAAGAGTGCAACGACAGGCGTGTCTGCTGATTACTGGGGCAATGAGAACAACGCCCACAGCAGCCATGGAACACATATTATCGCTTCCACCACTACATCTATATGTTATGATGGAAGCCAGACAGGCAGCCTACAGACTGCACATAAATGGACACACTTTAAATGTAGGGTCATCTAGACCGGAAACATTTAAAGTGCTACAAGAAGAAGAAATCCTAAAAATGAGGTCCGATTTCACTAAAATCGTACACCCATCCCGCAGATTCAAAATAATCATACCACAGCGGAGTGAATGGACAAATGGAACATACCCGGAAACGAGTAAAGGAACCATCTGGTACACAGACGGGTCCAAAAACACTAAAGGAACCGGGGCTGGTATCTATGGAGGCTGTAACCGGAGCAAACAATTCACGGTTGCTCTGGGGAAGCATGCCTCCATCTTCCAGGCTGAAGTGGCCGCCATTGACTGGTGTGCCCACCACATAATGGAGTCGGGACTCAACAAAGGACCAATTACCATTATGTCGGACAGCCAGGCAGCCCTAAAAGCGCTAGCCTCGCCGATAGTTCAGTCCAGACTGGTTATAGACTGCATAAACAGGCTGGACGCACTGGCGACAACAACAAAAACACAGCTAGTATGGATACCCAAGGACCAAGGAATTATTGGACACTTGGGGGCCGACTTGCTGGCCAAACAAGGGGCAACAGGTGAATTTATAGGACCTGAACCCGCTTTCGGAATACCACATGAAACCGGAAACGAAATAATCCGACGCAAGTTAGCAGAGGAGCATACAAAGGCATGGCACAACCAAATGGGAATGAGGCACACGAGACTCTTCCTAGATGGCCCGGTACCTGATAGCGCATTAGCGCTGTCAGGACTGAGCAGAATGAAACTAAGGAAAATCACAGGACTAGTTACTGGGCACTGTGACCTGAATAAGCACAAACATAGGATGGGTCTTGAGAAAAGCCCCCTATGCCGTGGGTGCTTGGAAGAAGAGGAAACTCCCCAACACCTACTGTGCACATGCGAAGCCTATAAACGGCAACGCACGGAGCAACTCGGGAAGCCCGTGCTTCCTGAAGAACAGCTCAAGAACATCCCCTGGCCCAAACTCCTGGACTTCTTAGAAGACACAGGAATATACAGGGAGTAAAATAACCAGAGGAGCACAAAAGGACCACGGAGACCGTAGTGCAGGGACGCTAAGCGATACCACCTCATGTGGAAAAAAAAAAACAGGACGGCGCAACTTGCCACACCGCGCGTTAAACCTTCACATTGTTTGTTAGAGAAGTTTGATGACCTAATTATTTCGAGACATAAGCCTGTTAATTAACTGCCTAGATCATGTTAATCCCATTGGACTACTTTTTGTAGGGCTACGTAAAATGACATACCAGCAACGATTAACGACTTAGAAGTCAACTTTCGGTGCGTATTTGGAGAGATTAGCCCGACCACACTGAAAACAGTTATGTAAAATTGAACCAATAGAATGGTTCATCTAAGGCGGAAACGCGGTGATCACATGCTCAAAATTATTTTTAAACATGAAATGTTATTACATTGATTACCTATTAAAGCCAAAACATCTGTTATTTTATTGATTTTTATATGTTTTATTTTAAAAAGAAGTTCTATACCTCTAAAAAAATACCCTTAACAAGCTAGAGTAGAAGTGTCCTTATAGAGACTATTTTCGGGCAAAACGGGTACTTATTGATGTGTGTAAACGTTTGTTTTAGCATGAATACCCACTGAGCAAAAAACAAACAAATAACGTTATATCAATATTGTAGCAACATTAAACGTTATTTTAATAATAATAATAATAATAACTTTATTGTCCAACAGAATAAACCCAATTACAGAACAAAAATTTGAATAAATAAGAAAAGGAAAGATACATGTAAGTTCGTGAACAGTTAATACATATTATAGGATAGTATGATTTATTGAATAAAAATATCGTTGAATAATTTTTCAGAGCACTGGCACAACACAGTCACTGGTGAACGCTGCAACACATTAGAGCGCGCCGTTGGTAAGCGGAATGTTGATGAAAACCGTGTAGACTTCACAGGGATATTAAACGGAACCCTTGCGAGAATTTCTGGACAGTCGATTTTCCCATCTACGAGTTTCTTCATAAACGTGGCACATCTCAAAGTTCTTCTGTCGGCGAGGGATTTAATGTTGATAAAACATTACTTAAATGTGTTTGTTCAGTGGGTAACATTAATAATATTGTTAATATAGTAATGACAAATAGTTGATTTTTTATTCAAAAATTGGAAGTATAAAGTTTGTTTCGAGTTTCATTAATCCACTCTTAAAATAATGTTTATTATTTTCTAGAAAAAGACTTACTTCGCATTCTAGAAAACAGTGTTATAAAATTGTAAAATTATCCAGACCTATTTCTTCACTTTTCATTTTGCATAACACTCAAAATACAGTCTGTGTTTTCCATACTTAAACACCACATAATTTTGACTTAATTTTGGAACCGAATGTATGTGTTCTCGTTATGCCCATCAATATCTGCAATGTTTTCTTAATATGAACTGTGCATATCAGTATCTTCAATATTTTTGTGAAATTGAGTATTTCTGATTCGATCCAATTTCGTTTTCATGCCGCCTGATTTTTTCTTTCTTATTTGCACAACATATTAATAATGTTATTCATGCTAAAACAAAAGTTTACACACGTCAATAAGTGCCCATTTTCCCCGAAAATAGTCTGTATAAGGACTCTTCTACTCTAGCTTGTACTAAAGACACACCCACTATAGTCTCTACCCTAACTTGTGCTAAAGACACGCCCATTCTAGCTTGTATTAACACGCCTACTATAGTTTGTTTTTGAAACGTCTAATCTGACTTGTAATAAAGACACGTACTATAGCTTGTCTGAAGTGAAAAGCATTTTTCCGCAAAAAGAAGAAAATTGATCGAATTTTCAACATAAAAGTCTATAAGGACACTTCTACTCTAGCTTGTACTAAAGACACACCTACTATAGTCTCTTTAAAGACACATCTACCCTAACTTGTGCTAAAGACACGCCCACTCTAGCTTGTATTTACACGCCTAATATAGTTTTTTTTAAGTCTAATCTGACTTGTACTAAAGACACGTACTATAACTTGTCTGAAGTGAAAAGAAAAATTTATTATCAGCAACATAAACAAAAAGTACCGCAGCCCCGATAATTTCGTGACTGCTGTTTAGCTTATGAATGTCATACAATTTTTGATTATTTTTTCAATTCTTTTTAATTTATAAAACGATGTGACAAATACAAAACAAGAATAAAAGTAATTAATACAGGGTGTCCCGATTAAGCAGTCCGTGCATGAGCATCTTCTAAACCAGAGTTTCCCAACCTATTTCTATCATGGACGCCCTTTGAATGGCTATTTTCGGGGTCGATGCTACCTAACCTTTTCTATACAAATGAAATACCATATAAGCGAAAAGTTTGATTCTCTAGTATGCCACCGACGAATCCGCTATTCTACTATATTTTTATTATAGACACACTTCATCTGGCTTGTACTAAAGACACACCTACTATATGTAACGTACGAAGGTGTTGTTTGTCGTTACGGTTCTTTTGTTTATATTTAGATTTCCTGGATTTGTCGTCGAAGACGCAATTTAGTCAACTTGGGTCCAAACAAAGGGATTCAAAGATAAACCTTTTACTTGATATTTAATTTGCTACTTAATACATCAATTTACAGTTTGAAACAGAATAAGAATTAGATGCCAAAGATTCAGAGTTTAGAATTTGTAATTGAATTGGCTGTCTTGCTCAACTGTCGAAATAGAAGTGTGCTCCTTAACACCAGAACAATTTTATTTCTTCAGTGATAAGATAAGATAAAATGGAATAACAAAACAAGATTATAATTCCTAAGAATCGATTTCGGAATGTGAAAACTATTTGATTTACGAATTATTAGCTATTCCAAAATTATCTGTACAATGAGATAATTACACTATAATGATAATAATATACAGAGTGATTCATGAAAACATTAAATTTATACAAGTGAGAGGTACATTACACTCCTCCCCTTATAGAAAAAAAAAAGAACAAAATGCAATTTTGATTTTTTTTGCGAAAAGAAAAAAAAAATCAAATCAACACTATTAATTAAATAAATCACTGTTCACTTTCACTAAAAACACAATCGGAAAAAATATTGTTAAAATGTATATCGAATTTCTTACAATAAGGGATATTTTTAAATTAATTGAAATTAAAATATTAAAATTATGTGGCTAAATATTGACGTATTGATTTTTGCTTATTACTAAAAAATAAATAAATTTGAAAAATATGTACAATGATAATAAAAAAAATCAGTTTTCAAGTTAAACTTGAAACTATTGCAGTTAAATACAATAAACTAAATAATTTTTCATCTAAATCTAGAATTAATATTTAGTCTTTGTTTTCCTTTATGCCTAGAGTTTACATTTTCCGTATGATTTGATTTTCTGTGCGAAATATTAGAATTACTTAAAGAGGAAACGTTATTTTTAAATTGATTACAAATGTAAATATTTTCTTTTTCATTAAATCTTACAATCTTATTGGCATTAATTTTGTTATTTTTACTTAAGTCCTTTTGAGCCTTAAATTTAGTTTGCGGAACTGGATTTTTAGATTGGAATTCACGAGTTATATGATGATCTTTATCATCTACTACATAATGTTTTTGTTCCATATTACCACTAGGAGTATTCAAATGTTCTATTCGAACTTTGATTACACTTGTTTGACGTAGAAAATGATTGATTAAAAACACAATTTGATTGATTTTGACTATTTTGAAAATTCGGATTGAACTGCTTATTTTGTGAATTATAATAATTTGCTTTATTATTTGCATTAAAATAAGCTCGTTTTTTGTTAGCATATTGCCTTTCAATACAATTGTTTATGGAATGTCCCAAATGTTTGCAATAATTGCATGAAACTATTGACTTATTTGCTTGGCTTGAAATTGAACGGACTTTCTGATTCAATGAATTAAATGTACAATTTGATGTAGAATGTGAATTATTATTACAAATATGGCAAAATTTAACATTTTGAAAATTATTTGTTCTTTCAAAGAAATAGGGCTCTTCGCGAATTGCCATTAAAATCGCCTCATCTAGTGTTTTCGGTTTCCTAGATCTAATGTCAGTACTTAATGGGATTTTTAGACCAAACAGAAAAACTTGTAGAACATTATCGTTAACTAAATTTAATTGCGCTTCTTGAGCAACAGCTGTTAAATTTGTATCTAACTTTCTAAGATACTTTAAATGACACCGTTCAATTCAAGATACATAATCATTGACAGATTCGTTCGTTTTTTGATGACATGAATTTAATTCAGAGAGAACATCATAAAATGAAATATTTGGTGAAAAATGATCCCTTAAAAATATTTTAAGCTCACCCCATGAATTTATTTCCCTGCTAAAAACTCGTCTGCCAGCCTCGCCTAGCAATTTACTTTTAATTGCAACTAGAAATTTGGACTTATCGTTATCGTTAATTAAATTTATTGCATACTCACATCTGTTAATAAAATCATCTAAATTATTGTATTTTGAAGTTTCTGAATATTCAAAATAAGTATGCTTTAAAGTTTCCAAAGCGAAATTCATCATATAAAAATCTGTACCTAGAGCCATTTTTAAAATGAAAAAAATAGATAAAATTAAAAAAATTGCAAGATCCCTTATTTGTTTGCGTAAGAAAATTCGACTTACATTCAGGTAAAACAATGGCTGACGTCCTCTAGGTGGTTGATGTGATTAGTACGTCCTCCTGTTCCAGGTTCTTTGTAGATCAAAGATGGTCCAAAAGGCGGCTTCTGATTCAGAAGCGGCTCTGATGTGTTGGCACTCGTCTACGTCTTGGGGCACCTCGATGATGAAGTCCAAGCGGCTACGGCGCAGAAACCTCTATGAAATTGGATGTTGACGGCGTTTTCGCGAACAAACTTCCTTATAGGAAATCCTACCGACTGCGCCAATTTGTAACGTACGAAGGTGTTGTTTGTCGTTACGGTTCTTTTGTTTATATTTAGATTTCCTGGATTTGTCGTCGAAGACGCAATTTAGTCAACTTGGGTCCAAACAAAGAGATTCAAAGATAAACCTTTTACTTGATATTTAATTTGCTACTTAATACATCAATTTACAGTTTGAAACAGAATAAGAATTAGATGCCAAAGATTCAGAGTTTAGAATTTGTAATTGAATTGGCTGTCTTGCTCAACTGTCGAAATAGAAGTGTGCTCCTTAACACCAGAACAATTTTATTTCTTCAGTGATAAGATAAGATAAAATGGAATAACAAAACAAGATTATAATTCCTAAGAATCGATTTCGGAATGTGAAAACTATTTGATTTACGAATTATTAGCTATTCCAAAATTATCTGTACAATGAGATAATTACACTATAATGATAATAATATACAGAGTGATTCATGAAAACATTAAATTTATACAAGTGAGAGGTACATTACATATAGTAGGCGTGTCTTTAGTACAACCCAGATTAATGTATTTAATGAAAATAGTAGGCGTAATAACATTTTTGATCTATCCTTATACTTGTTGAGTTTTGGTATCGATGATTTTTTTACTGAAATGTATATTACGAAAAAAATAAATATAAAAATACTAGTGATAAATATAAAAATACTAATTGATTTGAGATATTTTAATTCGCGTTTTACTATATTCGAAAATCGATTTGTTATTGACTATTTGTGAATTTGAAAAGAATAAAGTTTCCAAGCACGTAGAGCAGATGACTTTATAAATATAAATAGAAGCACTTATTACTCGCGGAAGAGGGAAAAACGCACTTCATCCAGATTCCAGATTGACCTATAATTGTCTCTTCTATTTTCGATGGATTCATTTTAAGGTTCGTTGCTCTGCACTAAAAACATCAATTTACCGTAAATTTATGATTCATAAAACGGACTTGTTAACACGTGTTTCCAGTCTTCAGGTTATTCGAATCTTTGATTACAAAAATAAATTGATTATATATTTTCATTAGAAATTTTACTACAGTTTAGCAAAGGTAAAAAGCTAGAATTACCAAAAACTGCTTATATTGTTGAGATTTAAAAAAAACGCATATTTTTGAGCTGAGTTTAGGACCAGAAAGGAATTTTAAAGGGAAGACAATTATCTTTCAAAGACAGTTTAGAATTTAGGTTAATTCGACTAATTAATTACTCATTTAGAAATTTAGATTTTTGTTGATGTAGGAATTTTGGAGCGAAGACAATTCTCTTTCAAAAACGGTTTAGAATTTAGGTTAATTCCACTAATCAATTACTCATTTGAAATTTTAGATTTTTGTCAGAATTCAGGTTAATTCCACTAATCAATTACTCATTTGAAATGTTAGATTTTTGTTGGTTTAGGAATTTCGTATGGAAGACAATTATCTTTCAAAAATTGTCTAGTACTTAGGTTAATTCCATTAATCAATTACTCATTTGCAATTTTAGGTTTTTGTTGATTTAGTAAATTCTTACATTTTTGTTAATGTGTCCTAATTTTACAATTTTAATAAAGTTTCATAATGCGTTGGTTTTTACGATTTTATTTAAAAAAGTAATCATAATTTAAAATTTGTTATTTTTGTTAAATATTCACATACAGGGATTTTTTCTTTTACGTGTTACTTTAGCATGTTCCATATAAACATTAGTAAATTAATGAACATATGATCAAACTTAAGTCGAAGTATATTTTGAACTTTACATTAAATCAGTCTTTTATACGCGTGGCGCATGAAGTAAAATTTCGAGTTTAGAAAAGCCTAAAAATTTGGTTTGGTCGCTCCGCGCTTCGCGCTACGCGACCAAACCAAATTTTTAGGCTTTTCTAAACTCGAAATTTTACTTCATGCTTAGTCTGGGATTGGAAACACTCGTTAGAGGCTTAACATTGAAAACAACGAATGTCTGAAAATGTACATCGAAAAAATCTTGATATGTATAGCTAAAAGAAAAATTCCCTGTATTTATATTTTCCTTCTATTGATTAAAATCATTTTCAACTGAACTGTGATAATAAATAAAAGCAATGCTCTTTCATTCTATCATAAAAAATCAACCAAAACTTGGATTTTTAAATTCAAAATGTATTTACTTGAGAAATTGCCAAATTTTGTTCTTTTGTTTGAAAAAACATAATCCGGTCGCTGGAAATGAAATTACACGAGTACAAAGTTAAAGAAGGATAATTATAATAACTCAACCAAAAACAGAATCTTTATAAAATCGAAACGATTTTCTTTAAGAAATAGACAATCTCTGTTCTGACCTTTGAAAAAAACAAAATCCCAGCTCTCGAAATAAAACTACAGGCGTTCAAAGTTGTGAAATTATTTTCAACTTAACTGTGATAATAAAAAGAAGCAATGCTCTTTCATTTAATTATAAAAAATCAACCAAAAGTTGGATTTTTTAAATTCAAATTGTATTAACTTGAGAAATAAACTAATTTTGTTCTCGCAAATAAGACAATTAACTTTGTTTGTATAACTGACGATTTTTTTGTGACTATAGTTTCGACAACTTTAACTTGTCATTATCAAACATAATGTTTGATAATGTCAAGTCGAAACTATAGTCACAATAAAATCCTCAGTTATACAAACAAAGTTAATTGTCACCTCCCAGCTACCGCACTGCAATGTTCCAACGTTCATTTACATATAATATTTATAGATTATATAATACCATACCCCAACCATATAAAATGCTATCTATTAATAAATTTAAAACCAAGTTAAAAGCTGCAGTGATTAAAAGTGCCGATTTTCTGTCAATGTGTTGATTGTTATTTGTTTCGACTCAATCTTGTATTTTGTATTATTTAGATATTTGTATATAATACATGTTGCCTGTTATTACTTACACTATAGAAAAATTATACCTTTTATGTTTACCCATTGAATTACCTTACGTTTTTAGAGATTAATAATTGTTTTGTTTTTTGTTTGCTCTTATTTATATTGATAGGTATGGATGGAAGAACAGGTGGGCGGAAGCTCAACTGAATCCCGCCTATTGGTTCACTAATGTTTACTTCCAAACTGTATGCTAAATGTTATTTTGTTAGTGAATAAAGATTATTATTATTATTATTATTATTTGTGTAAATAATGATGTATAACGAAGTAGAAGCCTCCACAGTGAACAGTTTAATTTTGTTCTGTTGTTTGAAAAACCAAAAACTGGCGCGCTTCTTGGAATAATTGTAAAAAAATGAATTTACGTGGAATTAAAAATTGCTTAAAATCAATCGATTTAGAGTTAAGCTGGCTTTAATATGAGCTACAGTGTCATTTGAATCAAATAACCGATGGTTTTTTATTAAATAAAAATAATGTGAAAATTGAAAAAAAATCACAGTAAATTAACGTTTCATTTAACGAATTTTTAAAAATTACCGAAACACCTGATTTTTGTGAGATTTACAGGAATTAATAAAGAATAGATTGGGCTTTGTTTCTATGTAGGATTAAATAAAATCTGTTAGTTTTGGGAAAAGTTACAGTAGCTTAAACTTGATTCTCATTAATTGATGTTTCGTGTAAAGAATTATGAAAAATTACTGAAACATTAGCATTTTATGAGATTTGCGGATATTATTAAAAAAAACAACAGAGCTTTGTTTTTACGTGAAATCTGTCAATTTGAGTTAAGGTTGATTGAAATTATGAAACAGTAAATAAACTCACATTAAATGTATGTATTTTACATAATTTCGGTATAATTTAAGCTTTTGCAATTTGTTCGTCAAAGTTTACTAATACACACGAGTTTGTTGTAGTTCTAAATTTGAACTTATAAATAACATCAACTCTATTTATTTTATGTCATAAATTTGACAATGAAGGAAACTGCAAAATAAGTTTCTGATTGATCGTTGATTGAGTTGGCGAGGACAAGCGCTCTCTTAATTGTTTTCATCGCTATAGTTACGAAATGTTTTTGCAATCGTTAGAAAGTGTATACATGAAAAAAAAAGAGTTTAATAAATACAGATAATAAGTACGGTACGGTTGCTTCATACTTTAACATCATCTAAAGAGGGTTTCCAACAATTTTATTTTGTTAATTATAATATACGCAGAAAATAAAACTTAGTGGTATGTGTACATTATTTTAATTTTATAGAAACAGAAAATAATGTATACCGGGAGTTTTTCTTTTAAGTATACATATCTCAACTACAGCGTAAATGCTGTACATTTTCAGATATTCGATGTTTTTCTAGAAGAATTCAGTTTAAAGCTTTAAACGAGTGTTTTCCACTCCCAGATTAATTTCGAGTTTAGAAAAGCCTCGCGTAGACAATTTTTGGAAAATTTTCAATGTGTCACCTCTAGGATACAATATAGCCTTATTACAGGTCAAAGTATTGCGCATTCGTTGATCAAAATATAGCCTTGTTACAGGTTAAAATATGCTTATATTTTCACCTGTAGACCATTTATGACCTCTAACATGCCAACATAGAGCCTTGTCTCAGCCCCAAATATAGTCATATCAACGAGTGTCTTCCACTCCCAGACTAAGCATGAAGTAAAATTTCGAGTTTAGAAAAGCCCCGCGTAGAAAATTTGTCGAGGGTCGCGCAGCGACCCGAGACAAATTTTCACGGGGCTTTTCTAAACTCGAAATTTTACTTCATGCGCCACGCGTATAAACCACTTCTATAATCCCATCATAGATTGCAACACAGCCTTATGACAAGTCAAGAAATTGCCCAGTCGTAGGTTAATATATAGCCTTGTTACAGGTCTTGTCACAGGCCAACATAGAGCCTTGTCTTGTGTTAAAATATTGTCCTATCGTAAGTCAAAAATGTGTCATCTCGTAGGACGCAATATGACCTTATTACAGGTCAAAGTATTGCGCAGTCGTTGGTCAAAATATAGCCTTGTTACAGGTTAAAATATGCTTATATTTTTACCTGTAACAAAATCATTTATGACCTTCAACATGCCAATATAGAGCCTTGTCTCAGCCCCAAATATAGTCATATCAACGAGTGTCTTCCACTCCCAGACTAAGCATGAAGTAAAATTTCGAGTTTAGAAAAGCCCCGCGTAGAAAATTTGTCGAGGGTCGCGCAGCGACCCGAGACAAATTTTCACGGGGCTTTTCTAAACTCGAAATATTACTTCATGCGCCACGCGTATAAACCACTTCTATAATCCCATCATAGATTGCAACACAGCCTTATGACAAGTCAAGAAATTGCCCAGTCGTAGGTTAATATATAGCCTTGTTACAGGTCTTGTCACAGGCCAACATAAAGCCTTGTGTTAAAATATTGTCCTATCGTAAGTCAAAAATGTGTCATCTCGTAGGATGCAATATAACCCTATTACAGGTCAAAGTATTGCGCAGTCGTTGGTCAAAATATAGCCTTGTTACAGGTTAAAATATGCTTATATTTTCACTTGTAATAAAATCATTTATGACCTTCAACATGCCAACATAGAGCCTTGTCTCAGCCCCAAATATAGTCATATCAACGAGTGTCTTCCACTCCCAGACTAAGCATGAAGTAAAATTTCGAGTTTAGAAAAGCCCCGCGTAGAAAATTTGTCGAGGGTCGCGCAGCGACCCGAGACAAATTTTCACGGGGCTTTTCTAAACTCGAAATTTTACTTCATGCGCCACGCGTATAAACCACTTCTATAATCCCATCATAGATTGCAACACAGCCTTATGACAGGTCAAGAAATTGCCCAGTCGTAGGTTAATATATAGCCTTGTTACAGGTCTTGTCACAGGCCAACATAGAGCCTTGTCTTGTGTTAAAATATTGTCCTATCGTAAGTCAAAAATGTGTCATCTCGTAGGACGCAATATAACCGTCGTTGGTCAAAATATAGCCTTGTTACAGGTTAAAATATGCTTATATTTTCACCTGTAACAAAATCATTTATGACCTTCAACATGCCAAAATAGAGCCTTAGCTCAGGCCCAAATGTAGTCATATCAACGAGTGTCTTCCACTCCCAGACTAAGCATGAAGTAAAATTTCGAGTTTAGAAAAGCCCCGCGTAGAAAATTTGTCGAGGGTCGCGCAGCGACCCGAGACAAATTTTCACGGGGTTTTTATAAACTCGAAATTTTACTTCATGCGCCACGCTTATAAACCACTTTTATAATAAGTCGTAGGTTTATATATAGCCTTATCACAGGTCAAATTATAGTCTTGTCACAGGCCAACATAGATCCTTTTCTTATGTTAAAATATTGTCCTATCGTAAATCAAAAATGTATCATCTCGTAGGACACAATATAGCCTTATTATAGGTCAAAGTATTGCGCAGTCGTTGGTTAAAATATAGCCTTGTTACAGGTTAAAATATAACCATACAAAATATGCTTATATTTTCACCTGTAACAAGACCATTTATGACCTTTAACGTGCCAATATAGAGCCTTGTCTCAGACCGAAAAATATAGCCTTATTGCAGGTCAAAGTGTAGCCTAGTCATAGGTCAAAACGTAGCTTTATTAAGGGTCAAAATACATATGTATCAGCCTGAAAATTTAGATTTGCTGGGGCGCGCGAGCGAAGCGAGTCGCGCCCCATCAAATCCAAACTTTCAGGCTTTTCTAAACTCGAAATTTTACTTCATGCGCCACGCGTATAAATCACTAACGTCAAGTGAAATCTTCAACCACTTGGTTAGAGCAAAATAAATTTAGTATGTCATGTATCAATTGTTTGAATTACGGAGAAATTCATTCACGTTAAATGTACCATTTCGTTTTCAGAATCAGACCGAATATTAATGAAACATTATTTTCTTGTCGTTTTACATCTCTCACAATTTCTTTCTCTGTAATTTATATTAAGTCAAGTGTTATAAATTTATTCGTCTGCATGGAGGTCTATTAACTCGCGTACAGGCAATTTCGGCGTTTTAAGCTCGACCGAAAGGCGTGAGAAATCGCCCATCCGTTAAACCCCCTGACAGGCATAGCTAAAAGTAGTGTGCATTATTCAAACTGGTCTCGGGGAAAAATAGGTGTAAATAATACGCGTTTACATTTCGTTGTTTAATTAAGCAACTAAAATATCCATAATTTTATATGCAAATTTACAGAAAACCCAATACAAAAATCAAAAAAAGTAATGATTGCGCTAATATATCAATAATTTTCTTTAAATTTACAGACAAATCAATCACAATATATAGACAGTAATGTCTATTATATATATATATATATATATATATATATATATATATATATATATATATATATAAGCTATATATATATATTCATTGGCAGATTTTGTTAACAGCAGTAATACAAAAATATCGTATGTTAAATAAAAAAAAAACCTCTAGAGTGCCATGGAAAAAATTGTTTGTTGGCAACTCTGAAATTATATATTAAAATTATTATGTCAATTTCTGAAGCGCGGTAGCCAACTTAAATTTAAAAAAGTAAAACTGTAGAGGTTTTTTGTTCATTGAATATAGGATATAATACAATAAATAACATACAATTAAATGGATTCGATAGCTAACGCCATTTAATAGTTTTCACATATCGGCTTGATATAGTAAGAAATGTTCAGTATTCCTCAGCACTGGGTCGGGACCACACTGGGAAAGTACCCCGAATGCACTTGCTAGCTCAGAGGTTTATACATGGAGAGCACGAGCAACTAGTCCTTAAAACACCGATCGAAAAACCAATAATTTATTTACACAAAAAACCCATAGCAACAAAAAAAACAGCAGCAAATCATAACTAATACGTGGGCGTAGTGGGCATGGACAGTGGCAGGCTGGTCGTCAGAGGTGGTGAGTGGCGACAGCGAAATCCGGACGGAAACGGCAAAGTCCGGTATACGACAATAAGGTCCGGATGGCTTCGGAAAAGTCCGGATGTATCCGGAAGGCGTCGACGGAGTCCGGAGCAGAGATAAAGACCGGTGGCGTCGGAAAAGTCCGGAAGGCGTCGTCGGGAGTCGAGCGGTTTTGGAAAAAGTCCGGAGGGTTCCGGAAAGCATCGACCAAAGGCTGCTTTGGCAGTAATAAAAACCGAAGCGGTGACAGGCGGCACTGGGAGCAATTCCTGTTCTACTGATTAGTGCACTTGCACTAATAAAAGAAAATTTACACAAAAAAAAACGAAGTTAAAAAGTACTTAAACACCACAGACTGCACTTGATAAACTTTTTGCCGCTTTCGTTACTAGTTTGCCACTTCCATTATTTTAATGCCGAAAACGAGGGTGGAGAGGGGTAGTTTTCTTGGAGGACGTGACCAGCCGGCCGAAAGTCGCCGAATCCGTCGCAATTACAGGCATTCGACGAATCTCGAGAATTTTGGAATCTCATCTAATCCGTTCTTCGGGAAGGAGAATGCAAAAGATTACACAAATCTCTTTTCCGAAAAATGCACTGCCACTGGTCACCAATCCTCCCTCTAGGAGGTCTGCTCGGAGTACTCTCCAGGTGTTCGGACTCTAGTCTTACAAATTACCCGAGATAATCCCCGATCGGTTCTCAGGTAATTGCTAGGGATAAACTCATTTTATATACGAAAAAAAATTAAATTACAATTTTAATATTTGTTGCCGACGATTGAAAGAATCGCCGGTAACAACTGAAGAGGACCTTGAAGTCCGAAACGCGTTTGTGGGTATCCGGTGCCGGAATACTGAACTCAAATTCAATTTTAATAACATACACATTAAATAATCTGCCAATTGGCTATCGACCGTTGATCTTTCCGCCTGGAGTTATAGTGTTCTGTCATTGTCAGTTATTATGTAGGAAATGACTTGATTGCTAATGTCGTCCATTGTCTTGTCAAATGAATTTAATCGTAATGATCAATATCTATTATTTTATTTAAATTAACAGATAATGAATCAAAATTAAAGAAAGTTATGTTTTCAACAAAATCCGTTATTAAACAAGGAAAATCAATCAAAAATTAATTATTTAATTTAAGTAAAGTATTTGTTTTTAATTAACTGTTATAAAATAATATATAAAATAACGGTTTCACCGATTAATGAAGAGTTATAACTCTTCATTCAACAGTTGCATCTGTTCAAGCAATTTTCAATTTTGCGGCTTTTTTTCTCGAGAGTCTTGAATAACTAATAAATAAAACCCACATTAGCGATGGTAAAAATATTGGACAGTTATTCGAAATTAATATGCAATGCACATTAAGTACCATAAATCACCGGCTAGATTATTGTGGGTAAATCGAATACCGCGCCCGTTAAAGTGACATTATTTTTTAAAAATGCAATGATTAATTATGCCAATAAGGTCAATCCACTCTCAGTGAAATAAAAATACATGTACATGAAAAATACTCAAAGTATAAATTTTGAGTACTTGTACTCTAGTACCGCCCAGCTCTGTCGGGATATTTTTTTAATAGGATTTTGTAATTAAAAAAAAATAAAGAGCGCTGCGGGTTCAAGTCTCAGAATTTTCTAATTTCTGACAAGACACACTCCTCCCATCCTAAATGTTCCCTACAGGCTTTCAACAATAATAATTATCCCACTAAGCAAAGAAACGTTGCATGACACGCTGCATCAATGTTACCGCGCAACACGAAACGTTGCGTTTTAAGTTGCATGAATGTTGAAAAAACGTTCAATAAACGCTGAATGTCCGCCTGCAGGAGCGTTGCGTGCTAAGGTTAAAAAAAATGTTGCTGCACCGTTGACAAAGCAACACGAGCGATTACTCTTATTTGTATGCAACCCAACATACGAATATATGTATGTATGTTAAGTTGCATAGAATCCGTATTGTATACAACCCGATGTGCAGCAATTAAGTGAACGTGAAGGTTTCTCTCGTAATCTCAATGCAACAGCGACGGCTCGCAGCCTAACTTCAGGGTTGGCCACAGCGACAAGGCACCCAAAATTTGAGGATGGGATCGTGCTTTATAAATACAGGGAATTGCACAACAAAGTCACCTTCCAATAACGGATACATATTACCTTGGGTCTCTGGCCTACCCTGAAGTTAGGCTGCGAGCCGCTGCTGCAATGCAAAATTTATTTTTGGGTTTCAATGGGTAAAAAATACAAATATAGTAAAATAAAGTAAAGTAAAGTTTATTCTTGTTAAAAATCTATGCAGGTTTACAATCGTCAAAAATTACAGGGTTTGTTTATAATCAGATAAACTAAATGTATAATAATAAACAAAACAACACATAAATTAAAATATAAAAAATTAAAATTTGTGAAAATATGAATATTAAAATAAATAATCGTTACAATGTTACAAAAGGAAACAAGGGCTATATAATGTGTAGGCGACATAAATTCCGATACAGAATATGGCTCTATTTCGCATAGGTACTTAAATAAGCTATTTTTAAATGTCAAAATTGAATTTGTGTTCAGTATTCAGTATACTGAACATTAATACTGAACACAAATTCAATGTTGATATTTGTTTTCTGGTTTCACAAACAGAGTTCTGCTCGCTCGTGGACGAAACAGTGACCTGTATATGCACTTTGTGCATTCGTGTCACTGACGATGCCACTATGAAGCATTAGATGGCGTTAGCTATCGAAATCATTAATATTTTTAAATGTGTTTAAGTTTGTTGCATTTTTCATGTTTTGAGGCAAGATGTTCCAAAATTTCATTGCACTATAAAGTGTACTTTTTTCACCACTTGTTAGTCTGTGTATAGGTAGCGCATAGTTATTGTAATTTCTGGTATTGTAAACATGACTTTGTTTATATTTTATAAAGTCGTCTTTGTTGTTGTAGTGGAATACCAACGTTTCGAATATGTATAGTGCTGCGAAAGTAAGCAGATTTAGACGTTTAAAACTGCCACGACACGATGCTCTATAATCTAGGTTAAGGATGAGCCTTACTGCTTGCTTTTGGCATACGAAAATATTATTGCTGTTACTGCTGTTTCCAAAAAATATAATGCCAAATCTCATCTTGCTCTCAAACAGGGAATGGTATATTAATCTAATTATGTTTATATTTACAACTTTCTTTAAGCACCGTATCATGTAGCATACTGTATTTAGTTTGCTTTCGATATAATCCACATGTTTTTCCAATTCAGGTTATTGTCGATAAGAATTCCTAATAATTTAGCGTGGTCTTCTCCGCATAAATTTATACTAATTGGATATTCAAAATTTGTGTTTTTGTTTTTGAATATCATCACTTTGGTTTTGCCACTGTTCATTATAAATCTATTTGTCAAAAACCATAATTGTAACGCGTTATACATTTCTTTTTCTCTTGTAGAAGCATCAACCATACTTTGACCACTTACTAAAGAAGTCGTATTATCTGCATAGCTTTCTACTAATACTTCACGTTCGTTTATAGTGGAGAATAGATCATTTACGTATATTCTGAACAGTAATGGACCAAGTATACTTCCTTGACGGATGTCATGATTTGAAATTAGAGATTGTGATGTATAATCTTCAATTTTAAAAATTTGGGCGATCTGTGAGGTATGATCTGATTAGATCATGTGCTATCCCTCTAATTCCATATCTGTGAAGTTTTTTAAGTAGTATACTATGATCCATACTGTCAAAGGCTTTTGTGAGGTCTATGTACGTTGCCATAGGTATTTCTTTTTTCTCCAAGCAGTTTAGGACTTCGGTAACAAATTGAAACAAGGCTGTGTTTATACCATTTCTCGGAAGGAAACCATGTTTTATATATTTTTAACAAGAAAACAATTAAAAAAAACTGTCTTACAAAAGGAATATACAGGGTGAGTCGGGAGGGGCGCACCAAACTCTAGGAGTGTATTATACACGTGAAAATAATGTAAAAAAACTCATTTGTTCTTATCCGATTTTTATTTGTTTTCAAGTTATAGCATATTAACAAATAAACAAGTTATTATACAAAAAAAATTTCTTAATCATAGCGTTCTTTCAACAAATGTTCAAAAATACCGCCATTGACTTCTAAACATTTTCTGCTTCGTCTACGAAGAGCGTTTGTTGCTCTCCCAATTGATTCATTTCTTTCTTCTTTTATATGGGCTGCAGTATTCTCAATTCGTCTAATTAGTGATTCCCGTGTGTCCACTTTTATTTTGTAGACTTCATTTTTATCCAGCCCCATAAACAAAAATCTAGTGGTGTGAGGTCTGGAGATCTTGCAGGCCAATTAATAGGACCTCCACGACCAATCCAACGCCCTGGAAAACGTTCGTCCAAATGTTGCTTGACTTGACGAGCGACATGTGCAGGAGCTCCATCGTGCTGATAGTACATCTGCATTCTAATATTTATAGGAACATCTTCTAGCAGGCCTTGTAATTCATTTTGTAAAAAATTGAGGTAATTGCCTCCTGTGAGACGATTCTCCAAAATGAAAGGGCCGATTAAATAACTGTCAACCATACCACACCACACGTTTACAGAAAACCGATGTTGAAAATTGCTTTCGACTGTTGCGTGGGGATTTTCATCAGACCATACATGAGAGTTACGAGTGTTGTTAATGCCATCACAGGTAAATGTAGCTTCATCCGTAAAGAGTATACTCGATACATTACGATGATTATTATTTATCCACCGACAAAATTCCGTACGGTTAGCGTAATCCCCTGGTTGTAGGTGCTGTACTTTCTGAACATGATAAGGATATAAGCCTTGCTCGTGTAGCGTGTTCATCACTCTTTTTTGTGGAATTGCCAATTGAGTGGCAATTCTCCGTGAGCTAGTAGTTGCATCTTCTTCTACTAGATGCAGAATATTTTCTACTTCTACAAAACCTTGTCGAGCAGCGCGCTCATATGTTATGTTAGCACTGGGAAGCTTACCAGTCTCGCACAATTTGTTGAAAACTCTAATAAATATGTTTTTATCAGGATGTCTTTGGTGTGGAAAACGTTCACGATATTCTTCAACAGCAGCTGTAGCATTTCCATTACAGAAACCATATACAAACACCATATTTGCATATTCTAAATTTGAATAAGTATGTGGCATTTTGCAACACTAACAATCACATTAATTCGAACTTAAACGTTCAGTTACTGTTCACCGTACACTGACAGTTCATCAAAACGTCAGAATTATCAAATGTTTGTAAGCCTCGAACATGGCATACTTTGATAATGTTAAAATTCAAATAGAAGTGGAAAGCTAGATGAACATTTTTAATTACGCCATAACTTGAAAACAAATGAAAATCGGATAAGAACAAATGCGTTTTTTTACATTATTTTCACGTGTATAATACACTCCTAGAGTTTGGTGCGCTCCTCCCGACTCACCCTATATTGTCTAGGGGAGACAGTACCCCGGAACCTAAGTACCAGAGCTGGGATGAATCCTCGTTAAAAGGATTCGAATCACGAATCCGAATCACCTAATATGATTCGAATCAGGAATACTCGAATAAAGGATTCGTAAGAGATAAATATGATTCGAATCAAAGATTCGAATCCAGTTTTTTCGAATCACGAATACAAATCGTTTAAGAATAAATTTGATTTTATTATTCTTTTACAAACATTAACATATAAATATCGTTATCAGTTGTTTTAACAAAAATATTCACAACCTAATTATTTATTATTAACACTGAACATCGTTGATAACAGACTAAATTTCTGTGTTATTCTGATTAAAGATGTATTTGTCTGTTTTTGAACTACTCTTCAAATCATACGCGTGGCGCATGAAGTAAAATTTCGAATTTAGAAAAGCCTCGTGAAAATTTTCTACGCGGGGCTTTTCTAAACTCGAAATTTTACTTTATGCTTAATCTGGGAGTGGAAGACACTCGTTACTTTAAAATATGTCACAACTGTTAAAGTATGTATCGTCGGATGCCCGTCTTCAGGGGTGATATGTAAGCAAATTATGGGTCCTAGGAGTTGCCAAATAAGTGAGTTACTCAACTGTTTTCAAGGCACTCTTTGAAAAACAAAAAAAAATAAAAATTTTACATATAAAATGTACAATAAACTATAAGTGTGATACATCATTGAATTCAGTAAATAATATTCTTCCAAAAAATATCAAAATCCAAAATGGCGCCCATAAGAAAAACAAAAGTTAGCTATGGTCCCTAGGTAAATGTTATAGTTATCTTAAAATAAAATATGTTACTAGATTTATCGTTAAAAAGTGCCTATAATGTCAAAGTTGTAAATATCTGGATTTAATAGTTTTTGAATAAGAAAATAAAAACGAATTTTCAAAAATACGTTTTTTGACAATATCTCATTAAGGAAATTAGATATTTCAAACGTGTTTTTGGGTTATTATTGGGCCCTAAATTATGCAACTTTGCCCCAATTTAACTGACTCTCTATCTCTTTAAATAACCGAGACCCCCATACATTCTGTTGAAATACGGACACCCGGTATAATGATAATAATAATATAAAATTTATTGTATTGTTATTTTCTAAGTATTTTAATTAAATAAATATTTTACATTGTTTGCCGTATATTTACGAATATATTAAAAATAAATACTTATTTCAGTAATTCAATATTAATTATACCATCAAATGTCTAAAAGTCTTGTGTTAAAAATCACCAGAAATAATTAGATGTTTTTTTATTAAACGAATTTAACTATGGCTTTCGACGTATAAGTCAAAAAATGTTTAAAACGAAAGTTGTAGCCAACGAAAAAATAAACCTCTTTTAGCTAAAAACTTTTCACCTCAGCTCTTTTGTTTTTGAATTAGAAACTAAAAAATCTAGTGGAGATTTGTTGATCTCCACCAGTTTTTTAGTCACCGATTATGGCTTTCGACGTCTAAATCAAAAAATGCTTCAAACAAAAGTTGTTGTTGCCAACGAAAAAATAAACCACTTTTACCTAAACACTTTTCACCTTAGCTGTTTTGTTTTTGTTCAATAAACCGAGAAAGATTTTGTTAGAAAATAAATACACAAATTTATGACAACTTTATGATAATTCGATAATTTACGAACGAGTGTCTTCCACTCCCAGACTAAGCATGAAGTAAAATTTCGAGTTTAGAAAAGCCCCGCGTAGAAAATTTGTCGAGGGTCGCGCAGCGACCCGAGACAAATTTTCACGGGGCTTTTCTAAACTCGAAATTTTACTTCATGCGCCACGCGTATAAAACAGTGATTTAACGAGAAATTTAAAAACATACAAAACAAATTTTTCATGTTAATCCTTACGATTAATTCGAATTATTTTTGACGATTCGAATCCTTTTGTACCTATTCGAATCCTTTTATAAATATTCGAATCCTTTTATGAGGATTCAAATCCTTTTATGAGGATTCGAATACTTTTACGAGGATTCGAATCCTTTTATGAGGATTCGAATCACCAGCATTTGGATTCGAATACGAATCCTTTTAAAAAAGTGTAACGAATCCGGATCACGAATCCAGTTTAACAAAAGTATTTGAATACCTCTTTTGAATCCTCTAAAAGGATTCGAATCCAGGATTCGAATCCCGAATGATTCGAATCCTGCCCAGCTCTGCTAAGTACCTAGTGCTCTTAAACTCTGAAAACATTAAAATATTGTTAACAAGTGCATGAACTTCAATTGAAAAGAAAAGCCCAGAAAATTTGTCTCGGGTCGCTGCGCGACCCTCGACAAATTTTCACGGGGCTTTTCTAAACTTGAAATTTTACTTCATGCTTAGTCTGTGAATGGAAAACACTCGTTTAAAGCTCTCAGTTGAACTCTTTTTTCGTGTTCAGTGGGATCACATTACGGAAACATTTTAGAGATTGCACGAATATTGAACATGATACTAAAATAAAACATTGTAAAAAAATGATTACGAGAAAGTTTTAGCAACGTTACAAACATTGTATAAACGTAAGACGCTGATTTTAATTGAAGTTCATACACTTGTTAACAATATTTTAATGTTTTTAGAGTTTAAGGGTACTAGGTACTTAAGTTCCGGGGTACTGTCTCCCCTAGACTATACATTACTTTTTGTAAGACAGTTTTTTTCTTGTTACCAATACATGTTTGTATTTTTTTGACCCATCTAAACCCAGGAATAAATTTTCCATTGAGCTTACGAGAGAAACCTTCCTATAACGTTTACTTAATTGCTGCACATCGGGTTGTATACAATACGGATTCTATGCATTCATCGTATGCAACTTAACATACATACATACATACATTCGTATGTTGGGTTGCATACAAATAAGAGTAATTACTCGTGTTGCATGGTCGTTGCTTATTCAACGGTGCAGCAACATTTTTCTTTAAACGTTAGCGTGCAACGTTCCTGCAGGCGGACATTAAGCGTTTATTCAACGTTTTTTCAACATTCATGCAACGTAAAACGCAACGTTTCGTGTTGCGCGGTAACATTGATGCAACGTGTCATGCAACGTTTCTTTGCTCAGTAGGTATGTATTTTACAAAATCACAATACTCTTAAAAATGATTCTTACCCATTATTAACAGTCTTGTACAAAAACAAAATTACCAGCGACGGCTCGCAGCCTAACTTCAGGGTAGGCCACAGCGCCAAGGCACACAAAATTTGAGGTTGGGAACGCGCTTTTAAATGCAAGAAATGGCACAACAAAGTCACCTTTCAATAATGGATACATCGCACTGAACAAAAAACAAACAAATAACTTTATATCAATATTGTAGCAACATTAAACGCTGTTTAATTGTTGATGAAACATTACTTAAATGGATTTGCTCAGTGGGATATTACCTTGGGTCTCTGGCCTACCCTGAAGTTAGGCTGCGAGCCGCCGCTGAAAACAACTACAATCTGACAGGTATTAATACTACCGTTCTTATTTATTAACGACCTTTATGTATCATACAAAAGCAAGCACGTACGATTCCACTCGCTTTCAATTAAAAGACTTGTCCTGCGTTACACTCACCATTTGTCAACTTAATATCTACAAAAGAAACTAGTCCAAGTATCTTTGAAAGAATCTCGAGTCTTATACTTATTTTGTTTTTGTTTTCTTCTTCATCGAGATAAAACGAGTGAATTAATTATTATCATTAGAAGGCACCTGATAAATTCCAGATTTGGAATTTAAAGGAGGTCGCCTTTAATGTCGATTACTCAATCTTAATTACGCAACGAATAAAGGTTTAGAGATTTGATTGAAATAAAAATAAGGATAATCAGGAAGTTGTGGTGCAAGTAAATAGTTATATAATTTTGTTTTTCAGAAAAATGTGTATAATTAAAACACTGCTATTTATTAAACTGTTTTCTTATTTAACATTTGATGAAATTCATTTTTGTAATAATTTGTGTTGAAAGAATTCAAAGTTAGTTTGTTAATTTCTACTGAGCAAACACATAGAAATAATAAATAAAACACTGTTTATCACTTTGTTTGTATAACAATTGGTTTATTTGGTGACTATAGTTTCGATACTACACGTATCATTATCAAACCGTTAGTAACAAAAAACTACAAAGGAACATTATTTATATTTGCAAATTTTCTAATAACAGCGTTAAAGAGGGGGGTGTATTTAAGGTCAAGCTGGTCGTTAATTACGGGAATTTCCCGATTAGCGCGGGCTCTGTGAATCTCCAAAGACTCCAGGAGGTCCATCCATCCCTTTGTGTTTTGCTAAAATATTTTTAATTTTGTGAGTTATATTTCCAAAGTAATTAAGGGAACGATATGTTTCTTGTGTTTTAGGTTCGATTCCGGCATATATGTATTTTCTAATAAGTTTAATTTTGTATTGATTAACTATTTTATCTACTATTGACGTAGTATAGCCATTTGAAACGGCTATACTTTTAATAATATCTATTTCTTTTTTAAATGAGGTTTTAAAAGTATAGCCGTTTCAAATGGCTATACTACGTCAATAGTAGATAAAATAGTTAATCAATACAAAATTAAACTTATTAGAAAATACATATATGCCGGAATCGAACCTAAAACACAAGCAACATATCGTTCCCTTACTTACTTTGGAAATATAACTCACAAAATTAAAAATATTTTAGCAAAACACAAATTAAATATAGCGATGAAACCATTTACAAAAATTAAAAATCATATTTTTAACCATAAGACTCAGATACCAAGTATTTACAAATCAGGAATATATAAATTAACCTGTAATGATTGTAAGGGAGTGTATATAGGTCAATCTGGTCGTAATTTTAAGACCAGACTCAGTGGGCATCTTTACTCTTTTCGGCATAGATTAATTGATGTCATCTTTCGCCAAACATTTGATTGAAAATAACCATTCTTTTGGCGAGGATGTACTTTCAGTTATTCACTTTGCCGAGAAGGGTAGAAAGATGGACCTCCTGGAATCTTTGGAGATTCACAGAGCCCGCGCTAATCGGGAAATTCCCGTAATTAACGACCAGCTTGACCTTAAATACACCCCCCTCTTTAACGCTGTTATTAGAAAATTTGCAAATATAAATAATGTTCCTTTGTAGTTTTTTGTTACTAACGGTTTGATAATGATACGTGTAGTATCGAAACTATAGTCACCAAATAAACCAATTGTTATACAAACAAAGTGATAAACAGTGTTTTATTTATGTTCAACAATGTATAACGAAGTAGAAGCCTCTATAATCAGTGACATAGAAATAATATTTCAACAACATCGGGCTCGTTCATCAGAGACAACAGTTGGGAGTTTACTGCCAACTGTTGGGGAATTCTCTGATGACCGGACTGTTAATCGTGAACATGTTAGGGCAGCGCTGGCCATTTTTGCAATCGTGCTATTTAGACCAAGGATGTTATATCTATAGATAACTAACTTACATCATAACTGCTTTTTGAAAGCGAAGCCAGTCCGCCATTTGTCAGGTAGGAATTTTTGGTGGGAAATTTAAAATAAATGGATAAATCATAGACATAATTAAGATAAAATCATAAATATATATTTAGGTTTAAACAGAATGCCGATTTTTACAGTCCTTGACACTACACGAAACTACCATATTGTCTATTATAATTATAATATAAGAATAAATACAGAAACTGATACAATTCACAAAATTGCCCTAAAAAGCTGTGTTTCAATCTGTCGAGTTGACAGTAAATTCAACAAACCCGAATTTTAAACAATTGAAATTCCTACCCGGCAAATGGCGCCTTTCCCCCCACCACTGGCTTCACCTTTTTAGCGAAAGTTAGCGATCCATAGATATAACATCCTTGATTTTTTTTTTATTGATGATGGCGATTGGTATTGGCGGGTTAAACTTTTAAGCTAGTCGAGGTTATGGATGTGCGAAATTATGTATTTAATAATATCTATTATAAAATTACTAAACGTAAGGAGATTCGTGAATTACTGTCAGAAAATAATAGTGTTTGTGTAAATAGAGTATAGCCCAGGACCAGGTGTTTGTTTTCCTTCCTGCACCAGGTGATGAAGCGTTTGACCTCTTCTGGTGGAGGGGATGTGGAGTCGCCTACTTCCCGGGTGACTCCACATCCCCTCCACCAGAAGAGGTCAAACGCCTCATCACCTGGTGCAGGAAGGAAAACAAACACCTGGTCCTGGGCTGCGACGCCAACGCGCACCACACTGTATGGGGCAGTACGGACCCCAACAGAAGAGGTGAGTTCCTGCTAGACTATGTTTTAGGTGAAAACTTAGATATAGTCAATAAGGGGAATAAACCTACTTTTATCACATCAGTTAGAAAGGAGGTATTAGACATCTCCCTAGCTGATAATTACATAAGCCAGTACATACAAAACTTGCACGTCTCAGATTACGTCTCACTATCAGACCATCAGCATATACGGTTTGACATCGATAGTGGTAATAACCACATCAATGGATTCAGAAATCCCAAAAATACCGACTGGGAGGCCTACCAAGAGCGCCTTACGTCGGAACTTGCGGGACCACTGAATCCTATTGAAACAGTCGAGCAACTAGAAGCAGCATCGACACAATTACAAGATGTAATCAACATCGCTTACGAAAGTAGTTGTCCACTAAAGCAAAGGGCTGTTGTTAAAGAAGTGCCCTGGTGGTACAGCGAACTCGCGAGCCTAAAGGCCAAAACTAGGCGTACTTTCAATAGGGCTAAAGCCTCTGGACAGTGGGAGGAGTACAGAAAGGCCATTACGGAGTACAACAAAGAACTGAGAAAATCCAAAAGGAAAACTTGGAGGACTTTCTGCGAGGGGATAGATGATCTACCTCCCGCACAACGCCTCCAAAAAGTCCTTGCAAAGGATCACACGAACGGTATTGGACTACTAAAAAAGTCCAACGGTGAATACACTGGAACCCTAGAAGAAAGTCTAAGAGTACTCCTAGAAGCTCACTTTCCTGGGTCCCAGGCAATTAACAGTGGAGACTTACCTGCCATCGGCTTTGAGGTAGAAGAACGCCCTACCAGAGAAAGCAAAAAACTGGCAACAAAGATCTTCACTCCAAGCATAATAACATGGGCGATCAACGGCTTCAAGCCGTTCAAATCCGCGGGGGCAGATGGCAACTTTCCAGCCCTTTTGCAAAGGGCAGGGGAGGAGTTATTACCACGTCTCACGCAAATATTCAGAGCTAGCTACTCTCTTGGGTACATCCCCAAGCAGTGGAGGGAGGTGGCGGTGGTGATTATACCAAAGGCTGGCAAACGCCAAACTGACGAGCCCAAGTCATATCGCCCCATAAGTATCACCTCCTTTCTCCTAAAATCAATGAAGAAAATCATTGATAGAAATATCAGAGGGAAAGCTCTTCAGTCGTTTCCCCTTCACAAACACCAATTTGCCTACCAAGCAGGCAAACCAACAACAAATGCCCTTCACACACTAACAAGTGTAATAGAGAAGAGCATCCCAACCAAAGAAGTGGCTCTATGCGCATTCTTGGACATCGAAGGTGCATTTGACAACACCTCCTATGAATCCATAGACACGGCCACCAAATCAAGAGGAATTGATGCCTCCACATCCAAATGGATCCATGCTATGCTCAAAGGTCGTAGGATCACACTGTCCATTGGCGATGAGTCGGCAACTGTGTTCGCAGTAAAGGGGTGCCCACAAGGCGGGGTTCTATCGCCCCTGCTGTGGTCACTAGTTGTCGATGAGCTAATATCGGTGTTATCCAACGATGGATTTGACGTACAAGGCTATGCTGACATCGTCATCATAGTTAGGGGAAAGCATGACGACACGGTGTCCAACCGCATGCAGTCAGCCCTTCGGAAAGTAAGTACATGGTGCGTGCAGAAGGGGCTCACTATCAATCCCAACAAGACTGTAATTGTCCCATTTACAGGTCGTAGAAAATTAAATCTTAAGGCACTAACCATGAATGGGACACTCATTGGGCTTTCCAGCACAGTTAAATATCTCGGCCTCACCTTTGACCAGAGGCTAAACTGGAAAACCCATGTAGATAACATCACTGCCAATGCATTAAGGGCAACATGGGCTTGCCGCAGGCTATTTGGCAAAAGATGGGGTTTACACCTCAAGATGATATACTGGCTTTTCATTACGGTGATAAGACCAATAATCACCTATGGTTCCGTTGTCTGGTGGACGAAGACAACGGAGATCACAACCCAAGCAAGGCTCAGCAAGGTTCAACGGCTGGCATGTTTAGGCATCACAGGGGCTATGAACACCTGCCCCACTGGAGCAATGGAGGCTATGCTAAATCTCACACCTCTGCATCTGCACGTGAAAAGGGAAGCAGCACTAGACGCATTAAGAATAATCCAGACAGACATACCAAAATATGGATACTTTAACGGGCACCTAAAAATCCTCAACACTGTGTGTGAAAGAGCGATATACATGCCCAAAGACTACATGTCAACTGACTACGACTTCGACACAACGATTGAAGTGGCCATCCATGGCCGCGATGATGTTGGAGCGAAGGTCAAGCAGTTACAAGGCTCCTCGATAGTTTGGTTCACTGACGTATCCAAAACTGAGAACGGAGTCGGAATCGGTATCACTGGCCCTCGATTCGAGTTATCAAAGGCCTTCGGACAATCCTCATCGATATTTCAGGCAGAAATCGAGGCCCTGAACATATGCGCCCACATATGTTTAAACAGGGGATACAACAAACAGAGGGATTGCATCTGCTCAGACAGTCAAGCAGCATTAAAGGCAATAAAATCGCCTACATGCAAGTCTAAATCTGTCTGGGAGTGCAAGCTATCCCTAAAGCAGCTGGCTAGGAACAACAGAGTCAAACTGGTCTGGGTTCCGGGACACGCAGGGATCAAAGGCAATGAAATTTCCGACAACCTTGCCAAGGAAGGGTCCAAAACTCCATTTGTCGGACCAGAACCTTACAGTGGAATAACTAAAGTCCGCATCAATGGGATGATCCGGGAATGGGAAGGTGTTGCCAAAAGTGCTCACCTGAGAAACACACCTGGTCTGCGGCAGGCGAAAAGGTTCATCGCCTTCTCTGCCGTAAGAGCCGGACAGTTTCTCAGGTTAAGCAAGGGCAACCTAAGGCTCATAACCGGCCTTCTAACTGGACACTGTCCTCTGAAGTACCACCTCACTAAGATGGGCCAGACAACTGATGCCAACTGCAGGTTCTGCAACGAGGCACAAGAAACAGCAGAGCACCTACTTTGTGAATGCCCTGCCTTGTCCCTTCAAACTACCTGTCATCGGCCACTTTAAACACCGAGGAACTGGTACACATTAACCCTCAAGTTATAGTAGACTTCATAAGAAGTCTAGACATTGAGGGACTCAAGTAGGTCAGGGATAATTACAAAAGATCTGTTAAGTCGAGGTAACTTCGAAAGGCCCAGAGGCCATACGACCCACCGACCCCATAACATAACATAACATAACATAAACATAACATAAACCTACGCCCTATCTAGTAACCGCATCATATCACGCTGTCATCTTGACAAGTATGATTGACATTACGTACACATGCACGTAATTGCTTTGACAAGTACATTACGTGCCAACAGCTGAAAATGACATTTCTTTGGTGTATAGGGAGTTTTTCTTTAAAGTATACGTTTTCCAAATTCAGCGTATTTTCTTTAAATCTTTAGTTATTCGTTGTCTTTTTTAAGAGTTCAATTTGAAGCTTTAAACGAGTGTTTTCCACTCCCAGACTAAGCATGAAGTAAAATTTCGAGTTTAGAAAAGCCCCGTGAAAATTTGTCGAGGGTCGCGCAGCGACCCGAGACAAATTTTCTGGGCTTTTCTAAACTCGAAATTTTACTTCATGCGCCACGCGTATGAAACACTAAAATATTGTGAACTCTATATATATTTGAACCTCACTTGAAATCAGTGTTTTATACGCGTGGCGCATGAAGTAAAATTTCGAGTTTAGAAAAGCCCAGAAAATTTGTCTCGGGTCGCTGCGCGACCCTCGACAAATTTTCACGGGGCTTTTCTAAACTCGAAATTTTACTTCATGCTTAGTCTGGGAGTGGAAAACACTCGTTTCAAGCTTCAAATTAAACTCTTTTAAAAAACAACGAATGTCGGAAAATGTACAGCTTAATTCCCTGTATATTGATCAAGTAGTAATTTAGTTTTCATCATCGTCATGGTACTATTAAAAATTATTACAATAAATAAGTTGTTCTTTCATGTTCATTGTTTATTTTGTTAGGGTGTAGGTAAAGTATCGTACGTTTCTCGAGTGATGTGGCAATTACATACTCGCGGAATACTGCACTCACCGCTGCGCGGCTCGTGCGCAACATGTCCGCTCATATGTAATATGTTGCATACCACTCTCGTTACGTAATATACTATTAACTAATTATATTCAGCAATGGAACTAAATTTTCTCTAATATTAAATAAAATAAAGTGTAATTGGGCATTACCCATCGATAAATGTATTTAATATACAGCTAAAACGAAACAAACAACACACAAAATCAAAATGGCCGGACCATCGGTCATCAGATACCAACATATATCACAAACAAAATCAAAACATGTTGAATGTTGAAAATTTGACGAACGAGCCCATTAATACAACGTGTAATGCTGTTGCAATATTGATATAATGTTATTTGTTTATTTTTTGCTCAGTGGGTTCTTTATACACCAGTTTATTTCCAACTGAAAAAGACAATCCAGCTCAATTGTTTCTTCTAAAAACACTCTGTTTACTTGTTTTATTATTACAAATTTGTAAACGCCTTGTTTCGTAACAATTCCATTTTTTTCTTCTTCTTGAAGATAAAATTATTTGATGTGATTACGAAAACCCGGGTGGGAAGGAAGCGCACTCTCGAAAGAATTTATGAATGCGCTTTATTATGCCACCATTGCGCCATTGTAATCAACTCCGGAGCTTAGTACCCTCGGCTTATCACCGGAGCAAACAATTTTTCGTGGAATTGAAAGTTTGCCGCGAAGCGCGTGGGACGGTAATAAATTTGATGGGAGAGAAAAGCGTAGGAATAATAATTACATGCGGTCTTTAAATGAGGTGTAATATTTCATAAAGGTAACTACTTATTATAAATTTAAAAAAAAGTGAGGATGGGTGTCTGTTTACATGACCTAAAGACTTATTTTTAATGATGATTGGAAGCCAGAGGTTTTATGGTTACAGATAGGGGAATCATGAATCAAAAATTGACATCTCTTAATTTGAAAAAAACTTGATCGTATTTGATATAAAGAAAACACTTAACTAATTTATTTTTTTTTTTTATTTTTTTAATTTAATTGATGAGGCGGATACATGATGAAACTCCATAATACTATTTGAAATAAAACAACACAGTTGGGAGGGTTTCACTTTTATTGTTGAACACTGCAGTGTTCAGAAACAATAAAAGTGAAACCCTTCCAACTGTTTTTTTTTTTTTATTTCAAATACTTAACTATTTGATACCACTTTTATTTTACTTTAGTTACTAGTTTCAATTACATGATAATCATTTTCAAACTTTTCACTTAGTTTGGAAATGATTACCGTGTAATTGAAACTAGTCACGAAAGTAAAATAAGAGTAGTATAAAAAAGTTAAGTGTTTTCTTTATATCAAAATTGAAAATGTACCACAAAGTGAACGCCTCCAAAATTCAAGAATTGATCGTATTTTTTTTTTTTTTTTATTGGGTTTGGCTTTTGCCTGGCCTTGGGAACTTGCCCATTAGCCAACATTATTTTATTTATATTTGTATTTGTTTTATTTCCTTAACTTATTGCTAATTACCTATAACTATATATTTGGACGTCACAACACATTCACACACACCCATGGACTCCGGGACGAATATTTTTCGTTAGAAAAATTACTCGCCCCGGCTGGAAATCGAACCCAGATCACCGCCGTGAACGATTGGCGAAACCAGCGGCTCAACCGCTCGGCCACGGCGGGCCCTGATCGTATTTGATTTGTATTGGGAGTCCCAATACAAATCAAATACGATTAAGTTTTTTTTAAGACAAAAATGAAGGCTGCGCCACTGAGTAAACTAAATGGAATTATTTAATGCTCGTGAATATATCGTGTAATAAAAAGTTTAACTATTTATCTACTGCAAACAAATTTGAGTTTGCTGATTTAATGGTTATGTTAATCGTTGAATACACTTAGAAAATACCCACCCGATAATCCCGCTATTACTATGCGTACATAAATTTACATAATCACCTTTTGATTGCGCATAATGGCGATGTGTCGACGACTAAACATGCACAATGCGCCTTTTTTCATTATCAATTGGATTCCCTTCTTGTGTGGGCAGATTTTTCTACAAAAACAATTTTCCCATGGTGTTTAAAACGAGAAATAAATCAATTAGTTCAATGACCGAATTAAATCATAATGAGCACAATGAGGACTAGCGGGACAATTGCGTAATTTGACAATGGGTTTGTTGGACGCAGATAAATTATGTCTAATTCACCATAACACACGCCCTATATTTCCAGCTACTGATTGTTGATTTTACTTTCTCTTTGCGCGCAATGTATTCATTAATCTGGAATGATGTTGCGTTTGTGATCGCTTAATCAACTAACGAAATGCATTAAGGGTCTCTTCCACTTTTTGACCTTGACGGAATTTAGTCAGCTCTCCCTGGCGGATTATTTTGTGCATTATTTCGGCTGAATTTTACCTACATACTGCACTTTTTAATTGAGAAAGAGGTCAACTCATCACCCAGGAAAAAAAAATACTGATGAAGAAAATTAAAAACAAGGAAAATCATCTTCTACAAACCATAGCAAACCATTAATCGGGGTCTTACAGTTTGTTATAATTATCTTTGAAACATTGAATGAAGAACGTTTGAAACTATAACAAACTAGCTAAGCTGTTAAAAATCCTAATTAATTGTTGTAATTTCTACAGATTGAAAAATGTACTACTTCAACAAATTCATAAGATACACAACCCATCTGATATCGAACGAGCCAATAAATACCTAGCCAGTTCTACAGGCCTGCGGTTGCCATTGTTGAATTCTTTTAGATTTTGTTCTGGACAAATAATGTGCAAATTTAAAAACAAATAATTGTTCTTTTATTGTTTGTTTTTCTTTCTTATTTCTTCTATTGTAAATTTTTTGTTTATTATTTCTTTTATTGTAATTATTTGCACATTTGTATGTACTAAAGTAATTGTATATAATATTGGGCCCATTCAGCAAATTGTTCAACATTTAACATGTTTGTATTTGTTTGTGATGTGTGTTGGTACCTAATGAACGGCACGTCTATTCCGTACGATTGCAAAAATCCCAAACACGTTCACGATTAACAATCCGGTCATCAGAGAATTCCCCAACAGCTGGCAGTAAAGTCCCAACTGTTGTCTCTGCTGAACGGGCCCAATGTTTTGCTTAATAATAATTTTGAGTGAAAGATATTCTGTTGGAGAGAGAGAGAGAGAGAGAGAGAAAGAGCTACTTTTAGCCTGTCACTAAAAACTACCTACAAATATAATCCAGCCTAGACCTTACTTCGGACCACTCGCCCTCTGTAATTACACTCAGCACTCAAGTCAAGCTGAAATAGAAACCATTAACACTCCACAACAAAAAAGCAAACTGGCAGAAATTCAAAATACTTGTGGACGAGACCCTAAACAGCAAAGTCCCCCTGAAAACAAGGAACGATTTGGAAGAAGCTATAGAACATTTCAACTAAGCTGTTCAATCAGCAGCATGGAAATCCACACCAACTGCAAACAAAGAAAACAAAGCACAGGTCATACTAGCACCAATAAACATAAGAAACAAAATAGCCAAAAAAGAAAACTGCGCCGGCAATGGCAAATCACCTGGCACTCCAATAACAAAGCCAAGCTAAACAAAGCAGCCAAAGATATAAAGCAGGCACTAAATGACCTGAAAAATAATGCAATACAGCTCCACCTAAAAAAACTATCTCCCACTGCAAACTCGGATTACTCACCATGGAAAGCGACAAAAAATATAAACAACACGCAATAGCATGTACCACCCATAAGAAGAAAAAACGGTAGCTGGGCAAGACATGACAAAGTGAAGGCTACAACATTTGCTGAAAACCTAGCTACGGTATTTGAACCCTCTGAAGAAGGAAGACAAAGAAATTGAGGAATTCCTAGAAACGCCAAACCAAATGAGCCTACCAATCAAGCAAATAAAAACCAAAGAAATGAAACACCAAATACGAAAGACTAAAGAAAAAAAAGGCCCGGATACAACCTAATCACAGGAAAAATCTTGAAAGAACTACCAGACAAAGGAATCGCAGTTATAACTATAATCTTCAACACGATCAACAGGCTTGACCACTTCCCAGCTCAATGGAAAGTGGCACACATATAACTAATACCTAAACCTGTTAAAGATCGTTTAGAAGCAAGCTCCTATAGACCAATCAGCCTATTACCTATCCTTTCCAAACTGTACAAGAAGAGAGTATCTAAAACGATTGCAACCTAAAATTGTCAAAAACAAACTTATCCCAGACCACCAATTCGGTTTCCGGCAGAATCACTCCACTATCGAGCAGGTTCACTGAATTGCAAAAACAATCAAAAAAGATCTCGAAACAAAAAAATAATGCTCAGCTGCATTTTTGGATGTCAGTCAGGCCTTCGACAAGGTCTGGCACCCAGGGCTGCTCTACAAACTAAAGAAAAACCTACCACACAGCTTCATCCAAGTGCTACAATCGTACCTTACAGATCGGCTTTTCCAAGTAAAATTCCAAGAGGAACTAATAAAACTCTACCAAATCAAGTCAGTGGTACCACAAGGCAGTGTGCTCGGCCCAATCCTGTAGCTGCTCTACACTGCAGACTTTCCAAAAAGCAGTAAAACATTTGGGGCAACCTTTGCAGATGACACAGCAATACTGTCATCCCATTCTGATCCAACTGTTGCATTAAAGCTACAAAAACTACAAGAAAGACTAAATAATATACAAAACTGGTTAAAAAAATGGAGTATAAAAGCAAATAGAACAAAATCTTCACATGTGACTTTCACATTGAGAAAGGGAAACTGCCCACCAGTAAAACTACATGACCAAATAATCCCACGAACAAAATCCATAAAATACCTTGGCATCCACCTCGACCGCAGGCTGACCTGGAGTAAGCATATATGGGACGCAAGTTTAGTCAATTGTACTGGATGCTAGGAATGAAATCCAAACTAAACTTATAGAACAAAATCCTAGTATACAAGACGATAATCAAGCCCATATAGACATATGGCATTTAGCTGTGGGGATCAGCCAGCGACTCAAACATTGCAAAAGTCCAGAGATTACAAAACAAGGTCATGAGAGCTATTGTCAACGCCCCCAGATATCTATCGAGCTGGGTAATCCAGCAAGACCTCCAAATCCCTACAATCGCAGAAGAAATCTCGAAGTGCAGTGCCATCTACAAAGAACCTAGCGTACAGTTACTAAAAAACACCTAAGTGAAAAGGCTGAAAAGACATGATTCCCTTGATATCCCTAACAGATTTAAATAAATAAACAAATATACACTACACACAACCGCTTCTTGAATGTGGCGAAAATGAAGAGAAGCAACGATGCTTGATTCTTCTACATGTCACCAGCAGATAGATTGTATATTATCTGGGAAAAAAAACTTTTAGCGTTCAAAATTTAGCCCAGAGCTAGCTATCTGTAGTGGTTAGTATAGCCAAGGGGAGCCAATGCTTATGAGAGAACTGGAAATCGAGTAGAAAAGGAGAGACAATGTTCAAGATTGGGGGGACGAGTAAGACAGACGACTATATACGCCAATCACCGGTCTCGTTTCTGGATGCAGCCTCCAAATGCTGTTACCAAATTTTATACAGTGACTGGCTAACTGGATATATATATATATATATATATATATGAACTATGGTATAATTTAACCTATAGAAGGACTATAGGCCGATTAGCTTATCCTCCTTCCTACTTAAGCCGCTGGAGAGGTTAGTGGAGGCGTACATAAAAGAGCGCATACATTCAGACCTCTGGTCGACTAGCCAAAGCCAACACGCGTACACTAGGGGCAGATCAGTAGACACAGCTCTGCACGCCCTCCTAAGTCAGGTTGAAAATTCCATGTGTAAGAAAGAGTTCACGTTGGCGGTATTCCTGGATATCGAAGGAGCCTTCAACTTCGTGCGCCCAGGGGCGATTTTGTCGGTATGCCTCTTCGTAGAGGAGCTGCTAACGAGGAGGCACATTGTCTCTGCGCTGGGCGGCTCATGCTCAAGAAGAGAGGTCAGTAGAGGTACCCCTCAAGGAGGTGTCCTCTCTCCACTACTATGGAATATAGTTATGAATGAACTACTGAAAGGACTAGAGTCTACGGGGTGTAAAACAATTGCCTATGCTGATGACGTCACCCTCGCGGTCTCTGGTAAACACGTAGGCATCCTATCTGAACTCATGAAGAGGGCACTCCGCAAGGTAACCCGCTGGTGTGAGGAATGTGGACTGGGGGTAAATCCCCTCAAAGCTGAGCTTGTACTCTTCACCAGAAGGCATAGGATACCAAACTTCAAAGCTCCCGTCCTAAACGGCACGGGACTGGTGGTAAAGGAGCAAGCCAAATATTTGGGCACCTTAGTCGATAGGAAGTTAAGTTGGAAGCCCAATATTCAGGAGAGAGTACGGAAAGCGCAGGTCGCGCTGTACTCGTGCAAAAGAGCTGTGAGCAAGAACTAGGGACTGAAACCAATCGTTGTCCACTGGATGTACACGACTGTGGTGAGACCCATTCTGTTCTACGGTGCTGCAGTCTGGTGGCCTGCTCTTGATAAGAAAATTCACCGGACCGCACTGGGTAAGGTACAGAGATCAGCCGAACTGCTCATAACAGGCGCGGTTAGATCTAACCCCTCCAAAGCGCTAGATGTAATACTAAATCTAGCTCCTGTTGACCTTTACTGCAGGTATGCTGCAGCTACCACAGCGATCAGGATCAACTCGGTCGGGATATGAAATAGTAGCAAACAGGGCCATGGAAGGATCCTGAATGAGCTTGTCGATATCCCACTGAGGACTGATAGCTGTCTTCCAGAACTTACCTTTGGGAACAAGTTCTCCATTTCCATCCCGGACAAAACCGAATGGGTAGAGGGTAAGATTGTTCAGGGAAATGAAGTCTGGCTCTTCACGGATGGCTCCAAGTCCGAAAACAGAGTAGGGGGTGGAATTTTCTCACATGAGTTCAACCTCAAAAAATCTTTTCGACTCCCAAACCACTGCAGCGTCCTACAGGCGGATCCAGTGGACTGGATAGGTAAAACCGACCTTCAGGTAAACCATATCAGGTTCGTCACCGATAGCCAGGTCGCCATTAGGACTTTAAATAGTCCCTACTGCACCTCCAAGGTGGTCAGAGACTGCAGAAAAGTGCTTAACAAGCTCGCTAACAGCTGTGATGTGGGGCTCATCTGGGTACCAGGTCACAGTGATATCAAGGGAAACTCAATTGCCCACGGCCTCGCAAGAAAGGGGGGCAAGGATGAGAGACCCATCTACTCAACTTTCCGCCGACATTCCTCTTGGGGAATGCAAGAGACTATTAAGGGACCAAATTACATCATGGGTTAACCTTAGGTGGAAGAAAGAAGACACGTGTCACATAACAAGGCAGCTATGGCCTATGTGTGACACTATAAACAGTAAAAGATTAATTGCACTTAGCAGAATCGACATAAGGAAGGCAGTAGGCATCATCACGGGTCACTGTTTTCTGGGTGGACACGCACAAAAGATGGGTCTCAAATACAATGACTACTGCAGAGAATGCCTAGATGAGGAGGAGGAAGAAACAGTACTCCACTATCTAGGTCAATGTCCTGCTCTTGAGGGGAAACGAATGAAGTACCTCGGTCTGCACCACGCAAGTGAACTGGCGAAGCTCTCACCTATAAAGGTGGTAGATCTGATCGGATTCATTAGGTGCTCAAATTGGGTTGTATAGGGGAAAAATCTCTCATGGTATCACAACGGGCCCTATGGGCCTAAGTGAACAGCCTCGGCTGTTGCCATATAAACCTAACCTAACCTAACCTATATACGTTTAGTGTACTCCAAAGTTTCAATTTATTTCCGTGATATACAATATTAATTTTTTGTGAAAATGGAAACGTGTTATAAACATTATACTGAATAAGAAAAAATATTGCTGACAACATTAGTAAAGGAGTACTTTTTATTGGAAAATAAAGAGACGAACAATGAGACTGACTGTTCAAGAAAAGCAGAGGATCTGGGAAATATTACCGATGCAGCAGTACAATTCCCAACCAAACCACAAATAGCCTGAAATAAAATAACAGTTGTAAAAATAATGTATCAAGTATAGAATTTAATAATTGAAATTGCACTTTTTGTCTTGAACAATTTGAGCAAAATTTGCGAGTAAACGAAACAAACCAATATTATAGATGAGGGTTTTACCTAAAAACTACTTATACAAATTAGCAACTGTTCAATCGGTTTAAAGGAAAGACCACGATAGTTTACCTTTTATAACTGTTCTGCTACCAATGGTAATAAAACCTGTACAATAATATCTTTAGAAAATCTGTATCTTCTCTTAGATTCTTCTCCGTTAGCAAATTCAAATGGAATTTCCGCATCTCTGATGTACCTAATAAATTTATATACAAATTGTTTAATTATTTTTCAATTTATAAGTTAGATATACAGGGAGTTTTTCCTTTAAGTATACGCATTCCAAATTCAACCTATTTTCTGTAAATCTTTTGATATTCCTTGTTTTTTTTAAGTTCAATTTGAAGCTTTAAACGAGTGTCTCCACTCCTAGACTAAGCATGAAGTAAAATTTCGAGTTTAGAAAAGCCCCGTGAAAATTTGTCGAGGGTCGCGCAGCGACCCGAGACAAATTTTCTGGGCTTTTCTAAACTCGAAATTTTACTTCATGCGCCACGCATATAAAACACAGATTTCAAGTGAAGTTCGAAGATACACAAATTTCACAATATTTTAGTGTTCATACGCGTGGAGCAGGAAGTAAAATTTCGAGTTTAGAAAAGCCCAGAAAATTTGTCTCGGGTCGCTACGCGACCCTCGGCAAATTTTCACTTTTCTAAACTCTAAATTTTACTTCATGCTTAGTCTGGGAGTGGAAAACACTCGTTTAAAACTTCAAATTGAAAGCTTTAAACTCGAAATTTTACTTCCTGCACCACGTGTATAAAACACTAAAATATTGTGAAATTTATGTATATTCGAACTTCACTTGAAATCTGTGTTTTATACGCGTGGCGCATGAAGTAAAATTTCGAGTTTAGAAAAGCCCAGAAAATTTGTCTCGGGTCGCTGCGCGACCCTCGACAAATTTTCACGGGGCTTTTCTAAACTCGAAATTTTACTTCATGCTTGGTCTGGGAGTGGAAAACACGCGTTTAAAGCTTCAAATTGAACTTAAAAAAAAAACAAGGATTATCAAAAGATTTACGGAAAATAGGTTGCTTTGGTCACTCCGCGAAGCTGATTTCAAGTGAAGTTTAAAACATATTGCTAAAGTTTGATCTCACGTTGTTTAAGGCCCCGCTCAGACGAAATCCTGGCTGCGCCACTGATTATTATTGTAATACTACCTGAACTAATCTTTAAAAAAAATCTCTTCCCTAAAAGAATGAAGATATATCGTGGCGCGTGCTTGAAAATAATCCTTTAATTCTTGTACACAACACAATCGTAAACAAGAAATATGAGAAACAATTCGGAGCACGTATCAAACCTCCTTCTCTATACACGGTATCAAAATCGAAAAAAAAACGTGAAATTTCTCGGAACTTTTCATTGTATTGTTCCGCAACTGCTTTACATATGAACTAGCGATCTCTGGCGATAATGACACGCCAATATGGATAGCAGATTGCGTAGACTCGTGTCACGATGGGGGATAAGCCGCCTTTTTTAATTCCGCTCGAATAAATGAATACGTAAGGCGGAATTCCGAGAAAGAATTATCTCCTTGTGAATCATTTAAGATCGTGATGATGGGTGTGATGTTAAAGAGTGTCACGAGGAATGCAGTTCGTAGAAGAAAAAAGTGATCGCTGGTTACTGTTTTGAAAAAAATCTGATTTGTATTTCTGGAAATCTAAAAGATATCTTCAAGAAGAATCTTGATTCAATCTTATATTAAAAACTTATTTACTTCTTAACAGTAATATACCCACTGAGCAAATCCATTTAAGTAATATTTTATCAACATTAAAACAACCTAGTACCCTTAAACTCTAAAATCATTAAAATATTGTTAACAAGTGCATGAACTTCAATTGAAATCAGCGGCTTATACGCGTGGCGCATGAAGTAAAATTTCGAGTTTAGAAAAGCCCAGAAAATTTGTCTCGGGTCGCTGCGCGACCCTCGACAAATTTTCACGGGGCTTTTCTAAACTCGAAATTTTACTTCATGCTTAGTCTGGGAGTGGAAAACACTCGTTTAAAGCTTTCAGTTGAATTTAAAAAAAAAACAACGAATATCTGAAAATTTACAGCATATAATCAGGACATGTTTACTAGAATAAAAAAACTCTCTGTAAATTTATATTGTAAACGTAATTTTATATTTTAAACTTATATTTTAATCTTATATCAGACCTTGTATTATATTTATTTAATCTATTTCCTAATTTTTTAACTAGATATAAGTTTTAATATGTTTGATTGTATGAATTTTAATATGTTTGTAGTGTCCTTATTTACACCTCATTTATTATTTATTTGCTGTAGCTGATTTTTAACTAAATATAAGTTTTAATATGTTTGATTGTATCAATTTTAATATGTTGTAGTGTCCTTATTTACACCACATTTACTATTTATTTACTGTAACTGACCCACCCACGAATGTCTGTATATTCATACTGGAAATAAATGAATTATTATTATTATTATCTTCAATGTCCATGAAATGTGTAAACCACAATGCTGCAATACAGCAACAGTTTCAACAATTATACAATGTTAAAAATGCAATCTTACCATTTTCAATATATATCCAATGTTAACAATACAATGTTGCATAAAAGTCAAATTGTATTGATTATATAACGTTGTGTTACTTTGCCGCAATATTTTTGAAACGTTGTAAAACAATGTTGAATTTTAGTATCATGTTTAACATTAGGGTAATGTATATAAATCAATATTACACGGAAAACGTGTATATAATGTTCGTAACGTTGCTAAAACTTTGTTGTAATAATTTGAATACAATGTTTTATTTTAGTATTATGTTCAATATTCGTGGAATGTTTGAAATGTTTCCTTGTTCAGTGGGTTAGAAGATATGTTAGACGAATTACCACTACTCACAGTTCAAAATCTTGAGTGGTATCAGCAAGACGGAGCTGGGCCTCACAACTTTCGCATTGTTGGCGATTATTTAAATGCACGGTTTCCATATTTATGGCTCGGCACGTTTAGTCCTGTTCGTTGGCCGCCACGATCGCCCTACTTAAATCCTTTCGATTATTTTCTGTGAGGCACTGTCAAAGATCTTGTTTATTCAACTGAAACTGAAGATATCGAACATCTCCGACTGAAAATCAGAAATGCGTTCGACTCCATTCAGAAGCGAACAATCCAAAGAGCAGTGGATAAAATTAATGCAAAGATTGGTCCTAAGATTCATTTTATCCACTGCTCTTTGGATAAAAATGAATCCTAGGACCAATCTCTTTTCCTCGGTGGCTCCCCACTAAGCGAAAAACAGACAACGTTATATCAACATTGTATCGTATGTTCAATAAAATAAAACCTCTAGAGTGCTATGGAATATATTGTAGGTTGGCAACTCTGAAATTATACATTATAATTATTATGTCTGACGTTTTATATGACAATTCCTAAAGCGTGTAGCCAACATACATTTAAAAATAGATAAAATCATAGCACTCTATTAAACATATGATAGCAGCATTAAACGTTGTTTTAATGTTGTTGAAACATTAGTTAAATAGATTTGCTCAGTGGGTTGTGTTATTTCTAATTGTTTTGAGTATATATGTTTATTTTTTTATTTAAAAATAAGACGGTTTTAGTAAAGTTAAAGCCTGTACAAACTTTTTTAAAAGCGTCTTATTTTTGAACATATTAAACAGATATTATTAAACTGTTCGCTTTTGAGATTAAAGGGGTTACAAAATACAGGACGTGAAATAATCTAATCGCGTTATAAATATAGATTGTGCTAATTATAAGTGATGTTTTACATGGAAGCAATTATCTCGTTGGACGGACTGATCTGGAACAGGTGGAATATTAGGCTCTTAACAGAATATGATTGATTGCATCAAATGCGCGCGCGATAATGTAAACACAAACGCGTTTAGCTATTTATAAATTCAGACAAATAATATGAAACTTAAATGTAGAGTATTATTTAACCCACTGAGCAAAGAAACGTTGCATGACATGTTGCATCAATGTTTCCGCGTAACAAGAAACGTTGCGTTTTAAGTTGCATGAATACTGAAAAAAAACATTGCGCAAACGCTGAATGTCCGCCTGCAGGAACATTGCATGTTAGGTTAGGTTAGGTTCCAATGGTAGGCGGCCAGAGCCAAGCTTGTGTACGCGGCCCCGGTCTGGAGCAACGCAATGGATTCTGCGAGAAATGCGGCAAGAGCCAAAGGCTCAATGAGAACAGCATGTCTCCGAATAACGCGGGCATACAAGACGGTATCCACAGACGCAGTCGAGGTGCTCGCCTGGTCAATGCCCGGAGACCTCTACGTGAGGCAAAGAGCAGACGCTTACCGCATGCAGAAAGCGGGAGACAGCAAGATGGACACAGCAAGAAAGCCTATAGCAAGGCAATAGGCAAATGGCAGGAGCGCTGGGGGCGAACCACTAATTGGACGAGAACTCTAATTAGATGTGTCCGCCAGCGGTGCGAACGGAGACACGGTCAGATGGACTATCACTTGACCCAAGTAATGACGGGGCACGGGAGTTTCGGGGTGTACCTCCACAGAATTGGAAAGGCACCGGCAGGAAGCTGCCACTACTGCATGACAGCGGAGCATACGGCCCGGCATACCCTGATATTATGCGAAGCCTGGGCAGAAGCGAGAAGCATGCTGAGAGGCAAGATCGGGGAAGTGTCCGAGGACAGCATAGTCCACAAGATGCTGGCAAGCGAAGGGCATTGGGAGGCAGTAAGCACGTTTGCCAAAACCGTGATCGGTAGGAAGCTCGCAGATGAGCTGGAGAGGGCCGAGGGCCAGGGTACCGAATATCCCAGACAAAGCAACCGGTAGCAATGACCGGAGCAAATGCCCTTGATGTAATGCCACGACGGCCATTCCAGGGAAGAAAGGGGGAAGGGTTTTAGTCAGTCGAACAACAAACCCGACACTATTGGCCGTATAAGATCAAAGGCCAATGTCTGTTTCCCAATCCCTACTCTAAACAAAAAAAAAATGTTCCAATAGCAGCAGTTAGACCGCTCACTTAGGCCCGAAGGGCCCCTTGTGATACCATAAGGGTGAAAAAGAGTCAGATCTCCCCTCCCTCCCCACCTATACAAACCAATCCGAGCACCTAATCAACCCGATCAGATTTCTCACATCTAGAGGTGCGAGGTCCGTTAGTCCCTTTGCGTAGTGCATACCAATGTATTTTATCCTGTTCCCTTCGATAGCAGGGCATTGTCCCAGATAGTAGAGTACCGTATCTTCCTCTTTCACATCCAGGCATCCTCTGCAAAAGTCGTTGTGCTCAAGACCCATCTTTTGTGCATGTCTGCCTTGGAGGCAGTGGCCCGCGAGGATGCCTACCTCCTTCTTTATGTCGATTCTGCTAAATTCAATTAATCTGTTGCTGTTTATAGTATCCCATATAGGCCATAGCTGCCTTGTTATGAGACACGTATCTTCTTCTCTCCACCTATGGTTGACCGATGCTATCATCTGGTCCCTAAGTAGTCTCTTGCATTCTACAAGAGGAATGTGGGTGGAGAGTTCAGTAGACAGGTCCTTCATTCTTGCCCCCTTCCTTTGCAAGGTCGTCGTGAATTTCCCCTGATATCACTGTGACTAGGTACCCACATGAGTCCCACGTCACAGTTATTTGCAAGCCTATATAGCCATTTTTTACAGTCTCTGACCACCTTCGAGGTGTAGTACGGACTATTTAGTATCTTAATGGCGGCTTGGCTATCAGTAATAAACCTGATGCGGTTCCCCTGAAGGTCATTTTTGTGGATCCAGTCCCCTGCCACTCGAATGACCATGATCTCTGCCTGAAGAATGTTACAGTGGTTTGGGAGTCTAAAATTTTGAGGTTGAAATCTTGTGAGAAGATTCCTCCACCTACTCTGTTTTCAGACTTGGAACCATCCGTAAGGAGCCAGACGTCTTTGCCTTGAACTATCTTGCTCTCTAACCATTTGGTTTTGTCCGGGATGAAAGTGGAGAACTTATTTTTAAAATTAAGGTCTGGAGTGCAGCTGTGAGTCTTCAAAGACTTTTGAGGTTGAAATCTTGTAAGAAGATTCCTCCACCTACTCTGTTTTCAGACTTGGAACCATCCGTAAAGAGCCAGACGTCCTTGCCTTGAACTATCTTGCCCTCTAACCTTTTGGTTTTGTCCGGGATGGAAGTGGAGAACTTATTTTTAAAATTAAGGTCTGGAGTGCAGCTGTAAGTCTTCAAAGACTTTTGAGGTTGAAATCTTGGAAGAAGATTCCTCCACTTACTCTGTTTTCAGACTTGGAATCATCCGTAAAGAGCCAGACGTCCTTGCCTTGAACTATCTTGCCCTCTAACTATTTGGTTTTGTCCGGCATGTAAGTGGAGAACTTATTTTCAAAATTAAGTTCTGGAGTGCAGCTGTCAGTCTTCAGGGGGATATCGACAAGCTCATTCAGGATCCTTCCATGGCCCTGTTTGCTAGTGCCCCGAGTTGATTCTGATCGCTGTGGTAGCTGCAGCATATCTGCAGTAGAGGTCGACTGGAGCTAGATTCAGTATTATATCTAGCGCTTTGGAGGGGGTGGACCTGGCCGCTCCCGTTAGGAGCAGTTCGGCGGCTCTCTGAGCCTTGCCGAGTGCTGTTTGGTGAATCCTTTTGTCAGGGCAGTCCACTGGACTGCGGCCCTGTAGAACATAATGTGCTTTACCATGGCCGTGCACATCCAGTAAACAACGGTTGGTTTCAGTCCCCAGTCGTTGCCCACTGCTCTTTTACAGGAGTACAGCGCAACGAGCGCTTTTTGTGCTCTCTCCTGAATATTGGGATTCCAACTAAGCTTTCTGTCGATTAAAATGCCCAAATATTTAGCTTACTCTTTTACCACCAGTTCCGTGCCGTTTAGAGTAGGAACTTTGAAGTTCCGTACTTTATGCATTCTGGTGAAGAGTACAAGCTCAGTTTTGAGGGGGTTTACCCCTAGTCCACACTTCTGCCACCAGCGGGTAACCTAGCGGAGTGCCTGCTCCATAAGTTCGGATAGAATGTTTAATTGTTTGCCGGAGACCGTAAGAGTCCCATCGTCAGCGTAGGCAATTGCCCTACACCCTACAGATTTGAGTTCTTTCAGTAGGTCATTTATGACTACGTTCCATAGTAGCGAAGAGAGGACCCCCCTTGAGAGGTACCCCTACCCCGAGGAGACAACGTGCCTTCCCGTCAGCAGCTCCCCTATGAAGAGGCATATCGACTCGTCCATGTGCAGGCTTCTGAGGGCAGACAGAATTGCTTCTGGCTGCACAAAGTTGAAAGCTCCTTCGATATCCAGAAATACCGCCAACGTAAACTCCTTATTGCACATGGACTTCTCAACCTGGCTAATGAGGGCGTGCAGCACCGTGTCCACTGATCTGCCCTTAGTATAAGCGTGTAAGGTAGTTGACCAAAGGTTTGGATTGATGCGTTCTTTTATGTACGCTTCAACTAGTCTCTCCAAGGAGTAAGGACGATAAGCTGATTGGCCTATAGTCCTTTGGTGTTGAGTGGGTTATTTTCCCTGCTTTTTGGTATAAACACCACATTTGTCTCTTTCCATCTCTGGGGGATGTACGATAGAGTTAGACAGGCTTCAAATATTACTTCCAACCAGGGATTTATAATATCTGAGACTATCTGTAATTCAGCAGGAATGATCCCATCAGGGCCTGCAGCTTTAAAATACTTGAAGTTTTTTACACTCCAAGCCAGTTTGTGCTCACTCAAGATATCATGTATGGGGCAGCTCCTCCTGGGTGTCGGGCGACCCCCTTTCCCGTCAGAGTCGGAGGGAAAGTGGGTATCCATTAGCGCCATTAGGGTTCCCTCGCATGAAGTGGTCCAGTCACCACCCTGCTTCATGAGAAAACCTGGGATAGCTGGGTTTCCCGATAGTATCTTTCTGAGCAGACTGGCTTCGGAGGTTTCCTCAATTTTGTTACAAAAGGTTCTCCAAGAGACCCTCTTTGTCTGCCTAACAGCTTTCTTAAAGGCTCTTAGGCTGTCATTATACAGAGACCATTCGCTGGTTTGTTTTGCCCTGTTGAACAGCCTATTGCATGCCTTCCTTAAAGAGGAAATCTCCTTGTTCCACCATGGAGGCTCCTTTTTGCCTCGCTACACTTTACGAGGACAAGCAGCCCCCATTACCTTGTTGCAGGCCTCTGTGAGGGTAGTTACCAGGCGATCCAACTCCCCCTCAGTGTAGGGTCTACGTGGTGTATCGCTGCAGAGCTCCAATAAGGAGGGTCCTATAAGAGTCCCAGTCTTTTGTTGGTAATTATAGAGTTCACTGGAATGTGCATATCCACCTGAAACTCTACATACCAGCGGCCGGAGAAGAAGTGTTCGCCACTGACCTTACAATTTTTAACTTTGCTGTGCGCCAGGTCCGAGACCAATGTTATGTCTAGAACCTCGCGACTGTTGGAAGTAATGAATGTGGGTTCGGAACCAATGTTACATATGGAAAGGTTAGTTGCCAGAATATAATCAAGTAGTGACTCATCTCTGTTGCTCGTGTCGGAACTCCCCCGTATCTTCGCTCTTTCTGGGTGCCGGGCGACCCCTTTTCCCGCCAGAGTCGGAGGGAAAGTGGGTATCCATCAGCGCCATTAGGGTTTCCTTGCATGAAGTGGTCCAGCCACCACCCTGCTTCATGAGAAAACCCGGGATAGCTGGGTTTCCCGATAGTATCTTTCTGAGCCGACTGGCCTCGGAGGTTTCCTCCCCCGTATGGTGTTATGGGCATTTGCATCAGCGCCGATGACGATGTCAACCCCCTTCTGGTTTGTCTCTCCCACCGCATTTACCAGGTCTTCTGGGGGTATTTCCCTGTCATGTAGCAGGAGGCCACCCAAAGTTGGTGGAAGCCACTCTCCATGGAGACGACAGTTGTGTCATTTTTGCTGAAACGGGAAAGCAGGAAAGCAGGGTGCCTTTTGTTTCTTAAGATACATGATCTTGGTTTACCCCCTACCTGTTGGTAATAGACATTGAAGTCAGTGGAATCTAGTCCGCAAACCCGATCCCCAACGATCCATGGTTCTTGGACCACCAGGGCGACATCATACCTCTCCCTTATTTGGGTGAGGATTAGCGCAGCCGAGGCTGCATGTTAACGTTCAAAGAAAAATGTTGCTGCGCCGTTGAAAAAGCAACGCCCATGTAACACGAGCGATTACTCTTATCTGTATGCAATCCAGCATACAAATGTATGTATGCATGTTAAGTTGCATACGATGAATGCATAGAATCCGTATTATATAAAACCCGATGTACAGCAACTAAGTGAACGTTATAGGAATGTTTCTCTCGTAATCTTAATGTAATATTTATTTTGGGGTTTAAAAATATAAATATATATTAGTAACAAGAAAAAAACTGTCTTCCAAAAAGGAATGTATAGCCTTAAACTCTGAAAATACTAAAGTATATTGGTAACAAGTGAACTTCAATTGAAATCAGCGTCTTATACGCGTGGCGCATGAAGTAAAATTTCGAGTTTAGAAAAGCCCAGAAAATTTGTCTCGGGTCGCTGCGCGACCCTCGACAAATTTTCACGGGGCTTTTCTAAACTCGAAATTTTACTTCATGCTTAGTCTGGGAGTGGAAAACACAGATTGAAGTCTTATTTGAATAAAACCAATTTTTAACACAAAATATTAAAAAATCTATCTATGAAAGCAATCCAACATACAGATGTAGGTATGCATGTTAAGTTGCATACGATGAATGCATAGAATCCATATTTTATAAAACTCGATGTACAGCAACTAAGTGAATAAGTTATAGGAATGTTTCTCGCGTAATCTTAGTGCAATATTTATTTTGGGGTTTAAATAGATCAAAAAATACAAATATATATTGGTAACGAAAAAACAAGCAAAAAACTGTCTTACAATAAGTTATGTATAGCCTTAAACTCTAATAACACTAAAGTATATTGGTAACAAGCGAACTTCAATTGATATCAGCGTTATATACGCGTGGCGCATGAAGTAAAATTTCGAGTTTAGAAAAGCCCAGAAAATTTGTCTCGGGTCGCTGCGCGACCCTCGACAAATTTTCACGGGGCTTTTCTAAACACGAAATTTTACTTCATGCTTAGTCTGGGAGTAGAAAACACTCGTTTAAAGCTTCAGATTAAAGTCTTATTTCAATAACACTAATTTTTAACACAAAATATTAAAAATCTATCTATAAAAGCAATCCAACATACAAATGTGCGTATGCATGTTAAGTTGCATACGATGAATGCATAGAATCCATATTGTATAAAGCCCGATGTACAGCAACTAAGTGAACGTTATAGGAATGTTTCTCGCGTAATCTTAGTACAATATTTATTTTGGGGTTTAAATAGGTCAAAAAAATACAAATATATATTGGTAACAAAAATACAAGCAAAAAATTGTCTTACAAAAAGTTATGTATAGCATTAAACTCTAATAACACTAAAGTATATTGGTAACAAGCGAACTTCAATTGACATCAGCGTTATCTACGCGTGGCGCATGAAGTAAAATTTCGAGTTTAGAAAAGCCCCGCGAAAATTTGTCTCGGGTCGCTGCGCGACCCTCGACAAATTTTCTACGCGGGGCTTTTCTAAACTCGAAATTTTACTTCATGCTTAGTCTGGGAGTGGAAAACACTCGTTTAAAGTTTCAGATTAAAGTCTTATTTCGAAACCACTAATTTTTAACACAAAATATTAAAAATCTATCTATGAAAGCAATCCAACATACAAATGTATGTATGTATGTTAAGTTGCATACGATGAATGCATAGAATCCATATTGTATAAAACCCGATGTACAGCAACTAAGTGAACGTTATAGGAATGTTTCTCGCGTAATCTTGGTACAATATTTATTTTGGGGTTTAAATAGGTCAAAAAAATACAAATATATATTGGTAACAAAAATACAAGCAAAAAACTGTATTACAAAAAGTTATGTATAGCCTTAAACTCTAATAACACTAAAGTATATTGGTAACAAGCGAACTTCAATTGATATCAGCGTTATATACGCGTGGCGCATGAAGTAAAATTTCGAGTTTAGAAAAGCCCAGAAAATTTGTCTCGGGTCGCTGCGCGACCCTCGACAAATTTTCACGGGGCTTTTCTAAACTCGAAATTTTACTTCATGCTTAGTCTGGGAGTGGGAAAACACTCGTTTAAAGCTTCAGATTGAAGTCTTATTTCTATAACACTAATTTTTAACACAAAATATTAAAAATCTATCTATAAAAGCAATCCAACATACAAATGTGCGTATGCATGTTAAGTTGCATACGATGAATCCATAGAATCCATATTGTATAAAGCCCGATGTACAGCAACTAAGTGAACGTTATAGGAATGTTTCTCGCGTAATCTTAGTAGAATATTTATTTTGGGGTTTAAATAGGTTAAAAAAATACAAATATATATTGGTAACAAAAATACAAGCAAAAAACTGTCTTACAAAAAGTTATGTATAGCATTAAACTCTAATAACACTAAAGTATATTGGTAGCAAGCGAACTTCAATTGACATCAGCGTTATCTACGCGTGGCGCATGAAGTAAAATTTCGAGTTTAGAAAAGCCCCGCGAAAATTTGTCTCGGGTCGCTGCGCGACCCTCGACAAATTTTCTACGCGGGGCTTTTCTAAACTCGAAATTTTACTTCATGCTTAGTCTGGGAGTGGAAAACACTCGTTTAAAGTTTCAGATTAAAGTCTTATTTCGAAACCACTAATTTTTAACACAAAATATTAAAAATCTATCTATGAAAGCAATCCAACATACAAATGTATGTATGTATATTAAGTTGCATACGATGAATGCATAGAATTCATATTATATAAAACCCGATGTACAGCAACTAAGTGAACGTTATAGGAATGTTTCTCGCGTAATCTTGGTACAATATTTATTTTGGGGTTTAAATAGGTCAAAAAAATACAAATATATATTGGTAACAAAAATACAAGCAAAAAATTGTCTTACAAAAAGTTATGTATAGCATTAAACTCTAATAACACTAAAGTATATTGGTAACAAGCGAACTTCAATTGATATCAGCGTTATCTACGCGTGGCGCATGAAGTAAAATTTCGAGTTTAGAAAAGCCCAGAAAATTTGTCTCGGGTCGCTGCGCGACCCTCGACAAATTTTCACGGGGCTTTTCTAAACACGAAATTTTACTTCATGCTTAGTCTGGGAGTAGAAAACACTCGTTTAAAGCTTCAGATTAAAGTCTTATTTCGATAACACTAATTTTTAACACAAAATATTAAAAATCTATCTATAAAAGCAATCCAACATACAAATGTGCGTATACATGTTAAGTTGCATACGATGAATGCATAGAATCCATATTGTATAAAGCCCGATGTACAGCAACTAAGTGAACGTTATAGGAATGTTTCTCGCGTAATCTTAGTAGAATATTTATTTTGGGGTTTAAATAGGTTAAAAAAATACAAATATATATTGGTAACAAAAATACAAGCAAAAAACTGTCTTACAAAAAGTTATGTATAGCATTAAACTCTAATAACACTAAAGTATATTGGTAACAAGCGAACTTCAATTGACATCAGCGTTAACTACGCGTGGCGCATGAAGTAAAATTTCGAGTTTAGAAAAGCCCCGCGAAAATTTGTCTCGGGTGCTGCGCGACCCGAGACAAATTTTCTACGCGGGGCCTTTCTAAACTCAAAATTTTACTTCATGCTTAGTCTGGGAGTGGAAAACACTCGTTTAAAGTTTCAGATTAAAGTCTTATTTCGAAACCACTAATTTTTAACACAAAATATTAAAAATCTATCTATGAAAGCAATCCAACATACAAATGTATGTATGTATGTTAAGTTGCATACGATGAATGCATAGAATCCATATTGTATAAAACCCGATGTACAGCAACTAAGTGAACGTTATAGGAATGTTTCTGGCGTAATCTTGGTACAATATTTATTTTGGGGTTTAAATAGGTTAAAAAAATACAAATATATATTGGTAACAAAAATACAAGCAAAAAACTGTCTTACAAAAAGTTATGTATAGCCTTAAACTCTAATAACACTAAAGTATATTGGTAACAAGCGAACTTCAATTGATATCAGCGTTATATACGCGTGGCGCATGAAGTAAAATTTCGAGTTTAGAAAAGCCCAGAAAATTTGTCTCGGGTCGCGCAGCGACCCGAGACAAATTTTCACGGGGCTTTTCTAAACTCGAAATTTTACTTCATGCTTAGTCTGGAAGTGGAAAACACTCGTTTAAAGCTTCAGATTGAAGTCTTATTTCTATAACACTAATTTTTAACACAAAATATTAAAAATCTATCTATGACAGCAATCCAACATACAAATGTATGTATGTATGTTAAGTTGCATACGATGAATGCATAGAATCCATATTGTATAAAACCCGATGTACAGCAACTAAGTGAACGTTATAGGAATGTTTCTCGCGTAATCTTGGTACAATATTTATTTTGGGGTTTAAATAGGTCAAAAAAATACAAATATATATTGGTAACAAAAATACAAGCAAAAAACTGTCTTACAAAAAGTTATGTATAGCCTTAAACTCTAATAACACTAAAGTATATTGGTAACAAGCGAACTTCAATTGATATCAGCGTTATCTACGCGTGGCGCATGAAGTAAAATTTCGAGTTTAGAAAAGCCCAGAAAATTTGTCTCGGGTCGCTGCGCGACCCTCGACAAATTTTCACGGGGCTTTTCTAAACTCGAAATTTTACTTTATGCTTAGTCTTCGAGTGGAAAACACTCGTTTAAAGCTTTAGATTGAAGTCTTATTTTAATAACCCTTATTTTTAACACAAAATATTAAAAAATCTATCTATGAAAGCAATCCAACATACAAATGTAAATATGCATGTTAAGTTGCATACGGTGAATGCATAGAATCCATATAGTTTAAAACCCGATGTACAGCAACTAAGAGAACGTTATAGGAATGTTTCTCTCGTAATCTTAATGCAATATTTATTTTGCGATTTAAAAAATATAAATATATATTAGTAACAAGAAAACAAGAAAAAAACTGTCTTACAAAAAGTAATGTATAGCCCTTAACTCTGAAAACACTAAAGTATATTGGAACAAGTAAATTTCAATTGAAATCAGCGTGTCATACGCGTGGCGCATGAAGTAAAATTTCGAGTTTAGAAAAGCCCAGAAAATTTGTCGAGGGTCGCTGCGCGACCCTCGACAAATGTTCACGGGGCTTTTCTCAACTCGAAATTTTACTTCATGCTTAGTCTGGGAGTGGAAAACACGCGAATAAAGCTTCAGATTGAAGTCTTAATTTAATAATACTTACTTTTAACACAAAATATTAAAAAATGTATCTATGAAAGTACAGCGAAGCCGGAAGAGAGGTTATGATAGACTCAAAAACGTGACCAAATACAACGTCATTGTTCTCCACGCACGAACTAGGCCCCGGGGGAAAGCATGGAAAGACCCAATTCTGTCATACCTTGTAACACATATGTGTTACTCCCATCAACGTACCTTGGTTGGAAATAGGCAAATCTACCAAACCTTGTACCATATCTTAGGTTAGGGTAAAGATATCTGGATAAGGTTTTCGCCATTTCCTCTGTATTTCCCCCTATAATTCAGCGAGGACGGAAAGTTCGATATCTTTTAGCAATTTTGCTTGCGCCTTGGTCGACGAAAAGCGGCCAGCTTCATTGTAATTTTACTTCCATAGCTGACTTCACGGAAAAGTTGCAAGTTGCATGAAATCATTTACTTCACAACATAACATCATTTTCGCATATACAGGGTGTCCTATAACTCTTAGACGGCATACAACTTTATCATTCATTTTTTGGATGCCTTGTTAAAAATGATGATGTGTCCATCATAGTACTTTCCCCCGTAAATTGCGTATTAAATCACTTTTAAAATATTTGTAGCATTATTATTTTCAAAATGTCTTCAACTTTTTGATAACTACAACTTTTATTTGAAACATTTTTCAATTGGATCAACACATACTGACACAAACCAATGACTAGATAAAAAACACTATTTATTGAATATCTCAAAAACTAAGAGCGCTATGACAAAAAGTGAAGATACAAAAAATCTTTAATATTTTATTACCTACAACTTTTATTTGAAACATTTTCCAATTGTATCAACACACACACTGACACAAATCAATGACTAGATAAAAAACACTATTTATTAAATATCTCAAAAACTAAGAGTGCTATGACAAAAAGTAAATAAACAAAAGTGAGTCCACAAAAAATCTTTAGTTTTTCATTTCCTACAACTTTTATTTGAAACATTTTTCAATTGTATCGACACATACATTGTCACACACCAATAACTAGATAAAACACACAACTTTTGAAATATCACAAAAACTAAGAGTGCTATGACAAAAAGTAAGTGAACAATACATCTTCATTTTGTTATTATCTACAACTTTTATTTGAAAGAATTTTTTGTTTGATGAACATTTATTGAAAAAATCTGAAAAAACTGAAAAACGCTAAGAGTAAAGTACCACTTCCGGTTTTCCGATTTTCACTAAAAGCTTTTCAGTTCTTTCGATTGTAACAAAAAGCTTAAGTTTCAAGTTTCATCTCGATATCTTTAGCGGCTTTTGCGGTACAGCGCACACAGACAGACAGACATTTTTCAAAAATGGTCTTATTCGACTCAGGGGACCTCAAAACGGATATTTCCGCTAAAATTTTTGATTCGAAAATTTTCACGAAAACAATACTTTCCCTTTGTATTACATACGGGGGAAAGTAAAAATGGATGGTAGTTTCTTAATATAGCATTTGGTCTAAGTCGTACCATCTCAAAATTATTCGACATTTTTCGAAACAATTGACACTACAAATGTCAATTAGAGGTTAACGAAACTTTAATCATCAATTTTCAGTGCTAACAATACAATTATCTGAAAATGCTAGTTTGTTAATATAAAATTTGGTCTAAGTCATACCATTTCGAAGTTATTCGACATTTTTCAAAATAATTAACACTACAAGCGTCAATTAGAGGTTAAACGAAACTAAAATCATTAATTTGCACCGCTAACAATACAATCATCTAAAAATCGATAATTAACTCGGAGTATTAACAGGCATCAGTATATTTAATAATTCATAAATTTATTTACAATTAAATACAGTAAAAAAATTACATAACAAACTAGAATTATTCGTCCCAATCCAAATCATCCCCCCAGCCCTCCACTTGATGCTCCATTCCCAGGCTATTCACACTCAAATCTAACTTAAGTTTTGACGAGGATACGTCGTTTTCCTCCACCACGAATTTCGACGAGGTTTCAATGACCGGTTCCATGTCTTGAAAAAAATCAAACTCGTCTTTTTCCCCATTAGAGTTCTTCTGGTTTTTTATATCCAGCTCCAAAATATCAGGCATTGATTTTTTCCTGACAACATTAGCAGTGTTTAAATTCATAACATTAGTAGAAGTGATGTCAATTTGCAGAGCGGAAATTTCCTCCGTTTCATTTACGTAATCGTGGTTTATTGTAGGCTCCTCATTGATGTCCCAATCGTCCCAATTTTCCTCCTCCTCCTCCAGGTCGTTTTCCTCGTAAACAACCTCATTTTCCACTTCGTTTTCCTCTTCACCATCAGGACTGGGCCGTTCCGGTAATTCTAAATTGTTCGAATTTACATTCTCCGAACTCGTGCTGTTACTCAAAACGTCCGTTTCTAAGTTGATCACATTGGGTGGTAATTCTTGATCGGCGCGGCGGTGTGAATTCCTCCTAAGAGGTCTGCTGCTTGGTTTGTTTTCGGAATGGGAAATCGTCGTGGGACGTCCGTCGTTAAACAATCTCGCCCTTTTCCCACCGATCACTGTGGCTGCACCCAAAATAGGGATTAACTCGGCCAAAGCGCGTAAAGTCACCGCAACCAAATGATCGTTTGTATCTTTAATTCCGACTAGTAACTGTAATAATATTATTAACATCAAAACAAGTTTTTTTTTTAAATATATGTATATATTAATCACATAGAAGAATGCCGAGGTATTTGGTGGAAGGGGGATGGAATAGAGAGGAAAGGGTGGTGCTGGCGAGGGCGAGGTGTGGGTCAGGGGAAAGAGGAAGGAAGGTGTGGATGGGGGAAAAGTATGGGAAGTGTGTAATGTGTGAGCGGGGGAGGGATACGTGGAGTCATTTGGTGGAGGAGTGCGAGGGGGTGAATGAGGAATGGGTGGGAATAAGAGGGAAGAGAAGAGTGACAGAATGGATGAGAGAGGATGGTGCCAGGGGGGTAAGGATGCTGGAGAAGTTGGGGGAAAAGAGGGAAAGCAGGAGGAAGAGGGGGCAGCAATTAGTGTAGATGTAATGTAGTATTATGCCAATAAAGGTCTTTCTTTTTATTAATCACAGACAATTGTCTGCAAATTTAAATTTATGGAGCTCATTCACAAATAGCAATAAAGTTGTCTGTGGCTTTAACTTGTTTGCAAAGTTTTTTAAACAGAATTAACAAGAGAGAAAACTATAGTCATTATTTTATCGTAGGTTCAATAAAGAAAAACCTCTACAATGCGTTTTCGTGCAGGAAAACCTCTAGAGTGCCATGGAAAATATTGTAGGTTGGCAACTCTGAAATTATACATTATAATTATTATGCCTGACATTTTATATGTCAATTCCAAAAGTGTGTAGCCAACTTAAATTTACAAAAAGATTAAATCATGCCACTCTAGAGGTTTTTTTAAATTGAACATAGTATACTTCTACTGTATGTTATTAGAGTCAACAATAATATCAAACTTACCTCAGGTAAAACATGCAATTGCAACTCTTGCTTGGAAAAACAATTTACGTAATGATTAAAATACTCTAATAAGAGCAACCTTATCTGTGCATCTCGAACACAGAAAATATCCAAAATCTTCGGCACTATGTACTTTTTAAACGTCTCTACTGTAAAAATCGATTTAGACTCACTCACATCTAAAAATAAAAAATAAACACCACAAAAAAAACGACTTATCACAATTCACCTTCTCTAGGCTTCAAAATATGTGGAATCAAATCATTCTGAGCAGTTTTGTTGAGGAGCACCATTCTAGACAGCAGCAGCCCACCCAATTGTTCAGCTATTGTCTTCTCATCAAAATTTTTTAATTTGTTCGTGGCACTTGAAAAGAACTCATTTTTATCGTCATCTGATTTCAATGGGAGTTCCGTGAGGAAGGAATGCATGGAAATGAACTCGTGATTGAAAAATGGATGCTCTAAAAGTGTTTTTAATTTCGGCCTTTCTGACACGTTCGTGTTCTGCAAGTTATTCTTGCAAATGTCCAGAAAGTCAGAAAGAGATGGAATTGAAGCTAAAATTTAAAAAGGTATGTAGTTTTCCTCTAGATATTCCGATCCTGATAAAAATAAGAGATCCCCCAACCATCCTAAGCAAAGCCCGAGTTGGCTAATAAAACTCACCATCCGATTTTTTTCTGAAAACCTCCCCAACCAGAACCCCGAAAGCGTAAACATCCACTGAATCTAACCGCCCCTCGCAACTCTTTATATTCCTATCCTCGTTTGGATCCACCGCCTTTTTATACCTGCTCCCTCTCGAATTCGTTAAATACTCCCCGTTCAAGTCCCCGAACTTGCACAGATACTCCATTCCGCCGAGTTTCCAATTGCCATCCTTTGTTACGTAAACTGAAGCCATGCATACGTTGTTGTGGGAAGCCGATGCGTTTTCGTGCAGGAAAACTAGAGCTTTTAAAACGGAATGCAAGCCCACGCAGATTTGCAAAGTCGATTGGGTCGGAAGCGAGTAAGATAAAGGCGTAACGTCCTCGACTGCCAAATAGTATTTAGAACTTTTATTCCATGACGAGATGTATTTTAAAATGCATGGATGGCGGTGTAACATTAGATTCTAAAAATCAATTTCATAATCAATCTCTCGTGCACGTTTACCTCTGATTCCGTTTTCAAAATATTCAAAATCCTGTGACATATTGACAATTAAGTAAAAGTCATTTGGTTTGTTTCACTACTATTTTATTATTCTCTCCAACTAGTTTTGACTTATCGTCATTCTCAAGGAGTAAATTGAAGATATCCCGTGACACAATAAGAAAAAACTGCCCAGTACTGAATCAATGGATCTTACCTTGCTGGCTTTTTCCAATGGGGTCTGGGACACCCACAGCGAGCCCCCAACCAACGGTTCACCAATAAAAACTGAAACCTTTGCAGTGTTGTTCCCTGAATTGATGTTAGCTGTGTGATGAGACCAAAAATCCGTCACTTCCACCGCTTTCTCTTCCACCTGCATCCCCGACATTTGCGAGTGATCATTGCCCATTATCGGAAGAAAAAAAACACCTTTTCTCCGACTATTTTGCACTCAAAAACTCATTTTAATCACAAACATATGATTGATTACGGAATGTCAACGTTTGACAGGCATATTATTTTTCGAAAGTGACAACCAGCACTCCCAACAAAAGGAAAAATATTATTTACTTTTCCAAGTAGTTAATAGATGACGCCGCTCTTGTAATAATTATCTATTTATTTGCAACCAACTTCAATCTGTACGTGATTGTCAAACAAAAACTTGACGATTCCCGTTTACAGCGTACGCGGAGAAACCTAAATTTGTTGGTGTTTTCGCTGATAAAAAATGTGAACAGAGCGCTTCGACGTTCTCAAGGTAAGTCCTCGATGTGAGAAGTGCGACGGTTTGAGTTTAATCGATTCGCCCGCAGTGTTCGTTCTTCTGGTACACGCAAATTGGAGAATTCAGGCAGGATGGCCCCCGTACCACTGGAGGGGCTCCAAACGCCCGTCGCGAATAACGTCGTGCAAGGTGGCATAAGCGGCCCCCAGGAGGGCAACCGGGGGGGCATGATCTCCCTTGCTATGCTCATCGACTTTATCGTTCAGAGGACCTACCACGAACTCACCGTTTTAGCTGAATTGTAAGTCTTTAACTGTTTATATTGAAACAAATGAGGTTTAATCCGTCCCTTTTTTTAAATAAAAATAAAGGTTACCAAGAAAAACCGATATGGAGCGTAAGATCGAGATATACAATTTTGCCATACGAACACGGCAATTGTTCGTAAGGCTATTAGCTCTAGTCAAATGGGCTAACAGTGCTTCTAAAGTAGAGAAATCAGCTGTAAGTTATTTTAGTCTGTGTATCTTCGCCAAGGTTTATTTCATGTTAATTTTATAGAGAATTATGGCGTTTCTCGATAAGCAATCTCTATTATTTGTGGATACGGCCGATATGTTGGCGAGAATGGCCAGAGAAACTCTGGTACAAGCGAGACTACCCAATTTCCACATACCGGCTGCTGTGGAGGTCCTGACAACAGGAACTTATGGCCGATTACCGGCTTGTATTCGAGAGAAAATCGTCCCCCCTGATCCCATAACGAATGCAGAAAAACGGACTACTTTATTGCGATTGAATCAAGTGATACAACACAGATTGGTAACTGGGAATTTACTCTCACAAATGAAGAATTTAAAGGTAAGCAGTGAGTTAGAAACATTTATTTTGAAGATATAATAAAGTTTGGTTATTAATGAACAGAAAAAAAATTGTGTATTAACCCATTAAGCGCCATTGATGCGTACACGCAACATTATTTATTATTTGTTAATTAAATTACTAAAAAAAAAAAAGACCTTTATTGGCATATCCTACAGTTATTTACAATGTCGACACTATATCACATCTTGTCCTCTTTCTCCCGTCCCACTTTCTCCAGCGTCTTTACCCTAGCTCCGTCCTCCCTCATCCATTCTGTCACCCTTCTATTCCCTTTCACTCCCACCCATTCCTCACTCACCCCCTCACACTCCTCCGCCAAGTGCCTCCACATATCCTTCCCCCATTCACACAACCTACATCTCATATATTCTTCCCCCATCCATCTCTTCCTTCCCCTCTCACCAGACCCACACCTTGCCCTCGCCATTATCACCCTTTCATCCCTGTTCCACCCATCCTCACTCATGTATCTCGGCACCCTCCTATATACTTGCCATCTCCCAAACATATCATTATATTCACTTTTGTCTATCCGTCCCTGTCTCTCCTGCGCTTCCACCTCCTTCATCTTCTCTCTTATCCACGCCGCCACCTTCACCCCCCTACCCAACCATTCCTGTACCTTCCTCTCTGCCAGTCCTCCCCTTTCATACATTCTCCTTCTCTCTTCCCTCCACCTCCCCCCTTCTACTTTCATGCACGCCTCCCATACTATTCTCACCAATCTCTCCTCTTCTACTCCGCATAATTTCATTTCATACTTCACCACTCTCTCCACCGCCTCACATTCCAATCTCTCTCTATTCGTTTCCTGCAACAGTATATATCCCGGTGTCGACTTCTCTAGTCCCAGCATCCGTCTCAGGAACCATAGCTGTTCTCTTTCAATCACCTCATATGCTCTCGTTCCCCATGCTTCTACCCCGTACATTAGTATCGGTCTTACACACGCGTCCCACACCTTGCATGTCACCTTAATACTGTTCTCCATCCATCTCCCCCATTTTCTCCATGCCATTCCCCATGCTCACCTCGCTTTTCCTTGTACCCACCTTATATGCTCTTCATACCCACCCGTCCCTTTAAAAATAAATCCCAAGTAACTGAAACTTTTCACTCTCTCAATCACCTCTCCCTTCCATTCTAGCACTCCCCTCTCCCTTTATTCCTAAACCTCATTCATTTCGTCTTCCCCACATTCACACACATTCCTCTCTTATCCATATATCTTTCCACCCTTTTCAACATGCCTTTCACTCCCTCCCAATCTCTCGCCATCAACACTATATCGTCTGCATACGCCAGTAACCATACTTTCTCCTTTCCAATCACCACTCCCCCTTCCTGCCCCTTTCTCAACACCTCTTCTAGTTCGCTTATGTATATATTAAACAGGACCGGACTCATGGGGCACCCCTGTCTCAAGCCCTTCCATGTCCTAAACCTTTCCGATACTTCTTCCCCCACCTTCGCTTCCACCCATGTTTCCCTATACACCTCCCTTACACACTCAACTACTCCGTCACTCACTCCCTTTCGCCTCAGACATTCTACCATATCTTCCCTCGGTACTGAATCATACGCCGCTTTCAGATCTACAAACACCGCATACACACACCCTTTCTCTTCCATCACTTTCTCTGTCATCCTCGCTAGGGTAAATACCTGGTCCCTCGTTCCCCTCCCCCTCCTAAATCCCCCTTGCGACTCTGGTAGCATCCTCTTCTCTTCTACCTCTACTTCTAGTCTGTTCTTCACCATAATCATCAGTATTATTAAATTACTAAATAAGTTCATTTGATATATTATATTAGATATGGGTCGTTCATGAATGATTCGTTCGAAAATAACGATTCTTTACGGTGATTTGAATGAAGTGATTCCGTATTTGAAGAAGAATTGATTCGTTAATGATTCACTCACTCAAGACGACCGACCGAACCATTTTAGGCGAGCGGAATCACATTCCCGGTTCGGATTTATACATGCGGTCTGAATCCGCCTTCAACTCCGCTTTGTACGTGCGGTTTGAATCTGAATCCGCCCGAATCTAGTGACTATTGTGTTTTCTCGAATCCGCGCACAACTTCAACTCGTTCGTATCGTTTGATGGAAACTCGTTCGGTTGAACCGATTCCTCACCATTGTAGGAACGAATACGCTACGCCAGCCTTCATTTATATTTTGTAAGACTCGACCGGCGGGCCGTCCTAAAAATCGCTCGCTTGTATTCGTGAGGCTTAAACGAAATTAATCTGATCAGCTGTTATATATTAGTAATGCTCTTTTTAGCAGCAGGGCTTCGAACCGAAACTGAACCTTAAACCGAAAACCAAAAAAAAACCGACATTTTTGCCGGAACTGAACCGAAAAAATATCGGTTTATTTCGGTTCAAACATGCACCTCAACTTTAATTACTTAACAGTTTTTGAACTTTAACTGGTTGCAGTTGTCATGATATATAGACACAGCAACGTTTTTTTAATATGAAATAAAAACATTTCAAAAATTAAAACAATCACTTGCGAGCTGAACTGAAACCTTAACCGAACCGATATATTGTCACGTGTGGTATGTTTCGCAATACGATTATTCAGTAAATCGGCGGAAATATACCAGACGCTGATGCTACAAATCTGCACGCGCGATGGGCGGTTCGATTCACCTTTGCTTGGTTTCCAATATCTGCAATAAGCATGTTGCTAAGCGAGGTGATGTGGATGTGTAACATGCTTATTGGTGGGTTGGAAATGTATGGTGGGGTGAATTGGATCGCCGATGTAGATTAAGAGAAAACAGGGAATTGGGGGATAGTAAGGAGAGTGTTAAGTAGTGAGAATTAGGAAGTGAGTGTGGAGTATTAATTTAAGGATTAAATAGTTAGTTGTTGACAAGAGTTTAAAATGAAAATGTAAGTAAATATGTGTTATTAATAAAATATATTAATTTAGTACACGTGTTAGTGCTGTCTTTGCTTGCCCATCACGACCTCGAGGGACAGGGGCGTGACAATATATTCAATTGATTGACCCGGAACGCAAAAAATAGCGGTTCGCACTCTAAATTTAGTGTGCATTTGTCTGTTTACTGTAAATAAGGTAGCGTAATTTTATCAGATGTTTGTTCTCTATTATTATTATTATTATAAGTGAATTGTTTACGAACGATTCATAAAAAACGAATCAGTTTTAAGGAATGATTTGGTTGATTCAAATCACATGAAAGATTCAAACTTCCCATATCTAGTATATATGCTGTAAATATACAGATTATAAAAGAGTTCAGTTTGAAGCTTCAAACGAGCGTTTTCCACTCCCAGGTTAAGCATGAAGTAAAATTTCGAGTTTAGAAAAGCCTGAAGATTTGGCTTGGTCGCGTAGCGCAGCGGAGCGACCAAGCCAAATCAGGCTTTTCTAAACTCGAAATTTTATTTCATGCGCCACCGAGCAAAACACTGATTTCAAGTGAAGTTCAACATTCTGTTTGGTATGGAACAAACATAGAGGATTATTATTAGTATAATTATTCAATTTTGCACTTAGTTAATAGATGGTTAGTAAATGGTCATGGTTTATGAAACAAGTGCCCATCGTTACTATAGAGAGAACGAACTATGTTATTATTATTTTTATAAGTGACTCGTTTACGAACGATTCATAAAGAACGAATCACTTCAAAGAAATGATTCAGTTGATTCGAATCACCTGAAAGATTCAAACTTCCCATATCTATATTATATTATTTGACCTGACTTGACAATGTATGAAGAAAAATATAAGTATTTTGTTGATTCGAATCACCTGAAAGATTCAAACTTCCCATATCTATATTATATTATTTGACCTGGCTTGACAATGTATGAAGAAAAATATAAGTATTTTGTTATTTAAATATTTCGATTATTACTCATTTTAAAAAAAGAATGTCAGTATATTTGTAACTTCACAATATTTCAGTGTTTTTACGCGTGGCGCATGAAGTAAAATTTCGAGTTTAGAAAAACCCTGTGAAAATTTGTCGAGGGTCGCTGCGCGACCCTCGACAAATTTTCACAGGGTTTTTCTAAACTCGAAATTTTACTTCATGCTTAGTCTGGGAGTGAAAACACTCTTTCTAAACTTCATATTGCGCGTATTTATATAAAATCGACGAATGCTTAAAAATTTACAGCGTGTACATTATGCATATTTAAAAATAAAATGAAAAATTTACAGTATGTAATATAATAAGTCATTTATAGAAATCGTAAAAAAGAAGTACAGAATTTTACCTAAAATCAACGTTCAGAGTTAACTCTATATTTGCTCGGCCGTTAATGGGTTAAAGTAAAGTTAAATTTTTCTTACAAAATTATTGATTTATAAAAATATTCAAGAATTGTAATTTTTTAGATTGAAAACGGTAGAGTTACTTTCCATGTCGAGCACGAGTTTGAAGTATCACTTACTGTTATGGGAGATGGGCCTAGCATTCCTTGGAGGCTTCTCGAAATTGATATTCTTGTTGAGGATAAAGAAACTGGAGGTTAGTTCTATTTATTATTATTTTTAACAAAGGTTAAAACAACAAACTTTGTTTTTAGATGGAAAAGCTTTGGTTCACTCACTTCAAGTGCAATACATCCACCAGTTAATTCAAAGCCGGTTGGTCGACAACCCAGCGCCCTTAACGGAAGTCTACAACTGCTTGCACTTTTTCTGTCAATCCTTGCAATTAGAAGTCCTCTATTCACAAACTTTGAGGTTAATGAGGGATCGCCTGGACGATCACATTCATGTTGACGAGTATATCCCGGGGAAATCCTTAACGGTCTCTTATTGGAGGTAAAATGTTGAAAAATTAACTTTTTTATATATGGATTTTGATTATTTAAAATTTACAGGGAGTTAACAATTAAAGGGAAGGATACAGCGAACAAAGATCTTCGTTCCGAGTTGGGCTACAGGTTGACTGTGCAAGTAGATCCACACGATCCGGCAAGGCCTTTGGCTGTTGTACACGTTCCCTCTTTAGGAAACAAGGTTGTTCTTTTTAGAAAATTCGAATTTTGTTTAAAGATTATTTTATTTTCTTGCAGGAGTCTGAAATTGCAGACAGAGCGATTCGATCAGAACTTCTATCGATGGAAAGGTTGTTGGTTCATACTATTTATGTTCGTACTAAAAGTCGACTGTCTGATATTAAAACTGAGCTACAGACTATGATGAAAGATGTGGAGAGTAAGTTATTTTGACTAAATCATTTTGAAAAAATGCTATGTTTAATTTATCAAAAATTAGATGGAAATATGATTAATATATTGAATATGATTTAGGTAATCTGCAAGGATCCCCCGCTATTCTCTCTGTCGCCATTTTGCAGCCCTGTTTAAGAGCAGAACAATTATTAATAACAGTCGATACGCACACGGGGATGTTGCAATGTCACGTTCCTCAATATGACCCTCCGTTGACACCTGAATTGTGCAACGCGCTCAACGGGGATCACACCAGATTGCCGATGTTGATCAGCGAGCTTCGGTATTGGATAACGCAGAGGCGCTGCGAGAAGACGCTGCAACATTTGCCTGCGACGGCGCACGAGAGACTACCCTTGTTGCACCATCCCGATCATCCGCTGACGAAAATCGGCAGGCACAGAATGTACATGCAGTTGCACAGGCATCCAAATGTCGTACTCGTGAGTAAATAAATAGATAATAATAAAAAACCATACTACTATTGATTTAATAAAAAAAGTTATGACAAGCAGTGACGGCTCGCAGCCTAACTTGCGGATCGGCCACAGTGCCAAGGCACACAAAATTTGAGGTTGGAATCGCGCTTTATACATACAAGGAATCGCACAACAAAGTCACCTTTCAATAACGGATATACAGAGAGTTTTCTATTCTATTTCTATTGAAAGTGAGTGGGTAGTTATGCTACCCTCCACTGCGACCGCAAGGATCTATTGTGGCTCACAATTAAGGTCGAACATCCGACCTTACAGCTCACCTTCCAAGTCCATCTTCTTGATGAAGTCAAGGATCTTGTCAGGTGAAGTTTTTTCCAGGTCCTTCAGGTTTAGCTTCGGTGTGCCAAACACCGTGGTCCTGATCTGGTCGCCAGCTGGACAGGCACATATAACGTGCTCTGCTGTTTCATCATCCTCTAGGCTTAGGCGGCACTCAGTGGTGTCGCTTAGTCCTAATTTATTAAGGTGATGCCTTAGACGGCTGTGTCCAGTGAAGAGAGCAGTTAATGTGTGAACATCTGATCTGCTCAGCTTCAACCATGAGGCCGTCTTGGCCGCAGATGGTCCACTTGTTACCGCTCTGAAATGTCTCATCCCAGGGCGGTTTTGCCAAAAATCCTGTGCCTCATGTCTCATCCATCCGTTGTTACGGTCTCCAGCTGTTGATCTGGGTATCCCCAGAGCGGGTTCTGGTCCGATGTAGGCTGTACGCGCCCCCTCTCTGGCTAGGGAATCGGCTAATTCGTTTCCCTTCACGCCAGAGTGGCTTGGCACCCACATTAGACTGACTGCCATTTGGCAGAGGGCTTCCTTGCAGTTCCGTACAGCCAGCGAGGAGCCAGGGCCGCCTGGCTGTCTGAACAAATTTTTATTTGTCCTGCCCGCCCAACCCTTTGAAAGGATTTCGTGGGCGCACATTTCAATGGCGTATATTTCAGCCTGAAGTATGGTAGCATACCTGCCAAGGCTGTAGTTAAGTTCAGTCCTTGGTCCGACGACTGAGGCTCCTGTTCCAGTGGACAATTTTGAGCCGTCAGTGTACCAGTAGGAATCAGCCTTTTCTGGGGTGATTTTGTGTCGCTCCCAGTCGTCCCTGCTTGGGAACAGGACCTTGTACGGCTGATCCGCCGCAGTAGTCCGTGACTGCGTAGTCAGTCCTCATACTTAGGGTGTCATCCGCCTCAATGGCAGTTGACAGCCCATTTGGTATGAAGACTATCACCTTCGGATCCAATAGGGCCGCGTGGTGATATCGATACGTTGCTAATCTGGCCTCGCCCTGTATTAGGATATGCAGGGGGGTGAGGATCAGTAGCATTTCTAGAGCCGCTGATGGGGTAGTGCGTATGGCTCCAGTTACCGCCACTTTCGCCATTCTCTGCAGTGAGGAGAGCCGTTTTTCGAGTTGAAATCGGTCACCAGGCGATACTGCCATAGGTTATTATTGGTTTTATGACCGAACCATATAGCCAGTACATTTGCTTGAGGTTTAATCCCCATGACTTCCCGCAAATTCTATGGCACGTCCACAGGGCGTACCTTGCTTTGCGGATTGTCTTGTCCAAGTGGGAGTTCCAGTTCAGCGATTTATCCAGAGTGATTCCTAGATACTTCGCCTCCTCCACAAATGGTATGGTTTCTCCCCGTAGAGTAAGAGGTCTCACTTTCAGGATCCTCTTTCTCGTGAACGGGACAACTAATGTTTTGCTAGGGTTTACGTTTAACCGTTCCCCTATACACCAGTTCTGAGTCGCATCCAGTGCCTCCTGCATGGCTTCACAGATTTGGTTTTCATCCGTGCCCCTTGCAAGAATGACTATGTCATCAGCATACGCTTGCACTTCGACGTCAAGCGTATCTATTATTGCAAGCAGATCGTCTACCCGTAAAGACCACAGCAGGGGGGAAAGAACCCCTCCCTGCGGGCATCCCCTGGCAGTCCTCAGCTTGACCGTGTCGCCACATAGTGACGTTGTCACGGTTCTGGTGTCGAGCATTGCTCTGATCCAGCCTGTAATAGCCGGTGGAACCCCTCTGTCCCTCGCGGATTTGCAGAGTGATCCCGTCAGAGCAGCGTTGAAGGCCCCTTCTATGTCCAGGAAAGCTGTTACCGCAATTCCCTTGTAGTCCAGGGTTTGCGCAACTTTCCCGGCTAGGTTATTCAGCGCCAAGTCCGTTGACTTCCCCTTTTGGTAGGCATACTGGTGCACACTAAGAGAGTTAATACTCAGTATCTCCCTCCTGATGTAGCCATCCAGCACCTTTTCCAGGGTCTTTAGGATAAATGACATCAGGCTTATAGGTCGGAAGGATTTTGGTAGGGGATCTGTTTTTCCCACCTTAGGTAGATAGACTACCTTTACTTCCGACCAGCTAGTTGGAATGTAATTCCACGCCAGGCTCGCCCTGAACAGTCTTATAAGGTGGAGGATTACTTTCTCCAAGTCTTTTTGGAGTAAGACAGGGAAGACCCCGTCTATTCCTGGTGTTTTGTATGGTTGGAAGGATTTGACCGCCCAACATACTGATCTGTAGGTAACGATTTTGTTTACCACCTTCCAGTCCTGCTTCCCCGGTCTCTTAGTTCGATCCCGTGGAAGCATTGTATCCGGTGTTTCGTTACTTAGAAGGGAACAATCTGGAAAGTGATTTTGGGCCAGGATCTCTAACGTCTCTTTACCAGAGGCCGTATATGAGTCATCAGGTCGTTTTATCGACCCAAGTGCTTGCGCCAGCTCTCTGGCTAAAATCTTGTGGATTCTTGCACTACGGGGAGTATCATGAATACCCTCGCAGAACTTCCTCCAAGATTCCCTCTTGGCCCTGCGAATTTGTTTATTGTACTCCGTTAGAGCCGTACTGTACGGTTCCCATTTGCCCGCCTCCTTAGCCCGGTTGAATAGTTTCCGGACTTCTTTTCGCATTTTTTCTAATGTATTGTTCCACCAGGGGACATTTCTACTGTCCTTTTTTCTTTGTAGTGGACAATTTTCATGGTACGCTGAGACGATTGATCGACAGATATGCTTCGCCGCCGTCTCAATGTCCTCATGACTTTTAATAGTGGGTGCCGTTGATCCTAGAAGCTCTCCAAGTGTACGCGTATGACCGCCCCACTTAGTGCCTCTAGCATTACGGTATTCCACTATTAGTCTAGTGCCTGCTTCAATGTTAAATTGAATGTTCCGATGGTCAGAGCAGGAGGGGTCTTCTGACACCTTCCAGTCGGAAATTTTTGTGCTCAAGTAGTTTGAGCAGAAAGTAATATCTAATACCTCTGCGCCATTTTTCGTAACAAAGGTAGGTTCGTTGCCAGTATTAAGTATAGCTAGCCCTTCCCCCATAATAAAGTTTAATAGAGACTCACCCCTCGGATTGGTGTCAGTGCTGCCCCATGCTAGATGGTGTGCGTTGGCGTCACATGCCACAACAAGCTGGATATTCTCCCTCTTGCTGTGGGCCACCAGTCTTCTCACAGCTGTTGGAGGTGGTGGGTCTGCGCTGTCCCCCGGGAAGTATGCCGAGCAGGCTATTACGTCCAGCCTGCTCTTCCCCACCGGAAGTCTCAGCTGCACAGCGACTACATCTCTGGTGCAGTATCCTGTCAGCAGAAAGTATTCAATGTCCTTACGGACTAATATACAAGCTCTGGGTTTTTGCCCCGAACTTTATGTAATTACCTTACCTGGTATGTTGCTCGAGCCGCTTATCCGGTCTGTGCCAGTCACCCATGGCTCCTGTATGAAGGCGATATCTGCACGCTCTTCTCTAAACCGTTTGCCAAGGAGAAAAGAGGCTCCTTTGGCATGGTGCAGGTTGGCCTGCACACATCTCACCGTCGGATACATCACTTACCCGACGGTGATTTGGCTCCCCGGAAGGTGGATTTACCGCCCCTCTTTGAGTGTGCCTTGCCCCTTAGTGGACCCTTACCCTTAGCCGATGTAGGCCTAGGATGTGTCCTTTGGGGCTCACTTGGTGTTCCGCTGCCGCCGGCCACCTGGTCGACTGAGAGGGTGGTTGGAGTCCGCTCCTCCTCAGTCTCCCCTGGCTCTGCAGCAGGGGGCTTATTGGCCTCCTTGTCCCTGCCTTTGACCCTGAACGTCACCTGTCCATAGCCGAAGTAGGGTTTGAGGTCCATCTCCTTGAGATAGGCCAATGACCCGTTGTCCATCGAAAACGTCCAGGTCTGCCCCGGTCCTGCATCCTCATGGCGTAGAACTACCCACTCCTGAGCCTGCAGTCCCGGGTTCATGACCCTCAGTCTTCTAAGGACTACTTCTGACGCGAGCCGTTCTCCTGCTTCGTCGTCTGGGATATAGGCCACGCATATGTGTGGTTTAGGCAGCTCCTTTCCCCGTACGAGTTTGAGCCTCGCGTCGCTCCACGGCTGCAGGCGTACTAGCACCTCCTGCGGCCATGAGACGGTTGGCTCATTCGCACAGGTCAGGAGCAGCCTGGAGAGTTTTATGTAACACCGAATATTTTCAATGTTCATTTTCATATATTCTGTTTATCAAATCAAAGCATCCAATACGATTTGACACCTTTAATTTTTAGGTTAGGTCAATTGCAATTAATGCCTCAACTTGTATATACAGAAAGCTTTTCTTTCAAGTTTACATGTCCCAATTACAGCGTATATGCCGTAAATCTTAAAATAATCAGTGTTTTGTTAAAAGAGTTCAATCTGAAACTTAAAACGAGTGTGTTCCACTCCCAGACTAAGCATGAAGTAAAATTTCGAGTTTAGAAAAGCCTAAAAATTTGGTTTGGTCGCGTAGCGCGAAGCGCGGAGCGGCCAAACCAAATTTTCAGGCTTTTCTAAACTCGAAATTTTACTTCATGCGCCACCGATACAAAACACCGACATATTACGAAGTTTTTAACACACCGCCAAGCTTTATATTGACTCAGTGTTTTGTATCGGTGGCGCATGAAGTAAAATTTCGAGTTTAGAAAAGCCTGAAAATTTGGTTTGGCCGCTCCGCGCTTCGCGCTACGCGACCAAACCAAATTTTCAGGCTTTTCTAAACTCGAAATTTTACTTCATGCTTAGTCTGGGAGTGGAAAACACTCGCTTAAAGCTTCGAATTGAATTCTTTTAATAAACCGAGCATCGGAAAATGTGCAACGTATGCATATGGATACTTAAAAAAAATTCTCGTTATGAAAATGTTCGGTGTTATATAAAACTCTCTGTATATGGTATGTTCAATAAAAAAAAAACCTCTAGTGTGTCATGATTTCATCTTTTTTTAAATTTAAGTTGGCTACATGCTTTGGGAATTGACATATAAAACACCAGACATAATAATTTTAATATATAATTTCAGAGTTGCCAACTTACAATTTTTTCCATGGCACTCTAGAGGTTCTATTTAATTGAACATACGATATTACCTTGGGTCTCTTGCCTACCCTGAAGTTAGGCTGCGAGCCGCCGCTGATGACAAGCAATTTTTTCTAATATGAATGAACTTATTTTCTTTTAACAGATTGTAGAATTTACTGAGAAAGAAAACAGCCCGTGTGAAATAGACTGCATGTTTTATTTAGTGGTGGTGAAGCATTCTAGCATCGAGGATAATCCGGATGACGAGTCGATAGAAACGGAAATACCTAAAGTCTATTTGAAAGTGCAGAGTTTAATAGAGTTCGATACATTTGTAGTGACGCATGGACCCTTCACCACGGTCGATGGTGAGTATTATAATTTAAAAAAAGAAGCATAAATACATAAGACATTGTCTGTGATAAGAGTGAAAACTGAAACAAGCACAATGCAGTGGCTTCATCGGCTTCGCCGCTTGCCTGCTAGCAGTGATAATAATAATAATATTAATATTTTGAAGGTTATGCGGATTCAGATCACACAGAGCCTGGAAGTTTGAAGAGGAAAGGGGGCTTGAAATCAGAATCGGCCGCCAGAAGATCGAAACAGCCGGCTTACTTCATCGCCGAATTAGCGCACGTTGTCGCCATGTGCGACGAGAGACTTCCATTCGTTTCTCTGGCAACTGAAGTAATATTTCTTCCAAAGTTTATTCTTGAATGTATTCTCCTACGTGTTTACAGTTGACGAAGAGGAATATTTTCCATCAAGGATTACAAGTGGAGGCCAACGCGACCGGGTTAGTCCTGAAGTTGATTCAGTTACCTCCGCCGACTCCGGAAATCGGACAATCGGCCGCCTGGCATTCACTCCTTAAGAGACTATTGTCGGTTTCGATTCGCGTCCAAAGCAAAGGGATGCAGAAGAGTTGGATGACGGAGTTTGTGTTTTACTCCACTCCATTACCGAGCACGCATCCAAAAGAACAAGGTAGAATTAATAGCTTTGAATACTGAATAAACACGAACCTAGATCCAATTTGTTTTAAGAAGAGTATAAATTAAATGCTAACCAATTTCAGGATCACGTCGTCCAGTGTATTTCCAATATGAAATGGCGTCCATTGATTCAGTAGGTCGGACAGTCAATCAATTACTAAGCGACTGGGCGCAAATCGTGCATCTTTACACAATTGCGCATGAATTAAGCGAATATTTATCAATAGGTGCGTTTTTTGTTTCGCTTCGTATACCGGGTGTTGACTTGGTGGACGCAACATAGGGAATCCCATGTAAATTTTGAAATGTTAAAATTTTGGTTCCCCTATTTATTTTAGAAACAAAATGTATTTACCTTTTTTGTAAAGGGAAAAATTCTGAATTCATTTGTGTTAACGTTTATCACTTTACGTTCCTCTAAGTTAAAATAATTAAGTAAAAATAATGTGATTTTATAAAAATAATGACATGCCATGGAATTGAAACAACTGCTGATGTCAAAATAGCAAAAGATATCGTAGCCACTTGATTAAAGTAAATGTTTTCGAAATGATTTACACTATAAATGTCATTATTTTTATAAAATCACATTACTTTTTCTGATGGCGAATATCGAGGTTAGGGAGAAGCCAATGAAACGCCCCGAGTCTGAAATGGAACATTTATTGAACCCGACAGTGGTACACGCGGTTAGCTGTTAGAGAATGTGAGTAAAAAACAATTGAGCAGGAACAATGGTGGGCGCGAGGACAATGGGCGCTAGGTGGCGCCACTAAACAAAGATACAGTGGTCGAGTAAGAGAGGCGCGCAGTTCGAATCACACGACTTCTCATCACTTCCCCTCGAGAACACTGCGCCTCTGCGGTGAAGTCCTCGTCTTGTTTCGGAGGACGAAGCGGCTCCCGATCACGTTGTGCCCCTCCGGTCTGTGTACGACGTCCCACGTGTCGTTCAGCAGGATCGACCTCACCTCATTCGCCATGGCCTGCATCCACTCGTCGGAGCATGGGCTCGACATGGCGATCTCGACCGGCACTTCCGTTAGGAACGCCAGGCCCGCGTGGTCGCTGTCGGTATCCGCGCGCTGACTGTCACTGCCGGTATCTGCGCTGTGACTGTCGATGTCCGGGCGGCGGTGGGCGTTCCCCGCGCGTTGGTCATCGTTGTTCGCGCGCTGAGCGTCATCGGCCGTTATCACCCGCGCGTCGGCCGATGTTCGCGCGCTGGTTCTCGTCTTCGAAGATGCCTTCTGACCGCGCGCTGCTCTCGTCGTGAGCCGTGTGGAACAGCTTCCTGGGTCTCCCCCGCCGACCAGTCAGCACCTTCTTTGGCCTACCTCGTCCGCGTCTTGGAGCTCCCGCTGTGGCTCCCCGGGTGGCCGGATTTGGTGTCCGGTCGCCTTCGCGGTGTAGGTGCAGGTCCAAGTCCGGCTGGAGATCTTCCGTGTTGTCGACCTCGGGATGCCGGACAGCGTCGCCGAAAACGTCGTCGGCGTCCTGAAGATCTGCCGGCCCTCCGGTGATTCGGGGGCGCGAGGCGTCGATGAACCTCACATCGCGAGATATCTCGACCCTCCTCTCCTCCGGCAGCCAGATCCGGTATCCCTTGGCCTCGTCGCTGTACCCCACCAGGATGCACTTCTTCGATCGAGGCTGGAGCTTGCTCTTGTTCGGCGTCCTGTCGAGAATGTGAACCTCGGACCCGAACTGCTGCAGAAAACTCACGTCAGGGGGCCTCCCGTACCGTATGAAGATACGGCGTCTTCGCCTCAAGGCGGCTTGTCGGGCAGCGGTTGCGCAAGAAGTTGGCCGTGTGGACGGCCTCTGCCCAAAATGACTGTGGAAGACCAGCGTCGATGAGCAGGCACCTCGCAGTCTCTATTAGCGTCCTGATGGCGAAGACTTAAGCCTATCCGCGGTCCGCGGTCGCAGCCGTGCCAAGGGCTAGATCGCCCGCACTCGCGCTCGATTTCGCGAATAGGCTTAAGTCTTCGCCACAATTCGCGCTCTCCCCCGCGGCTGGTTTCTTTGAGCGACAGTCTTTCGCGTAGTGTCCGAACTTGTTGCACTTATAGCACCGAACTTTTGGCCTCGCGCCCCGTGGCGCGGCCGGCGGACCGCCCTTCGGTTTGTCCTTCCCCTTGTTCGCGAACTTCCCAGCCATCATCGCGTTTCGACCCGGCGAGTCTCGCTCGGCGTCCCTCCGCGATTCGTACTCCTCCAATATTTTGACTCGTAAAGTTTCTGGATTGGGGAGATCATTGCGCGCCGTAATCGCGCACCGGAAGTTCTCGAAACTGTCTGGAAGACTCCGCAGCAGCATCACCGAAAGCAGGTTCTCGTTGATTGCGATGTCCATCTCGCCCAGGCGGTCCACGATGTTCATAAAAGCCTGCGTGCTCTGTCGCGCGTCGTCGCCGTCATGCATCCTGTGCGACTTCAGCCGGTTCAGCAACGCGGCCTTGCGCACTGGTCCCTTCGACTGATGCTTTTCCTCCAGATGTCCCGGGTTGTCTCGCACGCCCTGACAGGTTTAAGCTCTGCTGGGCTGATTGCCAGGATGATGTCGGACTGGGCCTTCAAGTCGCCCTGCTTCCATCTCTGCACGGCTGCGGCAGAGTCGGCGTCCCCTACGACGACCTCCGGCTTCACGCCGTTCACGTACTGCCAGGCATCGTTCTTGATGAGGAGAGCTCGCATCTGGTTGCGCCACGTGTCTTAATTGTCCTTCCCCAACCGGACGTTCGCGGTCGCGCTCATCTTCGGGTGGGACGAACAAAGGACCGGCGACCTAACCTCCAAAGTTTTGGCGGTTACACACGCGGCGACTAAACTCGAACTTCTACAGCGTTTTGGCTTTGCGCGCCTGTGCCCATAACCTGATGGCGAATATCGAGGTTAGGGAGAAGCCAATGAAACGCCCCGAGTCCGATATGGAGAACATTTATTGAACCCGACAGTGGTACACGCGGTTAGCTGTTAGAGAATGTGAGTAAAAAACAATTGAGCAGGAAAAATGGTGGGCGCGAGGACAATGGGCGCTAGGTGGCGCCACTAAACAAAGATACAGTGGTCGAGTAAGAGAGGCGCGCAGTTCGAATCACGCGACTTCTCATCATTTTCTTAATTATTTTAGCTGTTAATTTTCCGACATTCGTTGATTTTTAAAAGAGTTAATTTGAAGCTTTAAACGAGTGTTTTCCACTCCCAGACTAAGCATGAAGTAAAATTTCGAGTTTAGAAAAGCCCCGTGAAAATTTGTCGAGGGTCGCGCAGCGACCCGAGACAAATTTTCTGGGCTTTTCTAAACTCGAAATTTTACTTCATGCGCCACGCGTATAAAACAATGATTTCAAGTGTGGTTCAAATATACATAAATTCACAATATTTTTGTTTTGTACGCGTGGCGCATGAAGTAAAATTTCGAGTTTAGAAAAGCCCAGAAAATTTTCACGGGGCTTTTCTAAACTCGAAATTTTACTTCATGCTTAGTCTGGGAGTTTAAAGCTTTAAATTGAACTTAAAAAAAAAACAGGGAATATCCGCAATTGTTGTATCAATTCCATGGTATGTCATTATTTTTATAAAATCACATTACTTTTTCTTAATTATTTTAACTTAGAGAAACGTAAAGTGTTAAGTGTGAACATTAATAAATTTAGAATTTTTCCCTCTACAAATAAGTTAAATACATTTTGTCTCTAAAATAAATAGGGAAGCCAATATTTGAACACTTTAAAATTAACATGCGATTTCCTATTTTGCGACCGCCAAGTCAACACCCGGTATAATACACAAAGTTAATTATTTATACCATTTTAGAAAAATACAACCTGTCGAATATGTTCAGTATTAAATCGTATAATTACGGTAAGTTGGTGCTGTGTTACGGCCCAGATAAGGGGGCGATGGTTTGTATCACTTGGAACAGCATCGAGAAGCTTTTTAAGCTAGCTTTCGGCGCCACGAACAACGCTCTGAATGCCCATTCGATCATCAAAGAGCAACTGGAGGCTCATTTGAACGTTACGCGAAACTTGGCCCAGTTGGTACAACTGCTGCACGAGACTTACGAACCGTTGATTTCCATCAGTAAACTACCGACGATACCACAACTAGGCGTGTATCAATCGGTAAGTCGTTTATATAATATGTTCAATTAAGAAAAACCTCTAGAGTGCCCTGATTTAATCTTTTTTCTAATTTAAGTTGGCTACACGCCTTAGAAATTGTCATATAAAACATCAGACATAATAATTATAATGTATAATTTCAGAGTTGCCAACCTAGAATATATTCCATGGCACTCTACAGGTTTTATTGTATTGAACACACTATATAATACCATGTGCGTGTATTTAAAATTTTGCGGTTATTTCTAGCGCCCTCAAGTACCTGTACAGACCTTCACGATTATGGCGCAGTCTTGCACCCTGATCAGATTATCGTATCAAGGGATGTATTGTTTGGAATTGCGCATACGCGGAGCGGGTTTGGTTTCTTTGAGGGACGGCGCGTACAGTAGGTTCGATCGAAGCAACGCTGTCGACGTTTTCTCCCCTACTCAAGGATTGAGGAGCTTTTTGTCAAAATACGTCGATGAATCAGCGGTGATTAGGCGGCGGTCGCAATCAGAGGATGATAATCCACCATCACCGATTCCCATGGAAGTTGAAGGCGGAGGATTTTTAGGTATTACGGCATCTAACTTAGACTAAATCATAGATTAAGAATATTAGTAGATAAGCCACTCACGTCCATCACTCATCATGAAGTAGGGTAAGACGTAGACATCAGTACTGAAGCGCCCCTAGCGGTAATTTATGGAAACGTTTAATATGCAGGGTCAAGGGCAGCTAAATACCTAAACATAAATATGTCAGGCATCAACAACTATAAGATAAATAAGCTGAGTTGGCTCGATGGGCGTACTTAAAGCCAAGACGAGACTTCTGTTTTCTTAAATATCGTTCGTTTTTATATTTGTTACTGTTCCATTTTCAAATAGATACCCAGATAAATTTACTTTCGGTATTTTTCTTGTTTAAACGAGTGCACACAGATGTCTCTCTGGTCGAGCGAGCCTCAGGTTGGAGTCGAGGCGTTTCACCTACGAGTATGTTTACTTTCTGTATTGTTCTTGTTTAAACAAGTGCACACAGATGTCTCTCTGGTCGAGCGAGCCTCAGGTTGGAGTCGAGGCGTTTCACCTACGAGTATGTTTACTTTCTGTATTGTTCTTGTTTAAACAAGTGCACACAGATGTCTCCCTGGTCGAGCGAGCCTCAGGTTAGAGCCGAGGTGTTTTACCTAAATTTACTTTCTGTATTGTTCTTGTTTAAACGAGTGCACACAGATGTCTCTCTGGTCGAGCGAGCCTCAGGTTGGAGTCGAGGTGTTTCACCTAAATTTACTTTCTGTATTGTTCTTATTTAAACGAGTGCACACAGATGTCTCTCTGGTCAAGCGAGCCTCAGGTTGGAGTCGAGGCGTTCCACCCATGGCCCCTCTAAAGGCTCGAATCGACTAGAGCGTTCACCCGTTGCGAAACACCGTTACATTGCATATTATTCTTAGTAGATACGGGGAAGCGTTGCATAACAACTTGTCCAATTTGGTCACGATGCCATGCAGCGAAGCCGATCGGCCAGTTGGCGGTTTTTTGCCGTCGCATCAAAGAAATTGTTGTGTTACGTCATTTTTGTAGTTGGGACGGGTAGGCGTGTCAACGCAGAGTCTGTTTTTGTTTGCTCGCCATTCGTGCCGTTCTATCACAGATCCATGGTGAATGTTTACAAATATGCTCTCACTTGTGTCGTTTACTCATAACATGTTCGTTTTGAATGATCGCGTCCATAATACTGGTTAAAATAAGCAATCTGTAACACCGTTGTGTGACACAAAATGTCAAGTTACAGTGTTCCGCACAGGGGAAACGTCTAGTCCAGTGATGGGGAAACTACGCCCCGCGGGCCAAGTCCGGCCCGCGGAAAGGTTTAATCCGGCCCGTTTAAGAGTGCCGTCGTGAGAATGTTTGAACGCGTTCTTACTTCGTAATGTGACGACCCGCATAAAAACTACCTACCTACGATTAAGCATTATTCTTTGGCCCGCTACGATTGTCTGGTTATTACAAATGGCCCGTCTTAAAAAAAGTTTCCCCACCACTGCTCTAGTCGATACGAGATTTTATACTCCTTACTCTACGACTAAATTGAAGTATAATGTTTTTCAAGAATATGAATTTGTGTTCAGTACTCATTCATTGACGATGCTACTTGAGCTAAGGGGCATTAGATGGCGTTTACGCTTTCGAAACATATATAATGTTTTTGTTTTATGTGAAACTAGGTCATCATCGTGGTCCACAATCGCCAGCACAAAGAGAGCCCGGTTTGAGATTCAATCACCCGCTGACACCCCCACCCGGTTCTAACCCACACACACCCGCCAGTCCGCACACTTCCAACATCAACCAGCCTTCCGCTCCTCACAACAGTTTCGGTTCAAGTCCGGCGACTTCCTTCAGCCCAACCTCGATTCCTGCTAATGTTAACCCCAGTCCTCACATGCCTCATCCAAGTCCCGGCGGATTAGTGGCGAATTCGCCGCTGAACCCACATGTGCCGAGCCCGGGAGGATTGCTGTCCAACCCGTCTCCTGGCCCGGTGACAAATCTGCCAGGTCACTCGCCGGTTAGCAGTTTTATGCAAACAGGTAGGATCAATATTACAGCTTTTTTTACTTTCACCCCATATGTAAAACAAAGGGAAAGTATTGTTTTGCATTGCGTAAGGAGTGTAGTCAGTTATCCACAATAGATCTGCAAAGGTCGTGGTGGTACAGGTCAATGAGGCCACCCCCACAAATATCTAAGGGGTTAAGTCAGGTAGTAAATAAAGAAATATGTGTAATTTGACGAATAAAAGCACTTATAGCCTTTCTTCACACGTTTATTTGAATTACCAAATGTACAGACATTTCGGACACAAACTAACTATTATCAATGGATTAACACTGATCCATTGAAAATGGTCACTTTGTGTCTGAAATGTATGTACATTTGGTAATTCAAATAAACGTGTGAAGAAAGGTGCTTTTATTCGTCAAATTAATTTGATCTTCACGTAACTCAATCAATCAACCCAAAGAATTGTGTAATCTGTATCATGTTCATGTTGTAACCTGGATATTTATTTAGGTCATACGGATGGTAGTCCGTTTCCATCGTCCAGCATGGCGTCTCCGGCAGCATCTAACTGGCCTGGATCGCCGAACATGTCCAGACCCTCACCCGCTCGACCAGGACAATCCCCAGGGGGTCCAATCATGCACAGTCCGCAAGCCGATCACAAAACTGGAAGCCATTTATCCCGCGTGCTACCACAACGCTCTTGGGCCGGTGCCGTGCCCACTTTACTAACCCACGAGGCGCTGGAGACGCTATGCTGTCCGTCCATGCATCCGCAAGGCTTGCCCGGGCCGGAACTAGCGCCACTCGAACGGTTCCTGGGCTGTGTTTACATGAGGAGACAGTTGCAGAGATTCGTCCATTCGGAACCTTACGTAAATATAAAGATATCTTGGGTGTTACTAATGACGCTAGCTTTGTTTTGTTTTACAGCTAACACCGATCACAACGAACGAATTGGGTGTGACACACTTTAAAGTCGCCGAGCATCTTCATTGTCGGATTGTTTTAAACCCGCAGCACATGCAGTCTTTACACCTCAAGATCACCCCTTTGCCCGAGCATAAAGATGTTTGGAGCGCTGATGAGTTGCAAGTAAGTTGATCTTAAATATCCACTTTCTAGGTAGTCATTAGCATAGCGCGGTGAACCGTTGTCGCCCATTTGAGTTAAGCATATAACGTACGTGACCTGACGCCAAATACACAAGCGGGCAACTGCATCGCCTGACACAATTCCAATCGTCCACTTGTACTTCAACGCACAATCGCGCGCGTTATATGACTAACTCGACTGAGCGGTCTCGGTTCACGAGCAATCCCTGCCAAAATCCGCCCAGTAGTCGTTAGTGATGTGCTTGGGAGCTTATGAAAAAACAGCTTGGAAATTAAACGAGCAATTGCAATTGGCCATAATTCATAATTTGTTGATGAGGACAGTGAAAAGTGAAATTGAAGATTCGAGGCTGATACAAAGTGATACGTCAAACATTCCCGGTTTTGAAGTTTACCCAGAGGATTGGAATCCGTTCGGTGATGAAGAGCCTTCTTCTATTTATGAAAAATCTTTGAATCCGTTTAGTGATGATGAGGATGGTGATGAAGCGATCGGGTCGAAGAAAATCCTTCCCGATTTGAAGGATTATGCGCTGAAAGGAAGTCCTGGAGATACGCCTGAATCTTTGTTGAAGATCAAAATAGGACGGTTCAGCACGAATCCCTTTGATGATGATGAGGACGAAATGGAAGAAAAGGAGCAGGTCGTTAAACCAGCTCCCAGGCTTAAACGGATGACTGCTCCGAGGATTAGTCTTAATCTAATATTTGATGATGATAGCAGGGATAAATCAATTTTAGAAATGTGCCGTGAATCCGCCAGAACCGCGGCCGAGAACCTCGATTAATTCCGGAATTTCCACGAGCACCTTTGGATCGTCCAGTTCCATATCCAGCGGCACTTCCAGCATCGCCTCCAGGAAGAAAAAAGCCGCCCCCAGGCCGCAGATTCCCACATTTCAAGTCTCGCCGCAGAATTCGGTGAATTCTAGTCCTTCGGGAAGTGTGCAACATTCCCCGCGTTTGAGGAAAAACAGAAGAGCTCCTCTTCCACCGTCGTCAACCCCAATCGTGCAAAAAGATCAGAATTCTAAGATAGATTACTCTCCGATTTCGCCAAATAATAGCACTTTAAAGATCAACTCGACCCACAATTTGGCAGAAGCCTTGAATGCGACGATTCTCAGCCCTACTGGCAACATAGAATCTGGAGAGTACGAGCAAGAAAAAGTCGCAAAAGATGAAGTCAACCGAAATCGGCAGAGTCAAACTAGTCAAATACAAAGTCCAGATAAAATATTCCACACACCATCTAGAGACAAAAGCACGTATGGGGAATGGAAGAGGAAACAGGGGCAGGCCCCTTCTCGACCAATACCTCAAAAACGTACTATAAAAGCTCTTCCCATCGCCGAAGTTCGCAGAGAACTGGACTTAATCGAAGTCCAACAGCAAGGCTTGGAAAAACAAGGAGTGAGACTCGAACAAATTATCAGGGAACGGTGCGAAGCCCCGAACGCCGATCCAGAAGGCGCAGTTTCAATAGAAGTCGAAGACTTGATCCTCCAACTATTCGAAGTGGTCAAAGAGAAAAACGAACTGTGCCGAAGACAAGCTGAATTAATGTATTTACAAAGACAACAGAGATTAGAAGAAGAATACGCAGAAGTCGAATATCAAATTCGGTGTTTAATGCACCAACCGGACGGCAACAAAACCGACTCGGATAAAGAACGCGAAGAAGCCTTAATCAGCCGTTTAGTCGACATAGTCGAAAGGCGCAACGAAATAATCGAGTGCCTGGAAATGAACAGAGTGCGCGAGGCTGAAGAGGACGATAGCATTTGTTCTTCCATGAATAGTTACGGGTCAAAGAGAGACGAGTGCAGCACGCCGGAGTCTGTGAGCAATCCGAAAAAGAAGGACAAGAAGAAGTTTAAAAAGAAGTTCAAGTTGAAGATGTCTTCGCATAAGATGGATAAGGATGTGGATGAAAGCAAGTCCGCTGATTCGTCGATTGTTGTTAAGGAGAAGGAGAAGAAGAAAAAGAAGTTTAATCTGTTTTGAGTTGTTGCCATTTTTTGAAATTTTCTTTACTACTTAATTATTTTGTTTTAGATATTATTATGACTTTTAAAACATAATTTGTTAATAATTAGACTCAATCTCACATGGCGTACCGTTTATCATATTTTTTTCTTTTATAGATAATGGAGAAGTTCTTTGATTCAAGAGCGGCTGCGCCGCCATACAAACCGAACTCAATGTTCGGTTTTTGTTGTATGCTCAACGTTCCCCTAAACGTGCTCAAAGACTGCGTGCAGATAATGCGTTTGGACTTGATGCCAGCGCTCGCCCAACAACAAGGCATGAAATGGTCGGTGCAGTGGATGTTGAGAATCCCGCCTTCCGCAATTCCGATCGTTCCAACTGGAATGGCCGGAATCCTTGTTTACAAAACTAAGATATTATTCTTCGTAAGTACCCAAATCAAATACTTTACAACAGGCAACAATCATAATTGAACAAAATCATCACTCTGAGCTTTGAATACGAGGGTAATCCACAAAGTGACAGACGTTTTGAAATAAAAAATAAACAAAGTGAAAAAACTAATTTTTATTATATACATTTTGAAGCTAAACTCTTAGGCTATTTTTCGACGTAATCGCCATATAAATTTAGGCATTTATCATATCGTTTTACAAGATTTTCAATGCTCTCTTTGTAGAAATCTGCCGCCTGCGAGTTCAACCACTGGTTTACACCAACATGGAGTTGAGCGTGTGTCAAAGCGTTGCGTACCGAGCCACGTCTTCATCTTTGGGAACAGATGGTAATCGCTCGGGGTCAAATCCGGGCTGTATGGCGGATGACTGGAAATTTCCCATCCAAAATCATGCAAGAGCTTTTGAGTACGATTGGCTTTGTGTGGACGAGCGTTGTCATGGAGAAACAACATTTTCTCGTTAAGTTTTCCCCGACGCTGTTTTGTATCGCGCGTCTTAATTTTCGGAGTGTTTCGCAATACCTCTCTGAATTTATTGTTTGACCACGTTCAAGAAAATCAACCAAAATCACTCGCCGAGTATCCCAAAACACAGTAGCAATGATTTTTCTTGCTGACAGCGTCTGCAGACACTTCCTCGGTTTCTGGGGCGAATGCGTGTGACCCCATTGCATCGACTGCCGTTTTGTTTCGCAGGTAACGTACTGTACCCAAGTCTCGTCACCAGTTACGATACGATCGAAAACATGGTTTCCAATTTTGTCGTACTCTTCCAGAAATGTCAGTGCTTCAGCAAGTCTTAGTTTTGTGGTCTTCCGTTAGGATTTTCGGAATCCACCTGGCACAAAATTTGTGGTATCCAAGTTTACCAACTACGATTTCATTAACTAAACTCCATAAAATTTGGGGAAAATGTTCCGAGAGTTCCGTAATCGTGAATCAACGATTTTCGCGGATTTTTTCATTAATTTTTACCAACAATTCATCACTCACAAGACTAGGCCTACCACTGCGATCCTCATCGTGAACATTGGTTCGGCCATTTTTAAAATCATTGCCGTACACATCACAAATCTGGCGATAAATTTCAATAGGTTTGTAATTTTTCGCCAACAAAAACCTTATCACACCACGCACTTCACAACTGGCGGGATTTTCAATTGCACCGCTCATTTTAAAACGCCACTGTATAAAGAGTACAATATGCACGAGTCTCTAGTCACCACGGCTGGTTGCGTACTAGGTGTAGAAAAATTCTGTATCCAAGATGGTGGCGCCAGGCCAAAACGTCTGTCACTATCTGGATTGCCCTCGTATTTTCAATCATAAATGATGTGTTTTATTTCAGTTCATAACTCTGAACTTCGAATATTTTCAATCATAAATTATTATTATTATCACTGCTAGCAGAGGCAAGCGGCGGAGCCGATGAAGCCACTACATTGTGCTTGTTTCAGTTTTCACTCTAAATGATGTGTTTTATTTCAGTTACAAATCACGCGTATTCAATACAACGCAACAAACGTCGAACCCCCATCTTTAGTCCTCCCCTTGGTTTACGACATTAGCACAAATATAACGCAGCTGGCGGAGAAGCGAGATTCTGGGCCGGGGCCGGCGATTTCCGCGGCGAGTCAGCTTCTGAAGCACTTCTCGCAATACCAATCGAACCACGTTGAGTGCTGCAGTTTGTTCCCGGCCGTAACGGAGCTGCTGATGAATCTGAATTTACCATCGGACATGCAGCAACCCAACACGGCGCCCATGCCGCAAATCCAATCGCCCGCGATGCAAATCGGGCAAGGTCAGCCAGGGTATCCGGTCAATATGGGCATGATGGGACCATAAGATTCTCGCTTCCAGTCTTTGTTTTATAATTTATAGATGTGTGTTTTCTTTTAAATGAATTCGTTATTATTTTGTATATATATTTACATAAGACAATCTCAATAAAATAAGTTTTCTTAATGTTATATTTACAAGGTATTAACTATTGTTCCTCCATTTAAGTTTCATATTATTTGTCTGAATGTAATTTTTCGCCGTACTTGAGGTACTAGGGCGCTATTAGCAGAGTTAGATCAGATTCGAAAGGAATATTCGAAAACTACAATTTTTTAGGATTTGTATTTTAATCCAAATATAGGAGGTGATTCGAATCAATCCAATCTTCAGAAGGGATTCGAATTAAAGATGGGTAACTCCTGAGCGAATCGACTCAAAGAGTCAGCTCAGTAAAGTAAGCTGGTGAGCCAAGTGACTCAGTTCAAAATATGTAGCTCTTTTTGAGCCATGACTCATTTTGATTCGCCCGCTCTTCTAGAGCGAATGTAGATTCGCAATACATTAAGTATTAACAGATCTTTATTATCACACGGCTCGTGGATCGACAGGCCGACTTCCCTCAGCCTTGCTAAAAATGCTTTTTACTTTTTGCGTTTGTACACTACTGAATTAATTTGTAAAAACTGAATATTTTTCAACTTTGATTTGATATTTTGAGAAATCCCGCGGATATTTAAATGGGTTAATGGTTTGTGCTGAGTCAGAAGTAGATAGTTGACTCACTAATGACAAATTGCATGGGTGCTGTGAATATCCCCCGAGTATTTTTGCAAATATAAAGAAATAAACAAATATTACATAACCTCCTCTTCCATTTGCCTCTCAGTTATGTGATTATTATAACAAAACCCAGTACGAATAAGTAGAGTCAAACAGAATCCTAAATATCGAAAGCACATTACGATCATATATTATTGCATTTTTCACTTTCACTTTAATTAAAATCGGATACACAATTCAAAATAACAAACCAAACGATGAAATTGCAAGGATTTGCAGAAGTAAAATTAAAAGAACAGCGCAAAACGTTAGAAAGAGATGGATGCACAGCTAGTCCGGCTCGAAAATAAAAATGTATATGAAGAAATGTTTTCCCCTTTTACTCCCGTCAACGCGTAAAAAACCGGTTCCGTGCCGCTAACAAACGGAGTATCGCATGACGAGTAATTCTATAGAAATCATATATGATGAACAACTGTGTTGTAAAACAAATTCCACGTCCACCATCGCTACCAGGGGCGCATATTCCTTTAGACTCGATTTCGTCAAGGTCAAAAAGTGAAAAAGACCCTTAACGGCCGAGAAATTATAGATAATTCTAAAAGTTGATTTTACTTAAAATTCTTCAGCACTTCTTTTTATAAAATCTGTGATTGACTTATTGTATTACACACTATGAATTTATCTTTTAAATATACATAATGTATATACTGTAAAAGCATTCGTCGATTTTATTTAAAAAAGTGCAGGTTGAAGTTAAGAACGAGTGATTCCACTCCCAGACTAAGCATGAAGTAAAATTTCAGGCTTTTCTAAACTCGAAATTTTACTTCATGCGCCACGCGCATAAAACACTGTAATATTGTGAAGTTAGAAATACACTCACATTATCAATTTTTTTAAATAAGTACTAATCGAAATATTTAAATAATAAAATATTTACATTTTTCCGTACACATTATTAAGTCAGGTCAAATAATGTAATATATTAAATTAACTTATTTAGTAATTTAATCAACGAACAATTAATACTTAATATAATAGCAGACTATTTATGATTTTCAACTTTTTTTTAACTCACTACAATTGTTTCGCTACACTGTAGCTTCTTCAGGTGAAGAAATATAAATAAAAAGTTGAAAATCATAAATAGTCTGCTATTATATTAAGTAATAATGGATTTTCAAAAAATAAGTGCCTTAACAATCAACGAGATGGAACAATTAATAACAATGGTTTCAATGGATATTTATTGTCTTAAGTTGTCTTATTAATTAAGCCATTGTTTGCATTTTTACGAATAACATTTTCGTAATTTTTTATATTATATTAACATATTTTAATTAATAATGTTGCGTATATGCATCAACAGCGCTTAATGGGTTAAGGGAGTGAAAAGGAAGCGCAATAAATTGTCTTTATTTTCATGTACTTCAATTCATTATTTTGGAATCAATTAAAATTAAAGAAAGACACTTTGATTTGAGTCTCATGAATAACTCGCTTTTGAATTTAATTGATAATTATTACACCGTTTTATGGTGTACGATTGCAGATAATTTTTTGGGCAGAATCCCGAAAAATCTAAACCTATTCTGAACACCGATGAGTTTTCTCCTCAGGGACTCTCTCTCGTTAAAATGTCATTGTTTTACTTCACACAATTTATAGTTTCTCTTTAGAGAAGGAACTTATCATCGGCAATCAGAATAGGCCCCTTGACCAGGGAGAGATAAAAAGGTAATTAAGAGAATTGGTTATGAATAAATTAACATTTAATTGAAAACAAAGGAATAAAATTATAATAGATAATTTCTATTGTCTCTTGTCTACGTCTAAATCTGCAATTCTCTTGTCTACGCTAGATCCCCACAATCTGCTTGTCTACATCTCGATCGTTGCGATCCATTTGTCTACGTCTAGATCGTTGCTATCCTTTTGTCCACATCTGGATCGCTGCAATCCTCTTATCTACGTCTAGAACGCTGCAATTCTCTTGTTTACGTTTAGATCCCTGCAATCCTCTCGTCGACATCTATTTAGCGGCAGACCTCCTCTTAAGCTCTCGAAGATTGTTCTAGCATCATGTGTTGGCAGCGTAACCTAATCCATCTATCGAATAATCCAATGTTGCGACAGCTACTTAAAGTTTTAGGCGCTCGAGTAAATATCCAATCCAATTATCTAAACAAAAAAGAAAATACACTCGGCAGTAAAACAGTTTAAAATTTGTGGTGCTTTAAGGATTTTAAGTTACAAAAGAAAGTCAATCATAATAATTATTCCTCTCATTCGCAATGAAAAATGGATTATAAACATGGCAGCAAAAAAAAAATAAACCTGAAGAAAGGTAAAGTTACCCAAAGTGCTTGAAGAAAAATGTTTTTACTAACTTTTTTATCACTGACAAACAGTAGGTCGAGGAGAGATGCTCGAGTTCCTCTAAATCTTGTGTTCTGATCTATGAGCTGCCAGGAATTCCACTGCTGATAATGGTTCATGAAGTCCTGTGCCAAGATGCTTGGGGTTCTAAGAGATAGGCTTGGCCAGTCAATTTTCGGGAAGTTGAAATCACCCAGAAAAGTGTTTAGGGTGGTTTCTATGTACAGTGCCAATCGACGTGAGCAGTTGAGTAGTATCTTGGGAGCTAGTACTTGGAGGTCTGTAAACACATCTGAAAGTTGGAGATTTTAATATCTACCCAAACCGAGTTGATTGATGTTATCAACCTTAAAAAGAAACGGTAATGAAATAGGGGGAAAATGTTTATACTTAACTGTGATACGTTGATTCCTTTTAACAGCAATGCCATTTGTAAGTGTTGTACCAGCTTCGACATCCTACATGTGATGATATCCAATGTATGAAGACATCGAAAGTACGGAGACATCCAATGTGTATCGACATCCAGCGTGCGTCGGCGTCCAATTTGCGTCGACATCCAGCGTGCGTTGACATGAAGCACGTGTCCACATCCAGCGTGCGTGCGTCGACATTTATTCATTCAAAGGAACGGCCTGCTCTGAGTCCTACGTAGCAACATTAGTTTGCTATGTTTGCTTCGAAAAAACCAGGTATAAAACATGATACTGCACACCATTTACACTTACAACTTGGTACCAAATTACAAGTAATCACAGTAGCTGAATATTAATTCTTAAAAGTTTAATTTGAAGCTTTAAACGAGTGTTGTCCACTCCCAGACTAAGCATGAAGTAAAATTTCGAGTTTAAAAAAGCCCCGTGAAAATTTTCTGGGCTTTTCTAAACTCGAAATTTTACTTCATGCGCCACGCGTATTAAACACTGACAACATTTAAATATTGTGAACAGTATCACTTGAAATTTGTGTTTTATACGCGTGGCGCATGAAGTAAAATTTCGAGTTTAGAAAAGCCCAGAAAATTTGTCTCGGGTCGCTGCGCGACGCTCGACAAATTTTCACGGGGCTTTTCTAAACTCGAAATTTCACTTCATGCTTAGTCTGGGAGTGGAAAACACTTGTTTAAAGCTTCAAATTGAACTTTTAAGGAAGGTACGAAAAGGGGAAATTATTATTTTTAAACATGTTAATAATTTTATTTATTTACAGTTTATTAAATTTTTTTCTCTTTGCATTTTATATTATTTGAGAGATTTGCTCTTAAAAAACCTTTGTTATTTTTAAAAACTTAATACTCTAATTCTAAGCGTCGATCTGAGAGAATGTAAACTCCCAGCAAATGATCGTTGATGAAAGCGTTAATCCGAGAGCATGTAAACTTCCCGCGGAACGTCACTGATGAAACACTAGCACAACTATATTGTCTTTTTCACAAACATCCTCCGATGATAGGGATATCCACCCTCGCGCATAACTGTATTGACTTTATTCGTCCAGCACGGTTCTTGGGCGTGCGAGCACCAGCAGCCCGGTAAGTGACACAATTACATTTTAAATGCTCCCCGTCGAAGATCACTGATGAAAGCGCCGATCCGAGCGTCATAGAAACTCCCCGCATAAGATCATTGTTGGAAGCGTTGATCTGAGAGAATGTAAACTCCCCGCGGAAGATCGTTGATGAAAGCGTGAATTCGAGAGTATGTAAACTTCCCGCGGAACATCACTGATGAAACACTAGCACAACTATATTGTCTTTTACACTAGCATCTTCAGAGGAAAGTGTCGATTAGGGTTATTTCTCCCTCACGCACGACCGAATTGTCTTTGTTTCTAGGGTCGATCCAGGAAGCTGTAAGCCCCTCTCGGAAGACATCAACTGGCGCGGTGGAACGATGCCAGGCCCCTCTTTGTCTTGGTTTTCCAGGATTACCATTGATTCAAAAGCAAGTGAATTTGTAATTAGTAACACAAAATTATTTAATGGAACGTTTTGCGTTAGTAATTTCAACTTTTATTACAACAATCCCTTCTCATATATAGCAAACACCTTTGTTTCTTTTATTGTTATCGTAACTTTTTTGATTAAACTGAGCTCACCGTCCTTTTGTGTTAACAACTTTAATATCTCTGTGACTTTGAGCACTACTCTTCCCACTGAGCAAATCCATTTAAGTAATGTTTCATCAACATTAAACCAACATTTAAAAAAGTTGATATAACGTTATTTGTTTGTTTTTTGCTCAGTGGGTTTTATTCCATTTGATTATTTAAAGACATTTCTATGCCATTTTACATAAATTATTTCTTCCAATTGATTTAACTGTTTCCATTTTTTAACATTCCGTTGTTGGCTGTCGGCTTTATCCTGTTTAAATACTAGCCGTCAGTGTTTCGTGTATCTTTCGAAAAAGCAGGCATCCTGCGCGAAGCCATGTTGGCAGTCTATGTTTTTTGAAAGACCGTTTTTCACTCCTCGAAGGGGAGCCCTAACTTAGGTCTATAACAAACATGTCAAGCATGTGCATCGCGACAATTGGTTCTACCCGGACACAAAACACTGATCGATTTAACTTAAAATTACGCTAACTGAAAAAAAAAAACAACTCTCTAATATAGGTTTTGAAAATTTCAACCACCGATTTTACATTTCTACAAAAGTGATTTACTTAAAATACTTCTCAACCATTTTGAGCCTCATTTGGGCATTGCCCTTTTATCAAAAGTACTTCTCCTTCCATTTGATCCCTTTTTAAAAAAGCCTGGGCGCAATCCTTTATACCTTAATAACACCAACACTTACTTTACATCTATCACCTTGACTTTTCCTCGATTAAATTCAATCAGTCACTTTTTTTTTAAAGTGACTGGGCACTGCCCTTCAATACCTCAATTTCCAACACTTTGGTTTGATTAATTTTAGAAACTTCACAATTTTTAAGTTAGGTGTTTTAAGACTGTTTGTCTGTTTTCTAGATATTTCTTCAAAAGTTTATTATTAAAGTTTTGTTTTTATTTATTTTCAGTGAACTTTATCTTGTGTTCATCGAATCAATCCCTTTATTTAAAGCGACGGGGCACTGCCCTTTAACATCTTAATTTGCATGAACAGATTTAGAGATTTATGAATCCGATGAGACGATTTTTCGAATCCACGGCAATTTTCCTACCCTCACTCGTTTGTGAACCTTAAATTTAAAACCACACTTAATACACCTTTATTCTTCTGTTTTTAACAAGAATCACAATCTTTTCACAACCCTTCTTACACGTCGACTACAAACAGAGTCTTCCAAACTACAAACCCAGAGTTATTTCTTTGCACAATTCCTGAGAGAAAGAACCGAACATGAGAACCTCCCCCAAAAAAACTACTAGAGATACAAATAACACTTAAAGAATTCATAAATAAATTCTCAGAGTGTTCTTTGAATCACCATTATAGTTGGTGTGGGCTATTTTTTTCATCAACGGCTCTTCTTATAGAATTATATAAGGAAATAAAACGAGGAAAATATAATGTGGAAAGCTCATCGTCGGACAACAAGAAAAATTGCAATAATAACAGAAGAACGGTGATATTAGGTTAGGTTACAAGGTAAAGATTTGCAAACGGTTGTTAGAAAGAAAATCGATGCAAATGGACAAATTATCTCGTTGGATTCACTAGAAGTCAAAGTAAATAATCTCAAGATAAAATAAAAGAAATATGAAGATAATTGAAAATAATCTTTTAACCAACTTTACCTATATTTATTTCAATCAGTCCCTTTTTAAAAGTGACCGGGTACTGCCCTTTTTACATTTATTCTTAACACTTCCGCTTGATCAATATTAATCAGACCCTTGTTTCAGAGAGACCAGTATACTTAAGACGGCCGATAATTATTCGTACGTTACTTTTTGTATAACTGTTTATCTGTTTTATTGTATTACAGATATTTCTTTTTAAGTTATTTATTAATGCTTCCGCTTAATTTATTTCAAAGACTGTACTATTTGTATGTTATGGTTTGTGAGACCGTTTGTCTGTTTTATAGATGTTTCTTTTTAAATTTATTATTAAGTGTGCGTTTCTAGTCACTATCACTCAACTTTACCTTGATTTCATTGTATCAGTCCCTTTTTTTATGAATCCAATGAGACGGTTTTTCAAATCCACAGCAATTTTCTTACCCAGACTCGTTCGTGAACCATTAATTTAAAACCACACCTAATACACCTTTATTCTCCTGTTTTTAACAAGAATCACAATCTTTTCACAACCATTCTTACACGTCGACTACAAACAGAGTCTTCCAAACTACAAACCCAGAGTTATTTCTTTGCACAATTCCTGAGAGAAAGAACCTAACATGAGAACCTCCCCCAAAATAACTACTAGAGATACAAATAACACTTAAAGAATTCATAAATAAATTCTCAGAGTGTTCTTTGAATCACCATTATAGTTGGTGTGGGCTATTTTTTTCATCAACGGCTCTTCTTATAGAATTATATAAAGAAATAAAACGAGGAAAATTATAATGTGGAAAGCTCATCGTCGGACGACAAGAAAAATTGCAATAATAACAAAAGAACGGTGATATTAGGTTAGGTTACAAGGTAAAGATTTACAAACGGTCGTTGGAAAGAAAATCGATGCAAAAGGAAAATTTTTATCATTAGATTCACTAGAAGTGGAGACAAATAACCTCAAGATAAAATAAAAGAAACATGAAGGTAATTAAAAATACACTTTAAACCAACTTTACCTTAATTTTTTTCAATCAGTTTCTTTTTTTAAAAGCGACCGGGCACCGCCCTTCTTACATTTATTCTCAACACTTCCGCTTGATCAATTTTAATCAGACCCTTGTTTCAGAGAGACCAGTATACCTAAGAGGGCCGATAATTATTTGTATGTTTCTTCTGGTTAAACTGTTTATCTGTTTTATTGTATTACAGATATTTCTTTTTAAGTTATTTATTAATGCTTCTGCTTAATTTATTTCAAAGACTGTACTATTTGTATGTTACGTTTTGTGAGACTGTTTGTCAGTTTTATAGATGTTTCTTTTTAAATGTATTATTAACCATTCGTTTCTAGTCAGTATCACTTAACTTTACCTTGATTTCTTTGTATCAGTCCCTTTATTTAAAGCAACCGGGCACTGCCCTTTAACATCATAATTTGAAACACTTGCGCTTGAATAATTTAAGAGATTTATGAATCCATTGAGACAATTTTTCAAATCCACAGCAATTTTCTTACCCTCACTCGTTCGTGAACCTTTAATTTAAAACCATACCTAATACACCTTTATTCTCCTGTTTTTAACAAGAATCACAATCTTTTCACAACCTTTCTTACACGTCTACTACAAACAGAGTCTTCCAAACTACAAACCCAGAGTTATTTCTTTGCACAATTCCTGAGGGAAAGAACCGAACATGAGAACCTCCCCCAAAAAAACTACTAGAGATACAAATAACACTTGAAGAATTCATAAATAAATTCTCAGAGCGTTCTTTGAATCACCATTATAGTTGGTGTGGGCTATTTTTTTCATCAACGGCTCTTCTTCTAGAATTGTATAAGGAAATAAAACGAGGAAAATGATAATGTGGAAAGCTCATCGTCGGACGACAAGAAAAATTGCAATAATAACAGAAGAACGGTGATATTAGGTTAGGTTACAAGTAAAAGATTTACAAACGGTTGTTGGTAAGAAAATCGATGCAAATGGAAAAATTGTATCGTTAGATTCACTAGAAGTCGAAGTAAATAACCCCAAGATAAAATAAAAGAAACATGAAAATAATAAAAAAAATTCTTTTAATTAACTTTACCTTTATTTATTTCAATCAGTCTCTTTTATTAAAAGCGACCGGGCACCGCCCTTCTTACATTTATTCTCAACACTTTCACTTGATCAATTTTATTCTGACCCTTCTTTCAGAAAGACTATTATACCTAAGAGGGCCGATACTTTATTATTTGTATGTTACTTCTTGTAAAACTGTTTACCTTGTGTTCATCGAATCAGTCCCTTTATTTAAAGCGACCGGGCACTGCCCTTAAACATCTTAATTTACAACACTTGCGCTTGAATAATTTTAGAGATTTGTGAATCCAATAAGACGATTTATCAAATCCCCAGCAATTTTCTTACCCACACTCGCTTGTGAACCTTTAATTTAAAACCACAACTAATACACCTTTATTCTCCTGTTTTTAACAAGAATCACAATCTTTTTACAACCTTTCTTATACGTCGACTACAAACAGAGTCTTCCAAACTACAAACCCAGAGTTATTTCTTTGCACAATTCCTGAGAGAAAGAACCGAACATGAGAACCTCCCCCAAAAAAACTACTAGAGATACAAATAACACTTAAAGAATTCATAAATAAATTCTCAGAGTGTTCTTTGAATCGCCATTATAGTTGGTGTGGGCTATTTTTTTCATCAACGGCTCTTCTTATACAATTATATAAGGAAATAAAACGAGGAAAATATAATGTGGAAAGCTCATCGTCGGACGACAAGAAAAATCGCAATAATAACAGAAGAACGGTGATGTTAGGTTAGGTTACAAGGTAAAGATTTACAAACAGTTGTTGGAAAAAAAATCAATGCAAATGGAAAAATTGTTTCGGTGGATTCACTAGAAGTCGAAGTAAATAACCTCAAGATAAAATAAAAGAAACATGAAAATAATAAAAAAAATTCTTTTAATTAACTTTACCTTTATTTATTTCAATCAGTCTATTTTTTAAAAGCGACCGGGCACCGCCTTTTTCACATTTATTCTCAACACTTCTACTTGATCAGTTTTATTCTGACCCTTCTTTCAGGGAGACTATTATACCTAAGATGGCCGATACTTTATTATTTGTATGTTACTTCTTGTAAAACTGTTTATCTGGTTTATTGTTTTACAGATATTTCTTTTTAGGTTATTTATTAATGCTTCCACTTGATTTATTTCAAAGACTGTACTATTTGTATGTTACCTTTTCTGAGACCGTTTGTCTGATTTCTAGATATTTCTTCAAGAGTTTATTATTAAAGTTTTATTTTTATTTATTTTTAGTCAACTTTACCTTGTATTCATCGAATCAGTCCCTTTATTTAAAGCGACCGGGCACTGCCCTTTAACATCTTAATTTACAACACTTGCGCTTGAATAATGTTAGAGATTTATGTATTAGATGAGACGATTTTTCAAATCCACAGCAATTTTCTTACCCTCACTCGTTCGTGAATCTTCAATTTAAAACCACACCTAATACACCTTTATTCTCCTGTTTTTAACAAGAATCACAATCTTTTCACAACCTTTCTTACACGTCGACTACAAACAGAGTCTTCTAAACTACAAACCCAGAGGTATATCTTTGCACAATTCCTGAGGGAAAGAACCGAACATGAGAACCTCCCCCAAAAAAACTACTAGTGATACAAATAACACTTAAAGAATTCATAATTAAATTCTCAGAGTGTTCTTTGAATCGCCATTATAGTTGGTGTGGGCTATTTTTTTCATCAACGGCTCTTCTTATAGAATTATATAAGGAAATAAAACGAGGAAAATATAATGTGGAAAGCTCATCGTCGGACAACAAGAAAAATTGCAATAATAACAGAAGAACGGTGATGTTAGGTTAGGTTACAAGGTAAAGACTTACAAACGGTTGGTGGATAAAAAATCAATGCAAATGGAAAAATTGTTTCGGTGGATTCACTAGAAGTCGAAGTAAATAACCTCAAGATAAAACAAAAGAAACATGAAGATAATAAAAAATAATCTTTTAATGAACTATACCTTTATTTATTTCAATCAGTCCCCTTTTTAAAAGCGACCGGGCACCGCCCTTCTTACATTTATTCTCAACACTTCCGCTTGAGCAATTTTATTCTGACCCTTCTTTCAGAGAGACTATTATACCTAAGAGGGCCGATACTTTTTATTACTCGTATGTTACTTCTTGTAAAACTGTTTACCTGTTTTATTGCTTTACAGATATTTCTTTTTAAGTTATTTATTAATGCTTCCACTTGATTTATTTCAAAGACTGTACTATTTGTATGTTACGTTTTGTGAGACCATTTGTCTGTTTTCTAGATATTTCTTTATGAGTTTATTATTGCAGTTTTATTTTTATTTATTTTCAGTCAACTTAACCTTGTATTCATCAAATCAGTCCCTTTATTTAAAGCGAGCGGGCACTGCCCTTTAACATCTTAATTTACAACACTTGCGCTTGAATAATTTTAGAGATCTATGTATCCGATGAGACGATTTTTCTAATTCACAACAATTTTCTTACCCTCACTCGTTCGTGAATCTTCAATTTAAAACCACACCTAATACACCTTTATTCTCCTGTTTTTAACAAGAATCACAATCTTTTCACAACCCTTCTTACACGTCAACTACAAACAGAGTCTTCCAAACTACAAACCCAGAGTTATTTCTTTGCACAATTCCCGAGAGAAAGAACCGAACATGAGAACCTCCCCCAAAAAAACTACTAGTGATACAAATAACACTTAAAGAATTCATAAATAAATTCTCAGAGTGTTCTTTGAATCACCATTATAGTTGGTGTGGGCTATTTTTTTCATCAACGGCTCTTCTTATAGAATTATATAAACAAATAAAACGAGGAAAATTATAATGTGGAAAGCTCATAGTCGGACGACAAGAAAAATTGCAATAATAACAGAAGAACGGTGATATTAGGTTAGGTTACAAGGTAAAGATTTGCAAACGGTTGTTGGAAAGAAAATTGATGCAAATGGAAAAATTATCTTGTTGGATTCACTAGAAGTCGAAGTAAATAATCTCAAGATAAAATAAAAGAAACATGAAGATAATTAAAAATAATCTTTTAACCCACTTTACCTATATTTATTTCAATCAGTCCCTTTTTAAAAGCGACCGGGCACAGCCCTTTTTACATTTATTCTCAACACTTCCACTTGATCAATTTTAATCAGACCCTTGTTTCAGAGAGACCAGTATACCTAAGACGGCAGATAATTATTCGTACGTTACTTCTTGTAAAACTGTTTACCTGTTATGTTGTATTACAGATATTTCTTTTTAAGTTATTTTTTATTAAAGCTTCCGCTTAATTTACTTCAAAGACTGTACTATTTGTATGTTATGTTTTGTGAGACAGTTTGTCAGTTTTATAGATGTTTCTTTTTAAAATTATTATTAAACGTTCGTTTCTAGTCACTATCACTCAACTTTACCTTGATTTCATTGTATCAGTCCCTTTATCTAAAGCGATCGGGCACTGCCCTTTAACATCCTAATTTACAACACTTGCGCTTGAATAATTTTAGAGATTTATGCATTAGATGAGACGATTTTTCAAATCCACAGCAATTTTTTTACCCTCACTCGTTCATGAATCTTCAATTTAAAACCACACCTAATACACCTTTATTCTCCTGTTTTTAACAAGAATCACAATCTTTTCACAACCCTTCTTACACGTCGACTACAAACAGAGTCTTCCAAACTCCAAACCCAGAGTTATTTCTTTGCACAATTCCTGAGGGAAAGAACCGAACATGAGAACCTCCCCCAAAAAAACTACTAGAGATACAAATAACACTTGAAGAATTCATAAATACATTCTCAGAGTGTTCTTTGAATCACCATTATAGTTGGTGTGGGCTATTTTTTTCATCAACGGCTCTTCTTATAGAATTATATAAGGAAATAAAACGAGGAAAATATAATGTGGAAAGCTCATCGTCGGACAACAAGAAAAATTGCAATAATAACAGAAGAACGGTGATGTTAGGTTAGGTTACAAGGTAAAGACTTACCAACGGTTGGTGGAAAAAAAATCAATGCAAATGAAAAAATTGTTTTGGTAGATTCACTAGAAGTCGAAGTAAATAACCTCAAGATAAAATAAAAGAAACATGAAGATAATAAAAAACAATCTTTTAATGAACTATACCTTTACTTATGTCAATCAGTCCCCATTCTAAAAGCGACCGGGCACCGCCCTTCTTACATTTATTCTCAACACTTCCGCTTGATCAATTTTATTCTGACCCTTCTTTCACAGAGACTATTATACCTAAGAGGGCCGATACTTTTTATTATTCGTATGTTACTTCTTGTAAAACTGTTTACCTGTTTTGTTGCTTTACAGATATTTCTTTTTAAGTTATTTATTAATGCTTCCACTTGATTTATTTCAAAGACTGTACTATTTGTATGTTACCTTTTGTGAGACCGTTTGTCTGATTTCTAGATATTTCTTCATAAGTTTATTGTTAAAGTTTTATTTTTATTTATTTTCAGTCAACTTTACCTTGTATTCATCAAATCAGTCCCGTTATTTAAAGCGACCGGGCACTGCTCTTTAACATCTTAATTTACAACACTAGCGCTTGAATAATTTTAGAGATTTATGTATCCGATGAGACAATTTTTCTAATTCACAACAATTTTCTTACCCTCACTCGTTCGTGAATCTTCAATTTAAAACCACACCTAATACACCTTTATTCTCCTGTTTTTAACAAGAATCACAATCTTTTCACAACCCTTCTTACACGTCAACTACAAACAGTCTTCCAAACTACAAACCCAGAGTTATTTCTTTGCACAATTCCTGAGAGAAAGAACCGAACATGAAAACCTCCCCCAAAAAAACTACTAGTGATACAAATAACACTTGAAGAATTCATAAATAAATTTTCAGAATGTTCTTTGAATCACCATTATAGTTGGTGTGGGCTATTTTTTCATCAACGGCTCTTCTTATAGAATTATATAAGGAAATAAAACGAGGAAAATATAATGTGGAAAGCTCATCGTCGGACGACAAGAAAAATTGCAATAATAACAAAAGAACGGTGATGCTAGGTTAGGTTACAAGGTAAAGATTTACAAACGGTTGTTGGTAAGAAAATCGATGCAAATGGAAAAATTGTATCGTTAGATTCACTAGAAGTCGAAGTAAATAACTTTAAGATAAAATAAAAGAAACATGAAAATAATAAAAAAAAATCTTTTAATTAACTTTACCTATATTTATTTCACATAGTCTCTTTTTTTAAAAGCGACCGGGCACCGCCCTTCTTACATTTATTCTCAACACTTCCACTTGATCAATTTTATTCTGACCCTTCTTTTAGAGAGACTTATATACCTAAGAGGGCCGATACTTTATTATTTGCATGTTACTTCTTGTAAAACTGTTTATCTATTTTATTGTTTTACAGACATTTCTTTTTAGATTATTTATTAATGCTTAAACTTGATTTATTTAAATGACTGTACTATTTGTATGTTACGTTTTGTGAGACCGTTTGCCTGTTTTCTAGATATTTCTTCATAAGTTTATTATTAAAGTTTTATTTTTATTTATTTTCAGTCAACTTTACCTTGTGTTTATCAAATCAGTCCCTTTATTAAAGCGACCGGGCACTGCCCTTTAACATCTTAATTTACAACACTTGCGCTTGAATAATTTGAGAGATTTATGTATCCGAGGAGACGATTTTCCAAATTCACAGCAATTTTCTTACCCTCAGTCGTTCGTTAACCTTTAATTTAAAACCACACCTAATACACCTTTATTCTCCTGTTTTTAACAAGAATCACAATCTCTTTACAACCCTTCTTACACGTCGACTACAAACCGAGTCTTCCAAACTACAATCCCAGAGTTGTTTCTTTGCACAATTCCTGACAGAAAGAACCGAACATGAGAACCTCCCCCAAAAAAACTACTAGAGATACAAATAACACTTAAAGAAATCATAAATAAATTCTCAGAGTGTTCTTTGAATCACCATTATAGTTGGTGTGGGCTATTTTTTTCATCAACGGCTCTTCTTATAGAATTACATAAAGAAATAAAACGAGGAAAATGATAATGTGGAAAGCTCATCGTCGAACGACAAGAAAAATTGCAATAATAACAGAAGAACGGTGATATTAGGTTACGTTACAAGGTAAAGATTTGCAAACGGTTGTTGGAAAGAGAATTGATGCAAATGGAAAAATTATCTCGTTGGATTCACTAGAAGTCGAAGTAAATAATCTTAAGATAAAATAAAAGAAACATGAAGATAATTAAAAATAATGTTTTAACCAACTTTACCTATATTTATTTCAATCAGTCCCTTTTTTAAAAGCGACCGGGAACTGCCCTTTTTACATTTATTCTCAACACTTCCGCTTGATTAATTTTAATCAGACCCTTGTTTCAGAGAGACCAGTATACCTAAGAGGGCCGATAATTATTTGTATGTAACTTCTGGTAAAACTGTTTATCTGTTTTATTGTATTACAGATATTTCTTTTTAAGTTATTTATTAATGCTTCTGCTTAATTTATTTCAAAGATTGTACTATTTGTATGTTACGTTTTGTGAGACTGTTTGTTTGTTTTATAGATGTTTCTTTTTAAAATTATTATTAAATGTTCGTTTCTAGTCACTATCACTCAGCTTTACCTTGATTTCATTGTATCAGTCCCTTTATTTAAAGCGACCGGGCACTGCCCTTTAACATCATAATTTGAAACACTTGCGCTTGAATAATTTTAGAGATTTATGAATCGATTGAGACGATTTTTCGAATCCACAGCAATTTTCTTACCCTCACTCGTTCATGAATCTTCAATTTAAAACCACACCTAATACACCTTTATTCTCCTGTTTTTAACAAGAATCACAATCTTTTCACAACCCTTCTTACACGTCGACTACAAACAGAGTCTTCCAAACTACAAACCCAGAGTTATTTCTTTGCACAATTCCTGAGAGAAAGATCCGAACATGAGAACCTCCCCCAAAAAAACTACTAGTGATACAAATAACACTTAAAGAATTCATAAATAAATTCTCAGAGCGTTCTTTGAATCACCATTATAGTTGGTGTGGGCTATTTTTTTCATCAACGGCTCTTCTTATAGAATTATATAAAGAAATAAAACAAGGAAAATGATAATGTGGAAAACTCATCGTCGGACGACAAAAAAAGTTGCAATAATAACAGAAGAACAGTGATGTTAGGTTAGGTTACAAGGTAAAGATTTACAAACGGTTGTTGGAAAGGAAATCGACGCAAATGGAAAAATTATCTCGTTGAATTTATTGGAAGTCGGCGTAAATAAATTTAAGATAAAATAAAAGAAACAAAGATAATTAGAAATAATCTTTAGATAAAAATATTAATAATATTGATTGAATACTTTGTGTATCGCCATTTTCTACTAAATGACTTCGTACACTTGATTACTTACAAACAGTACCCTTTTGCATATGGATTGAACAATTGCTCTCCACTTCAACTATTTTATATTTCTACGACAGTGAATTACTTAAAATACTTTTTAATTATTTTGAGCCACATTTAGGCATTATTGCTCTTTTATTACTTCTCCTACAATTTGATTATTATAAACACTTCTGTGCCCTTTAACATAAAAAACTTCTTCGAATTAATTTTTTTTTTTTTACATTCCGCTGTTGGCTTTATCCCTTTAAATACTAGTAGTCAGTGTTTCGTGTATCTTCCAAAAAAGCAGGCATCCTGCACGAAGCCATGTTGGCAGTCTATGCTTTTTCGAAGACCGTTTTTCACTCCTCGAAGGGGAGCCCTAACTTAGGTCTATAACAAACATGTCAAGCATGTGCATCGCGACTATTGGTTCTACTCGGACACGAAAACACTGATAGACTTAACTTAAATTTATGCTAACTCAAAATACTTCACAACTATTTTGAGCCTCATTTGGGCATTGCCCTTTTATCAAAAGTACTTCTATCATTTGATTATTTAAAAACATTTCTACGCTCTTCATTATCCCTCCTTAAAAAAGCCTGGGCGCAACTCTTTATACCTCATTAACACCAACACATACTTTACATCGAACACTTCCTCCTTTCCTTGAGTAAATTCAATCAGTCCCTTTTTTAAAAGCGACCGGGCGCTGCCCTTCAATACCTCAATTTCCAACAATTTCGTTTGATTAATTTTAGAAACTTTACAATTTGTAAGTTAGGTGTTTTAAGACTGTTTGTCTGTTTTCTAGATATATCTTCATAAGTTTATTATTAAAGTTTTATTTTTATTTATTTTCAGTCAACTTTATCTTGTGTTGATCGAATCAGTCCCTTTATTTAAAGCGACCGGGCACTGCCCTTTATCATCTTAATTTGAATGAACAGTTTTAGAGATTTATGAATCCGACGAGACGATATTTCGAATCCACGGCAATTTTCCTACCCTCACTCGTTCGTGAACCTTTAATTTAAAACCACACTTAATACACCTTTATTCTTCTGTTTTTAACAAGAATCACAATCTTTTCACAACCCTTCTTACACGTCGACTACAAACAGAGTCTTCTAAACTACAAACCCAGAGTTATTTCTTTGCACAATTCCTGAGAGAAAGAACCGAACATGAGAACCTCCCCCAAAAAAACTACTAGAGATACAAATAACACTTAAAGAATTCATAAATAAATTCTCAGAGTGTTCTTTGAATCACCATTATAGTTGGTGTGGGCTATTTTTTTCATCAACGGCTCTTCTTATAGAATTATATAAGGAAATAAAACAAGGAAAATATAATGTGGAAAGCTCATCGTCGGACGACAAGAAAAATTGCAATAATAACAGAAGAACGGTGATGTTAGGTTAGGTTACAAGGTAAAGATTTACAAACGGTTGTTGGAAAGAAAATCGATGCAAAGGGAAAAATTGTCTCATTGGATTCACTAGAACTTGAAGTAAATAACCTCAAGATAAAATAAAAGAAATATGAAGATAATCATATGAATAATATTGATTGAAACATTCAGTTGATATATTGAATTCCCCAACTTTTTCTAGATTAAATTCAATCAGTCCCTTTTTTTTTAAAGCGACAGGGCCCAGCCCTTTGTACCTGTAATTTTCAACACTTTGGCATGATTAATATCAAACTATTATTCGTATGTTACGTTTTGTAAGGCTGTATGTCTGTTGCTTTGTTAGTTTATTATTGAAGATATATTTCTCGTTACTTTTAATCAACTTTACCTTTATTTATTTCAATCAGTCCCTGTTTTTAAAGCGACCGGACACTGCCCCTTAACATCTCAATTTCAAATTAATTTCAGAGACGTTTTGAAAAACTGTTTGTGTTTTTTATAGATAATACTTTTTAAATTTGTTATTTAAGTGTTATTTCTGGTTACTTTCGGTCAACTGTACCTTTGATTTAATTTAATCAGTCCCTTTTCTTTAAAGCGACCGGGCTCAGCCCTTCATACTTTAATTCTCAAAACTTCCGCTTGATTAATTAATCAGGTCCTTCTCTCAGAGAATTGTTGCCCTACAAGTGAAATCCACTAAGTCAATTTTTGGCTGTTGTTGGTTAAGTTCACCAAGCTTATGGTTTTCTACATGCTGGTGCAATCCATTAAGTCTAATCTAACTAAGGACTTGGTGAATTGCACCAGCATATAGAAAACTATGAGTACAAGAGCTTGGTAGGCTTAACTAACAACGTCTAAAAATGACTTACTGGATTTCATTTGTAAGCCAACGATGAAATAATTTATTAATATTTTAATAAGTTTTTTCAATCATCAAACGAGTTTTTTTTTCTGGAAGAAGGCAGAAAAGCCACTCACCCTAATCTAGTTGACCTCTAGATTGCTGCATTCCTCTTGTCTACTTTTAGAACGTTGCAATTCTCTCGTCTACGTCTAGATAGCGGCCGACCTCCTCTTAGGCTCTCGAGGATTGTTCTAGCAATGTTGCGACAGCTACTTCCAGTTTTATGCGCTCGAGTGAATATCTGATTATCTAAACAAAAAGAAAAATACACTCGGCAGTAAAACAGTCTGAAATTTGGGGTGCTTTAGGATTTTAAGTTACAAAAGAAAGTCAATCATAGTAATAATTTCTCTCATTTCCAATGAAAGATGGGTTAAAATCATAGCAACAAAAAAAAATTAGATTAAAGTGGAGTGTAAACCCCTATATTTTGAATGCTAAAGTACTTGAGCAAAAATTCAATCAACTTTAAGAAGAAAGGTAAAGAAATAGAAGGAAAATGTTTATACTTAACATTAATATGTTGATCCTCTTTAACAGCAGTGCCATTTGTAAGTTTGTACCGGCTTCAACATCCCGCATTCAATATACGGAGACATCCTACGTGCATAGACATCCAGCGTGCGTCGGCGTCCAGTTTGTGTCAACATCCAGCATCCGTCGATATGCTGCGTGCTCGACATCCAGAGTCCATCGACATCCTGCATGCGCCCGCATCCTGCGTGCTTGCTTCAAAAGCTTCCAGAAAAGCACCAGATATATAGCATGATACTGCATTCAAATTTCCAACTTGTTACCATTTTCCATTATCGGGAAGACATCACAGGGCGCGGTTGTACTCTGCCAGGCCCCTCTTTTTCTTGGTTTATCCAGGATTACCATTGATCCAAAAGCAAGTAAATTTGTAAGTAGTGATACAAAATTATTTAATGGAGCCTTTTACATTAATAATTTCAACTTTTATTATAACAATCCCTTCTAATATATAACAAACACCATTGTTTCTTGAATTGTTATAGTAACTTTTTTATTACTGAGCTCACCGTCCGTTTATGTTAACAACTTTAAAATCTCTGTGACTTTGAGCTCTACTTTTTTATTCCATTTCATTATTTAAAGATATTTCTATGCCCTTTTACTTTAATTATTTTTTCTAATTGATTTAATTGTTTTCATTTATTAACATTCCGTTGTTGGCTGTTCGCTTTATCCTGTTTAAATACTAGCCGTCAGTGATTCGTGTATCTTCCGAAAAAGCAGGCATCCTGCGCGAAGCCATGTTGGCAGTCTATGTTTTTTGGAAGACCGTTTTTCACTCCTCGAAGGGGAGCCCTAACTTAGGTCTATAACAAACATGTCAAGCATGTGCATCGCGACTATTGGTTCTACCCGGACACAAAAACACTGATCGATTTAACTTTGAATTACGCTAACTGAAACAAAAACAACTCTCTAATATACGTTTCAAAAATGTCAACCCCTATATTTTGAATGCCAATAATTACCATAATTTTAAAATATGCCGAATAAGTATTCAACAATTTCTCGTTCTACTAAATTACTTTGTGTATTGTCCTTTTTAACTAAATGACTTCTTGCACTTGATTACTTACAAACAATACTCTTTTGGATATGGATTGAACCATTGCTCTCTACCTCAACTATTTTACATTTCTACAACAGTGATTAACTTAAAATACTTCTACACTATTTGGAGCCTCATTTGGGCATTGCCCTTTTTTCAAAAGTACTTCTCCTTCCATTTGATTATTAAAAAAACATTTCTACGCTCTTCATTATCCCTCCTTAAAAAGCCTGGGCGCAACTCTTTATAACTCATTAACAACAACACTTGCTTTACATCGAACATCTCCACTTTTCCTGGAGTAAATTGAACCAGTCCCTTTTTTAAATGCGACCGGGCACCTTCAATACCTCAATTTCCAACACTTTCGTTTGATTAATTTTAGAAACTTTGCTATTTGTAAGTTAGGTGTTTTAAGACTGTTTGTCTGTTTTCTAGATATTTTTCATAAGTTTATTATTAAAGTTTTATTTTTATTTATTTTCAGTCAACTTTCTCTTGTGTTGATCGAATCAGTCCCTTTATTTAAAGCGACCGGGCACTGCCCTTTAACATCTTAATTTGCATGAACAGTTTTAGAGATTTATGAATCCGATGAGACGATTTTTCGAATCCACGGCAATTTTCCTACCCTCACTCGTTCGTGAACCTTTAATTTAAAACCACACTTAATACACCTTTATTCTCCTGTTTTTAACAAGAATCACAATCTTTTCACAACCCTTCCTACACGTCGACTACAAACAGAGTCTTCCAAACTACAAACCCAGAGTTATTTCTTTACACAATTCCTGAGAGAAAGAACCGAATATGAGAACCTCCCCCAAAAAAACTACTAGTGATACAAATAACACTTAAAGAATTTATAAATAAATTCTCAGAGTGTTCTTTGAATCACCATTATAGTTGGTGTGGGCTATTTTTTTCATCAACAGCTCTTCTTATAGAATTATATAAAGAAATAAAACGAGGAAAATATAATGTGGAAAGCTCATCGTCGGACAACAAGAAAAATTGCAATAATAACAGAAGAACGGTGATATTAGGTTAGGTTACAAGGTAAAGATTTGCGAACGGTTGTTGGTAAGAAAATCGATGCAAATGGAAAAATTGTATCGTTAGATTCACCAGAAGTCGAAGTAAATAATCTCAAGATAAAATAAAAGAAACATGAAAATAATAAAAAAAAAATCTTTTAATAACTTTACCTTTATTTATTTCAATCAGTCCCCTTTTTAAAAGCGACCGGGCACCGCCCTTCTTACATATATTCTTAACACTTCCGCTTGATCAATTTTATTCTGACCCTTCTTTCAGGGAGACTATTATACCTAAGATGGCCGATACTTTATTATTTGTATGTTACTTCTTGTAAAACTGTTTACCTGTTTTATTGCTTTACAGATATTTCTTTTTAAGTTATTTATTAATGCTTCCACTTGATTTATTTCAAAGACTGTCCTATTTGTATGTTACGTTTTGTGAGACCATTTGTCTGTTTTCTAGATATTTCTTTATGAGTTTATTATTGCAGTTTTATTTTTATTTATTTTCAGTCAACTTTACCTTGTATTCATCAAATCAGTCCCTTTATTTAAAGCGAGCGGGCACTGCCCTTTAACATCTTAATTTACAACACTTGCGCTTGAATAATTTTAGAGATTTATGTATCCGATGAGACGATTTTTCTAATTCACAACAATTTTCTTACCCTCACTCGTTCGTGAATCTTCAATTTAAAACCACACCTAATACACCTTTATTCTCCTGGTTTTAACAAGAATCACAATCTTTTCACAACCCTTCTTACACGTCAACTACAAACAGAGTCTTCCAAACTACAAACCCAGAGTTATTTCTTTGCACAATTCCCGAGAGAAAGAACCGAACATGAGAACCTCCCCCAAAAAAACTACTAGTGATACAAATAACACTTAAAGAATTCATAAATAAATTCTCAGAGTGTTCTTTGAATCACCATTATAGTTGGTGTGGGCTATTTTTTTCATCAACGGCTCTTCTTATAAAATTATATAAGGAAATAAAACGAGGAAAATATAATGTGGAAAGCTCATCGTCGGACAACAAGAAAAATTGCAATAATAACAGAAGAACGGTGATATTAGGTTAGGTTACAAGGTAAAGATTTGCAAACGGTTGTTGGAAAGAAAATTGATGCAAATGGAAAAATTATTTCGTTGGATTCACTAGAAGTCGAAGTAAATAATCCCAAGATAAAATAAAACAAACATGAAGATAATTAAAAATAATCTTTTAACCAACTTTACCTATATTTATTTCAATCAGTCCCTTTTTAAAGCGACCGGGCACTGCCCTTTTTACATTTATTCTTAACACTTTCACTTGATCAATTTTAATCAGACCCTTCTTTCAGGGAGACTATTATACCTAAGATGGCCAATACTTTATTATTTGTATGTTACTTCTTGTAAAACTGTTTATCTGTTTTATTGTTTTACAGATATTTCTTTTTAAGTTATTTATTAATGCTTCCGCTTAATTTATTTCAAAGATGTTATGGTTTGTGAGACCGTTTGTCTGTATTATAGATGTTTCTTTTTAAATGTATTATTAAGTGTGCGTTTCTAGTCACTATCACTCAACTTTAAATTGATTTCATTGTATCAGTCCCTTTTTTTATAAATCCATTGAGACAGTTTTTCAAATCCACAGCAATTTTCTTACGCACACTCGTTCGTGAACCTTCAATTTAAAACCACACCTAATACACCTTTATTCTCCTGTTTTTAACAAGAATCACAATCTTTTCACAACCCTTCTTACACGTCAACTACAAACAGAGTCTTCCAAACTACAAACCCAGAGTTATTTCTTTGCACAATTCCTGAGAGAAAGAACCGAACATGAGAACCTCCCCCAAAAAAACTACTAGTGATACAAATAACACTTAAAGAATTCATAAATAAATTCTCAGAGTGTTCTTTGAATCACCATTATAGTTGGTGTGGGCTATTTTTTTCATCAACGGCTCTTCTTATAGAATTATATAAACAAATAAAACGAGGAAAATTATAATGTGGAAAGCTCATCGTCGGACGACAAGAAAAATTGCAATAATAACAGAAGAACGGTGATATTAGGTTAGGTTACAAGGTAAAGATTTACAAACGGTTGTTGGTAAGAAAATCGATGCAAATGAAAAAATTGTATCGTTAGATTCACTAGAAGTCGAAGTAAATAACCTCAAGATAAAATAAAAGAAACATGAAGATAATTAAAAATATTTTTTTAACCAACTTTACCTATATTTATTTCAATCAGTCCCTTTTTTAAAAGCGACCAGGCACTGCCCTTTTTACATTTATTCTCAACACTTCCACTTGATCAATTTTAATCAGACCCTTGTTTCAGAGAGACCAGTATACCTAAGACGGCAGATAATTATTCGCACGTTACTTTTTGTAAAACTGTTTATCTGTTTTATTGTATTACAGATATTTCTATTTAAGTTATTTATTAATGCTTCCACTTAATTTATTTCAAAGACTGTACTATTTGTATGTTATGTTTTGTGAGACCGTTTGTCTGTATTATAGATGTTTCTTTTTAAATTTATTATTAAGTGTGCGTTTCTAGTCACTATCACTCAACTGTACCTTGATTTCATTGTATCAGTCCCTTTTTTTATGAATCCATTGAGACAGTTTTTCAAATCCACAGCAATTTTCTTACTCACACTCGTTCGTGAACCTTCAATTTAAAACCACACCTAATACACCTTTATTCTCCTGTTTTTAACAAGAATCACAATCTTTTCACAACCATTCTTACACGTCGACTACAAACAGAGTCTTCCAAACTACAAACCCAGAGTTATTTCTTTGCACAATTCCTGAGAAAAAGAACCGAACATGAGAACCTCCCCCAAAAAAACTACTAGAGATACAAATAACACTTAAAGAATTCATAAATAAATTCTCAGAGTGTTCTTTGAATCACCATTATAGTTGGTGTGGGCTATTTTTTTCATCAACGGCTCTTCTTATAGAATAATATAAGGAAATAAAACGAGGAAAATATAATGTGGAAAGCTCATCGTCGGACAACAAGAAAAATTGCAATAATAACAGAAGAACGGTGATGCTAGGTTAGGTTACAAGGTAAAGATTTACAAACGGTTGTTGGAAAGAAAATCGATGCAAATGGAAAAATTGTATCGTTAGATTCACTAGAAGTCGAAGTAAATAACTTTAAGATAAAATAAAAGAAACATGAAAATAATAAAAAAAAATCTTTTAATTAACTTTACCTGTATTTATTTCAAATAGTCTCTTTTTTTAAAACTGACCGGGCACCGCCCTTCTTACATTTATTCTCAACATTTCCGCTTGATCAATTTTACTCTGACCCTTCTTTTAGAGAGACTTAAATACCTAAGAGGGCCGATACTTTATTATTTGTATGTTATTTCTTGTAAAACTGTTTATCTATTTTATTGTTTTACAGATATTTCTTTTTAGATTATTTATTAATGCTTAAACTTGATTTATTTCAAAGACTGTACTATTTGTATGTTAAGTTTTGTGAGACTGTTTGTCTGTTTTCTAGATATTTCTTCATAAGTTTATTATTAAAGTTTTATTTTTATTTATTCTCAGTCAACTTTACCTTGTGTTTATCAAATCAGTCCCTTTATTAAAGCGACCGGGCACTGCCCTTTAACATCTTGATTTACAACACTTGCGCTTGAATAATTTTAGTTATTTATGTATCCGATGAGACGATTTTCTAAATTCACAGCAATTTTCTTACCCTCAGTCGTTCGTGAACCTTTAATTTAAAACCACACTTAATACACCTTTATTCTCCTGTTTTTAACAAGAATCACAATCTCTTTACAACCCTTCTTACACGTCGACTACAAACCGAGTCTTCCAAACTACAATCCCAGAGTTGTTTCTTTGCACAATTCCTGACAGAAAGAACCGAACATGAGAACCTCCCCCAAAAAAACTACTAGAGATACAAATAACACTTAAAGAATTCATAAATAAATTCTCAGAGTGTTCTTTGAATCACCATTATAGTTGGTGTGGGCTATTTTTTTCATCAACGGCTCTTCTTATAGAATTACATAAGGAAATAAAACGAGGAAAATATAATGTGGAAAGCTCATCGTCGGACAACAAGAAAAATTGCAATAATAACAGAAGAACGGTGATGTTAGGTTAGGTTACAAGGTAAAGACTTACAAACAGTTGGTGGAAAAAAAATCAATGCAAATGAAAAAATTGTTTTGGTAGATTCACTAGAAGTCGAAGTAAATAACCTCAAGATAAAATAAAAGAAACATGAAGATAATAAAAAAACAATCTTTTAATGAACTATACCTTTATTTATGTTAATCAGTCCCCATTTTAAAAGCGACCGGGCACCGCCCTTCTTACATTTATTCTCAACACTTCCGCTTGATCAATTTTATTCTGACCCTTCTTTCACAGAGACTATTATACCTAAGAGGGCCGATACTTTTTATTATTCGTATGTTACTTCTTGTAAAACTGTTTACCTGCTTTATTGCTTTACAGATATTTCTTTTTAAGTTATTTATTAATGCTTCCACTTGATTTATTTCAAAGACTGTACTATTTGTATGTTACCTTTTGTGAGACCGTTTGTCTGATTTCTAGATATTTCTTCATAAGTTTATTGTTAAAGTTTTATTTTTATTTATTTTCAGTCAACTTTACCTTGTGCTTATCAAATCAGTCCCTTTATTAAAGCGACCGGGCACTGCCCTTTAACATCTTAATTTACAACACTTGCGCTTGAATAATTATAGAGATTTATGTATCTGAGGAGACGATTTTCCAAATTCACAGCAATTTTCTTACCCTCAGTTGTTCGTTAACCTTTAATTTAAAACCACACCTAATACACCTTTATTCTCCTGTTTTTAACAAGAATCACAATCTCTTTACAACCCTTCTTACACGTCGACTACAAACCGAGTCTTCCAAACTACAATCCCAGAGTTGTTTCTTTGCACAATTCCTGACAGTAAGAACCGAACATGAGAACCTCCCCCAAAAAAACTACTAGAGACAAATAACACTTAAAGAAATCATGAATAAATTCTCAGAGTGTTCTTTGAATCACCATTATAGTTGGTGTGGGCTATTTTTTTCATCAACGGCTCTTCTTATAGAATTACATAAAGAAATAAAACGAGGAAAATGATAATGTGGAAAGCTCATCGTCGAACGACAAGAAAAATTGCAATAATAACAGAAGAACGGTGATATTAGGTTACGTTACAAGGTAAAGATTTGCAAACGATTGTTGGAAAGAGAATTGATGCAAATGGAAAAATTATCTCGTTGGATTCACTAGAAGTCGAAGTAAATAATCTTAAGATAAAATAAAAGAAACATGAAGATAATTAAAAATAATGTTTTAACCAACTTTACCTATATTTATTTCAATCAGTCCCTTTTTTAAAAGCGACCGGGAACTGCCCTTTTTACATTTATTCTCAACACTTCCGCTTGATTAATTTTAATCAGACCCTTGTTTCAGAGAGACCAGTATACCTAAGAGGGCCGATAATTATTTGTATGTAACTTCTGGTAAAACTGTTTATCTGTTTTATTGTATTACAGATATTTCTTTTTAAGTTATTTATTAATGCTTCCGCTTAATTTATTTCAAAGATTGTACTATTTGTATGTTACGTTTTGTGAGACTGTTTGTTTGTTTTATAGATGTTTCTTTTTAAAATTATTATTAAATGTTCGTTTCTAGTCACTATCACTCAGCTTTACCTTGATTTCATTGTATCAGTCCCTTTATTTAAAGCGACCGGGCACTGCCCTTTAACATCATAATTTGAAACACTTGCGCTTGAATAATTTTAGAGATTTATGAATCGATTGAGACGATTTTTCAAATCCACAGCAATTTTCTTACCCACACTCGTTCGTGAATCTTCAATTTAAAACCACACCTAATACACCTTTATTCTCCTGTTTTTAACAAGAATCACAATCTTTTCACAACCCTTCTTACACGTCGACTACAAACAGAGTCTTCCAAACTACAAACCCAGAGTTATTTCTTTGCACAATTCCCGAGAGAAAGAACCGAACATGAGAACATCCCCCAAAAAAACTACTAGTGATACAAATAACACTTAAAGAATTCATAAATAAATTCTCAGAGCGTTCTTTGAATCACCATTATAGTTGGTGTGGGCTATTTTTTTCATCTACGGCTCTTCTTATAGAATTACATAAAGAAATAAAACAAGGAAAATGATAATGTGGAAAACTCATCGTCGGACGACAAGAAAAATTGCAATAATAACAGAAGAACAGTGATGTTAGGTTAGGTTACAAGGTAAAGATTTACAAACGGTTGTTGGAAAGGAAATCGACGCAAATGGAAAAATTATCTCGTTGAATTTATTGGAAGTCGACGTAAATAAATTTAAGATAAAATAAAAGAAACAAAGATAATTAGAAATAATCTTTAGATAAAAATATTAATAATATTGATTGAATACTTTGTGTATCGCCATTTTCTACTAAATGACTTCGTACACTTGATTACTTACAAACAGTACCCTTTTGCATATGGATTGAACCATTGCTCTCCACTTCAACTATTTTATATTTCTACGACAGTGAATTACTTAAAATACTTTTTAATTATTTTGAGCCACATTTAGGCATTATTGCTCTTTTATTACTTCTCCTACAATTTGATTATTAAAAACACTTCTGTGCCCTTTAACATAAAAAACTTCTTCGAATTAATTTTTTTTTTTTTTACATTCCGCTGTTGGCTTTATCCGTTTAAATACTAGTAGTCAGTGTTTCGTGTATCTTCCAAAAAAGCAGGCATCCTGCGCGAAGCCATGTTGGCAGTCTATGCTTTTTGGAAGACCGTTTTTCACTCCTCGAAGGGGAGCCCTAACTTAGGTCTATAACAAACATGTCAAGCATGTGCATCGCGACTATTGGTTCTACTCGGACACGAAAACACTGATAGACTTAACTTAAATTTATGCTAACTCAAAATACTTCACAACTATTTTGAGCCTCATTTGGGCATTGCCCTTTTATCAAAAGTACTTCTATCATTTGATTATTTAAAAACATTTCTACGCTCTTCATTATCCCTCCTTAAAAAAGCCTGGGCGCAACTCTTTATACCTCATTAACACCAACACATACTTTACATCGAACACTTCCTCCTTTCCTTGAGTAAATTCAATCAGTCCCTTTTTTAAAAGCGACCGGGCGCTGCCCTTCAATACCTCAATTTCCAACAATTTCGTTTGATTAATTTTAGAAACTTTACAATTTGTAAGTTAGGTGTTTTAAGACTGTTTGTCTGTTTTCTAGATATATCTTCATAAGTTTATTATTAAAGATTTATTTTTATTTATTTTCAGTCAACTTTATCTTGTGTTGATCGAATCAGTCCCTTTATTTAAAGCGACCGGGCACTGCCCTTTATCATCTTAATTTGAATGAACAGTTTTAGAGATTTATGAATCCGACGAGACGATATTTCGAATCCACTGCAATTTTCCTACCCTCACTCGTTCGTGAACCTTTAATTTAAAACCACACTTAATACACCTTTATTCTTCTGTTTTTAACAAGAATCACAATCTTTTCACAACCCTTCTTACACGTCGACTACAAACAGAGTCTTCTAAACTACAAACCCAGAGTTATTTCTTTGCACAATTCCTGAGAGAAAGAACCGAACATGAGAACCTCCCCCAAAAAAACTACTAGAGATACAAATAACACTTAAAGAATTCATAAATAAATTCTCAGAGTGTTCTTTGAATCGCCATTATAGTTGGTGTGGGCTATTTTTTTCATCAACGGCTCTTCTTATACAATTATATAAGGAAATAAAACGAGGAAAATATAATGTGGAAAGCTCATCGTCGGACAACAAGAAAAATTGCAATAATAACAGAAGAACGGTGATATTAGGTTAAGTTACAAGGTAAAGATTTGCAAACGGTTGTTGGAAAGAAAATTGATGCAAATGGAGAAATTATCTCGTTGGATTTACTAGAAGTCGAAGTAAATAATCTCAAAATAAAATAAAAGAAACATGAAGATAATTAAAAATAATCTTTTAACCAACTTTACCTATATTTATTTCAATCAGTCCCTTTTAAAAAGCGACCGGGCACTGCCCTTTTTACATTTATTCTCAACACTTCCACTTGATCAATTTTAATCAGACCCTTGTTTCAGAGAGACCAGTATACCTAAGACGGCAGATAATTATTCGTACGTTACTTTTTGTAAAACTGTTTATCTGTTTTATTGTATTACAGATATTTCTTTTAAAGTTATTTATTAATGCTTCTGCTTAATTTATTTCAAAGACTGTACTATTTGTATGTTATGGTTTGCGAGACCGTTTGTCTGTATTATAGATGTTTCTTTTTAAATTTATTATTAAGTGTGCGTTTCTAGTCACTATCACTCAACTTTACCATGATTTCATTGTATCAGTCCCTTTTCTTATGAATCCAATGAGACGGTTTTTCAAATCCACAGCAATTTTCTTACTCACACTCGTTCGTGAACCTTTAATTTAAAACCACACCTAATACACCTTTATTCTCCTGTTTTTAACAAGAATCACAATCTTTTCACAACCATTCTTACACGTCGACTACAAACAGAGTCTTCCAAACTACAAACCCAGAGTTATTTCTTTGCACAATTCCTGAGAGAAAGAACCGAACATGAGAACCTCCCCCAAAAAAACTACTAGTGATACAAATAACACTTAAAGAATGCATAAATAAATTCTCAGTGTTCTTTGAATCACCATTATAGTTGATGTGGGCTATTTTTTTCATCAACGGCTCTTCTTATACAATTATATAAGGAAATAAAACGAGGAAAATATAATGTGGAAAGCTCATTGTCGGACGACAAGAAAAATCGCAATAATAACAGAAGAACGGTGATGTTAGGTTAGGTTACAAGGTAAAGATTTACAAACAGTTGTTGGAAAAAAAATCAATGCAAATGGAAAAATTGTTTCGGTGGATTCACTAGAAGTCGAAGTAAATAACCTCAAGATAAAATAAAAGAAACATGAAAATAATAAAAAAAATTCTTTTAATTAACTTTACCTTTATTTATTTCAATCAGTCTATTTTTTAAAAGCGACCGGGCACCGCCTTTTTCACATTTATTCTCAACACTTCCACTTGATCAGTTTTATTCTGACCCTTCTATCAGGGAGACTATTATACCTAAGATGGCCGATACTTTATTATTTGTATGTTACTTCTTGTAAAACTGTTTATCTGTTTTATTGTTTTGCAGATATTTCTTTTTAGGTTATTTATTAATGCTTCCACTTGATTTATTTCAAAGACTGTACTATTTGTATGTTACGTTTTCTGAGACCGTTTGTCTGATTTCTAGATATTTCTTCAAGAGTTTATTATTAAAGTTTTATTTTTATTTATTTTTAGTCAACTTTACCTTGTATTCATCGAATCAGTCCCTTTATTTAAAGCGACCGGGCACTGCCCTTTAACATCTTAATTTACAACACTTGCGCTTGAATAATGTTAGAGATTTATGTATTAGATGAGACGATTTTTCAAATCCACAGCAATTTTCTTACCCTCACTCGTTCGTGAATCTTCAATTTAAAACCACACCTAATACACCTTTATTTTCCTGTTTTTAACAAGAATCACAATCTTTTCACAACCTTTCTTACACGTCGACTACAAACAGAGTCTTCCAAACTACAAACCCAGAGGTATTTCTTTGCACAATTCCTGAGGGAAAGAACCGAACATGAGAACCTCCCCCAAAAAAACTACTAGAGATACAAATAACACTTAAAGAATTCATAAATAAATTCTCAGAGTGTTCGTTGAATCACCATTATAGTTGGTGTGGGCTATTTTTTTCATCAACGGCTCTTCTTATAGAATTATATAAGGAAATAAAACAAGGAAAATATAATGTGGAAAGCTCATCGTCGGACGACAAGAAAAATTGCAATAATAACAGAAGAACGGTGATGTTAGGTTAGGTTACAAGGTAAAGATTTACAAACGGTTGTTGAAAAGAAAATCGATGCAAAGGGAAAAATTGTCTCATTGGATTCACTAGAACTTGAAGTAAATAACCTCAAGATAAAATAAAAGAAATATGAAGATAATCATATAAATAATATTGATTGAAACAATCAGTTGATATATTGAATTCCCCAACTTTTTCTAGATTAAATTCAATCAGTCCCTTTTTTTTTAAAGCGACAGGGCCCAGCCCTTTGTACCTGTAATTTTCAACACTTTGGCATGATTAATATCAAACTATTATTCGTATGTTACGTTTTGTAAGACTGTATGTCTGTTGCTTTGTAAGTTTATTATTGAAGATATATTTCTCGTTACTTTTAATCAACTTTACCTTTATTTATTTCAATCAGTCCCTGTTTTTAAAGCGACCGGACACTGCCCCTTAACATCTCAATTTCAAATTAATTTCAGAGACGTTTTGAAAAACTGTTTGTGTTTTTTATAGATAATACTTTTTAAATTTGTTATTTAAGTGTTATTTCTGGTTACTTTCGGTCAACTGTACCTTTGATTTAATTTAATCAGTCCCTTTTCTTTAAAGCGACCGGGCTCAGCCCTTCATACTTTAATTCTCAAAACTTCCGCTTGATTAATTAATCAGGTCCTTCTCTCAGAGAATTGTTGCCCTACAAGTGAAATCCACTAAGTCAATTTTTGGCTGTTGTTGGTTAAGTTCACCAAGCTTATGGTTTTCTACATGCTGGTGCAATCCATTAAGTCTAATCTAACTAAGGACTTGGTGAATTGCACCAGCATATAGAAAACTATGAGTACAAGAGCTTGGTAGGCTTAACTAACAACGTCTAAAAATGACTTACTGGATTTCATTTGTAAGCCAACGATGAAATAATTTATTAATATTTTAATAAGTTTTTTCAATCATCAAACGAGTTTTTTTTTCTGGAAGAAGGCAGAAAAGCCACTCACCCTAATCTAGTTGACCTCTAGATTGCTGCATTCCTCTTGTCTACTTTTAGAACGTTGCAATTCTCTCGTCTACGTCTAGATAGCGGCCGACCTCCTCTTAGGCTCTCGAGGATTGTTCTAGCAATGTTGCAACAGCTACTTCCAGTTTTATGCGCTCGAGTGAATATCTGATTATCTAAACAAAAAGAAAAATACACTCGGCAGTAAAACAGTCTGAAATTTGGGGTGCTTTAGGATTTTAAGTTACAAAAGAAAGTCAATCATAGTAATAATTTCTCTCATTTCCAATGAAAGATGGGTTAAAATCATAGCAACAAAAAAAATTAGATTAAAGTGGAGTGTAAACCCCTATATTTTGAATGCTAAAGTACTTGAGCAAAAATTCAATCAACTTTAAGAAGAAAGGTAAAGAAATAGAAGGAAAATGTTTATACTTAACATTAATACGTTGATCCTCTTTAACAGCAGTGCCATTTGTAAGTTTGTACCGGCTTCAACATCCCGCATTCAATATACGGAGACATCCTACGTGCATAGACATCCAGCGTGCGTCGGCGTCCAGTTTGTGTCAACATCCAGCATCCGTCGATATGCTGCGTGCTCGACATCCAGAGTCCATCGACATCCTGCATGCGCCCGCATCCTGCGTGCTTGCTTCAAAAGCTTCCAGAAAAGCACCAGATATATAGCATGATACTGCATTCAAATTTACAACTTGTTACCATTTTCCATTATCGGGAAGACATCACAGGGCGCGGTTGTACTCTGCCAGGCCCCTCTTTTTCTTGGTTTATCCAGGATTACCATTGATCCAAAAGCAAGTGAATTTGCAAGTAGTGACACAAAATTATTTAATGGAGCCTTTTACATTAATAATTTCAACTTTTATTAAAACAATCCCTTCTAATATATAAGAAACACCATTGTTTCTTTAATTGTTATCGTAACCTTTTTTATTAAACTGAGCTCACCGTCCTTTTATGTTAACAAGTTTAATATCTCTGTGACTTTGAGCTCTAATTTTTTATTCCATTTGATTATTTAAAGACATTTCTATGTTCTTTTACTTTAATTATTTCTTCTAATTAATTTAATTGTTTTCATTTATTAACATTCCGTTATTGGCTGTCCGCTTTATCCTGTTTAAATACTAGCCGTCAGTGTTTCGTGTATCTTCCGAAAAAGCAGGCATCCTGCGCGAAGCCATGTTGGCAGTCTATGTTTTTTGGAAGACCGTTTTTCACTCCTCGAAGGGGAGCCCTAACTTAGGTCTATAACAAACATGTCAAGCATGTGCATCGCGACTATTGGTTCTACCCGGACACAAAAACACTGATCGATTTAACTTAAAATTACGCTAACTGAAACAAAAACAACTCTCTAATATACATTTCAAAAATGTCAACCCCTATATTTTGAATGCCAATAATTACCATAATTTAAAAATATGACTAATAAGTGTTCAACAATTTCTCGTTCTACTTGATTACTTTGTGTATTGCCCTTTTTAACTAAATGACTTCTTGCACTTGATTACTTACAAACAATACTCTTTTGGATATGGATTGAACCATTGCTCTCTACCTCAACTATTTTACATTTCTACAACAGTGATTAACTTAAAATACTTCTACACTATTTGGAGCCTCATTTGGGCATTGCCCTTTTTTCAAAAGTACTTCTCCTTCCATTTGATTATTAAAAAAACATTTCTACGCTCTTCATTATCCCTCCTTAAAAAGCCTGGGCGCAACTCTTTATAACTCATTAACAACAACACTTGCTTTACATCGAACATCTCCACTTTTCCTGGAGTAAATTGAATCAGTCCCTTTTTTAAATGCGACCGGGCACTGCCCTTCAATACCTCAATTTCCAACACTTTCGTTTGATTAATTTTAGAAACTTTGCTATTTGTAAGTTAGGTGTTTTAAGACTGTTTGTCTGTTTTCTAGATATTTCTTCATAAGTTTATTATTAAAGTTTTATTTTTATTTATTTTCAGTCAACTTTATCTTGTGTTGATCGAATCAGTCCCTTTATTTAAAGCGACCGGGCACTGCCCTTTAACATCTTAATTTGCATGAACAGTTTTAGAGATTTATGAATCCGATGAGACGATTTTTCGAATCCACGGCAATTTTCCTACCCTCACTCGTTCGTGAACCTTTAATTTAAAACCACACTTAATACACCTTTATTCTCCTGTTTTTAACAAGAATCACAATCTTTTCACAACCCTTCTTACACGTCAACTACAAACAGAGTCTTCCAAACTACAAACCCAGAGTTATTTCTTTGCACAATTCCCGAGAGAAAGAACCGAACATGAGAACCTCCCCCAAAAAAACTACTAGTGATACAAATAACACTTAAAGAATTCATAAATAAATTCTCAGAGTGTTCTTTGAATCACCATTATAGTTGGTGTGGGCTATTTTTTTCATCAACGGCTCTTCTTATAAAATTATATAAGGAAATAAAACGAGGAAAATATAATGTGGAAAGCTCATCGTCGGACAACAAGAAAAATTGCAATAATAACAGAAGAACGGTGATATTAGGTTAGGTTACAAGGTAAAGATTTGCAAACGGTTGTTGGAAAGAAAATTGATGCAAATGGAAAAATTATTTCGTTGGATTCACTAGAAGTCGAAGTAAATAATCCCAAGATAAAATAAAACAAACATGAAGATAATTAAAAATAATCTTTTAACCAACTTTACCTATATTTATTTCAATCAGTCCCTTTTTAAAGCGACCGGGCACTGCCCTTTTTACATTTATTCTTAACACTTTCACTTGATCAATTTTAATCAGACCCTTCTTTCAGGGAGACTATTATACCTAAGATGGCCAATACTTTATTATTTGTATGTTACTTCTTGTAAAACTGTTTATCTGTTTTATTGTTTTACAGATATTTCTTTTTAAGTTATTTATTAATGCTTCCGCTTAATTTATTTCAAAGATGTTATGGTTTGTGAGACCGTTTGTCTGTATTATAGATGTTTCTTTTTAAATGTATTATTAAGTGTGCGTTTCTAGTCACTATCACTCAACTTTAAATTGATTTCATTGTATCAGTCCCTTTTTTTATGAATCCATTGAGACAGTTTTTCAAATCCACAGCAATTTTCTTACTCACACTCGTTCGTGAACCTTCAATTTAAAACCACACCTAATACACCTTTATTCTTCTGTTTTTAACAAGAATCACAATCTTTTCACAACCCTTCTTACACGTCAACTACAAACAGAGTCTTCCAAACTACAAACCCAGAGTTATTTCTTTGCATAATTCCTGAGAGAAAGAACCGAACATGAGAACCTCCCCCAAAAAAACTACTAGTGATACAAATAACACTTAAAGAATTCATAAATAAATTCTCAGAGTGTTCTTTGAATCACCATTATAGTTGGTGTGGGCTATTTTTTTCATCAACGGCTCTTCTTATAGAATTAAATAAGGAAATAAAACAAGGAAAATATAATGTGGAAAGCTCATCGTCGGACAACAAGAAAAATTGCAATAATAACAGAAGAACGGTGATATTGGGTTAGGTTACAAGGTAAAGATTTGCAAACGGTTGTTGGAAAGAAAATCGATGCAAATGGAAAAATTATCTAGTTGGATTCACTAGAAGTCGAAGTTAATAATCTCAAGATAAAATAAAAGAAATATGAAGATAATTAAACATAATCTTTTAACCAACTTTACCTTTATTTATTTCAATCAGTCCCTTTTTAAAAGCGATCGGGCAATGCCCTTTTTACATTTATTCTCAACACTTCCACTTGATCAATTTTAATCAGACCCTTGTTTCAGAGAGACCAGTATACCTAAGAGGGCCGATAATTATTTGTATGTTACTTCTTGTAAAACTGTTTACCTGTTATATTGTATTACAGATACTTCTTTTTAAGTTATTTATTAATGCTTCCGCTTAATTTATTTTAAAGACTGTACTATTTGTATGTTATGTTTTGTGAGACAGTTTGTCAGTTTTATAGATGTTTCTTTTTAAAATTATTATTAAACGTTCGTTTCTAGTCACTATCACTCAACTTTACCTTGATTTCATTGTATCAGTCCCTTTATCTAAAGCGACCGGGCACTGCCCTTTAACATCCCAATTTACAACACTTGCGCTTGAATAATTTTAGAGATTTATGTATTAGATGAGACGATTTTTCTAATTCACAACAATTTTCTTACCCTCACTCGTTCGTGAATCTTCAATTTAAAACCACATCTAATATACCTTTATTCTCCTGTTTTTAACAAGAATCACAATCTTTTCACAACCCTTCTTACACGTCAACTACAAACAGAGTCTTCCAAACTACAAACCCAGAGTTAATTCTTTGCACAATTCCTGAGAGAAAGAACCGAACATGAGAACCTCCCCCAAAAAAACTACTAGTGATACAAATAACACTTAAATAATTCATAAATAAATTCTCAGAGTGTTCTTTAAATCACCATTATAGTTGGTGTGGGCTATTTTTTTCATCAACGGCTCTTCTTATAGAATTATATAAGGAAATAAAACGAGGAAAATATAATGTGGAAAGCTCATCGTCGGACAACAAGAAAAATTGCAATAATAACAGAAGAACAGTGATATTAGGTTAGGTTACAAGGTAAAGATTTGCAAACGGTTGTTGGAAAGAAAATTGATGCAAATGGAAAAATTATCTCGTTGGATTCACTAGAAGTCGAAGTAAATAATCTCAAGATAAAATAAAAGAAACATCAGAATAATTAAAAATAATCTTTTAACCAACTTTACCTATATTTCAATCAGTCCCTTATTAAAAGCGACCGGGCACTGCCCTTTTTACATTTATTCTCAACACTTCCACTTGATCAATTTTAATCAGACCCTTCTTTCAGGGAGACTATTATACCTAAGATGGCCAATACTCTATTATTTGTATGTTACTTCTTGTAAAACTGTTTATCTGTTTTATTGTTTTACAGATATTTCTTTTAAAGTTATTTATTAATGCTTCCGCTTAATTTATATCAAAGACTGTACTATTTGTATGTTATGGTTTGTGAGACCGTTTGTCTGTATTATAGATGTTTCTTTTTAAATTTATTATCAAGTGTGCGTTTCTAGTCACTATCACTCAACTTTACCTTGATTTCATTGTATCGGTCCCTTTTTTTATGAATCCAATGAGACGGTTTTTCAAATCCACAGCAATTTTCTTACTCACACTCGTTCGTGAACCTTCAATTTAAAACCACACCTAATACACCTTTATTCTCCTGTTTTTAACAAGAATCACAATCTTTTCACAACCATTCTTACACGTCGACTACAAACAGAGTCTTCCAAACTACAAACCCAGAGTTATTTCTTTGCACAATTCCTGAGAGAAAGAACCGAACATGAGAACCTCCCCCAAAAAAACTACTAGTGATACAAATAACACTTAAAGAATTCATAAATAAATTCTCAGAGTGTTCTTTGAATCACCATTATAGTTGGTGTGGGCTATTTTTTTCATCAACGGCTCTTTTTATAGAATTATATAAAGAAATAAAACGAGGAAAATTATAATGTGGAAAGCTCATCGTCGGACAACAAGAAAAATTGCAATAATAACAGAAGAACGGTGATATTAGGTTAGGTTACAAGGTAAAGATTTGCAAACGGTTGTTGGAAAGAAAATTGATGCAAATGGAAAAATTATCTCGTTGGATTCACTAGAAGTCGAAGTAAATAATCTCAAGATAAAATAAAAGAAACATGAAGATAATTAAAAATAATCTTTTAACCCACTTTACCTATATTTATTTCAATCAGTCCCTTTTTAAAAGCGACCGGGCACTGCCCTTTTTACATTTATTCTCAACACTTCCACTTGATCAATTTTAATCAGACCCTTGTTTCAGAGAGACCAGTATACCTAAGACGGCAAATAATTATTCGTACGTTACTTCTTGTAAAACTGTTTACCTGTTATATTGTATTACAGATATTTCTTTTTAAGTTATTTATTAATGCTTCTGCTTAATTTATTTCAAAGACTGTACTATTTGTATGTTATGTTTTGTGAGACAGTTTGTCAGTTTTATAAATGTTTCTTTTTAAAATTATTATTAAACGTTCGTTTCTAGTCACTATCACTCAACTTTACCTTGATTTCATTGTATCAGTCCCTTTATCTAAAGCGACCGGGCACTGCCCTTTAACATCCTAATTTACAACACTTGCGCTTGAATAATTTTAGAGATTTATGCATTAGATGAGACGATTTTTCAAATCCACAGCAATTTTTTTACCCTCACTCGTTCATGAATCTTCAATTTAAAACCACACCTAATACACCTTTATTCTCCTGTTTTTAACAAGAATCACAATCTTTTCACAACCCTTCTTACACGTCGACTACAAACAGAGTCTTCCAAACTCCAAACCCAGAGTTATTTCTTTGCACAATTCCTGAGGGAAAGAACCGAACATGAGAACCTCCCCCAAAAAAACTACTAGAGATACAAATAACACTTGAAGAATTCATAAATAAATTCTCAGAGTGTTCTTTGAATCACCATTATAGTTGGTGTGGGCTATTTTTTTCATCAACGGCTCTTCTTATAGAATTATATAAGGAAATAAAACGAGGAAAATATAATGTGGAAAGCTCATCGTCGGACAACAAGAAAAATTGCAATAATAACAGAAGAACGGTGATGTTAGGTTAGGTTACAAGGTAAAGACTTACAAACGGTTGGTGGAAAAAAAATCAATGCAAATGAAAAAATTGTTTTGGTAGATTCACTAGAAGTCGAAGTAAATAACCTCAAGATAAAATAAAAGAAACATGAAGATAATAAAAAAACAATCTTTTAATGAACTATACCTTTATTTATGTTAATCAGTCCCCATTTTAAAAGCGACCGGGCACCGCCCTTCTTACATTTATTCTCAACACTTCCGCTTGATCAATTTTATTCCGACCCTTCTTTCACAGAGACTATTATACCTAAGAGGGCCGATACTTTTTATTATTCGTATGTTACTTCTTGTAAAACTGTTTACCTGCTTTATTGCTTTACAGATATTTCTTTTTAAGTTATTTATTAATGCTTCCACTTGATTTATTTCAAAGACTGTACTATTTGTATGTTACCTTTTGTGAGACCGTTTGTCTGATTTCTAGATATTTCTTCATAAGTTTATTGTTAAAGTTTTATTTTTATTTATTTTCAGTCAACTTTACCTTGTGTTTATCAAATCAGTCCCTTTATTAAAGCGACCGGGCACTGCCCTTTAACATCTTAATTTACAACACTTGCGCTTGAATAATTATAGAGATTTATGTATCCGAGGAGACGATTTTCCAAATTCACAGCAATTTTCTTACCCTCAGTTGTTCATTAACCTTTAATTTAAAACCACACCTAATACACCTTTATTCCCCTGTTTTTAACAAGAATCACAATCTCTTTACAACCCTTCTTACACGTCGACTACAAACCGAGTCTTCCAAACTACAATCCCAGAGTTGTTTCTTTGCATAATTCCTGACAGTAAGAACCGAACATGAGAACCTCCCCCAAAAAAACTACTAGAGATACAAATAACACTTAAAGAAATCATAAATAAATTCTCAGAGTGTTCTTTGAATCACCATTATAGTTGGTGTGGGCTATTTTTTTCATCAACGGCTCTTCTTATAGAATTACATAAAGAAATAAAACGAGGAAAATGATAATGTGGAAAGCTCATCGTCGAACGACAAGAAAAATTGCAATAATAACAGAAGAACGGTGATATTAGGTTACGTTACAAGGTAAAGATTTGCAAACGATTGTTGGAAAGAGAATTGATGCAAATGGAAAAATTATCTCGTTGGATTCACTAGAAGTCGAAGTAAATAATCTTAAGATAAAATAAAAGAAACATGAAGATAATTAAAAATAATGTTTTAACCAACTTTACCTATATTTATTTCAATCAGTCCCTTTTTTAAAAGCGACCGGGAACTGCCCTTTTTACATTTATTCTCAACACTTCCGCTTGATTAATTTTAATCAGACCCTTGTTTCAGAGAGACCAGTATACCTAAGAGGGCCGATAATTATTTGTATGTAACTTCTGGTAAAACTGTTTATCTGTTTTATTGTATTACAGATATTTCTTTTTAAGTTATTTATTAATGCTTCCGCTTAATTTATTTCAAAGATTGTACTATTTGTATGTTACGTTTTGTGAGACTGTTTGTTTGTTTTATAGATGTTTCTTTTTAAAATTATTATTAAATGTTCGTTTCTAGTCACTATCACTCAGCTTTACCTTGATTTCATTGTATCAATCCCTTTATTTAAAGCGACCGGGCACTGCCCTTTAACATCATAATTTGAAACACTTGCGGCGCTTGAATAATTTTAGAGATTTATGAATCGATTGAGACGATTTTTCAAATCCACAGCAATTTTCTTACCCACACTCGTTCGTGAATCTTCAATTTAAAACCACACCTAATACACCTTTATTCTCCTGTTTTTAACAAGAATCACAATCTTTTCACAACCCTTCTTACACGTCAACTACAAACAGAGTCTTCCAAACTACAAACCCAGAGTTATTTCTTTGCACAATTCCCGAGAGAAAGAACCGAACATGAGAACCTCCCCCAAAAAAACTACTAGTGATACAAATAACACTTAAAGAATTCATAAATAAATTCTCAGAGCGTTCTTTGAATCACCATTATAGTTGGTGTGGGCTATTTTTTTCATCAACGGCTCTTCTTATAGAATTATATAAAGAAATAAAACAAGGAAAATGATAATGTGGAAAACTCATCGTCGGACGACAAGAAAAATTGCAATAATAACAGAAGAACAGTGATGTTAGGTTAGGTTACAAGGTAAAGATTTACAAACGGTTGTTGGAAAGGAAATCGACGCAAATGGAAAAATTATCTCGTTGAATTTATTGGAAGTCGACGTAAATAAATTTAAGATAAAATAAAAGAAACAAAGATAATTAGAAATAATCTTTAGATAAAAATATTAATAATATTGATTGAATACTTTGTGTATCGCGCCATTTTCTACTAAATGACTTCTTACACTTGATTACTTACAAACAGTACCCTTTTGCATATGGATTGAAGCATTGCTCTCCACTTCAACTATTTTATATTTCTACGACAGTGAATTACTTAAAATACTTTTTAATTATTTTGAGCCACATTTAGGCATTATTGCTCTTTTATTACTTCTCCTACCATTTGATTATTATAAACACTTCTATGCCCTTTAACATAAAAAACTTCTTCAAATTAATTTTTTTTTTTACATTCCGCTGTTGGCTTTATCCCTTTAAATACTAGTAGTCAGTGTTTCGTGTATCTTCCAAAAAAGCAGGCATCCTGCGCGAAGCCATGTTGGCAGTCTATGCTTTTTGGAAGACCGTTTTTCACTCCTCGAAGGGGAGCCCTAACTTAGGTCTATAACAAACATGTCAAGCATGTGCATCGCGACTATTGGTTCTACCCGGACACGAAAACACTGATAGACTTAACTTAAATTTATGCTAACTCAAAATACTTCACAACTATTTTGAGCCTCATTTGGGCATTGCCCTTTTATCAAAAGTACTTCTATCATTTGATTATTTAAAAACATTTCTACGCTCTTCATTATCCCTCCTTAAAAAAGCCTGGGCGCAACTCTTTATACCTCATTAACACCAACACATTCTTTACATCGAACACCTCCTCCTTTCCTTGAGTAAATTCAATCAGTCCCTTTTTTAAAAGCGACCGGGCGCTGCCCTTCAATACCTCAATTTCCAACAATTTCGTTTGATTAATTTTAGAAACTTTACAATTTGTAAGTTAGGTGTTTTAAGACTGTTTGTCTGTTTTCTAAATTTTTCTTCATAAGTTTATTATTAAAGTTTTATTTTTATTTATTTTCAGTCAACTTTATCTTGTGTTGATCGAATCAGTCCCTTTATTTAAAGCGACCGGGCACTGCCCTTTAACATCTTAATTTGCATGAACAGTTTTTGAGATTTATGAATCCGATGAGACGATTTTTCGAATCCACGGCAATTTTCCTACCCTCACTCGTTCGTGAACCTTTAATTTAAAACCACACTTAATACACCTTTATTCTCCTATTTTTAACAAGAATCACAATCTTTTCACAACCCTTCTTACACGTCAACTACAAACAGAGTCTTCCAAACTACAAACCCAGAGTTATTTATTTGCACAATTCCTGAGAGAAAGAACCGAACATGAGAACCTCCCCCAAAAAAACTACTAGTGATACAAATAACACTTAAAGAATTCATAAATAAATTCTCAGAGTGTTCTTTGAATCACCATTATAGTTGGTGTGGGCTATTTTTTTCATCAACGGCTCTTCTTATAGAATTATATAAAGAAATAAAACCAGGAAAATGATAATGTGGAAAACTCATCGTCGTACGACAAGAAAAATCGCAATAATAACAGAAGAACGGTGATATTAGGTTAGGTTACAAGGCAAAGATTTACAAACGATCGTTGGAAAGAAAATCGATGCAAATGGAAAAATGATCTCGATGAATTCTCTAGAAGTCGAAGTAAATAAATTCAAGATAAAATAAAAGAAACATGAAGATAATTAGAAATAATCTTCAGATAAAAATATAAATAAAATTGATACATATATTGAAATCCTCAACTTTTTCTAGATTAAATTCAATCAGTCCCTTTTTTTTAAAAGCGACCGGGCCCAGCCCTTCGTACTTTAATTTTCAACACTTTGGCTTGATTAATTTCAGACTATTATTCGTATGTTACGTTTTGTAAGGCTGTTTGTCTGTTGCTTTTTAAGTTTTTTAGTAAAGATATATTTCTGGTTACTTTTAACTAAATACGCTCTTGATGACTAACACAGATAAAGGCCCATTAAATAATTTTATTTTAATATTTTTGAAAATCGTCTAAGAAATTTTCATTACTAATTCGAATAGTGGGAGAATTTTAATATGTAATTATCTGAAAAGCAGAAAACACTGAAATTAGGAAAGAACTAGATTTCGAACTCGGGGGCGCTTTAGCAGAATTTCATCTAACTACGCTACGCTGTGAATCTTCAGCGTTTGATTTGATCTAACGAGTGTTTAAAATCCCAGATTAAGCATGAAGTAAAATTTCGAGTTTAGAAAAGCCTGAAAATTTGGTTTGGTCGCGTAGCGCGAAGCGCGGAGCGGCCAAACCAAATTTTCAGGCTTTTCTAAACTCGAAATTTTACTTCATGCGCCACCGGTACAAAACACTGATATATTACGAAGTTTAAAATACGCCGATAAACTTTACATTGAATCAGTGTTTTGCGACGGTGGCGCATGAAGTAAAATTTCGAGTTTAGGAAAGCCTGAAAATTTGGTTTGGCCGCTCCGCGCTTCGCGCTACGCGACCAAACCAAATTTTCAGGCTTTTCTAAACTCGAAATTTTACTTCATGCTTAAGCTGGGATTTTAAACACTCGTTACATCAAACCAAACGCTGAAAATGTACAGCGTAGCGTACTTAGATAAAATCCTAATAAATGATTAATTGATTATTACCGGATGAAAATGATAGATGTAATTTGACTGTTTTAAAAGTCGCCTATCTTGATAATTGATGTGCTATGATTATCAAAATAGTTGATTATTAAAACTGTCAAATTACATCCGTCATTTTTATCCGGTAATAATTAATTAATCATTTAAATTAACAATAAAACACTTTGTTAATTTTATTCCACGTACGTCTTCAATTATCAAGATAGGCGAACAAGACGTTCAGCTTTTCGCCGTTGGTACACCTGTCGCGTCGAGGTAAAAACAAAAGCAACGCAAAACTTATAGAAAAAAACCGGCCGAAAATGTCGAGAATAATCGCTTTCTGGATGATTTTTAGCCGGAAAATCAACGATCCGCGCAATAATGATGTTTTAATATGAAAGAAACAATGTTTTTTTTTTGTTTCAATCATCAAACACAGAAGGAAGCGAAAAAGCTACTCACCGTATCCAGTTATCAGGATTTTCACCCCACAGAAATGTTTAATGCCTGTTTAAACGACTGACGAAGTTTAGTTTAGTTTAATTTAGAATGTATTCACTTAAAATAACTTGCAAAGTTTAGTTGTGAAGAACGAAAAGCGAATGCGTGTGCCAAGCACGGCAGCCAACAACTGAGTGTCGATTGTTTACGCGGCGTTGCCGGTGGTGGTTGCCTACTTACGCGAAAAACAAAGCTAACCGGCTAAAAACTTTCAATAGTAATATATTAAGTGCATTAAAAATGATCGAAAATTTTGCACGAAAAGTCGTTGCCTAGAAACTGCATGAGTCCATTTTGATTGTGATTTGACAAAAAGTGCCCGAGACGCGAAGCGTCGAGGGCACTTTTTCAGTCAAATCACAATCAAAATGAACGAATGTAGTTTCTTAAAGGCAACGAGCTTTGAGTACTAAATTTTCAGAGCATTTTTAGTGCACGAAATGTATTTAATAGACTATTTCCTAAAAAATACGATTTTTAATCAAGTTGACGTATTATTTAAAATATTAATTATCAATCAGTGTCACTTAATGTGTCAACATGAATCGCTTCGGAAGTCTTTCTTCGAAAGATATATCGAAAAATATCGAGAAAAATTCATCCGAAAATACAAGAAAGAGTAAAGAGTTCGTTTGGAGACAATTTTGACATTCTGTGATGAAAGAAAATACGAGTTAGATCAAAAAACTTCAATTTTGAAAGATTGAGAGAAATTGATTGATACCTGACATGTGACTTCACAACAGTGCAATTTTCGCTGTAATTTTTCGTAGAATTTTCACCTACTATGCAATTTTCGCTGAAATTTAATTGTGATTGGGCAATGAAAATGAATTCTCGTAATATGATTGGTAGACATTTTTTGAAGGAAATAGTCAGAATAATCGCTTTCTGGGCGATTTGGCCGGGAAAGCCGTGAAATCGCAATAAAAGACGGACATTCTAGAAAAAACGGTGTTATAATGTGAAAGAAACAATGTTTTCGTTTTTTCAATCATCAAACACCGTGCGTTCTGGAAGAAAGCGGAAAAGCTACTCACTGTATCCAGTTATCAGGATTTTCACGCCGCAGAAATGTTTAATAGCGGACCGGCGAAGTTTAGTTTAATTTAATTTAAGATGTATTCACTTAAAATAACTTGCAAAGTTTAGTTATGAAGAACGAAATAAAATGTGCGTCGTCTCCGAAGAAAATAAAAACAACAACTGAGCGTCGGACAGCGGACAGCGCCCCACCGTAAACTTACGGGACGCTCAAGAAAAACAAAAGCTCGCAAACTTTTAGAAAGAACTACGCCAAAGGCGAAACATTTCACAAATCGCTTTCTGGATGGTTTTTGCAAAAATTGACGGGAACAAGAATGCGCGCAAGAAGAAGAAGAAGAAGAAAGCGGAAAAGCTACTCACTGTATCCAGTTATCAGGATTTTCACGCCACAGAAATGTTTAATACCGGTTTAAAAGTTTAGTTTAGTTTAGTTTAATTTAGGATATATTCACTTAAAATAACTTGCAAAGTTTAGTTGTAAAGAACGAAATGAGAAATGCGTCGTCTCCGATAGACATGAAACAACCGAGCGTTGATTGTTTACCCCGCGCTGTATGCATACTCGCGTATTGGACACTATACTAGAAGTCAATTATTTTAATCACTGAGAATTTTAATCAGGTGGATTTTAATAAAGAAACTAATTTGTTATTGTCAATTAAATTAAATAATTAATGAATACCGGATTGAAATAACAACAGAAGTAATTTGACAGTTTTAAAAGTTCAGCTTATTGCCGTTTGTCGCACAGCGCCACCTTAAACTTGTGACGCGTTAAAAAACAAAAGCTTGCAAGCGTCTAAACAAACCAAGCCAACGGCGAAAACCAAACAATTTTTCCGGCTGAAAATCGTCCAGAAACCTATTTAGCTTTCTGGGCGGTTTTCAGCCGGAAAAAGCGCAAAATTGACGGGAATAAGGAAGCGCGCGATAACTCACAGGATTTTAAAGAATTTCCACTTACCTTATCCGGTAATCAGAAGTTACACCCCACAAAAAATTAAAAACCGGCTTTAAATGACTGACCGACAAAGTTTAGTTTAATTTAATTTAGGATGCACTACTATAAAATAACTTGCAAAGTTTAGTTATGAAGAGCGAGACTTTTGAAAAGTGCGTGTTGCTTGTACGAGGAGAACTGAGCGAATGGCGCCGGGCGGCGCGGCGGTTACCTTTATAACCTCGGTTTGACAGGTGGTGGGGGTTCGACGCGCTGACCAATGGGCGTCGATTTGGACAAATGACAATTAAAATGTTTGGAAAAGTTTTTTTTAGGCCTAATAAGGGTGGTTGAGATAAATTGGCAGAAAGAAGGGCGATTTTCTCGCGATTCCGAGGATGCCCGCCCTTTTAGGATCCGTGCAGGAATAAACGCGCTACGCCTCTCTGAAGTTTAGGGGGTGGTTAAGTGGGTTAACCCGCAAGGGTTGAGGCGGTGGAGTTGAAATTGGGGGTGGTTATAGCTGGGAGGGATACTGGGGGGTGAATGACACAAGTTTGCAAACGCGGGGGGCTTTAATTCAATCGCTGTAAAGGGGGTTAGGTAGGGTGCTTGACGGGGTTGTTTATGCAAAAATTAAGGGTGATCAAGACTAAAAACATGATTTAAAAGGTGTCTCGGTATCCGGGGGTTCATATTAAACAATCTTTTGAAGTTAGTTTTGCAATTTAAGCGATTTTAAATAAAATCGATTTCATTGATTTACTCCCTATTAATCAAAATGGTGGGCATTGTCACACGGGGTAAATAATAATTACATAATTAATTTACGGCGTTTTAACGTGATTTCACGTGTGTTTCTTTTGCGGAATTGTATTTATTTATAGTGGTGGTGCTTTATTTTTACATGCCCTGGTTCATTAGGCGGTTTTTATGGCATTCATATTTTTTCATGCGAAATCTCGCTCGGCGATCAAAAAAAAACAAGAACCGAGTGAGATAAAAAGAAATAAATTTGAGTGACTCGTATTTCGTTAAATTAAACAGAAATACATCGACATTTGTTGAATAATTTAAGTCGAAAATATATCCAGGTGTATTAATTTAATAACCCTCATAATCAGGGGCGCAGCCACAGGGGGGGCCGTGTTGAACACATAAGAACGTTGTGCTTTATTTTGACATTCGCGAAAATTGAAAGAAATAAAAACAAATTGTAAGGAAATATTAATTTCTTTGGTTTTGATGTAAAAAACAACAACAAAATTGAGCCGATCAAACTATCAAGTTTCATCTGCCTGATGAAGCCAGTGTGTGGCGAAACAATTGTTGCAGTGTCAATCAATAAACAGTGAAATCTTAACCGATTGTGTTATTTACTAAAAGTGTTGATATGGAATTTCACCAAGTCATCTGCCTGATGAAGCTACTGTGCGGCGAAACAATTATTGCAGTGTCAATCAATAAACAGTGAAATCTTAACCAATTGTGTTATTTACTAAATATTATCTAAACTAAACTAAAACTGTTGATATGGAATTTCAACAAGTATCAGCCTCAACTATTAAATTATTAACAAGAAGAATTAAGTGATTTTGACAGCCAATTATTAAGTGAAGAGGTGGCTAATGAAATGGTAAGCATTTGCTATATTAAAGGGTAATTATAAAGATATGGGATTAAAACGTGTAATGTGAACGCAGCTTTGTTTTATTTCATTCGGTCTTTGTATTAGAATCATTTACGTCTAATGTTGCTGACGTGAACTTCATAGTCAGTTTGTTATTGATAATAAGCACTTTGTGTCTCGAAATGTAAAAAACAAATTGTTTCTTTGTACTTCCTTCTAACACTGTTAGAAAAATTGACAAAACCGCAAAACATGTAGAAATAAATCATTCTTTAGTTAGGTTTATTTTAACTTTATACTTACTAACGGTGTTAGAATAAAATCAGTGAATAACGTAAACTATAAACAATTTAGAAATTAATCACTATGAAGATTTATTTCTGGATTTTTGTCGTTTTGTTTCTTTTTTTATTTCGTCTTCTGTTGAATGTCCGTGGAGTAATTTCCATCCCCGTATAAATCCATCCCTTCGTGCATATTTCAATTGAATCCTGCGGAAATTCATCCCTTGCTGCGGCGAACCGCTCCGGAATTCAGCACTGGTCAATAAACTTCTTCAAACAAAACCCAACGCTTTTATTAATATTTTATTAAGTATATATACATGAAATACTAACGACAATAATTATATTCATTCAGATAAAAATTTATGAAAATAATCATGCATTTGTTGTTTTTGAAAAGCGTTAAATTTGAAGTTTCTAACGAGTGTTTTCACTCCCAGGTTAAGCATGAAGTAAAATTTTGAATTATGAACGGTGGAGGCTTCTACTTTGTTATACACGTTTATTGCTGTCAGTCAAATACACGTGCTCACCAAAACTCACCATTGAACAGGATAAAAAAAAAAAAAAAGACCTTTATTGGCATATCCTACAGTTATTTACAATGTCGATACTATATCACATCTTGCCCTCTTTCTCCCGTCCCACTTTCTCCAGCGTCTTTACCCTAGCTCCGTCCTCCCTCATCCATTCTGTCACCCTTCTATTCCCTTTCACTCCCACCCATTCCTCACTCACACCCTCACACTCCTCCGCCAAGTGCCTCCACGTATCCTTCCCCCATTCACATAACCTACATCTCATATATTCTTCCCCCATCCATCTCTTCCTTCCCCTCTCCCCAGACCCACACCTTGCCCTCGCCATTATCACCCTTTCATCCCTGTTCCACCCATCCTCACTCATATATCTCGGCACCCTCCCATATACTTGCCATCTCCCAAACATATCATTATATTCACTTTTGTCTATCCGTCCCTGTCTCTCCTGCGCTTCCACCTCCTTCATCTTTTTTCTCATCCACGCCGCCACCTTCACCCCTCTACCCAACCATTCCTGTACCTTCCTCTCTGCCAGTCCTCCCCTTTCATACATTCTCCTTCTCTCTTCCCTCCACCTCCCCCCTTCTACTTTCATGCACGCCTCCCATACTATTCTCACCAATCTCTCCTCTTCTACTCCGCATAATTTCATTTCATACTTCACCACTCTCTCCACCGCCTCACATTCCAATCTCTCTCTATTCGTTTCCTGCAACAGTATATATCCCGGTGTCGACTTCTCTAGTCCCAGCATCCGTCTCAGGAACCATAGCTGTTCTCTTTCAATCACCTCATATGCTCTCGTTCCCCATGCTTCTACCCCGTACATTAGTATCGGTCTTACACATGCGTCCCACACCTTGCATGTCACCTTAATACTGTTCTCCATCCATCTCCCCCATTTTCTCCATGCCATTCCCCATGCTCTCCTCGCTTTTCCTTGTACCCACCTTATATGCTCTTCATACCCACCCGTCCCTTTAAAAATAAATCCCAAGTATCTGAAACTTTTCACTCTCTCAATCACCTCTCCCTTCCATTCTAGCACTCCCACTCTCCCCTCTCTCCCTTTATTCCTAAACCTCATCCATTTCGTCTTCCCCACATTCACACACATTCCTCTCTTATCCATATATCTTTCCACCCTTTTCAACATGCCTTTCACTCCCTCCCAATCTCTCGCCATCAACACTATATCGTCTGCATACGCCAGTAACCATACTTTCTCCTTTCCAATCACCACTCCCCCTTCCTGCCCCTTTCTCAACACCTCTTCTAGTTCGCTTATGTATATATTAAACAGGACCGGACTCATGGGGCACCCCTGTCTCAAGCCCTTCCATGTCCTAAACCTTTCCGATACTTCTTCCCCCACCTTCGCTTCCACCCATGTTTCCCTATACACCTCCCTTACACACTCAACGACTCCGTCACTCACTCCCTTTCGCCTCAGACACTCTACCATATCTTCCCTCGGTACTGAATCATACGCCGCTTTCAGATCTACAAACACCGCATACACACACCCTTTCTCTTCCATCACTTTCTCTGTCATCCTCACTAGGGTAAATACCTGGTCCCTCGTTCCCCTCCCCCTCCTAAATCCCCCTTGCGACTCTGGTAGCATCCTCTTCTCTTCTACCTCTACTTCTAGTCTGTTCTTCACCATAATCATCAGTATTTTGTATCCCGTGCTCATAATCGTCACCCCTCTATAGTTCTCAGCTTTCCTCTCATCTTTCCCTTTATATATCGGGCATATCCTGCCTACTCTCCATGCCTCTGGCATGCTCTCCCATCCCCTCCATATTCCATTTACTAGCTCTCGGAATTTCTTCTTTCCCCCTTCTCCTATCTCTCCCCACATTTCCGCCTTCAAATAAAGCTTTTATAAAAATACCCATTTCTTTTTTTTGCTCCTTACTAATAGTGCTTTTATACTTGTAGATTTTTAGCTGCATACCTCTGCGGTTTTGTTAAACATCTGAAGTTTTGTTAATTTCTGCAGTTTTCAACGTTATATATTTCTTAATTGGTTATACTTTTCCCACACTGCAATTGAAAAAAAACGTAGTCTCCATTCTTTATTTTTTAATTGTAATTGTGATACATTTATGCAGGGTATTCATTTCAAAAAAGAGTCACCCTGAACAACTCTGCGTCTGACGTAGATAGGGTTTTAAGAAAAAAACACGTCAATTTAGTTTTCAATGGGGAACCTAAAAAACACTGTTTTTTAAATTTTAACTTCACTACCCACTGAGCAAAAAACAAGCGAATAACGTTAAATCAAAATTAAACGTTGTATTAATGTTGATTAAACATTATTTCAATGTGTTTTCTTAGTGGGTACTCTTTGCATTACTGAACTAGTTTACGATATATCTACGTGATGGCGCCACTGGATATTAATTCCCCTCTTTTTCCACGCGGTCGCGTTAGATCAGGTATGGGCAACCTTTGACATGTTGAGGGCCAAACTTTAGCTTGCAAATACGTTCGCGGGCCGCGTTTAAAAGTACTTAGTGCATTTTGAAGTAGTGATAATATTTTTTGCGATAGATATTAGACATGAAATAATACGACAATGTTATTATAGTACAATTTATTAAAATAACAAAATTAAATGTAAAAAAATGGTACATTAGAATTAATCGTTAAATTTGCAATTTTTACAAACTACGAAAGTTAAATACACCGAAATCAATGAGACACTTGAGCTTGAATTTGGGAAACTAATCCATCGATATTTGGGTTAATTCCACTGACACAAAGACGTAAAGAATTTTCCAAATTATCGTCAGTCAGTCTTGTACGATGTGTTAATTTATTAACTTTCATCAATGAAAAGAAATGTTCGCATTTATAAGTACTGCCAAACGCACAAATCAATCTTCTTGCGAATTTTCTAAGCTGCGGAAAATTGTCTTCTTCTAGGTATTTTTTGTAGAAATAGCACAACTCTACGTCTTCAAATTTGGATTTTAGGCGTGAGTTTTCTTGAATCTCGATCAACTCCATTTGTAAGTGTATTGGAGCATTTTGTACAATATATGTTGTAGGAGTAGCAAATAAAGTGAAACAGTCTTCCATGTTTTTGAAGTCGCAAAATCTGTTCGAAAATTGTTCCGACAGTAACTTGAGTTCTTCAGCATATTGAGCATAAGCAATATTTTCATACGCAGAGAGCGTGTTGAAATGGTAACTGTTACCAGACAGCATCTGTGACTCCCACAAGCGTAGTTTGATCTGAAACGCTTTTAAATGGCTGTACAAATCATTTACTAACTGTCCTTGTTTTTGAAGTTTCAAATTTAAATCATTCAAATAGCCTGTAAGATCGACCACAAATGCTAAGGCACATATCCATTTTGGGTCACTTAATTCAGATAGTGGTTTATCTTTTATTTTCATAAAGTCTGCTATCTCATTTCTAAGCTCGTAAAACCGTTTCAACATTTTTCCTTTGCTCAGCCATCTGACTTCACAATAATATGTTACGTCGTTATATTCAGCTGATATTTCATCCAAAAACGCCTTGAACTGACGATGGTTAAGCCCTCGGTATCAAATAAAGTTGATGGTTTTTACTACCACATTCATAACATTCTGGAGTCGAATGGACTTAGAACACAAGTTCTGTTGGTGGATAGTGCAATGAAGGACTATCAAATCATCTTTTTGTACATTTAATTCTGTTGCTTCTTCATTCAAAATTCCGATGAAACCTTTACGTAAGCCGACTATAGAAGGTGCACCATCAGTGCATACTCCAATTAATTTTGACCATGGCAAGCCAAAACTTGTGAATACCTTTTGAACTTCAATAAAAATATCCTCTCCTGTAGTGGTTCCTTTTAGCAGCTGTAAAGCAAGCAATTCCTCAATAACAGTGAACTCCTTATCAACACCTCGAATAAATATAGCCAGTTGAGCTGTGTCAGACAAATCGGTGCTCTCGTCTAATGCTATGGAAAATGATTCAAAACCAGCCATACGGTCAGTCAATGTTGTTTTTATATCATTAGCCATCATTTCTATACGTCGAACAACAGTTCGTCTTGACAAACTAATTTTTTCAAATTCTTTTTTCTTTTCAGGACACATAATACCGCAAACTTCTAACATACACTCCTTGATAAATTCTCCTTCGGCAAATGGTTTTAATGCCTTTGCTAATTTTGAGCTAACTATAAAACTAGCTTTCACAACATTATCAAGTTGTGTTCTTTGTTTATGAAACATTTGTTGCTGTTTTTCCAAATTTGCGGTAAGCTTCTGGATTTTGTCTGTTCTTATTTCTCCAGTCAGTGAGTACAGCGTAGCATGCTTATTTGAGTAATGCCTCATTATATTGAATTCTTTCATTACTGAAATGGATTCATTACACAGCAAACAGATAGGCTTACCATTGTGCAAGATAAAAAAGAATTCTTCAGTCCATTTTTCTTGAAAATGGCGACCCTCTGTATCTACTTTTCGTTTCTATCCACCAGACATAATTTTTGTTTACTTTTCGTTCAATAAACTTAATAACAAACTATAGTTAGTAACCACTCAAGATGAACACAAAGTCACAAAGCAAGTTGACGGCTCGAGCAGTTCGCTAGGATATCGCTTGTCCAAGTTATCACCTCGGTAGCTCAAATAGAACTGAACTAACGTTCGGGCCATCCACCCGCTAATATAGGCAAAATGAACGAATAATCTGGAATAAACTAGTTTAGAATAATTGAGAAGGAATAAATCTTTTGATGTGTCGCCCGTGAGGCGGCAAACCTCAAAGAATTTGATCGAGCAAGTCGAGTGGCGGCGATTATCAAAGAGTGAGGCGGCAAACATCAAATTCTTTGATGTTTGCCGCCTCACTGTCACTCCCGTGAGTATAAGTACCTAATGTAATATTTTTTTAATTGAGTTTTTTCAAAATGTCTCGCGGGCTGGATCATATCTTACAGCGGGCCGGATCCGGCCCGCGGGCTGGGGGTTGCCCATATGTGCGTTAGATGAGCAATCCTCGCATGAGGTTAAAAAATCATGATGAAATAAATCACTTCTATTATTTTTTTATTGTTAAAATATTCCTTTTATTTATTCTTTCTTCTCTCATATATTTATTTGTATATATATATAATTTTATTCATTATTAAAAACTAGGGTAATAAATAAAACCGACGCATCAAATGCTAATAATAATCATAACAAATAAACAAGTGTATGGTATATAAAAATATTACCAACATAATTTTTCGACAGACAAATAATAATACAAAAATGCTGGGGATACAAAAAATATCTATCGAGTACAGGTGGATTTATAAAAAAATATGCTCGTTTGTGTGCTGTGTATAAATACTATAACAATGTTTTTCCTTTTTTTTGTTACGATCAACGTGTGTACAATAAAAAATTAAGATGTTGAAAATATGATAAAAGATGTAGAATAAAATAATGAAGATTATAACGTGTTGGAAATATCATCACCCAATATAATTATAATTTTTCATTTAGTGCGCTCTAATATGGACGTTTTGAACGCGAGGCGGAACGGGAGCGGGCGCAAGCGTTTGGGTTTTAACACATGGGTTTATATGAGAGTTCCTAGACTCTCATATAAACCTATGTGTTAAAACGCAAACGCTTGCGCCCGCTCCCGTTCCGCCTCGCGTTCAAACCGTCCATATAAGAGCGCCATTAACCATTTGCTACTTTATTTTATTAAAATAAATTGAAGTTGCAGCTGGCTAGATGAATGTACTAAAAAATCAACAAAACACGAGATAACTTCATAAAGATAAAAAAAGAAAGGGATGTGGAATAATGTAGGAGGACTAATTTTATATATTACACGTACATAACTAATTTTACGCGCTATGTGTTATTTTTATGTAAAGCTTATTTATATGTATGTATATAAAAAAAATATCCTTTTTTAAACATTTTTTCGGATAACCATTGCTTATTTTTTCCGCACAGGGTTTTTTTTTTTTACTACTCGGCTGTTTTTGAAACCTACATAGAAAAGTATCAAACAGCCCAAAAAAGAGTATTCTTTGTGATTACTTCAACAGTAAAACTCATTAAGTACTAAGGAAGTTGCTAGCAATCAATGGATTGTACTTTTGAAGTGATCGTTGAATGAATGAATGAATTGTCGTGTATTTTTGCATACTTTATACACTGGGTTTGAGTTGGACAAGAGCAGCATTACATTGAGGTTAGCTTGATTTTTGATTGAGGAAGAGGGAGCGCTAATGGATCATTAATCTAGTTGTATGTATATTCAGGATTAGGTTGGGTTTTGTATTGTACGAAGGTAGAAATGTGGAGGGACATGTATATACAGGGTGTTTCACATAACTACTCTACTCTCATGGGCAGAGACTACATGTTATTTCGTGTAAATACAACGGAATATACAATTTTTTGTATTGCTTTATACAAAATAATTGTGTATTGGGTTATTCTACTTTTTGCTAACTACATGATTATTTTTATGTGAATACGGGAAAGGGGGCGTAAAATGGAGCAACACCTGTCGCCTGTAGTATTCAATGATTTTGAGTTTCAGGAGACTGAGGTTTAATAAATTAAAAGCGTTGGGCCAGGTGGTAAAAGAGCATCATGTGTCAATCGTCGGTGTACTCCATAGTTTTTGTGTACTCGACGGCTGAGCAGAACTGCGTCCACCAATAGCCCTCCTCTCCTGATAAATTTCCATAAAAACTGTTGACGTATTGGATCGTTGACAGTAAATCTTGCGGATTCGCCTGAAATATTAATAAAGATGACGTTAGTTATCGAATTCATTTAATAGTGTTCACATATTGGCTTGATATAGTCAGAAATGTTCAGTATTCCTCAGCACTGGATCGGGACCACACTGAAGAGGAGTCCGAAACGCGTCTGTGGGAATCTAGTGCAGAATACTGAACTCAAATTCAATTTTAATAAATAACTGTATGGAGTTTTGAGTATTTTGTGACTTACTTTGATTATGACGTAGACAATGACTGGGACTAGATCGTCGGCGGTCGCCGACGACCCTTGAGCCAGTGATAAAAGGTCGACGATGGCCTTAGCGCACCTGGTGACGCAGCTCAGCTTATCCCTCGGGGTCTTGTAGGCGGCCATGGCCTGCAGCGCCTCTTGCGCGGGCAGCCACGGGCACTCGTTTCGGTAGATCTCGCTTATAAGGAGGTACTTGTGGCCGGGCGTTATAGTGCTTGCTAATTTCTTCAGGTGTTCATTCAACAAACTGTAAACAAGAAAAAATAAGCACGTCAACGACCAATTTTTGCACGAATATTAAGGCTCCATAGTACGCGTTGTTCCATAGCGAAAATCCATATAAAACATGCTGCCGTATTCCGACTGTAATTTCGTTATTTACACACCGATTTATTTCATCTTTTCAAAATAAGGAAATAAAGGATATATAGACACATCTACTGTCTTGATTTTTTTTTAATAACTTTCATTTGATTACAATAAAATGACAAAAAATGGCATTACTTGTGATGCTTTTTTAGTGTACAATTTAATTTTTTTTGAAATAATAAAACAGCATAAAGGTAGGTTCTTCTTTCTACTGATTATTGGTTTTTATTAAAACGCAATACATGCTCTATGCGAAATTTAAGAGATGTTCTTCTGACCCCTGTAAATCGCAAAAATACAGCCCGTAAAGTGCCGCCGTCTGTTGCATTTTACTCGATGCTCTTGGCGTTTTCTGTAAAATTACAGAAATCATGCAGTGATATTATTACTATCCATTCGACACATTTTTGGCTCAGATTTTGTTTGATTGTGTTAGTTGTGGTGTTATTGGAAGATTGCGCGCGTAAGTATTTTTGAATTTTTTTTATTTATGCGTGTAAAGTGTATTATTTTGTATTATTCAATAACGTCTGATATCGTCTCCACGCGGTTAGGTTAATTTTGGTGTTATTAAGTGTTGTTAGATTTTTGTGTTTGTATAATTGTTTAACAATGCCACGGGGCAGCTTGGTGGTGTAGTGGTTAGAGTGTTGTACTGCCACGCCACGGGCCGGGGTTCAAATACCGGCCTGACAAGTTGTCTGCATTTATATAGGTTAGGATAAAAATGCCCAACACTCCGTCTTCTCGGATATGACGTTAAATGCATGTAGGACCCGTGTACTGCCTGGATGTTGCGTGCACGTTAAAGATCCCTACCGGTGGGTTGGAACTCCCACCGGGTTCGGCAAAATTCCCGGATAGCTGTAGACCTAATCTCCGGCGTCATGATTGGCCTTAGCAGCGGAAATAGATGACGTAAAACCCAAAATAATAAAAAAAAAAAACAATGCCACGAAAACCTAGAACGAAGGCAGGGCTGAGATTGAATGACCAACGGAAGAAACAAAGTAACATTCAGAAATGGAATGCGTAAGTATTATTTTATAAGCAATAGCTATGATGAGGTTTTTCTATTCCAAATTCCAATTATAACATATTGCGAACAAGCGTCGGCAAATAGCGGCCGCCGAAGTCTTTTTCCCGTAGTGGGGGGGCGCGGCGTCAGGCGCCGATTCGCATAGCGGGCGCATCGACGTGCCGGCCGGCGAATTCGGGGTCGCGTCACGTCGCGTCGGCTAGTGGGCTGGATATTTTTTTGCGGTGTTTGGTGAATTCAGGATTTTGTCTGGCCGGTCGGCGCTTATTTATTACTCATCATCTATATATGGTGTCACGCACCATAGGGATTTCCTAATTATTTTAGAGAAAACATGTAAAGATGTTTCTCCACGACCATTACTGAATGTAATAAAATTCCGAAATCAATTTTAATAATAGAATGTAAACATTCTCATTCTCAAGTTAGAATATTTATTCTGAAACACTTGCTTTGTATAACAAAGATGTAGTAACTGCGTATGAAATCTATGCATAGGAACGCTCGAGCGCCTTCGCGGTAGGCGGTCGCGCTGAACAAAAAAATAAAAAAGCCCCTTACAGGGATCGATAAAAATTTGATTTTGATATGGTGTGATAGAGGAAAGTTTGAGCTATTTTTTGGTAGTGAGCCCTACCCTCTACGGTTCGATAAAATTTATTTAAGTCACTTCAAAGTTTAAATGCATTAAAATAATGTTGTTACGTTTAAATAATCATAACTATAATTTTTCATAATCGATTATATCATACTTAGCGGAATATTATAGAGGAATATGTGTTTAATAAATCCTGTAAAAATGGTATTGATATATTAGGTGAGTGCGATGTAATAAATCATTAAATCTTATCCACTTTTCACGCGTAGTTCGCGTTCTCAAATTGATCAATTTTGAACATTAATTGCACAAAAGTGATGCGTCCAAAAAATTTGACACTTTATGAGTTTTGGAGTATCTAGAATGTAATAGTATTTTTTTTGTTCGTCAATTTTCACTTTTATTTTTCCTTCCCCCACTAACGCTGGTGCGTTCGCTTGGATCGGCCACACTGTGCGGCGGAGGCGACTGACGAGTTAGTCCCCTCAGCTCACCGCCCCCGCTACCATTCGGCTCGTCTTATGCTGCAGTGCGGCGGGCGCTCCACATATTTAGTTTGAATAGTATAATACAAGAGCGCTATGATTTGCGTGGCGATGCATCGAACTACTACCCACCACCGTTGCCCCGCAGGAGAAACTGTTTGGCAAGGCACTACAGGCCCTTAAAGATATAAAAATGTTTGTGAAATATCTAAAGGTCTGAAGTAAATACTAGAGCAGCGACGGCTCGCGGCCTAACTACGCCAAAGCACACAAAATTTGATATTGGGATCACGCTTGTGGGGGCCGACGCTAGGCAACCATGCATACACACCTAGCGACCACGAGCGAACGAGTTGACGCGCCACCAGCAAGGGCTAACGTACCACCCGCCGACGAGAGGAGACGCGCCTAGAGTTATTCCAAGGGCAAGTCCGCGACGGCCCTTCATAACGCGCGGCGAACTAAGCAGAAGCAAGCTCTCCTCCGACAACCGTCAGGAGGTACCACAGCTAGGACACTTGCATAAGCTAGTACAGAGTTTCGATATGGACGCGTAGCGTCCAAATCCAAACGCTGTCTTTTCTAAACTTGAAATTTTACTTCATGCTTTGTCTGGGAGTGGAAAACACTCGTTTAAAGCTTTAAAATGAACGCTTATTAATTTGTTTGTTAATCTTATTGACTATTGACTAAATACGCTTTAATTTGATTATTTTTTATATACTTATTAAGAGTTGTAAATTACCCGTGATTCAATAAATTAGTGAATCTAAACCGGTTTACCGATAATTTACCAGGAAATCATAATATCGTTGTTTCAGGGGTAAAATTCATTAAATACGTTACGTGGATAATTAATAGAATTTAAAGATTTACCTTTACCAAGTGTTTTCCAGTCCCAGACTAAGCATGAAGTAAAATTTCGAGTTTAGAAAAGCCCCGCGTAGAAAATTTGTCGAGGGTCGCGCAGCGACCCGAGACAAATTTTCACGGGGCTTTTCTAAACTCGAAATTTTACTTCATGCGCCACGCGTATAAAACACTGATTTAATATGAAGTTAGAAGCACTGAAAACAACTTAATCCAACCCAACTTCGATTTTTTTTTAAATTGGATTGTTTTTTTTCATATCCGCGCTGTGAACCTTCGGTCTCCGAAGACTACAATTGGTCCTTCGAGCTGTAGCCTTTCTAAAACGTAATGCGAAAAACGTCGAACTTCCGTCTAAATCTAAGACGAAGAGTTCGACGATTAAGAAAAGTTCCAGCAGCTTTAGCCCCGCCGCATATTGACCGCAGCGCCACCAGCAAGGGCCAACGTACCACCCGCCGACGAGAGCAGACGCGCCTAGAGTTATTCCAAGGGCAAGTCCGCGACGGCCCTTCATAACGCGCGGCGAACTAAGCAGAAGCAAGCTCTCCTCCGACAACCGTCAGGAGGTACCACAGCTAGGACACTTGCATAAGCTAGTACAGAGTTTGGATATGGACGCGTAGCGTCCAAATCCAAACGCTGTCTTTTCTAAACTTGAAATTTTACTTAATGCTTTGTCTGGGAGTGGAAAACACTCGTTTAAAGCTTTAAAATGAACGCTTATTAATTTTTTTGTTAATCTTATTGACTATTGACTAAATACGCTTTAATTTGATTATTTTTTTATATACTTATTAAGAGTTGTAAATTACCCGTGATTCAATAAATTAGTGAATCTAAACCGGTTTACCGATAATTTACCAGGAAATCATAATATCGTTGTTTCAGGGGTAAAATTCATTAAATACGTTACGTGGATAATTAATAGAATTTAAAGATTTACCTTTACCAAGTGTTTTCCAGTCCCAGACTAAGCATGAAGTAAAATTTCGAGTTTAGAAAAGCCCCGCGTAGAAAATTTGTCGAGGGTCGCGCAGCGACCCGAGACAAATTTTCACGAGGCTTTTCTAAACTCGAAATTTTACTTCATGCGCCACGCGTATAAAACACTGATTTAATATGAAGTTAAAAGCACTGAAAACAACTTAATCCAACTCAACTTCGATTTTTTTAAAAATTGGATTGTTTTTTTCATATCCGCGCTGTGAACCTTCGGTCTCCGAAGACTACAAATGGTCCTTCGAGCTGTAGCCTTTCTAAAACGTAATGCGAAAAACGTCGAACTTCCGTCTAAATCTAAGACGAAGAGTTCGACGATTAAGAAAAGTTCCAGCAGCTTTATCACCGATCTCGACACCCAAGAAGAAGATTCGATCAGACCCGCTGACGACGCCACCGAGGCAGACGAAGGCCTACCAACAACGAACGACGCCCCGGGCCCTCTGCAGGCCGGACCAGGACCATTCGACTGGATTGTTTTTTTCATATCCGCGCTGTGAACCTTCGGTCTCCGAAGACTACAATTGGTCCTTCGAGCTGTAGCCTTTCTAAAACGTAATGCAAAAAACCTCGAACTTCCGTCTAAATCTAAGACGAAGAGTTCGACGATTAAGAAAAGTTCCAGCAGCTTTAGCCCCGCCGCATATTGACCGCAGCGCAGGGGCAGCAGAGACGTAGGAAAACCCGTGCTGCTGAGCGGGCTGTGCTGCGCCTCCGAGGCATCAGCGCATATTGAGCACAGTATCTCCGGCGCAGTCTCGCAGAGTTCAGTTTCGTTGCAATGGACATGAACGCTATACAACTTTTGTTAGACTTCAAGTCCGAATCAGATGAAGAAAACTTACAATATATATCTTCACTATTTCTTAAAAATACCCTATATATTTTTACATATTTTTTTATGCTAATCATAAGTTTTTCAAATTTATATAATAAGTTAATATTTATTTTTCATATGAAATTTTTATAATTTTCGTAAATTACATTTCCAATCACTTTGAAAAAAAGACTGATAAAAATAATCATTTTAATATCTTGAAGAAGTTCTCATCTTTCACGTGGTCAAACATATTTAATTATGATTTAATAAAGAAAACACTTGGTTAAATTTTAATGTAAGATTAGAAATAACTGATGTAAATTCTGTCAAAAACCTTAAGCTAACTAAGTAAAATATGAATAAATTGATTTTATATCTAAATTTCCGGTATAATATTAAAAACAAGTACCAGATATTATATATATTTGAAAAGATTATGGAGAGCTGAATTAAATAAAGTAAAAATATATAGAGTGATTCATGAAAAAAAAAGAAAAATTAGATGTTGTTCAAAAATTATCTACTCCAGAAAAAACTAACTACGTCGCTAGATTCTACATAAAAAGTTCTATAAACATTCATTTTTACTTTTTCCGATAATGTAAAATTAAAAATATATCTCCAGAACGAATAATGCCATGACAATTTTATTAACGGCATCTTTTATTTCATCAAAAAGTAGTACAGTAATGCGAAAAACGCATCCTTTTATTTCTAATACTAACTTAGAACCTTAAAACCATAGAAAATGGGTGATTCTGTATAATGAAAATTAAGTAGTTATTTATTTCCATTTTAATTATTTTTTTATTACGAAAAAATAAAATGGTTTTGCTTATAAAACATCTTATACTAATTTAATAATTATTAGGATACATTAACTACAGCATGGCAAAAATAACTTGGACAGACGATTTTTTGAAAAAGCCAAAATTAAAACCCCACCAAACCCACAAAAATGCCCCAATCACCTCGCCGATTTTTTCAAAATGTATAAAATCACCCCAAAACCACCCATGTATGTAAAAAATCCAAATGCAATATCATTTAAAAACTTATTTTGAAATAAATCAAATAAAATACTTTTGAAAATTAAAAGAAAAAAATAACGCTTTGTATTGCTGTCTGGGGCACGTTTACAGAAAATGTTGTTTATTTATAACTATTTTCTTTTTGTTTATTTAATAAATTATTTTTTATTTGCTGTTTTATCACTTTATTTTAGAGAATGACTCGAGTTTCTACAAATTTCTTGTCATTTTCAAATCAAACAAATTTTTTATAAACAAAACATTAGGTTACTAAATTTTACATAAAACGTATACATTAAATAAAATAAAAACAAAAAGTTTCAAAGTATATTTAAGCAGTTGGATGAGTGGAGAAAAATTGACATCTGTTTGTTCATTTCGTACTTTAAATTTTGGATTATTACTATGTAAATTTCGGCCGCTTCTAATAAATTTAATTTTTTACTGTTTGTACAGTTATGTAGTAATTTAATATCTTTCATCTCGGAAAATTTATGATTAGATTCTAGTGAATGATTAGAAAACGAACTAGAATTTTGTTTTAATCTGAATTCCCAAAAATGTTCTTCAAAACATTTCTCCAAACTTCTAATTGTTTGTCCTATATATATTTTATTACATTCGGGACATGTTAATTTATACACCCCAGATTTTTTATATTCTTTAAAAAGATATAATTAATGGTGCCTGTGCACTAATGTTATATATTTCACCTAGTAAAATTAAATTTAGTTACGTGGGTATAAAGAATTAAAAGCCAATTCTGTACTTCTAGAAACAATAAAGTCCTTACCATTTTCCATATTAAGTTCTTTTGCAATTTCTGCCCAAAGAACATCTTTTAATTTCGTCCTCATATAATCCGGGTGGCACGTATCGTACAACACCGGATGAGATTCCACTAATACAATTAAATTCTCCATACTATTTTTTTTTGAGTGCGCTGCTCTGGCGCCACTCCGTGATCTGTGAAATACACACGTGCTATGTACAGAGGACGCAGGAAACTGTGTTTGAAACACAAACGCGCGGAGGGAAGACAGAGCCTCTCTCTCGGCTGCGCCTATGCTGTGTTCAATTTGCGGCGCTGCATAAGAACGTGTGGTTTACAGATTTCTCTGTGCCTGCGCTACGTCTCTGCTGCCCCTGCGCTGCGCTCAATATGCGGCGGGGCTTATCACCGATCTCGACACCTAAGAAGAGGATTCGATCAGACCCGCTGACGACGCCACCGAGGCAGACGAAGGCCTACCAACAACGAACGACGCCCGGGCCCTCTTCAGGCCGGACCAGGACCATTCGACTCCAGTCCTAGTGTCACCGCTGCCACCGACGCCCAGAAGGAAACGGATAGCTAAAGCATATCCTCGCCTACATCGCATTGTGCCGACCACGCCGCTCAACGCTGGACTGAATCCGTGGAGGGTCCACCCCGACGACCCGAGAAGATATTCAGTGCGGAAACACTATCGCCGCTTACAAGAGGAACAACCCTCGCCCTGTATTAGATGTAAATACACTTGTAAATAAATTAAAATAAACGACTTAAAAACCACCTCGATTTGATCACCAAAATAAATAAAAAAACACACAACCCTAAAACGCTTTATAAATACAAGGCATTGCACAACAAAGTCACCGTTTTATAACGGATACATATTGCCTTAGGTCTCTGGCCTACCCTGAAGTTAGGCTGCGAGCCGCCGCTGTACTAGAGAATTGCTCTTTATAAGATTAGATCGTTTCACTTACCTATCACGATGGCGATCGCCGTCACCATTCGGGTAGAGGGCGTGCACGTATACCTCTGTCATCACAGACCTTTCAATGGCTAACTGCGCCATCTGGATTTGTTCGTCGCTTCCATCTAAAGAAACAAACGTGGTATCAATAATTTATGCAACAATATAAATTATTTACTCCTGATAATGCTGTAAAACGCGAAACTAGTCGAGTAAATAGTAAAGTAAAAAATTGTGAAACAAACCAAGTGTAATTTAATTTAAACCTTCATTATCAAATATAAATTAAATGATTTACCGTGCCACAAGGGATCTAGCCTCATCTGTTTGAATAAACCATTCAGAAAAGTTGCTAGGTGGTCGTTTTTCTCGTCGACTAACGTCAGCTTCTTGAATTCCTCGCAGAATCTTCGCACCTGCCTTTCGTTCCTCTCCAAAAACAGCCGAACGCACACCGAAATCAAAAACGACGCGCACAGTTCTTTATCCCTGTCCACTTGATCAAACAACCTAGCAAAAAAGAACCACATTGAGGAACAATTCGCAATATCACTCTTGAAGATATGTTTGTGAAGATAATAACGTCTGTTTGGATCGTAATAAAATCTACTCACTCTTGTAGATATGTTTGTGAAGATAATAACGTCTGTTTAGATCGTAATAAATATTTCAGATAAATGGAGCGGTCGCAGTGTTCGTCTCTTAGATTCTCGCAGAGCCTGTTAAAGCCGGCGATGTCCAACAGTCTGACGCAACGCAGCGCTTCGGCGACGCGCGCCGCTCTCGACCACTGCGTAAGATCTTTCGCTTTCGCCAGTTCGATTTGTAAAAACGACTCCAAATCTTTCTTCACGTGTTTTCTCCCATCCTGAAATATACCATAAACACAGTTCATATATATCCAGTTAGCCAGGTATCCAGGTATAGAGAGGAGTAGATTTGAGGTTTTTTGGCACCCAACGTAACATTTTGAGTGAGAGCGTTTGCATTTAGACCCGTAGCGTCCAAACTCAATCTTTTCTAAACTTGAAATCTTACTTCATGCGCCACGCGTACGAAACACTAATTCAGTGTGAAGTTTTTAACTTTTACTTTCGCAATTTATGGCGCACAGCGTTAGCATGGCCCCATGCTAAAGCTGTGCGCCATAAATTGCGAAAGTAAAAGTTAAAAACTTCACACTGAATTAGTGTTTCGTACGCGTGGCGCATGAAGTAAGATTTCAAGTTTAGAAAAGATTGAGTTTGGACGCTACGGGTCTAAATGCAAACGCTCACACTCGAAATGTTACTTCATGCCACTCTGGGAGTGGAAAGCACTCGCTTAAAAATACTTAAAACGCTTGCATTTGAGGTTTTTTTGGCGCCCAACGTCGGGCCAGGCTAACACTGTGGCCCCAAGTTGGGCGCCATAAATCGCAATGCATCTAAATTTAAAACTTCCCACTGAATCAGCGTTTCGTATGCGTGGCGCATGAAGTTAAATTTCGAGTTTAGAAAAGACTGAGTTTGGATATGGACGCGTAGCGTCCAAATCCAAACGCTGTCAATTTTACTTGATTTCAAGTTTAGAAAAGATTGAGTTTGGACGCTACGGGTCTAAATGCAAACGCTCACACTCAAAATGTTACTTCATGCCACTCTGGGAGTGGAAAGCACTAGCTTAAAAATACTTCAAACGCTTGCATTTGAGGTTTTTTGGCGCCCAACGTCGGGCCAGGCTAACGCTGTGGCCCCAAGTTGGGCGCCATAAATCGCAATGCATCTAAATTTAAAACTTCCCACTGAATCAGCGTCTCGTATGCGTGGCGCATGAAGTTAAATTTCGAGTTTAGAAAAGACTAAGTTTGGATATGGACGCGTAGCGTCCAAATCCAAACGCTGTCAATTTTACTTGATTTCAGGTTTAGAAAAGATTGAGTTTGGACGCTACGGGTCTAAATGCAAACGCTCACACTCAAAATGTTACTTCATGCCACTCTGGGAGTGGAAAGCACTAGCTTAAAAATACTTCAAACGCTTGCATTTGAGGTTTTTTGGCGCCCAACGTCGGGCCAGGCTAACGCTGTGGCCCCAAGTTGGGCGCCATAAATCGCAATGCATCTAAATTTAAAACTTCCCATTGAATCAGCGTTTCGTATGCGTGGCGCATGAAGTTAAATTTCGAGTTTAGAAAAGACTGAGTTTGGATATGGACGCGTAGCGTCCAAATCCAAACGCTGTCTTTTCTAAACTTGAAATTTTACTTCATGCTTTGTCTGGGAGTGGAAAAAACTCGTTTAAAGCTTTAAAATGAACGCTTATTATTTTTTTTTGTTAATCTTATTGATTATTGACTAAATACGCTTTAATTTGATTCGTAAATTTTTTTTATATACTTATTAAGAGTTGTAGTACAATAAGCCACCTAGGCTGCAGTGCATCCGGATCCGAAAGGAAGACGGCCCCCACAGGAAAGAGTTGTAAATTACCCGTGATTCAATAAATTAGTGAATCTAAACCGGTTTACCGATAATTTACCAGGAAATCATAATATCGTTGTTTCAGGGGTAAAATTCATTTAATACGTTACGTGGATAATTAATACAATTTAAAGATTTACCTTTACCAACTGTTTTCCACTCCCAGACTAAGCATGAAGTAAAATTTCGAGTTTAGAAAAGCCCCGCGTAGAAAATTTGTCGAGGGTCGCTGCGCGACCCTCGACAAATTTTCACGGGGCTTTTCTAAACTCGAAATTTTACTTCATGCGCCACGCGTATAAAACACTGATTTAATATGAAGTTAAAAGCACTGAAAACAACTTAATCCAACCTAACTTCAATTTTTTTTAAAATTGGATTGTTTCTTTCATATCCGCGCTGTGAACCTTCGGTCTCCGAAGACTACAATTGGTCCTTCGAGCTGTAGCCTTTCTAAAACGGTCCTTTGAGTAATAAACTTGGTAATCTAGAGTGGTCCTTCAATTTGAAACTTCTAAGAACGAGTGCTGTCTACTCCCAAACTAAGCATGAAGTAAAATTTCGAGTTTGTGGAGGGGGGATGGAGTAGGGAGGAAAGGGTGGTGCTGGCGAGGGCGAGGGTCAGGGGAGAGAGGAAGGAAGGTGTGGATGGGGGAAGAGTATGGGAAGTGTGTAATGTGTGAGCGGGGGAGGGATACGTGGAGTCATTTGGCGGAGGAGTGCGAGAGGGTGAAGAAGAGTGACGGAATGGATGAGAGAGGATGGGGCCGGGGTAAGAACGCTGGAGAAGTTAAGGGAAGAAAGGGAAAGCAGGAGGAAAAGAGGGGGCAGCGATTAGTGTAGATGTACTGCTTAACCAGATTAAGTTGGCCAGACGCGCAGAGAGGAAGCGAAAATGAAACAAGAGAGAGAGGCGATTTGGCGGCCGAGTACAGTCGCTGGAATAAGCAAGCACGTGTTCTTCGCGCGCGCTATTCATTTATAACTCAACAGCGTAGATAGTCGGTCGCTCCCCTCAGCATCAAGATCACTTTTTGTAAATTTGCATACATTGCTAATAATTTCACGAGATTGGCCGGCAAGTGCACGGCCACGAGTTAATTTACTTTGAAAATCCATCGCACTGTCACTTCTTCAAATGAATGTACCACGCGCTCGAACTCTTCACGAAACCTATCGAGACCGCCTATCTTTCGCTCCGCCCACAATTTTGCCACTGCGCAACGGCAAGTTATGATGGTTCTACAGTAATGTAGTATTATGCCAATAAAGGTCTTTTTTTATATCCAGTTAGCCAGTCTCTGTATAAAATTTGGTAACCACGTTTGGATGCTGCATCCAAACGCGAGACCGGTGATTGGTGTATATAGTCGTTTGTCTTACTGTTACCCCACATCCTGACCATAGTCTCTCCTTTTCTACTCGATTTCCAGTTCTCCCATAAGCATTGGCTCCCCTTGCCGTAACCGATTTAGCAAAACGAATGCGCAATAATTCGGTACATTTCTTACCTTTCTGCTTCGGAATACTTGTGTTTTGCAGTGGCTTAGAACCAGGCGCAGCTTCTTCTTGGCGTCGTTGAAGAGGGAATTCGTATCGATGATGATGTTGTGCCGCAACTGCTGCTGATGCCGAGATTCCGACTCGAGTTCTGGGGATGTTTTTTCCGCCTTTAAAATTTCGCCATTTTCACTCACAGTCGGTTTCGGACGGTATTTCTCCAATATATCTTCGCTGGGATCTGAACCAAGCGCCTCATCATTATCAAAAATGTTAGTGTGAAATACAGCACAATGGGCTTAATGAGGCCTAAGTGCAGTGCAGAAATGCGCACTCCCCAAAGAACCAAGAACAGTGTGAAAAACACAAGTCTACTCACCAATGATCACCTGAGAAGGACTACTGATTATCTTCCCGTTACTAGTCGGATACTCGGAGTACCTGTTTCTGATCTTCAGGTCGTCTTCAGCGACGTCGAAACGCACCAGTCCGTTCGTGTATTCATCCCCGCCAGCGCCGCCGCGGCATGACTTGCTGCCCCTGCTGCTGCGCGGCCGGAAATTCATGCGCAACTTTCCGAAAAACCCGCGCTGCTTATTTTTCGAATCATCATCGTCTTTATCCCCTTTTTCTGCACTCATATCGAAACTGATACTCTTCGGTATAGCACCGGTGGACGTCGAAGACTTTCTCGATGTTGTCGGCGTCACCACTTTTTTACCTTGTTGTTAAACAAACAAAATATATAACAGCAAGTGTATACAATGATTTTAATCAAGTCCAACATACATATCAAAGCCGGGTAGAAATATACAGAGGGTTTTATGTAACACCGAATATGTTCATAACGAGAATTTTTCTTTTAAGTATACATAAACATACTATTTAAAATAAAACAACACAGTTGGGAGGGTTTCACTTTTATTGTTGAACACTGCAACATGTTTCACCACACAGTGGCTTCATCAGGCAGATGATATTATTTCATCTGCCTGATGAAGCCACTGTGTGGTGAAACATGTTGCAATGTTCAACAATGAAAGTGAAACCCTCCCAACTGTGCTGTTTTATTTCAAATAGTATTATGGAGTTTCATCATGTATCCGCCTCATCAATTAAATACATAAACATACGTTGGACATTTGCTGACGCTCGGTTTATTGAAAGAATTTAATTTGAAGCTTTAAACGAGTGTTTTCCACTTCCAGGCTAAGCATGAAGTAAAATTTCGAGTTTAGAAAAGCCTGAAAATTTGGTTTGGACGCGTAGCGCGAAGCGCGGAGCGGCCAAACCAAATTTTCAGGCTTTTCTAAACTCGAAATTTTACTTCATGCGCCACCGGTACAAAACACTGATGCAATGTAAAGTTAAGCGGTGTGTTTTAAACTTCGTAATATGTCAGTGTTTTGTACCGCTCCCTTTCTTTTCCATCACCTTCTCTACCATTCTTGCCAGGGTAAAGACCTGCTCCCTCGTCCCCCTCCCCTTCCTAAAGCCCCCCCGCGTCTCCGGCAGCAGCCCCTTTTCTTCCACCTCCTCCTCTAGCCTATTTTTTAACACCATCATAGCTATCTTGTATCCCGTGCTCATCATTGTTATTCCCCTATAGCAATCCGCATCCTTCTGATCCTCTCCTTTGCATCGGGCACATCCTTCCCACCCTCCATGCTGTCGGTATGTTCACTCTTCCCCTCTACACCTGGTTCAGGAGCTCCCTGAATTTTTTCTTCCCCCCGATCAAGAATAGTTTTTGAAAAAAGTATTCGATTATTACTGCTTTTGAATACTACCCAGCTTTGCAAAAAATAATAGGGTATTATTATTAAGTTACCTGATTGTTCTGATGGGGACGCCGCGTTTAAATTCAAGGAACTCAAGTTGCTCTCCGATCCGTTCAGCCAGACTTTATTTTTCCACGAGGAGGAATCAGTTCTGCCGCTACCGCCGTTTTTATTCCGCGCCGTCTCCGATCCGTGGCTGCTTCCACTCGAACTGGACGAATTCAAACTGGTGTTGCTCAACTGCATATCGGTCTTGATGTCCTCGTATTTACTACTCTGCTCGACGACGTTTTTCACCAAGATATAGGAGGCCGATTCGGAATTTTTGCTAACGCCGCTTAGGCCGGGCGCCGTCGTGTCCAAGCTGTTGCTGATATCGACCAAAATCGGCCTTTTCTCGACGTTCCTCTCTAATTTATTCGAATCGATGTGGATCGCCTCACGTTTCGTGCTGTCCGGACAGTTTCTGCTGAACGGGCGCAGGACGCTCGTTTCGACCGTGGCGCTGTACGTCGTCATCGAGCGCTCGAATGAGACAGCGTTGGACACGTGCGACTCGTGGCTTTCGGATTTCGTGGAGATTATGTAGTTGGGCATCGACTCGCGACGGACAGCAACGACGTCCGATCGACGGTACTCCTGGAATGCCGAAGAGGAGGAGGGGCTGTTGTTTTGGCTCGATTGAAAACTCACCTACAAGATACATACATATTAAAACAGTAGTTCATCCAGAGGCGTAGCAAGGGAAGTGCGGGCCGCCCTGGATGTCATTACCAAGGAAGTGACAACCGGGCAAAACTATGACTTTTTAAATTTAAAAAACACCATTTAAAATGACTAATAACTTTGTCTAACAATCAATTAACCTCAACAAGTCATCATATTACGTATTAAACCTTTTAGTTTACCCAACAAATGATGGATGCAATGTCAGACACCTTTAAAGTTTTTGTTGTCGAATATCAACTTCCAGAATCTGTACCAAATCTTATTGGTACATTTCAAACAAGATAAATTCAAATTCAAAACCATTTGAATTCGAGAAAGTAAGCTTACGCTTCTTATAGTTTGCATATATTATCGTCTTAAGTTGTCTTATTAATTAAGACATTGTTTGCATTTTCACGAATAGTTTTTTTGTAATTTTATATATTATGTTATTGGTACATTTGTATGGGAATGGGACGTTTCATCGCCGGGCCAGTTCATCGCCTGGCCAGTTCATCGCCGGGCCAGTTCATCGCCGGCTGTTTCATCGCCAGGCCAGTTCATCGCCAGGCCAGTTCATCGCCAGGCCAATTGCGATAGGATATGTCAGGATAGGTTTGGATGGGTCAGGATAGGTTAGGATACGTTAGGATAGATTAGGATAGATTAGGATAGGTTAGAATAGGTTAGGATAGGTTAGGATAGGTTAGGATAGGTTAGGATACGTCCTACGTGGTCACACCGCCAAAAATTTAACACATTGGTCAGACTTACTGTTTTTGTCAAAAAATATACATATGTCCTCCGTGGATAAACTTTTCTTTCCCTCTTTTGGTCAAAATTTGTGTTTCCATACTTGCGAATAGTAAGCCTTAGTCTGAATTGCACTCAATGCCATATATAAAAAATGACAGGATTCTCAATCGATTTTTATTAAGTTTGAGTAACGATTACTTGGTTATAAAACCTAATATTAAATTAGTGGACAATTTCCAGAATTGGATAATTTTTGAAATTATATCATTAGATATGATCTTTCTTTCAAAATTTATTTTATAAAAATATTGGCGATGAACAGGCCTGGTGATGAAACGGCTGGCGATGAACTGGCCCGGCGATGAAACGGCGGCGATGAATCGGCGGCGATGAAACGTCCTAGACCGCATTTTTATTGTGCATGAATATCCCAACAAAATTGCAGATGTTTGTAGGTCTGTGCTAAATCTCGACACTATTGACCATTTTTCGTTGGTATTGATAAGGGATTTTGGCAAACAAATATTCTACTGCTGAAAAAATTGTCTGTAGCCCAAACCTGCTTCTCTTTAGCTTCTATTTGTTTCCTAAGTTGTCATTCAAGTTAAAAAGACAATATTTTGAGACTATTAAACTCGTACAAGATGTCATGACGAGCGCACTGAACGGCATGTTAGCCTAGGCCTTTCTGGAAGATGACTACTTGTGATAAAATTGCGAGAAATGACATATTGATGCCTAAAGGACTATTGACTGAATTTAATTATATTTTCAAATACAACAAAGTTCTGGCATCATTCTCATTATTTACTGGACAAATCATGTATACCTGATCGAATCAACACCAGGTATAAAAGATGAACTCAATACACTAAGAGTCAAGACTTTGCTATTCTAGTAATTGCAAAGAAATTAGCGAAAGGAATTGATTTTGATGACGTGATTTCGAAACTTACAGGTTCATAAAGTTTTAAAGTGTTATAGTAGTAGAGGTAGATAGCCGATTCTGGAACCTCCTCGAGCCTCTCAAGGTCATGCGAGGGACCCGGAGAGGGATGACCTTGAGGAGAAACTCCTCCTCCCTTGACACCTTAGACCTTCCGGAGGAGGGTAGGTGCCAAGGTGGAACGCCCCCCTTCATCCATGTGGAGCTTTGACCCACAATGCAGGGTATGCCCATGGATTCCATGCAGGCCAATGGCTGTCAACGTCTAGGTCAATCATTTGAGGTTATGTTTCCCAGAATCAGCACAGAGTGAGGCGCAGTATACAGAGCGTTTTATATAACACCGAACATTTTCATCCTATGTTTGTGTGTGGCGACGCGAATACCGATACATCGGCTCCGTCCCATTTTATTAAATTTTAAGTGAATAAAGCGGATTTAAAAACAGACAAGAAGTAATATAGGAATGAAGCCTCTCACAGAGTGAGTGCAATAATTATAATTCAATAACCAAAGACCAAATATACAGAAATTAAAAAGACAATTAATATACGTTAACGGTGTATGGTGATAGTAAGTAAGAAAGAACACAAATATCAGTGTCCTAGGGGTCGACCCGCGCTGATAAGAGCGTTAAACGCAGTTAAACGCGACTCAAACGGCGAATCCATCTCGGTTCATTCCCATTCATACAAAATAATACAAAGCGAGCTCGCGGGAAGTGCCGCGGCAACAAGCGCGCGCACTAAGAACACTAGTAGAACCGGCACGTAGGTAGCGGCAGAATTTAAAATTGAAACAAACAGGTAAAGTACAGCTGGAAAATGAGTTCCGACGATAATACCTCAGAAGATTCAAAAAGGAAAAGAGAAACGGATGATGTAAGAGATGCATTTAGTAAAAGTAAAAAAGTGAGCAGAACTCCCGAAAAATTCAAGAGCGATAAGAATGAAAAATTAGATTTACTAACTGATATGTTGAAAATATTAATGAAGGATGTAAAGGAAATAAAGCACGATCAAAAAACATACCAAAATGAGCTGATGAATTTAAAACAAGAAAATAAAATACTAAAAGAAGAAAATAAGAAATTCAAAGAAAATATGAAAGACATGGACAACAGAATAAGAAGACTAGAGAAAGACAAAATAAAAAATAACATCGTTGTCACAGGATTGCAAACGGACACAGACAATATAGCCGATTTAAAGAATGAAGTGGAACATTTTATTGAAAAACATTTAGGAACAAAGCTTCAAATCAAAGAAGCCCAAAAGATAGGACCCAAAACCTGTAAAATTGAATTACATAATACACAAGATAAAGAAATTATTATGAAAAACAAAAACAAATTAAAAAATCTACAGAAAAAAATATATATAAACAGAGAATTAACAAAAGAAGAAAACGAAATACAGAAGAAAATTAAAATCGCAGCAGATCAAGAGAGAAAGCAAGGGAAAACTGTAAAAATGCAATATCAGAAACTTATAATTAATGGAGTGGACTGGAAATGGGACCATGAAGAAGAAAGATTGAAAGAATTAGACACAGCAGGCAGTGTGAATCCAAAAAACTAACAAATATAAAAAATAACTGTTATAGAAAGATGACACAGGCAGTGGACAGGGAAGCGAAAATGGTAAATGGAAAAACAAATAAGTCATATAAAACGCAGCAAAAACATCTAACAGAGATGGAAGGTATCAATTACAAGATCAACATAGGTTTATGGAATATACAAGGCATGAATGGAAAGGAAAATGAACTTATTGATGAATTCGAAAACAGCAATAATGTTCTCATTGGGCTCACAGAAACTAAGAAAAAGGGTCAGGGAACTATAACTCTTACAAATGACCACATGTTAATTTATAGTGGAATACCAGAGGTAGAGAGGGCAATGGCTGGTGTAGGAATATTAATCAAAAATGATTTTGTCAAAGATATAAAAAGCTGGAGTTTAATTAATGAGAGGTTAATAAGACTGGACTTAAAAGTAAATGAATCAGAAGCACTTTCCGTGATCGTGGCATATGGCCCATCAGAAAATGAGAAAAAAGAAAGCAAGGATAACTTTTGGGATACGCTACAGGAAGAAAGAGACAAGGTTAGCAACAGAATCATTATCATGGGAGACTTTAACGGAAGAGTAGGAAGTTGTACAGAAAAAGGGTTCCCTATAGGATCGTATGGCGAAACGCTGATTAATAATAATGGCAGAAGAGTAATTGATTTCTGTTTAGCTAATAACATGATAGTGGGCAATACACATTTTAAACATAAAGATATCCATAAATTCACACGTGTTATGGAAAGTTGAGGTGAGAAGTCCCTTATAGACTTATTCTTAATAGAGAATGAAAATAGGAAAGAAGTACATGATGTAAAGGTATATAGAGGACATGAGATCGGGAGCGACCACTATTTAGTGAAGGCCACGCTGAACATCTATAAAAATAAAACTAAATTAGCAGCAGTAAATGAGGTCTACAATATCCCAAGTAAAAAAAAAAAAAAAAAGACCTTTATCCTACAGTTATTTACAATGTCGACACTATATCACATCTTGCCCTCTTTCTCCCGTCCCACTTTCTCCAGCGTCTTTACCCTAGCTCCGTCCTCCCTCATCCATTCTGTCACCCTTCTATCCCAAGTATTAAAGTGCACAAGTTACTCCAACCAGATATAAAAAAAAGATATAGGATAACCTTACAGCATTATCTGACCAAAATTGAATGGTCAAATATTACAGAGACTGAGAAACTATGGGAAGCATTCAAAACAACGTTATGTAAGGCAGCAGAAGAAACATGTGGAAAAATTAAAGGTAGAACGAAAAAATGTACTGCGTGGTGGAACGATCAAATAAAAACCGAAGTGAAGAAGAAAAAGAATCTCTGGAAAAAATACCTGACCAACAAAAACGAACAAAATTGTACAAAGAACAAAATAAGATAGTCAAAACAAGGATCAAGGATGCAAAACAAAAAACATGGGAGGAGTTTGGTTATAAAATGGAACAACACAGCCAGGGTAATGCAAAACTGTTGTATCGTACGTTGAAGAACCTCAGAAAAAATAAAAATAACAAAATTACCTTTATAGAGGATAAGGGAGGTAAGCTACTCACCGATGAAAAGCTAATCGTGAACAGGTGGAAAGAACATTTCACAGAATTATTAGATTGTGACACAGAGACAGTTAATATAATCAGGGAACAACCCGAAAGCAGCGATGAAGAAAATTACATTACTAGAAAAGAAGTGGAGGACGCAGTAAAAAGATTAAAAAATGGGAAAGCAGCAGGAATTGACAATATTAAGGCAGAAATGGTCAAATATATGAAGGCATGTCTACACAAATTAATAGGAATTGTTTGGAATACAGGGGTAGTCCCCAGAGACTGGACAATAGCAATAATATTACCAGTATTTAAGAAAGGAGATGTTAAAAGCTGCTCTAACTATAGAGGAATATCAATACTGAGTGTTATCGGAAAAATTTATTGAATCATACTTGAAAACAGGCTAAGACAAACAATAGAACCAACCCTTAATGACAACCAGTGCGGCTTTAGACCAGAAAGAGGAACAACTGATTTAATATTTTGCGTAAGACAACTAGTAGAAAAAACGTTGGCTCGTGATAACAAACTATATATGTGCTTTGTAGACCTCACTAAAGCCTTTGACTGTGCCCCACGTGAAAAAATATGGACCATTCTAGAAGAGCGGAATGTAGATAAAAAACTAATTAGAGCAATAAGGAGTATTTATCTTACCACAAGAAATATAGTAAGAACAAATAATGTGTGCTCTGGCGAATTTATTACGACCACAGGAGTGAGACAAGGCGGAGTACTGAGCCCTTTATTATTTATCACACTAATGGATAAAATATATAAGACGTGCATGAAAAATATAAAAGCTGCCAGAATAGGTGTCCATAAGTTACAGCGGGTGTATATATCAGAAATGATGTATGCGGATGACCTACTCATACTAGCTAACTCGGAAAAAGACCTACAGAAGAACGTTGATGTATGGACTGAGGAAATGGTAAAAAATAACATGAGCATAAATATAGAGAAAACGGAAGTACTAATTATAGCAAAAGAAAAAGAACAAACAGAAATGACAATAAATAACTGTAGGCTCAGACAGGTTGATAACTTCAAATATCTAGGCTCTATAATTAGTGCAAATGGAAGTATGGAAACTGACATTGACAATAGAATAACAAATGCCACAAAACTGTTTTATGCCCTAAACAAATCATTTATAAGAAAAAAAGAAGTAGGCATCTCAACAAAAATAAGAATATTCAAAAGTGTATTCGTTCCAGTATTAACGTATGGGTGTGAGACGTGGTCACTGAACGATAAAGACATAAGCCGGATACAGGCGTGTGAAATGAGGTATCTGAGAACAGCGTCAGGAGTCACCTTAAAAGATCGCTTGAATAATCCTACAATACGCGAATGGTGTAACACCAAACCAGTAAAGTCAGCTATCAAAACTCGGCAATTGATGTGGTTCGGACACTTAGTAAGAATTAATGAGGCTAGAAAAGTAAAAATTATATGGAAGGCAGGAATTGAGAAAAAGAGAAAGAGAGGAAGACCCAAAAGAAGCTGGAATGAGGAAGTTATAAAAATCTTAATGGAAAGAAAAACGAATTTAAGAGAAGCGGAGAGGCTAGCCAAGGATCGAAGTGGATGGAAGAAATTCTGCTACGACACCTCGACACCATAAGGTACAAGAGGACCGATTATGTATGTATTTTCATCCAATACAATTTGACACCTTTAATTTATAAGTTATGTGTATATTGGGAAGCCTATATGACCATTAAAAATTGTTGCCAATCAATCGCAATTAATGCCTTCCCTTGTACATACAGGGAGTTTTTCTTTCAAATTATAGCGTATATGCCGTAAATCTTTAGATACTCATTGTTTTTTTCTAAGAGTTCAATTTGAAACTTGAAATGAGTATGTTCCACTCCCAGACTAAGCATGAAGTAACATTTCGAGTTTAGAAAAGCCTGAAAATTTGGTTTGGTCGCGTAGCGCGAAGCGCGGAGCGGCCAAACCAAATTTTCAGGCTTTTCTAAACTCGAAATTTTACTTCATGCGCCACCGGTACGAAACACTGACATATTACGAAGATTAAAACACATAGCTAAACTTTACATTGCATCAGCGTTTTGTACCGGTGGCGCATGAAGTAAAATTTCGAGTTTAGAAAAGCCTGAAAATTTGGTTTGGCCGCTCCGCGCTTCGCGCTACGCGACCAAACCAAATTTTCAGGCTTTTCTAAACTCGAAATTTTACTTCATGCTTAGCCTGGGAGTGGAAAACACTCGTTTAAAGCTTCAAATTAAGTTTAATAAACCGAGCATCGGCAAATGTACAACGTATGCTTGTATATAAAGGGTGTCCCAACAAGAGCGCCGGATTTAAATTGGCCGCCATTTTGTTAATACGAGTTGTACGGTGATTTTTTTTTGACAGTTGTCAAGTACAGACCACGCGATTTAAGAATATGGAGAAGTATTCAAACGAACAACGTTTAATTATTGTAAAAACACATTACAAAAATGGTGAAAGTTTTGCGAAAACAACTCGCATATTACGTCAAGTTTTCGGTCGCCATTATGCGCCAAATGAATCGACAGTGAGGCGTTTAATTAATTATTTGAGACCAAATTTACGCTGATAGATCAGAAGACCATTGTTCGTCGTCGTCCTTGTCGGTCACTAGAAAATATAGACACAGTAAGGGAATCTGTGGCCGAGAATCCAGGAACTTCCATTCGGCATCGTGGTCAAGAATTAAACATTTCCAAAACCACTATGCAACGAATTTTGGTAAAAGATCTGCATTTGCACGCGTACAAGATTCAATTGGTGCAAGAAATCAAGCCAAGGGACCATGAGCAGCGCCGTGGATTTGCTAATTGGGTGTTGGAACATCATCAAATTAATCCGGATTTTTCGAAGAAAATCATTTTTTCAAATGAGGCACATTTTCAACTCGACGGATACGTAAATAAACAAAACTGTCGGATTTGGGGTGCTGAAAATCCTTGTGTGGTACTCGAACAGCCAATGCATCCACCGCGAGTAACGGTTTGGTGCGCATTTTGGGCTGGCGGAGGGATTGGGCCGTATTTCTTTGAAAATGCGGCTGGAAATGCGCTAACTGTTACTGGTGTGCGGTATCGGGAAATGTTAACGGAGTTTTTGTGGCCCGAATTGGATGTAATTGATGTGGAGCACATGTTTTTCCAACAAGACGGTGCGACCTGCCACACAGCACGTGAAACAATGGTGTTACTGCAGACCAAATTTCCAGGCCGTGTCATTTCTCGATTTGGCGATCAACATTGGCCACCAAGATCGTGCGATCTAACGCCGATGGACTTTTTTCTTTGGGGCTATGTGAAGCAAAAGGTGTATGCAAATAAGCCTGAAACAGTTCAACATCTTAAAGAGGAAATCCGGCGCGTTATTGGTGAAATACAGCCACATTTATGCGAAAACATTATTCAAAATTTCAACAAAAGAATAACCCTTTGCCAGAGGTTTCGTGGTGGCCATTTGCCTGATGTTATATTTCATGTTTAATCGGAACTATTTTTCTTTATGTTGAAACAAAACGGTTTGCTTAATTCAAAAAATAAATATGTTTTTCTTTATAATTAAATCCGGCGCTCTTGTTGGGACACCCTTTACTTAAAAGAAATATTCTCGTTATGAAAATATTCGGTGTTACATAAAACTCTTTGTATGTTGCTCAAATTGTTAAGTAAATAAACCAAATAATAACATTTGTGTAAGAAGGGGGCTGACAATATATTTCCGCACCGGGTCCCACCTGACCTCGCTACCTACACCACTGAGTTCATCACCGATATATCAATTTTCTATTCATGTTCAAAACTTACGAATTGATTAGTAGAACTCGCCGTTGATAATCTCCTGTTGTCATTCAAGTTCTGCTCGTCGGTTTCCGATCTTTCAGAGGGCGCAACGCTCGCTGCGTCGTCGGACCTCGCGACGCTCACTGGATCATCAGAAGGCGCCACACTGACGGCGTCGTCGTTATCCACCTCGGTGAGCCGCTCCGTGTCCGACGCTAACACGTCTGTCGACCATGCGCTTTCGCTCTGCGTTTCGGAAACGTCCAGCAGAGGATTTTGCAGCCCCACACCGGCGTCCACCAACACCACCTGTTCCAGTATCGAGGGGAAATTCGTCGGTGGCTCGTGCCTGCTCTCACTAGCATCGATCGTTTCGCTGTCCGACGCCAGCACGTCGGTGCTCCACGTGTCTGAGATTATGGAGATTGTCTCGTCGCCCTCAAGGAGCTTTTTTATTTCGAATTTACAAAACTTGTCTTCGATTTCAGAGCCGCCGATTTGTTTGCTTATCAGCGGTTGGGGTTGTTGTAAATAGGGCGGTCTGACCTCCGCTAAAGGCCGGGGGTTGTCTTCGTTTTCCGTCACTTGTGAACTAGGTGTATCACGACCTTCATTAAACAAAAATTATAACAAATTAGTTGACAGCAGAGTTGTGCAGGATAGGAATGAATCCTTTTAAAGGAATTAGACCAAATTTACAAACGTGAGATTATACATAAAAAACAGGATTTGAATCTTTAATTCGAATCATATTATTTTTCTTAAGCTTGTATTAGACGACACTATTTTCTTGTACAAGAAAATAGTATACTATTTTCTATCATGGTGTAATACACAGAATATGACCAAACGTGAACCTTGTACAGTTTTGACACCACGACAGACTTGGTGTGCTCAGGTTTTTACCTTTCAGTGTATACCTTTCGAGCGTCCGTCTAAGGATTGGTGGATCACCGCCATATCTGCCAACCACTGCCCGCCGGAGACTAACCGACGTATGGACCAGAGGGGCGAGTAGGCACCCCTGGGCTTTTCAAGGCCCACCCCCGACTCCTCATTTAGTGGCGACAAGCACCAGAGCTGACTCAACCCCGCCGTGTGTCAGTTAGCTCTATCCAAGATAGGGACTCAGAGGCTACCTCAAGAAGGTCTACAGCTCCGACTTGGACAATCGTCCCTTTGTTTTGAATATTAAGCAGCGTGTGAAATTAAGAATAATCAAGTGCATCCAAAATACAGTCCACTTCAGTCCGGCCAGACCGGGAAGAAAGAGGAATTACATCGGTAAGTGTCCCTCTTGACTTATCAAGGTTTGCCGACTTCGTCGCCAGTTTCTCCTACATTTTTTTTGGTCTCCATCGTCCGAAGACTCAGGTCTGCCCCAGACCCCTCCTGTTTAGGTGCTATGCTGCACCTCCTGACACCATGACAGAAAATAGTATAGTATTTTCTTTTACAAGAAAATATTTACATTTTTCTTCATACATTTTTAATTCAGGTCAAATTAATATATTATATAATTAACTTATTTAATAATTTAATTGACAAAAAATTAACAGTGCCATCTAATACAACCTTTAAGAATCCTTCATTCCAGTAGCACTAGTTCCATTTAACTAGGAGAGTAGTGCGGATAAATGCAGCCATATTTGTATTTCTGGGGAGTTTGTGTGCAGCAAATTGAGTCATTTGCCATAATACTATATATTGCTATTACAACACTGTTATTCACTTTTCATAAGTTAAACAAGTCGCACCTCAGGACTTTTGGTCTTAACAGTGCAACAAACATGTTCTAATTTCTTGTCTACTTAAAAAGAACGAGCTAAATTTGTAATTCTATTAGGTGATTCGGATTCGTGTTTCGAATCACATTAAGATTAAGTTAAACTTTGTAAGACGAATTTTGATATTTCGTAATAGTAACCTGAAATATTGGGTGTTCCCCTTCCGGATACGTTGGCGCTGACCATGTCCGATAAATTATCATTATCATTCTGGTCTTCGTTTTCCTCCAACTCGATGCTGCTTGCTACTGAATGGTTGCTGGCCGCCTCCGAGATGACCTCCAAATTATCCGACGTGTTCCCGCCTATCGAACCCTCGTCGTTAATGGAAAACCTCGTCCTCTTTTCTTGCCCAGTCACTAAACTGCCGTTGTCGCCGACTTGCAGTACCGACGACGATGGAGCGTCGGTCACGTCAATCAACAGCACTTCTTCAACGACTCTGTTGGAGTTCAAAGCCAAGAATTTCTCCTCGGATATAAGTCCGATGTGATCGACATCGTTTTCCCGCTGAAGGGGGATCACCAAAACAGCGGTGGGGATTTGATGATCGTGATCGCAATCGCCGTTCAACAACGTGTTCGTACGGGTCAAATGAGATTTCGCTATTTTAAAAAAAAGTGGTTTTAGTATGATTATTTTTCTTAAACAGTATTTTTAGGTTAACATTAGCAAAAAAAAAAGACCTTTATTGGCATAATACTACATTACATCTACACTAATCGCTGCCCCCTCTCTTCCTCCTGCTTTCCCTCTCTTCCCCCAACTTCTCCAGCATCCTTACCCCAGCTCGATCCTCTCATCCATTCCGTCACTCTTCTATTCCCTTTTATTCCCACCCATTCCTCCTTCACCCCCTTGCACTCCTCCGCCAAATGACTCTAAGTATCCCTCCCCTGCTCACACATTACACACTTCCCATACTCTTTCCCCATCCACACCTTCCTTCCTCTCTCCCCTGACCCACACCTTGCCCTCGCCAGCACCACCCACCCTTTCCTCCCTACTCCACCAAATACCTCGACATTCTCCTATGCATCTGCCACTTCCCGTACCTATCATTGTATTCACTCCTCTCTATACACCTCTGTCTTTCCTGTGCTTCCACCTCCTTCTCCTTCTCTTTCACCCACGCATCCACCTCTACCCCTGCTTTCCCTCTCTTCCCCCAACTTCTCCAGCATCCTTACCCCGGCCCCATCCTCTCTCATCCATTCCGTCACTCTTCTATTCCCTTTTATTCCCACCCATTCCTCCTTCACCCCCTCGCACTCCTCCGCCAAATGACTCTACGTATCCCTCCCCTGCTCACATATTACACACTTCCCATACTCTTCCCCCATCCACACCTTCCTTCCTCTCTCCCCTGACCCACACCTTGCCCTCGCCAGCACCACCCTTTCCTCCCTACTCCACAAAATACCTCGGCATTCTCCTATGCACCTGCCACTTCCCGTACCTATCATTGTATTCACTCCTCTCTATACACCCCTGTCTTTCCTGTACTTCCACCTCCTTCTCCTTCTCTTTCACCCACGCATTCACCTTTACCCCGTTCCCCAGCCATTCCATCACCTTCGTCTCCGACAAACCCACCCTCTCATACATTCTCCTTCTCTCGCTCCTCCATCTACCCTCTCTCCCATTCACGCACACCACCCACACCGCTTTCACCAATCTCTCTTCCTCCAGATCCCATAACTTCATCTCATACCTAGCCATTCTCACCATTTCCTCACACTCTAGTTTCTCTCTATTCGTTTCCTGAAGCACTATGTATCCGGGTGTCGACCTTTCCACCCCCAACATACGCTTCAAGAAGCACAACTGCTCCCTCTCCATACACTCACTCATACCCACTCGTCCCCCAACATTAGCATTAGTGTGTGTTTAGGTTTATGAATAAGCCCCAAATCATGAAGGACCTAGAAGGCAATGGTCACCCGCACAAATCCGACAGCTACAATCGGCCGGACTGTGGCCTCTCGCCCTATCCTGAACCCTCTCGCCCTATCCTTAATTCTTACCTTTATGTAAAAGTTGATTTTTTTTGGAGCTGTTGGTTGGGCTAGTATTATTGGAGAGTGTGTTCCGCGGAGAGCCCTCGTTGTCCGTCGGTAGTTTATTAAGGAGGACGACCAATGGATCATCGGGAAGTAAAACGGTGTTCTCACCGTTGTTGTTACAATAATCAGAACAAGACGCTTCGTTGCCAGTATTGCTTTGTTCCTGCGTTATCGAGTTCTGAGCTTTCTTCAAAAACATTATCTACAAACACAAAGTGAGTTCTATTAAGTGAATTGGATAGCTAACGCCATCTCACGCTCCATAGTGGCATCGTCAATGATACGAATGCACAAGTGCATATATAGGTCACTGTTTCGTCCACGGAGCTATACTTTGTGTAACCACAGAAAACAAATATCAAAATTGTATTTGAGTTCAATATTCCGGCACCGGATACCCACAAACGCGTTTCGGACTTCAAGATCCTCTTCAGTGTGGTCCCGACACAGTGCTGAGGAATACTGAACATTTCTTACTATATCAAACGGATATGTGAACACTATTAAGTGAATTGGATAGCTAACGCCATCTAACGCTCCATAGTGGCAATGACACGAATGCACAACAGCAAGAAATGTTCAGTATTCCTTAGCACTGGGTCGGGACCACACTGAAGAGGACCTTGAAGTTCGAAACGCGTCTGTGGGTATCCAGTGCGGGAATACTGAACTCAAATACAATTTTGACAAAGTGAGTTGTTACTTATTATAATTTCGATTATAATAAGTAACAACTCACTTTGTCAAAATTGTATTTGAGTTCAGTATTCCCTAATCCCTAATTTCGATTATAATAAGTAACAACTCACTTTGTCAAAATTGTATTTGAGTTCAGTATTCCCGCACTGGATACCCACAGACGCGTTTCGAACTTCAAGGTCCTCTTCAGTGTGGTCCCGACCCAGTGCTAAGGTATACTGAACATTTCTTGCTGTTGTGCATTCGTGTCATTGCCACTATGGAGCGTTAGATGGCGTCGGCTATCCAATTCACTTAATAGTGTTCACATATCCGTTTGATATAGTAAGAAATGTTCAGTATTCCTCAGCACTGTGTCGGGACCACACTGAATCAAGAATATGAATTTGTGTTCAGTACTTATTCATTCACCGGATAACTAATATACACGTTTCAGGCTTCAACGCCATCATCAGTATAGTCCCGAACCAGTGCATGAAGAATACTGAACATCTTTGACCATTTATTACGGCCTGTGCAATTTGCATATGTTTTGAAAGCTAAGGGGCATTAGATGGCGTTTACGCTTTCAAAACTTAAACAGTAATGTTTTTTCCTTCTTACCAAATTATATAATTCCCGCTCAGTAAACAACGCTACATTCCTGTGGACCCCTGGAACCCTCTCCAACGGCATAGCGTCCTCGGAATTGTCCATGTGGTTCAAAATAATATCCAAAATATTCGAAACACAATCCGTTTCGAACGTGTTGTAAACGTCCGACGACGACAATTTCAAATCGGCGTTCTCGAACTTGAGCAGCGCCAGCATCTGCAAAATCTGTCCGACTTGGATCAAATTGTGGCGCGCGATCTCCGAAACAGGCGCGTCGCAGATGCCGTAAGGCTCCGGTTGGACGAGCGCTGGACAGATGAACAGAGTAAATATCAGATCGGTGCTGATCGCATTGATTTCCCTGGAATGCGGGCTGAAGGATTTCGAGATCATCCCGGCTATCTGTCGGATCAGCCAAGCCAACGAGCTCGGGAAACAGTAGACGTTGTCTTGTATCGAGGAAATGAACGCTTTCGTTAAATCCGTGAGGGTTTTCACCACCCATTTTCTGTATATGTTGACGTTGGTTTTGTAATCCTCTGTGCCTTCCACTCCGAATTTCTCCAATCTTTCTTCTAGCGTGAATCTAAAGAAACGATATTTATTATTATTATTATCAATTATTGAGGGGTGGTAAATATTTAGTTTAGCGAAGGTAACAGCATTCGTTAAAGTAGTCAGAATTGCGATGACATTATCTATCATGAATATAATCTGATTGAAGATTGCATAGATCATAATTTGTTTAGTCTTTTCCAGTTTGTAGAACGTAACATTTTGAAGGTATTGATTAATTTGCATCATTCTAGAAGTTAATATCAGTTGATTACTTTTCAAGCTATTTATAGTTTTAATAAATTCTGAAATAGTCTTTAGTGAGAGAGAAATTTGTTTTTCTTCCAATATTTTCAATTCGTTTTGATTTTGTGTCAATTGTTGTATGGCTGCATCATACATTCTAGCATCTTCATTGTCCAAGTTTCCAGTAATGGCTTTTATTATGCTACCCATGAAATTTACATCACCTCTCCTAGTTTTGAGACGATTTTCTTGAAATATAGGTAGTACCTGATATAATACCTTTTTCATCCGGTTTTGTCTTGCTTCGATTATGCGAAGATAGTTGTGCATTTCTTTCTGATAAAGTTCTCCGTATTGAGTATTATTAAAAGTTGCAATCCAGGTTTCTCCATTATTTTTTAGTTTCCTGATTTCGTCAATTAGTGGTTCTAATTTGTAGAGGTAAGCGGCCGAGCGAATTAAGCCACTGCATTGTGCTTGTTTCAGTTTTCACTCTTATCACAGCCATTTTCACCAGACTAGTTAAAATCCTTAGTATATATTAGTGATGGGCAAGATCGATCAAAAAATATCGATTGATCGATCTGTGCAAGTAATCAAGCCGTTCGATCTTCTTCGGCCGCTGGATCTGTTTGATCGGCTCGATCGGATCGATCTTTCTGATTGACTCGATCTTTTTGATCGGCTCGATTCTCTTGATCGGCTCGATCTTGTCGATCGGCTCGATCTTTTTGATCAGCTCGAGCTTTTCGATCGGCTCGTATTTATATAACAAGTAATTGTTTAGTGATCAAATAAGATCGACTGCGCGATCCGCTTGATCCTTGCAAATGATCGAGCCGCTCGATCTTTTCGATCGTTTTGGTCGACTTGATCTTTTCGATCGGCGGGATCTTTTCGTTCAGCTCGATCTTTGCGAGGGCTCGACCTTTTCGAGCGGCTCGATCTTTTTGATCGGCTCGATCTTTGTGATCAGCGCGATATCTTTTGGAGCGGCTCATCTTTTTGATCAGATCGATCTTTTCATCGATCTGCTCGATCCTTTAACTGATCGATCATTGCTTAATCGATCTTTGAGATACTCGATCTTGCCCATCACTAGTATATATCACAGTTCACTTTTTTATTAATAGACTAACTCATCACATGATATATCACAGTCTTAGTCAAATCACAGTCGAAGAAATAAAAATAAATCACAGTGTTAGAAATAGTGCACCAGGTTATTATTAACCCATTAAGCGCCATTGATGCATACACGCAACATTATTAATTTTTTGTCAATTAAATTATTAAATAAGTTAATTATATAATATATTAATTTGAGCTGAATTAAAACTGTATGAAGAAAAATGTAAATATTTTGTTATTTAAATATTACAATTATTACTCACTTAAAAAAATAATTTGAGTGCATTATTAACTTCACAATATTTCGACCTACCCAAATTTTCAGGCTTTTCTAAACTCGAAATTTTACTTCATGCGTCACCGGTACAAAACACTGACATATTACAAAGTTTCAGACACACCGCTAAGCTTTACATTGCATCAGTGTTGTGTACCGGTGGCGCATGAAGTAAAATTTCGAGTTTAGAAAAGCCTGAAAATTTGGTTTGGCCGCTCCGCGCTTCGCGCTACGCGACCAAACCAAATTTTCAGGCTTTTCTAAACTCGAAATTTTACTTCATGCTTAGTCTGGGAGTGGAATCGCCCGTTCTAAACTTCATACTGCACGTTTTTATATAAAATCGATGAATGCCTAAAATTTTACAGCATATACATTATGTATTTTATTTTTATTTATTTATTTAATAGAGATGGGAACACAACAGGACGAGCCCACTAAGTGTTCACTTTGTTACATTTCTACAAGCTTAACTTAAATTACATAGAGAATAATTATTATTACATAAAAGAAAAATATGCAACAGATTACAATGAGGTATGTGCAAGTATAAGTATAATATATAAACTGGTATTTAAAACAAATTACAAAAAATTAAAAAAAATATATATAAACAGAAAATAACTGAAAAGAAAAGAAATTACAATACAAGTGATAATGAAAACATTAACGAAATTATAAAGAATGTTCCTAAAATATCAATAGTTAATTAGCTATTGATAAAGTGGAGCTACGCGGTAGTTTAGATCTATATGTTTTAAAATTAGGATTGTACAGATCATATTCATTATTATAATTACGCATCATTCTGTATAAGGGGGAATTGAAACACGCATTAGTATTGCTAACTGGAATTCTGAAGGCTAAGTTATCTCTAGTTTGGTATATTGGAACGTTAAAATTAATAAGGCTGAGAAGGTGTGGAGAGTCAATGATACTGTTTGTTATTTTAAACAGGACAAGTTGGTCCCGAATATCTCTTCGAGTCTTTTGCGTTAACATATGGAAACGTGCACAAACCTCTTTGTAGTTGCTATAGGTATTCCCTGTTTTATAGCAGACGTATCGAAGGAATTTCTTTTGGACTCTTTCTACGCTTTCTATATAAGTTTCATATGACGGGTTCCAAACCGTCGACGCATAGACTAGGCGACTATTAACATAGGCATTATATAATTTTTTTAATGTATTGACTGATATGAAATCTTTACTTATGCGTGTAATAAATCCTAATTGTTTTAGAGATTTGTTTGTGCACGTCTCTATGTGCTTATCGAATAATAGTTTCTGGTCAAGGGTCACTCCTAGATCTTTAATACAGGTTACTTCATCAATGCCATTACCATTAAGGGAATATTGATATTTAAATTTGTTTTTGTTCCTAGTGAAGGTTATTTTATGACATTTAGATATATTTAATGTAAGCTGGTTAATTTCGCAATACTCTGACAATCTCTGTAGATCTTGATTTAATGTATATTTAAAAAAAAATCACTGTATATAACACAATAAGTCATTCATAGATATCATGAAAAAAAGTGCAGAAATTTACCTGAAATCAACTTTTAGAATTATCTCTATACTTGCTCGGCCATTAATGGGTTAATTGACATCAGATTTTTGTCTAGTCTGTTCTTAAAGACGTTCTTGTTTACTAGTCTTTTGATTATAAAAAAAATCCTAACCTTTGTAGTGTCTTGTTGGGGTCGATGTCGAGGTAACAATCGGAATTGGCGATGAGCTGCAAAACGGGCCCCTGCAGCGACGAAATCAAGAACAACTTCGCCGGCGTCAGACACTCGTGGTACAGAAAGTACATCCTGGAAAACGCGCACGATCCCTGCTTTAACAACCTATTGCAAAACAAAAAAGAGACAGTCAAGAAACAATCGCTCGATTACTTAGACTCCACCTAACCTCCTGGGATTATCGGTAGTGACCAGTTGGAGCCTCGCCAGATACTGCAGCAAGTTGAGGAGCAGGTCGGAGTCCTGCGGGAGCAACACAGAGCCGTACAATCCGGCCACGATGCTGTGCAAAATTCCCGAAAATGAGATCTGATCCTGAGATAGAGCCTCTCCGATTACAATCCATTGTGCTACTAGTTCTGGTCTCGTGCGCAGGCACGATAAGAAAGCACTGTAGTTTACAATCACCTAAAGAAAATATAAGTTAAAGTAGGAGCACTTCACTCTAATTAAATTTTAAATAATTTAAAGGTTATGTTACATGGTTTGTATATGTTTGTGAAAATTTAATAATGTCAAACATGACCAAATTTATATCAGTTAAGTCAGGTTTTTTAAAGAGAGGTTATGAAAGTGAGAATGAAAATATTTAAATGAAAGGAATTATCGAAACACTTTTTTAATTTTCGGCACATCAAATGACAATTAACTTATAAGTTCAAAGTTTGATACGCACTAAAAAACTTTTACGTGTCCCAACATTCTATTTCCACCGATGGTACGTTTATAAATCATATATATATATATATATATATATATATATATATATATATATATATATATATATATATATATATATATATATGGCAGAGAGGAAGGTACAGGAATGGTTGGGTAGAGGGGTGAAGGTGGCGGCGCGGATGAGAGAAAAGATGAAGGAGGTGGAAGCGCAGGAGAGACAGGGACGGATAGACAAAAGTGAATATAATGATATGTTTGGGAGATGGCAAGTATATGGGAGGGTGCCGAGATACATGAGTGAGGATGGGTGGAACAGGGATGAAAGGGTGATAATGGCGAGGGCAAGGTGTGGGTCTGGGGAGAGGGGAAGGAAGAGATGGATGGGGGAAGAATATATGAGATGTAGGTTATGTGAATGGGGGAAGGATACGTGGAGGCACTTGGCGGAGGAGTGTGAGGGTGTGAGTGAGGAATGGGTGGGAGTGAAAGGGAATAGAAGGGTGACAGAATGGATGAGGGAGGACGGAGCTAGGGTAAAGACGCTGGAGAAAGTGGGACGGGAGAAAGAGGGCAAGATGTGATATAGTGTCGACATTGTAAATAACTGTAGAATATGCCAATAAAGGTCTTTTTTTTTTTTTATATATATATATATATATATATATACTACTATATATATATATACTATATATATATATACTATATATATATATACTACTATATATATATATATATATATACTACTATATATATACATACATATGTATGATTTATAAACCTTAACATTCTAATTCCACCGATGGTACGTTTATAAATCATATATATATATATATATATATACTAGCACTGCGAGCCAAGTTGACCCATGGCTTGTTTAACTATTCTTTTCCATAGATTTCTATCCGTTGCTTTCGTTTTCCAGTCCTTAATGTTCAGTATTTGTATGTCCCTGTCTGTTTGATCCTTCCATCTTAGTTTAGGTCTTCCTCTTCTTCTTCTACCCACAATACTAGACTTTAACACTAATTTGGTGATCTTGTTGCTGGCATTCTCTCGACATGTCCCAACCATCTTAAACGCTGAGCCTTAATCACTCCTACTATATCTGGCTCTTTATACATATCTCTTATTTCGAAATTCGTTCTTCTTGTCCATATACCGTTTATTTTGTTCCCCCCAAATATCTTTCTTAGTATTTTTCTTTCCCACATCCCTAGAGTTGTTTGATCCGTTTTGTTTAACGAAATCATACCATAAATAAATAAATATTTGGTGATTTCCATGCATTTGTTGGTTATAGCCAGTCTGTTAATTTTTAATTGCCCCCTGTGAGGAGTAAACCTCACTTTGGGAACTACTGATCAACGGAGATAACATTTACATAGACAAATATAATATTTTATTGAAAGAATACAATTAGAAGCTTTAAACGAGTGTAGTAGTATAACCTTTATTTGGCATAATCCAATACAAACAAAAAAAAACTAACATTTTCTCTTTAAAATAATAGTAATAATAAAATAAAAATATAAAATCAAAACTACATTCTTCTCTACCCGTCGCAAAGCAGCTAACTACATCTCGCCGGCCTTACTCTCATTACTTCCTTCACCACCTCTATCCTTCTTCCGCTCTCACACAAACTCTCGACACGCGTACTACCTTTGATACCTATTTTTATCCTCATTGCTGGGCATGCATTCATCTCCAGTGCTCTCATTCATCCTTCTTTCTCCCAGCAGCTACAACCCTCACTATAAAATAATTCAAGTGCACTCAGGACCGCCACGCTATTTTAAGACATTAAGTGCGGAGAAGGTACGATTGTTAGCGCGGCTTAGATGTGGAAAGTAGGAGAGAGGAAGGAAGGTATGGATGGGAGAAGTATATATGAGATGTATATTTATCTCATATATACTTCTCCCATCCATACCTTCCTTCCTCTCTCCTCATTTCCACATCTAAGCCGCGCTAACAATCGTACCTTCTTCGCACTTAATGTCTTAAAATAGCGTGGCGGTCCTGTGTGCACTTGAATTATTTTATAGTGAGGGTTGTAGCTGCTTTTTCTTATTTTTTCCTGGCGCTCCTGTAGCTCAACATCCCTCAACCTCTCACTATATTCAACCTCACGCATTTCCCCCCGCGCTATTTTCTCCCTCACCATCAACCCCGACCACCCCACTTTCTGGTCCAATCTTTCTCTCTCTATCATCCATCTAATACCCACACCTTTCACTTGAAATTCCCTGTAACACTCATCCCACACTTCTCTTGCCAGCCTTTCTTCCCCCAACCCACTCACCTTTCTCTCAAACTTTACCACTCTCTTCGCAGCCACCCATTCTACTGACATTCTCTGGCACTCCTGCAATACTATATAACTTGAAGTCGTCCTCTCCAGGCCAATTATTCTCTTCAAGTATTGCAGGTGTACCCTTTCAATCTTATCATTCCTACTCACTCCCCACACTTCAACTGCATACAACAATATCGCTCTTATACAGTGAGAGCCAAAATGATTTGTTCATTTTTAATAGGCAATAACAAATATAACTGATTGTTTGGTGTTGTAGGCGTTCACTTTGTGGTACATCTTAAATACACTTGTAAATAAAACACTTTTTACTTTGTTTAACCACTGAATTTTACATTTAATTGTGTGACTAGTTTCGACTATCTAGTAGTCATTCTCAAACTTTAGATAGACTACTAGATAGTCGAAACTAGTCACACAATTAAATGTAAAATTCAGTGGTTAAACAAAGTAAAAAGTGTTTTATTTACAAATATAACTATTTATTAATCGCTATATTACTGATAACAATTTGAAAGAGGAGACTTTGGAGATATTTTGACAGTTGTCAAAATGGTGCGTTGGAACATACAGCAACGCATATTTTGTGTTGAAAAATTTCTTAAATTAAGTTCAATTATTCAAACTCAACGTTTATTTCGTCTACATTTTAATGTTCCGGCTCGAACTGTTATTTCGTATTGGGTAAGGAAGTGGCGAAATCATGGGTCAGTTGAGAGAAGAAAATCAGCCGGGAGGATTCGCTCTGCATGCAATCCTGAAAATGAGGAACGGGTGAGACAATCAATTCTGCGTAGCCCAAATCGATCAGTTCGGCGGCATGCGGCAGCGTTAAATTTATCTGCAACAAGTACACGAAGAATGCTGCACAAAATGAATTTTCATCCATACAAAATAGCAGTGGTGCAGAAGTTAACTGATCGTGATAAACAAAGCCGTGTTGAGTTTTGTCAACGTTTTTTGGAGTTAAGCAACGAGGAACCCGATATCGCACAACATCTTTTCATGAGCGACGAAGCACACTTTACTTTACATGGCTTGGTAAATAAACAGAATTTTCGATACTGGGCTACCGAAAACCCGTGTGAAATCTATGAAAGACCCTTACATTCCCCAAAAGTGACTATTTGGTGTGCTGTATCATCGTCAAAAATCATCGGTCCATATTTTTTTGAAGAAAACGGCGAAACAGTCACAGTCAATTCTCAACGGTATGCACATATGCTCCAGACATTTTTTATACCGCAAATTGAAGAAGAAGAAAGAAATCACTTTTTTCAACAAGACGGTGCGACCTGTCATACTGCAAGAATAAGTATGGAGATCCTGCGACAGACATTTCCGAATAGACTAATTTCTCGAAACGGTGATTTTAATTGGCCCCCGAGATCTCCCGATATTACTGTTCCAGACTTTTTTCTTTGGGGATATTTAAAGAGTAGAGTGTTCAAGAGTAAGCCTAGAAATATAGAGGAGCTCAAAAGAAATATCCGACAAGAAATTGAAGCTATTCCACAGGATATGCTTCAACGAGTTATGGCAGATTTCGTCCGTCGTTTAGAAGAGTGTGTGGAGAAGGGTGGCGGACATTTAACACACACTATATTCAAAAAGTAAAACTCCCATTATTACTTTTTAAGATGTCATTTATATTATTTTCTGCATTTAAAATAATTCATGTCTTATTTCCTATTAAAAATGAACAAATCATTTTGGCTCTCATTGTACATGCATCCCACCATACCATTTTCATCCCAACATTCTCCCCAAGCATATCCTCCGCATCCGTGCCATCGCAACTCTCACGTTCTTACATACAAAATCAATATGTTGGGCTCTGCTACCATTTTCAGCAAATATATACCCGAGATACTTAAATTCTCTCACACGCTCTACTCCCTCACCTATCCATCTAAGTTCTTCTACCTTCCTTCTTCCACCCCCATTCTTACATACCATCCACTTCGTCTTTTTTCACAGTCAATCTCCTTTTCGCAAAATACCTTTCAAGCCTCTCTTTCATTTCCTTTAGAGTACTCATAGTCTTTGCAATTACCACTACATCGTCCGTATACACTAGGGTCCACACTTTCTTGCTTCCCACCACTATTCCACCTGCCTGTCCCAGCTCTAAGACTCACTCCAAATCGGCACGTACAGGTTGAACAGTAGTGGGCTAAGTGGACACCCCTGCCTATGTTATGTTATGGGGTCGGTGGGTCGTATGGCCTCTGGGCCTTTCGAAGTTACCTCGACCTAAAAGATCTTTTGTAACTATCCCTGACCTACTTGAGTCCCTCAATGTCTAGACTTCTTATGAAGTCTACTATAACTTGAGGGTTAATGTGTACCAATTCCTCGGTGTTTAAAGTAGCCGATGACAGGTAGTTCCCTCTTTGAAGGACAAGGCAAGGCATTCACAAAGTAGGTGCTCTGCTGTTTCTTGTGCCTCGTTGCAGAACCTGCAGTTGGCATCGGTTGTCTGACCCATCTTGGTGAGGTGGTACTTCAGAGGACAGTGTCCAGTTAGAAGGCCGGTTATGAGCCTTAGGTTGCCCTTGCTTAACCTGAAAAACTGTCCGGCTCTTACGGCAGAGAAGGCGATGAACCTTTTCGCCTGCCGCAGACCAGGTGTGTTTCTCAGGTGAGCACTTTTGGCAGCATCTTCCCATTCCCGGATCATCCCCTTGATGCGGACTTTAGTTATTCCACTGTAAGGTTCTGGTCCGACAAATGGAGTCTTGGACCCTTCCTTGGCAAGGTTGTCGGCAATTTCATTGCCTTTGATCCCTGCGTGTCCCGGAACCCAGACCAGTTTGACTCTGTTGTTCCTAGCCAGCTGCTTTAGGGATAGCTTGCACTCCCAGACAGATTTAGACTTGCATGTAGGCTGCCTAACTCCTCTCTCTACTTCAAAACACTGCGACACCTTCTCCCCCATTCTGACCTTGCACCACGTTTCCCTATATACTTCATTCACCCAATTCACCACTTGCTCCGACACACCCAATCCTTTCAAACACTCTATCATTCGTTCTCTATCTACAGAGTCATACGCAGCTTTCAGATCTACAAACAACAGGTATACTTTCCCTCTTTTGCACAACTCTCTCTCAATCAGCCAGTTCAATGTAGCTATCTGCTCCACAGTTGATCGTCCTCTCCTAAAACCAGCCTGGACTTCCAGTAGCATTTTTTTCTCCCCCAGTCTTTCTTTTACCATCATCATCATTAGTTTGTCTAAGCTATCCATCAGTGTGATTCCTCTGTAGTTGTTAACCACCATTGCATCTCCTCCCTTATGCACAGACACTACAATCCCTTTTCAATTCTTCTCAAGACTTCAAAAGTAATGCTCTAGAATATTTTTGTACTATGGCTTAGGGTTTTTTTTTTCCTTCTAGTGCTCATCTTATCATGATTATTTCATTTCTTAGTTTTGTTATTTTTATTTATTTATTATTGTTATTATTTTTTTCCTTGATTCCTATTCTTACTGTTTTTACCCTCACTCGTTTTCTATAATATAGGCGCATATCTTTAATATTGTTGATGAAATAAATGTTAACGAATACTATATGCATTTAACTTAAGTTTGTATATTTCTTTGTAAGACATCATGTCTGTCGGAAATAAATGGTTGTTATTATTATTATTATTCCCTCCATTCCACTGGAAACTGCAAATCCCCTCTCCATATACTATTCAGTATTGCCAACATTTTAACTTTCCCTTCAGCACTGCACATCTTCCAAGCCTCCGCCTTTATATTGTCCGGCCCTGCTGCTTTATCACCTTTAATGCCCCTTAACGCCCACTCTAACTCCTCCTCACTGAAGTCCTCCGCTCTGTCGAACCGCCCTCTGTTATCTATCTCCCTTCTTTCCCTGCCTCGAGACCCTACCAGCTCCTGGAAATATTTTCTCCACGCCTTCATTGGAATGCTATCTCCTTTCGTTCTGGTTTTTTTTATTCTCCTCTTTAAGTATGTCCATAGCTGTTTTTCATCTCGTATCTTCCCAACTACCTCCAATTCATCCTTCATCCACTTCTCTTTTTTTCTTTTGCAAACCTCGTCAAGCTCACACTTAGCAGCCCTCACATCCTCTTCTCTCCCACTCCCTTCCCTACAGGCACGTATTGCTCTTCTTAGCGCTTTCTTAACCTCTTTGCACCCCACGTCGAACCATTCCACTCTGCTTTCTAGTCCCACCTTTATATTCTGTCTGGTCATCGCTTGTTTACCTCCTCTCCTAAGTTGCTCTAAAGATAGTATCTCTTCAAAGCACACATCCCTAATTTTCTCCCTATAGTTCTTCTTTGCCTTATTCGGCCAACTCCATATTTCCCTCTGTTCCACATCTGCTTGCTTCTCCTTATGCCCTATCTTTACAGTCACTGGAAAGTGGTCCGAATCACTCCAAACTAGAAAGTGGTCCGAATCACTCCAAACCTCTACCTTAAAATTTCTTATCTGATCACTGACCTCTTCCCCCACCATAATATAGTCAATCACGGATTTTCCTCTTGGCCCCACATACGTTATTTCCCACTCCCAATCACCTTCTGTACATCCATTCTAACATCTGTCCATTAGCCCACTCTAACCATGCTTCTCCTTCCTTCGTTACTGTCTTATCCTTGGATTCCCTCACTTTCACCGCCTTGCCCTCTTCCTTCAACCGTTGAGTCTCCAAACATCCTATCCTTACGTTCCAATCCCCCCCTATAATTACATCCCCTGGTTCTTCTACCTCTTGCTGCATCGTGTCTATGCAGTCCATAATTACCTTTCCTCTTTGCTGATTACAGACAGTTATGATCCTCCATCTATGGTTTCGCTTACTCAAGGTTCGGCTTACGACCCCTTCCACCACCTCTTTCCCATCTTTCCTCCACTACTTCAAAACCATTCCGAGTTCCAGTGACAATTCCCCCTTTTGGCCTACCCCGTGTCCTTTCCCGTATCGCCCCCACACAATCCCATCTAAATCCACTTGGCATTTTATCCTTTAACCTCTCCCAGTCCTCTACCTCTACCCATGTTTCTTTTATACCGACGAAATCTTTATCTCAACTTTACTTTATCTCAACGCCTACAACACCAAACAAAAAAAAGTGTTTTATTTACAAGTGAAATCTTTATCCTTAGCCCTAACCCTTAAACGAGTGTATTCCACTCCCAGGCTAAGCATGAAGTAAAATTTCGAGTTTAGAAAAGCCTGAAAATTTGGATTTGCCGGGCGGAGCGCAGCGAGCCCGGCAAATCCAAATTTTCAGGCTTTTCTAAACTCGAAATTTTACTTCATGCGCCACCGGTACAAAATACTGGATCAATGTAAAGTTCAGCAGTCTGTTTTAAACTTCGTAATATGTCAGCGTTTTGTACCGGTGACGCATGAAGTAAAATTTCGACGAAATATTTATTCTTAGCCCTAACCCTTAAACAAGTGTATTCCACTCCCAGGCTAAGCATGAAGTAAAATTTCGAGTTTAGAAAGGCCTGAAAATTTGGATTTGCCGGGCGGAGCGCAGCGAGCCCGGCAAATCCAAATTTTCAGGCTTTTCTAAACTCGAAATTTTACTTCATGCGCCACCGGTACAAAACACTGATTCAATGTAAAGTTCAGCAGTCTGTTTTAAACTTCATAATATGTCAGTGTTTTGTACCGGTGGCGCATGAAGTAAAATTTCGAGTTTAGAAAAGCCTGAAAATTTGGTTTGGCCGCTTCGCGACCAAACCAAATTTTCAGGCTTTTCTAAACTCGAAATTTTACTTCATGCTTCGTCTGGGAGTGGAATACTCATTTTCAGTTTCATAAATAAAATAAAATAAATAAATAAATACATTTATTGCCCAACAGGAAACAAAAAGACCCAATTACAGGACAATATAGAAAACATAAATGTACAGCAAAAAGTAAGTAAAGTAACACATTCAAAAAATACTTAAATTAACATAGAGCGACAATTGACGATAGGTGATCATAAAATAAATCACAAGTTGGGAGTAGATCATTGACCACGTTACACATCACACTTAGAGGTGATTTTGAACCGGTCACTGTTCTATTAAAATTTACATAAAATGTAGACTTATTTCTACTATTGAAAGACGGAGTATGAAAATTGACTAGTTGTAAAATGTCAGCACAGTCGATATGATTGTGAATTAATTTATATAAAAATGAAACATATGATGTATTTCGTCTTTGTTTGAGTGATTCGAGTTCAAATCGATCAAGCAATAACACATGGTCACAGCCTCTTGCCGGGTAATTACCAGTATTTTTGAAGTACAAGAACTTAGCGAATTTGCGTTGAACACTTTCAACCAAGTTGATTTGCTGCTGGGTCTGGGGATACCAAATCAATGATCCATACTCCAACTTTGACTTCACATATACATTGAACTGTAAATTTGCAGAATTTCGATGAAACAATCCCAATGCCTAAAAAGAACTCTTTACAAGCATTTCTACATGATTGTTGAATGTAAGTTTTTCATCAAACCATACGCCTAAGTCCTTAAAAGATCGCACTCGTTCGATATCACTATTGTTAATTGTGTAATTCGATGTAATGTATTTAGTTTTTTTTAGGGAATGTCATATATTTACATTTATCGGGATTAAGATTAAGGTTGTTGTTGTTACACCAGTTAGAGATAATATTTAGTTGGTCTTGCAAACTTGTGGCTGTGGAGGGCTAGCAAGCGCGTCCCAGGTGGCGGATAGGGAAATACCACGGCGTCTTCTGATGTAGTGGTTAGCGACGGCCATAAGTGCCACTCCAGACGTAAAACCCTGCGTAGTGGTACAAAAACCGTCGCCGCGGACCAACTCCCCCCAAACCCGGTCGTCGTGTCGTGACTAAGGGATTGTACTTGGGGCCATACGGCGCCTAGGACCAATACTGTCTAACAGCACGTCCTAGCCAAAAATTGGGCTTTTCTCCGCAGAAGGTGGTCATGTCTCGCGTCTGCAGGGGAAGGCTCGGGGGGTCTGAGCTTAACCACTTGGACCAAGAGGAGAACAACCTCATTAAAAATCCTAAATCTCAAGGTGGGCGACAGGCCAAGGAGATGCGTTTCTAGATAGAAGACTAGTTCCGACTGTACCAAACTCCGGGGAACGGGCGACCCCCGGTTTCATATAGCCTTACCTGCGCAAGCGGGGCTCTGCGCGGGGGGACCACATAACTCCCTAGCCTTTCGTGGGACCAAAATGTCTACAATTAAAAAACAAAATAACACAAAACAAAAACAGGTAGGGGACGCAGACGGTAGACCAACTCCCCAAGAGCATAAAGCAGAGAAGGGCGGGTCTTCGGATCCCCCACTCAATACGGAGAAGGGCGGGTCTTCGGACCCCCCACTCCCAAGCACGTCAAGAGGAAGGGCAGAGCCTACGGGTTCCCCACCTCCTGACACCAGAATAAACCAGAAGGGTGGGCGCACGCGCCCCCCACTGGCACATACATCACCGCTCTTGAGGGGAAGGGATGACGTAGGCAAACCTACCAATATTCGCCGTGGAAACGGCAAAGTAACCGGCGCTGAAGCCAGACGCCGCCAAAGGAGAAGCAAGAGGTCTCCTCGGGCCCCTCGCCGGCGGCCCAATCCACACCCAAGGAAACGGGGGCCGACTCGATGGACGAGGACCCCACACCGACAACCCCGGAAGAGGGGAACAATAAGGAGGTGACGGTCATCGCGAACCCACCCCCAACTACAGTGGTGGACGAGGAAATGGAGGAGGCGGACCCAACAACATCCCCTCCACCAACCCAACACTAACCACCACAACACCAGGAGTTCTCCCTCAGACAAGAAAAAAAGGGAACCTCCTAAAAACCAGGTGAGCAATTTTCTTCTGAACACTAATGCTTACTAACACCACATCAAAAACAAAGTCCAATAACAAGATGTATCCCAAACCTATTAACATAATACAGGCAAACCTACAACACTGCAGATTGGCGGTAACCACAATCTGCAACCACTTAAATAAAACAAATAACACCATTGCACTTATCCAGGAACCCTGGATAGTCACTAGGAAAATAGCAGGCTTTGGAAACCTACCTGGAAAAATACTATACGGAAATAGTACGGATAGACCCTGAACCTGTATATACCTTCCTCCAAGTGTCATCGGTTACCTCGTACCAGACATGACAAGTGGAGACTTAACGGTTGTAAGGCTCGGGGGCACCGAAATCTACCTGGCTTCGGCCTACCAACCTTATGACTCACAGTATAACCCCCCCACACAAGAACTAGAAAATATGGTAACACGCTGTGAGGCACAAGGCAAATATATGATAATTGGCTGCGACGCCAACGCGCACCATACCGTTTGGGGCAGCACCAATATTAACCAAAGAGGTGAGGCACTGTTGGAATACCTCATGGGCACATCTCTAAATATCCTAAACAAAGGCAATGAACCAACATTCATAAACGCAGTGAGACAGGAAGTGATTGATATCACACTGGTATCACAAGACATAACACACACCACGGTGAACTGGAGGGTGCACGGAGAGGCAACCATGTCAGATCACCGATGGATAACTTATACGATACAAACCGACAAGTATGAAAAAGCGGCCAAGTACAGAAACCCTCGCAGAACAAACAGGTCCAAGTATCGAGACCTTCTCGAGGCAGGACTAGGCCACCTAAATACTGATGATATATACCACAACACGCATGAAATCGAAGAAGCAGTAACTAAACTAACTTCTGCTCTCATCGATGCCTACACCGAATCATGTCCATTAAGCACCTCCAAACAACAGAGGAAAACACCATGGTGGAATACCCACCCTGAGGACATGAGAACGAAAACCCGAAAACTATTCAACAAGGCTAAAAATAGTAAATTAAAAACCGACTGGGATGCGTACAAATCACACCAACGCATCTACAAAAACGAAGTGCGCAGCAGACAAAGACAAGCCTGGAGGAAGTACTGCGAGGACATAGAGTCGACGAGTAAAGCTGCCAGGCTCAAAAAAGTGCTATCCAAGGACCCACACTACCTTGGAAGCATCAAGAAAGTAGACGGAGAACTCACCTCAAATGAAAACGAGACACTCCAACTAATGTTACAAACACACTTCCCCGGTTGTGAAACGCTAGAAATCGAAACGTCTGCAGACGACCCACACGAAAGAGAAGCAGATGAAGATGACAAGAAGCTAGCTATGGAAATAGTTACGAATCAAACCATAACTTGGGCAATCAAATCATTCAAACCATACAAATCCCCAGGCCCGGACGGCATCTACCCGGCCCTACTTCAATGGGGATCACCTGCGCTTGTGGCTGTGCTGGGAGCCGTCTACCGCGGCTGCCTCACGCATCGCTACATCCCCAGGTTATGGAGAATGGTAAAAGTAGTATTCATTCCTAAGCCATGCAGGAACGACTATACGAACGCAAAATCATTTAGACCGATCAGTTTATCTTCATTCATGCTAAAGGCATTGGAGAAACTATGCGATCGACACATTAGGGACAATGTCCTCAAATCTAGGCCGATCCACCAAAATCAACACGCCTACACGCCAGGCAAAAGCACAGAATCTGCTCTACATCTTGTAGTTTCAAGAATAGAACAGGCGATAACAAACAAGATGACCACATTAGGTACATTTATCGATATTGAAGGTGCTTTCGACAAAGCATCCTTCCAAAAAATCGGGGAAGCACTCAACAGAACCGGTGTTAACAACATGCTTTGCGGATGGATAGGAAACATGCTCCGCAGCAGACACGTAACAGCATCACTAGCAGATGTCACAATATCAGCGTCGGTCACCAGGGGCTGCCCGCAGGGGGGGTCCTATCCCCACTCCTGTGGACACTCTTGGTGGACGAACTGATCACAAAACTCAACATCCAGGGGTTCTACACTGTAGGATACGCGGATGACATAGCAATACTCCTCAACGGGAAATACGAGAACTTCCTATGCAACAGAATGCAGGAAGCACTAGAAACAGTGGAAGACTGGTGCAACACCAACCAGTTATCGGTTAACCCCACAAAAACAGAAGTAGTGATGTTTACAAAGAAACATAAGATAGAAACTCACACACTACCAAAACTATCCAAGACCCAATTGAAGCTATCAAAGGAAGTCAAATACCTAGGAATCTATCTAGACTCAAAACTTAACTGGGCCAAACACCTAGAACACAAAACTGAGAAAGCAAGCAGGGCTTTCTGGCAATGCAGAAGGGCCATTGGCAATACCTGGGGACTATCTCCAAAGATAGCGTTGTGGATATACACAGGGATTATCAGACCAGCGCTCGAATACGGAGCCCTAGTCTGGTGGTCACGGACTAACCAACAAGGAGCAAAACTGAAATTAAATCACATACAAAGGCTGGCATGTACGTGCACAACCGGAGCCTTCAGAACAACACCAACCGCTGCAATGGAAATAATACTAAGTCTCCCACCTCTTGATATCCACATCAAGAGCACGGCGAGACTAACCGCAGAAAGACTGAGAGCCATGAACACATGGTCAGACCAAACTACGCCCGACGGCCACGGAAGCATACTCAAATGGGAACCACCCATGCTGAGAAGCAAAATAGACCAGAAGATACCCCAATACATCTTCAAAAAGAAATACGTCGTGAACACGGACCCACAAACAACACCACCGGACTATGTAGTGTTCACAGACGGATCCAAGACTAAGACAGGCTGTGGAGCAGGGATATACTCAGAGGACTTAGCTGTGCGAAAACGTCTTCCGATAACAGCACATGCTACTGCAACACAGACTGAAATTTACGCAATCCTAGAGAGTGCTAAAATTATAAAAGACAGAAACATCAGTGACCAGAATAAAGTAGCAAATTCCAACCGCATAACACTAACGTGGACGAAAGGACACGATAACAGCCAGGGCAACAATAACGCAGACGAACTAGCACGAGAAGCATCGAAAATTACAACAAACCGTGCAGAAATAGGACTATCCCCTAGGTCCTTAGCCAAACGCATGCTAGAGTTCAATACTGCGAAACATAAAGAGAGATGGACAAAACTCACAACATGCAGCCAAACAAAGACATACCTGTTGGAACCCGACGGCCAAACAACAAAGAAGTTTCTAAAACTCACAAAACAGAAACTACGAATCCTAACCGGCTACATTACTGGTCACTACAACTTCCAGCATCACCTCGCAAAAATGGGAATCACCAGTGATCACATTTGTCGAGGATGCAACGAAGAAGAAGAAACAGCGAGACACATTCTTCACGCGTGTCCGGCGCTGTCAAAAATAAGAACCACGTTACTAAGGGAAGAAGCCCCAAATCGTGAAGGACCCGGATGGCAATGGTCACCCGCACAGATCCTGGCAATTGCCGACTGTGCGGGGTGGGTCTAACCATCAGGGGGGAGGCACTACAATGGGCCCGACTGTGGCCTAAGTGGGTGCAGCTGCTGCTGCCCTCCCGCCAAATAATCCTTAATCCTAGATTTATATTTAAAGTAGACTGAGATTGTGGTAAAAAAACTGATTCAAAAAAGTGTCTAAACCCATCTGCTATATCAACCGGTGTTTTAAATGTTTCATCATTGTACGTCATTTCAGAAGGAAACCTAGACGGATTAGATTTTTTTGAGTTAATAAATGACCAAAAGTGTTTTAGATTTTCAGTGAGTTGATTTTCTATGTCGTTAATATATTTTCTATTAGCACTTCTGATTTTAATTTTTATCAGTGACCTTATTTTCTTAAAATGGTGCAGTGCAGTTGCATCGCGATCAATATGTTTACGATAATAACTTTTCTCTTTAAGAAGTTGGATTATATCTCGTGTGAACCAAACTGGGTATGCATATCTATCTTTAGGTTTAACTTTAGGAATAAATTGATGTAGACTGTATAGAACTCGTCAAGAGCCAACTCAGTATTAGAGTACGTCTGAAGAAAAGTCCAATCTACTGAACCTAAGTGAGAATACAAGGAAACATAATCACCTTTTCTAAAGTTGAATTTCATTCGACTAATATTAATAGGAGACATGTTCCGATTATATTGAACGGATAATGTGAAAGCGGGATGAAATACATCTTCAAGGAGTAATGGATCAAGATCTCTTTGAATAAGACAATCTAAATTAATGTAAACCAAATCCAGAGTATTGCCTGCTCAATTCGTTATCTTATTCAATTGTTGCAAACCCAAGAACGAGCAAGCATTAGAAATATACAGTGCTTTATCAGACAACGGCTCCGCTGTTAGAGAAGGACAATTAAAATCTCCTATAAATATAATCGGATTATCGTTAAATTTAAATAGCATTATTTCATTAAAGAATAAACTAATATCAGCAATTAGAGTATCTGGTGGTATGTAAACAACAACAATATAAAAGCAAATACAATGAAGTTTAACTTTACATATTAAAAGATCGATTAGTGGAATATTTGTTTTGATATGTTCCGTAGATACACTATCGATACTTATTGTATGTTTCGCAGCCACTAAAACACCGCCGCCCCTAGATCTTCCGGTACGAACTACATCGCGATCCGATCTAAATATTTTATAGTTATCACCAAGCAGTTCACTATCACTAACACTATCCGTAAGCCAGGATTCCGTTATAAAAATGAAGTCATAATTGTGACACAAAACGTTGTTGAAAAATTCCACTAGCTTGGTATTCAGACCTCTAACATTTTGGTAGCAGGCTGAAAAGTTTCCTGTGGGCGAAAGATCTCATTGTTGTGCAGCTTTGGTCAAGTAGGGATTCCCATTCCTGTACACAATTTTTAAATCTGATTCTCGGTTTGCCTTTCTGGTTTCAAGTTCACGTTTCAGTTTTTTGTAAAATTCATGCTGTAATTTGGTCTTGTCAGAATAAAAAATGATTTCGTCGTTGCCAGTATTTTTATTGCTGCTGAGTACAGAAAGAGCAGCTGCTTTAGATTCGAATATTATTTTTAAAGGCCGCGGTTTATTATTATCACCTCTTTTACCTAATCTAAATATTTTGCGAGGTTTAACAGTTATTTTTCTACGATGCAAAATATTATTTACTGTTTGCGTATCTGTAGAAATATTCTCATTAAGTGTCAATGCAGAGGGTAATGTAATCCTCTTTAACATAGAAGAACCCTCTGCATTGACACTTAATGAGAATATTTCTACAGATACGCAAACAGTAAATAATATTTTGCATCGTAGAAAAATAACTGTTAAACCTCGCAAAATATTTAGATTAGGTAAAAGAGGTGATAATAATAAACCGCGGCCATTAAAAATAATATTCGAATCTAAAGCAGCTGCTCTTTCTGTACTGAGCAGCAATAAAAATACTGGCTGCCTCTCTTCAACTTCATTAATTACATCTTCACACGATACATCCGATTCAATGTTTGCGTACTTATCTTCCAACTGGGCAATACGTGATTCAATAATATCAAAACGTTGCGTTATGTATTTTTTAATTTCCTCTTTAAAGGAATTCAACTGTTCAGTTAGAAGATTCTGTATAGCATTCAGTGTTAGTGGAATATTTTCAGTAGCGCATTTTTGGCAGCTCCATTTAAGCTTTTGTGATGTAATAAGGGAAACTTCATCATCCTTTAGTCCTGAACATTTACTATGAATGTATCTATTGCAACCACTACATTTAATATAGGGCGTGTTCGGTGTAACTCCTCTTTCGCATATGCCACAAAAAAAACAACGATTATCAAAAGATTTACGGCATATACGCTGTAATTGGGACATGTATACTTGAAAAAAAAACTCCCTATATTTACAAGTTGAGGGATTAATTGCAATTGATTAGCTACAATTTGTAATTGTCATATAGGCAACCCAATTTACACATAACCTAAAAATTAAAGGTGTCAAATCATATTTTATGAAAATGTTCGGTGTTATATAAAACTCTCTGTATATTCAACCATACCTGATAATCTAAAACTTCCTTGGCCTCGATGAATAAACTATTTGCAAGGAACGCGGCCCGTCGGCAGCACTGCTCCGGAGAACAGTCTGGTCTTGGGGGCCCAACGAGGGCATTCAAGTTGACCCGTTGCTGAAAGTTGATCCATGCAATCCTTAACAATTTTTCGGTGTCTGCACCGAGTTTCTCGTTTAAAGTCTCAATGAGCCGCTTCTCGGCGTTCACTAAGAGTTTCTCATGCTGGAGCTGCACAATCAGCTCTGATATGTCGACACGGGCTGACGTTTGTTTACTACCGGGAAGATCATCCATTTTTCATCTGTATACTAAATGTGACAAGAAATCAGAAATAATTCACAGCACTTTATTTCAGCGACGGCTCGCAGCCTAACTTCAGGGTAGGCCACAGCGCCAAGGAACACAAAATTTGAGGTTGGGATCGCGCTTTATAAATACAAGGAATTGCACAACAAAGTCACCTTTCAATAACGGATACATATTACCTTGGGTCTCTGGCCTACCCTGAAGTTAGGCTGCGAGGTTTCGCTGCATTATTTATAGTAACGTATGTGTGTAGTCATTCTGCGGCTCTTAAACTTTTGTTATTTCTTATTTTGTATTATTTCAATGTTAAAGAGGTATCTCGTGAATAAATAAATAAATAAAAAAAGACACTCCCACTTTTTCAGATAAGGTTAGATAATTTTGTCTTAGGTTAGATTACACTGATTAAACTTATGTTAGAAAATCACTGTTAATCTAAGGTGAGATAGAAGTAAGAAAAAAATGTAACTAGTATTTCATACGTATAAAAAACACAAATTTGAAACCTTACACAACAAAATAACCATTTATAGGTTTAGGTTAGATTACACTGATTGAACTTATGTTAGAAAATCAATGTTAATCTAAGGTGAGATAGAAGTAACAAAAAAGTGTAACTAGTATTTTATACGTATAAAAAAACACAAATTCAAAACCTTACACAACTAAATAACCATTTATAGGTTTAGGTTAGATTACACTGATTGAACTTATGTTAGAAAATCAATGATAATCTAAGGTGAGATAGAATTGAGAAAAAAATATAATTAGTAAACACAAATTCAAAACCTTATACACAACTAAATAACCATTTATATTAAGTTACATTGTGATAACAAGCCAGCTAATCTATTTCACGGTACACGACCCAATCCCCCGGGTTTCAAACACGCTAACACACAAATAATCTAGGCCGTGTGCAATTAATATGCGGGTAAATAAAAACACGAACCGTTTCCGACAACCTCAATCGGATTCCCCAAATTCTGCCCAAAAATAATTTGCGCTTTTCCAAACAGGATAATTCCCAAAAACTCACTTTTCAAAAATAAATCCACACAAGAGACAACCCAAACATGTTTTTATTATTGAAAAGATGATGATTTTGACAGCTCTGACAATGACAATTAATTGAATTAAATTCCACTCTATTTAACCGTTATTCAAACAATCCTGCTTTTTTCGAATAGTTCAAATCACACGTGAGATTATTGCGTGTAATTAGTGGGGATTCAATGCAGAAAGGGTGGATTTAAAGAAAAAACTTTGATGTTCATTTACATAACCTAATTGTACATCTCTGCCCCCCCTTTTCTTTGTGAATTAAGTTCACTCACCGTTTATTCGTGTAATGCTTGGAACCATTTATGTGGGGGCTCTTTAGTGAAGTTCTTCTTCAAAAGGGGCACACTGTTCCCATCCGCTCTTTATTATTTATTTATTTATTCAGTCGCTGCAACGCGAATCATGGAGGTGTTCTACCGAGTGAAAGCGCGCATGCGCCCCGCGTGGACGTTGAAGAAAATTGCAAAGTTTAAAAACGCGTTCTAATTTGTATATTATAACAAAATACAATTCATTTTTATCTTAAGTATATATTTCTTGCAAGTATAAATTTTTTAAGTTCGATTTAAAGCTTTTACGAGTGTATCCACTCCTTGGTTTAGTTCAGTGTTTTATAAGTGTGGCGCATGAAGTAAAATATCTAGTTTAGGAAAGCCTGAAAATTTGCTTTGGTCGCTATGCAACGAAACTAAATTTTCAGGCGTTCCTAAACCCGAAATTTTACTTCATGCGCCACACTTATTACCCACTGAAATATTGTGAGACTCCAAATATACGGTTTTGGCACAATCCTTTAGCAGTGTATTTAGAACTTCACTTGAAACCGATTATTAAAAAATATATAGTTTTTAAAGTTGTTTATTAATTTTTAACAATATTTTAAAAAATTGTTCTATCGCACATTTGACAAACACAACGCGGCAACACCGCAAAACCGTTCCAGCATGAAGTTGGCCGAAAAAATATATATCCGCAAATTTAAGAAAATTTCGTGAAAACCAAGGTGGAATTTTAGCAATATTAAAGGTGAAATGGTTTTCGACACGTGCATCAGAAATTAGATATGACGGAAAACAGAAAATCGAGTTTTTTTAAGAGTAAGTTATACGAAACAAGTTGAATTAGTTTAACTTTGAACTTCAGTTCAAAGTGACATTAGAACAATAGAAACTGTCATCTTGAACTCTTGTTCAACGTTTTTGGTGCAACTGGGCCTAAGAAAAAGAAAGGAAGTGAAGATGAAAATACAAAAAACACGGAAAAGTGTGAATATAATCTACAAAAATCTATAAATATTGTACCTAATCCACGAAACTCTGAAGATAGTGAACCAATTAAATCAACGAAATTTGAAAACTTGGAAAAACAAGATAAAAATGATATAACCAAAAAAGTAAGTACACAAAACCAGATCTTTCAATTTTTGTCAGAAGGCAGTATTCAACTTAAGTTGTTACAGTTTTATTATACATTTACTCAATTAACTGTTGGAAAAGATCCAATCCTGTCTGTTTAATTTCAAATAGAAAATGTACACTAGCACCACATGTGTTTGTGGCCGAAACTATATAGTTCATAGATAAGTGCTCTCTGAGAGCACAGTTCCGGCTCAAAACAAGTGCGGCGTTACAGTAGTTTTTGATAAGAGAAATCTTGTTTAACGACATTTCCCAGGAACATTTAAATACAGTAGAACCCCGTTATACCGGGATGGCTTTTGGCTATACCTAGCACGATATAAGGAAAACACGGTATATCCGAATATATGTAATTTGTATAATAGTCACATACACACACGCGCATATATATATATATATATATATATATATATATATACATATATATATATATACATATATATATATATACATATATATATATATATATATATACATATATATATATATATATACATATATATATATATATATATATATATATATATATATATACATATATGTATATATATTTATTATTTTATTATTTATTATTATTATTATTACATAACATGAGTATATTACATAACATGAGTATATAACATGAGTACAGTATATTTTCAACAAATTAACATCCGTTCTATAATATATTTCTTTTATATTGAGCAGTGTTCTGCTCAACGTAATGAATATCCAGATGTAACAATAATAGTTCAAAGCACCTAAGTGAGTGAACACTTTAGCGTGCTGGCATGAAGTTCTTAGAAATTTTGTGCAATATATGATACATAAATGTTGTTTTAGTTTACATAATGAGTACCGAAAAATAAATATATGATATGTGTTTATTATTCTAATATTTTTAAGAAGAATTGAGGATAATTTTCGAAGATATAAGATTTTGAAAGTTGTGAGAATTTTTTTTTGTTATTTTGTTTGATATGTTGGGGAAGGAGAGTATAGGTTTTGGGGATTGTGTAGGTGAATGATCTGAGGCTAAAGGCTGATTTGCAATTAGGGATATAGAGTCTAGTCTTACTTCGTGTGTCATGGTTTGATCTCATGTAGTTTAAGGCATTACGATGTTTATAAGCATATGTACAGAGACTGTGGAAGTACAGGCATCTAATATTGGGTACATTCACAGAATATAATAGATGGGATGGGTAGCGTCTCTTTTGTTTAAAAATAATCTTAAGGATGTACTTTTGAATTATAGTTAGTTTTTGTAAGTGATTCTTGTACGCTCCGCCCCATACCAGTATACCATAGCGGATTAATGATTCAGCAAGACTTTTATAGACTATAATTAATAATTTTCTTTTCTAAAGTTTAAATTGAAGCTGAAATCGAGTGTTTTCCACTCCCAGACTAAGCATGAAGTATAATTTCGAGTTTAGAAAGGTCCTGTGAATTTTCTGGGCCTTTCTAAACTCGAAATTTTACTTTATTCGCCACGCGTATAAAACACTAAAATATTATGAACTTTATGTATATTTGAACCTCACTTGAAATCAGACTTTTATACGCGTGGCGCATGAAGTAAAATTTCGAGTTTAGAAAAGCCCAGAAAATTTGTCTCGGGTCGCTGCGCGACCCTCGACAAATTTTCACGGGGCTTTTCTAAACTCGAAATTTTACTTCATGCTTAGTCTGGGAGTGGAAAACACTCGTTTAAAGATTCAAATAGAACTTATTGTATATGCAACGAATGTCGGAAAATGTACAGCTTAAGCGTATGTTTACCTAAAAAAATATATCTTGCACATATGTACATACTGAGAGTTTTTCTTTAAAGTATACGTGTTATAAATTCAGCTTATCTTCTTTAAGGCCATGATCCCGTAGGCATTTTCCGTACACAAGTGAGATTAAGTTGCATATGTTATATTGGAGATTGTAAAAATTAATTAAACGAGCCGAGAAGCGAACCCATCCGTTCCTGCCAGTTGATGAACCCACGTCGACAAATTCAGCGATAGATAAAATTGAGTGTGCATACACGAGGCATGGCTACCCGAACGTATTCGGCATTTCTACACACAAACATATTTATGCGATACACGCCAGACCCTGCCGACTCCATATGATTCAGAAAGTTCACGTATATAGTTGACCGACTCACTCGATGGGAGGGCGCAAATGTCGAAATTTCAAGTTTCCCGCAATTTCGAACATCTGATGGCTCAAAAATCAAATTTCCCGCAGTTTCGAACTTTTTGAGAAAGATATTTCAATCAGCACCTCATCAAAAGTGCTGATAAAACGAAATATTTTGGAGACGGGCGTGGTAATATAAATAAACAAAACCGTGAGTATTGGAATATTTTCGATTTTTAAGCTATTTTGTATTCGTTTCGTCAATTTCGTTCGATCAAGTCGTCTTTTACTTAAGTGAAACTTAATGTCTTTGTTCGGATTTTTGCAAGAAATTTATTTTATAAATTTCCGCCTGCGTTCCGATCTTTCGTTTTGTCGTTTTGTGTCGCTAAAACCGGTACCCCCAATAAACCCCACGGATGGCGTGACCATCCCCCGGACCAGGGGGCCCAGGCCGCATTCCAATCCGTCCTTCCTAGAAATTTCGCCTGCCACAGAGATACGAGTTGTTTTTGAAAACAACCAGTGTCCGCTTTCTCCTTGAGGGAGGAAAGAAAGAGATTCGTATGCACAGATTTACAAGAAGAAATGGGGTAAGCTTTTAACATTTGTTACAATCGTTCATTTAAATATCAAAATAAACATGAGAAAATTTGTTTGAATCTTTAAAAATAAATATTAAATTTATTTCATGGGGGATATAACTTCTAATTTACGGATATCCGGTTCGCCTTTGCAATGGAAGTGTTAAATCGAAGATATATGTTATGTATACCTAGATGGTAAAATTAAAGAACAACGTATACTTTAAATTTAACATTTTGTTGTACAGAAATAGTACATAAATTTAACAAAATAGAATCTATTATGTTTCTATAAAATATATATATTTTTATTCTGACAGTTGTTTTTGGTCATTAGCTTTCAGCCTTTTATTTTTTTTGAATCATAAATTTAGAAAAGTTGATTCCATCAAATGAAAAACAAATAAATTATTTGTCGGAATATTTAAAATATTGTTCATAATTACTACTCTATTTTTTAATCCTATTAATGCATTAAAAGTTGATATTTATATAGCATGTATACTTGCAAATATACATTTTAAATGTATACTGCACAAAGAACTCAATCTAAGACTTATATTCTTTCTTAGGTGTATGAGAAGTGGCTGGAGGCTGTTGGTAGAGAAGACCTTTTTAAAAATCGAACATGCACCTTTATCAAGTCTAATTACATTTGCGACAGGCACTTTGATGAGGGGACAAAATGCTTTACCAGCAAAACGAATTTATAACTAGGGATTGTTTCCACATTATACCTCGATACACCGGCTGGTAAGCTAAATATTTGTTACTTTTATATATACACATATATCTTCAAATACCTAATATAAACCACACATTACTTTTTATTAAAAAAATACATTTTATTAAGCGAGCGTGCAAGGAGAACAGTATATCTAAATATATATATTTTATTCATAGCGCTCGTGAATGATCCAGAACTTCTGGAAACATCCAAGGACGTGGAGTCTCCCGTGGGGTTACCTGTGGAGTTTCTCACTGACAAGAAGAATTCTCCCTTAATTGCTGGCGTGAGCAGTAGTAAACCCCTTTGGGATAATTCTGCTACTGGGAACAGTTTGAAACCCCATCATAATAGTCCATCTAGTTACAAAGTAGTACGACTACTGAACATGAAGGAATGTCTGGAGGTAAAATTGTTAAAAACATTAAATGTAACACGAAAATGAAAGCTTTCCCCTCAAGCAAAGATACTGCATTCCTATGCCCGAGATATCCAAAAGGTTGCAAGAAAATTGTATGCTCAAAATGCTTCTAATAAGGAGCATCTTGATCATGCACTTGATGTTCTTGAAACTTATTATTAGTAATTTGCTTCAGACTATCACTAATAGAATGCGGTTTAGGATATATGTGATTTTTGTTGTACAATAATAAAAATGTATTATTGATTTGATAATTATTCAAGTTTTATTTAACCATTACTTCTATAAAAATTAAATCAATGATAATGTGGATTTATTATTTAGCAATGATTAGTCATATTTTTCCGAGTATGGTTAAATATTGTATATAGTTAAAAAATCGACAGTATACTTGCAAAATTAAGAAAACTGTTATTAATATTATAATTAATACCTTCACATTTCTTGAACATTAACTTATTTGTATCTATATTAGTTCTGCATTTTATTTATAATAATTTGTATTTCTATTATAATACTTCTTGTTTTAACATGAATTATCAATTATTAAGCATTAGAAGTATTAATTAGACCAAATAAGGTAGACATCAATTCACGCAGTTATCTTGGTAGAGATAATTTAAATATTGTTCATTATATTCGAAAATTATGTATAAGTTAATGTGTGAAAGATATTTCAATGGTTATTAAAATTATTCGTTCGCTAATTCACCGGAATCGCATTGCTTCGTAACTATTATGTTATGGTTAATAAATTTTATTGTTTTTCAAATATGTATTAGAGCAAATTTTCCTATAGTCAATTAATGTGATCAATGTTTTATTAAATCTAAATGTAAATACTTAAATTAAGTAATTATTGTTTTTTCCTATTTATTTGTAAAAATTAAAATTTTAAGTTATTTGTAATATACATTTTATACCATAATTATGTCGTTATTATTTCTCGCATCGTGCGGTAATTCAAACACCGCGCGGTGTTCCCCGCACCGCACCCCCTGGCATATGTATATCCCCCCGCACCGCGCGTCCCGCACTGCGTGAAGCCCTCCCGCACCTGATGACGTCATTTTTGATTGCAGCGCCCCCGCATCGAGTGAGTCGGCGAACTAAACTCACGATACCTAGTGCCCCCTAGGAGTCGTCGATCTAATTTAATCTATGATACACGCAGTGCTCGAGTGGCTCGAGCATCTGAAGCAAATTTTGCTTGCGTTTTGATTTGGGCAGCGCGCGGCGTGTGCCTCGAGCCTGACTCATGAAAATACAGCGGTGGTGTGGGAAGCTAAATACAATTTATATTTGATAAAAATCATTTATAGCATCGGCGACGCGCGGCGCACATTTATTTAAATACGGAGAGAAGCAAGATAATAATTATTATGTTTTTTTTTTAATTAAAACTGGTAATTTAGTTATTTTATGGAGATGTATTATGGATGACACTATTTTATGCAATATATAACTGATTTACTAGTGTCTTAATTTAAGACGTGATTGCCCATTAATATAATATTAATTATATAGTTTATACATATTTTTTGTAAACATCTGTATAAACATTCTTAAAACAACTTTACGATGTTTTTTAACACACAACTTTTCTAAAAATGTATTGTTTGTTTGTTAAACCATTGAATTTGAAATATTCAATGGTTAAACGAACCATCCAAATCCATGAAATCTTTTATTTCCAAAATAATATGGTATTAATCAAAAGTAGTATTCTGCTCAAGTACTGCATATAAAATTAATATTGTTGGCTAGTAATGGAATCATGATTATAACAAAAATTATAGGATGCAACAGCCAACTGGATAACCATACAATGGGCCTTATAATTTACCTTTCGTTAATAATTAACGACTGTCGTTAAAAAAATCCTTATAATTTCCTATTCATTGTGTATTTAGAGGCTGTCGTCGTTTTTAAAAAAAACGGGGTACGTTCTCTAATCTATTCGTTTGTTGTTGTTTCAATTATGGCCGAGTTGAATGATGATTTCGAATAAATCTATTTAATAAATAACAATTTAAACGTGGTTCCGCCTAATAATATGTATACCTATGGGGATCGGAAAAATCCATTTGAATAATTTTCCTCAATTGAGTTTCGGAAGCGCCATAAATATTTCACGAACATACTATTTTTACTAGTATATTTGAATCGGTAGTTTGAGGAATAAACAAAAAATGTCCTATTAATGTGTGCTCGGAAACGTTTCGTTGGTAAGATACAGGGCAGTATCACATATATCGTACTTAGTGACACATTTACACAATTCTGTGCTTACTAATGTAAATACATCTAGAGCTGTTTTAAAACGTAGCGAGGTATAGCAAAAACTGCGACGGACAAAAAATGCATATTTTATTCCTCTATCGAAATACAAATATCGAACTGGTGTCTCTTATTAGTATTAAATAAAATGCACCCAGAGACGCCCCTGGATTAAATAAGCGACCTGCAATCACATAAAAAGCAGCCCATATTACTAGCATACAACCTGCCAATTATCAATTAAAACTAATGAAACACTTTTGAAATATTAACAATTTTTAAAAGTAATGAAAAAATCAACGCCATGTATCTCGCCAACGAAACGTTTCCTCGTAATTAATTAACTGATTAGGTGGATTCGTCACCTTCTTCATACTTTGAGAGAAATGATGAAGATAAACACAAAAATCGAAAATTTGGTTTTTATTCCCTTCTTCAAACTAAAGATTCATTTCTAAGGCGGTCCTACTTTCTCGTGCGCGTAGCAATTTGCTAACATTTACAGCAAATTACTACGCATGTACGCAAAAGTAGTATCATTGTGCTGTTTCGATATTACGTGTTGTTTTTATTCCTGTGAATATGGCAAAACAAAAGTATAATCGTGGTTACGGTAGCAAAACCAAAAGAGCACTTAAAATTAGAAAAACAAAAAATGAACGAAAACAGTAAGTATTGATTTATATTATTTTTCAAGTACCGTTTTGTATCAGTGCGGATCCACGGAGAGCAAATGGAGGAATTAACGCCTCAATGCACGTTTTTTTTTTCAATTTCGATATTCACAGTTTATAAGGATGATGATTTTTGGCAATCCAAAATGGAAGAAAAACTGATTAATTTCTTTAAAATTTCAATTTTGCCAGAAATTATTAAAAAAGAGTTTCACAGCCGCTGAAACTACAAACAAATCAGGTTTTTTTTTAATTATTATTTCACTCAAAGTTTCAATTTAAAACAATCATAACGTAATTTGTTAATTTTCAGATTTCATGAAATATTCCCTAGTAGAAATATTTCTTGTAGCAATATTGTGTCAACATGTATATCTTGTATATACATTGAAACTGTTATTCAAACTGCATACAACATAGACACAATATTGAATGCGAAGAATGATACAATAATAATATTCAATCTAGACACAATGATGTCGAAATCGAGAATAAAATTGATTAATATTCAAACTGCGTACAATATAGACACAATATATATTGCAAAAATAGACACATTATTTATAATTAATATAGACACAATATTGTTTATGCCCTGAATAACATCAATAGTTTGCGCATTTGTAACGGGAACTAGTTGATGTTTGACACTCTACACAGGCGTCAAGTCTGACAAACACTTGATTTTTGAATGCTGGTGAAAAGTTAAAGTGTTAATTTAATGTGAAATAAGAATATTTTTAAATACACTTGCAAATAATAAATAATTTGTATTTACTTTAGTTTGAGAATGACTACTAGATAGTCGAAACTAGTCACACAATTAAATGTAAGATTCAGTGGTTAAATAAAGTAAAAATTGTTTTATTTACAAGTGTATTTAAGATGTACCACAAAGTGAACGCCTTCAACACCAAACAGAATTTTTTTAAATTTACAATAAAGACGAATTTTATTCTTAATTCCTTGACCAGGTCCCCAAAACCGCGAAAACCTCGGTTCTTTCTTTCACATTTGCAGGTTAGGTTACAGTATTGTATCAAATTGATACAATAATGTGTCAACTTGTATAATTTTTGTTTTTCAAGTTATATTTCGATATTGTGTCAACCTAGTGTCGCCCCGGGCGCCAAGTTCAGGGGGGCGGCAAATTCAAGCGTAACAGCACCCCGTACGGGATTGACGTGGGGGCAAAACTGGCAACTGCACCGGGCGGCAGAATTACTTTTATCCTGTTATTTTAAAAAGTGAAACAGCTACAGGGGCGGCAAGAAGCTGACTTGCCCCCCCCCCCCGAGAAATTTTCAAGATCCGGCACTGATATGTATGTTTCACCCGGTATATGCATGTTTATGCATTTGACTGGGATACATACAAGTTTAAGAATGGAGTGTTCATTTTTTTGTGATTTTTTTGTATATTTACTGATATGTATTTAATGAAATTCAATAAATAAAATTGATTGTTGCAATAAATATAATTATTAAATAATGCATCCATTCATTTATTATTAATTTGTTTTTCTTCTTCTTTTCCTATAGTACTCAAAATTTGTATACAGGGAGAGTTTTTGTTTGATGGTCTCTATTGGGATTTCTTTCAACTATAATAGATAGAGAAATGATCAAATGGGGAAAGACGTGCTGTTTTAAGAGTGTCATACAAGTTAAGGTTAACTAGACATTTTGAAAAATGTCTAGTTAACCTTAACTTGTATGACACTCTTAAAACAAATTTAGTTTTTTCAAATATAATTCAATTTTTTTTGATATTATTAAAAAGACGGCTTTTCTCTTTTATAAGATATTCCTTAGGGTCTTGCCTACAATTCAAAAGGTATACATTTATCTTAAAAAGATGTACGCTATACCTAATGTTAATGGTGACGATTTAACAAATTTGTTTGGCTGCACTATAATACCGATTTAACAGTTTCTCTTATTAGTATACTTTCCGAGATCCCCAGAGAAAACATCTAAAAACACACCCTTGGTAATTGAAAATTCAAAGCAGATTTATTGTATTAAAAAACAGGTTATAAACAATGGTTCCTAGGGCAACGTACGGGAACGATCTACAGGCAATAATTTTCTCGGCGTATATGTTTTTATGTATGTATGTTTATATTTTTAAAGTGCCGACCTCAATATCTTTAACTTATTGACTAAATTAGCATGATAATTATTTATAAATAGGCCTGCATAAAGTTATTGAATCCGTAGCGCATCAGCGCTTCGCATCAGCTGCGTAATCTTGTTTTTTTTTGTACATACGCTCGTCCCGCGCGTCCCAACGCTATGCATTGGCATCGCATGATTTCATTTCTGCAATAATCAGAATGACACGAATAACCCATCGTAAAGAACCGCTATACGTCGTGCGATCTGTCTACCAACTAGCGCTGGAAAACGGGCGGTGGACGAGGTTGTTACACATTTGTGTTTAGTTGTATATCTTCTACTCCAGCTAACTTTCAATCACCTATCGGAAATCGGCTGAACTAACAGCGGCTGGTACACGATGAAAACAATGGCGCCTTTTTTAAACAAACCAGATTTTTTCCATTGATACTTGGACCATATTAACGGGTATAAAAAGCTATATTTTGTAGTTTATTGAAGTGGATATGTAAAGAGACAGATTTTCCACATCCATTGTGATATTTTTAGTGATGATTAAATATCATTTTCTATTTATAATTAAATTTTAAAAAACATTTATTTTTTCTATTTTTTATTTTCAAAACTAAAAGTATTCTACCTTATAGGTAATTAAATTAAGTAACTATTCCTATTTTTTTTTTTTTTTTTTTGGTAAATCGTGCTACCGTTAATATGCTTTAACTGAAACACACTCGCAGGATCGCAGCCTTAAATCTTTAGATATTCGTTGTTTTTTTTAAGAGTTTAAATTGAAGCTGGAAACGAGTGTTTTCCACTCCTAGACTAAGCATGAAGTAAAATTTCGAGTTTAGAAAAGCCCCGTGAAAATTTGTCGAGGGTCGCGCAGCGACCCGAGACAAATTTTCTGGGCTTTTCTAAACACTAAAATATTGTGAACTTTATGTATATTTGAACCTCACTTGAAATCAGTGTTTTATACGCGTGGCGCATGAAGTAAAATTTCGAGTTTAGAAAAGCCCAGAAAATTTGTCTCGGGTCGCTGCGCGACCCTCGACAAATTTTCACGGGGCTTTTCTAAACTCGAAATTTTACTTCATGCTTAGTCTGGGAGTGGAAAACACTCGTTTAAAGATTCAAATAGAACTTATTTAAAAAACAACGAATGTCGGAAAATGTACAGATTGGGCGTACATTTACCAAAAAGAAATTATTTTATTATTTGTTCTTATTACATCTGGAACTATCTGTGACTAAAAAAGTCAATTTCTAAAACAAACAAAAAATAGTGAATAGAAAAATGATTTATTTATCTATTTCCTACAGGCCAAAGCGTTAGTAGAAGGAAAAACTTAGCTGCAATATATAATGCTAAGTTTTATACCACTATATACTTATATGAATAGTACACTACTTAGGTTTCCTTGATATAGGAATTCACGTAATTGATAGAATTTATAAATTAGTTTTCTAATTTTATTTGTTATGTGGTCAGTTTGGTTATTCCATTTTAAATGTTGATCTATTATAATGCCCAGGTACTTAACCGCCCTGCTCTCCCCGATCTCGAAACACATGCCATCAATTGCTATAGATGTGAAATTGGGTCTATTTGCCTTTGTCATTGAGAATGCTACATACTGAGTTTTGACTATATTTAGAGAAAGTTGATAAGTATCTAGCCAATATTTAATTTTTTTCATTTCTCTTTGTACTTTTGCTTTTGTTTCGTCCCATGACTTTCCATCAACGAGAACTACTGTGTCATCAGCATAGGATACAATTTTGGCAGATGTGTCTATGGCTAATAAGGAATTAATGTAAATTACAAAAAGTATTGGGCCTAGAACTGTTCCTTGCGGTACCCCTATTTCAACAAGGAGTCGGTCACTTATGGTATTGTTGACTTTCACTCTTTATATATATATATATATATATATATACCGGGCTTTCATTAATTCCCGAACCCCACGTGACTAAATTTAAAATTGCCACGTAAATTATTGTATTTGTACGTTGGAGGCTTTGAAAAAAGTAACCAAACGTTACTAAAGTCAAATTTGACATAAACGTTTATACGCGGTGCATCGTTAAACCAACCTTTGAGATCTTACAAGATTCGCCCGGAATTTTCAGGTAAGCAATAATTGTTTAATTATTCTGAAACATTGAGTTTTATTTCTATTTATTTTGCAGAGTCAATTTGCTAGGATAAGCAAATACTGCGAAAATTAATAAAAATTAGTTACATTTTTGAAGATGAGCCTATTTTTTAATCATTTTAAATATAATATTTTCAGTCGTCATAAAAATACGCCGGCAAATAAATATTTTTAAATCTAGGCAATTTTTGTGTGAGCCATACCACCTTGTACATTTGGTTGCCTATTATTTTTGGTCACGTGGGGTTCGGGAATTAATGAAAGCCCGGTATATATATATACAAGGGACCCAGTATTTACTAATCCCCTTAACATAATAGGCTTAATGCAAGTATGTACAGTAGCCACCTACATAACAAGACATACTATATCTTGAACAAGTTTCTCATCTTTCACGTGGTGAAACATATTTAACTATGATTTAATAAAGAAAACATTTGGTTAAATTTCACTAATATTTTGTTTTTTTATTCCAACTAGTTTCGACTTTGAGTCATTCTCAAGTCCTTGAGAATGACTCAAAGTCGAAACTAGTTGGAATAAAAAACCAAAATATTAGTGAAATTAAACCAAGTGTTTTCTTTATTAAATCATACACAAGACATACTATATAATACAATAATGACGCCGGAACGTTTTACCTAATCAGGGCGGTACGCAGTCAATTGTTAAAATTAACATCATAAAAAAAAGAAACCTGAAAAATGGCCCCGATATATCCGAATCACGGTATCTCGAGGCCCGGTATAGCGAGGTTCTACTGTAGTAGCTAAGTATAAATTACAGCCGCCCTTCGAATTTCTCACCTTGTTAAATGAAATGCACTCTAGTAACGACATTGGAGACTTTAGTTTAGGGAATAAATGTTCGTACTTTTTTTAATTTAAAATCGTTTTACTGTGTCTCGCTTTTGTTTATTTCAATCATTAAAAAAATACACCAGAGTACCAAAGAAAAAAAACTTAGTAGGCGCACTAAATACACAACGATAATAGAGTATATAGTCAAGTTAATTACTTACAATATATGGAATAATATACTATACTCAATAATAGCAACACATAAAAAAAAAACATCTTTAACATTTATAATAATATAATCAAATATATTTTATCCATCTGCATATTTTCTTTAAATTAATACCTAATTAATAGCCGTGTTCCACACACTAAATCAATTTCCTAAAACTTAACTCTCAGTCGAAGTGGAGCACTTGGAAACACAGACGAGTTGTAAATAAATGCACGTTTCTTCTCGTAAGCGGAAAAAATGGTCCCTTCAGGTTTAAAATTAATTTACACAAAGGAGATAAAATTGGGGTTTAAAACTTATTAAAACAGTATTTTATTCTGGAAAGAGATTGAAGGTTATGGAACACCGGCTTACGTTCTCTTGGTTTATTTCTCCGTAAGAGAGGGGGGGGGATGCTTTTATTTTAATGCGCTTGGAAATAAAAACGATAGATGACCGTCGCTATTACACCCAGGGTTATCGGTACGATCCAAGACATCAAAGAACTGTAAAAAATTCATAAAAAGAGTTAAAAAAATTAACAATAAAACTAATAAAAAATAGGTGTTTTTACTAAGGGTGGTTCAAATAGCCGAATATTCGATTCACAGACAATTATAGAGACATTACAGTCCAATTATTTGAACTCCAAAAAAATGGAATCGAGGATTAGATTGCGAGACAGTTTTTGGAATCTAGGAGGCTTTTATGTTTAAATGAAATAATAATAATTGATAGTGTACTTTGAATTTAGAATGATTATATCTGATTATTAATAAAATGCAAATAGAGATGCCATCTGCAATATTTTGTAAGTTAGTTTCCTGGATTCCCTATCCCATGTCTGACTGTCTGTATAATTGTCTGTGATTTGAATATTCAAATATATAATATTTAATCACTGAATTTTTCACATATTTCAATATTTGAATATGATTTTGAATAAATAATTGAATATTTTAAAAATGCCCAGCCTTAATAGTACGTTAAAAACTTCACTTGAAATCAGTGTTTTAAACATGTGGCGCATGAAGTAAAATATTGAGTTTAGAAAAGTTAGCTCCGCTTTACTACACGGCCAAACTAAATTTTCTAAACTAGAAAGTTTACTTCATGCTTAATTAAGGAGTGGGCAACACTTGTTAGACAGTTATTAAAACCTTTAATGACAGTGCATTTCTTAAAGAAATTAGAAAACATAAACTGGTGTTATTTGTTAAGACAGACAAATAAAGGTGCCAATTATTTTTGAGGAGTATGAACATACCCCAAAATAGTACTAAACGGCATTAAATATTAAATAAGCTTAACTTTTAAGGTGTTTTATTATTAATATATGCTCCATCAGGAACAAAATAAATGAATTACATGCATTTATTTATAATAGCACCCATACTTGTTCTCTCATAGGAATATGCGAACATTGGTTACTCAATAAGAAAATTAGTAGATTAAAGATAGGGGACTTTTTTGTTATTGATTCTTCTGTGTGCCAAACCCCGCATGGTGGATCATTGATATTGACTCGCGATACTGACAATTCTTTTCACCTTCACCTTTGAAATTATTCTTCTTAGGAAATTTGTAAACTATCTTGTTATAAGGCACTTACAAATGATACCAGTGTACATGTGTGCAAATTTGTATCGAACTCAATCACCCTGTGTAACAGGGTAATCTACTAGCTTGCTGATAAACTTTGACAGATGAAATCTGATGTTATTTAAAGCAAAAATCTTTATATAACATGGTGTCTGATTTCGCTTCGTTGAAGGGGCATTATCGACGCCAACATTAACAGTCAACTAACTAATGCCCTTAGGATTATCGACTCGAGTCAGCCAACTTTGTGTGTAATTTTGAACGTAAAATACTGCCAAAAATATTAAACTTAAGTTTCTTGGGATAGATTAGGTTAGATATGGTATAATTGGTGTAGACAATGGTCACTAATATTAGGTTAGAGACCGGATATCACTTTTATGTAAAATGTGAGCATTTTTAAAAATATAAAACATTTTTCATATCATGTGGTATTAGGTTAGGTGAGATATCTTATGATTATGTTAAATGACAGTCACTAATATTAGGTTAGAGATCGAGTGTTATTTTTAACATTACACGTCAAAACTGATAATAATATGAGAAATTTCATGTTGTGTATTATTAGTAAACAGTTAGGTTAAGTTAGATGATTGTTACTAATAACCTAAAATTAATTAAAAAAAAAAAAAAAAAAAAGACCTTTATTGGCATATCTTAATATCTTACAGACTATTTACAATTCATTCGTTATTTCTCCATTTCCGTATCCCTCTTACCCTCCCTTCTCTTTTCCCTCTCTCTCCCCAGCTTTTCCAACGTCCTTACCCCGATCCCATCCTCTCTCATCCACTCCACTACCCTTCTATTCCCTTTCGCTCCCAGCCACTCCTCTTTCACCCCCTCACATTCCTCCGCCAAGTGTCCCCACGTATCCTTCCCCTGTCCACACAACACACACCTTCCATATTCTTCCCCCATCCATACTTTCCTTCCTCTCTCCTCCGATCCACACCTCGCCCTTGCCACAATCAGCCTATCCTCTCTACCCCATCCCTTCTCTATCAAATACTTCGGCACTCTTCCATACACCTGCCACCTCCCATACATATCATTATACTCACTTCTCTCAATACGCCCTTGCCTTTCTTGCCCTTCCACCTCCTTCCCTTTCCCCCTCACCCACTCATCCACCTTCACCCCATTTCCTAGCCATTCCATTACCTTCGCCTCCGACAGCCCTACCCTCTCATACATTTTCCTCCTCTTCCCCCTCCATCTACCCTCACCCCCACACACACTCGTCACCCATACATCCTTCACCAATCTCTCTTCCTCCATTTCCCACAATCTCATCTCGTACCTCACCACCCTCACCATTGCCTCCCACTCTAGCCTCTCTCTGTTCGTCTCCTGAAGCACTATGTAGCTGGGCGTGGACCTCTCCACCCCCAACATGCGCTTCAGGAACCACATCTGCTCCCTCTCTATCAGCTCGTACCCTTTCGTCCCCCACACTTCCACTCCATACATTAGCACCGATCTCACACACGCATCCCATATTTTACACGCAACCGTCATATTGTTCCCCATCCACTTCCCCCACTTGCCCCACGCCATTCCCCACGCCTTCCTCGCCTTACTCTGCACCCACCTCACATGCTCCTCATACCCTCCCGTTCCTTTGAACCAAAACCCTAAATACTTGAAAGTTTTCACCCTCTCAATAACTACCCCCTTCCACACCAATTCTTTCACCTTCCCCTCTCTCCCTTTATTTCTAAACTTCACCCACTTCGTTTTCACTACATTCACATTCATTCCTCTTCTATCCATAAACCTCTCCACTCTCTTCAACATCTCTTTCATCCCTTCATATTCTCTTGCCACTAACACAACGTCATCCGCATATGCCAACATCCATACTTTACTTTTACCCATCACCACTCCCCCTGCCTGCCCTTTCCTCATCACCTCTTCCAATTCACTCACGTATACATTAAAGAGCATCGGGCTCAGCGGGCACCCCTGCCTCAAACCCTCCCACGTTCTGAAACACCCCGACACCTCCTTCCCCACTTTCGCCACCACCCATGTCTCCTCATACACTCTCCTCACCCACTCCTAAAATTAATAATAGTTGTATTATCGTTGTAACTTGTATCTAACTTATTAGGTTAGATCAACTTAATCAAAATATATCTAACCTAACAGGGATTTCAGTTCTGGACCCCGAACAGAGCGGACGTCAAGTGTGAGTTGTGCGTTCCATCCCAGCTCGCGATTGACTAACACGTGGTTGTGTCACAAATCTTTTTTCATCCTATCTATTTCATCCTTTACAATCCTTTCATTTAATTCCTTTCATTTAATACCCATCCTTGCAACTACGTGTGTATTTTCAGTAAATCCTTTTCCTTTCCTAGCGAAACTCTATTTATTAAACTATTTATTAAATTATACAAAATTACTGTGACTGGTCAACAGGGCCCAGTAGCCGAGGCCATAAATTACGCAGAAGAAGAAGAAAAAGATCTAACCTAACCTTAGATTCGCACGTAATCTGACCCAATTAACCAAAATATATCTAACCTTACTAGATTGGCATCTAATGTCACCTAAACCTAAATTGATGTTTGAAAGTGAAATAACAGCACCAACATAAAATTACAGCATCATTTAAAAATATAGAATGTTCATTTATGTTAATAATCATTCTTGTTATCATGTCTTACGTTGTCATTATTGCTGGTATTTCTAATCATAATGCAGGTTATGCTTAATCAGATTCAAGTGGTACTTTTTTTTAATCCCCTGTAATTTAAGTCCCCCAGTATTATTCTAACAAGTGTTTTCTACTCCCAGACTAGTGATTAGAACACTGATTTAATGTGAAATTCAAAATAAACAAAAACGTTTATTTACCAAAGACTGTACTTTTTCGTATATTAATTTATTGTTGTCATATTCTTTAGCCACTTTATGTACTCAGTACTTTGTACTCGTATAAGTACTTAATTACTTACTTGTACTTGGTACTCGAGTACATTTTGTGTAAAGTAATTGTACTCAGTATTTTTTCCCTGTACCCCGACAGCTCTGCCCTTGCATGTACCCCATTTATTTCAAATCTGCTTCTAAGTGCAGATTAGAGAACCTAGATTGTATTGTACAGGGCTTTCATTAATTCCCGAACCCCACGTGACTAAATTTAAAATTGCCGCGTAAATTATTGTATTTGTACGTTGGAGGCTTTGAAAAAAGTAACCAAACGTTACTAAAGTCAAATTTGACATAAACGTTTATGCGCAGTGCATCGTTAAACCAACCTTTGAGATCTTACAAGATTCGCCCGGAATTTTCAGGTAAGCAAAAATTGTTTAATTATTCTGAAACATTGAGTTTTATTTCTATTTATTTTGCAGAGTCAATTTGCTAGGATAAGCAAATACTGCGAAAATGGTATTTACAACGAAAAAATTAATAAAAATTATTTACATTTTTGAAGATGAGCCTATTTTTTAATCATTTTAAATATAATATTTTCAGTCGTCATAAAAATACGCCGGCGACTAAATATTTTTAAATCTAGGGAATTTTTGTGTGAGCCATACCACCTTGTACATTTGGTTGCCTATTATTTTTGGTCACGTGGGGTTCGGGAATTAATGAAAGCCCGGTATAAAACTTTATAATGCTTCCGCCACGAATTCAATTTTTTGTTTGTTTTTGTTTGTTTGGCATAGGTTTTTACCATTCAGCCACTAACAGTGATTTATATACAAAGAGTTTTATGTAACACCGAACATGCTAAAATGTAGTCAATGTCATCAAAGCATTGAGTGCGATGTGATTGGCTACGATTTCTAATTGTAATATAGTCAACCCAATTTACACCTTCCCTTTAAAAATAAATGTACCCTGTCAGTTATCGCAACCAAATGATATTTGCTGTTCTAGCACTTAAAGCAGACGTAGACGAAGAACGGAGAGTTGAACATATCAATAATATTTACAAAGAAGGAAAAGATTTTTCTGGTAAACTCCATTGAATAAGTAGTATAAGAAGCGAAACTGTATGGATAATAACGTGCTCATGAAAACTATATACAACCACCCTTGCACGCCTTACACGTCTCAGTCAGCTGGAGACACCACTCATATGAACGATGTATTATAGAACTAACTGTGCAGTTGTGTTCGTTATGCTCTCCTGATACTTGCTTCGAATGTAACGTGGCGCACATAGATCGCTTGTTCATCGCGCTGCTTTTTTCTGCCTATTTTTTATGTCCCTTGATAGTGGCCGTATTCTTTGCAGTAATAAGAAAACGGCCACTTTTAGTTATATATTATCTTTTGCTTATCGCGGGCCTTAGTATTTTACATGCTAAAAATTATACCTTGTGTTAATGTATTTTGTCATATAACTTTGAAGCAAATTTTTATTGTTAGCAGAGCTGGGATGAATCCTCAAAAACAGGATTCGAATCACGAATCCGAATCACCTAATATGATTCGATTCACGAATACTCGAATAAAGGATTCGTAAGTGAAAAATAATCCTCATTTTTGAATCTCGGATACAAATCCTTTAAAAATAAATTTGAATCTATTATTTGCAACCAGTAACATTTTATTCCATCAGTTTCTATTAACAAAAATGTTCATTTACTGACTAAATATCTAATTAAATAATGATTTTAATTAATGATGATATATGTGTTATTGAACTTTATTTAAAATTAGTGTTTTATACGCGTGGCGCATGAAGTAAAATTTCGAGCTTAGAAAAGCCCCGTGAAAATGTGTCTCGGGTCGCTGCGCGACCCTCGGCAAATTTTCTACGTGGGGCTTTTCTAAACTCGAAATTTTACTTCATGCTTAGTCTGGGAGTGGACAACACTCGTTCTTAGAAATTTCAAACTAAAGGATCACTCTAGATTACTAAGTTTATTACCATTTTACAAAGGCTACAGCTCGAAGGACCAATCATGGTCTTCGGAGACCGAAGGACTACAAGGAATCGAAGTTTTTTTACAAGAAAACAACGAATATCTGAAGGTTTACAGCATGGATAGGAAAGAAAACATCCAATTTTGAAAAAATATTGAAGTTGGGTTGGTTTTCAGTGCGTTTTTAACTTCACTTTAAATCAGTGTTTTATACGCGTGGCGCATGAAGTAAAATTTCGAGTTTAGAAAAGCCCCGTGAAAATTTGTCTCGGGTCGCTGCGCGACCCTCGACAAATTTTCTACGCGGGGCTTTTCTAAACTCGAAATTTTACTTCATGCTTAGTCTTGGAGTGGACCGTCAAGATTTTCTAAATGTCGAGATTTTCGATATTTCTAGATTTATGTCGATTTATTCACAGTTTGGTATTGTATTAAATGCAACTTTAATATTGAATTAAAACCGTTTTTTTAGGAATAGAATATTCACCCATTAAGAGCCGAGCAAATTATAAAGTTAACTCAAAAAGTTAATTTTAGGTAACATGTTGCATCTTTTTCTATGATTTCAATGAATGATTTATTATATTACGTACGTCGATTTTTTAAAAGAGTTAAATTTAAAATTCAAACGAGTGTTGTCCACTCCCAGACTAAGCATGAAGTAAAATTTTGAGTTTAGAAAAGCCCCGCGTAAAAAATTTGTCGAGGGTCGCGCAGCGACCCGAGACAAATTTTCGCGGGGCTTTTCTAAACTCGAAATTTTACTTCATGTGCCACGCGTATAAAACACTGATTTAAAGTGAAGTTAAAAATGCACTGAAAACCAACCCAACTTCGATATTTTTTCAAAATTAGATGTTTTCTTTCCTATCCATGCTGTAAACCCTTGGATATTCGTTGTTTTCTTGTAAAAAAAACTTCGATTCCCTGTAGTTCTTCGGTCTCCGAAGACCATGGTTGGTCCATCGAGCTGTAGCCTTTGTAAAATGGTAATAAACTTAGTAATCTAGAGTGATCCTTCAATTTGAGACTTCTAAGAACGAGTGTTGTCCACTTCCAGACTAAGCATGAAGTAAAATTTTGAGTTTAGAAAAGCCCCGCGTAGAAAATTTGTCCCGTGACAAATTTTCACGGGGCTTTTCTAAACTCGAAATTTTACTTCATGCGCCACGCGTATAAGACACTGATTTCAAGTGAAGTTAAAAATATACTATTAACGTTGGATATTTTTCTTGGCGAAGTAACCAAATATGCATTCACAAATATTTGAATTATTCGAAAATTTAAAAATTCAAATATGAATAATTTAGTGATTTAAATATTCATATTAGAATATTTAACTATTTAAATTAATCGAATTCGAATCCCAGCCTTAATAGCGATGATTCGAATTATTGAGGAGGATTTGAATCCGTGTATGAGGATTCGAATCCTTTTATAAGGATTCGAATCATCTACGTCTGGATTCGAATACGAATCCTTTTAAAAAAATGTAACGAATCCGGATCACGAATCCGTTTTCACTAAAGGATTCGAATACCTCTTTTGAATCCTCTAAAAGGATTCGAATCCGGGAATCGAATCCTGAATGATTCGAATCCTGCCCAGCTCTGATTGTTAGTAATGAATCAATTATTTTTCTACATGATGCGCTTAATTAGAATAATATAAACATGTTTTATTCCATTAAAAAAATATATTTAATAATATGTTAGCAGATAATAGAAATAGAACAATAACAAAAATCCAAAAAAATATCACAGAAATTGTTTGAAATGCCTTTGCTCGAAAACGGACAAACCTCTTATAATTGCCATTACAAATTCCACTCGTTCTTCAACAGTATACACGCTTAATTAATCATCTTACTAATCAATCTGAAATTCAAGGCACTTTCATTATTTTTGCACAGTTATTTATTTTATTTTTACATGGAATAAAACATGTTTAAGTTATTCTAATTAATCGCATCGTGAAGAAAAATAATGCATTTATTACTAACAATAAAAATTTGCTTCAAAATTATATGATAAAATACATTAACACAAGGTATCATTTTTAGCATGTAAAATCCTATGGCCCACGATAAAAACAATTTAACTTTAATGTATTATCAAATGTACCTGTCTTTATTTTCTTCAGATAAATTAAATAATTGTTTATCATCATTTAACTCGCAATTTGAATTGTCGGTAGTAGTCTCCAACATTCTTATTTGCATTGATTGTTGTAATGCCTGTCGAAAACCCTTAACCGTGGGGTTGCTATTATAGCCACCTCGATTCCTTAGGACCGAAAACAAATTTTCAAGTGGGTTTTGCTGAAGACGATTAGTTAACAAAAATGTATGCCCACTTTTCTTAATGTCGTCGAATAATTGTAATATTCGTGTAATTGTATGTGCCAAGCCCTCAAAGCAATAAACATTCTTTCGTTCAGTCATACTTTTAGAATAAACTTTAATTTTATTTAAATAAACCAATCCGTTTCTTACTGTCTCTAACACGACTTTATTTTCATCTGATAATCCATTCTTATATGGATTTTGATCATATAGCGTGCGGCTATTTAACGAATCAAAAAGATCGTTAATAATTTTTAAAAAGCTTGCTGTATTGTTTCCGCTTGAAGACTTAAGGTCACCTGTATTTACAGCAGTTTCGATCGCTGTAGACATCCTCCTACTTAGTACTTGAACTGCAGGTTTTACAGACATTTTGTCAAAAGTTATTGGATATATGTGCCTGTTTGTAATTTTTGTTAAACATGATGATAATTGAGATTGTTTATTTATATTATAAACATCTACTATGTCATTCCACGACATACGCAAATCATCCACAAATATGTCTGTTGAAGCTAAATTATTTCTTATAGATTTAAATAGGTGTGGGGCGTCATAAAGAGCAAATATTTTATTTTCCTCATAGTTAAAGAAAGGATTTTGTTTTGAAATATTTAATAAATTATAAGCACATCTATTGTTAGAGCCCTGATCACATACAATTGATTTTACTCTAAGTCCAATGGACATACACTTTTTAATATTAAAAAGGACTAAATCTTTTAAAATATTTCCTGGAACTGGGCGTTCCGCAATATAATAAGAGATGGGCTGTTTGCATTTTTTAAATAGCCCCCTAATCATAAAAACTAATCCCTTTTTTCCAATAGCTTTACTTCGTCCTAGGTCGCCATAATCCTGGAATCCTACTAATATATATTGAATTGGATTGTATTCTAAATATTTCGGACCATAAGGATTTACATCTCAAATTTTAAATGTGTTAATATTGGCTCCCCTAATTATTTGACAGTACCGGTCTTATTACATTGTTTTTAAAGCGTATTAAGCTGAATGACTTGGTAATTTATTCAATAATTTAAGAAAAGTATTTACCGAGAAAATTGCCAAAAAACTTTACAATTATTTTGAATTTAAACAAAGGTTTGCAATGAAATCATATTCACAGATATTCCATGTTTTTAAGTGTCAGATAACTGTGATGTCAACCAAAAAATATCAAGTTGCTATGGAGTAGTTGAAATGCTATTTACACGGAAGTCTACTAATAATTGGTTACATTTTCTTATACAAACAAATAGTTTTTGTGGACATTGCTCAATTGTTTCAATGGTTACATATCATAAAAACAATACATTTTGCAAAAGTCAACATGTAGCTCATCATTGAAATCAGCGTAAAAAATGCTGTTCAATGATATGCATATCTCCATATGCGCCCATAACAAAAACAAAAGTCGTGTTTGGAAAAACAAAAACGAATCGTTTGCAGATTTAATTTGTTTATGAGGTAAGTTCATAAATCGGGCTGTAAGAATGTTTTTAGAAACTTTGGAAAAAGTACAAATGACAGATATGATCAATTTTGAAATATCGAAAATTTCTTTTTTTTTCAAATTACATCGAAACAATTAAAGATATATGAAATGTGAAAGCAAATTATTAGTATGCACTAAAATACGCAACTTTGCCTCCATTTAACCGATTCTCTATCTCTTCAAATAAGCGAGATAGTGCAGCTCGAAAAACGGGCACCCTGTATATTTTGAAACAATACAACAGATAATTGTCAATACCCCTCCCTCCGTAAATTGCTCTCTGGATCCGTCACTGCGATCACCCATAGAGCAGCTCTAAAAACGGACACCTTAAGATTTTTTTTCGCGAATCCCTGTCATTAATTAAGCCTATTATTAAATATGCTTTGGGCACTACAAGCGGTAAACCACCTCCCCCCCTTTTTTTTCTTACGTCTATTTTGTCCCGCACACGCCGGTCCTGAATATTAAAAACTCACCATCTCCACAGTAAAAATTTCATTTTCGTTTATTGGTAATTTTCCATAGCACTTTCTTATTGGCAACTTCAATTTAAATACGTTTTCTTCTGAAGTTGAAGGGATTTTGCGGAAGTCAAACGGTACAGCTGTCTTAGAAACATTTTTCCTAGCACTATTTTTCATGATATATTTTGAAGCGAAATGTTTTTCGCATATAACACTCGTATGCAGTTTATTGTTTTTTAACTGTAATAAGTTTATATTACCGCTATTCTCAATCCATATTTTTTGTCTACTTTCATCTTTTTTTGGAAATTTAAAGAATGATATTTCTGGATTTTTGTGTTTGTTTATATGACAATTAACATAAACGCAATTATTACGTTTTACATTCATTTTGAAAACTATTAAAAGAATCGCCGGCCGTCTGCTTCTTCACGCACACTCATCAGCCAAAACCAATGATCCTCACTTCCCCGGGACGTCCGCACCTACTTGCTAACCGCTTCGCTCGAGGAGAGTATCAGGAGCGCATAAATATCTCGCGGTCTTCAACTTCTACACAAACTAGATATCTGTAAGATTTTAAATAGTGTAGTTCAGTTGACCGCCTACTTGGTGTCGACGCCAAAGCTGGACAATTTTCGGGATCACGTTCTTAATGCATTGCGTTTCCTATCTTATATATTATTTAATCAATGTAAACTCATACCATGGAGAAAACAGTTCAAGAAATTCCCATGAATCATTTACTGTAAAATTTTCTGATTGACTAATACCATTTATTTCAACCATTTCGAACCTTATAAAACAGTTTGTTTGGTTAAATCTCATGAGCGAGGAGTTAGAAGTCTGTCGATATTATTGAAAGAGATGAAATTAAACAGTCTATATTATGTCGAAGAGTATCAATAATATCCTTACTATTGCCAAATCATTTAATATTTAAAAATTGTCTGTACATAAGAGTTCTACAAGAATTTAAGTTTAGGTCCTACAAATTCCAACATTATTAGTTGCCGTATGTTAAAATTTAGCGATAAAATGTTTGTAAAATTATATTTAATATGTTAAATTAAACAACAAACTGTTGCGAAAAATTGTGTTTACTAATGAAGCGTTTATATCTTCTTACCTTCTTTAATTAGTATTTTACTGATTAAAAATATAACAAAAGTTGATAAGCATTCCGTTGAACTAAAATATTAAAATACAACATATTGTGGTTGATATTATAATTGACAAATTAAATTTATTTTTGACAGCAAGAGTGTACATTGAGTTGACAATATTACCATTAGAAATCGTAATTAATTACATCGAACTCAATGCTTTGATGCGTCCCAGTACGCATCGAACATAGGAAAATTTACATTGAGTACATTCTAGCATGTTCGGTGTTACATAAAACTCTCTGTATATCTATATTAACATATATTTGGACGTCACGACACATTCACACCACACCCAGGGACACGACGAGATTTACTGTCTGGCGACGTTACCGTTCGGCCACCAACTGCCCTGATTCAAAATTTAACCTAGATTAAGTTTAAAGCTTGCATTAAAGATATACTACTCCTAGAGAACATTTAGTTTTTGCCTAAAGAATTCCTTAGTGACATAGGAAATTATACCAGTTTACAAACTTTAGAATTGTTCTCTACGACCTTGTAGCTTCATTTATATTTTTATAGACTTGTGTAAGATTTTATCGCTTATTGTATATCTGCCTATCGACGTATGCAAAGCTGTAAAGTTATTAGCATGAATAAACATTATTATTATTTTCATAATCCTTATGAGTTTTACTAATTATATTGCTTTTTTAATTCAGTGTTGTCATTAAATGTTTTAATAAGTGATTTCCACTCCTTGATTAAGCATGAAGTAAATATTTTGAGTTTAGAAAAGCTCAAAAATTTGAATTGGTTGTGAAGCGAAGCGACCAACTAATCCAAATTTTCAGGCTTTTCTAAACTCGAAATATTTACTTCATGCGCCAAGCCTGTAAAATATCATATGTTCGAAAAAAAAAAACTTCTAGAGTGCCATGATTTCATCTTTTTTCAAATTTAAGTTGGCTACACACTTCAGGAATTGACATATAAAACGTCAGACATAATAATTAAAATGTATATTTTCAAAGTTGCCAACCTAGAATATTTTCCATGGCACTCTAGAGATTTTTTTGAATTGAACATACGATATTTATTTAATATCAAGTTTAAAAGCATATTTAGTTATTGTTAATCCATCATATGAATATGAATAAAATAAGGATACATGTTTTGATTATTGTCGGGAAATTTAAAAATTGAAGTATATACATTTAAAAACCATAAAACATTTTAATAATTTGATTATTATGTTGTTTCTTATTTTTTATAAAGGAAGGGTTATGGATGATGGAAATCAGGGGGAGGGATGAGATGAATATTGGGGAATTGACTTAGGCAGTTAGCCATTCAATCACGGACAGATTTCAATTTTTTATATTAACGAAAATGTGGACAACACAATTTACACCCAGGGCATCCGAGACAAATATTTTTCGTTAGAAAAGTTATTCGCCTTAGGCGAGACTCGAACTCTCATTTCTGCAGTGGACGATTGGTCCAGTTTAACGACTCAACAGCTCAGCCACTGCAGCCTGTATTATGTTACTAAATATATTGTAGAATGGAGATTTCCATAAAATAAAGAAATAGACTGAAAGACCTAAGGTCGATAGCCATTTTATAGAATTCATTTTAATTTCTGTATATAAATTCCTATCTGTTTTATTTATAATTATTATGAATATTCTATAAATAAAGATGTTATATACAGGGTGTCTCCTAAAATACGCCGCAGGCCATAACTTCTTTATTTATTGAGCGATTTAAAAAAAACAAAAAACAATTAAAGTGGCTCCACCAGATCTACAAAGAAGCCTTAATTAGAGTTTTTTACCAAATCAACTTTCATGTCAGCGATAGTCAACATTATTTTTTCATATATTATTCTAAATTCAAACATGCACAACAAGTTGGCTTTTGTGTAATATTCATAAGTATAACTGTTAATATTGTTAGCCATCACTTGAGTTATTTTACCAATACTAATAAATTTAGCTGACAAAAAAATCGAATCTGAGACACTGTCACTTAGATAACAGTTATTGTTTCATGTGTTCAGTTTTATTTTTCCATGGCAAACTTAAAAAAATGTATGACTCCAACTTTATGTTGATAAATTTTTTTTTTTACTAATGAATATTGCACCAAAGCCAACTTGTTGTAAACGTTTGGATTTAGAAAAGTAACCTCTATCAGAATCAATTTAAAAATATATACGTAGCCATTTGAAACAAAAAAATTGACTATCGCTGACATGAAACTTGATTTGGTAAAGAAGTAAAATTAGGGCTTGTTTGTAGATCTTGTGGAGCTATTTTGATTGTTTTTTGATTTTTAATTTTTTTTTTTTAATAAATAAAGAAGTTTTTTTAGGAGGCACCCTGTATATAAAGAAATATAATATAATATTTGAAAATGTTTTAATGAATATTCGAATACTTCAATTTAAAAAATTCCTAGCCCTAGTTTTCACCTTTCTTTGCCATCAGTGTTGGTGTCGGCCGCGGCCCAATTGTGTGACTTCTGTTTCACGGGCTTTCTCTCACTCTCCACAATGTCGCCGATTTTATACTTCTGCATCAAATCTCTGGCGTCCGTGGAGTGGCCGACATCCTCAAACTGCTCGCTGCACTCCTTCCCTCCCTGCTCTAAAAGCACTTCTTCTCCACCTGGATGCTACAAAAAAATAAAACTCCTTTTACTTTCATACTTTTAAAAACACCACGAGAAACACGCAACAATTATTATAGGTTTTTTTTTTATATAATTATAATATCAAGTATTGTAAATGCAGCCTTTTATTGAGAGATCATTATATGTTTGGGAAACTACTTAAAACTGTTTGTTTTCAAATTTAATTACAGGCATTTTTTACTTTTCAATTTCTATACATAATGTATAGAAATATGCACAATCATTTTTGCTAAAACCTGAGAAGAATGTTAAGCAAACAAAATAAAAACAAACACAGCATGAGGAAGCAATAAAAAACGACCTTGCATGACTGAAAATAGCGCTATTAATAATAGGAAGGTGTATATCTAACATATTTTTATTATCATAAATTATTAAATCACTGTTGTAGGTGTTCACTATCTTAAATACAATTGTAAATAAAATACTTTTAACTTTGGTAAACCAAGACAGTGGTTAACCAAAGGTAAAAGTGTTTTGTTTACAGGTGTACAGTGAAAAAAAAGTTAGAGTTAAAGTATAAATGTGTTTTATTTACGTAATTATTTAGAAAACCATGATATACCTAGTATTAGTGGCGTAGCCAGGATTTTTACATGGGGGGGGGGGGGGGGGTTTAACTGAAGCGCAGAAAGAAAAAACAGTTTAGACAGATTGAATTTGTGTTCAGTATTCCGGCACCAGATACCCACAGACGCGTTTCGGACTTCAAGGTCCTCTTCAGTGTGGTCCCGACCCAGTGCTGAGGAATACTGAACATTTCTGACTATTTCAAGCCAATATGTGAAAACTATTAATGATTTCGATAGCTAATTTGCATAAAAAACATATAATTTTGCGTTAAATCAGGGCGTGTGCAGATGCTTACTAACGTACAATTTTTCAATGATTTTAAACACGCAGCGATTTTAAAATGATAAAATGAAATTGATAACAGCAACTAGCAGGTTCTAACCCCCCGTAACCCCTTCCTGCCTTCCTGGCTACGCCATTGTCTAGTATACTCCAAAACTATTTAGTATCCATTTAAAATAATTTTCATGTATCCTGCGTATGAAAAAAGATTCCCGAATAAAATATGAGAACATTTGTTAGTTGCCTTTGCCCGTGCAAGAAGAAACAGCAAGCAAGACACATACTTCACGAGTGTCCAGCCCTGTCAAAGATAAGGAAGGTACTAAGAGAAGAAACCCCAAATCGTGGAGGACCCGGATGGCAATGGTCACCCGCACAAATTCTGGTAATTGTCGACAGTGCGGAGTGGGTCTAACCATCAGGGAGGAAGAACTACAATGAGCCCGACTGCGGTCTAAGTGAGTGCGGCTGACGCTGCCCTCCTGCCAAACAATCCTTAATCCTTGCCAGTGCTAGACACAAGGCTGCGCGTTAACGGGTTAAGCAACTGATATCTGATTTAACCTTAATCAATAATTTAGGTTAGTTCTGATAAAAAGTACTAAAGTCACGGTAGGTTATGTAGGTTAACAAAAGTTATGTCAGTTTAAGTATGCGAAAGATATTAAAAAAGTTCTAACTTTAGTACATGTGAACAAATTTGTAAATTTTGTAGCTTTCGCGACTTGTGTTACTTGTAAGGTAAGGTTGTTTGTAATGACCGGAATAAGATAAATGTCACTGAATAAAATAATAACTTCTAAACAACTTGTAAAAACTCGCAAAAAGGTCTTCGTTTCCTCCAGGGTGGCGATTTGGCATCGTCGCAGGATCAGGTAGAAAAACAGGAACTATCCCGTTCGTCCCAAGGTGTGCAAGGGTGCACATTCTTCTGTGAGCTGGTCAAGCAAATCCGTGCCTACGCATAAATTAACAACTGCACCATTGTCCGTACTTCTCCATTGGGGGTGTATGGAATATCGTATTTTGGTAAACGGACGAGAATTTTTAGGGTAATAAAAATTCCTAGTCTAATCCGAACAAAATTTAATCTAAGTAAAATTACCTAGACAACTCTCTCTAAAGTTGGGTAAACTGTTAAGAAACTTACAGTGGCTTAGAGAGCCATCAGTTAACCCAACTTTTGTAACGATGTATTCAATCAAACCTAACTTTTCATTATGTAAAATAACAGGTTAGACTACAATTTAGGTTATATTTGCTAACACGCACTATATTATTAAATCTAGCATAAAATTTGGTTCCACTGTGGCGTAGTGGTGATGAGCGGTTGCCAACACGCGGGCGGTCCCGGGTGCAAACCCCGGTGGCGGCATTTTGGATGTGGTTTTTCTGCAGTTTTCCCATATCCCTAGTATAGTGGAATTTTTCAAATTAGGCACTCTCATGCGCCGTTAGTGTATTTCCGATGCTCAAAAAATGAGAAAGTGGAACCTGACTACGTTGGGCGCACATTTATTTGAAAGAAAGGAACTCGCACGCACATGCCAGATGGTGCATCGCACGAGGCCCTTCGGGATTTCAATGGTGTTATCTCTGCGAGAGCCAGCGCCGAATGCTATAGGTACGGCCCAACGTTTTCACGACTGTCTTGCCTGCGTTCGGGAAATGTTGTTCTACCGCGCAAGTGATTAATTTGGGTAATGCATCTATATCGAATGATAGAAATGTACCTATACCATCTACAAGCAGTCTGCAGGCACAACAATAATAATAATAAGCCCCCTGTCCCCCGCACAAGCGCTGAGCTTATAGGGCCTGTGAAATACAGGTTAAGATTCCAAGGAAAAAAAACCTAAATTGTTATTTAACCTAACCTTTGTAAGTCAGATGACATATAAACAGATATCAGGTTGGATTAGATTAAAGTTTAATAACCTTAATTTTTATCAATCTCAATCTAGTTTAAGTTTATTGGTAAAGATATGCTTTTACTCTTTTTATGTACATTTTTTGAACCCTGTGATCCTGCTGTTATCTAATCTAACTTTATTACATGTTGATAAATCTAACCTAACAGGTAGGCTCAAAAGTTCGTAGGCTAACATAGTAAAACAATTTTTTTTTGCAAAATTCTATTTTATTATTCAACACAGTTGCCTTCGAGGGCGATACAACGATTATAGCGGTTATGTAATTTGTTAATACTATTTTATTATTAAAGAGAATTATTAGCCTCAAAATAAGCCTCAGTTTCAGCGATAACTTCTTCATTAGTGCTGAATTTTTTTCCAGTGAGCATCCTTTTGAGGTCTGCAAACAGGAAAAGGTCACTGGGGGCCAGATCTCGAGAATACAGTGGATGAGGAAGCAATTTGTAATTTAATTCGTGCAATTTTGCCATCATTTTCATTGATTTATGACACGGTGCATTATCCTGATGAAACAGCACTTTTTTAAGATTTCATCCTTCAACCGCTCCAATAAGGTTATATAGAAATTACTGTTGATGGTCTGGCCCTTTTCAAGGTAATTAATGTATATTATATCATATGTTCAATAAAAAGAAAACTAGAGTGCTATGATTTTATCTTTTTTAAAATTTATGTTGGCGACACGCTTTAGAAATTGTCATATAAAACATCTGACATAATAATTATAATGTATAATTTCAGACCTACAATATATTCCATAGCACTCTAGAGGTTTTATTTTATTGAACATACAATACCTTGTGCATCCCAGAATACTGACGCCGTAACCTCACCAACCGATTTTTGCATCTTTCCACGCTTTGGATTCGGTTCATCGCGTGCAGTCCACTCGGCTGATTGTCGATTGGACTCTGGAGTGTAGTGAAGGAGCCACGTTTCATCTATTGTCACATATTGACGGAAAAATTCGTTTTTATTACGGTTGACTATCGTTAAACATTGCTTTGAATCATCGACACGTTGCTGTTTTTGATCAATTGTTAACTCGAGCGGCACCCACTTTGCACACAGCTTTCGCATGTCCAAATATTCATGCACAATATGTCAAACACTTTTTTTTTGATATCCTCAGAGTCTCAACTATCTCGATCAGCTTCACTTTACGGTTATTTATTATTATTTTGTGAACTTTTTTCACATTTTCGACCGTATCAGCCTCATTCGGGCGTGCACTGTCATCGGTGCTCATTTTGCCCAGTTTAAATTTGGCAAACCACCGATTTTCCTGGTGCAGAGTCCAAATAATGTTCATCAAGCCAAGCTTTGGTTTCAACAGTATTTATTTCATAATAAAGCAATGCTTTATTAAAACACGAAACTCTTTTCACACTAACAAAAGTTTTTAACTCACAATGCTACATCTCACGAACCAATTGTCCGACAGCTGTCAAATTTATACACGTGTCGTTTGAAGGTTAGTTCTACTATAAACTATATGGATTTAATTTCTTGAATTAATTCTCATCTGGCACTTGGTGAAACATATTAGAATATGTAAACTTATTTAAATTAAAAAACACTTGGTATTGTTTCACAAATTAAAATTTCCTTTGAAAATGGTCTAACAAACCAAAGCTAGTCGGAATAAAATTTTAATTTGTGTAACAATACCAAGTGTTTTGAATTTAAATAACTTTGGACATATGGATTTAATTCTAATAACACCATCTATGTGTTAGCCTACGAACTTTTCAGCCTACCTGTTAATCATTATAATTGCAATTTAACCTAAGCAAACGTTATCTAACCTAACTTAAACACACATAATCAAATCTATCCAAACTGTTTATACCTGTTGAGTCTAAACTATCTACAGAATAGGCATAAATGCTTATTCTAGAGTTTTCATTTATTGACATTAAACAGTTGCATTAAATTTGGTTGTAAAGGGTGATCAACAATGATTGTAGACAAGTTAAATTTCCCGCCGAAAAATCTGGGGAATTTGATCGCTCCAAGTTCATGCCAAGGAAAAATGAATAAACAGTAACTCGATTTGACATTAGCAGCGTCGTGCGTCGTATTTCGCCATTGTGTTAATTCATTCTTCGAATTAAGTTATTTTTCATTCTGTTTCATAGACATCAGTTCTTATCAGGACTACTTTGTATAAGTCTTTGTTTTGTGGTAAGTAATTTGCTGTTTTTAAGGTTAGAAAATTAGAAAATTTAAGTTTAATCCTAAATTTACAGATTTTAAGAGAATTCGCATGTGTTTACCATGATGTTTGCACCACAGCATGATGCTTTCATCCTGAAGGCTCATTATCGAAGTCCGCACATGGACTTACTCATTACAATCGTGTCTGAATCAATTTATTCAAGCCTTCCCTGATGTCCACATTCCTTACAAAACATTTTCCTCGCATAAAACCCGCATTGTTGACCGTTTTGAGGGAAAGAATTGTATCTGTAAGGGCAAGTCAGCTGGAAGACTGCCTATCTTAACAGAAGAGGTTGTTGGCGACATTCAGCAACGACTTGAACAAAGCCCAACAAAATCTTTAAGAAAACTTTCAGCTCAAACGGGTATGTTCTTAATTTTAAGGTGCGCACAAATTTTAATGTTTAATCCTTTTACAGGAGTATCGTATGGGAGTTGCATAAAAGCCGCAAAAAAAATTCTGCATTTGCACCCGTATAAGGTATCGGTAGTTCAACAACTTCAGCCACTTGATTTCCAAAAAAGAATTGATTATTGCAATTGGTTTTTTTTTTTTTTTTATTACTCCAGTTTATTTACAATCTGTCTTGAATGTTGACAATAGGTAAATGATTTGTTAGTTTTGTGAGTTCGATGTAGTAGGTAATAATTCCTATGAATTGTTTCCTTTTATAGCGAGCACTTAGTTCATTAGGCGAATCTTGTTGTTAAGTCTGTTGGCTTGAAACGTTTAAGTCTGCGCACTTCACCGCTAGTATTGAATAGGTTTCTTGCAAGTTCGTTTGGGTGTGATGATATTCTGCGTTGGTATGTAGCACAATATTTCTTGATTTCACTTTGGATGGAGGGAATTTGCAGGTCTTTATCTATTGTTTTGTTTGGGACGTACCATGGGGCGTTTGTTATGCTTCTAAGTGCTTTGCTCTGGAATCTCCGGATTATTTCCAGGTTGGAGTGGGAGGCTGATCCCCAGAGCTGGATCCCATAAGTCCAGATGGGCTTTATGATTGCTTTGTACACGAGCAGTTTGTTTTGAAGAGTAACTTTGGACTTTTTGCCGATGATCCAGTATAGTTGTTGCCACCTGAGCCCCAGTTGTTTCCTCTTATTAAAAATGTGTGTTTTCCACGTTAAACGTCTGTCTAGGTGCATACCTAGGTATTTTGCGCTGTCGGTTTGTGATAACTGATGGTTGTTTAGGGTGACAGGGGGGCATTGGTCTCTCTTTGTTGTAAATGTTACGTGTGTAGATTTGGTCTCATTTGCCTTTATCTTCCATTTCTTCATCCATACCTCTATTTTATTTAGATGGGTTTGCAGGTTTCTTGATGCTATGTTGTGATTGCAGTGGGAAGCCAGTATTGCCGTGTCATCTGCGAAGGTGGAGACTGTGGTTAGCATTGTAGTAGGGAGATCTGAAGTGTATAGAAGGTAGAGTATTGGTCCCAATACGCTTCCTTGCGGAACCCCAGAGCTGATGTGGTTTAGGTCCGTGTATTCCGACCGTACTTTTACTAGAAAAAATCTGTTGGTTAAGTATGATTTTAATAGTTCGTACAAGTGATAGGGAAGATTTTGTTTTAATTTGTAGAGTAGGCCAGTATGCCACACTTTGTCAAATGCTTGGCTGACGTCAATGAAGGCTGCCGAGCAGAATCTCTTATTCTCGATGTCGTTGCTGATTTGTTTTACTACCCTGTGCACCTGTTCGATTGTGCTATGTTTTTTTCTAAACCCAAATTGATGGTTGGGAATTAGCTTTTGTCGTGTTAGGATGGGATCCAGCCTGGTGAGCAGTAGTTTTTCGAAAATTTTGGACAGTACTGGCAGTAGACTTATTGGTCGGTATGAGTTTATTTCATTTTCGTTTTTGCCCGGTTTGGCGATCATGGTTATCTCTGCTATTTTCCATTGCGGTGGGAAGTAGCTAAGTCGTAGTATGGCATTAAATATTTGTAGAATTGACGTGATTGTTTTTTTTGTTAACTTTTCGAGGATCCGTCCAGTTATTAAGTCATACCCAGGTGCTTTTTTGGGGTTGGTACCTTTTAAAATTGTTTGTTTGACTTCGTAATATTTGAAGGGTTTTGTGGGTATGTCCATTTGGAATGGGGTCTCAAGGAAGTTCGATATTTCTTCCGTGCTATCTTGGTCATCAATATCAAATGGTTTGAATACTCCAGTCAGGTGTTGGGCAAATGCAATGGCCTTTTCTTCATCGTTTCTGGCCCATTTTCCGTTTTGGTCCTTTATGGGGGGGATTGGTAGAAGTGGTCTGTTGAGTTTCCTTGTTGCCCGCCAGAGTGAGTAGTTGCTGGCAAGAGAGGGTGATAGATTTTCGAGGTATGTTTCTACTGATTGGTTTTTATTGGTCACCAATAGTGCCTTTAGTTCGCGGCATGCTCTATTAAGTTTTCTTTTGTCTTCTGGTGCTTTTGTGATTTGCCAGGTCCTGCGTAACTTTCGTTTTTCAGATATTTTATCTTTTATTATTATTGGGTTTTCATCCCTTTTGTTGCTGGGTCTTTGTGGTGTTGATTCCCATGCCGCCTTTTGTACGGACTTTGTCAGATTTTCCAGCGCTACTTCTATGTCTATAGGCGTCTTTAGGGGAATTTTTAGGTTTATTAGTTGGTCTGTTTTTGTTTGGAATGCTTCCCAGTTGATGTTGCGGTTCCATAGGGTGGTCTGTTTATCCTGGTTGGTTGGTTCTGTGAGTACCGTTAATATTACTGGTGTGTGGTCTGAGGATAAGTCCAGGCTTGATTCAATTTTCATAAGCTTTGGGTTGATTCCTTTTGTTATGAAGAAGTCTAGGGCATCTGGTGTTTTGTTTGGATCGCTTGGCCAGTGGGTGGGTTCGCCTGTTGCCACCGGGTTCATGCTGTTTATGTTCATTGCAGCAAGAAGTTCTCTTCCTTTGGTGTTTACCAATCTTGCACCCCAGGCTTTGTGCTTGGCATTATAGTCCCCTCCTGCTATACATTTGTTGCCAAGTGTCTTTAAGAAGTTTGAATATTCTTGCCGTTTGTTCTTATGTTTTGGGGGACAATAAACTGCAGACACTACTATGTTACCTCTGGCTGTGTTTACTGTAATTGTTGTGGCTTGGATGTGTTCGCTTGCATAGTTTTCTAGTTCGCTGTGTTTTATGTTGCTGCGAATAATTATTGCTGTTCCACCATGGGCTGTTCCGTCGGGATGATTTGTATGGTATAAATTATATTTTGGTATACTAATGTGGGATTTTGCGGTGAAACGTGTTTCTGCAATTAGTATGATGTCTATTTTATTTTCTATTCGGTAGGCTTTCATTTCTTGTGCATGTTGGCACAGGCCGTTGGCATTCCACTCTACAATTTTGAGTAATTGCGTCATTGTGGTAATTTGTTGACGAGGGTGGTGATGAGATTCATCATGGTTCCCATTTGTGTTAATAGAGTTTTCATCATAATTTTTAACTCTTGCATATCGTTTTGTGTTTCCATAGTTGTTTGGTTTGCGTTGTTATGTTGGGTTGTTTTCTCTGCATAGCTGGTCCCTGGTTCTACATATTGCTGGTTGGTGTCCTGTCGGTTGAGGTTCCTTTCTCTAAGTTTGGGGTAGAGTTTTTGTTGTAGTTGCTTATGTATGATGCATCCTCTGTAGTTGGCAGGGTGGTTTTCTTCGCAGTTAACACACTTTACTTGGTTGTTTGGTTCTTTCCGCGGGCAGGTTGCTGTCGTGCGGGTCTCGGCGCATTTGACGCATCTTGGTTCTCTTTGGCAAAAGTTTTTGGTGTGGCCAAATCTTTGGCACCTAGTGCATTGCGGGATTTCTCTTTTTGACTGATATGCTTCAAAGATAACGCTTGAGTTCATGAGTAAAGTTGTTTTGTATATTTCTTTATTATTTTCGTTTTGTTGCAGGTCGATGAAAAACATTGGCAGTGGGCGTTTTGTTTTGTTACTCCGTGCGTTCCAAACGTTGGTGACTATATGCCCTAGGGTTTCTATGTTTTCTTTGATTTCTGTCACATTTGTGGAATAGTGTAGGTTCTTTAGTACCACTTTAAATGTTTTGTTTTGTTTTAATTTGAAGGTATGGAATCTGGTTCCTTTTTCTATTAGGACTTTTGTGATTTCCGAGTATGCTTCTGCTGTTTTGGGTTGCACTTTGACTTGTTCACTACCTATAGCTTTGAGTATGTACATGTTTTTGGCGGTTATATCTAGTTGTTCTATAAGTGGCAATTGGTTTAATCAGAATTTAAATGATAATGGTATGTTGGACAAGACCTTTTTTACTGACGAGACGTGGTTTCACTTGTCAGGATATGTGAACAGCCAAAACTATCGTACGTGGGCTACAGAAAATCCTCATACTTTTATTGAAACGGATTTACATCCACAAAAAATTGGTGTTTGGGTAGCAATTTCGAGACATCGGATAATTGGCCCAATATTTTTCAACGAAATAATCAATGCGGAGCGCTACCGAACACTCTTTCTAGATGAATTTTTGAATCAATTGCATGATGACGAACAGATAATGGGTTATTTTCAGCAAGATGGAGCCACTCCTCATACTGCGTTGGCGACATTAAATTACTTGAGGGAATTCTACGATGATCGCTTGGTAAGCGACGGATTATGGCCACCACGTTCGCCAGATCTCACTCCGTGCGATTTTTATTTATTCGGGCATTTAAAAAATAAGGTTTTTAAAAATCGAATGCATACCCTAAACGAGCTTAAAGCAGCAATTGAAGAAGAGATAAGGAACATATATCCGGAGGAGCTTCAACGAGTATTTCAAAATAAAAAACGTAGAGTAAACATTTACCTAGAAAATGAAGGCCATCATTTTCAACATTTATTATAAAATTAGGGATGCTAACTCTACGTTTATTAAGAATACACAAAACCTTAACTTACTTCAATTTACTTTGAATATTTAATTAAAATTGTAAAAATTTTATATATAGTTATGATTAAATATTTAATTTATTTTGGGAAAAAATGTTTGCTACGCCAATGGAAAAGCAATCTAGGGGATTTTCTTTTCATATAATCAGTTGTACCAACATTTTTTGGCGGAAAATTTAACCTGTCTACAATCATTGTTAATCACACTGTATTTGTATTATTCATATTAAAACAAAACATTAAACCTAACGATTTCTTATGATTTTTAAGATGTCATTTTCAGACAATTAGAGAGTTGGCAATTAATGAACTTTAAAGGCAATTTAGATGTGTGTGAACATTAATTTTTCTGCTGAATTATTTAAATAAAATTAACTTCTAGCAACTGTTTCCACTCCCAGACTAAGCATGAAGTAAAATTTCGAGTTTAGAAAAGCCTGAAAATTTGGATCCCAGGTTAAATCTACAAATACATCGATTTTGTTTTTTAAGTATACAAAGTTTTCAGGCTTCGCTTTCGAAAAGCGGTCAATTCGAATGGAGTGTTTCCACTCCCAGGTTAAGCATGAAGAAAAATTTCGAGTTTAGAAAAGCCTGAAAATTTGGTTTGGTCGCGTAGCGAAGCGGAGCGACCAAACCAAATTTTCAGGCTTTTCTAAACTCGAAATTTTACTTCATGCGCCAGGCGTATAAAACACTGATTTAAAGTAAAATTTATAACATACCTATTACATAGAGGTTTGTTTATGATTTATAGCATTATAATTAATTAAATTCTAAATAACCATATTTTTCCACACCATTGAGGTTATGTATAACACAGAACTTGTGCGTCAAACTAGAGGTACGCTATTAAATTATTAGTTCTAAATGAACAATAGTAATCTACTAAAATACTTTATTAATAAGAAAATGTTAATATCCTTAGAACCGTGTTAAAGCTGTATGCTAATGTCTATTAATAAGGCTGATAATCGTTATTGAAAAGTCATCTCTAGTGCAAAATATATAATGTTCATTTTTTTAATTATATAATTGATGAGGCGGATACATGATGAAACTCCATAATACTATTTGGAATAAAACAACGCAGTTGGGAGGGTTTCACTTTTATTGTTGAACACTGCAACATGTTTCACCACACAGTGGCTTCATCAGGCAGATGAAATAATTCAAACAAGTCATTCCACACACACCACTTTTTCCAAGTAAGTTTGTTTTAATTGTATTCCTAATTTTTTTACGTCATAAGCAAAGCTATACTGAAGAGAGATAAATCTCGAAACGCGTCTATAGATGGCCTAAGACATTAGTTTTAATCCAAGTCCTTTCACTTCTAATTTTTTGCTATCTCTCAATTCATTTTAAATTGTATTGTTAGTTGGTTTGAAGAGAATTTGACCTAAACGTTACATATACTTTAATAGAGCGTTGTAACAAATCAAATTAAATAAAATTTTAAATATTTCATTGTATAATTCAATATCCGGAGGTGTATTTGCACGGGAAGTAGTTGTTTCAATAAATATTTATCGTCTTAAATTGTCTTATTAATTAAGACACTCTTTGCATTTTCACGAATAGTTTTTTCGTAATTTTTTATATTATGATGAAATAATTATTCATTATCATTATTTCATCAGCCTGATGAAGCCACTGTGTGGTGAAACATGTTGCAGTGTTCAACAATAAAAGTGAAACCCTCCCAACTGTGTTGATTTATTTCAAATAGTATAATGTTTTTAGTTGAAATTCAAAATATCAGTTGCATAATAGCTCGAAAATGCACCGTCATGCCACCTAATCGAGTAATTACACAATTCAGGCTCTGGCTGATAAAACATGTGATTACAGAAAATAGCAAACATTTATTTTGTGTATATACACTAATGATAATTTTTATCAGGGTATACAAGGCTCTAATAAATAAAACAAGAAAACTATTCAATTTACAATGTAAAATCAAGTCTGTTTTAGACCGAGTCATTTTATTTTATATTAATTCATGATATTTGAGGATAAATCATTATAAGGTCATAATAATTAGCAACAATTAGAAAAAGAAAAATGTGTGTGATTTAACTCAAATATTGGGCAGGTGGTGGCCGAGCCGTAAAGTCCAAAGGCTGTATCGCTCGGCGAGAGACAATTCGGGTTCGATTCCCGTGCACGGCGAGATTTTATTTAATAAATAATTTCTCCTCGAGACGCTGGGTGTGGTATGAATGTGTGTGTTTGTCCATATAATAAACATTAAAAATGGGACTGGTCAATATGAACACTTAGTTTAAAAGACCATATTTAATATGTAGTTTGGAGTGAATGGTTCTTTAAAAAAAAAAAACTGAAATATCATTTCAAAAGCCTTGATTGATATATTTAATTAATTTCTCACTTAACCCGTGGTGAAACCTTGATTGATAATCTAACACTTGATTAAATGTTAGATTATCAATCAAGGCTTTTGAAATGATATTTCAGTTTTTTTATAAAGAACCATTCACTCCAAACTACATATTAACAAAAAAAAAAAAGAAGACCTTTATTGGCATTGGAAGGGAGGGTAAGAGGGATACGGGAGGGTAATGAGATAATAAAATGTAAATATAAATGTAATGTAAAGTGTGGACATTACATTTATATTTACATTTTATTATCTCATTACCCTCCCGTATCCCTCTTACCCTCCCTTCTCTTTTCCCTCTCCCTCCCCAGCTTTTCCAAAGTCCTTACCCCGCTCCCATCCTCCCTCATCCACTCCACTACCCTTCTATTCCCTTTCGCTCCCAGCCACTCCTCTTTCACCCCCTCACATTCCTCCGCCAAGTGTCCCTACGTATCCTTCCCCTGTCCACACAACACACACCTTCCATATTCTTCCCACATCCATACTTTCCTTCCTCTCTCCTCCGATCCACACCTCGCCCTTGCCACAATCACCCTATCCTCTCTACCCCATCCCTTCTCTATCAAATACTTCGGCACCCTCCCATACACCTGCCACCTCCCATACATATCATTATACTGACTTCTGTCAATACACCCTTGCCTTTCCTGCCCTTCCACCTCCTTCCCTTTCCCCCTCACCCACTCATCCATCTTCACCCCATTTCTTAGCCATTCCATTACCTTCGCCTCCGACAGCCCTACCCTCTCATACATTTTCCTCCTCTCCCCCCTCACCCCCACCCACACTCGTCACCCATACATCCTTCACCAATCTCTCCTCATCCAGTTCCCACAATCTCATCTCATACCTCACCATTGCCTCCTACTCTAGCCTCTCTCTGTTGGTCTCCTGAAGCACTATGTAGCTAGGCGTGGAGTCCGACAGCCCTACCCTCTCATACATTTTCCTCCTCTCCCCCCTCCATCTACCCTCACCCCCACCCACACTCGTCACCCATACATCCTTCACCAATCTCTCCTCATCCAGTTCCCACAATCTCATCTCATACCTCACCACCCTCACCATTGCCTACCACTCTAGCCTCTCTCTGTTGGTCTCCTGAAGCACTATATAGCCAGGCGTGGACCTTTCCACCCCCAACTACATATTAAATATGGTCTTTATAAAAAAAAATTCTTATCTAGAAATGGTAATTTGGCAAAGTGAAAAATATTCATGATGCCTTTCTCTAAAGCTAATATTCAACCAAGCTAACAAGTTGTCGTTTGCTCAAAGAATGTAAGAAACAGGCGAAATGTAAGAAAGGAAATTTAATTCAAATCATCATTACCGATAATAGAGAAATAATCATCGGTGTACTTTAAACTAAAAAAGTATGCCAGTAATAGATGCATTTAATTTTGTTCGTATATTTGAAGTGTGTTAGTGTAATTAATTTATCAGTAAATTCTACTTGAGTAAAATTACATGTTATCAAGTCAGGCAAGGTTGAGTGCACTTATTTCCACAATTTTACGCTTTATATTCTAACTATCGCTTATCAAATCCACTCACAATTCAACTAGAACATTTATGATTAATAATGTCACATAACAAAAATTCTAAATTCTCCAAATAATTTTAAACAAAATAAAGGCTATATTTTTTTTGTATGATTTCAAGGACTGACATTTGCATAAATAAATTTTAGAGCGGACGTATTTGTGAATGTGTTAACTTGATTCTGTACTTTGTGATCAGTTGCGCCGCATTTTGTGGCGCGGTTGCATGTGAATGCTTTCGTTATATGTTGGGCGAAAAGTCGACCTCGAGGTCTGAACAAGTTTGTGACGTCACAGTTCAAGTTTGTGATGTCCACTAAAAAACGGACGTACTTGTGAATGTGTTAACTTGAGATTCTGTACAGATTCGCTACATTTTGTGGCTTGGCTGCATGTGAATGCTACCATTTACGTGCAGTCTTCGTTATATGTCGGGCGAAAAGTGGACCTCGAGGTCTGAACTTGGGTTCAATTTTGTGATGTCACAGTTTAAGTTTGTGATGTCACAATTCAAGTTGATTGATAAGGCTGATAAATGTTGAAAGTTCATCTTCACTTTTATATAAATAAAACAATTTAAACACTATCAAACATATGTTGTACATTCGCTACAATTGTTTCGCCACATTGTGGCATCTTCAGGCGAAGAAATGATAAGTAAAATTTGTCGGGTCAGGTATACAGAGAGTTTTATGTAAGACCGAACATTTTCATAACGAGAATTTTTCTTTGAAGTCTCCATATGCATACGTTGCACATTTTCTCATGCGCGGTTTATTAAAAGAATTCAATATGAAGCTTTAAGCGAGTGTTTTCCACTCCCAGGCTAAGCATGAAGTAAAATTTCGAGTTTAGAAAAGCCTGAAAATTTGGATTTGCCGGGCGGAGCGGAGCGAGCCCGGCAAATCCAAATTTTCAGGCTTTTCTAAACTCGAAATTTTACTTCATGCGCCACCGGTACAAAACACTGATTCAATGTAAAGTTTAGCAGTGTGTTTTAAACTTCGTAATATGTCAGTGTTTTGTACCGGTGGCGCATGAAGTAAAATTTCGAGTTTAGAAAAGCCTGAAAATTTGGTTTGGCCGCTCCGCCTGAAAATTTGGTTTGGTCGCGTAGCGCAGAGCGGCCAAACCAAATTTTCAGGCTGTTCTAAACTCGAAATTTTACTTCATGCGCCACCGGTACAAAACACTGATTCAATGTAAAGTTTAGCAGTGTGTTTTAAACTTTGTAATATGTCAGTGTTTTGTACCGGTGGCGCATGAAGTAAAATTTCGAGTTTAGAAAAGCCTGAAAATTTGGTTTGGCCGCTCCGCGCTTCGCGCTACGCGACCAAACCAAATTTTCAGGCTTTTCTAAACTCGAAATTTTACTTCATGCTTAGCCTGGGAGTGGAAAACACTCGCTTAAAGCTTCAAATTAAATTCTTTTAATAAACCGAGCCACGAAAAATGTGCAATGTATGTAAAAAAAAAAAAAGACCTTTATTGGCATACCTCCACACTTTACATTACATTTATATTTACATTTTACATACATGCAATGTATGTATATGGATACTTAAAAAAAATGCTCGTTATGAAAATGTTCGGTGTTACATAAAACTCTTTGTATATACAATGTTTATGGTGAGTGGGTTTCTTCAAAAAATTAACATTTAAGAGGGGAGAATTTGTTAAGTCTGTTTAGTCGCATTAATAAAAGAAAATACACGAGACATCTTCTCAACGACCAAACGGACCTAACAAATTCGCCCCTCTTAAATACTAATTCTTTTAAAAAACCAACCCCCCATAAACATTGTATATATACCTGACCCGACAAATTTTACTCATCATTTCTTCGCCTGAAGAAATGAGACAGTGGCGAAACAATTGTAGCGAATGCACAATATATATTTGAAAGTGTTTAAATTGTTTTAATTATATAAAAGCAACAATTCAAGTTTGTGATGTCAGAGTTCAAGTTAGTGTAACTTCACACTTACAATTGCACGTGTAACGACCTAACAAATTCGCCCCTCTTAAATACTAATTCTTTTAAAAAACCCACCCCCCATAAACACTGTATATATACCTGACCCGACAAATTTTACTCATCATTTCTTCGCCTGAAGAAATGAGACAGTGTGACGAAACAATTGTAGCGAATGCACAATATATATTAGAAAGTGTTTAAATTGTTTTAATTATATAAAAGCGACAAATCAAGTTTGTGATGTCAGAGTTCAAGTTAGTGTAACTTCGCATTTACAATTGCACGTGTAACGACCTAACAAATTCGCCCCGTTTAAATACTAATTCTTTTAAAAAACCCACCCCCCATAAACACTGTATATATACCTGACCCGACAAATTTTACTCATCATTTCTTCGCCTGAAGAAATGAGACAGTGTGGCGAAACAATTGTAGCGAATGCACAATATATATTAGAAAGTGTTTAAATTGTTTTAATTATATAAAAGCGACAATTCAAGTTTGTGATGTCAGAGTTCAAGTTAGTGTAACTTCACATTTACAATTGCACGTGTAACGAGCAGATTCAGTGCGAAACGTGCTGCACTAGTTCAAGTAACGAACAGACCAGATGATAGTTCCTATTGAACTCGAGTTCAGAGTTGAGCCAATTAAACGTGTTTGGTGAAACTGGCCGTAAGCGTCACTCGTTAAAAAAATCGCTGAACCATGAATTTAACTCTTTACTTATATCTCTCAATAAAATAAAACTTTAAAACATTACAATTTTTAATTCACTTTTAATTCATGAAGATTATTTTTAAGATGGTAAAACCTGTTGGTTTTAATAAAATAAAACAGCGATTCCTTGACAAATAATCACAAAGTTGAAGTAATTGCAGAGTTATTTAGTTCAATTACTGAGTAATAAACAAATTGCCACAATCATTACTTTGATGCAGCCGTATTGATTAGAAAGAGTGCACAGCACATGAGCTCACCTCATTTAAAAACTTGGTTACATCATAAACCTCGTTGTGTATGACCAACCAGCAGCTGTGGTTATCGTTGTGCTTCTTGACCTCAGCCAAAGAATACTGCTGAACCATTTTTAATCTCCTTTACCGGACGTGACACAAGTACGAGTTGAAGGATCACCTGCTCTTCTTGTTAATTCTCCAAGAAAGTTCGGTCCTGTAATTTCGCCAAGGACAACGGTTAATTTATAACGCAATTTCGAGTGTAATTGCGTCCTTACTGGGGAGAGAGAACTTTGATCTCTGATGACAGGTTTGATTAGGCCGACGTTGCACAGAGGAGATCACAGAAAACGCCGACAATTTGCCAACAAACCCGATCCGGTTGAGTGATGGCAAAAAATGATGTGACAGCTTCACCTCTCCGTCACCTTAATAGTTCCACCAACTTTGTAAAAATTAAAAACGGCAATGGTGGTGACATCGCGCGGATTGTCCACACAATTCTCACTAGTCGCTTCAGTGGCGCCATCGTGTGACATAAGCGGTGAACTAATAATCAGTGGCACTATCGTGCGACTGATAGGGTGAACTAATAGCCAGTGGTGCCATCGCCATGTTGAATGTTTACATGTACTCTTGGCAACAATGTGGGGACTTTAAACCATTATCATATTGCCTGGATTCTTGGATATACTATATACAGGGTGAGTTTTTTTCGATGTTCTCTATGGGGATCTCGGAAACTATAAGAGATAGAAAAACGGTTAAATGGGGAAAGAAGTGTAGTTTTATAGGACGAATAAAATTACACTTTCAAAATATTTGAAAAAGTCAAGGGTAACTAGATATTTTGAATAAAGTAAAATGTGTCAATTTTTTTAAATCAATATATCTCTATTATTATCATAGATAGAAAAAAACTGTAAGGGACAAAGTTGTAGGAAATTTTACACAGATTAATAACAAAAAATCAAAAAAAAATGTCGCCCATATTTTGGGAGATATGACACAAACTTACCTTTTTTTAAATGGAAACAATAGTTGGCTATGACTTTATTAAAAGGGCTATTTTTTTCCCTTCAATTCAACATATGCCATAGTTATTTTTAAAATAAAGTAAGTTACAGTCGTTTTTAATTTTACCATACATCAAAAAATAGTTAGCCATGAAAAAGACAAAAGTAAAACAATTGCAGTTGTTTATTCTAAACACATATTAATTCATTTCCATATTTGGTTTGTTTCGATAAGTTTGTTTTGTATTTATTTGGTGTTGAAAGTTTTTTAAAGTGATAATGAATTTTTCCAACGAAGAAAAGCGTGATATGCTTGTTTGTTACATTCAGTGTAATAAAAACGCTGCGGATGCTGCAGAACAATATTATAATCAATATATCGATCGTCGGCAGCCATCTTTACCAACATTCAAAAGAATTTACTACAATTTGGGTGAGTGAGGGTGAGGATCCTTTACAAAGCCGAAACTTGAAAAAAACGAAATTAATGAAGTTTCGGAAATAAACGTATTAGCATTGGCGATGATAGATCCATCCACATCGACCAGACAAATTGCAACAGAAGCAATCATATCTCAACGGACTGTAGTACGAGTTTTGAAAAAACACAAATATCACCCATATAAGGTATCAATTTCACAAAATTTACATGACGGTGATACCAATAAGAGAATGGTCTTCTGTATGTGGTATAAAAACATGTGCCAAGAGGATAATACGTTCCCTACAAAAATAATTTGGACAGATGAAACGCGATTTACTAATTGTGGGATTTTTAACCGGCACAATGAACATGTTTGGAGTCAGAAGAATCCACGAAAAGTTGCACAACGTAGACCACAAATTTAATTTGGATTTAATGTATGGTGCGGTGTGTTCGGATCAAGAATTCTCGGCCCATATATTTTTGATAACACATTGAATGGAAATGATTACCTTCGTTTTCTTCAAGAAACATTTGAAGATATGCTCGATGATTTAAATTTATCAGTACGGGCAAGATTGAAGTGGTTTCAACACGACGGAGCTCCACCTGATAGCAAGTTGGCTGTGCGAAACTATTTAAATGATGCTTTTCCTAATTCATGGGTGGGAAGAAATGGACTAATCCTATGGCCACCTAGATCACCCGACCTATCCGTTTTAGACTTTTTTCTGTGGGGTTATGTGAAGAACAAAGTGTATCAACAATCATATCAATCCGTGGAGGATCTTAGACTAGCTGTACTTGAAACATTTAATTCTATTGACAGAAGAAAAGTCAAAAAAGCCACAAATTCGATTTTAAAAAGAGTAGGGGTACAGTTTTACCACTCCAAATTTACCAATCCATTTTTACCACCGCATTTTTACCACCATACTTTTTTACCGCTATACAGTTTTACCACTAATATTTGTACCAATAATTATACAATAAAACACTTTTTTACAAATAAAATCAGTTTTATTCAAAATTGTATGTTGTGACCGATCGCCCTTAAGTATTCTGCAATTTCCCCTTCTTCTTTTCTGACATCGTAATCTCAGACTATATTTGTAATCCTATCCTCAGTTTTAATTCTGGCAAGGTTTTCCGTACGTTTAATTTTTCGCCCAAGGTCCAATTCCCGGAACATTGCCTCGGTGTCTCCCTGTTCTTTTTGAAGCTCGACGACAAAAGCATATAGGCTAGGATGATCCCGGCCGACGACTACAGAAAAACGGTTATGCCATCCTTCAGACAACCTGTCCGTGCGTTCGCTGTGACCGCGTCACAGCCCTGGCTCTACATTCCGGATACTGCTTGCATCTCCAAAATATTCTTCCTTTTTTTTCTTCCGTTTTGTGATACATATATCCATCGATATGGAGGAATGGATTTTTTACGCCTTGTAATAACTCAACAGTTTGATAACTTGCCATGATTTACAGAACGATGCAAATGTTGACGAGTGACCAACGATTTAGGCGAATGACAAATCGATAATGACATTGACAGGTTACGAATTGAAGTTGTCAGTTGTTATTCTAATTCGATTTTAAATAGCGGTAAAATATTGGTGGTAAAAAGAATACGGTGGTAAATACGTTGGTGGTAAAAAGAATTGGTGGTAAAAAAGGGACGGTGGTAAAAATGGAGTGGTAAAAATGGGGGTCAATCTTTAAAAAGATGTACTTTATGCCATAATAATAATGGTGGACTTTTTGAGCATCTTATGTAATATTTAAAATTTTCTTCTATTATTATTTTGATAATTTTGGAATTATTTTACTTTATGTTGCTTTTGACAAATCTAAAGAAAGATAATAAATTAAATATTGATTTCGTTGCTATAACCAACCGCAATTGTTTTACTTTTGTCTGTTTCATGGCTAACTATTTTTTGGTGTATGGAAAAATTAAAACGACTATAACTTATTTTATTTAAAAAATAACTATGGCATATGTTATATCGGATTAAAGGGAATAAAATAACCTTTCCAATGAGGCCATAGCCAACTATTGTTTCCATTTAAAAAAAGATAAGTTTGTGTCATGTCTCCCAAAATATGGGCGACATTTTTTTTTTGATTTTTTGTTATTAATCTGTGTAAAATTTTCTACAACTTTGTCCCTTACAGTTTTTTTCTATCTATGATAATAATAGAGATATATTGATTTCAAAAAATTGACACATTTTACTTTATTCAAAATATCTAGTTACCCTTGACTTTTTCAAATATTTTGAAAGTGTCATTTTATTCGTCCTATAAAACTACACTTCTTTCCCCATTTAACCGTTTTTCTATCTCTTATAGTTTCCGAGATCCCCATAGAGAACATCGAAAAAAACTCAACCTGTATATTTATTTTTTACAATTTTCCGTTTCTTTTTAACGGAGAGGTGAAGCTGTCAGATCATCTTTGTAAAAAAAAAAACTTACAACTTTAGTTTCAAAAGTTGTAAGTTTTTTTTTTTACAAAGATGATCTGACAACTTCACATCTCCGTTAAAAAAAACGGAAAATTGTAAAAAATAAATATATATAGTATATCCAAGAATCCGGGCAATATGTTAATAATAATAATAATAATAATAATAATAATAATATTTATTAGTCGAAAATGTACATACATACATATGAGACACGTCAATATACATATAGTAATCTTAACAATTAATTATTAAAATATTCGCTTATATTATATATAGATTTATTTAACAGAAAGGCGTGTAATTTATTACAAAAAGTTTTCATACTGCTATTTGATTTTATGTCGACCGGCAGTCGGTTGAACAGTAGCGCACCGAATACATTGTGGGAGTTCTTAAAAATATTTAATTTGTACTGTTTTATGTAAAGATTATCAGCTGTCCTCGTAGGGTAGTTATGTATTTGTTTGTTTAATACAAATCATTTTAGTTTTTATAGACGTACAGACATAGTTCGTAAATAATTAGAGATGGTAGTGTTAGTATACCAAGCTTCTTAACCCTTTACTGCTCAAATTTTTTGTTTTGGTTAAAAAAATTACATGATATGTAATTTTGGTCATAGATTAAGAAAAAAATAAGTAAAAAAATCAATTGTTGATATTTTTTTAATTATTGTTGTTTTTAATAAAGATGCAAATATGTATCATTTTACATTATGTAATTGATTTTTAGGTTGAACAGATTACAAAATGATGCATTTATGCTACACCACAATTTTTTATTATATGTACTTAAGGCATGTTATAACTTTTTTTTCACAATTCACATTTGATTTTTCTACTTTTTCGCGATGTTTTTGTGAGCGCAATTTTGCAGCAATTGTAATGCGGTTTTTTGTAAACGATAAAGAATACCTTGTACTTTCATAGACAAATTTTAAATTTGAAAATATTTCTTAAGTGGGGCAGTTGCGGCTTCTCGTAGTAGGGCTTGCAAAAAGTGTACCGTCTCGCGGTACCAGAAATAATTCGAAATCTGTTAATCTAAAACAAAAAACCAAAATGGCATTATAAAAGTAATGATATTTTGTAGTCCCACTGGCCAAATATTTTCAAATTTAAAAATTGTCTATGAAAGTACAAGGTATTCCTTATCGTTTGCAAAAAACCGCATTACAATTGCTGCAAAATTGCGCTCGCAAAAAAATCGCGAAAAAGTAGAAAAATCAAATGTGAATTGTGAAAAAAAAGTTATAACATGCCTTAATTCTTTCTAGTGTAAACTTACATTACATATATTGTGAAAGTTACAGGTTTTTAAAGATATAAAACAAGTAGGTAAACAATAATGACATTTACAAACAAAATTATTATTGCGCATGAAAATATTTAAAACAATTTTTTCCAGCATTAAAACATAAGGATGTATTACATTTTTCGCACATTACGTGTGTAAAGCCTTTGCACATTGGCATTTTGCATCGCAAGCGATTGCTATGCCAAATAGGCCAGTGTGCTAACTGGTCTTTGCGAACGCCATGTGGGGGAATATATGAAGCAGGATGACGCTTTTTTCTTTCTTCTAATTGATGTTCTACAGCAGACTTTCTTCCCCGTTGCTTTCGAACGCCTAAGCCGGTTAATAACATTTCCATAGCAACTTCAATACGAAAATCTGATAAAGTCAAAATGTTTGAGGTTCTTTCTCCTTTTTGTTGAAGAACACGTTTGTATAATAACCAGGCATTAACTATTGATACATCAATTAGGTGATAAAACATACGTAAATACCATTTCTTTGATTTAATTTTAATTTTATGCCTACCAATCAAACTATCTGCCAGGTCGACCCCACCCATATGGCGATTGTATTCTTTTACTAATGTTGGACAATCTATATTTATTTTTTTAGATTGGACTTTATCATAACGTTGGATGGATTGCATCAGCAAGATTCCACAAAAGTTAGATAAGAGACAAACGGCTTTGTTATCTTTCCAGACGACAGAAGTTATATCAATTGTGTCGACAGTAGTGACATATTCGTGAGACGTTCCTCGCTGCGACTTTAGAATTTCTGTTTCATCAGGTAGTATGCAATTCGGAATTCTATTTTTCCGTACAGTGCCCAGGGCTAGAATTCCACGTTGCCCTAATTGTACCATAAGTGGTACTGTGGTATAATAATTATCAAAATAAACTCTATGATTTATATTTTGAGGTAGCTGACGGATAAGTCTTATTACAACATTAGCACTGGCTCCAAGGTTGTCTTCATTTTCTTTTCTATTTTCATCATCATTCTCTTGGCCTGTATAAATTTCAAAATTGTAAGTAAATCCCGAAACTCCCGATAATACAAAAAACTTGTAACCCCACTTATGGGGTTTTGCAGGCATATATTGCTTTAGAAAACTCCTGGCTTTAGTTGAACAAATTTGTTCATCAACGGACAGGTCCCGTTCGTAGGGCACAGTAATAAATCGTTCGAGTAAATGTTTGATAACAGGACGTAATTTGTAAAGGCGGTCATGATTGGGATCATTGCGGTTCGTCATATGTACATTATTATTGAAATGTAAATACTTGCGAATTTTGTCGAAATATTTTTGGGTCATAGCTTGTTTGATGCTTTCAATGCCAATTGACTTAGACCAATAACTCCGGATACTTGGAAGGTGGATTACCGACATCATAATGCATGCACCAACATATTTTTTTATATCCTGTGAAGTGATATTTTCGGGGTGGTCGCAAGAAACTTGACTTGCGTAAAGGTTTGACTGATCAGCTATATCACTGAATAATTTATCCGTAAAAAAATATTTAAAAACTCAAGTGGTGTGCTTAGTTCAGTGATGGTATGAGGCAGTGTTTCATCGCCGCGAAAAATTAAAGCATTACCTGGAATTTGAAGATTTCCTTTCTTCCATTTTATGTTAGCATACTTTTGTTTTAGTACCTGTAAATCGTTTTTACATTTAATATTTTTTTGTGAAGGAGAATCAGTCGAATCAACAGCATTTCTTTTATTTCTCCCCTTTCGTAAATTAGTTCGTTTTACAACAGTTTTATCAGCAACTACTGTTTCTCTATTTTCCTCTTCAATGACTACATGGACATTTTCTTTTTCTTCAAATTCTTTTTCATTTAGATGCCCTAATTGCGATTTACTAGTTGTAGCTTCGATATTTGACTCTGCCTTATTCTCTACATTGATTATATTTTCACTGATTGTTTCTAAAACTGGTGTATTCAACATATTTTCAATGGGTATATCGTCAAAAAAAATTGGAATATTTTCAAAATCGAACAGTTCTGCAGGCACACATGAGTCTAAAGATTTGTTAGTTTCATTATCAACGAAATCTTCTTGGTTGATAACATTTTCTTCTTCAGAGGAAACTTCGAATTCATCGTCACTGTCTGATAAATGAGCGATTGCCTCTTCTAATTCTTTCTCAGTCAGTGGCCTCCTTCTATTCCAACTTTTCCAATCCATTTGTGGTTGTTCTAAAAGTAATGATGAATATTCAAAAACTATAACAGCCAGTGTCTACAATGTGAACACACACTGTAGCACATTTGCATCAAATTGTGTTTTGGGTACGTTTGTATTTTACACTGTTATGCAAAATGATGCAGAAGTGCAACGTATTAAATTTAGCTTATAACTTCTACATTTCAATTGATATAATTAAATAAACAACAGAAAACGTTTAAACACACATGTATTACCTTGGGGTATTTTTGCTGTTCGTAAATACACACAATTATATAAATGTTTAAGTCACAAAATCACTGCACGCGCTAGTTTATTATGATCTGCGGTACACTACGTTCTGTCGCCATTTACATAATGTGTATTGCACAACATGTTGCAATCTTCTTAGAACACCAATGGGAATTAGATGCCAATTCGCAACATAACGTTATTTTGGATTTTTATTATTCAAAGTATTTTATTTATGAGTTTTAATTTGCCGTTGCATATATGGATCAAAAAGCAGTAAAGGGTTAAAATAGTCTTTACAGGAATCTGTTCTACCGATACCAGCCATCGCTCGAAGGGCTCTCTTTTGGGCAATGAACACTTCTCGCCATGAACTAGACATTCCCCAAAAGCAGACTCCGTATCTCAATCGAGACTGAATGACGGCATGAAAGAAATGTTTAAGCTGACATAAAGTAAGATCATTTTTGAGAATACGTATGTTATAGCAATATTTGTTAATTGTTGAAGCTAATTTTCCGCAGTGTATATTCCAGTCGAGATTTTGATCAATATATACTCCTAGAACTTTGTATTATCAACTGGCGCCAGCTGGTGGGTATCTAGTGTAATATTTAGTGTCAAGTCTTTCTTAGTTTGTTTGGTACTAAATCTAATGTACGCAGTTTTTGATAAATTTATAGAAAGTTTGTTGAAGGCAAACCAATGGGATAAATTATTTAATGTTGCATTACAAGATTTCTTTAAAATAGGAGATTCATGATGGCTTACAATAGCTGAGGTATCATCAGCATACATGAGAATCGAAGCGTTGGAAATGTGATTGACAATATCATTGATATAGATTAAAAATAATAGAGGTCCGAGGATGGATCCTTGAGGAACACCTATATTGGTTATTACGTAGTGTGAATTTATGTTATAGGGGGTATCATGTTCATTGTCAGTTATTTTTACTCGTTGTCGTCTATTAGAGAGATATGAATTGAACCAGTTATATGTTGTACCTCGTATATCGTATGTATACAGTTTGTCTAGTAAAAGATCAATATCTAAGCAATCGAAAGCACGGCTGAGGTCGATGAAGATACCAACGGGTTGATTACCTGCTTCAAGAAGTTCTGTAATTATTGAATAAAAGGAATTGAGTGCAGTGGTGGTCGAAAATGTTCTTCGAAACCCGTGCTGTGCTGGTGTGATGATGTTGAATTTTTTAGGTATTCTGTTAATCTATTGTGCATGCATAATTCAAACAGTTTAAAAAAGGTAGATACTAAGGCTATTGGTCTATAGTTTTGGATGTGCTCGTTGTTTTTTTTATAAATTGGAATAATTATTGATTCTTTCAGTTTTTCTGGGAAAATTCCGTATTCAAGCGATATATTTACTAAATGTGTTATTGGTTTTAATATCTGTAATGCTGATGTTTTATTATGAAGTCAGGAATGTTGTCAAAGCCATGCGATTTTTTGTTTTTTAATTTATTTATCATGATCAAAATTTCATTTTCTTCATAAGGTCTCAAAAATATGGATTGCCTTTGTGTGTTGTACTGTTGTGTTATCGGTGGAGTTGTTCTGATATTGCTCACTAGATTTAAAGGTTCGTTGCTGAAGAAATCGTTGAATAGTGTTGCTATTGTTTCAGGTTTTTTACGTGAATGTTTTCGTATTTAAGATTGATATTTTTCCGCGGTGTTATTTTATTTGTGATTTCGTTGGTTATTTGCCAAACAGATCGCGCCATGTTATCGGATTGTCTTATTCTATTTTGATAAATGTTTTTTTTGTTGTAGATACTAATCTGTAATGTTGTTTTCTTAAAATGTTGTATGCTGGAGTTAACTGAGGATGTTGTGATTTGAGAATAAATAAATCGCGTAGCTTTTGACTTGATGATGTGACTATAGAAGTCAACCATGGTTTGTTTTTTGAGACTTTCTTTTTCTGTAGCGGAAAAATGAAAGTTATTAAATTTAGTATTGAAGTCATTTACTTCATATATATTTGACCATGTTTCAGAAGATAAATCTTTGAGAAAGTTATACCGGGCTTTCATTAATTCCCGAACCCCACGTGACCAAAAATAATAGGCAACCAAATGTACAAGGTGGTATGGCTCACACAAAAATTCCCTAGATTTAAAAATATTTATTCGCCGGCGTATTTTTATGACGACTGAAAATATTATATTTAAAATGATTAAAAAATAGGCTCATCTTCAAAAATGTAACTAATTTTTATTAATTTTTTATTTGCTTATCCTAGCAAATTGACTCTGCAAAATAAATAGAAATAAAACTCAATGTTTCAGAATAATTAAACAATTTTTGCTTACCTGAAAATTCCGGGCGAATCTTGTAAGATCTCAAAGGTTGGTTTAACGATGCACCGCGCATAAACGTTTATGTCAAATTTGACTTTAGTAACGTTTGGTTACTTTTTTCAAAGCCTCCAACGTACAAATACAATCATTTACGCGGCAATTTTAAATTTAGTCACGTGGGGTTCGGGAATTAATGAAAGCCCGGTATATGTTGTGATCATTATAATTGCGAGTGATAGTTGTATTTTTGTCTACAATGTGACAAATATTAAATTTGTATAATACCGATTTATGATCAGATATGGTGTTTGTTATTGTGAGTGTGTCTGTGGAAGACAAGTTTGTGTATATATGATCTATACACGATGCAGAGGTTGTTGTGCATCTCGTATGTACATTATTTATTAGGTGTAGATCGTATGACAAAAGCAGATTTTTTAATATTACGAAATTATTACATCGCGGATCGTAGTTTATATTGAAGTCGCCATTGAGTACTATTTTAGTTTTAGTATCATGAATGTGGTGTAGGGTGTTTTGTAATGAGGTAACGAATGACTGGAAATTGCCCGCTGGTGGTCGGTAGCATGTGACAATTAATATGTTTTTTCCGCGTTGTTTCAAATAAGACGCCACAGATCTCTATGATGCCGTCGGCACTAAATTTATCGATATCGAGCATGGTGACGTTTAGATTTTGCTTGTACCAGATGGCCACACCACTAGGACGATCCTAGTGAAAAGGTTTCTATGTTTTTGCAAGCTAGATCATCGTATTTATTCCATGTCTCAGTGAGACAAATAAAATTTAGATTATACTGGCCGTAGTCTATTACAATTTGGTTTAATTTATTATCATTTATAGATCTAATATTAAGTAGTAACAAATCGTAACTATTGTTTTTTTTATTTATATCGTTTGTATGGGTGTTGGAGACATCTGAAAATGTTGGTGGGATTTATGAAAGCATGGTCGTGCCAGAATTCGGGCTGAATAATTATGTCTGAGAATTCATGAGGGATGCCAATCTTGAATGACGCGTAATCGCCATTCTTGAATCTGGGTTCCAATTCTTCAATAATAATTTGCTTGGCTGGGATATCATGTCCAAAAGAACGTGTTTTGTCTACTATATAGTTTTGAACTTCCAGGGGAGGGACGCCTTTTTGAATTCTGGAAACAAATAACCATTTACGTGTAATACGCGGGCATGTTGCTAAGTTATTTGATTCGGCGCATCCTTGAAAATGAGATGGAGGTTTTTTGCGTCGGTGATGTACTGTAGTCCATTCCTCCTTGTTGTTTTGGGTTTCGGTTTGCTGCGGTGCGGATTTCGCGGCTTGTAGTTTCGGTGAGGGCCCCTACAAAATCTCTAAACCAGCAAATTTTGAAGAGAGACACCCTCTACAAGCGCAGGAGCATAATGGAAGAAAAGAAATCACAATTTATGGTGTGTTGATGTTACAATTTCTGACTTTATTTGTTTGAATAGCAGGTAGTTTCCCTTTTTGCCCTTTTTAAAGCGTTTTAAACGGTCGTTCATGCTCATTTGATGACTCCAACAATTTAACGCATTAATTAATATGTTATGCAATGGTATTATTTAGTTACGTTTTAATCAAATCGATTAAATAGAGCACGCTAATCTAGCAATAAAAAAAAAATGCAAAATAAGGTTATGATATGGGTTTAAAACGATCTGTGTATTATGTTTTAAACACGTTTTAAACGTGTTTTAATTATGTTTTATTAAAACACGTTTAAAACGTGTTTGAAACAGAATACACAGATCGTTTTTCTGTTGAGTATACATACCCCGATAATTACAGCGTTTTAAAAGTTGTGGGAAATCGTTGTTTTAATGCGGTTAATTTGAGACTTTAAACGAGTGTTTTCCACTCCCAGACTAAGCATGAAGTAAAATTTCGAGTTTTGAAAAGCCTAAAAATTTGGATTGGCCGCGTAGCGAAGCGGAGCGGCCAATCCAAATTAGGCTTTTCTAAACTCGAAATTTTACTTCATGCGCCACGCTTAAAAACACTGATTTATAGTGAAGTTCAAAAAACACACACTTACAACAACGGTTATAGGCAACCTAATATACGTTAGAGTTTATGGGTTGCCTATAATCACTGCTTTAAACAATTTTTTCAGCGCAGAATTTAACTCACGTTTTATCCACATTTACATATTAGATTGCTAAAGCCGTATATTTTAAACTTTACGATATTTCAGTGTTTTATGCGCGTGGTGCATGAAGTAAAATTTCGAGTTTAGAAAAGCCTAATTTGGATTGGACAAATTTTCACGGGGCTTTTCTAAACTCGAAATTTTACTTCATGCGCCACGCGTATATACCACTGATTTACAGTAAAGTTAAAATATATAACGTTCAGATGTGATGATCAATATTTACCGAGATGTAAACGTCAGATACGTTTTAAAAAATTCAACCACCCCAAGTCGAACAAAATATAACGCTACGCGCTGGCTGAATGAAACAAATAGACTTCTTACTACCTGCTAATATCGGGTTGACATTGACATCAAAAAATGCGGTTGGTGTTCATAATGGATTACCCCCTGAGTACTCGGTCTCTTTCCCTTTACCCTCCAACATTTTAAGAAAGAGATAGAAATCTGAAAATTTTAGATATTTTCGTGTCGTCGCGTTTCGGTGACGTGGCGGTCACACTGGCTTGAGGAGTGTTTGTTTTCGATGATTCTGCCATCTGCGCGGGTTGTTGCTTAGTATTGAGTGCTGTTGGAGATTTCTGCTGACTGTTTCTTTTCGATGTTTCTGCCATCTCTTTGCGAGTGGATTGATGCTGCTTAGTATTGAGTGCTGTTATACATCCCTATTTACTTAAATTTGTTGGCGTTTTTACAGTTTCCTGTGTAATTTCTTTTGAGTATGGCTTGATTTGTTGTTGGTTAATGTTATTGAGGTTAGAAGTAAGCAGACCCAGTCGACTTCATATGATTCTGTAAGTTCACATATATAGTTGACCGACCCACTCGATAGGAGGGCGCATATGTCGGAATTTCAATTTTCCCGCAAATTCTAACGTGGGCTCTAGTTTTCAAACAACAGCTGTCAGTACCGAAGAGACAAAAGTGCCGATGAGACGAAATCGTCTCGAGATGAGCGTTAATAAATATAAATAATTACAACCGTAAGTATATATATTATTTTTAAATTTTATTCTATTGTGTATTATTTTAAATAAGTCTACAGTTAAAACAAATTTTGTGGGCTTTTTAAACTCGAAATTTTACTTCATGCGCCACGCTTATAAAACACAGATTTCAAGTGAAATTCGAATATACATAAATTTCACGATATTTTACTGTTTTATACGCGTGGCGCATGAAGTAAAATTTCGAGTTTAGAAAAGCCCAGAAAATTTGTCTCGGGTCGCTGCGCGACCTTCGACAAATTTTCACGGGGCTTTTCTAAACTCGAAATTTTACTTCATGCTTAGTCTGGGAGTGGAAAACACTCGTTTCAAGCTGCAAATTAAACTCTTTTGAAAAACAACGAATGTCTGAAAGTTTACAGGTTATGCATATGTCATTTCTAAGATGCATTTTTTTACGAACTGCAGCGATTTTGCTGAGAAGTGAAATGTAATTCACAAACTGTGATGAGGTTTTGACATATAGGAAAATGTAGTGGTATATAGGGAAATGTATTTGATAAATGGGAAATATATTTGAGATAAAGGGATGAATATTCGACATAAAGTGAAATGCAATAGAAAAACTCTGTAATACCTTTTAAAATATACATTTAACATGTTCATTAAGTCTTTGTTATTTCTCGCATCGCACGGTAATTTAATACCGTGTGGTGTTCCCCGCACCGCACCCCCCATTCAATGTTTTGACCCTCTGCATCGCGCACCCCACTTAGCAAGCCGTCCGCCCACTCCCCGCGCCCCTTGACGTAATTTGCGATTGCAGCGCTGCCCCATCGAGTGGGTCGGTTAACTAAAATCATGATACGTGGAGCCCTCTAGGAGTTATCAATCTAATTTAATCTATGGAAGTAAGAGTGTTTATGACTTCACCTTGTTCTCTTATAGTTTTGAAGCTTGATGATAATTAGCTGTGAAGTTCACTTACTTCATCCCTTAGTTTAAGAGTTAGTTGAAGTGTAGCTCGTTGGATACCTTGTTTTTCGCAGCGCGTACATGCTGCTGTGCCGAACTTGTCTTCCGATTTAAAACAGTCTTCGTAGAAAGTTTCGAGACAGATGTTGCACTTCACAAACTTGATGGATACTTTGGTTTGGTCACAGGCCGAACATGACTTATCTTGATTGGTAATAGTCTGATTTAACAAATCACTTTCTGAGAGCGATCGAGTATGATGTATCGACGCCATCATGTCTACTCTACTGCAATTGGGTTTAAAGTCCCCGCATTGTTGCCAAGAGTACATGTAAACATTCAACATAACCTAAAAACCCATCTGAAAACGTTAGGTGCTAGATTCCTAACGTTGAGTTATGAATGGTTAAAAAATGGTGAATTATCGTTAAGCTGTAGTGAAGCAACAAGAAGAGGGCCGAGATCCACACCAAATATCATAAAACTGCCATTTATCAATAAGAATTTGAACGTACATTGAAATGTTTTAACAAATTCACTTTTCCTCGGACTCGGAGTTTTCGCCTGGATTTACTACGAGTGGTGAGAGCGGCAACGCTGCGGGGTATTACCAACAAAACGTCATATATTTAACGCTTGCTTTAACGTTGTGTTTAGGAAGTTTAGAGATGTCGGAATGGCACTGAAAACAACTAGATATTGCTTGCATTCTCGGACGAAATATATTATTTTTATTGGTTGATGATATCATAATAATTTAGTTTTGTTTGCTAATTCGTTTTCGATTGATAAAACTAGATATTGCTTGCATTCTCGGGCGAACTATAGTTAATTTATTTTGGGAAAACATTTTTGCTACGCCACTGGAAAAGTAATCTAGGGGATTATCTTTTCACATGATCAGTTGCGAATTTAGTTGCCTACCTATCAATCTGCAACCATTGTTGCTCACTCTGTACTTATTCTAAATAAATTCAGTTTTTCAAACAAACAACACATAGTTAAGTTGTTTCCTTCACTATTTCAATATTTTGTTTTGATATTTTATTTAGGAATGGAAGATGGAAGATTTCCCCAATACAGTAAACACCCTCCAAAATGTTGAATTATTTGAAGATAACGCGTCCCCTGTCTCGTTGATTGAAACCTATTTTTATAAATCTCTTCATTTTTGTTCCCCGTTTATCTCTTTCAACGAGTGTAATTTGAGCTTGCGTCCACTTTAGACGGCGACGGAATCGTGATTTTGTTCCTTGGCACTTCGATTCTTTCATTATTCGGCTTCCAGACATTTTTCACTTCAATCCTGGGCGCTGGTGCTTCGGCTAACACAGATATCTTAGGAAATTTCGCGAAAGGGAATTCGTACCAGTTTATCCTCTTCTAAAAAAAGAGAAAGGATTATTAAATTAGAAGAATAGAGTTTCAAAATATTACCTTTTTGTAAAACCTAGATCTACAGAAATAATTGTCTTTAAAATTACGCTTATTCTCGACGTTCGATTGATAATCAGGGCTATTCCGTACACGAAACGTTAAATCTAACGTAAATGTTATTCTCGGCATCAGCGGCGGCCCGAAGCTTAACTTCAGGGTAGGTCAGAGACCCGAGGTAATATGTATCCGTTATTGAAAGGTGACTTTATTGTGCAATTCCTTGTAATTATAGAGGGCGATCCCAACCTCAGATTTTGTGTGCCTTTGACGCTGTGGCCGACCCTGAAGTTAGGCTGCGAGCCGTTGCTGCTCAGCATCACAGTCTAAGCGCGTTTAGTACTTTATTTTTTAAATTTAACATTTCGCGTACGGAATCGGGGAGATTAACTAAACTAAAACTATTGTTGTGGTATTTTTGCATTTTTTACTTCTTAAACGATAAATGCTTAATACACACATGATATATTGTAAATGAGCATTCGAGTCGAGTGAACGTGTTTCCTATCGCTGGTCTTAAAATTCATATTTTACTACTTTAATTAAGCAAAACATGCCATCAGGAGTAACCACCAGACAAATTTCCGAAAAGGACGAAACAATTATTCAGCGCGTCGTCGAAAGAGTATTTAACAGCCCGGATTTTATTAATAAATTATTTGATAAAATTCAAGAGCACATGGACGCCAAAGTCAAGGTACTGAATACGGAGGTGAACTCGCTTCAAACAAAAATCAGCATCATGGAATTAGCCCATGAACGATTGGACCAACAACTCAGAGGTAACAATCTTCGTATATTTGGCCTTTCTACCGATATAAATGAAACACCTTTAAAGTATAGTGAAGACCTGTAATTACAAATTAAATGTTCCTATAACCGAGTCAGACGTAGACCGATGTGTAACCATCAAAGGAAAAAGTCCAGCAATACTTGTAGTATTTCACAATAAACACTTACGAAATAAAGTATTCGCTGCGAAGCGTCAGCTTAAGGGAACTAAAATAGTCATACGAGAAAATCTTACACCTCACCGCTTATCCATTGTTAAAGAAGCCTCCAAAATGTATTCAAATTATGGCAATGTATTTCTTAAACTTCCTGAAGGCATTACTAAAATCAATTCAATTAGTGATATACCCCATGGACGTCATAATTAAAACCGACAGACGTGGGATGGAAACCACCTCTATAAGAAGACGACCTTGCATCGACTGAGGATTAATGCGAATCGAATGTAAACAAAAAAATACAAAAAAAACATTTTCTTTTTTTATTAATCAATGCAAAAATCAAATATTGTTATTGCTCATATCAATGTCAGATCACTGATTGGTAAATTAAACGAAATTAAACAATTGATCATGGACAGAAATATCGACATTTTAACAACAACTGAAACTTGGCTTAATAATAGTATAACTAATAATATATTGAATATTCAGGGTTATAATTTTATAAGAAATGACCGAGGAACTAGAGGTGGCGGCATTGGCATTTATATAAGAAACACTTTTTGTACTAATTCAATCGAAATTAATAATAATATTGAACTTATTTGGATATTTGTTAAAACGCATACTAAGAAATTTATGGTAGGAGTGGTTTATAGGCCCCCTCAGCTCAATTATAAATACTTTCTAGACGAATTAGAAAACTCACTTACTAACTGTTATATACATACTAATAACATTATTTGTTTGGGTGATTTTAATATAGATCTCTTGCAACCAGATTCAACACGTTCGCTCCTTCTTACTGAGTTAATGGCATCACACAACCTAAAGCAACTAATTGATCAACCTACTAGAACTACAGGTACTTCTGCATCGCTTATAGATTTGATTATTATTGAACGAGAATTATCTATTGATAACTTTGGAGTCCTTGATTGCAACTTTTCAGACCACGATGTTATATATTGTACTATTAATCATATTAATTCACATGTTGAAAGTAACTCACATTACTCCAGAAACTTTAAAAAGTATAAATATGGAATATTTTCAAAACGAGCTATTAAAAATCCCATTTGATAATATATACTATACAGCTGATATTAATGATAAAATATTTCTTTTTAATAACTATATTCTAAACTTGTTCGACTTAGTAGCTCCTTTAAAACTCCACTTTGCTAAAAAACGGACACCGCCCTGGTTCACTGATAATAGAAAATTCCTGATTAATTCTCGTGATAAAGCAAAAGCTAAATTTAGAAGAACAAAAAATGTCGCTCACTGGGAATATTATAAAAGTTTACGAAATTTTACTAACATCGCAATCAGAAACGAAAAACGGGCGTTCTTTGAATATATTGCTCGCACTAGTAATAAAACTCAATTATGGAAAGAACTCAAACACTTGAATATTAAAAAGTCATCAATTAACATTTTAAATCACCTAAACGACTTGGACATGATAAACAACACAAAATAATCCTTTCCTAAGTCCTAATACAGTATTATCTGAGGATTATTTAAACACAATTTCTCCAAAACGTCAACATATTGAATTCAGATTTCAACTTATCGATGAACTTATAATTTGTGATTTGTTAAATCAAATGCACTCCACAAGCACAGGTTATGATGGCATCAATATTATTATGCTTCGCATGTGTTGTCCTATTATATTACCAGTAATTACCAATATTATAAATACATGCATATTAGAATCCTCATTTCCTGATCTGTGGAAAGTTGCCATTGTAACGCCTATCCCTAAAAACAATAACCCAACAGAATTTTCACACCTATGACCAATCAGTATTTTATCCACAATATCTAAATTGCTTGAAAAAATATTAAACGATCAACTTTTAAAATTTATTAGCAGTAATAGTATTATTCCATCATGTCAATCCGGCTTCAGGCGGGGTTACAGTTGTGAGACAGCACTTCTAAATATTACCGACGACATACTTACAGCTACCGACAAGGGGAAACTTACAGCTCTAATATTGCTAGATTATTCCAAAGCCTTCGATACTGTAAACCATTCAACTCTATTGACCATTTTAAAACACTGTGGACTAAATAATTGTGCAATTACTCTAATAAAAAACTACCTTACTAACAGAAAACAGTGTGTTAAAATCGACTCAAAAACGTCAAATTTACTCAATTTGCATACAGGTGTTCCTCAAGGCTCGATCCTAGGACCTATGTTATTTTCCTTATACACTTCCCTAATTTTAAATGTTTTGGATAACTGTAAGGGACATATGTATGCAGATGATACACAGATTTATTACTCGTTTTCGCCTTCTCTTTATGAAACTGCTGAACGTTATATTAATGCTGATATTGAAAACATCTGCAGTATCTCTAAACTTTTAAATCTAAATTTATACTCTATTAAATCTCAATTATTATTATTTGGACCCAAAAAAGCGTGTGCGTATATAGCAAATAAGTTATGTATTAAACTAAACGAAACTGTAATTCCGTACAGCAGCAGTGGGAAAAATTTAGACGTAATACTAGATAATTCATTCAGATACAAGGCCCACGTTAATAAATCTATCACCGGTGCGTACCTTAGTTTAAAAAAGTTATATCCGCATAGAAATTACTTGTCAATTAAAACCAAAATTATGTTATGTGAGTCTCTTGTGCTGTCTAATTTTACATTCTGTTCTACCCTTTGGTATGCCGCCTTAGATTGTGTGACCAGCAAACGAACACAAAAAGTACAAAATGCTTGTTTGAGGTATATCTATGGAATACGAAAGTTTGATAGAATATCTCACAAGATTAGGGAATCGGGATAGCTATCTATGAAGGAGCGACGTACAATTCTGTCTGCTAGTCTATACCAGGGATGGCCAACACGTCGATCGCGATCGACCGATCGATCGAGAAGCGTTTTTTGGTCGATCATAGCTGACAGGAGACAACATTAGAAAGAACGAAAGAAGTTGTAAAATATTACGTATAATTTGTTTTTCGATGTTCTACCGGTATTATTGAGTCTGGCAGAGGAGTTGTAAAGAGGAAGAGGGCGCTGCGGCTGGTTGTAAAGAAAACGAAGAGGGGATAGTGCTAGTAGTTGACGAAGAGATTGAGGTTAGGAGAGGAAAAGGTTAAAGAGCGCATGGAGATAGTGTGTGAGAAGCGTTACTCGAGAATAATAGCGTGTTACGGAGATTGTCAACTGTGTAAGACTTAAGAGTGGAGATTAAAGAGGTGAATTGTGGAGAGTGTGTTGTTTTTGATCGGATCCTGATACCATTATCTTACACTGTTTATTTGTTTACCTTGAGTGACAAGCAGTTTGTTCTATTTACCTGACTTTGTACAATTTGTGACTATTACTATTAAATTACTTGTGTACCTACCTACAGCATATTTTGACTTCAACTTTGGATTATTTTGAAAGTAAGTAGTTTGTTTTTAAAAATGTCATTTGCTGAATTAGAATCATATCTATCAGTTAAATTTCATTTAATTATTTAAGTATGAATATTGCAGCTAGGCTACTGCATTTTTTCTATGTTTTAAATTAATATTAACTAATAGTATGCTTCTTTTGCATTTTAGCACCCATCAAAATGAGCAGTGAACGAAAAAAACCGAAGACTTATCATTTTCATGAAGAGTGGGAACTGGATTACTTTTTTACCATGGTGAATGATAAATGTTGTTGCTTAATATGCAATGCCTCCATAGCGCTTACTAAAAAGGGTAATCTGGAAAGACATTATTTAACTTCACATAACAAATATCAAACAGATTATCCACAAAATAGTGACCTGAGAAAAAATAAAATTAAGGAACTTAAGGCTCAATTAAGAGCCCAACAAAATGTTTTTAAAAAGCCCATGTTGAAATCTCGTGCAGTGACTATTGCATCATTCAAGGTCAGCCATATACTAGCAAAAAAATGTAAACCATTTTCTGACGGGGAATTTATAAAAGAAATTTTCTTGGAAATGTCAAATTTACTTTTTAATGATTTTAAGAATAAGACCGAAATTATTGCTGCAATTAAAGATTTACAATTGTCTCGAAATTCTGTGATGCGACGAACTGAGAAAATGAGTGAAAATATAAGAGAACAATTACATAAAGACATTAATAGATGTTGTTGTTTTTCCCTTCCATTTGATGAATCGACAGATGTACGCGACACAGCACAATTGCTTATTTTTATTCGCATGGTTTTTGAAGATTATACATCTAAAGAAGAATTGTTGGGTATGATTTCTTTGAAAGAAAGGACTAGAGGTGTAGATATATTCCACTCTTTTAAAACATTCCTCGTCAATTTGAAAATACCACTTTTTAAATTAGTTTCAATGACAACAGATGGCGCAGGGGCAATGATAGGCGGCATAAATGGATTTATAACTCTATGCCGAAATGATGACGAATTCCCAAGTTTTTTGAGCTATCACTGCATCATTCACCAACAAGTGTTAGCTAGCAAAAGATTGAATACAAAAGAAATAATGGACATAGCGTTCAAAATTGTTAATTCCATTCGAGGAAGTGCACTGAAACGGCGTCTCTTCCAATTGCAACTTGATGAAGGACAGCCAGAATTATTATTACATACCGATGTGAGGTGGCTGAGTAGAAGTAAATTTCTGCAACGATTTCGTAATTTATTAACTGAGATAAAAACATTTCTTGAAGAGCAAGGACAAGAACATGCAAAATTAAATGATGAAAGTTGGCTGAGTGATTTAGCTTTTCTTACAGATTTCACATCAAAATTGAGTGATTTAAATCTAGAATTGCAAGGGAGAAACAAGACAATAATTGAAATGATCAGTAGCATTAATGCATACAAAGCAAAATTTATTTTGCTAATAGAAGATCTTCAACAAAACAATTTGAATCATTTTCCAAATATATCCGATCACCTACAAAAACATAATTGTAATTATAACATGGAAAAATACGTTGCCGAAATTAAAAAGGTGATTGAAGACTTTGAGATCAGATTTAAAGATTTTGAAAAGGTTAACATCATTGTGCAGTATTTGTCTTTTCCATTTAAAAAGGATTTAAATATAAAACATATTGCCACAAAAATTTATGAAATTTTTCACTTTGAAAAAAACGCGCTAGAAAATGAGATTATAACTTTACAAGCTGACTTAATCTTACAAGCCAGAGTACTTGAGGACGATTTTTGGAAATATGTCAATCAAGACAAGTATCCCAATATTAAAAAATGTAGCGAATACATCTACTCTTGTTTTGGGTCCACATACTTATGTGAATCAGCTTTTTCGTATTTAAATATCACAAAGACTAAACATCGTTCACTACTTACTGATTCCCACATTGAAGATACATTAGCATTATGTTTATCTGAATATACACCAAATTATGAACGCTTGGCTGGAGAGATGCAGACGCAGACTTCTCACTAACAGAGTAATTTTATTACACGATTCTGTGGTGCTGACAACTGTTTTTTTTTATTTATAGATTTTCGATTAATAAATCTTATTAGTAAATTATCATGTTGGTTTAATACCCCCTCTACAACTCTTATCACTCATTAGTACACCAGCCGCATGTTTCATTGCGTTAAATGTTAAAATTTTATTAGGTAGATCTTTAAACATATTCAAGAAAAATAGTCGATCCTATATATAAAGAAGTTGGCCAACCCTGGTCTATACCACAAAATTATTATTTCAAAACAACCTCCATACCTCTACAGCAAAATTTCCTTTAGAGATGATGTTCATAACATAAACATCAGATCTAAAGGACGATTATCACCTCCCAGCTACCGCACTGCAATGTTCCAACGTTCATTTACATATAATATTTATAGATTATATAATACCATACCCCAACCATACAAAATGCTATCTATTAATAAATTTAAAACCAAGTTAAAAGCTGCAGTGATTAAAAGTGCCGATTTTCTGTCAATGTGTTGATTGTTATTTGTTTCGACTCAATCTTGTATTTTGTATTATTTAGATATTTGTATATAGTACATGTTGCCTGTTATTACTTACACTATAGAAAAATTATACCTTTTATGTTTACGCATTGAATTACCTTACGTTTTTAGAGATTAATAATTGTTTTGTTTTTTGTTTGCTCTTATTTATATTGATAGGTATGGATGGAAGAACAGGTGGGCGGAAGCTCAACTGAATCCCGCCTATTGGTTCACTAATGTTTACTTCCAAACTGTATGCTAAATGTTATTTTGTTAGTGAATAAAGATTATTATTATTATATTTGATGACGATTTCGTATAAATAGCTCACATTTCAAATGAAAATAACTTAAACATTATTGATGTCATATTTCGAAAGAGCAAGGTTGGGTTGATATCAACTTACAATTTCATAATGATTTCAAATGGTTTCGAACCCACTGAGCAAACACATTAAAGTAATGTTTCATCAACATTAAAACAACGTTTAATGTTGCTACAATGTTGATATAACGTTATTTGTTTGTTTTTTGCTCAGTGGGAGGATTTGCATTTTTGAAATTTTATAATCCCTTTGATGTATACTGCGCGCCATAAGTAAATTAACACCCACTAAACAAGGGTGAATTTTGAAAAAAAAAATAGGAAAGATGTATTTTATCCGTGCTAAGAAACGATGAAAATTTCAATAAGATTAGACTAGTAAATCGGGATGCCATCGACGAAACAAAAATTCTTTAGTGGTATTATTAAGTTATTCGGCACTTTAAACCAAACGTTTTGGATTAATTACTCTTAGTTGATTGTAAAAGAATGCCACTTCTTCGAAGATGCGCAAATTTTCACTCAGAGACTTTTGACAAGGTAGAATAATTGGTCTATAAGATGCAGAATTATCCATTTTTATCATGCGGAACGCAGTGTCGGTAGAATGCAGTGTTGCCACTTGTCACATAATTATCAGATTTTAACATAATTTTTGATAAATTCTGATAGAAAAATATGAGGTAACATAATTGATAATTTTAACATAATTTTGTAAAAGGCGAGGTTTCCCAAAATTTTGCAATTAAATATTATTTGAGCGCCATCTCTTTGTTTTAGCTGTGTAACAAAAATTAACGCTTCTTTTACCAACGTGAACGCAGCAACGCAGCTGTTTTAAAATAAGTAAATCGGTACTTCCCCAGTGAACCCATGAGCGGGAATGCGTAATCGTTGTGACGTCGTAAATGTGTAAACCAGTTAACCAGCGCCAGTGGTGTGAACGGTGTGTTGTTATGTTTATCATTTCCACTTGTGAATTCGTTTTATCATATTTAAAGTGAAGTAAAATGGCAAGTACAAGTAGTTATGTGCAGAAATTAAGAAGATCGTCCGATTCGGACTCTGAAAAACAAGAACAAAAAAGAAAATACAATGTGGCCCGGAGACAGGTCAAACCCCAAAAATGTAGAGGCGAGTGGAAGTCGAATCCAGATTTTAAGGCATGGTTAGAAGCAGTTGAAGGTAAGTCGCTGTATTACAATGTAGATAATAACAATTCTTATATCTAGCATAACATTGTTGTAACTTTTTTAATTGATCTACATAAATATGTACTCGTATCTCTTTATTACAAATTCTGTACATTTTATTTCAGAAAAACGTACCAAGGCCAAATGTACCCTTTGTGATACAGAATTTTTAGCAGATTTGACAGTAATCAAAAATCATGCCAAGGGAGAAAAACATAAAAAGAAAACTTCTGTGTTGAAAAGTAACCAAAAGAAAGTTTATAATATGTTCCAAGCCAATACTTAGGAAGAAGAGCAGGTGCGCCTTGCCGAAATCAGAATTGCAGCTTTAATTGCAGAACACAATCTGCCGATAAGATTGTGCGAACATTTGGTACCACTTTTACAATCTGCGTTACCGGACTCTCAAATTGCGAAAAAGAATTCCATGGGAAGAACGAAGACTACTAAGATCATCACCAACGTTTTGGGGAAGTATCAATATCAAAATATTGTAAATATTTTGAAAATAAGAAAATTTAGCTTATTAATCGACGAATCGACAGATATAAGCACAGTAAAAAATATTTGTGTTTGTGTCAGGTACTTTGACGAACAATGTGGTAATATTCGCTCAAATTTTTTTGATTTAATTCAGTGTTTCAAAGACAATAATGAAGAAGCAAATGAAGGTATGACTGCCGCAATTATTTATGACAAATTAATCAATTCCATTACGTCTGTAAATATTCCGCTAGAAAATGTGATAGGTTTACATAATTCTGTAGTCAGTAGATTAATATCGAATTTACCTCGAATAATAGTACAAAAATGCATATGTCATTCACTGCACTTGTGTTGCAGTAAGGCTTGTAAAGTTCTACCAAGACAATGCGAAGACTTAGCTCGTGAAGTTTATAATTTTTTTAAGAATAGCACCAAAAGGCAAGCTCAGTTTTTAGAGTTTCAACATTTTTGTAATGTACAACCTTTACATCACAGGTTGCAATCATCTGAATTCATATTTAAAAGCCCTAATGATAGCGAAACAAAGCTATTTTACTATTTTTTACAATGGGTTCTACCTAAGTTTGCAGATTTAAATGAATATTTTCAAAACGAACGGGTGATAATTACAGTGGTTTACAATAAAGCCTACGAAACTTATAAATCACTACTATTAAGTTATCTTAATCCAAATTATGTAAACCAAAATAATTTGGAAGATGTTAATCCAAGTAATTGTAATGAATACATTAATTTGCAAAATATTTATCTGGGCATAGAGGTTTTGAGAACAGTTGAGACACTAAATGAAACTCAAAAAAATGACTTTTTTATAAGATGTCACGAGTTTCTGATTGTTAGTTGTACGGAACTCAAAAAAAGATTTGATTTTAAAAAATCATTATTATCTCAAATTGCCATATTTGACCCTAGATCGACCCCAAAGCCAAATTCCTTTTACCATCTGATAAACGTGCTTCCTAGAATTGTAAATAATAATGATTTACAATTAATACAGCGCATTGATGATGAATGGAGGCTGTATTGTATGTTTCTTAAAGATTTACCAGATAAAATTAAAAATGAAAGCGAAATTGACAAATATTGGTATAAAATTAGTACTCTTTCCGATATCGCCGGAAATCAAAAATTTAAACATCTTGGAAATTTTGTATTAGATGTGCTTGTGATGCCTCATTCAAATGCTACATTAATCATTTAATCAAAACAAGAATAAGAAACAAATTATGCAGTGAGACTGTTAGTGGGTTAATATTAGCCAGCGAAGGAGTTGAACAATGTTATTCTTTCGAAATAGATAAATAAATGACAAATCTGATGAAAGATATGTACATTTCGAAAGAAACATTGTTAGAAGATGAGGAAATAATTTACGAAAACCAACCCAATACAGTTTAACTAAACATATAACTTTATAATATAACTTTGTTTATTGCTATTTTATATTTTATATAGAGTACAACTGTGTTTTAATATTGTATGTTTTCTATTTCTAAATACATATATTTAAATATGTTTTTCTTTATATGTGATATTTACCCCCCCTCCATTTTAACATAATTTTTGGTAAAATCTGATAATTTTGGTAACAATGCGCCATAATTTTATTTCATACCACTGGCAACACTGGTAGAATGTCTCTATGTTGGCAAAGATAGACAGAATCACATGAGAAACGACGACGATTACGACCTGGATATCCTAAAAGCACAAATAATAGTACCATAACAATGATTAAAACTAAATGACTACTTGATCAATATACAGGGAATTTTTCTTTTAGGTAAACAAATGCATCAAGTTGTACATTGTTCGACATTCGTTGTTTTTTTTAAAAAAGTTCAATTGAAAGCTTTAAACGAGTGTTTTCCACTCCCAGACTAAGCATGAAGTAAAATTTCGAGTTTAGAAAAGCCCCGTGAAAATTTGTCGAGGGTCGCGCAGCGACCCGAGACAAATTTTCTGGGCTTTTCTAAACTCGAAATTTTACTTCATGCGCCACGCGTACAAAACACTGATTTCAAGTAAGGTTCAAGTATATATAGAGTTCACAATATTTTAGTGTTTTATACGCGTGGCGCATGAAGTAAAATTTCGAGTTTAGAAAAGCCCAGAAAATTTGTCTCGGGTCGCTGCGCGACCCTCGACAAATTTTCACGGGGCTTTTCTAAACTCGAAATTTTACTTCATGCTTAGTCTGGGAGTGGAAAACACTCGTTTAAACCTTTAAATTGTACTCTTAAAGAAATACAACAAATAACTAAAGATTTAAAGAAAATAAGCTGAATTTGGAATACGTATAGTTTAAAGAAAAACTTCCTGTACATCAAAGAAATGTCATTTGGTTGTGCGGTAAGCAATCAGCTGTTCAGCTGTCAGCACGTACTGTACTTGTCAAAGCTATTACGTGCATGTGTACGTAATGCCAATCATACTTGTCAAAACTTGTGTGGTATGAAGCGGTTACGAGATAGTAACTGCAACGTAACCGCAACGAGACTGCCGAGGAAGATAGGATCAACAGTGGGAAAAGTGGCGGCGAAAATTATGAACGCTCAAGCAATAATTAAACAGAACGCGATCACTAAGACTGAGATCAAGGCAATTGTCAACAAGTTGGAGAGCCTAATGAGCGGTACTGGGACAGGGAGTTATCGCCGAGGAGACCACGACAACAGATCTCGAAGAGGGAGATGCCAGTAAAGACGAGATAAGCAAAGTCTATGAAAAACAGACGTAATACTAGAGAAGATCTCCAAACTAGAAAGCACACACAGCGGACATCAATAAGGACGAGCGCAACAAAGGTGGAGATGGAATTGCCAGCAAAACCCTGGCGCAGAGAGTGGCAGATAAGCCAAGGGTACTGGAAACCCAGCCCGAGGCCATAAGGGTAGGGAACGTGCAGGATACGATTCCCCCTAAGACTACCTTTAAGGTAAAGCCGACCCGGGTCACGGTCGATACGAAGGGCAGTAGCTTTGGGGAGGTACTTAGGAAGGTGAAAGCAGGAATGCCCGCGGATCTAAGTACAGGTATGTTGGGAGCAAGAGAAAGCCAAGCTGGCAACCTAGTGACAGAAATATGCAAGGGTGCGGACGGAGAAGGCTTGACAAAGGCAGTGAACTCCATTATTTATTTAAAATTGAATTTGTGTTCAGTATTCCGGCACCAGGTACCCACAGACGCGCTTCGGACTTCAAGGTCCTCTTCAGTGTGGTCCCGACCCAGTGCTGAGGAATACTGAACATTTCTGACTATTTCAAACCAATATGTGAAAACTATTAATGATTCATTATTCATTATTTATTTATTTATTTATTCCCAACAGAAATAATCCAATTACAGGGAACATTTTAAAATATAACTATTATAATATTATGGGAGAGGATAGGGCCAAAATTACCAGGGGGAGCTTGGTAATTATCGAGGTAAAGGGTCTGGAAAACGACACTAGTCCGGGAGAGGTGCTGGCGGCGATTGAAAATAAGACAGGCGGGAAAGGAGACTATACAGTCAAGGAAATTAGGGAGTATAGGGGAGAACTACGCATAGCCATGATGGAATGTAGCAGGGGAGATGCGAGAGCATTACTGGCGCAGAGAACAATTAAAATAGGATGGATGAACTGTCAAATACAGGAAAAGCCAGCAAATACCCACTTCATGCGGCAAATGTCTGAATTACGGGCGTTGGGCGGCCGATTGTAAAGGCACAGACAGAAAAAACCGGTGCCGCAGATGCGACGGAAGAGGCCATGAAGAGAGCGGCTGCAAGGCACCTCCACAATGTGCCGCGTGCAAATACGCCGGGGAAGATGTAGCTCACTTTCGCGGGAGTAGAGATTGTCAGGCCTTTAAAATGGCCCAGGAAGAGCTGCAAAGTCGAACCTCAACAGGTGTAGGGCGGCACACGACATGCTGGGGATGACCATGGTGGAGGAGGAGGAGGTAACCGTGGCCTTGTTATCGGAGCCGAACCGGAAAAGGCTAGCTGGATGCGTGGTCAAGGACGAGAGGGGAGATGTCGCTATTCTCTTTAACGCGAAGGCCGCAAAAGAAGTGCGGGATTGGGGAACTCCGGGCGGAGGAATAGTTTGGACAAGGGTTAGGTGAACGTTATTATATAGCTGCTATATCTCTCCAAATACATCGAATGGAGAATATAGTCTGTGGCTGCAAGGTCTAGAGCCTGGGTCTCCAAACTATTTTCTTCGCGGGCCACAAATACAATTCTACATAATAAAGTCGGCCAATATCCGATTAATTTGATAATATTATGAAAAATTTAAGGAACAATTGTTACAATATTTCAAAATATGACATTTACAAAAAAAATTACAAACAATCGCGGGCCGGATTCATGCAAGTCGTGGGCCGGATTTGGCCCGCGGGCCGTAGTTTGGAGACCACTGGTCTAGAGGAAGATGTAAGGGCACACCACGAATTAGCCCAGGTGATAAGCGGGGACTTCAACGCCAAATCTGTGGCTTGGGGAGCGCAGAGCACCGACGGTAGGGGTAGAGGGCTAGTGGAAATGCTTACTACTGCAGGACTCGAAGTAGTCAACGATGGACAGCTTCCGACATTCGTCCGCGGCAGCTCGGAGTCGTTTATTGAGGTCACCGCGACAAACAGGGCAAACTATGAGCGACCATCGCATGATAAGATTCGACATTCTGAATGAAGGATTGGGAGACGATAGTCCGGCCCCCGCACGGTGGGATATAAACTAGATGGACTCTAAGGCACTCGCCAAGGCCATCGCAAACAGTGAGCTGCCCGGGGAGGGCGCGGAAGAACTTGCTTCCGAGCTGACCGAAATATTGAGCGGAGCCTGTGATAAGGCGCCGAACAAGCGTCCAAACACCAAAAGAGGTGTTTACTGGTGGTGCAAGGAGGTAGCCCAGGCCAGGAAGAAGGCACAGCAAGTCAGACAAGTAGCTGACCGAAATATTGAGCGGAGCCTGTGATAAGGCGCTGAACAAGCGTCCAAACACCAAAAGGGGTGTTTACTGGTGGTGCAAGGAGGTAGCCCAGGCCAGGAAGAAGGCACAGCAAGCCAGGAGGAGGGTCACCAGAGCTAGGGCTAAAGGGGAGGCCGTGGACAGCTCTTACAAGAAAGGTAAAACAAGATCGCGGCCCTAAGGAGGGAGATAGAGAGAAGCAAGGGCAGAAAATGGAAAAAGCTGTGTAAGCAGGTCGAAGCTGATCCCTGGGGAAAACCCTATAAAATCATCATGGGCCCTGTAAAAAAGAAACGGCTAGACGCTGAGGCTCTGGTACCGGGAGGGGTCGGGTCGGTGGTGGAGGCTCTATTTCCAAGGGGTGAAGGAAGGAGACGTAGTGGGGACGGCCATCTCCAGATAGAGGACTTATTCTCGACGGAGGAGATTGTAACGGCGGCAAAATCCCTTTCCAGAAAGAAGGCACCCGGGCCTTACAGGATACCCAATGAGGTACTAAAAAAGGTAGTGGAGGCCAACCCAGTGATGTTCCGGGAGGTCATGAATAGGTGTATGGCCCAAGACATTAGAAGCGAGCGAAGTTGGCGCTCATCCCTAAGGCAGGCAGAATTCCTGAAAATCCCTCGGCATACAGGCCAGTTTGCCTGCTGGAAAGGCTAGCGAAACTTCTAGAAAAGGCACTAACCCGGAAGGTGCTCGACCACATTGAAGGGGACGACGGTTTCCACCCAAGGCCGTTCGAGTTCCGGCGGGGCAGATCTACAATAGACGCAGTGATGGAGGTAAACAGGCAGGCAGAGGGGGCGAACGAGGGACCGCTACGGAAGCGCGAACATGCGGTCATGATCACGATCGATATCAGGAATACATTCAACACGTTGCCTAGGCGTGAAATTATGAGAGAGGCGGAGCGAAGGCTGCCTCCGAGCCTGATACGCATGGTAGACTCGTATCTAAAAGACCGAGAGCTAGTGTACACGGCGGGTCACTACGACCAGAGAAGGGCGCTAAGCTTAGGGGTGCCACAGGGCTCAGTGCTCGGGCCAACACTCTGGAATTTGGTCTATGACAGGGTGTTGGAGATACGACTACCGGAAGGAGCTACGAAGGTAGCATTTGCCGATGGCCTGGCATTGGTAATTAGGAACCAAACTGTCGAGGGACTGCAACAAGTCGCAAAAATGGCGGCCGATGCCTTCATTGGATGGCTAGAAGCAACGGGTCTGACCGTAGAACCGAACAAGACCAAGGCAGTTTGGCTATTCACCAGAAGATCGGGGAGGCAGCAGGGGCAAACCATCAAAGTAGGAGGCGCCGAAATTGAGATAGACAAGAGCTTAAAATACTTGGGTGTATGGCTGGAGGCTAACCCTCGATGGGTTAGCCGTGAGGCGGCGGAGGGAGCGGAGCGGATGGAGGCGGTAATTGGGCGCTTAATGCCCAACGTGGGAGGAGCTGGAGAGGGTAGGAGGCGCCTATTAATGTCAGCGGCTAGAGTTAAGCTCGCATACGCGGCTCCGGTCTGGAGTGAGGCCATGAATACCGCGAGAAACGCGGCCAGAGCAAGAAGTGCCATGAGATTAGCCAAGGGGAGCCAATGCTTATGGGAGAACTGGAAATCGAGTAGAACAGGAGAGACTATGGTGAATATTGGGGGGGGGGGGGGGGCGAGTAAAACAGCCGACTATATACACCAATCACCGGTCTCGATTCTGGATGCAGCCTCCAAAAGCTGTTACCAAATTTTATACAGAGACTGGCTAACTGGATATATATGAACTGTGGAATAGCTTGCCTCCGCATCACGCGAGCATACAGGACGGCATCTATGGAAGCAATCGAGGTGCTCGCCTCGACAGTGCCCGGAGACCTCTACGTGAAGAGCAGACGCCTACTGCTTGCAAAAAGGCGGAGAAAGTAAGACGGAGGCCAAGGAGGAAGAATATAACAAGGTAATGGGGGAATGGCAGGAGCGATGGGGGTGGAGCACTAGTTGGACTAAATCCTTAGTACGATGCGTCCGACAGTGATGCGAACGGAGCCATGGCAACCTGAACTACCACCTGACACAAATAATGACGGGGCACGGAAGCTTCGTTGCGTACCTCCACAGAATAGGTAAGGCACCAACAGGAAACTGCAATTACTGCAGGGCTGTGGAGGATACGACTCGACACACACTGGTGGAATGCGAGGGCTGGTCGAAAGCAAGAGGCGAGTTGAAGGGCAAGATCGGACACCTCCCCTGTCCGAGGCCAGCATAGTTGGCAAGGTGCTGGCAAGCGAAGAGAATTGGGAGGCGGTTAGCACGTTTGCGAATACAGTTATGAGCAGAAAGCTCGCAGACGAGCTGGGCAGGGCCGAGAGCGAAGGTACTACCTAGCCAAGCAACCGGTAGCAAGACCGGAATAAGTGCCCCTGATGTAATGCCGAGACGGCGATTTCAGGGAAGAGAGGGGGAAGGGTTTTAGTCGGTCGAACAGAAACCCGACACTATTGGCCGTATAAGACCAAAAGTAAATGTCTGCAAACAGATTTCCAATCCCCTTTACAGCAAAAAAAAAGATAGAACGTAGGTAAACATTTTAACAATTAACATTAAAAAAAATCGACGTTGGGGAGTTAGTGGTAAACAAGGAAATGGTAGCTACGATTTGACGCCAAAACTTCGATTTTTTCTATTGGTAGATTGTATAGAGATTTGATGACTAGTTAAACCTTTTCACCATCTTGTTGACGACAAACGGTGGCGCAAGCCGAAGAACACGATCATTTGTGCTTTTAGGACAACCGGACCGTCGTCGTTCCTCATGTGTTTCTGACCATCTTCGCCAACATAAAGAAATTCTAATGACACTGCGTTCCACACAACTACCAACATTACAAATAGAAAATCCTGCTTCTCGTAGACTGATTATTCTACTCTGTTATAAGTTACCCATTGAGCAAACATTTATGCACTTTCGTATAACTCCAAAATATTACGACTTAAGACCGAATGTTATTTATTAATTTTTAAGAAGAAATCTAAAAAGTTAATTATATAGGGTGTCCCATTTAAAATAACAAAGTTGTATAGCGTCCAGGTATTATGGGATACCCTGTATATGCGAAAATAATTTTATGTTGTTAAGAAAACGATTTCAAGCAACTTGTATCTGAATGATTTTTTCGCATTTTTAATATTAATCGAAATATTTAGCTTTCCTTCCTTGCTGAAACACCCTGTATATTGGCTAAGTGGCTATTGAATTTAACTGACTTATATCGTCGCCGAAAAAGTAATAGTTTTTTTATGCTACTCATTTAAAATGCACTTAATGCAGCGGCGGCTCGCAGCCTAACTTCAGGGTAGGCCAGAGACCCAAATAATATGTATCCGTTATTGAAAGGTGACTTTGTTGTGCAATTCCTTGTATTTATAAAGCGCTATCCCAACCTCAAATTTTGTGTGCTTTGGCGCTGTGGCCCTGGCCCTGAAGTTAGGCCTGAAGTTAGGCTGCGAGCCGTCGCTGACTTAATGACTTTTACTTTTTACAGGTTGTGATTTATGAATGTACCAGTATATGAAAAAGCCGGCATATTTCCAATCACTAAATAGGAAGGAATTTAGATAAACTCAATACTTTTTTTTTAGTGTAAAAAAGATAAAGCTTGTATTTCACATTCACATAATAAAAAATAAACAAATACCTTCACCCATATTTTGGCACAACAATTTCACAAAAACCCAACAATTTCAAATTCACCAATTATTATAATTATACTGATAACTAGGCGCTGGAAAAGTGACCATAGTCACGTGAACGGGCACGGGCATTTTTTTCTCGAGCTTATCACTCAACCTGGTGAGCCTCAATTTCGGATAAACGGGGATATTGCTCGTGACTTTCGTGCTTTTCGCGACGATTTCGTCGACTTTTTGCGTGCGCCTGATTAGGCTGTTGACGAACTTTTTCGCGTTGGTATTCGCGCTGTGACTCGAATCGTTTGTCGATTCGACGGGCGGTAGGATTTTCTGTTTGGAGAGACTAACGCGCAAGTTTGTGATGTGACGCGTCGATTCGGTCCACCAGCGGCGGGTTTGCGGCACCTTTGGCTTTTCCTTGGTTTTCCAGCATTGGGCCGACGAGCACGGGGGAGGGTTTCTTGAGAGGGTCATCGAAGAAAATGTAGGAGCAGCTATTCTATCAATCTACAAAAAATAAAACAAATGGTTTAGTTTAGACCAGTGGTCTCCAAACTACGGCCCGCGGACCAAATCCGGCCCGCGACTTGCATGAATCCGGCCCGCGATTGTTTGTAATTATTTTTGTAAATGTCATATTTTGAAATATTGTAACAATTGTTCCTTAAATTTTTCATAATTTTATAAAATTAATCGGATCTTGGCCGACTTTATTATGTAGAATTGTATTTGTGGCCCGCGAAGAAGATAGTTAGGAGACCCAGGGTTTAGGTAATCTACCGTGCGATCGTTTAAAACGTGATTTAGAGTAGGCTTTGAATTTTAAATTAGATTGGCACTACTGACTGTTAACACATAGTTTACCATAACCTCAAATTTATTCCATCATTCAATTAGCAGTCTGGGCAACTCAACAACAAAAATTTTGCCTACTCTAAATAATAATTTAAACGATCTCACTATAGTTCTCATAGAGCTGCAGTGGCGGCACGTCCATAATGGCATAAAAGAAACATTTCCTGTATCTTTAAGTCTGCAGCCCCTCCAATAAAAATACTTACGAGCCGCCACTGAAGAGTGGAATATCAGAACACTAAAATTATTTTTACTTCGATTTCTCGCTTTTTCAGCAGCTTCATAATTGGAGAAACAGGTTGTTCCTTCTCTTTTTTCTTCGAGGATTTGTGCTTTTTTCTCGTCGAATCTCTGCCGAATAGACCCCTGGTTTCCGCCATTTCTATCATGTACTTGTTGTCCATACGGGTCACTTGCTTTTGAATCAAAAATAAATCAATTAATATTACAACTGGATGGAAACTATTTTTTTATTTACCTTTCGTTGTAGAAGAGCTAAAAAGCAACCCTCTTTTGTTAACCTAATGCAGGAGCTAGGGCAGAGCTCGGGGAGATTGGTCAAGTCGAAAACATCACAATCTGGAATCTTCAGAAGAAACGAAAAGGTAATTACATACTTACTCAATTATATTTAAGGATAATTTTATAATTTATAATATTAAAATCCTCAGGAGAGGAAAAACAAGTGCTGTAATACGTGTAAACAAGTAATTTCATAATTTAAAAGATCACAATTTGACAATTTCAGAAGAAATGTAAACTAAGTAAGTATCAATGTGACAAATAAATCATAATTTGTCAAATAAATTGTTACGATACAGAGATTTTTTTTACTTTCACATATTCCATATAAATATTTGTAAAATTAATGAACATGTAGTCAGAACTAAGTAGTATATTTTGAACTTGACTTTAAATCAGTGTTTTATCCGCGTGGCGCATGAAGTAAAATTTCGAGTTTAGAAAAGCCCCGTGAAAATTTGTCTCGGGTCGCTGCGCGACCCTCGACAAATTTTCTACGCGGGGCTTTTCTAAACTCGAAATTTTACTTCAAGCTTAGTTTGGGAGTGGAAAACACTCGCTAGAGTTTTTAAATTGAAAGTTTTTAATAAGATCACGAATGTCTGAAAATTTACATTGAAAAATCGTAACATGTACATTTATAATGAAATATGGGCAACATCAGGGGTTCCGCAGGGCTCTCACTTAGGTCCGCTTCTGTTCTCGATCTTCATAAATGATCTATCCGATATACTTACTTGTCCACACTTATTATTCGCGGATGATCTCAAGACATTCCTCCAAATAAACAACATCAATGATTGCTCAATCATTGAACATAATCTGTTATTAATACAATGCTGGTGCACAAATAATGATATGGCACTAAATATAAGTAAATGTCAGTTTATGCCGTTTTCACGCTGTAAAGTACCAACATATTTTAATTATCATTTGAATGATACCTCTCTCTGCAGAGTAGATAGTATCCGGGACCTTGGAGTGCTGTTGGACTCTAAACCGTCTTACAGGCTACATATTGACTACATAGTGAACAAGGCAAATAAAATACTAGGGTTTATTAAAAGATCTACAACTGATTTTATTAATGTACGTGCTCTTGTGATTTTGTATAATGCACTAGTTAGATCACACCTGGATTATTGCTGCCTTATTTGGTCACCATCCTTCAAAATACATGTAGACAGATTAGAGTCTATACAATACAAATTTTCCAAGGTCTTAGCATATAAGTTGAGCATTGTTGGCATATATCTTACGCCCCAGCAATCCTGTCAATATGTTGGTCTTACTGAATTGCACATTCGAAGGAAGGGAATGGACATAACATTTATGTACAAATTACTTAATGGGATGATAAATTGCATAAATCTGCATAATTTGATTAACCTCAATGTGCAGGGTCGAGCTTTAAGATCGAATGATCTTCTACATATATGTTACTATAGAACCACGTACGATATAAACAGTCCCATGCCACGGATCGCCAGGCATGTTAACAGTGTCGCATTATCGCTCGATTTTTTTGGAAACTCCCTCAACACTTTCAATGCACACTTAATGCACTTAATTTAATTGAATTTAATCTGTTCTCGTTATAAAAGAAATATTGTATGTTATTTATTGTATTTAGTATGTAGGTGTTTTTATATTTGTTTTAATTGTAATATTTTAAAAATCTGTATTTTATCTTCAAAAAGGCTTGACCGTTTATATGTATAAATAAATAAATAAATAAATTAATGTATACCTAAAAGAAAAGTTCTTTGTATTTAGAACTTTTTTAAAATTTGAACTGAGCAAGGAATATTATCTGATCCTCCTATCCTACCTGATCCTCAGAGACACTTTATTAAATTGGTACTAGATACAAATAATTTGAGGCGGTGATAAGTAAAGATTACGATTACAAATGTAAATCGTAATCTTTGTGAGTTAATTGAATTGTCATATTAATGTCAGATTTCCCTTCACATAACCTACAAATTAAAAGTTTATTTACAACATAACATGTAATTAATCTTATCCTAACCTAAAATACATAACCTGCATCACATCATTAAAGTCTTGAAATGTCAAATTTTTATTTGAACTTACAACTACGTCGCTTAAAAGTTTCGATTTCTTCGGAGCTATTAGAATCTGCGAAGACATCGTTTCGGTCACCATCGTCTCGATTTCATCATTTTCACTTTCCGTGTTCATCGCAATCATCTGGTTATTGTTTATCTCCTTATCTTGAAGCTGAAATTGGGCCGAATCAAATTCTGCGAGTTGTTGTTTTTGTTTTCTCTGAAATACCTGGGCTTCTTCATTCGTCAGGATCTGCTTCAATTTGCCTTGAATGGCGGCGTGGTGCAGTTTCGCACAGCGATTTATCTCGCTTATCGTCATTTCCACCATCTGGTGATTTTCGGCCTCGATTTCAGAATGCGTCTCGTACAGGACAAATTGTATCTACAAAATTCATTAAGAGTTTTAAAACAGTTTACTCATTAACCTGGTGTTTAAGACTGTGTAATAGAGGTAACAAACGTAGGAAAATGAGGGGAAGCGGAGGCACGTGCGAACCTAGTCATTGGAATTAAAGTAGCCGCCTTCGGAACGTCTCAAAAAGAGGGGAAACACACTGAAGGGTTGAGCCTGAGCCGAGTCGACCGATACAGGACAAATCGAAAGCCGCAAATCAGAAGGGTGTGGCTACAGCTAAGGGTAAGGGTACTCAGAGGCTGCACTTCGCCACCTCCTCTGAACCAATCCCGAATAGTAATCAAGGCCGACGGGTGCTGGCTGCAACGGGAGGAGGGCAAAAGCACCTTCAAGTATCCTACAAGGATGCGGCAGAGAGCCACCTCAGACAGGTGATCACGGATGGGTGTAACCCCTTTGGAAAGCTTTCCCTGGAGAGAGCCACCTTAATAAGGCAGGCACTTTTCAGGGAGCTTGACTCAGTGGTGTTGAGTCTACGCCACTACAAGTCCTTCGCCGAGGTTCAGGGCCTGGTACTATGCAGGCGAGTTTGTCAAAATTCACTGTGAGGACCAGGACACTGTGAATTGGTTTGTGAAGACGGTGGCGATGATCAAATCGTGGCCTGAGGCTTCCGTTTAAGCCATAGCTGAAGACCGCCTCCCTAAAATCGCGAAGTCTATCCTCTGGATCCCTAGGAAGGATTTTGAGATTCCTGAAGGGGAGGAAAAGGTCATAAGAACGCTGGCGAGACAAAATGCCGAACTTAAAATCGGAGAATGGCCGATCCGTCACCGGTCTGTGTCTGAGGACCCGCCCGAGCAACTACTCGTCTTTGGAGTAGGAGAAGAGGATCGCAAAATTCTAAACGGCAGGGGAAATCGTCTAAGTTACAGGTTTATCTCCCTGAGCAAGCAAGGAGCAGCAAGGATCCTAGAAGGGAAGAGGAGGAGGTTGTTGTAACTCAGAGGGCGACTGAAAGCGCACCTGAGACATCCAACTCACCTCTTCTAAGAAATATTGCCCCTCAGCAGACTGAGCACGTGGCTGCTTTATCCATACCATATATCCATATATCCATATCCCGAGTAGCTACAAATATCGCCGGTTAGGGAAGAGCCGAGACTGGAGGATGTGCTGATGGAGCTACCTCTAACGTGAAAAAGGACCGACGCCATCCTTCCTGACTCGGGCGAGTCCACACTCGTGAGTCGGAAGGTGACTGGACTAGGACCTATCAGTCACCACCAGCATAATAGCTAATAACAAGGTCAATTTGATCCAATGTAACCTGATTCATTCTAGAGCGGCTACGGAAACACTGTGCCAACGCCTCGATACGACTAAGGACACTGTGGCCCTCATACAGGAACCCTTGATCGTATGATCTAGGATCTGTGGTATGGGCAAGTTAACCGGTAATTTGTTTTACAGGCCAATCACAAAACTGAGGACTGCAATCTACGCACCTAGGCAAATAGGAGCCCATTTGCTGCCACAACTTTTCGATGGCGACACTACCGTGATAAGAATTAGTGGAGCAATTGGCAAAGGGAGAGACGTAGTCCTAGCGACGGTCTACTTACCTGGAAACTCCACCCCTCCGCCCCCAACAAAGGGAATGAATGGGCTTGTTGAATACTGCAGGAAGGAGTTACTGCCGCTTATCATGGGTTTCGACTTAAATTCGCACTATATTGCATGGAGGAGTAGGACTTCAGATAAAAGAGCTAAATTCTTGCATGACTTTGTAATAAGTAACGATATAGATATTTAACCGTGGGACGGAACCTACTTTTGTGAACGTTCGCAGCCAGACGGTGATCAATATCACCTAGGCTAGCCATTGTGATATTGATCACCGTCTAGCTGCAAACGTTCACAAAAGTAGGTTCCGTCCCGCGGTTAAATATCTATATCGTTACTTATTAAAAAGTCATGCAAGAATTTAGCTCTTTTATCTAAAGTCCTACTCCTCCATTCAATATAGTGCGAATTTAAGCCATGGCTAGGTATCTCTAATAAAATAGACAAATGGAAGGTCAGTCGTGAAGCGTCCATGTCTGACTACAGATGGGTCACTTTTCAGATGGGCCTAGAGACGAGTTCTGGCAAACCCTACCGAAATTCAAGACAAACGGATAAGGATGAATACATTGTGCACCTCGGTGAGGGACTGCGGGATATAAATACGCAGTACCCTAAAGCACTGTGCCGGCCTAGACCTCTTTGCAGAGGAAGTGCAGGCAAAGATAATTAGGGCTTACAAATTATCCTGCCCACTTAAAAGGAGGTTGGGGACAGGGAGAGCTACCCCATAGTGGACTCCAGATCTCGACTCCCTCAAAGATGAGGCCAGAAAAGCATATAATAGAACTCAACGCTCTAAACAGAGCTCTGACTGGTCTTTTTACAAGGCCCGCCTTAAAGAGTACAAAATACTCATAATGTAATGTCAAAGAGCATTATGACGCGCTTTCTGTAAAAGCATCGAAAGCACGCAAGAGGTTAGCAGACTCAACAAGGCTCTATCACAAGACCCCCAACAGTCTGTGGGAGTCCTGAGAAAGGAGGACGGCAATATGACCGACGACCTCCTGGAGAGTTTGCAGCTGTTGCTCAAGACTTACTTCCCTGGCTACATCATACTTTCTAAGCAAGTCAGAGGGGAAACCGTAATCAATTCAGGAACAACAGAAGATTGGGAGCTAGCCCATGAAGTGATAAATGAAGAAAACACCCTTAAGAAACAAGCAAGGGTAGTATTCATACCGAAACCTGGCAGAGCTGACTACACTGCTCCCAAGGCATGTAGGCCTATCACACTTTCTTCCTTTCTCATGAAAACGCAGGAAAGAATTTGTAAATGGCACATAAGAGCGATAGGTCTAACTAGAAAACCCCTGACAATGTCACAACACGCATAGACATGGAGAAGATCTACCAACACTGCCCTACATAATGTAGTGAGCAGGATTGAGAGATCACTGGATATCAACAAATCCGCCCTGGGTGTTTTTGTTGACATTGAAGGTGCGTTTGATAAAACGACCATACCAAAGATAAGAAATGCGCTTAACAAGCGTAGAGTACTGGATTGGGTTGGCAATGCACTGGCCAACCGTATAGTCACAGTAGAGCAGGGTGGGGAACGGATCACCTGTAAAATTGATAGAGCTGTCAACAAGGAGGTGTCTTATCACTCCCTACTTTGGAACATGGTTCTGGTTAGCCTTCTGGAACAATTTCAGAAACTAGACTTCTATGTGACAGCCTATGCTGATGATCTAGCCATGATTGTAAGTGGCAAACTTGACGACGTTCTATGCGACCAAATGCAAGGAGCTCTAAATACAGTTTCGCGGTGGTGAAATGATCACACCCTATCGGTAAACCCTACCAAGACGGAGATGATCATGTACACCAAGAAAAGGAAGGTAACGAAAAGAGCACAAGCATTATTGAATACGATGCTGCAGTACAGCGACGAGGTGAAATTCCTGGGCATCACTCTCGACAAGAAATTGAGCTGGAAGAAGCACATCGACATCAAAACAGACAAAGCTATAAGGGTCTTTTTGCATTAAGGTCGGGCAGTGGGGAAAACCTGGGGGTTGAAACCACGCACGACAATGTGGTTATACACAGCCATCATAAGGCCCATGCTAACATACGGCGCTTTAGTTTGATGCCCTAGGACCAAACAGCTAACTACGAGGAAGCGACTCTCGCAAGTACAGCTGGCAGTCTGTGTAAGCATAACAGGCGCCATGCACACTACTCCAACGATAGCAATGGAGGTCATGCTATGCATATTCACGTGGAGAAGGAGGCCGTGGCGACCATAATTCGCCTTCAAGGCAGTGGGATCTGGAACAGTAACCGCTGTGGGGAAATCAGAGGACACATCTGGAAGAATGTCTACAAAGACATACCTTTTTTAGAGGCTGGCACTGACAACTGTAAACCGACACTAATTCGGAATGCACCCTACACGGTTACCATTCAACCCATAAAACAAATGAGAGAGTCGGCCATAAGGATCTACACAGATGGATCCAAAAGGATGTATGGATTAGGTATTAGAGTCTTCTCCAAGACCCTAAAATCCAAACTAAAGTTCCGATGGGAAAGCATGCTACCGTCACACAATTAGAGGCGATGGGTATAACCCTTGCCGCTGACAACATCATAAACAGCAAAGTGTCAAATGATGCCATACTGATCCTTACGGACAGCAGACAAACGCTACTGTCATTGAAGAAATCACACACAACTTCAGAGAAAACATTAGAGTGCCACAGAAAACTCAGACAGGCAGCAATGCATAACAACATTGAAGTCTGCTGGGTGAAGGGGCACGACTTGAACACAGGTAACACGAGAGCTGACGCACTGGCAAGAGCAGCGGCTGAGATGGACATTTTCTTACCGGAGCCGCTAGTGCGCCGTGCGCCTCTGTCCTTGTGTAATATGGTACAAACCAACGCACTGGAGAAATTCAGGAAGCGTTGGAATGGCATCGAGGGCTGCAAGCTCTCTAAGGAAACACTATTGTATTCCAACGAGAGATCAGCGAAACAGTAGCTGCAGCTGACCAAGGAGAACTTTAGGCGCATAACTGCCGCCCAGATTGGTCACTGCGGGCTAAACGCATACCTATACAGGATGGGGATAGTTAACTCCCCATCCTGCAGAGGGTGTAACATGAAAGACGGGACTGCCGGACACATTCTCAGCGATTGCCCGGCACTCTCGTCAACTAGAGGGTCCTTAGTGGATGAAAGATGGCCTACAATGGCCTACATAAGAGATCTACCCATCTCGGCTTTGTTAGACTACCTAAACCAGGTAGGATGGCTGAGCTAAGGCTGGGTGAGCTGAGGCTGGGTGGTCGATGGGAGGAAGCACAATGGGCCTAATGATTAGCCCTCATTAGTGCAGTGCAGAAATGCTCACTCCTCAAAGAACCAGAACCAGAACAGAAACAAAACTTTAACTTGGTAATGGTAATAGCTCTAATTATGTTTTCTCTATTGAATAATCAAAAAAAATAAAAACGTGAAGAGGTATACTCACTTGTGGACGAGACATGGCGTATTTTAGTGTCTTGTTTTGTTCTTCTAGAATGGACGCCACCCGCTGTCTACCCTCCGGAGTGTCTTCCGTCTCTGTCAAAATTTCCAACATAGATAAATCCCCACCTCTACTACACACCTATAAAAATTAATCTTGTAAAAATTCAAACGAAATTAATCAAAAATGTATTTTAATTAGAAACTTTAAGTAAACGATCAATTAATTGTTTTAGATTCGTGTTTTTTTAATTAGTAAGAAAAGAATGAACTTACTAAATCAATCGGGTCGTTAACAGCTGAATAACTGTTGGGAGGTGTGGCGAAGACAGCGATCACCTCCTCCAAAGAACTAGAATCCGGAGGCAAATCGATCAGCTTCTCAGAAAATATCAGCACGTTTTTAATTCCCAAGTCGTGGAAATAACTCTCATACTCTGTTTTCCTAAACAAAAACAAATTAATAAAACCAGCTGCAAATGCAAACAATTTTTGGAAAAATAATGGCATCTGCACAAAATTGTTCACTCGCATGATAATTTTTAGAAAAAAAGGTATTTGCTGACAATGCAAGTTTTCCTGAAAACAAATAGAACACACAAAATTATCGTTCGCATAATATTTTTTATTTTGGAAAAATGATATCTATTGAAGATTCAAGTTTTTTTGAAAACAAATGTCATTGGCACAATATTTTTTTTAAAATGTTGTTTTTACTAGAAATGTAAGTTTTTCTAGAACACACAATAATTATTCATTAGCAGCAATTTAAAAACTGCAGTATCTCATAATATATTATTGGATTTGCAACAGATACCCTTTTTTCTAAAAAAAATATACAGAATTAAAGACTGCAATATCTCAGTATTTTTTTGCAAAGACAATTTTTTTCCAAAAATTTATGTCTAGTTTTTAAATTTGTTGCAAAAAACTACTGAGATATTGCAGTCTTTTATTCTGTATAATTTTTTGAGAAAATAGGGAACCAGTTGTAAATCAAAAATTTAATTATGAGACACTGCAGTCTTTAAATTTGTTTTTTTGGTTACCTTTCTCCAGCGCTAAAAACCAGAATCTTTTTGATGTTATCGTTTTGTGATAACAAAGAAGCTAAATATGCAGTGGTCCTGGGTGAATTTACGTGAGATTGTATGACGGTTCCGGTTAGTTGGAGGTCTGAGACAATTTTTCCGAAAGTCGCTGGACCCAAACAAAACGAACGGTCCTGAAAAACACAAATATGTATGCTAAACACTAAAATCTATAAGAATTCAGATATCCTTAACCCTAACCTATTTATTTGCTCTAACTCTAAAATCCTTAAAAGATCTATGATCAAAGAGTCTAGATTAGCGCTTCCCAAATTATTTTATGTGGCGGACCGGTAGTTTTGGTTTCAATTTGTGACGGACCGGCAATTATAGACGTAGCAAAAGGGAACATCACTTGGTGATCTTTTATATCATTTTATTATTTTCAAAATCAAGAATGAACTTTAAGAACATTGAACAACATCTTGAATAAAGTTGATGAATCTCTAAACATTGAAAACAACTGAAAACTCTGAGTAAGTGGGCAGGGTAAATTAATAGTAAGGACGTCTCAGGATAAATTAATAAACAGGAATGGTAGGAGGATGGGGAATTGGTTAATAGAAGAAGGATGGGATATGCTAAATGGATGCACTAAAGGTGATTAGGAAGGCAAGAAAACATATGTGGGACAATAAGGATCGTCAGTCATTGATTATGTCGTAATAAAGGGGTTAGATAGGGGAGAAGTTAGAAGAATAGAGGTGGAGGAAGTCCTGGGGTCTGACGATTTGCCAATAATGGTAGAAATACGGATGGGCAAATTTAATGAAAAGGAACAAGAGCAGGAAGTGTGGAAGATAGAGAATAGTGCGAGGGCTATAAAGAATATAGGAAAGCGCTTAGAGAAGATTGACTGGAATGAAGTGAAAACGATGGAAGAGATCATTGCGGGATGCGGAAGAAAAGTAAAAAGGGGCGATGGAAGGAGATACCCATGGTGGGATGAGAAGTGTCGTGACGCAAAGAGAGAAGTAAGGAAGGCAGTGATGGAGTGGAGCTTGGGTATGCGAAAAAAGAAGATGCAGGCCTTGGAAAGTTGTTTTTTCCACTTTGGGTAGCGCTTGTTTGGATTTCACAGGTCTTCTAAAATTTCTTTTTTCAGACATTTGGTGACAAGAATATCTAATATTTCACTTACTTGAACAATTAATTTATGCCTTTGCGTCAAAGGACATTGCGCTAGCCTGGTCCTTATGGAAGGATGAAAAATGATAAATTGCGGACAGTGCGTGTCCCACTTGAAATTATCGGCGGTGACTTCTTCGGTTTCCTCGACTTTCCTCAATTGCAGGAGTTTTTCAATCGATATAACAACATCATCAACACTCCTGAAAATAAACAATACCTTTAATGCTTCACAATCGAACACGGATTTCGACTCAACAACTGTTTTCTAAACACGCTTTATTGTCGATTTTGCACCAAAAACGTTGAACCCGAGTTTAAGGTGAACTTGAGTTCAAGACTGTGTGTCCTGGAATTGTTGGTCCGTGTCTGCAGTTATTGTTTAAGGGCCAGTTGTATCAAACAAGTTGGTTCAACCCTGAACTTCGGTTCAAAGTGGCATTAGAACAATAGGAACTGAAGTTCAGGGTTGAACCAGTTGAACTTGTTGGATGCAACTGCCCCTTTTTTTTCCTGTGGGGGCCGTCTTCCTTTTAGATCCGGATGCACTGCAGCCTAGGTGGCTTATTGTACTGCCCCAATATTATTACACTCACGCAACTATTCCGAACTCGATGCCCTGCACTAGCTTGTGCAGGTCCTTCAGAGGTTGCGCGTGGAAATCATTTGGTTCCATTTGTCTGTTCCCAAATATGAGCCGTCTTTTGCTCTCCAGCGCATTGCACCTGCACAGAACGTGCTTTGCTGTTTCCGGTTCCGTATTACAGAGGCGACAGTTGGTGTCGCCGTTGTATAGCCCGATTTTCCTTAGATGCTCTTTAACAGTCATGTGGCCTGTGAGCAGTCCTATGGTTGTTTTCAGCTGTGCCCTACTCAATGTTAGTAGTCCTGCAGCTTGGCTTGAGTTAGGCCCTTTTATAAGGGCCTTACTATGGTTAAGGCCTGGTCTGTTTTCCCAGTATTCCTTGTGTTTGTTGCGAGTCCACTTCCTGACTTCAAGGCGACTCGACTTTTTTGTTATGCCCAAGGCAGGTTCGGGTCCCATAAATGAAATGGTGGCTCCCTGCCTTGCTAGCTCGTCAGCTTTTTCATTACCCGCAATACCAGAGTGACCCGGCGTCCAGACAAGCGTAACCTTGTTCTGTCTCGCTAGGTCATTCAGGGTATTGAAGCATTCCAATACCAGTTTGGATGAAGACTTTTGACTCTGGAGAGCCTTCAGTGCCGCCTGGCTATCGGACATGATATAGATTTGCCTGTTTCGACAGTCCTTCTCTATGTTGGTTCTCGCACATTCTATGATTGCGAATATTTCTGCTTGAAAGACTGATGCCAGGCTACCCAATGGTTGAGCATAGCCTGTCCTCATGTTTTCATTATAGATTCCTGATCCAGTACCTGTGGTTGATTTAGAACTGTCCGTGTACCAGATCACACTTTGTTTGTGTATATCTTCCCTAAAGCCGTTCCATTCGTTGCGGTCTGGAATAGTGACTTTAAAGAGTGAATTTTCAAGATATCTGACTACCATATGATCCGACCTCATTTGTAGGAGAGGTCCCCCTATGTCTGTCAAGAGTCTTCTGTGTGGGGTATCAACTCTTACGTTGCCCGATGATAATTGCAGCCTATAGAGTGCCAGTCTTGCCTCCCCCACTATCAGAATATGAAGTGGTGTGAGGTCTAAAACCGTTTCCATGGCTGCAGTGGGCGTAGTTCTCATAGCCCCCGTTATGCTAATACAAGCAAGTCTTTGAACCTTGCTGAGTATTTGGCCCTTAAGAATTAACCACAGACACGGACCAACAATTCCAGGACACACAGTTGCACCAAAAACGTTGAACCCGAGTTCAAGCTAAACTTGAGTTCAAGATGACAGTTCCTATTGCTCTAATTTCACTTTGAACTGAGGGTTAGGGTTGAACCAGTTCAACTTGTTTGATGCAACTGGCCCTAAAACATTAACTACAGACACGGACCAACAATTCCAGGACACACAAAATGAGATTTTTGGGAGTCTAGATTTCAAATCGTTACTGGATTTCTAAAACTTAAACATTACTAATTTCTAGATATACGAAAATGAAACATCAGGTGTCTGCAACTCTAGTCTCTTGACAAGATTTGGGTCTTGAAAGTCTTGTGTCCAGAGGCGCGAATGACCTTTCAGAATCTCTGTTCTTAAAAGTAAAAGTCATCTGTTCAGTAGAGATCTTGTATGGGGTGGTAGATTGGCTCATTTTCCTATATTATTTCTAAACCCTATTTTGCTAACCCCCATTAAACCACATTTGCGCACAGCAAAGAAGTCACGGAAGACGGTGGACGTGAAACTCGTGTGACTAATGTGATCGTCTTTTGAAGTCAAGTAGAGAAGGCTTGACGCTCTTTATGTTATTGTTGGGGACTGTAAAGGGCATCTGAGTATTAGTGACGTTGATAGTTTTTGTAGAATGCATTATTAACTTTATTTGTGATCAGCCGCATGAGTGATCAGTGGTCGCCTGCCAGAAACCTCTGGACTCGATCAAAAACGTGGGGTAATACGTTGCACATTTTCCGATGCTCGGTTTATTAAAAGAATCCAATTTGAAGTTTTAAGCGAGTGTTTTCCACTCCCAGGCTAAGCATGAAGTAAAATTTCGAGTTTAGAAAAGCCTGAAAATTTGGTTTGGTCGCGTAGCGCGAAGCGCGGAGCGGCCAAACCAAATTTTCAGGCTTTTCTAAACTCGAAATTTTACTTCATGCGCCACCGATACAAAACACTGATTCACTGTAAAGTTTAGCGGTGTGTTTTAACCTTCGTAATATGTCAGTGTTTTGTACCGGTGGCGCATGAAGTAAAATTTCGAGTTTAGAAAAGCCTGAAAATTTGGTTTGGCCGCTCCGCGCTTCGCGCTACGCGACCAAACCAAATTTTCAGGCTTTTCTAAACTCGAAATTTTACTTCATGCTTAGCCTGGGAGTGGAAATCACTCGCTTAAAGCTTCAAATTAAATTATTTATTGAAAACCTAGCATCAAAAAATATGCAACGTATGCATATGGATACTTGCCTTGCAACCAATCAAAAAGAATACCACAGTTATCGCCACTGTGTTTAATCAAGGCACAAGGCAACGTTACGGTTTTTGTTTTTTACTCACTTGACTTTTTTGATGTTGACCCAACACGTGACGGGCGCCAGGCCCTGCAGGCCGCCTCTTTCGTCCCTCAGGTGATGGGGCAGCAGCTGGTTGAGCCTCAGCGCGCTGTTTTTGATCCTCAGCCTGGCCACGGAGGCGGCCAATTTGACCCTCTCCGCCCACAGGGCCTCCTCGGATTCCTGCAGACCGGCTTCGAGGAAGAGGGCTTGCGCCAAAACGGCGTTGTTCAGCGTGCGCTTCTTGAAACTGCGATGGTACAAGTCGAAAAGTAGGAGCCAAACTCTCGACATACTCTTCCTCAACTTGAAAAAAACCCAAAAGAATTAAAAGAGTCGAAAGTGAAAATATTATTCCTCAACTAACAAAAAGAGAATCAAACTAAAATTTGGTCTTCCATTTTTTAACTAAAAAAGAATAAAAAAATTGAATTTGTCTTCAGTATTCAGGCACCAGGTACCCACAGACGCGTTTCGGACTTCAAGGTCCTCTTCAGTGTGGTCCCGACCCAGTGCTGAGGAATACTGAACATTTCTGAATATTTCAAGCCAATATGTGAAAACTATTAATGATTTCGATAGCTAACGCCATCTAATGCTTCATAGTGGCATCGTCAGTGACACGAATGCACAAAGTGCATATACAGGTCACTGTTTCGTCCACGAGCGAGCAGAACTCTGTTTGTGAAACCAGAAACAAATTCAATTTTGATATTTGTTTTCTGGTTTCACAAACAGAGTTCTGCTCGCTCGTGGACGAAACAGTGGCCTGTATATGCACTTTGTGCATTCGTGTCACTGACGATGCCACTATGAAGCATTAGATGGCGTTAGCTATCGAAATCATTAATAGTTTAAAAAGGAATACATGAAAATATTATTCCTCAACTAAAAAAGAGAATCAAACTAAAATTTGGACTTCCATTCCTTAGCTAGAAAAGAATACATTTGAGCCGCACAGATGCAAAACCAGCCATACAGCTTTTTTGTGATTTTGAGATTTTTGTATCCCTGGAATCTACTTGTCTCAGTCTAAAACTTCAAATGTAAATGTATCTTCAGAACCTGTTGTAAACATTTTAAAATAAAGTTTGAGATGTATTTTTTTCCGGGACATTTTCGAAAATCAACAGAAAAACGCAACACACATCGATCAGTTTATCCTTAAAGGAAGAGTCGCACTACAGGCCCTCCAGAAAGAAAACATCCTCGACATGCTGTATGCAGTAATTCACCGCGACATCACGAATAAAATCCCAAGGTCAACAATTTCCACATTTGAGATCTTCATTGACCTACTGAATAAAGTGGAAGAGCTGAAAACCCAAAACTCAAAAAGCCGCCTCCACCATACTCCGATGCAATATCTAGATGCTCGTTCTGTAGAAGAACAAACTACACCTGGGATGAATGTCGGAAAAGGAAGTACCATGCCTCCGCACCTGCAAGAAAACAACCTAAGATGCTTTGGCTGCAACACCTCAGGAGTAGTCAGGAGTCAGTGTCCAAAATGCAACCCTGTGCGATCAATCATGATTACATATCACGCCAACAGGAAAGCAGATGCGCCAAAAGTACGATTATACACGGAAGATTTAGAAGAAATAACCATCCTGGACACCAGATCGCAGATTACCCCATTATTTCAAAAAATACATGCCGCTCTCCTGCGAAGAGGGATCAACTTCCAAACAAAAACCGGATACATCACCCTAGCTGACGGAATCTCCGAGGAAAGCAGATTCAGACTACTACAATCCTGATAAACATCGAGGGATCCTCGATATGCTGGTTGCAGTAATTCACCGCGACATCAAGTATAAAATCCCGAGGTCAACAATTTACACATTTGAGATCTTCATTGACCTATTGAGAGAAGAGGGACTCGCTGAAAACACAAAATTCAAAAAGCCGCCTCCACCACACCCCGAAGCAATACCTAGATGCTCGTTCTGTAAAAGATCAAATCACACCTGAAGCGAATATTGGAAAAGGGAGTACCACGCCTCCGCAAGAAAACTCAAAGAAAACAACCCTAGATGCTTTGGCTGCAACACCCCAGGAGTAGTCAGGAGTCAATGCCCAAAATGCCACCCTGTGCGATCAAGCATTATTACACATCACGCCAACAGGAAAGCAGATGCGCCAAAAGTACGATTATACATGGAATATTTTGAAGAAATAGCCATCCTGGACACCGGATCGCAGATAACCCTATTATCTCAAAAAATGCATGCCGCTCTCCTGCGAAGAGGGATCAACTTCCAAACAAAAACCGGATACATCACCCAAGCTGACGGAATCTCCGAGGACAGCATATAATCCGGATAAACATCCAGGGATTTACCCTGAGAAAAGAAGTAGGAGTTCTTCCAGGAACTCGCACCACTGAAACAATCCTAAGAATAGACTTCCTAAGAGAAGCAGGAATTCAAATAAATGCCGCTCAAGGGACATGGCAATTTTACAACCAAACCACAAGCTATGATTATGAAAATACGAGGATTGGACACGCCATTCCTGCGAGAAACGAACCTAACGAAGCTGAATTATTTCTGGAACCACCGAGACAAACTAATTCAAGCGACCCAGAGAACTACGGCCCACGACCGCCCTACAAACGGAAATACCAGGTCCGATCAGTTCAACTACGCGAGGACGAATGTTCCCAATTGGATAAAAGCGAACGCTCCTAAATAGAGATGATTCTTTAGGACTGTTACCGGGAATTAATTCTAATCTCCGGCAACAAGAATTGTAAATCACCTTTCAATTCTTCCTTTGTTAGAAATGAGTTCGTACCCGGCAATTAACTAATCTCCCGTCGTTTGAGCAGTGCTCGGGCCCACCCAGAGGGAGGATTTGTGACTAGTTTTTCGGAAAGAAGATTTGCATAATCCTTTTTATTGTCTCTTTCAGAAAACGGATTTTAATTGCTCGAGATTCGCCGAAAGTCATTACGTTGGATTATGTCATTAGGCGAATCTCAGCCGGCTGGTCATGTTGCCACGACAAACAACCCCACTCCACCATGATTTTCGTGGTATAAGTACCTGCGGGTGGCAAATCGGAAGTCAGTGGAAGTCCAAGATCCAACTTGTCAACAAGTGCAGTGCAGTCGTCGGTGTTTGAGACGTTAGTTTTTCTTGTGTTAGTGCCAGTGCACCAACTCGGGGTCCAGGAGCTGTTGCCAGTGCAACCTCTCGTTGCCAGAGCAGCCGCTTCGCCGTCGTCGGTGTCAGTGAATCGACGCCGCCCCCAAATACTGCCACCGCAGTATTCGTTGCCGCCGAGTCGTTGCCGCAACGTAATCGCCGTCTGCACGCTGCCACCTTGCTGCCGTCACCACCTCGACTTCGCCGCCCACCGGACATCAGCCCCTCATCAGCCCAACAGCCCCCCTCCCGTGCTCTGTGTGTTACTGTGTTTTTGATTGCTTATTCGTAGAAATAAATCTGTCAAAACTGTCCCTGTGTTTTAGTTAGTCCATTGAAAACCTGAGCTAGTTGGCAATCAGCGTGAGGTACCTTCCTTCACGTTGACAGGACTTCCAAGATGTATTTAACGACAATGGACCAGCCGCAAACGTAATCAAACACCGCATCTCTACCGGGGATAACCCGCCAATACAACAAAAACCAAAACAGGAGCTAAAAAGACAGATAGAGAAGCTAAAAATACAAATACGTGGCAACAATATTTTCAACGTTCAAAAAATATAATCTCAGAATCAACCAGCCAGACGAAGAAGATACCAAAGCCCAGCAGTGCGTACCCCGGAAAAACGTCCCCGAAGTTCTCGCCGCCTTTCACGATGCACCGACCACCTGCCATGCCGGAGTTCAAGCTACGATTAACAAAATTCAAAAGCAGTTCTTCTGGAAAAGAATTAGAGCAGATGTTGTGTCATACATAAACAAATGTTCGGAATGCCAACGCTACAAGGCAATCCAGAAAGAAACAGCTGGACTCGTGCAGACTACCGCCACGAACCAGCGATTTGAAACAATTGCTATCGACCTATTTGGACCCCTACCAGAATCCCCAGATGGATATACCACTATACTGATAGTAGAGGACCTTGCTAGTCGATAGACCGAGATTTTTCCTACAAAGAAAGCAACTGCGGAAAAATGTGCTAACACTTTGCTAAACGAGGTTTCCTTTGATATGGAATTCCCAGGAAATGCATCTCTGACAACGGTACCTAGTTTGTCAGCAGAATGATGCAACACGCATTCCATTGTTGGGACATCTACCAAGCCCTAATACCCAGTTTTCACCCAGAGGACAACCCTATGGAAAGAAGAAACCGGGATATGAAAACAAAGTTGGCTATTCTAGTCAAGGATCAGCACGATTTAGGGCCTACCCAGGTGCCCATGATTCGCTACGCCCTTAACACCGTCATTTGTCAAACCACGGGACAAACCCCAGCGTTTTTGACCTTCGATCAAAGAAGGACTCGCGCAGACTACCGCCACGAACCAGCGATTTGAAACAATTGCTATCGACCTATTTGGACCCCTACCAGAATCCCCAGATAGGTATACCACTATACTGATAGTAGAGGACCTTGCCAGTCGGTGGACCGAGATTTTTCCCATAAAGAAAGCAACTGCGGAAAAATGTGCTAACACTCTGCTGAACGAGGTGTCCTCCGATATGGAATTCCCAGGAAATGCGTCTCTGACAACGGTACCCAGTTTGTCAGCAGAGTGATGCAACATGCATTCCATTGTTTGGACATCTACCAAGCCCTAATACCCAGTTTTCACCCAGAGGACAACCCTATGGAAAGAAGAAATCGAGATATGAAGACAAAGTTGGGTATTCTAGTCAAGGATCAACACGATTTATGGCCTACCCAGATGCCCATGATTTGCTTCGCCCTTAACACCGTTATTTTTCAAACCACGGGACAAACCCCAGCGTTCTTGACCTTCGGTCGTGAATTACGCACCCCTTACGAGCTCACACACGATCTAAAGGAAGTGACCTCCGCCCAAAATAACGTGACGGAACTCACGCCGAAACTGCACCAACTAGCAGATACCATGGATCAAGTTCGTCAGCTTCAAGACGCCGCCCAGGATACTCGCAAGCAATATGTAGACAAGAATCGACGCCCTTGCCCACAATACGAGATTGGAGATCTTGTACTAAACAAGATGGACCCTATCGCATCACTCGAAGACATGGACTAGCCAGCTTCGAGGTGTCAACAGTCCACCACACAGCACTGTAGTAATATACCACGCCTCCGATCTACGACCATACCAAGTAGGAGACATGCCTCAGGAGACCCCAAGACATCCCATCCGGAAGAGGGGACGACCACGCAAACAACCAGCTGGCCACCTCGCTAAGACGTCTTCGGAGCCAGCGGGGAAGTCTGTGATGTACACCAAAAAATAATTTTAATTTTGCTGTACTCTCCTTGCACGCATCTCATTACATTCAACCGCCTGGTCCATACCCGAGCTAGGGACCCGCAGGTGGCCGGCCGGGCGCAACGTAGCTGGCCACGCAAATCAACACGATTCATGGCCTACCCAGATGCCCATGATTCGCTTCGCCCTTAACACCGTCATTTGTCAAACCACGGGACAAACCCCAGTGTTTTTGACCTTCGGTCGTGAATTACGCACCCCTTACGAGCTCACACACGATCTAAAGGAAGTGACCTCCGCCCAAAATATCGTGACGGAACTCACGCCGAAACTGCACCAACTAGCAGATATCATGGATCAAGTTCGTCAGGTTCAAGATGCCGCCCAGGATACTCGCAAGCAATATGTAGACAAGAATCGACGCCCATGCCCACAATACGAGATTGCAGATCTTGCACTAAACAATATGGACCCTATCGCATCACTCGATGACATGGACCAGCCGGCTTCGAGGTGTCAACAAACAGTCCACCACACACCAATGTAGGAATATACCACGCCTCCGATCTACGACCATACCAAGTAGGAGACATGCCTCAGGAGACCCCAAGACATCCCATCCGGAAGAGGGGACGATCACGCAAACAACCATCTGGCTACCTCGCTGGGACGTCTTCGGAGCCAGCGGGGAAGTCTGTGATGTACACCAAAAAATAATTTTAATTTTGCTGTACTCTCCTTGCACGCATCTCATTACATTCGACCGCCTGGTCCATACCCGAGCTAGGGACCCGCAGGTAGCTGGCCGCGCGCAACGTAGCTGGCCACGCGAATCAACACGATTCATGGCCTACCCAGGTGCCCATGATTCGCTTCGCCCTTAACACCGTCATTTATCAAACCACGGGACAAACCCCAGCGTTTTTGACCTTCGGTCGTGAATTACGCACCCCTTACGAGCTCACACACGATCTAAAGGAAGTGACCTCCGCCCAAAATATCGTGACGGAACTCACGCCGAAACTGCACCAACTAGCAGATATCATGGATCAAGTTCGTCAGCTTCAAGATGCCGCCCAGGATACTCGCAAGCAATATGTAGACAAGAATCGACGCCCTTGCCCACAATACGAGATTGCAGATCTTGCACTAAACAATATGGACCCTATCGCATCACTCGATGACATGGACCAGCCAGCTTCGAGGTGTCAACAAACAGTCCACCACACACCAATGTAGGAATATACCACGCCTCCGATCTACGACCATACCAAGTAGGAGACATGCCTCAGGAGACCCCAAGACATCCCATCGGGAAGAGGGGACGATCACGCAAACAACCAGCTGGCTACCTCGCTGGGAGTCTGTGGTGTACACCAAAAATAAATTTTGATTTTGCTGTACTCTCTTCGCCCGCATCTCATTACATTCAACCGCCGCATTACTCGAAGACATGGACCAGCCAGCTTTGCGGTGTCGACAAACAGTCCACCACACACCACTGTAGAAATATACCACACCTCCGATCTACGACCATACCAAGTAGAAGACATGCCTCAGGAGACCCCAAGACATCCTATCCGGAAGAGGGGATGACCACGCAAACAACCAGCTGGCCACCTCGCCGAGACGTCTTCGGAGCCAGAGGATTTTGCTGTACTCTGCTCGCCCGCATCTCATTACATTCAACCGTCGGGCTAGGGACCCGCAGGTATCTGGCTGCGCGCAAGTAGGTACTCGTATGCAACACCAAACCCGCGTTAACCAAAAACTCCGGTCCCGTGAGCGGAAGAGAGATCGTCTTAACCCGCGGAGAGAGAAGGCATCAATAACTCGCCCCTACCCAAAGGGGAGATAGCAAGAGAAAACATCCCATAAATACCAGACGCAGGACCAGGAAACGGCAGATTCATTCTGAGCTATCTACGAGCTAGACATCCACTCTAGAAAACCAGTGAATCTTCAAACCACGAAGAGTAAGACGATTTCGGACAGCTGAATCGCCATTCAAAATATCAAGTCATCGCTATTTTCACCACCTACGACGGAGTATCCGCCGCAGCTACGAGGAGTACCCTCACACCATCTACCACGTCACCCAGCGCTTTTACATCTCGCTGTTCTCGATTGACATTTGTTGCGGTCCGATTGCCCCTACGAGCTGGACATCTACTCTAGAAACCAGTGAATCTTTAAACCACGAAGAGTAAGACGATTTTGGATAGCTGAATCACCATTCAAAACATCAAGTCATCGCTATTTTTACCACCTACGACGGAGTATCCGCCGCAGCTACGAGGAGTACCCTCACACCGTCCACCACGTCACACACCGCTTTTACATCTCGCTGTTCTCGATTGACATTTGTTGCGCTCCGATTGCCTCACGACCCGCAACCGAGCACCCAAATAACCAAAGCAACTGTAAGTTATGTGAATAATAATTAGTAATCAGAAAACTACCACCTATTTCTAAAACAACATTCACAAGTTTTAAAAATCCTGTCGAATGCAAAACTTGCTACATTTCCCGGTTGCAAAAGCTGACATATTTTTTCTGTTGCAAAACCTGCCTACTTTTTGCTTTGTTTTACATGTTTTTTTGTTGTTCCTATTCGATACAACGCTCATTCAACACTATTTTAATGTATTTAAAAGACGCTGCAAAATCAGTTTTTGTCATTTTGTCACAAGTTTGACGAAACACGTATGGCTGGTTTTACATCTGGGCGACTCATATAGAAAAATCGACAGGTAACGATATCTACAGTTTATTCCGGGAATCATGGCATTCACGTTATCAAAATTGTCAGGTAACGCCATCTACAATTTGTTCAGGAAATCATGGCACACGTCATCAATTTATGTACGTATCAATGACGAACAGTTTTTTTATTATTTAATATAATACTATTATATGCGCATCATCGTAGCAAATAATAGGAATTTATGTCTTGTGACAAATACCGACAACAGTGCCCACTGGAATTCGGAATTCCGAAGTTTAGCATTTTGGAATTGATGACGTGAATGTCAACGTTCACGGAATAGAGTTTACGTATTACGAAGATCTTGAAGTCCGAAACGAGTCGTTGGGTATCCGGAGTACTGAACACAAATTCAATTTTAAAAAGATAACTTCTATCGTATGTTTTATATATATATATATATATATATATATATATATATATATATATATATATATAGATATACATATATTTTTCTATGTTATTATATAGCAAAGATGCTAAATAAAGATTATTATTATTATTATTATTATTATTAATAAGAAAAAACCTCTAGAGTGCCATAATTTTATCTTTTTAAATTTAAGTTGGCTACACGCTTTGGGAATTGACATATAAAACGTCAGACAATAATTTTAAATAGTTTGTCCGAGAATGCAAGCAATTTCATTGCCATTCCGACATCTCTAAACTCCCTAAACACAACGTTAAAGCAAGCGTTAAATATATGACGTTTTGTTGGTAATACCTCACAGCATTGCCGCTTCACTACTCGTAATAAATCCAGGCGAAAACTCCGAGTCCGAGGAAAAGTGAATTTATTAGAACATTTCAATGCACGCTCAAATTCATATTGATAAATGGCAGTTTTATGTTATTTGGTGTGGATCTGGGCCTTCTCCTTGCTGCGTCACTACAGCTTAACCACAATTCACCACTTTTCGGACGGGTTTTTAGGTTATGTTGAATGTTTATATGTACTCTTGGCAACAATGCGGGGGCTTTAACCCCATTAATATATTGCCTAGATTCCTGGATATCCTATATATAATTTCAGAGTTGCCAACTTACAATTTTTTCCATGGCACTCTAGAGGTTTTTTTTTTAATTGAACACACGATATAAAAAATTCAGTTAATTAAAGTGAAATTGAACTTACATCAGCGTGTTCCATGAAGAATGTGGAATCATTGAGGGTTTGATTTAGAATATTTTTATCTGCGGCATAAGAAATGTACATAATAAAATTATTAGTGTAACATAAAACTGACTTCACATGAACTAAGCGTTGTATGCGCCTGGCGCATGAAGTAAATATTTGGAGTTTAGAAAAGCCTGAAAATTTGGATTGGGCGCTTCGCTTCGCTACGCGCCCAATCCAAATTTTCAGGCTTTTCTAAACTCCAAATATTTACTTCATGCTTAACCCAGGATTGGAAACAATCGCTCCATTTCAAAATAGAAATGGAGCGATTGCTTCCACTCTTAGGTTAAGCATGAACTAATATTTGGAGTTTGGAAAGGCCTGAACGATTTTTACTTACATCTGTAAACATCGTAGATTAAAGTGTAAACCCTCCTCATTTCCTGCTCATCGATGAAATTCGTCTTAACCGGCGGAACCGTTAGAAGACATCCGGCTTTCGCGATATCGCTAACAGTCCAAGTGATTGGCCCCGGACCGGTGATGAACTCCTTCTTGTCCAACCTGGCCGCTGCCGGAGCGCAATATGGTACTTTCTTCTTTTTCGAGGGAATTATGTTCCAGTCGTGCAGGGTCTGCTTTTTCTGATAATCGGGGTCATCTTCCATCCTTAAAAAACAAAAACTAGAAAGATGAAATTCCATAAAAAAGTACAAAATAAAATATCGTATGCTCAATTAAAAAAAAAAAAAACATGTCTAGAGTGCCATGGAAAATATTCTAGGTTGGCAACTCTGAAAATATACATTATAATTATTGTGTCTGTCCATTCCTGAAGTGTGTAGCCATCTTAAATTTGAAAAAAGATTAAATCATGGCACTCTAGAGGTTTTTTATAATTGAACATATGATATATTGGTGTGTAAATTAAATTCACCAATATTAATGTTTATACAGGGTGCGGCAAAACAGATAGTGCAGTTTTGAAGGGCTATTAAAAAAAACGGCGCCATTTAAAGAAATGGGGTTTATTTTATCTTAATCGGTACATCCTGCCGTTTTATGCATTAAGTCCTGAAGATGACATCAGAAATATGTTCACCCCCAGCAGCGATACATTGATGAAGGCGATTTGTGAAATTTTCGGTCGCATTTTGGCACATCTCGATGGGTATAGCGGCGATTTCCTCCCGAATTCGATCCTTGAGTTCTTCCAAGGTGCGAGGTCGATGCCTAAAAACCTTTTCCTTCAGGTAGCCCCACAGGAAGAAGTCGCAAATGCTCGGATCGGGGAGCGTGCGGGCCACTCCACATCACCTTTTAGAGAAACAAGGCGCTCAGGGAACACCTGTCGCAGTTTCGTCATTGAAACTCGAGCAGTGTGGGCCGTAGCTCCGTCCTGCTGAAACCAGATGTCTCCCAGATCTGCTTCCTCCATCAGTTCTTCCAATCGAGGTTGAAAAAAATGTTCCAACATGAAAGCATAACGTTGAGCAGTGACAGTTACAGTTCGTCCGTCCTCTTCAAAAAAATAAGACCCAATCACCCCAAATTTGGAAATCGCACACCACACGTTAACTTTTGGGGAGTGAAGTGGTCTCTCGTGAAGTTGCCTTAGGTTATGTGCAGCCCAGTATCGAAAATTTTGTTCCAGAGATGGAAGTGGGCCTCGTCACTACTGAAAAAAGTTGACCTGGCATGGATCCGGTTCAACATTTCTTGGGAGCGATTCACGCGGTTTTCATAATCAGGGGGCATTAACTTTTGAACAAGCATCATCTTGTAGGGGTGGAATGAGTCTTCATGCAATATCCGTCTTAGAGAGCGATCAGCAATGGCCAATGCAGTTGCATGCTTCCGGGCAGAGCGCGTAGGTGACCGTTCGATAGCTCCTCTTACTCTTGCTACATTTTCGGGTGTTCTTACTGTTCTGAGTCTTCCTAAACCCCTACGTCTTTATGTGAAACCAGTTTCCCCTAATGTACGCACCCAACTCGCGATTAAATTACGGCGAGGGACGGGATCACGACGCGCAAGATTGAAATGCAGCCGGAAGGCCCGCTGGGTGGCGACGGCAGAACGGCCATTTTTAAGAAACGTGTGGACTGCGAAGCCCCGATGTTCTCCAGACAAAACTATGGTAACGACTAAAAACGGCACGGGATGTACTGGGCGACACAATGATATCCCTCCCAGGTAGGTACCCCCACCACACGGGATGTACTGGGCGTTCCAAACTGCACTGTCTGTTTTGCCGCACCCTGTATATTGGTTTGTAAATTAAATTCACTTATAATAATGTTTATGCAACGCTATTTGTTTGCTTTTTGCTCAGTGGGTGGTTACGCTTTTATGAGTTAAATTTGAAGTTTTAAACGAGTGTTTTCCACTCCCAGACCAAGCATGAAGTAAAATTTCGAGTTTAGAAAAGCCCCGTGAAAATTTGTCTCGGGTCGCGCAGCGACCCGAGACAAATTTTCACGGGGCTTTTCTAAACTCGAAATTTTACTTCATGCGCCACGCGTATTCGAAACTGAAAACACTGCAATGTTGTGAACACGCGAACTTCACTTGAAACCAGTGTAGTATACGCGTGGCGCATGAAGTAAAATTTCGAGTTTAGAAAAGCCTGAAAATTTAGTTTGGTCGCTCCGCGCTTCGCGCTACGCAACCAAACCAAATTTTCAGGCTTTTCTAAACTCGAAATTTGACTTCATGCTTAACCTGGGAGTGGACAACAGTCGTTTAAAGCTTTAAATTGAGCTCTAAAAAAAACAACGAATGTCTTAAGTAAAATTTCGAGTTTAGAAAAGCCTGAAAATTTGGTTTAGTCGCTCTGCTTGGCGCATACACTTTTTTAAGAGTTAAAGTTGAAGTTTAAACGAGTGTTTTCCCCTCCTAAACTAAGCATGAAGTAAAATTTCAGGCTTTTCTAAACTCGAAATTTTACTTCATGCGCCACGCGTATTAAAAACTGAAAACCCTACAATGCTGTGAACACGTGAACTTCACTTGAAATCAGTGTTTTATACGCGTGGCGCATGAAGTAAAATTTCGAGTTTAGAAAAGCCCAGAAAATTTGTCTCGGGTCGCTGCGCGACCCTCGACAAATTTTCACGGGGCTTTTCTAAACTCGAAATTTTACTTCATGCTTAGTCTGGGAGTGGACAACACTCGTTTAAAGCTTCAAATTGAGCTTAAAAAAAACAACTAATGCCTAAAGATTCAAAGCATACATTTGCGATATGTATAATTAATAGAAAAACTCCTTGTATCTTGAAATTATGAAAACAATTGTTCCTATTGCACGACATTTAATGAAAACAAAAATACTTACACCTCTTTGCTTTTAAGTGCCTTAAAAGCAAAGGAGTGTAAGTATTTTTGTTTTAATTAAATGTCATGCAATAGAAACAATTATTTTCATAATTTCAATTGGAGCTTAAATTTTATCAAATTTGATTAGACAACAAAAATACTTACACCCCTTTGCTTAATAATTGTTCCCATTGCATGACATTTAATTAAAACAAAAATACTTACACCCCTTTGCTTTTAAGGCACTTAAAAGCAAAGGGGTGTAAGTATTTTTGTTTTAATTAAATGTCATGCAATAGAAACAATTAATTTCATATTAGGTAAATTAAAACACTTGTTTGGTTTCATATTTGTATATTCAGTTTCCTGACACGTGTTTCGGTCAATAACGACCATTCTCAAAGGGATTACAAGAATAACTGTTATTCTTGTAATCCCTTTGAGAATGGTCGTTATTGACCGAAACACGTGTCAGGAAACTGAATATACAAATATGAAACCAAACAAGTGTTTTAATTTACCTAATATTACAATTTCGTTTCATCAAGAGAGCAGTGAACAAAGTATTTACCGAATTAATTTCATAATTTTTAAGTGCCTTAAAAGCAAAGGGGTGTAAGTATTTTTATTTTAATTAAATGTCATGCAATTGGAACAATTATTTTCATAATTTCAAGATAGAATAAAACGATAGAATAAAAAGTAAGAAATAAAGATTAATAGAAAGAAGTAAGAAGCACTTGAAAAACTATTAATTACGCGTCCTTACTTCTATTAATTTTCACTTGCCAGCATTTGGCTACTTTTTCTACCACACATCGATATTTCAAGATTTTCTTTCCCTAATCTGCATTTTCTACTCGTTTTGAATTTACTGAAGAATGATCGAGGTAGTAATAAGTAAAGATAGTTTTTGTGCACGAAACTTACCTAGAATTTATAACAAGAAATGTGACGTGACTTGACAGAGTAATTTGACACTAGATGGAGGAAAGTGAGGGTTGACATTTGGATTCATTCAAACTCATGTCATTTTTTTTACGAAAAGAGACGGTTGGCTTTGGATAATTCTAATATTCAATCATATCTCATGCTTAATGGCTAAAGTTTTGTGTCTGGTTCATTGTTTCCTAAACTCCGAAATATACTTACCAACACTTAATTTTAAATACAAGAAATAGAGTTTTTCACTCAAAATATCAGAGTTTACGAAACAATCAGCAAAACATTATTTGAACTACCAGAATTTCAAAGTCCAAAATATACTTACCAACACTTAACTTTAAATACGAGGGGGATTCGTAAAATAAGGTTCCCATGATTTTTAATAATAGACAGCTATATTTTTGTTCTTAGTGTTGTACATCATTTTAAAGCTCAAAACTTATGCTATTTTTCTACATAATCGCGGTTTCTGCTCAAACACTTTTGCAGACGATGCTCCAGTTTTTCTATGCTTTCTATGCCCATGTTATAAAATTCTGCCGCCAATCCTTTGAGGAATCGAGTAACCTCTTCCTACAATAATCCAAAAGAAAATTAAAAATCTGTGTAAGATCAAGAAAACAAGACCAAACGGCTACCAGCAGAAACCAGTGATAACAGAACAATTGCCTAACATACTAGTGTACAACAAAACAAACATACAATTTTCTGAAAAAGAAACAGAACTGCCCAAAAAAGGATTAAAACACAGTTTTCACCCAAGAAGCAACATCGTAGAACATCTAGTAAACGACGTAGAAATGGCAGCTTCAAGATTAAAACCAGAAGACCAACCGGCATTCAGAAAAGAAGCGAAACAAATACTTCAGAAACCAAAGAAATCCACGAACAACAAGGAAGAAAAAGAAGAACGAGAAACTCTCAAGTCAATTAAATCAAAAGATTGTCATTTTCTAAAATCAGACAAAGGTAACGCCATAGTAATCTTAACAAAACCAGAATACGAAGATAATGTGAATAACCTTTTAGAGTCAGGCCCGTATATAAAACTCAAATCTAATCCTGTAAATGCCTACACCAAGAAAATTAACGAATATCTGAAAACCTCCCCCAACTTAATCTCGAAACAACTAAACTATCAAGTTAGAATAAAAAACCCAAAATTACCCAAACTCTATTGCTTGCCAAAAGTACACAAACCGGGCAATAAGTTCAGACCCATAGTATCAAATATTAATTCTCCCTCATATAATTTAGCGAAATGGTTAGTCAAACAATTTAGTAAATTAAAAATGGAAAACGATTGCTCAGTCCAGAACTCCCTCCAACTAACAAAGCTCTTAGAAAACGTTAAATTGAAACCGAACCAAAGACTCATTTCCTTCGACGTAGAATCTTTATTCCCTAGCATCCCTATTAAATACACTTTAAAAATCCTGGAACAATTGCTATTCAAAAACAACATACCATCTGAAATGTCCTCCGAGTTTATTAGATTAACGGAACTGATTATGGATTGCAATGGTTTCACCTTTAACAATAATTATTATAAACAAACTTTTGGTACAGCAATGGGGAATCCCCTCTCACCCTTTCTAGCTAACATTTTTCTAAACCACTTAGAATCCCAAGCCAAACGCACAATCTCAGATTTCCCTAAAACTTGGTATAGGTACGTAGACGATATTTTCGCTATAATAGATGATACTTTAAATGTCGACAGTTTCGTAAATTCAATCAATAATTTATTTGACAGTATCAATTTCACATATGAACTAGAATCCAACCGCAAACTCACCTTTTTAGACATCATAATACTCAGAAATGATGAAAGCAGATTAAGTTTTGAGATATTTAGGAAACCCACACACACCTTAAATTATATTCAAGCAAATTCAATTACCCCATTTAAATATAAACTGTCGGCTTTTAACTGTATGATAAACAGAGCAATTAAAATTCCTTTAACTGAAAATATTAGGAAAAAAGAATTAAGTTTTATAATCGAAATAGCACGTTCACTAGGCTACAACCAGAAAACCATTATAAAACTAATTAACAAACACAAATATAAACATAATCTGAATACAGCTACAACACTCAAACAGTCAGAACCTAACAAAAAGAATGAAATATATGCTAGATTGTTATACGTCCTCAAATTCGAACAACAACTGAATAAACTGTACAAACAAATTAACATTAAACCAGCTTACTACACAAATTCAAAATTAAAGAACCATTTAGGAAACACCTTTTGTAAAGAAAACGACCTCCAACAAGCTGGTATATATTCCATTGAATGTTCAAATTGCGACCAATTATACATAGGGCAAACAAAAAGAAATATAGAAATCAGGTTTAAAAAACACATGTACCACCTAAAGTCAATGAACCCAGATAAATCAGCAGTCGCAGAACACCACCTCACAACAGGACACAAATTTTCCATAGATAAATTAAAATTATTAGATAACTCAAACAACCATAATTTAAACATGCTAGAAGCAATCCAAATGAAAAAACACAAAAATAGATTACTTAATTTCGATTTAACACCACTTAACAATGTATTATTAGATTTAATCCCCCTACCTGTACCCAACAAAGATATTACCTGTTAACGCCACTGTCATTAAGAAATAAGATTAACCTAAACTACCTGTATTTACCGCCATTGTCAATAACAAATAATTAGCTTAAATCTGTATATATATGCCGCACTTTTGTTTGCAAATTTAGTTTAGTACAGCTATTGAAAATGTTCACATGGTGAACGAAATGTACATTTAGCGATCTAAATAAACCAGTGAAGAAAAAGGATTACTAACGTGTTTTATTTTATTAAAATCATCTTCACGTAACTCACAACGAAACATTTTTTAACCTCTTCCTTGACTTCATCATCGGTATTGAAGCGTAAATCACTCAAGTGTTCCTTTAATTTTGGGAAATTCTATTGAAAGTGAGTGGGTAGTTATGCTACCCTCCACTGCGACCGCAAGGATCTATTGTGCCGAAACCAAGCAGCAATCACGTGAATGGCGTCACTCAACTTCGCCGAAGCCGAAGAAGTTTAAGCAAACACAGTCTGCTGGAAAAGTCATGGCAACCGTCTTTTGCGACAGGAAGGGCCTGCTTTTGATCGATTTTTTGCCTCATAGAACAACAGTAAACTCCGACAGATATTGCGACACATTAAAAAAACTGAAACGTGCGATCCAGAACCGCCGGAGAGTAAGATTGTTCAGTGGTGTTAGGCTTCTCTTCTTAGGCTCCTGTCTTGATCGTGAATTTTGGGAATAAGTGATAATTACTTAGGGCTAGGTCGGGACCGTAGGGGGAGTGGGGCACAACAGTCCAACCAAAATCTCTCAGCTGTTCTTGAGTTTGATGTGAGACATGAGTTCGAGCGTTGTCATGGAGAAGCCTAACACCACTGAACAATCTTACTCTCCGGCGGTTCTGGATCGCACGTTTCAGTTTTCTTAATGTGTCGCAATATCTGTCGGAGTTAACTGTTGTTCTATGAGGCAAAAAGTCGATCAAAAGCAGGCCCTTCCTGTCACAAAAGACGGTTGCCATGACTTTCCCAGCAGACTGTGTTTATTTAAACTTCTTCGGCTTCGGCGAAGTTGAGTGACGCCATTCACGCGATTGCTGCTTGGTTTCGGGGGTAAAGTGATACGCCCATGTTTCGTCGCCTGTAACAATGGAATTCAAGAATTCTTCCTTGTTGTCTTCACATTGTTGTAGAAACTGCCGGGAACACTCGACACGTTGCTGTTTGTGGTTTTCTGTGAGCATTCGCGGTGCCCACCGTGCACACACTTTGTGAGAGCCTAGTTTTTCGGTTAAAATCTTATGAATGAAGTTCGTTAATGGTGATCCTCCTATCTTCAAGCAATATTCTCTCAACTTTTTCGACAATTCCATCTGAAACTGAAGGCCTTCTGCTCCTGTCTTGATCGTGAATTTCCGTGCGGCCTTCACTGAATTCTCGTCACCATTTGCGAACATGATGAACAGATATGCAATTTTCCCCATAAACTTCGATCAACTGACGATGAATGTCAATAGGTGAAATCCGTTTTGCATTTAAAAAACGTATCACAGCCCGAATTTCGCATTTGGCGGTAACAGCGATAGGGAGCTCCATCTTCGAAGGCTGCTAGGCCGGCATTGAGCGATGTAGCTTAGCGGGCGAGGTGGGAATAGAGGGAGATTTGACAGTGTAAGACAGTGTTTTACGTTTCTCCCAGCACGTCGCGTTATTTTTCAGTAGCATAGGGAACCTTATTTTACGAATCCCCCTCGTACAAGAAACGGCGTTTTTCACTCAAAATATCAGAGTTTAAGAAACAATCAGCAAAACATTATTTGAACTACCAGAATTTCAAAGTCCAAAATATACTTACCAACACTTAATTTTAAATACAAGAAATTGAATTTTTCACTCAAAATATCAGAGTTTAAGAAACAATCAGCAAAACATTTGGTTTAGCAGTAACTTAATTAAACTAACTAAACAAAAAAAGAAAGCTCATGCTGTTTTTAAAAGTTCTGGTCTTCAAACTGATTACGTATATTTTAATGAATTACGGTCAAAATGTAAGAGACTTAACAATGAACTGTACACATCCTATATTGCTAAAACAGAAGCAAATATAAACATTAATCCTAAGTCTTTTTGGAAACACGTAAATCAGTGCCGTAACTCATCTAGTCTTCCGAAAAACTTATATTTACGAGATAAATTTGCAAACTCAATTAATGATTCAGTACAATTATTTGCCGAATATTTTTCAGCGGCGTATACAATTGGTGATCAGTTTGTGGTACCCAATTTTGAAAATCAGCCAATAATAAATTATTGCAATGTAAATGTTACTCTTACTGACGTCTTTAACTTATTGTCTAATCTGGATAAATCATGCAGCGCAGGCCCTGATGGGATTCCAGCCTATTTTCTGGAAAAGTGTAAATATACTCTAGCTAAACCAGTTCTTGATTTGTTTAATCTATCTTTATCTTCCAGTATTATCCCTCAAAGTTGGAAAAGTAGCTACTTGACACCAATTTTTAAAAGTGGCAGAAAAGAGAATATTGAAAATTATCGAGGAGTAGCTTTGCAATCCACAATACCAAAAATATTAGATCTGTTAGTTTCTCAACAAATAGTGTGGAACTGTAAAAATATAATAGTTGATCAACAGCACGGTTTTATGAAGAATAGATCAACTGTATCAAATCTTACTTTCTACCATACATACCTGTCGAATGCTTTAGAGAGGGGCTGTCAAGTTTATGCTATTTATACGGACTTCTCTAAGGCTTTCGACCGTGTTAACATAAATTAGCGTGTCTCGGTTTTGGGGGCACTATTTTTAAATGGTTAATAAGCTACTTAACAGATAGAAAACAGGTAGTCAAGATAGGTAATACAATATCTACAGAAATTAGTGTTACTTCTGGGGTCCCACAGGGCTCCCATTGCGGACCAGTATTATTTGTACTATTTATTAATGATATTGGCCAGTATATTAAATATAGTAATTATCTTCTATTTGCCGATGACTTGAAATTGTTTAAATCTATTAAATGCCTGGATGACCAACATAAATTACAGTTGGATCTGAATAGTTTGTCCACGTGGTGTGAAACTAACAAATTATTTTTTACCTTACAAAAATGCAGCTCAATTTTATTTTATCGCCGTAACAGAATGGAATTTAATTATGCGATATGTAATCATGCATTGCTTTGCGTTGATAACATCAAGGACCTGGGTGTCATATTTAATTATAATTTAAACTTTAGCCATCATATTAAACGCATATCTAACAAAGCACTGGGAGTCCTTGGTTTTATTGGACGCTTTTCGAAAGATTTTGATGTTTCCGTTTTAATTAAATTATATACTTCCTTGGTCAGACCTCACTTGGAATACGCATCTGTCGTTTGGTCTCCTCATACGCGGGTACTTTCAGCAGAGCTGGAGAAAGTACAGAGTCGCTTTTTGCGCTTAGTTTCTGCTAGGCTAGGCAACACTAGATACCAATTCAGCAATAGTACTATGCATAATATGTTGTGTCTTAGCTCGTTGGAAAATAGAAGAATAATAAATGATTTGTGTTTTCTATTTAAGCTTATACACGGTGAGATAGACTGCCAAAGCTTATTAAAACAATTAGACTTTTATGTGTCTGCTAGAGGTCCCAATAGATCGAAATTTTTATTTTATTTGCGCTATCATGCAGTTAATTACGCAAAATTTAATCCAATATGCAGAATGATGAGTTACTGTAACGAATTAAACAATAACAATCATTTTTTATTACATCATTCTTCAGTTTCAACAATTAAGGCTAATTTGAAACGAATCAATTTATCCGCTATTGTTAATAATGTTTTATCTTAATTTTAATTACTTAGTTTGTGAACTCATATAATTTTAATTCGATATTATATTATACAATCTAGTCTTTACTGTGATATTTTGCTCATCAATTACTGATATTAATTTCAATATGTTATTTGTACAATTTATTAGTTGTTTATGTATTTGTTTTTGTACCGATTTGTTGATTTTATCTCTAAATAATGTATTCACTCTTTAGTATTTTTTATTATTATCATTTTAACTCGCGTAAAGTAAGAGTAACATGAACATGTCTAATACAATTGTTATTTTCCTGTTATCCACTCTGTATATATAAATATACTAATATTATAAATTTATGTAAAAGGAGATTCCGTAAATAAATGAAATAAATAAATAATAGTCCTATTTGTAGAATTATGAAATTATGCAATATATTAAATGCGAATTATTATTTCAATATAATTGATACGTCATTTATACGATTTAAACGTAACTTACATTATTTAGATTCGAATATTTGTAGCTAGTGTTTTAGATGTGTTATTCTAGGGTGGTGCTTGTATTACTGTGTGTTTAAGTAGATTTCTTCATTGTATTATTATCTTTGTATAAATTCTTTATTATTAATATTTATATAGCATTAAGTTTATTTTTTGTAACATTATTACTATATGCTTTTGTAAAAAGGTGATATCCGTTTAAAATAAATAAATAAATAAATAAAAATAAATAAATAAATAAAAAAACATTATTTGAACTACCAGAATTTCAAAGTCCAAAATATACTTATCAAAACTTTATTGAAATACAAGAAATGGAGTTTTTCCACCCAAAATATTAGAGTTTATGAAACAATCAGTAAATAATTATTTGAACTACCAGAATTTCAAAGTCGAAAATATACACTTAATTTTAAATACAAGAAATGGAATTTTTCATACAAAATATCAGAGTTTAAGAAACAATCAGCCAAACATTATTTGAACTACCAGCATTTCAAAATTCTGAAATTTTCTCAAATAATGTTTTGCTGATTGTTTCGTAAACTCTGATATTTTGAGTGAAAATCTCCATTTCTTGTATTTAAATAAAGTGTTGATAACACTGGTCTGCAAAAAATTTATTTTTTCGAGCCCTGACACCATTCTTGCTGATTCTTATGTAAAATGACCTCCTGAATCCGAATATGACCTCCGTTTTCCCCCATCACCCACCGTTTTCGGGGGAGGCCCCCCACCTATTTTTATCACTTTTCGATAATTTGGAGGCATGGAAAGGATTATTTTAGCCTTTACATTTCTTCTGAGGGGCTAGAGAGGTGAAAAGTTCCAAAACATGAACATTTGTAGCAAAGAGGTAGATTTGGGGGGGGGGGGGATTTGTCCCCTTAAATTGTAAAAAATCATTAAAAATGATCCATTTTTTCCGTTTATTTCGCAGTTTTTTCACTTATTTTCTACACATTCCAGCTTCCATCCCCCCTCATCCTCCCCCAAACACCCCCAAATAATAAAAATATATTGCAACAATATATAGCAACAATAATAAAAATATATAGCAACAATAATAAAAATATATAGCAACAATAATAAAAACAGTTCCGAAGATTCACTGTACCACGCTGGCGCTCTCAATACTCCCCCCCGTTTTCCCCATCCATTGGATGGGTGAAAAGGATTATTTTAGCTGTAAAGAATAATAAATAAAAAGTAAAATAATAAATGTAAAGAATAATAAATAACTAAGATAAGTACCTTCATTTGGTGCTTGCTTTCCTTTTGTACCCTGAGGTAGAAGTGTCTCGTATCAAAAACCAGCAGTACTCTGCTAACATGCTCGCATTCCACTTCCCCGAAAATTTCCTCTCGAACTTAGAGATGTCTTGATGAAACCGTTCCCCGTGTTCATCCGAAACTGCTCCTAAATTTTCAGGGAAGAAGTCCAGGTGTGAGTGAAAGAAATGCACTCTAAGAGACATGTTACACCCCATGGCCTTGTCGGCTGACAGCAATTCCTCGACATGAGCGACATAATCATCACTTTTGTTGTTACCCAAAAAGTTCTCACACACGTTTTGGAATGCAATCCAAGCTCGTTTTTCTTTTCGATTCAGGTGTTCAATAAACGTCGAATCTTGGAAAAGTTGTCTAATCTGGGGGCCCACGAAAACTCCTTCCTTGATTTTAGCCTCACTAAGACGAGGGAATTTAGTTTTCAAAAATTGAAATGCATCACCGGTCTTGTCCATTGCTTTCACAAACTGTTTGATCAATCCGAGTTTGATGTGCAAAGGCGGCAAGTAAATATTTTTCTTCGGGACCAGAGAATCGTGAGCGACGTTTTTCTGACCGGGAGTAAAACTTTCTCGCAGAGGCCAGTTCCGTACGATGTAATGTTTGTCTCGGGCTCGGCTGTCGCATTCGCATAGGAAGCAGCAGTATTTTGTGAAGCCCGATTGCAGGCTCATGAGTAGAGCAACAACTTTTAAGTCAGCGCAAAGTTTCCAATTATAATCATGGTATTTGATTTTATCAAGGACCCGGCTGATGTTTTCGTACGTCTCCTTCATATCCACAGAGTATGCAACCGGGAGTGATGGTAACTCATTCCCATTGGCCAATAGGACAACTTTCAAGCTTGTCTTTGATGAGTCTATAAACAGTCTCCATTTGTCTGGGTCACATGGCATCTTCAGTTCTATCATCAATGCATTTGAATTAGGGCAGAACACTAAGCCTTCATGTGCCGAAAAAAGTAATTTCAGGGTTGACTGCCTAGTCCTGTAAGAAGAGATTTTTACACCCTTTTCTAAGAGATTCCACTGCTGAAGTCGAGATCCAAGAAGTTTAGATTTACTCTTAGGTAACTCCAAATCCCTGACGAGATCATTCAATTCCCACTGAGTAACGAGGTGAGGTTTTCGATGAGCTGAATCAGCAGAACACTCTTCATCATCGGTGAACGTATCATAAGATGGTCCAGGCTGTGGCTCAAAGTCTTTCAAATCCGTTTCTGGCTCTAGAGTATAGGTTTTTGGGGGCACTGGGATTGGCAAAGATTCGTTGTGAGGAACTGGTCTTAGAGCTGAAGGGATATTAGGATACTGAATTGTATACTTACTTTTGCTAGATAACCCGACGGTGGAAGTCATACAAAAGTAACAATCTGTGAGATGACAGCGAGGTTCGCGCCAAACCATGGGCACAGCAAATGGCATTGATTTACGGGTACCTTTGAGCCATTTGGTCAAGCAACTGTAACAAGTAGTGCAGCAAACTGTTGGAGCCCAATTCTTGTCCTGATCGCCAACTTGGTGATCAAATTAAAATTTATAAGCAGTTTTAAGAAGCGGAGAAAGGGGTTTTCGTTGCGCTTTTAATGTCAATTCCCCGCAAACATAGCAGAAGCTATCGGGATGATTTTTACACTCGCGTGGCATAATTAAACAGTAAATAAATGCTCGATATTAATCACAACTCACACTCACGTACTGTAATTCACTTGGAAAAAGCCGGAATTAAAAAATTTCTACCGTTATACACAATTTAAACAACTTGGAAACACAGAATCCCCGTCTAGAGCACCGACAAGTTGACTCTACGATCGCTAGAGATGTACTGAGGGAAGATAAGGATTACAGTGCAGGTCTATAGTGACAAGAGCAATGCAAGTTTAAACCTGTCAAAGCATGAACATTCCTGGGCAGACCTGTGCGCGCGAGGTATTGAGAGCGCCAGCGTGATACAGTGAATCTTCCGAACTGTTGCTATATATTTTTATTATTGTTGCTATATATTGTTGCTATATATTTTTATTGTTTGAGGGAGGATGAGGGGGGATGGAAGTTGAAATATGTAGAAAATAAGTGAAAAAACTGCGAAAAAAACGGCAAAATCGATCATTTTTAAGGATTTTTTTACAATTTAAATCCCCCCCCCAAATCTACCTCCTTGCTACAAATATTCATGTTTTGGAACTTTTCACCTCTCTAGCCCCTCAGAAGAAACGTAAAGGCTAAAATAATCCTTTTCATCCCTCCAAATTATCGAAAAGTGATAAAAATAGGTGGGGGCCTCCCCCGAAAACGGTGGGCGATGGGGGAAAACGGGGGTCATATTCGGATTCAGGAGGTCATTTTACATAAGAATCAGCAGGAATGGTGTCAGGGCCGATTTTCATGCCGACCAGTGTAAGTATATTTTGGACTTTGAAATTCTTGTAGTTCAAATAATGTTTTGCTGATTGTTTCTTAAACTCTGATATTTTGAGTGAAAAACGCCGTTTCTTGTATTCAAAATTAAGTGTTAGTGAGTATGTTTTGGACTTTGAATTATTCTACGCAGCCCCACCGCAAAGGAAAGTTGCGCCTGCGGACTAACCGGCCCCCACCTTAGTAAAAAAGCATTTTAATACCAGCTAATACGTTTACACTGACTAAATACTCTTGAAAATATTTATTACAAAGTATGTATTTAATTTTGTAGACAAATATTAACATTTACAAACAAAAAATTATGAACTTTACTTTTCTGGTCTAATCAGCAAAAAACTAATTTTAACAACCAGGCATACATTTAGGGCCACCCAAAAAGAGAATGAGAATGTAGGACAAATTATTGAATATTTGAGTGGGTTTATTTGTTTAAAAATTTCTCAAAAACCTTGGAAACTAGTGGAAAATACATCAGAGTTTAAGGCAGAATCAGCAGAAACTAATTTCAACAACTAGACATAAATTTAGAGCTACTCAAAATGAAACTACAGGAGAAATCATTGAATAGTTAGTGGCATTATGTCTGAACATTTTTTTTTTAAATTAGTTTTTGCGCCAATGGTTAAAAATGTTAAAAATAGGCGTAGAATCAGGCCCGCCGTAAGCGAGGGTGCAAAGCGAGTACCGCGCGCGGGCGCCAAATTGAGCTTGACAGGTCAAATCATATGACAGCTACCTTAAATCTCAAAACTTCAAAAAATATTACGGACGTTGCTTTTGTAAATTGATGAAAATCAAGGGAATTGGCGAAACCAAAATGAAACAAAACACTTCTTCTAATCGACTCAGAATTAAATAAGTTTAAAATTGGCGTAACTTGTATTTTTCTAAGTTGAAGATTGTGTTGTTGGTCTACGTTTAAAGTTGACAATAATTTTTTCCATCAGTTTTCTGGTGATTGAAAAAGTAGTGAAAAGTTATTAAAAAAATATTTGAGACTTATGGAACTAGTGAATAAGGAAAAAATAGATAAAATCAGGAATTATATTTATAATTGTTTTATTTAAGCAAGCTATAACGTATTCTTGTACAAATAACAAAAACAAAACTAACAGAAATTATAATAAAATGCTTGTACACGTCTATGATACGAAACAAAAGAAATTAGGGCGACCACAGCCACCTAGATGCATTTTTTTTTGAAAAAAAGTATGGCACTATTAATTTTACATCATGCTTAATGTATGAGTGGAAACATTCGTTAAAAGCTTCAAATTGTACGGTTTTCAAAACAACGAATGCCTGAACATTTACAGCGTTAATATTGTAATAGGTCAGTAAGGGTCATGTGCAAATATTATTTTTGACGAAATTAAATTAAAATATTAATACAAAAATCACCCAAGAAAATAATAAAGAAAAATCAACATCCAGTAAATACGAGAATAACATTAGTCGATCAAATTTTTTTATGTGAAAGAAATAACAAATGCAACATCGCCTTAAAATAATAAACAAGTACCGGCGCGTGGAGAAATGCTAAGACATACAGAAAGATTCAGTTCAGGGTTTAACGAACGCAAACACAACAAGTGTGCAAAGTCAGGGAAATGAAGTTGACGTCAGAGAGGGAAGGGTTTTGTGACCATATATGGTAGTAGATAAAATTTAAGCAACAAAATTTGGGGAGGGGAGAACTTTGAGAGCAGCAAAGAAACGATTCTAAAAATCAGTTAGTTTTTGGGACAGGGACTAGGACAGTCAGTATCTGAATGTAAATGGGGACAGTTGAGAATGGGAAGTTTCAGTGGGATGTGAGTTAGTGAAGTAATGTTGATGAAAAGAGTTAAGTATTGAGAGTTAGAGAATGGAGAATGGAGTTAGGGATAACAACGTTGGAGAGACTATCACGTAAGAGTAAAATTAATTCTACATCAAACCGACTAAGTTAAAATCGAAAAAACAAAACCAGCGAAATAATTTTAACATCTGAGAAAGGGGGAAGATGGGGGGGGATGAGAATGAGGAATGTATGGTGGTTGATGTGTAAGGCCGAATTGAGCGAGAAAACGAGGTATGTCCTACTAACTAATCGAAACAGTCGATTGATGTGTTAGGCCAATCCAAGTTAGTATTGCGCTAAGTGTCCTACTAACTAACCACAAGAAAAAAATAATTCGATTATGAGTGGAACGAGGTGAAAGGTCGTTCTACTCATTAATCGGAAATGAATGGAGATTGATGTGTAGGCCCGATGTGAGAGATTGTCCCACTAACTAATCGCAAGTGTGTCGAGTGTGTGATGCTAGCTCTGGGATGGTTTTTGTGGGTATCCCATCTCGTAATGCGAATGCAGGGGCTAGTTAATTTTGCTCCCACAAGTAGAGTCATACATTTTTTTGAGTTTAACTAAATGCACATGACTTCTAAGCATAAACGTTGGATAATATCTTTTGTGAATATAAATAATATAAGACATACCAATTTATTAGAAATGTCATGAAAGGTCAATAAACTTTGCATACGTTAAGCTCATATCCTGTTTTATTTATTATCCACACATCCTCCTAGTCAAATTAAAAGGGAAGAAAGACACAGTATTTACGATAATGCATATTGACACAAACAACGAACCTGGCAAATAAATAAAAGGGTTACTACATACACAACACAAAGTAAACAATTATACAAATTATAAATTTGTACAATACCTAGGGTCGAATCATTACAATATCACGATACGTATACTTAAAAGAGAAAGACTAGAAAGTATTTCTTGGTCTCTAATTGAATTTAAAATACTTTTTAATAGTTCTCAATTTGAAAATCGACCTCTCCACACATGCTACAGATACGGGTAAATTTAAATATATTCTTCAAAACTGAACTGTGTACTAGTTCTAGAGGTCAATAAGAAAGTAAAGAAAATAATATTAATTCTAAGTATAGTTGCGAACAATCAATTTCACTTTCATTGTTGACATTATGTGTAACTTAGGATTTAAATCCATCTAATTTTAAACATATCTGAATCTGCAATGATGACTACTAAAATCTGTAAAAAAAATCGGAAAGTATAATTAAAATTGGTTAATTCTTGTAATCTGTACTCTTTTTAAAACGGTCATCACTTTCACAGTTATTAAAAAGGTAAATCAAATTTTAGAGGTAGTTAAGAGATTGGTATAAAATTTAATTATACTGTAATATTTATCTCGTTTATGGGTATAATAAATATAATACAATAAATTACAAATTGTTCTCATTAAGAAGGTAAAGATTTATTTTGAAATCCATAATATTCTGTATTTTATGCACCTAAGTCGATTAAGTGAATCAGTGATTAGTACTCCTTAAAAACACACCAATTTTATGTATATATTATTTACAAAATTGCATAATGATAAAAGAGACGTTTAGGATATCTTACAAAGTTAAAACATTCTTATATTCTAGAATTATGACTTAGTCAGAGGTTTAATCAATGATTAGTGGTTAAATAAAGTGAATCAGTCGGGGTGGAAATGGGCCTAAGTAAGTAAAATTTCGAATTTAGAAAAGAATAAACATTTGTTATTTGAAATAAAACAACGCAGTTGGGAGGGTTTCACTTTCATTGTTGAACACTGCAGTGTTCAACAATAAAAGTGAAACCCTCCCAACTGCGTTGTTTTATTTCAAATAGTATTATGGAGTTTCATCATGTATCCGCCTCATCAATTAAATATTTAAATAAACATTTGTATTTGCCCGCGCGAAGTTTCATCAAATAGTGAAAAACACTCGTGAGCATCATTTTCTAGCTGTAAGAAGTAGCTTATGTTGATATTTATGTTTGTAAGAATGTCTGGATTTTATGGATACTTTTTTAAATAAAAATGTTTATCTAAAAATCGCGAATTTCCCCAATAATATTAGGATTTTTCTAAATTTCCAAAATATATTAGAACTACAATTCGGGCTACCGTTACTCAAAACAAAAACTCATCTTTGACTGTTAATATCAGTCATAGTTTTTAAGTTACAAAAACAAGAAAAACTTTAATCTAAAGCAAAACCAATTTAATTCAATGTAAGTTAATAAAAAATGAGCTTACAAGACAATAGGAAATGACTAATCTTATTGTCTTATAAGCTAATTTTTTTCGTCCCAAAGTACTAATCTTTATGAATATATCACTTGCTTTATTAAAACCGCTGTGATTTATAAAATATTTATGGTAAAGTATTTATTATTCAAATAAGTAATCGATCTATAATTCTAATTTCTTGAATTAATTTCTCATCTGGCACTTGGTGAAACATATTAGAATATGTAAAGTTATTTAAATAAAAAACACTTTGTGAAACAATACCAAGTGTTTTTTATTTAAATAACTTTACATATTCTATAATTCTAGATCAATCAAAGCTTCAGTTTGAGTTGTAAAATGTCTTAGAACCCTAAAAGTTGTGCTTAAAACAAGCAATCAACATTGGTTTTTGTAGAAAATTATAATTTTTAAAAACATCAAAATAGTGATTACTCTTTTGATGTTTTTAAAAATTAAAGATGATAAAAACTATCTAAGGGGAAAATTATTAACAATTTTTGTTTTCTTGTAAAAAAAAAAATATTTTTTTAATGAGTTTTTTTTTACTTTTTCAATCACCAGAAAACTGATGGAAAAAATAGATGTTAAGGGGATTATTGCAGTGTAACACGCCGATCGTGTTGGAAAGACCCACATAGTTTAGAGTAGCTCATCCGATGCCAAATTTACAGCACAAGTGGGGAGAATACAGTCAGAGAGAAAAGCGGCAGTTCGCTGTGCATTTGTGCATTGCTCCTTGGCATGAACGGATGGGGTCTCGCGTCGCGTGGAATAGACGAAAAAAACAAAGCGTATAAAAAAGACGGATCGAACGAAAGTGTCGATTCGTATTATTTAAACACGCTGATAATACATACAAGCTATGTATTGTTTTCAATTCGTTAGAAAGCGTTATCGGATCCTGTGTTATTTTTCGGCATTTACAAAACTGATGATTCTTATTCTTGTCATTATAACACATTATTTTTACTTTTAAGACTCCAGTTTCGACAGCCGAACAAACTATGTGTTTTATTTTATTAAATTATAGATTATTTCTTAAAAATATAATAATAAAATAATTCATGTTCATAAGCTCATTGTGAATATTTATATGCCGCACATATATGAAAAAAAACATAGGATTTTCAATCATATTTTTTAAATGGGAATATTATCTTCCCTAACTGCTATTGCCATGAAAATAATGTGTATTAATTTGGCCTCTGCCCAATTGGGTAAATACCCCCAATTTTGGGGAGAATTTCAATTTATATTCGGTCAAATATTCTAGTTTTTATGAATGCAACAAATAAATAATAGATTGAAAAAAATTAAACAGAAAGCTGCCCTGTTTTTTTTTTTATATTTAGTACAGGGTTTACAAAATGATGATGTGTATAAATAGGCTTAGTCAACTTAGCCCCCCGAAGTTCGACTTTTTTGTAAAAAGCGATTGCCCTAGACCGGCCTTAGCTAGCGCCACAAAAATTAGAGCTAGCGCCATTTAGACAAGAAAACTACGGGGATTTGAACTTTCGGGGGGCTAGGTTAATGCTAGCCCCCCGAGTTTGGATTTTTTAAGTTTTTTTACACTATTCGGATTCCTCAGAGCTAGCGCTACCAATTTAATAGCCAACGCCACTCCCACAGCCCCAAAAAATGATAAAACATTTTTAACCCTGGCCCCCTAAAATGAGATGTTTTTAATCAAATTGGGTGGAAAATATAACTTAGAGCTAGCGCCAACAGAATATGACAAAAATATTCTCTCAAAAATATCAGGTAAAAAAAAGTTCACGTCCAAATTTTGATGCAAGAGCTTTCAGATCCTGTATGCGTATTACCATTTACTTCCTGAATTTTAATACAAAATGATGTTTGGCATATAATATACCGCTTTCAACAAATAGTTCGGCGTTGTAATAATTACTTTATTTATGTTCATAGGCACTGGCTATTAGAAACATGATGCCTAGTAGACAGTAGCGTAACTGACAATTGTGTTTTCACTCCTAGCTAATTTAAATCGTTATTACGCAAGAACTTACCGTACGATTTAAGAAACTCTTTTGGCATTGTAATTACTATACTAATATTTATAAACACTGGCAACGAGATAGCTTGCACTAGTAAGACAGTGGCGTAACTGACGATTGTTTTTGATAATTGAGATCGTTATAACTCGGAAACTAACCGTACGATTTCAATTTTTTTTTGGCATTGTAATTGCTATACTGAAGTCTATAAACACTAACAACGACATAGCTAGTGATATTAAAGGATAAATTAAAATCACTTGCTTTGTTTCACTATTTGTTCCTATTTACTCGACTAGTTTCGCTTTTTACGGCATTATCAAAGTTCACTCTTGATTCACTCTTGATTCACTCTTTATAATGCCGTAAAAAGCGAAACTAGTCAAGTAAATAGAAACAAATAGTGAAACAAACCAAGTGTTTTTAATTTATCCTTTATTATTATTTCAAAATGTTTCACCAAGTGATAAATGAGAAAGTTATTCAAGAGATAGCTAGTGCTAGCAAGACAGTGGCGTACCTCACGGTTGTTTTTTTTATGATAACTTAAATCATTATTACTCGGTGGAAAACACTCGTTGGGAGTTTCAAACTGAACGCTTTTCAAAAACAATGAATGCCTGAAAATTTAACTAGTACACATCGGGTTATGTATGTACCTAATCAAAACATGGGTATCTTTTCGATGCTACAAAATTGTGATTAAGCTCCTTTCGTTGCTATTCAATTGACTTTATTTTCATTCTAACACAATCTATCTCAATATCCTGATTCTACGATATACAGGGAGTTTTTCTTTAAAGTAGACGTATTCCAGATTCACTTTATTTTGTTTAAATCTTTAGATATATGTTGTTTTTACAGGAATTCAATTTGAAGCTTTAAGCGAGTGTTTTCCACTCCCAGACTAAGCATGAAGTAAAATTTCGAGTTTAGAAAAGCCCCGTGAAAATTTGTCGAAGGTCGCGCAGCGACCCGAGACAAATTTTCTGGGCTTTTCTAAACTCGAAATTTTACTTCATGCGCCACGCGTATAGAACACTAACATTTTGTGAAATTTGTGTATATTTGAACCTTACTTGAAATCAGCGTTTTATACGCGTGGCGCATGAAGTAAAATTTCGAGTTTAGAAAAGCCCAGAAAATTTGTCTCGGGTCGCTGCGCGACCCTCGACAAATTTTCACGGGGCTTTTCTAAACTCGAAATTTTACTTCATGCTTAGTCTGGGAGTGGAAAACACTCGTTTAAAGCCTTGAATTGAACTTTTGCACCCAATTTGATTAAAAAAATCTCATTTCGGGGGGCTAGGGTTTAAAATGTTGTTAATCTTTTGGGGTTGTGGGGGTGGCGCTAGCTTTTAAATTGGTAGCGCTAGCTCTGAGGAATCCGAATACAGTAAGAAAACTTGAAACATCCAGCATCAACCTAGCCCCCCGAAAGTTCAAACCCCCGTAACTTTCTTGTCTAAACGGCGCTAGCTCTAATTTTTGTGGCGCTAGCTAGCGCTAGCTAAGGCCCGTCTAGCGCAACAGTTATTTTTTAAAAAGTCGAACTTCGGGGGGCTAAGTTGACTGAGCCGTATAAATAGAGGATTGCAATAACATTCAATTTCAATTCATTTATTCCTTATTTACTTACTATCAAAATATGACTCATCATAAATCAGCCAAATTTGAAAAAAATATATTGGGCTCGGTGCAATGTTGAGCAAGAAGCTTATTATTTGAAATGCATTATAATAACTACCTTATTATTATTATAGTTCTATTTTTTCTAAAATAATTAACAATGAATATGCACGCAGTTAAACCCTACATTTTTTTAAACATTCGTCAAACAAATATTACCTGTGCTCAGTAAAAAATAGTTGATTTGTAACATTAATCTACGACAACGTCATATTGGTGTTATTCTTACTATTCTTATAGTTTTGATATCATTGATTCGTTGATGAAGTCGCAGTTGGTTCAAATAGGTCCGATTGCTAGAAACTTTACAATTTACTTTAATAGTTTTATTGCGAGAAGTTTAATGGCATTTAACAACTGCTTTAATAACGAAAGATTTAAGACGAAATAATGATTTGAACAAGACTGATTGTTATTCGATTGCTTCTGGCTTATTAATCAGCTTAAAAAACTTTAAAAATAATTTAATAATACCGACACTGTCAAATAATAAGGAAAGCCAATATTAAAGGTATATTACACATCTTTATTTAAATTAGTGAAACATTTCGTGTTTTCTATATTAGTGAACATGCAGTATAAAAAAATACTTATTCCATTAGTAGTCAGAAAGCATAAAAATAAAACACTAGTACAATAAAATATCGATTATAATTGCGAAATATTAATTTTACGAGAATAAATGCTAACGACGCGAGCCGTTTTTGTTAACTATGATTGAAAAAAGAAAAGAAAAACAAACGCGAAGCCGCACAGCGTTCACCGGCCCAGAGATAAACGCTGGCCGCATGCTGCTCGCCCCTCCAATAATTGTGCAGATGAGTGTACAACGCGTTCAACTAAGAGAAGATCCGCAAGGCGGCGGTATTTTACGGTCTTATTTTTCAAGATTTTTATTTTAACCTGACTCGGGCATGAGCTATCGCATCCTTATGAAATGTTCACATTATATTCCTTATAGTATAAACTAGTAAGATATGGGAATATTTTTTTTAATTTTGAAAAATTTAACATTATTTTTTTCATACCTCTGAAAGCAAATTGTTTAAAAAAAAAGTACTTCGATATTTTACTAGATAATTGGGCTTAATATACGCTGTCAAAATTTCAACTTTCTAGGACCTTTAGTTTTTAAATAAACCTAACATTAAATTTCAGACCACTGTTATATTCCCCTTAACTTTAAACGTAGACCAAGAACACAATCTTCAACTTAGAAAAATGCAAGTTAAGCCAATTTTAAGCTTATTTAATTCGGAGTCGATTACCATTCTGCATGCATTTTTGAAAAAAATCCAGACGAGAATTTAATTCCTCTTATATTATCATTTTCAGTGGCTGAAATTCCACGTCTGGTAGTTAAACTGTCTGTATCTTAAACTCTGATTATTTATGAACATATTTCCAGACTTTTATAATAATCCCACTAAGAATTATTTACGAGACATGCGATTCTTTTTTAACTTTCGTATTACGTGCTGTAAAATATCGCCGAATTCGTCGAATTTCTCCCTCACATGTCTATCAATAACAAAACTTTCGGCGACCTCAATTGCTCAACCGGAAATAGGGCGCATGGAAAAAGACGCGAAAACTGGGTATCCTCAGTGCCTGGCAATCAATTTGTCCGTTTTCCACGAGCGAACGATATTTCAATGTCAATGCCATGAGAGAAACCACACGTGAATTTATGAATAGAACAGAATAGACAGCCTGTCTATATTTAGATAATTTTACAAAAGATCTACTTTTTTATTTTTTAGTTGTTAACAATTCTATACAATTTTAAGTGAATAAATACTGAGGTTGTTAATTTTATGATTGATTTATTTTTTTACTATTACACATAAATTAATTCTGTGCAGTTTTAAAGAAATACGTTTTGTGGTCAGAAAAAAATGTTTGTTATTTTTGTGTGCATTAATAAATATTGAGGTTGTTAATATTTTCCTGTTACATATAAATTAATTCTGTGCAGTTTTAAAGAAATACATTTTGTGGTCAGAAAAATTTGTTTATTATTTTTGTATGCATTAAATCAGGGGCGGCCAAAATACACAAGAAATGTAAAGTTTCAAATACCGGCAGATGGATATACTGTTAATGAATTTGTCTAACCAAGTTACTCTTGCTAAATTAAATAAAATTGACAATATAATAAATAATATTCGCTTATTCATAATAAATTTCCCAAATCAAATAGGAATTGATTTGATGAATACGCGAATATTATTTATTATAGTGTCAATTTTATTGAATTTAGCAAGAATAACTTGATATAGTAATAGCCGATTCATTAAATAGATTTATAGGTTTCTTAAATGGAATAAAAAAAAAACTAGAAAATAGATTTATTGCTTTCTTAAATAATTGAAAAAATGGAAACAGGTGACACCGAATGATGAGGGTTACCTACTTATCAATGTCTGATGTACCTATCTTCATTTATATTCCTATCGTTTATACGAGGGTTGCCTTTTATAGTTCGGGATTAGGGAACAAAAACAAATACTTTTCGTCGAAAATGGCTTTATTATTTTTCAAAATGTTCACGGTGATTTCCATTTTTTGCCGAAATTAAATTATTTAAGTTATTATACACAACTCAAAAAGCGCTCGTATGTTAAAGTGTTCTAAGTACGAATACCGTCAAAAATGTCAAACTTTACAGTAGAGGAGACAAATAGTCAAATAGTAGCACTAGGATTACCCAATCCCGAAATATAAAAGGCAACTCTCGTATAGTGCATGTGTAATGTATTGCAGTGATATTATAATTGCGATTTAATAAAATTACTTGTATTATATTGCAATGCAATATTATGTTATGTGATAATATTTAAAATAGCAAAGGAAAATATCAAGCTAACTTACTCTCGTAAACATAATAATATTCAATTTTTTTGATGGTTGACGATTACGTATGTTGTTCTATTGGAACAAGAAATTTGTCTTTTGAAGGTCTGTTTTATGTTAAGGTTATGTTAGTTTTGGTTAGGTTAGGTTAGTTTTGGTTAGGTTAGGTTAGGTTACTTTAGGTTAGGTAGGTAGGTAGGTAGATAGAACATGAAGAATGGTCACACGTGAGAGAGCCAGAAGAGGAAATGAGAAAACTTGGGCTGCATATCCCGCTGGAGATGACCGACGACGCACAGATGGCAGAAGCGAGAAAACTGTTTCTGACCACGGACACAATCCTCAGGAATGACATGTATGTCAACCTGGATGAAATCCCGCATTGCACGGAAGAAGAAGTCCTGTCCTGAAGTCCTTCCAAGAAAGCTCCAGGCCCGGACGGCATACCAAGAGGGGTGGCCAAAATAGCCTGTATCGAGGGAGCAGAATCCACTTCGAGACTATTCAGCAGGTTAATAAGAGATGGAGATTTTCCCGAGCAGTGGAAAGTAGCGAGACTGGCCCTGATTGAGAAGCCGATGAAGTCAAACAGCAGAAACAAGAGCTACAGGCCACAATGTATGCTCAACACCATCGGAAAGATATTCGAACACATATTAAACACCCGTATTAAATAGGAAATAGAGGAGTTAGGTGCTCTATCTCCAAGGCAGTACGGCTTCAGGGAGGGCCACTCTACGGTCGATGCCATTCAAAAAGCTATAGACATAGCAAAGCGCGCATCCAGCAGCATAAGAGGGGGACAATTTGTCATACTTGTCACGCTAGACATCCAAAACGCCTTCAACTCTGCCCCATGGGATATCATCGCCCAGGCAATGACTGATAAGGGCTTTTCCATGTACCTTGTCAGAATGGTCCAGGCGTACCTGAAGAGCAGAGTAATTGTAGTAGGCAAGGCTGGTAAAATTGATATAACCTGCGGTGTACCTCAGGGCTCTATATTAGGGCCCACGTTGTGGAATATTTCTACGACTCTGTTCTCGATCTGGTCCTACCGCAAGGCACTGCACCCATAGCCTTTGCCGACGATCTTGGCATAATAGTCACAGGAAGGAACAGAGAAGCAATCGAGACCAGAGCAAATAGATCCCTGAGGGCCGTGTCCAAATAGATGAAGGATAACAGGCTGAGCCTTGCAAAAGATAAGACGGAGGTGGTAATTCTCCAAGGCAGAAACACCATTAGAAAGTTAAATGTCGAAATAAAGGGTGAGATCATCCAGGCCTCTAAGGCCGTAAAATACCTCGGCGTGTGGCTAGGGAGAAACCTTAGCATGAGGGAAAATATCCTGGAGACTGCAGCCAAGGCAGACAGAGCTGTAACGCCGTATAATTCCCAACATTGATGGCCCTAGGACTGCGACAAGAAGGCTGATATGCTCTACAGCTGAATCGATTCTACTATATGCAGCACCTATATGGTCAGACTGGCTACAAACAGCCAAGTACAGGAGAGTCATGGCAGGAGTCCAGAGGAGAGCAGTTCTTCGAATAGCAGGACAGTCTCTACCAAGGCCATATAAGTCATTGCAGGTGCTACACCCATTGACTGGTTGGCCAAGCAAAGAATTTATAATAAAGGCCAGAACACCGTGCTATCAAGAAAGGAAGTGAAGGAGAAATCACTCCAAAAGTGGCAGGCGAGGTGAGAAACAAACGACGGGAAAGGAGAACACACGAGAGGATTAATCCCCGTGATCCGGCCGTGGATTGAGAGAAGACATGGCGAGCTCTCGTATGCGTTCACCCAATGACTGACTGGACACGGCTGCTTTAACCACTACCTAAAGCGGTTTAACAAAAGAACAAGCGACGTATGCGCAGAAGTAGACGACGCGGAGCACACCTTTCTTAAGTGCCTGAGATGGACAGTTGAGAGGGAAGGAGCCGAGAAGGAACTGGGGACGCTAGAGAGCTGCGAACGCCTAGTTCAAAAAATGCTGGACACCGATAAAACATGCCCAGCAGGACGGAACATGGTAGATAAAATTATTCACAAGAAGGAGGAAGAAGAAAGAGAAAAGAAAGGCAGACGTAGAGCTGCGCTGTCTTGTAGGGGGGCCAGGAAACAACAGCGGCATTCACCATCTAAATGCCACAGCCTACCTACTCTAAAGTAATGCCAAGAGGCGGTTCCAGAGTACGTCATGAAAAGGCAGAAGGGGGTTTTTAGTGTATCGGTTTAAGTAGCAAAACCATCCCCACACTACTACGTCAACCTGGCGACGTGGTGTCTGATGCTGTGACAGCGAAACAGATTTTCCCCCTTCAAAAAAAAAGGTTAGGTTAGGTTACTTTAGGTTAGGTTAGGTTATTGTTTGATTGGGTGTTGTGTGATACACTAACTAAACAATAACCGATATGGGATTATAAAATTGATACATTGTTATATTTGACCTGACTTGTGAATGTGTTGATAATGAAGGTTTAAATTAAATTACACTTGGTTTGTTTCACAATTTTTTACTTTACTATTTACCCGACTAGTTTCGCGTTTTACAGCATTATCCTGATAATGCTGTAAAACGCGAAACTAGTCGAGTAAATAGTAAAGTAAAAAATTGTGAAACAAACCAAGGGTAATTTAATTTAAACCTTCATTATCAATATTTAAAAATGTTTCACCAAGTGATAAGTGAGAAAATTATTCAAGAAATATTTTGTGAATGTGTCTAGAAAAATGTGAATATTTTGTTTTTAAAAATTTTATTTGTTACTCATATTAAAATAGTATTTTTAAATATATTTTTAACTTCAAAATATTTCAGTGTTTTATACGCGTGGCGCATGAAGTAAAATTTCGAGTTTAGAAAAGCCTGAAAATTTGGTTTGGCCGCTCCGCGCTTCGCGCTACGCGACCAAACCAAATTTTCAGGCTTTTCTAAACTCGAAATTTTACTTCATGCTTAGTCTGGGAGTGGAAACACTCGTTCGAAACTTTAAAGTGATCGCTTTTATAAAATCGACTATTTATATTATATTTAAAAGAAAAATTCCCAGTATGTAATATAATGAGTTATTCATGGAAATTATAAAAAGAAGTGCTAAAGAATTGTACCTAAAATAAACTTTTAAAGTTAACTCTATAATTGCTGGGCTGTTAATGTGTTAAGTGCAGAAATATTCGCAATTATTTAACGAAACAACAAACATTAAAACCGGTTTCAATTAATAAATCCATTCGCTTATCAGGGCAGGTGGTGGCCGAGCGGTAACGTCGCCGGGCTGTATCGCTCGGCGAGCCACAATTCGGGTTCGATTCCCGTGCATGCATAGATTTTATTTGAAAAATAATGTCTCGTCGCACATACGGGTATTTGAACGATCTAGGCGGCCATAAGTCGATTTCCTAAAATTCACCCCAGGTAGAAATAAACAGTTGCCTACCCCAGGTAAAGGGTCTGGGAACAATAGGTAGTTGTTATCTCTCGATGGATTGTGACAGTCATAAACAGAGCGTCTTTCTGAGTGCACAAGTGTATTTTCTCTAGTTTTCGGCTGTGTTAATTAGAACTGTAAATATTTTTACTTTGAGTAATAATATCAAGAAAATTATTATGGAACGTGATCAAGCTGGTAAGTGAGCATATATTTTTATGGTATTAGTTGTAGTTATTTGATTTCATTTAATAACGTAGCATTTTCGAAATAAATACAATTTGTACAATTTTTATACAATTTTTTGCCAAATACAAGGGGATTTGTTCTACTTCAGGGTGCGTCCCAGCTATTATTTCTAGTTTTTCACAAAGTCAAAGGTCTCTAGCAAAGATTAGTTAAAAATTTAGCCGTGGTTTTTAATATTATGAGGTCATTAATTTAGAGGGCGGATTTTTAAGCTTTTATTTGTGTCTTCATAAGTGTTTTAAAAAAGTGTTTATAACCTGAAGAAAAATTTTAAAATAGGTAAAAAGACTGACAAGTAGCAGACCCAAGCTGAATAAAAGTGGTGTCAGAATCTACTATTTTATAAATCGGATATTTTGTTACAAACTGCTTAAATTTTTGTAAGAAGCAAAAAAATACGCCCTATACTCATTATACTGCTTTTGTTTATAATAGCAATGATTTCCTTTCAGGATCATCTGGTGTCCGAGTAGTAACCCGTCAAGAGTTGTATAACAAAATGCAACAACAAAATTTGCCAAGTTTTGAACTAAAATTAGAATATATTCAAACATATCTTCTTACATCCGACCACCATTCCGAAGATCAAATTAAGGAGATAAAGCACAATTTTTCTTATTTGAAGACTCAATTTAAGCAAAGATGGTTAGCTGCGCATAAAAAATCAGCTGCATTTGAAAAAACCAATAAGGAATGGTTACAAAAGACCTTCGAGCTGCCGAAGGGAGTTCAACGTATAGGTCGGCCAATAAAATCGTTCGAAAATTCAAGCGAAAGGACAAAAAGAAGAAAAACAGCAGAGCTTCGAAACATCGACGAAGAGATATTAACACATGCAACACGGATAAAGTTACAATCTTCTAGAAAGAGAGATGCTTCCAGAATTTTGAAAGAGATCACTAACTCTCCAAAGCGTGCTGGAAAATACAGGCTGGCGTACTCCAATGCTCAAAAGGCTGTGAAGAAACAACTGACACCAATACAGGCACTATCAATGTTTGTAGAAACCGATTTTTCCAGGCGACAATATGAGATTGTCAGAGGGACCAATAAACAATTTTATCCATGCTACAGTGTGCTGCAAAAAGCGAAGAAAGAATGTTATCCACCTAAATCTTCTTATAGAGTTACTGCAACTACTGCCGAGATAAATCTGCAAGATTTATTAAATCATACAGTCACCCGACTCTTGACCTATTTGGGAGAACTCTTAAACTGTGTGAGTGAAGAGGAAAGAGATACATTGGAGCTGATATGTAAATGGGGCTGTGATGGTTCCCGACAAGAACAATTTAAACAAATTATTGACAGTGAATCAGATGATGCCAACATTTTCCAAAGTTCTCTTGTGCCTGTACGCCTAATTTGTAGCAAAAGTGGAGAAAAAACACTTTGGCAGAACCCGACTCCATCTTCACCACGATATTGTCGTCCCATTAAAATAAGTTTTGTTAAAGAAACTGCACAGACCACGAATGAAGAAATTAATTACGTAGATAATGCAACCAAGTCCTTGCAACAGACAAAGGTGATACTAGGAGAAAAAACCTTTTCAGTGAAGCATGCCATGCTGCTTACAATGGTAGATGCGAAAGTGTGTAATGCTGCAACACAAACTACATCAACTTTGAGGTGTTATATTTGCGGTGCTTTATCTAAAGATTTTAACGATTTAACCTTAAAACAAAATGTAAAACCAGAATCATTAAGATTTGGTCTATCTGTCTTGCATGCTAGGATACGTATATTCGAAAGCATTTTGCATCTGGCATACAAACTCCCTGTAAAAAAATGGCAGATTACAACACAAAATGAAAAAGACATCGTAAAAGGACGGAAGATTGAAATCCAAAAGAAATTTAGGCAAGAGACCGGTTTAATTGTGGATGTTCCAAAAGCTGGGATTGGTAACACCAATGATGGAAATACCAGCAGGAGATTTTTTGGCAACCCTAAATTAGCTGCGGAAATTACAGGAATCGATTTCGACTTAATTTTCCGATTTAAAGTAATTCTACAAGTATTATCAAGTGGCCACGAGATCAACATAGAGAAATTTACAAAATATGGATATGAAACTGCAAATCTATATGTAAGTTTGTATGCGTGGCATCCGATGACACCAACCATGCACAAGATCCTAATACATAGTGCAGATGTAATTAATCATGCATTGTTGCCTATAGGGCAATTGTCTGAAGAAGCTGCGGAAGCTCGCAATAAACATTTCAGACAATACAGACAGAACTTCGCGAGAAAATTTTCAAGAGTCTTGCAATCTGGATATAATTAACAGGCTACTGTTAACTTCTGATCCCCTTATAACGAGCATCAGACCACCTCCAAAAAAAAGAACCGAACCATTTTTAAAAGAGTCGTTGGAAATGTTATTACCCGCTGCGCCGCTCCAAGAGAAAACTGACTCGAACACTGAAGAGTCTTCAGATGAAGAATACGTCAGCTCTGATGAAGAATCATCCCACTCATCTTCATCTTAATTTATGTTTGCAATGTGGTTATAAGATAAATATGTTTTGTAGTATATATAAATTTTATTCAGTTTTTTTAATATAAATTACAAAGTTTTAACCGAATTAGTTTATATATTTTTATTTATTTGTACCACAAACCACTTCTTATATCATAAAACAATAGAAAACCCCGTTTTTTATATATAAATAGAGAAGAATACTTTTGGCCCCCTAAATCGTTCAAATACCCGTATGTGCGTCGTGACCCTGGGTGTGGTATGAATGCATTGTGACGTCCAAATATATATATGAATACTTAAATACAAGTTACAATTAACAATACAAACAAAAATTAAGAATTGATGTTGGCTAATAGTCCAGAACTAAAGCCAGGCAAAAGCCAAACCAAAAAAAAAAAAAAAAATTCGCTTATCACCAAACGCGCAAAAAACGCTGGCGAAAATCGGATATAATTGCATTCTTTACGAATTTATTCACCTATTCGAAATCAGTTCTGGCCGATTGAATACGCGGTGCGTATCACGTCTTCAACTTTTTAGTAAATACAGTTCGGTTTTCGAGTTTTCGAGTGCTAGTGTTTATTTACATTTACGATGATAGTATACACCGTTCCATTTGTTTCTGGATCTCGCCTAGCCATGCTTTCGTGTTGTTATGTTGCAGTATCAACATTTACATTTTTTATTAATTGGCACTCCTGATTCCTTATTTTAACAGTGTTGCAATAATTTATGATATCATAAGTAATCCTCTTTTTAATTTTCAAGAGGTTTATTGTTAATCTTGCAACAATTATTTCGCCACGCGGTCGCTTCTTCGAGCATTTTATTATTAAATCAAATTAATCTAGTGTTGCAATGCTAAATAATAAAAGTGGAATGAAGGCTTAAAAATTGTTTGACATGAAAATTATCAGTATCACAAGAGGGTGGGAATAAATTTGCAATTCTACAAAAAAATACTGAGGGCCAACAGAAGAGAGAATGACCAAAATTAACGTGGATGGATGGAGTTGATCAAAATGTGTTAACGGGAAGACCCAAGCGAGAAATACAAATGGATGACGAAATAAGTTTGCAGAGCCGAATTCATTATATTTGTTATATTCAATATTATTGCTGTGTTTGTATGTACAAAAACCAAGTAGTAAATTTTGTTAATCTTAAAACTGCATATTATTATCCTTTTATATCTGAAAATTTGTAAAACAGGCAACAGTGTAAGATCATAATAGTCAGAAATTATAACCTTAAAATCGAACATCTGACAGTGACATTTAAAAACCCTGATTTAAAACACAACCAGCCCCATTTACAATACTTAAACTGTCACTTTTCCATAGCTAGGCGAGATCCAGAAACAAATGGAATATATAATAATTGCTGTGAGTGGTCGACCGAGTTGCAAAGCTAAGGCTATTAATTACGCAAGAAGAAGTGCTTCTGTTTTGATTCATAGTGAAGTTTTGATTAACGGATTATTAAAATTAAAATCCACTACTAGAAATTTGGAAGTAAAGGATCGACTTTCAATAAATAAAAGGTTAGTGCGATGATTTACTTTCTTACTATTAAGGCTTTGAAGCCAAGGCCATTTATTTTGTAAAAGAAACAGAAGAAGAAGAAGAAGAAAACGAGAAAGAAGAAGAAGATAGGGATGCTTTTGTTAAAACTGTTGTTAAATCTGAAAAATAAAGAGTTTCAAAAAAGCTTTTGACGCTTGAAAACAGAAGCGTAGAGAGAGCAGTTGAAAACGAATTAGATTTTCTTTGTGTGTTTTGCACTTACAGAAAGATTAAACATCATTCCTTTTCAGCCTCATCATTCGGTGATATTTGTTTCCATTATTATTTCTAACATTTAGGGAATACATAAATTTATTTTGCCACTTTTTTCCATGGCCATTTAGAAAACCAATAAATCTATTTAACTTACAAGATAAATTCAAATTCAAAACTATTTGAATTCGAGAAAATAAGCTTAAAAAAAATATACGCATTTAATTTTGATTTAGAGAAAGCATTACCCTTTCCAACTTTGTCTTGTTCTGTTGCATACTACAAGAGAAATATGTATCAAACAAGATAAATTCAAATTCAAAACTATTTGAATTCGAGAGAATAAGCTTACGCTTCTTATAGTTTGCACACTTTAAACATAATATATAAAATTACGAAAAACTATTCGTGAAAATGCAAACAGTGTCTTAATTAATAAGACAATTTAAGACAATAAATATCCATTGAAACAACTACTTCCCGTGCAAATACACCTCCGGATATTGAATTATACAATTAAATATTTAAAATCTTATTTAATTTGATTTGTTACAACGCTCTATTAAAGTATATGTAACGTTTAGGTCAAATTCTCTTCAAACCAACTAACAATACAATTTAAAATGAAAGGAGAGATTACAACAAATTAGAAGTGAAAGGACTTGGATTAAAACTAATGTCTTAGGCCATCTATAGACGCGTTTCGAGATTTATCTCTCTTCAGTATAGCTTTGCTTATGACGTTTAAAAAAATTAGGAATAAAATTAAAACAAACTTACTTGGAAAAAGCGTTGTGTGTGTGGAATGACCAGGTACACAGAAATGGAATGAGTGAAAATGATGGTCGGTATTTATAGGTAAAAAAGGGGATTATGTCATTAGCAGGTATGAAGAATATGAGACCTTATTATTTACCTTACGGTACAGTTCAAACAAGATAAATTCAAATTCAAACCTATTTGACCTAAACGTTACATATACTTTAATAGAGCGTTGTAACAAATCAAATTAAATAACATTTTAAATATTTCATTGTATAATTCAATATCCGGAGGTGTATTTGCGCGGGAAGTAGTTGTTTCAATGGATATTTATCGTCTTAAATTGTCTTATTAATTAAGACACTGTTTGCATTTTCACGAATAGTTTTTCGTAATTTTATATACTATTTAACTTATGTGTACAGTATTTGTTTTGAAGTAAGACTCCCTATTAGAATGGAAAAAACTGTGTGGATGTTTTCATGGGGTCTTTTAAATTTCGACTACAGTCAAACAAAGTCTATTTATGCCTGTGCAATGAGATCCCATGAAAAGATCCACACAGTTTTTCTCCATTCTAATAGGGAGTATCTCATCTGGGTCTTATAGTTTCATTTCGTTCGTAATTTCTTAAAAGAAAAAGTGACATTCACGCAAAATTTAACAACTGGTCTCGAGCCACACTCATTGATGTCACAGGCCGTAGTTTGAGTTAGAGTATAAACTTATAAAAATTAGAATAAAAATTATGAAATTATTAATTTTTGTAAATAAAATTTAGTAAAAAAAACATATTTGTGTATCTTGTTACAGAATGCATTAATTCCTACTTACGGTTTTAAATTTTCCTTATCCTCTTCATCCCCAGCCAGATTTTCCCTTTTCCTATCGATATTTTCCTTTTGCTTGGCCAATAACTTAAGATAAATCTGCGTCCTCCACTCGTAATTGCTTGGAAACGTGATTTCACTTTCCTCGTCGAGTTCTTCGAGTTTCTGACTCTCCATGATTTCCTTCATCAATTTCGGCAGCAGTGTATTCGCCCCGGTTACCTCCCCCGAACTGAGTCCCATCCATACCTTCTGCTCATTCGATAATTCCCCGTCCATATCGACTATTTTTTGATTATTATCCCCCCTCGCCTGCCAATAAAAATAAAATTCAATCAGTTCACCAGCACAAGGACTCAATTAAGGGTTGTATTTTTTTTAAATAAATATGCCTTAACAAAATTACTCCGTCCTTATCGAGTATTTTTTTATATTTCGAAATCCCCTCGCCTACCAATAAAAATAAATTTCATTCAATTAATCAGCTTAAGAACTCAATTAAGGGTTGGATTTTGTTTTAAATAAATACGCTTTTGCACAATGTTATTCTTTTATTAAAAAGAAAACTTACGGCGGAAAAACCTCTGGTCGATAGCCAATTATCAAGAGGAAGTTTATTTTATTTATATTTATTGATTATAAACAATAATGTGATTAATTATTTTGTATTTCCTCTGATAATAAAGATTTGTTATATATAGAAAACTTGATCAACAGATTTAGATAACCAATGAATAGTTCTTGATATTTAATTAAAACACGTGGTTTGTTTCACTAATTTATAAATTTTTAAATTAGTAAACAAACCAAGTGTTTTAATTAAATATCCAGAATTAGATTTAAAAAAGCTTCATCGCGGGATAACTGAGAAATTAATTAAACAAACCAATAAATATATCGGATACTTGTTTCTCATTAAAAATTTTCAAAAATACAGAGTGTCCCGTTAATGTGAGGGAAATGGCTTAACCATAGATTCCTGGGATCAAAATATGATGATTTAACATTACTTGTATCTAAGCTTCAATATATTGAAGCTTTAAACGAGTGTTTTCCACTCCCAGACTAAGCATGAAGTAAAATTTCGAGTTTAGAAAAGCCCCGTGAAAATTTGTCGAGGGTCGCGCAGCGACCCGAGACAAATTTTCGGGCTTTTCTAAACTCGAAATTTTACTTCATGCGCCACGCGTATAAAACACTAAAATATTGTGAAATTTATGTATATTCGAAATTCACTCGAAATCTGCGTTTTATACGCGTGGCGCATGAAGTAAAATTTCGAGTTTAGAAAAGCCCAGAAAATTTGAACGGGTTTGCCAGTTTTCTGGGCTTTTCAAAACTCGAAATTTTACTTCCTCGCCACGCGTACGAAACAAAAATATTGTGAATTTATGTATATTTGAACCTCACTTGAAATCAGTGTTTTATACGCGTGGCGCATGAAGTAAAATTTCAAGTTTAGAAAAGCCCAGAAAATTTGAACGGGTTTGCCAGTTTTCTGGGCTTTTCAAAACTCGAAATTTTACTTCCTCGCCACGCGTACAAAACAAAAATATTGTGAATTTATGTATATTTGAACCTCCCTTGAAATCAGTGTTGTATACGCGTGGCGCATGAAGTAAAATTTCGAGTTTAGAAAAGCCCAGAAAATTTGTCTCGGGTCGCTGCGCGACCCTCGACAAATTTTCACGGGGCTTTTCTAAACTCGAAATTTTACTTCATGCTTAGTCTGGGAGTGGAAAACACTCGTTTGAAGCTTCGAATTGAACTCTTTTAAAAAAAACAAACAAAATTTACAGCTCATGCATACAGGGTGTCTACGTTAAACCGTTTGTTAAAAGTTTATGGGGTTGCCGTTGCACTAAAAATTTGAAAAAAATCCTTGTCATATAATTAAATTAGTTCTCCTTACGTGAAACATTTTTAACTTCATATCACTTCCGGTTCCACCGGAAGTAGCAACAAATTTGTTATTTTAAATGGAACACCCTATATATTAGTAATTTTTTAGATTCCTCGTTTAAATTGCAGCATATTTTATTCGAACATATGTACACTTATCTCTTATAGTTTTCAAGAAAACCAATATATTTCTAAAATGTTGACCTCTAAAAGGATCTTGAAATCTGTCTGTAACTTCTCTTAAGAATAAGATAAAAATATGAGTTGTATCTTTACTTGTACCTAAAGAATGTCTCTATGAGTAAAGTAATTAGAAACTGTCAATTTAAAGAATTAGTGTTCTTAAAATGTCAATATCGAAGTGCCCTTTTCAATATCTTGTAATTCAATTTTTTTAAATGGAATGACCCATTTTTTATCACATGGTACGATTGGGGAGAAAATTTCCTACAAAAAATTATTAACAACTGAACTCCTAAAGCAAATAGTTTTCGAATTATTTCGAAGATTTTTTTTTCGTCGCATTTATGCAGGGAATAATGCGCGCATAAGTCGCAATTGAATTTTAGTAGGCAAGTAGTATGCTTTTGTTTTGTACTCTAGGCAGCCTAGACTATAGTCTCTAGACTCTATTTATCTAGACTCTAATAGTTAAGTTCTGTACCCTAGGCAGCCTAGGCAATAGTCTAGACTAATTATCTAGATTCTAATCAGTCTGTAGACAAAACTATTGTCTGTATACTCATCCCTAGACTCTAATATCTAGAATAGAATCTCTAAGTGCTGTACTATAGACATCTTAAACTCTAGAGTTTTCACATTTGACACAGACTCTAAACTCCGCATTTTGAGCAGTCGACTTATGTAGACTAAACTAAAGTTTCTAGACAGTCTAGACTAGTCTGTGGACTAGTTTGTATACTTTATTCTGTGAACATTAATCTGTGGACTCTATCTAGTCTGTAGACTCTAGTCTATGGACTCTATCTAATCTGTAGACTGTATCTAATCTGTAGACTCTAGTTTGTGGACTATCTAGTCTGTAGACTCTATCTAATCTGTAGACTCTAGTCTGTGGGCTCTGTCTAGTCTGTAAACGTTAGACTGTGCACTCTATCTAGACTGTAGACTCTATCTAGACTGTAGACTCTAGTCTGCGGACTCTATCTAGTCTGTATGCCAGTCTGTGAACTCTATCTAGTCTGTTTGTTGACTCTAGTCTGTAAACTCTAGTCTGTGGACTCTATCTAGTCTGTATACCAGTCTGTGAACTCTATCTAGTCTGTTTGTTGACTCTAGTCTGTAAACTCTAGTCTGTGGACTCTATCTAGTCTGTAAACTAGTCTATGACTAGTTTACAGACTAGATAGAGTCCACAGACTAGAGTTTACAGATTAGAGTCAACAAACAGACTAGATAGAGTTCACAGACTGGTATACAGACTAGATAGAGTCCACAGACTAGAGTCTACAGTCTATCTTTTACAGACAAGACAGAGCCCACAGACTAGACTTTAGTCTGTAAACTCTAGTATGTGGACTCTATCTAGTCTGTAGACTCTAGTTTGTAGATTCTATCTAATCTGTAGACTCTATCCAGTTTGTGGATTATATCTAGTCTCTAGACTTTATCTAGCCTGTAGACTGTAAACTCTATCTAGTCTGTGGACTCTGTCTAGTCTATAGATTAGTTTGTGGTCTCTATCTAGTCCCTAGACTCTAATCTGTAGACTCTATCTGGTCTGTAGACACTATCTAGTCTGTATACTCTAGTCTGTAGACACTATCTAGTCTGTATACTCTAGTCTGTAGACTCTATTTAGTTTTTAATCTACTTTATTTATCTATATGATTCCACACAACTAGATAACTTGAAAACTTCTATTTTTTTCGTAATCTACTTTATCTATCTATATGATAACGTATATTTTCTATTTTTGTTGTCCTCAATCGCCTAATTTAAATTTAGTACAGAAGTTTCAATTATTCGCCATTTCTGCAGTGGAATTCGCGTTTCCGATCGATTTTCCCGTATATACACTTTTAGCCCATTGTTGCAAAATAAATAACTCGAGGGGTTGAAATTCGTGTTTAAACGCTCGGACTGTTTTTGATTAATGCGCACTTAGCACGTGATTCCACGGAATGAAATGGCCTACAATTTTATTACACCGTTCATTTTTTTTCACGCTTGTTTGCTCATTTACAAAATGAAAGAAAGAGAGAGACACCTGTTGCTTCTGTGTAAATAAAGAATAAAATAATTATTAGTTTGGGAATCATATTGTTTTAATTTAATTAAACATGTTAAATCAGTGGTGGGGAAACTTTTTTTAAGACGGGCCATTTGTAATAACCAGACAATCGTAGCGGGCCAAAGAATAATGCTTAATCGTAGGTAGGTAGTTTTTATGCGGGTCGTCACATTACGAAGTAAGAACGCGTTCAAACATTCTCACGACGGCACTCTTAAACGGGCCGGATTAAACCTTTCCGCGGGCCGTAGTTTCCCCATCACTGTGTTAAATGAACCCACTGAACAAAAAACAAACAAATAATGTTATATCAGCATTGTAACAACATTAAACGTTGCATTAATGTTGATGAAACATTACTTCAATGTGTTTTCTCAGTAAGAAAATTCAAGTGATTTTATTTAAATTTGCTGTGGATGTTCATAGTTATCAAAATTTATATTTTCGTTTGAAATCAAAATTGTGTTTATTCAACCTGATTTTCGTATGAGATGAATTTGAATACTCTGAAGTCTGTTAGATTCCGACCATTTCATTACTAGTAGACATCACGTATCTAATTATTCCCCTCGTAAGTAATAACATCTTGATCACGTACTATTTTTATTTTTGGAGATTCGCGTGAGTGCATTAAACACTCTAAACCTCAAAAATCCCTTATTTAATACGGATGTGTTTATTACTGTGCACCGGCCAGTACACGTGCAGCCTTAATTATAAATTCAAAGGATATACCTTCCAGGTACCTCAAAACCGATGTGAAAGTTACAAGAAGGGTACCACCCTTCAGACACGCCCACACCAAAAACTGTAAAGCTGATTGATAGGTACATGTCTCCACCTCTAGTTTCTAACATCTCTTCCCAATAAAAAATAAGCAATTATAACTTACTCTTGATTTAAAAACGAAAGACAGAGCAAGTTAAAGTGGTGTTAAGACAGCAATCGTGTCTAGCTATTTCCAGTCAATCATTGAATCGCGCTATTCTCTTAAAGTAAAACTCCGCGATAAACATCTAAGTACTAGTTCTAAAAATAACTTCAAACTGCTCCGATCTACATTACTTATTCCGAATATTACCTGTAAAGAGACTGTAGAATTCGTTGTGAACCTTATGTAAAAGTGAATATATTTGTTGTTTAAAGTGAACCACTGTGTTTAATTTTCGACTAGTCAGAAATCCCAGTAATACAAGTCTCTCCATGTATGTTTATGAAATTTGTAGTCAGTGTTGAACAAACTTGGTTCTTTCAAAATATATAAAAATATCCCATCCCTAGTTTTCAAGATATTGTCCCTTGACATAATAATTGTGTTACTTTAACAACAATGAACGATTTAATGAATAACTTAAACGTTCGAAATCAAACTATTTAGTATTGGCAAATTTACTTTTCAGAAATATGCCAGCATTAACAATATATTACGACTATACTTTAATAACCAAATGCAAATTTGAAGGGTTTTTTAAACTCGAAATTTTACCTTATGGGCCACGCGTATAAAACACCGAAATATTATAAAGCTCCTAGACATTTATCTCATTTTTCTACGCCATAATCCGGCCCTGATTTTAACCACTCCACCATGTTTTATTTATTTATAACCTTTACGATCATTCGAATTTCAAGCGAAATCAAGTACTATCAATTTATTTTTAGAACTTAATGTCTGTTGTTTATGAGATTGATAGTGCATAAAAGTTTCGTATCATTTGCTCGTAATCGTCCCAATACACACACACACACACATATATAAAAGTAGCATTTTCAAATTGATTTTCGCTTTTTAGGAGTATTCTGGAAGGTCACCGAGACACGTAAACATTCACATTCACAATTAAACTATACTAATAATAATAATAATTATTATAGAATTGGTTTTATTCAAATTTATTAAATATATTTCTACATATTTTTATTATTTTTTAAAAATTTAATATTTACGTGTTATTCCAAATATGTTTATACATAATAAATGTACATTAATTATTCTAAATTTAATAACTAATTACACAGGTCTACAAAAATTAAATTAAAAAATGGTGCGTTAAAATGTAAGTATATTTCTGTTACTACTTATTTGACTTAAGTTTCGAAGGACCAATTTGTAATGTAGAATTACAAATAATGAATACTTTAAATACTCAGAAATGTTCGTATATTGCAAACACCAAAATATATAAATATATACAATTTACATATGTTATTATTCGCGTCGCGTAGTCGAAGTTTACTTGATGAAGTCTTCAGTTCATCTCTCGTCTCTTCTCCTCGAGCAATTCCTCCCCGGGGTTGAGGGTGGTGTCTAAGGTTGGGTGGTGGTAATGTGATCTCTTCTGATTGGTTATCGATAAACCGTGATTACCACCATCCCAACACTGTTGCCAAACTTCTGCAACCGCATCTCGGCGTATCCGGGGCTGCATCGCAGCTGTTTAGACTTCCCGCTAAGTCGGAATCCTTCTTAAGCCGTTTTATGACGCATTGTCCGCTCGCGCACTTTCGCGTAAACACCATAAAACTAAGCCGTCCTTTCAAAACTATATACACGCAGTAAAATATACAATAAGGGCCGTTACTCAGAACGGACCTTGGTCAAAATAATAAAATGCAAATGTGGAGGGTCGGGGTTGCGGCGAACCAGGTAAAGTCGCAATAATTTCTATTGAATAAGACCCGGTAAGACTGTTAGTGACATAGAAGTTTTAAAACTACACACAGTTAAGTAGCTACCCGCATTGTTTATATTTTCTTGTGAGGAAAAGTTTATTTTTATTATCGTCTGATTTAAAACTTGAACACATAAATTATATAATAATGTCGACATCAAGACAATCCTGTTCAACGATTCAAACACATTTTGTTACGTTTGTGGCAAATACACAGACTACGTGTGCTCAGGCTTATACCGGTCGGTGTGTGCCTTTCGAGCGTCCGTCTAAGGACAGGTGAATCACCGCCATATCTGCGAACCACTGCCCGCCGGAGACCAACCCACGTGTGGACCGGAGGGGCGAGTAGGCACCCCTGGGCTCTTCAAGGCCCACCCCCGACTCCTCATTTAGCGGCGACAAGCACCAGGGCTGAGTCAACCCCGCCGTGTGTAGGTTAGCCCTATCCAAGATAGGGACACGGAGGTTACCTCAAGAAGGTCTACAACTCCGACTTGGACAATCGTCCCTTTCAGGCATCCGCCGTCCGAAGACTTTGGTCTGCCCCCGCCGCCTCCTTAATAGGTGCTATGACGGGACCCCCTGTGGCAAATACACAGTGAAAAAGTTCGGAAATCACTGAATTAGTGCAAAATGCGTACTTACTTTAACTTGAAAATTGAAGATACTGACAAAGATTGGGCACCAAAGTGTATTTGCAAAATATGTAACAGATATTTAAGATGGCGGGTACATTGAAAAAAAACTACACCTTTTTTACTGTGACAGCAAAGCAGTCATGCAAAATTTATATTACGCTGCTTGTGGGATAGTAGAGATTAATGTGCACACTGGAGTAAAACAAACCGGCCTGGACGAAGAATATTCACCATTGGAAAGCAGAATACCAATATTTAATAGAGATGGATTAGTTTTGCCTTCATTGCAAATAAAATATAGGTTAAATGAGACAGTTCATAAAACCTACAGACGAAAATTTCAAATATTTCAGTTATATGGCCATAAACAATTTTTGACTAGATCGACAAAAGGAATTCAGGCTAACAATTCTAAAAAATTCCCGGAAAGCAAGAAATGATTGTGTTTGATTAAAGCCTGATCTAAAGAGCATAAAAAATATCACTTTTTTTACTTTCTCCTTACATAAGGTCGGAAATGTACATGTTATTTGGCCATACGAACGAACAACGATTAATGTTCCACAGTAATGAAAATGGATCTTTGAAACTTATACATATTTTTTTAATTTTTTTTTATTTTTGTTTTATTTCAGAAAATTTGTGTTGTTACAAAATGTTTACACAAATCAGATACGATAATAAAATGATTACATTATTATGTACTTAAAAGTAAATTAAATAACTATAAATAATGTGTAAATAAATATAATGCTCGTACATGTATAAAATCAATATTTCAAAGCTTAATTCTAAAGACAACACAACAAATTAAAAATGTGGGTAATAAGTATCGAGTGATTATTAAATAAAAAAGATGATAAATAGTATATATACAACAAACATAGACACTTTAAAATATAAATAAATTCGAGTTATTATAAAATTAATTAAAATTGTGTATAAAAACAAACACAAACAGTTTAAAAGTATAAATAAATGACAGTGCTTAGTTATCTGCCAGGCACTCGTTATTGTTATAGAACGCTTTTTCACAGAAATACGATTTCATTCTAACTTTAAATTGATTATTATTCAGTGCTTTTATTGATTCAGGCAATTTGTTGTAGACTTTAGGTCCATAATAGTTGATGCCATTTTGCGATTTGGATAAACGTAGCTGTTCAGTGCAAATACTTGGTTGGGTTCTTGTATTGTACCCATGAATATCGCTATGTAGGCGATAAGAACTCCTATTTTGGTGGACATATACGATACACTCTAGAATATATAGAGATGGCAATGTGAGAATACCCAGACGAGTGAAGTCCTCTCTGCAATCCTCTTGGTACCTCAAACCTGCTACCACTCTAACCGCTCTGCGCTGTAATCCAAACAGTCTTTGAGTTATGGCCGAGTGTCCCCATGCAATAATGCCATAACTTAAGTGTGATTGACATAAAGAGAAATAGGCGGTACACACTGCTGACTGTGGTATACAATTTTTCAATTGGCTCAAGAGATATATATGACGGCACACCTTGTTTGCTATTTCTTCCCGATGTGTTTGAAAGTTCAACTTTCTGTCTAGGTGTATTCCTAGAAACTTGACGCTATTCTGGCCATCGTTATTGTTACCGTCTTTTTTTAATGAAAATGTGAAATTTACCGTTTTATCACTATTACATGTTAACTTATTTACCGCGAACCATTTCGCTGTATAATTTTTATTGATGATGTTCGTTTCTAAGCTCGCATTTATGTCAGAATTTTTATTTAGCAATGTTGTATCGTCTTCATATAAGAAATATTTTGAATTTGGATTGGAGGATGGTAAATCATTTATGTAGATTGAAAAAAGTATTGGTCCTAGGATGGATCCTTGTGGTACACCAAACTCTACGTTACTCTCATCTGATGATCGTTGATTTAATGTGATAATCTGCCTTCTATCTGACAGGTATGAGTTAATTAACCTACAGCTATCGGGATGGAAATTGTAAAAATACAGTTTTCGCAGAAGAGTGCACCGACAGACGCAATCGAAAGCCTTACTCAGGTCTAAGAAGGAGGCAGTAGTATGTACGCCCTCTTCAAGGCCATCGGTAATTTCCTCAGCAAGAGCAATGACCGCATCTGACGCCGATCTTCCTCTGCGAAAACCATACTGCTGTTCTGAGAGAAGATTTTCATATTCAAGATAGTCTAAAATTTGCCTAAGCAATACTTTTTCAAATACTTTAGATACTATAGGGAGGATAGAAACCGGCCTGTAATTATTGACATCATTTATATCTCCTTTTTTTTAAATAGGCGTTATACGAGCTCTTTTTAAAGGTTGTGGAAAAATTGAGTCCTTAATACAAACATTTATTATTTTTGTTACTGGTATCACAATGACATCAACTATTTGTTTTAATAGTGCTGTTGATATTCCGTAAATGTCGCGACTTTTGGAATTCTTCAATTTACTTATAATGTCCCTTACTTCCACAAACGTGGTTTCTTTAAAGATAAAATAATTACTGCTGTAATTGAGGTTACCACCAATCATTGCATCAATTGGATCTTCATTTACTGTTGGCAGTTTCTTAGATAGCTCATCAGCTACATTAGTAAAGAAGTTATTAATATGATTAGGATTAATATCACAGATTTTATCACATTTATTGTTATTACGTGTATTATTAATTACCGTCCACATTACCTTTATGTTATTAAAAGAACTGTCTATGTAGGATTTGTTCGCGTCTATTTTTGCATTACGGAGTGCTAAATCGTATTTCTTTTTGTAATTTAGATAGTTTCCTCTGAGTTCTGGTTTTTTTATTGACGATTCTCGAATTAAATGTAATGTTTCACGCATTCCACGGAGACTATGATTGAACTATTTAATTTGGTTTTTCGCATTATTTGCGGTTTTTCTTTCGGGAAAGCTACTAATAAAATAATGATGTAATATATCCGTAAATATATTAAAATTACTTTCACTTGTATAGTGATTATTTTCAATAAATCCCCAGTCTTGAGAGTTGCACAATTTATAAAATGTGTTTATACCTTGACTAATTAATGGTCTTATGATAACATTGTTAGATTTGATATTCGTTGTATTGATTTTGATATTTACGTGTATGCCGATATGATCTGACAAATTAGCATCACACCCCTGTATATTAATGTTGACCGGATTTATATTCGAAAAAATGTTATCCAAACAATTTTCAAGACGTGTATTGAAGTTAACTCCGCCACATAGTCCGTAAGTTGCAAATAAATCACATACCGCCATAGCCCTTTTATCGTTCGTGTTAAACAGTACATTAAAATCACCACCAATAACAATTTGTTTTGAGAGATCAATGTTATCTAAAATATGTCCCATGGTTGATAAAAATGTATTTAATTCGCCGCCAGGTGGTCTATACACACACATTAAAATTAAGTTATACTCAGGTGAGAACGATGCAGCTACCTCGCAGTGCTTTTCTATAGAACAATTGTTAATATTTAATAGTGAGTTAATTGACAGGGTTTATGTTAACTGCATTACTCCACCGTGTATAAAATTGCGCCTAGTAAAAGAGGATACAATATTAAAGTTTCCTATTTTATAAAATTCAGTTTCTCGTTCGTTTAGCCAGTGCTCGCTAAAGCAAAGAACGTTAAAATGTATAGTATTAGTTATTAAAAATGATTCAATGTGTAAACTTTTATTTCGAGCTGATTGTATATTTAAGAAAAATATATTTATTTGTTCATTGCTACCATTGTTATAGTCTTTTTTGTTGCCGGCTATTTCGTCTAAAAATATAGGGATTAATTGATATACCCTCCGACCAATTCTCATCAGCCGTTAATGTATCATGATATTTAAAATTAGCCCCAACTTTATACGCACTTCTTGATTCGCTTAAAGTTATCTTTTCGCAAGTAAAATCATTTGTTTTAATAATTTTATTAATATGAAGTTTCATTTCTTCAACGGTGACTTCTTAATGTACGCGCTTTATAAATAGCCACGTCTTTTTAGGAGCGGCGTGTATGTTTGAAAATTCAGGTGCAGCAGTTCCGATTATCTCATTCTTCTTGCGATTTGACGGTTTGGATTTGTTCTTATTGATTGTTTTCCACTCATAGATTTCCGTTTTTTCTGTTGGATCTGGAGTATTGTTTTTGGTTGGCTTTTCTGTTATCTGGTTTTCGGTCTCATTAGTGGGATTTTCGATTGATAGACCGCCAGTCTAAGGTGTCAAATTGTTTAGAGGGAATGGCAAAGCTATACTGATGAGAGATAAATCTCGAAACGCGTCTATAGATGGCCTAAATAATTTGACCCAAATTGTTACATTTGCAGTAGGTTACTGTATGTAACAGCAAACACTTGTTGTATAATTCAATGTCCGTCGGGGTATTAGCCCGGGAAGTAGTTGTTTCAATAAGTGTTTGATATAGTCAACTTGTTGTAGATTGCGAAAAGAATCGCACTTTTAATGATTTTCGATTGAGTTGACCTCTAGTGCGATATGCGGTCCTGGTTGAAGAGCAATTTTATTAATTTGACCCTCAGGTACGATAGCACTCGTTGATTGTGTTCTTACTTTCCTAGGATTCTGTTTTGTGTTTAAGATGTTAGCTCTTACTTCGGATTTTTTGGTGGAGATGTCGCCCATGGGTTTGTTTACATCTCCGTAATACCGTGTATTTATTTTCTCTTTTAAGAGATTAATATTTTCTGTTAGGATGGTATTATTATCATCCTTTTCATTTATGATGATATTTAAAAGTTGTACTTGCTTTTTAAGATATTCATTCTGCAGGCGAAGTGATTGATAATTAACCTCACTCTCTTCTTCCGTATTTCCACAGCAGATTAAACTGGTTCCATCGATACACTTCAGCCCTTTCTTCTTTCTACAGCTTCGGTGAAAAGAGTTGCCACAGTTTATGCATACTGAGATTTTACACTCCGTACTGGAACAACACTTTAGGACAATTGTTGGATCTTCCGGCGTATTGCTATTGCTCGCCATTATAATATTGTACATTGAAGCGCCATCTCGTATTCCAGAAACACACAACTAGCAAAAATTGGCCCTCTTAAACGAGAATATAATATGATGATATTTTTTATGCTCCTTAGATTAGGCTTTAATCATATACAATAATTTTTTGCTTTTCGTGAATTTATTAAAATTGTTAGACTGGATTCCTTTTGCCAATCTAGTCAAAAATTGTTTATGAAATCACAAGTCTAAAAATTATCCTCAACTGGTGCAAAGTATGTTCACAGAACGCTGCCTGTAATTTTTTATTACATTAGATATTATTTTTCTGAATCCAATACTGCCCAATATGTTGCTTTTCAAAAATATTGTCGTCGAAAATAAATTGAAATAAATCTTCTATTTCAAATTATATTTTTAAAAAATTCAATTCGTGTGCCTTGGGAAAACATCCGAATACATCAATTTTGAAAATTCGGACTTTACTTTGAACCAATGTTTTATGCCCGTGGCGCATGAAGTAAAATTTCGAGTTTAGAAAAGCCCTGTGAAAATTTGTCTCGGGTCGCGCAGCGACCCGAGACAAATTTTCTGGGCTTTTCTAAACTCGAAATTTTATTTCATGCGCCATGCTTATAATACATTGATTTATTTTAGATATTGATAAAAATTAAACGGATTTCTTAAAAAAATATATTTCCAACGCCAATTTCGGCGTTGATTTTTGTTGTACGCTCATTAGTAAATATTTGTTTACGTCCAAATGTGACCTTCCAGAATCCTCCTTAAAAGTTAAAATTAAATTGACAGTTTATTTTCTTAATTTAATTAACCCGACCCCTTTCTTGTAGATTTTAAACAATTTCCTCAGTCATTTATTTGTAAATAACTTTTCTGTATCGCCTTTTTCTTAAAAAAGCAACATAAATGAAATTGCCAATTGTTCTTCTTTTATTTTATTTAGTTTCATTCGCGACACGAATATTTCCACCCGATTTAACCACCTCCCCCTTTCCGCTTGCTAAATATAGCGTCTTTCAGTGGGGCTGATTAAAACTTTGCCAATTATATATTCCAGGATGAGACGTTAAATTGTTTGTAATAAAGTAATAACCCGAATAAAACTAACCTTTAACGAAAATTCCACACGAAAATGAAAACGGATTTCATGAGGGTTGCAAAATGTTAAATTGAAATCACAGATAAGTCTCTTTTTAAGTCCTTGCATTCTAATTAATCTAACACAGGATAGATTAGAAGTACTTGAAATTTAAAAAAATGAGACTAGAAAATTGAAAATACAAAACAAATTATTGTAATGAATTGAAATTGGCAATAAATTATAATTCAATATATTTTTACAAACAACGTTTAAAGTGTTTAATTAATTAATAGTATATTGTACAACGAGCATATAATGATAGCTATTAATCACAAGAACGAAGTTTGCGTCTCGAGCCGAAGGCGAGTGGAGCAAGTCGTTCGAGTGATTAATAGCCATTAGATGCGAGTTATACTTTGTTCACGACTACAACAGTATACAACACAACTTTTATTATACAGAGAGTTTTATGTAACACCGAACATTTGCACATTTTCCGATGCTCGGTTTATTAAAAGAATCCAATTTGAAGCTTTAAGCGAGTGTTTTCCACTCCCAGGATAAGCATGAAGTAAAATTTCGAGTTTAGAAAAGCCTGAAAATTTGGTTTGGTCGCGTAGCGCGAAGCGCGGAGCGGCCAAACCAAATTTTCAGGCTTTTCTAAACTCGAAATTTTACTTCATGCGCCACCGGTACAAAACACTGATTCAATATAAAGTTTAGCGGTATGTTTTAAACTTCGCAATGTGTCAGTGTTTTGTACCGGTGGCGCATGAAGTAAAATTTCGAGTTTAGAAAAGCCTGAAAATTTGGTTTGGCCGCTCCGCGCTTCGCGCTACGCGACCAAACCAAATTTTCAGGCTTTTCTAAACTCGAAATTTTACTTCATGCTTAGCTTAGGAGTGTAAAACACTCGCTAAAAGCCTCAAATTAAAATCTTTTAATAAACCAAGCATCGAAACGTATGTATATGGATACTTCAAAGAAAAATTCTCGTTGTGAAAATGTTTGGTGCTACATAGAACTCTCTGTATATATTTTTCAATTACGCGTCAGTCTTAATGGTCGGTTTTGTTTTATAATAATTTGACAGATAAATGATGAAAGATTGCGGTTTTATGATTTGAATGTGTAATAGGGTTAATTCCACTTTAACACAAATATAAACAATCGTTCAACAATAAGTAATCACAGTCTACCCTTTCGCCTAAGTTACATAGAAACACGCTTTATGCACAAAAAACTAACTCATCCGTTTGGATGGAGTTTTCTCGGTGTTAACATATTTTCCGCTTTAAAAATCACTCGCGACGGATAGAAGCACAATTGTTTAACCAATTTGAAAATGATTTATGTTTACAAACGCGTTTTACGCGGGTTAAGCTAGTGAGAACGGCGGAGATGTTGACGCGTTACTTCGTAGTTCAACAAAAAGGCGTCGACGACGTCAACACCACCATGTCAAATGTAGGACAAAAGAAGCTGATTGGACTAGCACAGCGCTGTTACTGCATAGCGGCAAAAAATCGAACTAGGAAATTATTTATATTCGTGTTAAAAACCACATTTATCACGCAAATCCCGTGTTTAATGTACTTAAGTGTTGAATGCACCACATTTATGATGCCCACACAATTAAATAATACACATATTATAAGATTGTTGTGAATATTAAATTGAAATAAAAATTATCCTCTTATTTATCACACAATACAGTAAAGCTGCGCTAATCAGAACTCCAATAATTCGGACTGTACAGTAATCGGAATGAAATTAAAATATTAGTTATTTATATTTTGTGTTCCTAAATCCGACTTCCATTGCTCTGGCTTAGCGAAGCTTTAATGTATCTTCTTTTTAAAAATTCGAAATCAAAAATGCCATATAATTTACCCACTGATCAAATCCATTTAAGTAATGTTTAATCAAAATTAAAACAACGTTTAATGTTGCTACAATGTTGATATAACGTTATTTGTTTGTTTTTTGCTCAGTGGGAAGGTACTGAAATTTTCGTTATAAAGTTAAATTTGAAGGAGAAAAATAATAAATTTTTCCCAAGCAATTATAAATACAATTAATCTCCACTGCTTTTTTTGTGAACGTTCAACTTACTTTTGTTAACCGCAATAAATCCACATTCATTTCCAGGAAATAGGGCATCCTGTATAATTCTAGGTACGCCACTGGATGAGAATTTAATAATTTATGTATTTCATTTAATTAACGCGTCTTTTATAAACGGTTTTAGCTTGTGTGGATTTAATTCAATTAGTAAGTCTTAAAAAAACAGTCTACCTTTCTATAGTTCTTCACAGAAGATGTTCAACCGCCTTTCGAGGGTGTTCTCGCACTAGTAAGGGCTGAAGCCGATTTCACCCCTGTGCTTGTTTAGCCCACTAACCCCGAAAAACGCGACACAATACAAATCCCACCCTCAACACAGAGCCGTTAGACAATTGGAAAAAACACCTGTTTGTATTACACGCACTCCCACAGTTTGAAAGCACACTTCCCCGGGGGTGGATTTTTCATACCACCGCGACACGCCAATATAAACCCACCCCCGCATTTTTTCCACCTACTAGATCAGTGTGGTATGTTTGAAAGCGCCGCATTAAATCACAAACCGAACCGTCACGAAAGCCTCGTTTTCGCATAAATTATAACCCGCGATGTTTTGAATAAGGTAAAAATCGTCAAGTGCGCGCGTCAATTGGCGGCACTTGGTGAGTTTTACGTTTGGAGTGGAGGGACGGAAAATTACATACAGGAAGTGACGGGACACTTTTTCGTTTTTGTCACGAACGTCACGTCACTTCCTTTAAATACGTGGGGCTTATCCTTGAAATTCTGCTCGTTTATTTGGAGAAGGTACGGATTTCGTCCTATAAATACACACACGTTTAAAACACACATGAAAAATTGGGAAAGTTGCGAAAAAATGCGATTACAAGAGGGTCGTGTAAACGTTTCTTGATAACGAAAGGAAAGAAAGCTCGTTTCGTTATTTTTAGGATTCAGAGCATTTGCCAATGACGAGTTATACGGGTATTTTATCTCCTTGGGCAATTTTACTTTACTTTTTTCATCTGTTTTTAAAATATAAATAAAAACTAATTATGATTATCAATAAGATTAAAATATAAATTTTGGTATAATGATGAATATGATGAAAGTTAATAAGTGAAGGTTGTGTGTTTTGAGGTTTCCTAAATTAGTAATTTCTTCACCTAGATTTTGTAACCCCTGGAAATGTTGTATTATATGAACATAATTTGTTTCTATTAATGTATGAGGTAATTGAATATTTTTATTATTTCCAAAAATGTCTTTTAAATTGAATGTTTCCGTTACAAGACCTAGTGAATAAGTTTTGTTTAATGATCGTATACAATGGGTATTCAACACAAATTTATGATTATGAATTCTACAACAAGAATTGAATTGAATTATTCCTGAGGAATTAACTTTAAGGTAGTTGATTCATTGTGACAATTCATGTGGATACTTTGAAATTCAGGTGAAATATACACGAATCTGTTATCGTCCAACGCGATTAAGAGAACACTTCGGATTTTTATTACGCGAACTTCGCAGATTTTAGGTAACTCTTTAGGGCCTTTAGAGATTTCGATTTCACAATCACTAACACTATTCACAGAGAACCATGGCAGTTGTTGCTTGCAGATGTACCCCTCTGCATGGCTGACACACTTTTGTATGTCTGAAGTTGTAAGATGAGCGAAGAAAACTCGTAGTTGATCCATTATCAGAAACTGATGTTTGGTGGTGATGAACGCGAAGATGTCATCTTTGATGTGCACAGGAACGCTAGTAACTCGTATCAGCTCGTATGTAGTCGATGATACCAATGGCATGTGTAGGATAAAATAAAGGGTTGAATTTTGAAGGAAAATTGTAGGCATCACCAAGGTGTAAAGGATATTCATGTTTCCTGTAGTCAACTTAAAAGGGAAAATTGCTTCCTTTGGAAGATATGTTTGAACATTTAATAATAAATTTAGTAATTTCGCGGGACTCAAAAGAATAGGATGTAGTTTACCCTTGTAGGCATATAAGATCGTTTCAATCAAGTGATTTTAGTAATCGCGAAATTTATTTACTAATGAATCAAAAACTATTAAGTGAAAATCTAATTTATTTATGAATCTTGAGGCTTCTTTTTTTATTGAACATACGATATTACAAACAAACACACAACACACACACACACACTCAGAAACGGCCGAACTCCGGAGGCGGTGTCACTGCTCCCGACGACAGGCACAGCGAGCCCAAGGACGGGAGGACCACGATGCCCTGCGGCTACAACATCGCGAGGGGCCTTGAAGAGATTCATCAGGGAGAGTAAGCGGCGCAGCTGGCGAGAGTTGTGCGACATGGTCGACGGTGACCTGTGGGGTAGACCGTACAAGGCAGTAATATTACGGCTGAAAAGCTGCACTATGGTCTCACCATCCTGTCCAGTCATGCTGGAAAAGATAGTGACCACCCTTTTTCCAAACCAGCAGGAAATCACCTACACCGAGGACGTGCCGAACAACCACCGCAATGAGGCACCGACGATCACAGTGGAAGAGCTGCTGAAGGCCTGCAGCAAGTTCGGGGACTCGAAAGCACCAGGTCCGGATGGTGTTCCTAACGTCGCTCTCAAAGCCGCCATATTTGTAGACATGAAAAAGGCATTTGATACGGTATCAAAATCAATGCTAGTCGACAAACTAAAAGCCATAGGAATAAAAGACACAGAGCTGAAACTGATACAGACATACCTAAGAGAGAGACCACAAATAACGAAAATAGAAGATACTAAAAGCCTACCATGCTATGCAGAATATGGAATACCCCAAGGGGGCAATCTTCCACCAATATTATATATAACCTATATCAACGATATAATAGAACTAAATTTGAAAGGAACCCCCTTCATATATGCTGACGATACATGCCTGGTATACACGGGAACAGACCAACAAGAAATAGAACATAAAATAAAAGCAGATATACTACAATTAGAAAAGTGGTTTTACAACAATCTGTTAACAATAAATGAACAAAAAACTACCTACATGATATTCAACAGACAGAAACGACCAATTAACTTAAACATCAAAATCCATGGAACACTCATAAAAGAAGTGAAAGAAACAGAATACCTAGGATTAAAAATAAAAAACACCCTAAAGTGGGACGACCACATACAGAAACTAATAATGAAAAACTCAAAAATTATAGGTGCATTATGGAAAATAAGCAAATATATACCCATATCAAAAAAACGAACGGTATATCATGCACTATTCACGTCAAATATAAATTATCTAACGCCAATTTGGGGAGACACAAACAAAAAGAATATTGGAAAATTACAAAGACAACAAAATAAAGTATTGAAGATATTATATAAGATAAATAGAAGAACACATTCTAAAGAACTGTATACAATCACCAAAGAACTAGATATACAAAAAATTATTACATATAACAATTTATTATTCTTATACAAGATACAAAACAATCTAATAAAAACACGCATCAAAATACAACCCAACAAGAAGACACACAACTATACAACAAGAAGAAGATCGGACCTACGAACAGTAAAATATAATACAAAAAAATACACGCAACACCTGATGACAAAGATAATAGAAACATACAACAATATACCACAATACATAAAATGTCTAAAATACATCCCATATAAGTTAAAAATAAAAAACAAACTACTAAACAACGATATCAACTAAACAGAATACACAAATACATTAACACACAGACATCCTTTAATACCGCTAGCCCGAGATCGGATCTCTCATCCTGGAATCACGAGGCGAGGAAAAAAGGAAGGAACCTCATCAACTACAATTACAAATTATATACCTACATGCATACTATAAAAAAAAAACATGTAATTTTATATGTAATTGTTTTTGAAATAAAATTCTAAATTCTCAAAAAAAAAAAAAAAAGATACAGACCAGACGTCTTCCTCCAGACGCACAACACCTGCCTCACGGAAGTTATCTTCCCCAGCCGGTGGAAGAAACAGAAACTGGCCCTCCTTCCGAAAGGGAACAAGCCATCAGACGACCCATCATCGTACCGTCAGATTTGCCTGCTGGATACGGCGGGCAAGGTGCTCGAGAGGATCATCTGCAACCGGTTAGAGGAGTCCGCTGAATGAGCCCGGGGCTTATCATTTAGCCAGTGCGGATTCCGGAAAGCGAGGTCTACCGTGGATGCCATCAAAGTCGTCGTTGACACGGCGCGCCCGGGCTATTGCGGGCAAACGGTGAAAGCGAGGGGCCAAGCAGTATTGCGCGATCGTCACCTTGGACGCGAAGAACGCGTTCAACTCGGCGAAGTGGGACCGTATCCTAAGTGCGATGAGGGGGATGGGAGTACCCGAATACATCAGGCGTATTATCGCTAGCTATTTTGGCGATCTAAGCCTGATGTACAACACGGACGTTGGGCCAAAGACTTGCAAAATCACAGGAGTGGTTCCACAAGGTTCGGTGCTCGGCCCGTTGCTGCGGAATATAATGTACGACGGGGTACTCAGGTTGCCCCTGCCCACAGGAACCACGACGGTTGGCTTTGCAGAGGACGTTGCGGTGGTGGTGATGGCCAAGCACCTTGAGAAGGTCACGCAGATGGCAAACGAGGCCGTTATCGCTAGCTATTTTGGCGATCGAAGTCTGGTTTACAACACGGACGTTGGGCCAAAGACCTGCAAAATCACAGGAGTCGTTCCACAAGGTTTGGTGCTCGGCCCGTTGCTGTGGAACATAATGTACGACGGGGTACTTAGGTTGCCCCTGCCCACAGGGACCACGACGGCCGGCTTTGCAGACGACGTTGCGGTGGTGGTGGCGGCCAAGCACCTAGAGGAGGTCACGCAGATGGCAAACGAGGCCGTCGGCAGTATCCGCCGATGGCTCGCGGAAAGTGGCCTGCAGTTGGCCGACCACAAGACGGAGGCGGTTCTTGTCACCAGCAGGAAAACCAGGGAGACGATCACGCTAAGAGTCGGAGACTGCGACATCCCCACGCAGCCGTCGCTGCGCTACCTAGCGGTCCAAGTAGATGCACTGTGTGTGAAAGAGCGATATACATGCCCAAAGACTACATGTCAACTGACTACGACTTCGACACAACGATTGAAGTGGCCATCCATGGCCGCCATGATGTTGGAGCGAAGGTCAAGTAGTTACAAGGCTCCTCGATTGTTTGGTTCACTGGCGGATCCAAAACTGAGAACGGAGTCGGAATCGGTATCACTGGCCCTCGATTCGAGTTATCAAAGGCCTTGGGACGATCCCCGTCGATATTTCAGGCAGAAATCGAGGCCCTGAACATATGCGCCCACATATGTTTAGACAGGGGATACAACAAACAGAGGGTTTGCATCTGCTCAGACAGTCAAGCTGCATTAAAGGCAATACAATCGCCTACATGCAAGTCTAAATCTGTCTGGGAGTGCAAGCTATCCCTAAAGCAGCTGGCTAGGAACAACAGAGTCAAACTGGTCTGGGTTCCGGGACACGCAGGGATCAAAGGCAATGAAATTGCCGACAACCTTGCCAAGGAAGGGTCCAAACCTTCATTTGTCGGACCAGAACCTTACAGTGGAATAACCAAAGTCCGCATCAAGGAGATGATCCGGGAATGGGAAGATGCTGCCAAAAATGCTCACCTGAGAAACACACCTGGTCTTCGGCAGGCGAAAAGGTTCATCGCCTTCTCTGCCGTAAGAGCCGGACAGTTTCTTAGGTTAAGCAAGGGCAACTTAAGGCTCATAACCGGCCTTCTAACTGGACACTGTCCTCTGAAGTACCACCTCACCAAGATGGGTCAGACAACTGATGCCAACTGCAGGTTCTGCAACGAGGCACAAGAAACAGCAGAGCACCTACTTTGTGAATGCCCTGCCTTGTCCCTTCAAAGAGGGAACTACCTGTCATCGACCACTTTAAACACCTTGGAATTGGTACACATTAACCCTCAAGTTATAGTAGACTTCATAAGAAGTCTAGACATTGAGGGACTCAAGTAGGTCAGGGATAGTTACAAAAGATCTTTTAGGTCGAGGTAACTTCGAAAGGCCCAGAGGCCATACGACCCACCGACCCCATAACATAACAACATAACAAGTAGATGCGAGGCTGTGCTTTGATGAGCACCTGCGAACTGCAAGCTTGAGGGCTGGAGCAGTATGCAGCGCGCTGGCGAGGATAATGCCAAACACCGGCGGTCCAAGACAGACACGGCGAAAGCTCTTCACGAGCGTTGTCACCTTAGCGATGTTGTATGCAGCCCCAGTCTGGTCGGAAGCCACAGCAGTTCCGTCGTACGCCCGACAAATGACCGCGGTCTACCGTAGGAGTGCCCTGCGGGTGACCCGGGCTTTTCGTACGGTGTCATATGCGTTATAGCAGACATGATGCCGATCCACCTAATGGCAGAGGAGCGGGCCGAGATCCACCGCCGAAGGCGCCAAAACCAGGAGGAGACCGATCGACACACCATCGCTACGGAGACGGCTATGATAGCAAGGTGGCAGCAACGTTGGGACGCATCGGCCAAGGGACGGTGGATCCACTGCCTTATCCCAGACATCATGTCGTGGTCATCAAGGAGAGGTGGACCACTACCTCGCGCAGCTCCTGACGGGACATAGCGCGTCAGGGGGTACCAACACCGCTTCAGGCTGGACGACGATGGCTCGTGCCCCGCCTGCTAGCCTGCACAGGAAGACGTGGAGCACGTGCTCTTCCACTGCCTACGCTTCACGGAAGAACGGGGCGACCTGCAGCAAAAACATCTGCGACAGCAGCTGTCCCCGGAAAGCATGGTCAGTGAGATGACGGCCAGCGAACGACCTGGGACGCGATGTCTGACTTCGTGGCCAAGGTCATTAAGAAGCTCCGACAGGCAAAGAAAGAAAGGAGAGGCCAGCCTGTGGCGTAGAGAGAGGGAGCGACTTGCCATCCAGGAAAGCACGGAAAAGCAAGTTCGGCCCCCGCGAAGTAATGCCTGACGGCGGTTCCGCGGGGGGGTCGGATGAAATAGGAGGTGTTTTTAGTGGGTATACCGAGTCTGGGGACTCCCACACACTGTGAAGCACGGGCTTTGCAAGGTCTATAAAAGATTTACACCGATCCACGTAAAAAAAAGCACAGAAACGGCCTAAATATTTGGATTTGGACGCGGAACGAAGTGTAGGGAAGCGTACCGTCTAAATCCAAATGTTCAGGCCAGCGGCGGCTCGCAGCCTAACTTCAGGGTAGGCCAGAGACCCAAGGTAATATGTATCCGTTATTGAAAGGTCACTTTGTTGTGCAATTCCTTGTATTTATAAAGCGCGATCCCAACCTCAAATTTTGTGGCGCTGTGGCCGACCCTGAAATTAGGCTGCGAGCCGTCGCCTGGCGCATTAAGTGAAATTTCGAGTTTAGTAAAGCCTCTAAACTCAAAATTTCACTTAATGCGCCAGGCATATATAAATAACACTTATTTATTATAAGTTCAAAAGCAGTTAATTCATCTTTCATTATTATTAAAAGTGTAGTTAAAGATGTGAAATAAAGAAAATAAAGTCACAGTCCAAATTACAAATTTAACTTAGCGTTAACGAAATCAAATGAATAAAACTGACGGCTTTCCAATTATTTTAACTGCTTTAAAAATCAAGTGCACAAAAGAATTATTTTATATCCTTTTGCGCGCCCGCAAAAAACAAAACCACTCCAAGCGCCGTTCATTCGTTTTTTTAAATCAAACGAGACCCAAAACGTCTCGCTTTTTTTTCCAAACTCACAAATCGCAGTGGAATGCAAACGATGACAATCACACGGCCGGTTGAAATCAGGTAAATAATGTAATCACGATATTCGTTGTTATACAAAATTAAGAATCGTTTCGTTTTTCTACTTCAAGGTTCTCCCTAGGAGTTCCCCTGGAAGATATTTTCCCCGAGGGCGACGTCCATCCATCAATACGAGTGAGAATCCTAACCTAAAAGTTTGACTTTTATGAATGGACGAAAAAATTGTGTTCTTTGGTTTTTAGAAACTGCTGGTGGAGACTTTCAACGCACTTCGAGTATCTCCGGTACCCATTAAATATATTCTAAGGTAAGTTTATACACACAAATTAAAAAAAAAAACAGTTATAGTGGAATTCGGGTAACATATCCTAGAACTCATTAGGCCCGTTCAGCAGAGACAACAGTTGGGAGTTAACTGCCAACTGTTGGGTAATTCTCTGATAACCGGATTGTTCTTCTTCTTTTTCTTGCAAATTTAATGGCCTCAGCTATACAGCTCTGTTGACCAGCCACAGCAATTTTAAGGAAAGTTGAAAGGTATAGGATGAAGGATATAGTTGACCGGATTGTTAATCGTGAACGTGCTTGAGATTTACGCAATCGTTCACGATATTCCAGTGCTTTCAGTGTTTAATACGCGTGGCGCATGAAATAAAATTTCGAGTTTAGAGACGCCTGAAAATTTGAAAAAAAAGCTTTAAATCATCATTTCTTGTGAATTTTTCCTTTTGAGTATATATATCCCAATTACGGGTTGTAGATTTTTAAATATTTGTTGTTTTCTTAAAAGAGGTCAGTTTGAAGTTTAAACGAGCGTTTTCCACTCCCAGACTAAGCATGAAGTAAAATTTCGAGTGTAGAAAAGCCTGAAAATTTGGTTTGGTCGCGTAGCGCGAAGCGCGGAGCGGCCAAACCAAATTTTCAGGCTTTTCTAAACTCGAAATCTTACTTCATGCGCTACGCGTACAAGACACTGATTTCAAGCAAAGTTTACTCGTTCATGATATTTTAGTGCTTTCATTCAATACGCGTGGCGCATGAAGTAAAATTTCGAGTTAAGAAAAGCATGAAAATTTGAAAAGCTTTAAATCATAATTTCTTGTGAATTTTTTCTTTCGAGTATAAACATCCCAATTACGTGTTGTAGATTTTTAAATATTCGTTGCTTTCTTAAAAAAAGGTCAATTTGAAGTTTAAACAAGCGTTTTCCACTCCCACGTTAAGCATGAAGTAAAATTTCGAGTTTAGAAAAGCCTGAAAATTTGGTTTGGTCGCGTAGCGCGAAGCGCGGAGCGGCCAAACCAAATTTTCAGGCTTTTCTAAACTCGAAATTTTACTTCATGCGCCACGCGTATAAGACACTGATTTCCAGCGAAGTTTACTCGTTCACGATATTTCAGTGCTTTTAGTGTTTAATACGCGTGGCGCATGAAGTAAAATTTCGAGTTTAGGAAAGCCTGAAAATTTGGTTTGGCCGCTCCGCGCTTCGCGCTACGCGACCAAACCAAATTTTCAGGCTTTTCTAAACTCGAAATTTTACTTCATGCTTAGTCTGGGAGTGGAAAACTCTCGTTTTAAGCTTCAAAAAAAACTCGTAAAAAAGGCATATGCATATGTATTCCTAATAGAAAATTCCCTGTATGTACCCACTGAGCAAACATATTGAAGTAATATTTGGATTGATTGAGTTACTTGAAGATCATTATACTTTGATTAAAAAACACTTAGAACCTTTCTTCAATACTTTATTTTGTAACCAAATGTACATTTCGGACACGAAGAATCATTAGTATCAAACCATTGATAATGGACACTTCGTGTCCGAAATGTACATTTGGTTACAAAATAAAGTATTGAAGAAAGGTTCTAAGTGTTTTTTAATCAAAGTATTGAAGTAATGTTTCATCAACATTAATACAACGTTTAATGTTGTTACAATGTTGAAATAACGTTATTTGTTTGGTTTTTGCTCAGTGGGTATATTTAAAAGAAAAATTTCCTGTCTTAACAGATTAATCCGATGACTATTCGCCAAATCTACTGAATGCGCCGAATTCGATTCGACTAACATTTTCGTTTGAGCTTACACAAAATCAACATCCATGCATTATTTATTTCTGTAAATATCTGAACTATTTAGTAGATGTGAAAATTGGAATTATACCACTTAAACTCACATTTAAAACGATTGTGCACATTAACTAAAATGATTTGTGGCTGGGTTTTTGCCGATTTAGTTTTACGAAGACAGTGTTAAAATGTGACATATAACCTTAACATTTTAAAGCTGCACACCTCAACATACGTTTTCGCATCTTTCATTTAAAAACCATAGCAGATATATTATGAAGTTTTCTGTCTATTTTCACACACGTAATCTGATGACATCAAACTATTTTCGTATTACATGTTTTGGTGCAGAAAGCACTACAAATTAAGGAAACCATGGGACACCTCTGATTCATGAGAGGTGTCCCATGGTTTCCTTGAATTGTAGTGCTTTCTGCACCAAAACATGTAATACGAAAATAGTTTGATGTATCTTAATCACACAATTCTTACTCTTAAAACAAGTTTTACTTCAAATTGCCGCAAAGCGATAGAATGCGTAGATAGATATTTATTTGCGTTGGGTTAGCTCATGTATAACTAATTTCGTATTACACGTATTGGTGCAGAAAGCATTACAAATCAAGGAAACCATGGGACACCTCTGATTCATGAGAGGTGTCCCATGGTTTCCTTGAATTGTAGTGCTTTCTGCACCAAAACATGTAATACGAAAATAGTTTGATGTATCTTAATCACACAATTCTTACTCTTAAAACAAGTTTTACTTCAAATTGCCGCAAAGCGATAGAATGCGTAGATAGATATTTATTTGCGTTGGGTTAGCTCATGTATAACTATTTTCGTATTACACGTATTGGTGCAGAAAGCATTACAAATCAAGGAAACCATGGGACACCTCTGATTCATGAGAGGTGTCCCATGGTTTCCTTGAATTGTAGTGCTTTCTGCACCAAAACATGTAATACGAAAATAGTTTGATGTATCTTAATCACACAATTCTTACTCTTAAAACAAGTTTTACTTCAAATTGCCGCAAAGCGATAGAATGCGTAGATAGATATTTATTTGCGTTGGGTTAGCTCATGTATAACTAATTTCGTATTACACGTATTGGTGCAGAAAGCATTACAAATCAAGGAAACCATGGGACACCTCTGATTCATGAGAGGTGTCCCATGGTTTCCTTGAATTGTAGTGCTTTCTGCACCAAAACATGTAATACGAAAATAGTTTGATGTATCTTAATCACACAATTCTTACTCTTAAAACAAGTTTTACTTCAAATTGCCGCAAAGCGATAGAATGCGTAGATAGATATTTATTTGCGTTGGGTTAGCTCATGTATAACTATTTTCGTATTACACGTATTGGTGCAGAAAGCATTACAAATCAAGGAAACCATGGGACACCTCTGATTCATGAGAGGTGTCCCATGGTTTCCTTGAATTGTAGTGCTTTCTGCACCAAAACATGTAATACGAAAATAGTTTGATGTATCTTAATCACACAATTCTTACTCTTAAAACAAGTTTTACTTCAAATTGCCGCAAAGCGATAGAATGCGTAGATAGATATTTATTTGCGTTGGGTTAGCTCATGTATAACTATTTTCGTATTACACGTATTGGTGCAGAAAGCATTACAAATCAAGGAAACCATGGGACACCTCTGATTCATGAGAGGTGTCCCATGGTTTCCTTGAATTGTAGTGCTTTCTGCACCAAAACATGTAATACGAAAATAGTTTGATGTATCTTAATCACACAATTCTTACTCTTAAAACAAGTTTTACTTCAAATTGCCGCAAAGCGATAGAATGCGTAGATAGATATTTATTTGCGTTGGGTTAGCTCATGTATAACTATTTTCGTATTACACGTATTGGTGCAGAAAGCATTACAAATCAAGGAAACCATGGGACACCTCTGATTAATGAGAGGTGTCCCATGGTTTCCTTGAATTGTAGTGCTTTCTGCACCAAAACATGTAATACGAAAATAGTTTGATGTACTTTAATCACACAATTCTTACTCTTAGAACAAGTTTAACCTAAAATTGCCGCTAAGCGATAAAATGCGCAGATTGATGTGAATTTGCGTTGGGTTAGCTCATGTATAATTAAATCTGACAATCGTAGATTACGTTAGGTTGGGTCATCAAAGCTCGAGTTAGTTTAACTATAGTTTTAAAAGTTCCTTGTTTTTTTAAATTTTATTTTAGATACGATACTCCTTATCGCAAAGCGATAGAATGCGCAGATTGATGTTTATTTGCCTTGGGCTAGCTCATGTATAATTAAATCTGACAATCGTAGATTAGGTTAGGTTAGGTCATCAAAGCTCGAGTTAGTTTAGTCTTAGATTGAAAAGTTCCTTGTTTTTTTATTTTATTTTAGATATGATGCTCCTTATCCTGAGTGTTTATCTTTGGAAAATGCTCTGGTGAGATGCGATCAGATCGATTTGATGAATCCGGGAACGCTTCTTTGGATGCTGAGACATTTTTTGGGCTCGCTTCCTCTGCCCGTGCTCCCGAAATACACGAACGGGGAGAGTTTTACTTGGTTGAAGATTTCCGACAGGTGCAAATTCGCCTTGGAGCGTTATGTTAAAGACAGAAGAACCAATGAGTGCATCATTGATGTTTTGTCTGAGTAAGTAAAACGAGAAAATATGCAAAACAAAATGATAACGATTTAACATGAAACTCATCATTGGTTCGATTCTAAAATTTAGGCCCGTTTACACCACGACTGATTAACTTTAATCGACCACTGATTATTGATTATTCACACAATCGCAAGTTGTTAAAAGAGGAATGTTTAGGATATCTTACACGTTTAAAACATTCTTATATTCTAGAGATTAAACCTAATCGGAGGTTTTTCCTACAATTTGCGATTGTGTGAATAATTTGTGAATAATTTGTTTTTAAGAAGTATTGACCACTGATTAAGTCAATTGACTTGGGTGCAAATGGGCATTAATGTCTTTCCTTTTTAAATTAGTGAGCTTTTAAGACTTCCATCCGTGAATTTGCTCCTGATTGGTTATTTGATCAATTTCTTGAGAAGCTTGGTGGTTTATCCTGGAAGGGAACTCAAATTCAACAAGAGCTCTGTTCTGGCTTTGGCCAATTATTATTCTCCAGCGATTTTTGTCAGGCCTTATTACAAAAAACAAAAACCTAAAGTAAGTAACATTATAACAACAATCTTTCACTGAATATCTTTATTTTTATATTTAAAAAATTGTCTGTGTAGAACAAATTAGTTGTGAATTGCGCACTTTTAACATTTAACTATAATTAAAAAAACATTTTTTTAAACATTAGAAATATTTTGGTTTATTATCCCAACCAGTTTCTAAGTTGAATAGATAACTATTGTTCGTTGACAACTAATAATTTAATAGCCTAGTACCCATATTTTAAGGGGAGGCACTACAATAGGCCTAGGGAGGCACTGCAATGGGCCTAAAACTTGGCCTAAGTGGGCGCGGCTGCGGCTGCCCTCCCGACAACCAATTCTTAATCCTTAACCCATATTTTAAGACATGAGATCCATATTATACATAACCTCAATGGCCATATATATAAAAAACGACCTTTATTGGCATAAAAAAGTTTACATACAAAATCAAACTTTTATATATATTCTAATGGTCTTTCCGTTGTATCTTCCTTTGCCAACCCAGTCTCGCTACAATCCTTAGACCAACTCGATCCTCCCTCATCTATTCGGTTACCCTCCTGTTTCCTCCCAACCACTTCTCACATACCCCTCACACTCCTGTGTGAGATGGCTCCATATATACATTTCACTTGCGCACAACATACATCTACCACACCTTTCTCCGATCCAAACCTTCCTTCCTCTCTCCTCCAAACCGCATCTAGCTCTTGCCAGGGTTATCTTATCCTTCTTTGGCAAGTCACTATTAGTCAGGTACCCTGGCACGCTCCCATGCACTTGCCACCTTTCATACATCGGATTGTATCCGCTCCTCCTGATATACCCTTGCCTCTCCTGCATTTCCACCTCCTTCCACTTCTCTTTCATTTACTCCATTCTCTAACCACTCATTCACAATATTCTCTGACTCTCCTGCCCTTTCAAACATTTTTCTGCGCTCCATCCTCCACTTACTCATCCCTATTCCCCTACACGTTCTCCACCCCCTTTTCACCAGTGTTTTACTTTCTAATTCACACAACTTCATCTCATATTTCACTACTCTCTCCATTGCCTCATCATGCATACTCATTCTATTTGTTTCCTGAAGCAGAATGTACCTAGGGGTTGATCTTTCAACCCCCAAAATCTGCTTCAAGAACCAAAACTGCTCTTTCTCAATACATTCACGCACGCCAAACGGGTTCAAGGGAAAGCAAGGAAAGCATGGGGCATGGTGAAGAAAAAGTGGGGAAAATGGTTTGCGGGAAACTTCCAATTGACGTTCAAGGTGTTGGATGCGTGTGTGAATTCGATTTTGTTGTATGAGGTGAAAACATGGGGGAAAATGGAGTATATCCCCCATGTTTCCACCCCATACAACAAAATGGCTTCACACACGCATCTTACACCTTGCACGCCAATTGTAAATTTCCCGCAAACCATTTTCCCCACTTTTTCTTCACCATATCCCATGCTTTCCTTGCTTTCCCTTAAACCCGTTTGGCGTGCTCACAGTATCCACCCGTACCTTTAAATATGAAGCCTAGGTATTTAAATTCCTTCACCCTCTCAATCACCTCTCCCTTTCATTTCAATTGACCCACTCTTCCTTCCCTTCCCTTAATTCTAAAGCTCATCTACTTTGTTTTCCTTGCATTTACTCGCAGACCTATCTTGTCTATATATCTCTCTACTCTCTGCATCACCTCCTTCATCTCTCCCCAGTCCCTCGCCAAAAGCACCATATTATCCGCATAATCTAGCATCCATACCTTCCTTTTTGCGATCACTACCCCGCCCGCTTGCCCTTTTCTCAAAACCTCTTCCAATTCGCTAATATATAGGTCAAACAACGACGGGTTCAGCGAGCATCATTGTCTAACCCTTATCCGAATTCTAACTCTTTCAGATGCATTTTCTCCCACTTTCACCCTCACCCACGTTTCCTTGTACACCCTTCTAATCCACTCCACCGTTACTTTACTCACTCCTCTCTTTCTCAGACATTTCACTAACCTTTCTCTCGGTACAGTATCGTACGCTGCTTTCAAATTCAGAAAAATCTCCTTAGACATTCCACTAACTTTTCTCTCGGTACAGTATCGTACGCTGCTTTTAAATCTAGAAAAACAGCGTACATACTCTCTCTCTCGCATCATTGTCTAACCCTTATCCAAATTCTAACTCTTTCAGACGCATTTTCTCCCACTTTCACCCTCACCCACGTTTCCTTGTACACCCTTCTAATACACTCCACCGTTACTTTACTCACTCCTCTCTTTCTCAGACATTTCACTAACCTTTCTCTCGGTACAGTATCGTATGCTGCTTTCAAATTCAGAAAAATCTCCTTAGACATTCCACTAACTTTTCTCTCGGTACAGTATCGTACGCTGCTTTTAAATCCAGAAAAACAACGTACATACTCTCTCTCTTCCAACACTCTCTCCACCATCCTTGCTAGCGTAAAGATTTGAACCCTTGTTCCTTTCCCTTTTCTAAAACCCCCTTGCGTCTCCGGCAGCATTCCGATGTTCTCTACTTACTTCTCCAATCTATTCTTTACCACCGTCATTGTAATTTTGTACCCGGTGCACATAATCGATATTCCTTTATAATTCTCTGCATTTGATGTATCTCCTCCTTTGTGTACCGGGCACATAACCCCCATACGCCAGGCCTTTGGTAAGTTGGATTCTCTTTTCCACATTTGGTTCAGCAACTCTTCAAACTTCTGCTTTCCCTCCTTTCCTATCTCCTTCTACATTTCTGTCTTCAACCCGTCCAGCCTAGCGACCTTTCCAGTCTTAGCCTTATCAAACGCTTTTTTTAGTGCTAGTTTACGGAGGAGACTCTTCAACCTCCCTCACCACTTCTTGTTCCCCTACCCCTCCAGGTTCTTCAGTCATTTTACTACATTTCTGTGTCCATTCTTGTAAAGACACTCCTATGTGCTCCTTTATTTCACCTCTTTTTAAAATACTTTATACCTCCCTTTTATTTCTACATAATTTCATTCCATCGGTAGTTCTTTCCAAGGCCTGCATCTTCTTTTTTTCGCATAGTTTGGCGTACCTAGCCCTCGCTGTCACCACCCCCTTTTCTTCTCCCCTACCCAAGCTCCACTCCTTCACTGCCTTCCTCACTTTAATCTTTGCGTTACCACTCTCCTCATCCCACCATGGGCATCTCCATGAATCCCCCCTTCTTACTTTTCTTCCGCATCCCGCGATGATCTCTTCCACCTCTTCCATCGTTTTCACTTCATTCCAGTCAATCTTCTCTAAGCGCTTTCTCATATTCTTAATAGCCCTCGCACTATTCTCTATCTTCCACAGTTCCCGCTCTTGTTCCTTTTCCTCAAATTTGCCCATCCGCATTTCTACCATTATTGGCAAATGGTCAGACCCCAGGACTTTCTCCACCTCCAATCTTCTATCTTGTCCCCTATCTAACCCCTTTATTACGACGATCCTTGTTGTCCCACATATGTTTTCTTCCCTTCCCAATCACCTTCAGTGCATCCGTTTAACATCTCCCATCCCCCTTCTATTAACCAATGGGCATATAACTCGCACTATTCTCTATCTTCTACACTTCCTGCTCTTGTTCCTTTTACTCAAATTGGCCCATCCGTATTTCTACAGTATTGGCAAATGGTCAGACCCCAGGACTTCCTCCACCTCCATTCTTCTGACTTCTCCCCTCTCTAACCCCTTTATTACAACATAATCAATGACTGACGATCCTTGTTGTCCCACATATGTTTTCTTCCCTTCCCAATCACCTTTTTTCCGTTTAACATCTCCCATTCCTCTTCTATTAACCAACGGCCATATAAAATAGGGTTATTAAAAATATATTACTATATATTGCTTTTAATAATTAATGCAAATTGAAATCTAGACGTGCTAGACACACGGTTTTTTGTGACTTGAATAACGAATTAAGCATTTTTTTCTTTTCTTTGGTAGACAGAGCAACTTTATCGTCCATTGATGCTCTACTTTTTGATAAAATGGCCGGAAATCCAGAGACAGTGCATAGAAAAACGCCCGCAGTGTTTTGTCCCGATGGAAAAACGCGTCCCGCGCGAGTTTTCCGTTTTCAAAAAGCGAAAATTCGCGGCTCAAAAACGGTCGAGCTACACCCAGACCAGTGAAGATTTACAAATGAGAGAAAAGGACGCGTTTGTTTTTCAAAATGACTCTTTGGTTTTAAATTTAACTCAAGCAGCAAACGAAACTCCGGTTTCTGGGAAGTTACAGGTTGAATTAGAAGATGAAAGCAATAAATTAATTGACGAGAATCTAATATCCACGAAAATAATTTTTCAACCAAAAAATGAAAGTTTATCTTCTACAAAATTAATAGATCGATCAAAAGAAGAAACTCTGTACTCTACTAAATTAATTGATGAATCAAAAGAGGGAAGTCTATTCTCTACAAAATTACTAGATGAATCAAAAGAACAAATTCTGTACCCTAATAAATTAATTGGAGAATCAAAAGAGGGAAGTCTATTCTCTACAAAATTAATAGATGAATCAAAAGAAGAAACTTTTTACACTACTAAGTTAATTGACGAATCAAAAGAAGCAAGTCCAGTCTCTACAAAACTTGTTGAAGAATCAAGAAATGATTTTCAGGTAACTCCTAAAAAAATCTTTAACCAATCTCAAATCTTTAGGAAATCGACTTACACGAAGAGACGAATAAATTCTGAAGCGGGAAACGAGTTTCCGGTTTCTGTAAGAGCGGAAAATGATTCCGTTTTAAATAAACCTCGTGAATATTTAAGAAATATGAATTGCATTCGCGAGGAAGTCTTGAGTACAATTTCTTCTGATGATTCGTTCGTTTCCTTGTCGGAAACCGATTTTTTAAAAGACACCGGTTGCCAAACGGATTTTTCCAGAAAAGCGAGCTCCACCCAAACGCGATTAATTGGATTGACGAGCGGGAACATCACGATGGATTATCCTTATCAATTTTTGGACCAAGATTTGCTGGAAGGGAAATATTTTCGTTACGCTGATTACAATATTGATTATCCAAGGAATCGTGTAAACATCGACTATGCAAAAAAACAAGTTTCTTATTGTGCAAAAGATGATTATCAACTTCCGAATTATGTTGATGGTGTTGAAACAAAATATTCTGATTTTGCAAAAGTTGATTTTTCTAAAAATGACGTTTTAAACTGTGCAAAAGTTGATTATGGAATACCAAATCGTGTTGGTAGTGTTGAAACAAAATATTCTAATTTTGCAAAAGTTGACTTGACCAAAAATGACGTTTCAAGTTGTGCAAAAGTTGATTATGGAATTCTAAATCGTGTTGATGTTGTTGAAGCAAAATATTCTAATTTTGCAAAAGCTCATTTGGCCAAAAATGACTTTTCAAATTGTGCAAAAGTTATTTTCCCCAAAAATACCATTTCAGATTGTGCAAAAGTTGATTTCCCTGAAAATGCCGTTTCAGATTGTGCAAAAGTTGATGGTGTTAAAACAAAAAAATCTGGTTATGCAAGACGTAAACATTGTGATTGCGCTGAAATAAACATTCCTGATTGTGCAAAAGATGAAATTTCAAATTATGCTAATCTTGTGTGTTCCAAAAATGCATTATTTGCTGGTGCTGGTAATTACGCAATGATTAATAATGATTATCCTGAAATGAGAATTTCAGATTCTAATTCTGAATTGATTTCTAGTAATGATCATAAAATGATTAACAATGATTATCCCGAAATGAGAATTTTAGATTCTGTGACTAATTCCGAATTGATTTCTAGTAATGATCATAAAGAGGATTTAATTGTAAGGTCTTCGCAAATCGGCTGGACTTACACGCCTGAAATGACTGAAAGATTACCGCAACAATTATCTTACACGAATAAAATTAATGATGTGGATTTGAAAAGTGTTTCGAATTCCGGTGAAAATATTGAAAAATTGAGCAAGTTGCTAAAAGCGAAGATTTCCAGCCATAATTCAGAGAATGTCCATACAAAACAAATGACTGATAATTTGATTAATTTTGAAAATCGGGGAGTTTCTTTCAACAACAAAAACTCGATGAAAACAATGGATGATAATTTAATAAATTTCGAAAATCCTGGGGTATTGAAAAATAACTCGATAAAAACATTGGAACATCGCTCTGATTTTCATTCTTATTCCGATGTTGAGAGAAGCACGACTGATTTAATAAATAATGCTGATTTCGAGAATACCATTAACGTGACGAATAAAGAATTCCGCGAGATTAACAATTTGGAAACGCCGCTGCAGCATTCGAAGAGCAAGTGGAGTTTGGGGAAATTTAAAAACAAGCTGGATTTCTTGAAAATGTTTAAAGACAGGAGGGTTTTGAGTGCGGCTAGCGCCGAGCAGATCCGGAGCAAAATTAAGTACGAGAAAATTGATGGAGCTAAATCAACAACGTTTTGAAAAGCGAACACAAAATATAGACTGAAATGAATTAAATATTTGTTTAAATAAATTAAGAAAATAATTTCAATTGATTTTCATTCAGAGCTGGGACAAATCCTCGTAAAAAGGATTGTGATTCGAATCATCTAATATGATTCGCATCACGAATACTAGAACAAAGGCAAAGCTACAGCTCGAAGGACCAATTGTAGTCTTCGGAGACCAAAGGACGACAGGGAATTGAGGTTTTTTTTCACAAAAAAACAACGAATATCTAAAGGTTCACAGCGTGGATATGAAAGAAAAAATCCAATTTTAAAAAAAATCAAAGTTGGGTTGGATTGGGTTGTTTTCAGTGCTTTTAAATTCACTTTAAATCAGTGTTTTATACGCGTGGCGCATGAAGTAAAATTTCGAGTTTAGAAAAGCCCCGTGAAAATTTGTCTCGGGTCGCTGCGCGACCCTCGACAAATTTTCTACGCGGGGCTTTTCTAAACTCGAAATTTTACTTCATGCTTAGTCTGGGAGTGGACAACACTCGTTCTTAGAAGTTTTAAATTGAGAATCACTCCAGATTACTAAGTTTATTACCATTTTACAAAGGCTACAGCTCGAAGGACCAATGATGGTTTTTGGTAAATATTGATCACCCTCACATCTTAGCATTATATATTTTTAACTTTACTGTAAATCAGTGGTTTATACGCGTGGCGCATGAAGTAAAATTTCGAGTTTAGAAAAGCCCCGTGAAAATTTGTCTCGGGTCGCTGCGCGACCCTCGACAAATTTTCTACGCGGGGCTTTTCTAAACTCGAAATTTTACTTCATGCTTAGTCTGGGAGTGGAAACACTCGTTCAAAACTTCAAATTGAACTCTATTATAAAATCGACGAATGCCTGAAAATTACGTTAATAAAAAATTCACTAAATATCATTAAAACCGGGAAAATCAGAGAAGTCATGGTATTTTTTTCAAATTGACCGAAACACTAATAAAAAAGCCATGTGATATAATAAAATTTGTCAAAATCAACAGGCATAATAAAAATTACAAAACACATAAAAATTTATAAAAACAATTTAAATATTTACAAAAACAATTGTACCAGTAATTTGCAAACTCAGTGGAGATTAGGGATGAGAGGTTGAGTAGATCTCGGGCGCTACTACACCTAATTGTAGACGGATAACAAGTTGTCTTTTAATATTAATTATTAATATTTAGAATTCTATTTCGGATGGACTCAAACCAAATAGTCTTATTTTCTCCCCATTCTCCAGCCCAACTCTCTGCCCTCGATCCTTGAGCTTCTTCATCTTTTTCTTCTTTAAGGGGGAATTACTCTCCAGAAGCGTGTTTTGAGAGTAATTTTTATGAATTAATTCTGCGAAATCTATCAAACTTACAGTGTCGGGATTGTTCACTCATATTAAGACATGTTTAAACTAACAATACAAATTTTATTGAATTAGTTAATCGAAATATATACAAGTTATGCGCTGTTATGTATGTCGCGGCGCACAGTGGCCGAAACGTAAAAAAAAGTGTTCAAAAATCGATAATGTTGATATTATTGTTTGGTTATGTAAGAAAAGGGAATTTTTGGGTCTCTGACAACCCAAATATTGTCTCAATTGAACTAAAGTACCGGTTTGAAAAATCGCGATTTTTGCGATTTTTGAGAGAAAAAATTATTTGTACTGAAGTTTTGTTTATGCTACCAAGGCCATTTATACGGAAACATTTAGCCCTGTTTATAAGCTTTTAAGCAGCTTTATCAGATTAAAAATATCTTGCGTTGTTTTAAAGTTACAGTGAAAAAACTAAAAAAAATCTTTTTTTCTATCATAACCTCAAAAACGAAGTCTCAGGGGTTTGGTAGCTTTTTTCGTACTGTTTTACAACCAAACAATGAAAACTTGTCGGTCTATGCATAAGGACAAAGAAAAAAATGAAATTTTTTCCGCTAGTGATATTTTTCTTCGTATTTAGCGCGCCATTTTTGATCCGGCATATCGAACCGGTACTTTAGTTCAATTGAGACAATATTTGGGTTGTCAGAGACCCGAAAATTCCTTTTTCTTACATAATCAAACAATAATATCAACATTATCGATTTTTGAACACTTTTTTTTACGTTCCGGCCACTGTGCGGCGTGAGACGCTCGTCCAATCGGGCGCACGGGTTGCGGCGATGCTAATCGTCTGAAACAAAAAACCCATTTTTTTGTTCAATCTATATGAGTGTAGTTATCGTCCGAACTAGAACTAAACAAGTACACTTTAATCGAAACGGCAGCTGTTTAAAAATCAAAGTTCTATTTTTCTGAAAAATGTTCAACCAAAACATCAGATTGATAGTGAAATATACAAGCCATCAAAATCATCCTAGTTCCAACCATAAGTGAAGGTTCCTTCAATATGTGTGCCAAACCGCAAGTCAATCGGTTCAATAGTTTTTGAGAAAAACGTGCGCCCGTCGTTCCGACAAAAACGCGTTTATAGTTTGCCATACATTTAGCATTGATACGGCTAAACTTACGGTGGATAACAACTGATTTGAGTAACTCACTCTTAATCAGCTGTACTGGGGCCATAGAGACCACCTTCCTCAGCCGGTATACCGGGTAAACAATAGACAACCGGTCGAGGTATAACAGTCGACGTTATAAGTGCCGCGCCTCAACGCGCCGCAGCCTAAGCTTCTGTAACTATGGGAGTTCTACGAATTTCTAATTAATATTTTCAAGACACACCCTCAGGAGCCCAGACTATAATAAAATGCAATAAAAATAATTTTGATATGTCGCATTTTCTAAAGAGTAAATCCCCCTTAAGTTGTTTAGCGTGTTTCCACTAGACTGCCTGACCGGTGGTATCTTGAAAATCTCCACGTGAAAATTGTTGTCGACCACAGGTGATAGTTCCTGAATATCCTGCAGAAGGGTGGATGCCTCGAGTGAAGTATCCTTGCCATCGCTATTTCCAGGAACCTTCACGTCTGGGGTAATAGGATAATCCGGTATCTTTATCGGCTGCGGAAAAATGAGACAGCAGCATGCGAGCTGGAGGAGTACTGGGACCGAACAGGCGGTGGTGTATGGACATCCGCCGAATTATATCCTCCACAGATCGACCAGGGGTAACAAGGAGGCCGGATTCGTACATCGCAATGTCCTCGTACCCGTCCTGGATAGTCGGGTGTAGTATTAGGGTGTCAGACATCTGTAAATGTGTGCCCATAAATACACGAAGACAAAAACAACATAACAGAAATAAACAACACGTCTTAAATTAACTATACTCCTCGTTTAAGGTCCTTAATATGAATGCTTCGTATTAATTTGCCACCATCGTTCTTCAAATCAAATCTAACAGGAGAGATTACTTTGTGAATGTGGCTTCGGTAACTATGGGAGTTCTACGAATTTCAAATTAATATTTTCAAGACACACCCTCAGGACCCCAGACTATAATAAAATGCAAAAAAAATAATTTTGATATGTCGCATTTTCTAAAGAGTAAATCCCCCTTAAGTTGTTTAGCGTGTTTCCAGTAGACTGCCTGACCGGTGGTATCTTGAAAATCTCCACGTGAAAATTGTTGTCGACCACAGGTGATAGTTCCTGAATATCCTGCAGAAGGGTGGATGCCTCGAGTGAAGTATCCTTGCCATCGCTATTTCCAGGAACCTTTACGTTTGGGGTAATAGGATAATCCGGTGTCTTTATCGGCTGCGGAAAAAGGAGACAGCAGCATGCGAGCTAGTGGAGTACTGGGACCGAACAGGCGGTGGTGTATGGACACCAGCCGAATTATATCCTCCACAGATCGACCAGGGGTAACGGGGAGTCCGGATTCGTACATCGCAATGTCCTCGTACCCGTCCTGGATAGTCGGGTGTAGTATTAGGGTGTCAGACATCTGTAAATGTGTGCCCATAAATACACGAAGACAAAAACAACATAACAGAAATAAACAACACGTCTTAAATTAACTATACTCCTCGTTTAAGGTCCTTAATATGAATGCTTCGTATTAATTTGCCACCATCGTTCTTCAAATCAAATCTAACAGGAGAGATTACTTTGTGAATGTGATATGGCCCAGCGTATTTGGGCGCTAGTTTTGCGGCGAAGAAGTCTGCTGCTGAGGATAATTGATTATCTCTTAGGAAAACCTCGTCTCCTTCTTTCGGATTCCAGTCCCTCCTTCTGAGGTTGTAATAGTGGGCCTGTCGTTAAGATGCCAGGTACCGTCAAACGGGGTAAAGCGGATCAAAATTTAACGTTTTTCAACATTTTTGTATTGTTAGGTACCTACTTATATTCTGCAAAAAATATATATTAATTGTGCATTCTTCTGCTCTCTGATACACCAATTAGTTTTTTTTGCGATGCACGTACCACCTCAAATTTATTTTTTTAGGGTGATCCGCTTTACCCCATAGTGGATCACCCATAATATTTGCTTGCAATACCACTTTGAACACATCGCGGGTAAAGAGGGTCACTGAATTTTTTTTAAAATGTTTCCATCGAGGTTTTCATGGAAACCGCAGGAGGGAGAGAGAGAGAGAGAGACAAAACCATGTGAAATAAATGTAGAGTCGGTTATTCACAAACATTTTAATGGAAATAAAATAGTTTTCTCTTATATAAATGACTGAAGAACTTCAGACTACTCTAATGAAAGTGAATCGGAAATATTTCTGAATGAGAATGCTCCCCTCCTCTCAACATGTCCAACCACTTTCTTATATTTGAAATAAAACAACACAGTTGGGAGGGTTTCACTTTTATTGTTAAACACTGCAACATGTTTCACCACACAGTGGCTTCATCAGGCAGATGAAATAATTTCATTATTTCATCTGCCTGATGAAGCCACTGTGTGGTGAAACATGTTGCAGTGTTCAACAATAAAAGTGAAACCCTCCCAACTGTGTTGTTTTATTTCAAATAGTATTATGGAGTTTCATCATGTATCCGCCTCATCAATTAAATACTTTCTTATATATTTGACACTTCTTCACGATCGCAACATCTTCAACTTCTGGGTAGACAAACATTATTTGTTTGGTCCCTTTCTTTTTTCTTAGCACATTGACTGTGTATTCATTATTGCGATTTTCGGATTCTATTTTACCAATATACAGCCTATCCCTCTTATTTGTTTCGAATTTGATGATGACGAAATCCCCTACGCTTACAGTTTTGGTTATATCTTGGGGCTCATCTTTTGACGTTGAGGGTGAATTTTCTTTTTCTATGATATTATCTTCCTCTCCTTTAGAAATATTTTCCTCAGATATTCCGTTCAGCCCTTCGTCGTCGTTTATTTCTATATCTTGTTCCGAGTGGTTGTCATACTCGAGTTCGTCTGGCTCCAATTCAATTAATGTTTGTAGAAGATCAGCTGCTATAATGCTCTTTCCCGCTGAAACATTAACTTTTTTTACCTCTTTTTGGAGCCTGCTCACCTCTAGATCGCATCTGATTGAGATGTGTCACAATAGTATCGGACCACGCTGTTTCCATTGCTCTTTCAACAACTTGTTATTCTTCCTGTGGTCATATGCGAACAATTTTTCTCAAAACTGCATCTGGATTAAAGGGAATGATGCTACAAGCCTTGAATCCTGCCTTAACATTAGCCGTTGTTCTGCCTCCAACTTTTTCAATTGTTTCATTCAACAATTTTGGAAACACTGTCTTCGGCAACACTCCTCAATTTTTCAACTTCCATTTTTCTAAGACATCGCGCCATGCGCCTTTGAATGGGCGGAAGAATGCGACATCTAAAGGTTGAAGGAGGTGTGTAGAATTAGGTGGCAAGAGAACAAATCTAATGTTATTATTTTCGTATTGCTCAATAACGCTGATAGTCAAATGACTACATAAATTGTCACCAATAATGGCCTTGGGACCATCTAGATTACGCATGAAAGGTAAAGCAGTTCTTATAAACCAATCTTCAAATGTGCATGAATCGAATCATCGACTTGGGGTACGGTTATATCTCGAACCTGGAAACCCGCCTTCTGTCCACCCAGGATATAAATGCTTGGCTTTACATACAATATAGGGTGGTAGTAACTTTCCATCTCCTGATATGGCAAACATTACACTGGTGCTAGATTTGGAAGTGTCTATTATTCTATGGGCATGTTTTACCCCACGCTTAACTACAACTTTCACAGAACCGGATTATCAGAGAAGTTCGTCTCATCATAGTTGATTATGTTAGACGGCAATACATCTTTCAAAGTGTTTTTCAATTCACTGAAATACGATTCTATAATTTCATAAGAAACAGCTGCTCGAACTCGTTTTGTATTCTCAGCTAATTTAATTGTTAAATTTGGATGCCTCAACATGAAAGTTTTGAACCAGTCTAACCGGGTAAGTTTTCACGGAACCTTGCCTCCCGCTCTCCATTGCGATTTAAATATTGCTGCACCATATACCTCACATCGTAACTTTTCATCGAAAATCCCCATTCGGCGCAAATCAAAGTAATTTTAACCAATTTCTCCTCCCTACCATAAGCCGAAAGTTCATTGTTTTTGTCATTCACTCATCGATTCAATGTTGTATAAGGAACTGCAAACTGTTCGGATGCTTGTCTCAAGCTAAAAGTTCCTCGACGTACCGCTGTCACTGCCCTTTTGAGATATTCTATATTGTAATTCCGATTTCCACGCGGTCCAATCTTCTTCCGATAATTTCGAGGCATCCTTACGTCTGAAAGATAAATTGTGGATTTCAATAAACCCTGTTCCGCTTTACCCCAATAAAATAAAATTTTTCAATAAAAAATCTGTAATTACATAAATTTCCAGTCTGTAGGAAAACTAAGGTTATGACTAGATTGCGGAAAGTTCATTACATAAACATGTCTTGCAACAAATTCACAGCGGTTTCCACTCACCTTGTACAACCGTTTGTTTTCACCACTTGTGGAAAACTCGAAATCTGACAACAATTGTTTTCAATTCATTCCGGACGTTCGAACTGGGTTATAATTCAACAACTGGTAGCAAAATCACAATAGACATCAGCTGATCAGTGGCCACATGCGCGCGCACTCTCCAGTGGCGTGACTTTGAGGATGCATAATTATTAGTAAAATAGTGTGCAAGTGATCCGCTTTACCCTGTATGATCCGTTTTACCCCATTTGACGGTAGCTGTTTCTTTTGACCATGTTCTAGATTTCCCACAACGTTTCCATTCGTTTGAGATGTAAAGGATGGCCTACTGAAGTAATGGGTGGCGGATTGGCTTGCAGATCGGTGTCCAATTGGATTGGTGCACATAGTTCTCTGCCGAAATTAAGAAATGCTGGTGTGAATTTCGTCGTTTCGGAAATGGGTGAGTTTATCGAGAAGCATAATTCGAATAAGTGTTCGTCCCAGGCCGATGTTCGTCTTCGCAGAATATGGCAATCATGATTGCCATATACTGCCATATACTTCGTCTTCGCAGTATATGGCAATCATGATTGCCATATACTGCGAAGACGAACATCGGGCCTGGGACGAACACTTATTCGAATTATGCTTCTCGATAAACTCAGCCATTTCCGAAACGACGAAATTCACACTAACGTTCAACTCGATTGGCTTGCAGTGTGTGTGTTGAAATCTCAGTTTTTTTTTTACTCCAAATTCTTTCAATAGGTTAATGAATTCCTTTCCTATGAATTGTCGTCCATTATTGGCTATGAGAATTGTTGGTGTGCCAAACCTCAAAAATACTTGCCAGTGGAGTGTCTTCACTATGGCCGATGACGTTGCTGATCGCAGTGGAGCACATTCTATCAATTTGAATCACTAAAATGTAGTTGCGTCCCTTCTTGGAACGAGGGAAAGGTCCTATTAGGTCTGCGCTGATGGTATGCCACGGAGCTTTGATAGTGGTTGCCTTCATAAATCCTGGAGGTTTCTGCGTGGACGGTTTGTACTTTATACACACCTGACAATTCCGGACATATTTCCGGATATCCTGAAACATCCCACTGAGCAAAAAACAAACAAATAACGTTTTATCAACTTGTAGCAACATTAAACGTTGTTTTAATGTTGATAAAAAATTACTTAATTGTGTTTCCTCAGTGGGATACCTGGCCAAAAATACGTACGAGCTACTCGGTTTATGTTTTTGCTATTCCTAGGTGGCCGGCGGTGGATAGGTGGTCCCTTAGTTCCTGTAGCGAACCTCTAGTAGACAGATTTGCCACTCTCAGTTCGGCTATCAGACTCTCGATGTCCTCCAGGTCGGCTAGGGGTCGATTGTTCACTGAAAATGACTTGGGGGATTTCTTTCCCATTTTAAATAAAATTTAATTTTCCAGACTCAACCTCTTAAACCCCGAGTAGTTAGTCCCTGCTCGGGCGCCAAATTTATAACAGTCTTTTACAAACTCAGTGGAGATTAGGGATGAGAGGTCGAGTAGATCTCGGGCGCCACTACACCTAAGTGTAGACGGATAACAAGTTGTTTCTTAATATGCTTATTAACCAACAAATCTTCATAGCACTTAATTAAACACAGTTATATTCCTTTCTTCACTTTTATTTTTCTTGCTAGATGTACATTTCGGGTACTAAGTACCCATTATCAATAGCTAACTGAATAAAAACCGATAAATGTTTACAATATATACCTACTCGGACTAGGCGGAAAAACCAAAAAAGTAATTTGCATTTTGAAACGAATGCGGTATCTTGGAAATGGGGGTGTTGGGGATTATTCGGCTTCGGACTTGGGAGGGTTCACAATGATGTTAATGAGGGTTATCTGTTGGGTAATAAATTTAATAAGGGGTTCATTATTGGGCTTAAATCGAAATTGAGTAGTTCTGTCTTATGTTTCATCATTTCTATCGCTTCCAACATGTTTAATTGATAACTGCTGGATTCTTTTAATAATTTAACTTTATTTATGTTGAATTTGTGGCCTGTTGTATGATGAGCAATTGCTGATTTGTCAGGGTTTTGGCTTTTGATGTGGTACATATGTTCTTTGAATCTAATGTGCACGTTCTTTTTTTGTTTGTCCAATATACAATTTAGTACAATTATTGCAATTGACTGAGTAAATCCCTGAATTCAGCAACTGGTCTTGTTTTTCAAAAGTATTACCCAATAACATTTTAAGTTTGGTATTGGTGTAATGTGCAGGAATGAAATTGTATTTTTTGAATATTTTATTTAAATGTTGGTTGGTTTTTGGCTCATTAATTATTTTTATATATTTCTTATTGTTGTCTGGTTCTAAAATTGGTTCTAAAGTGGTTGTGGATTGGATGTTATGATGTCTTATGTGTCTGTTGATTAATTTTTGAATTGTTCTCTTATTATAGTTTAAATATTCTGCAATTTTAAATATGAATTTAAATTCTTTTTTCCTATTTTCTTTTGAAATTGGGAGTTTTATTGCTCTGTGGATCATGCTATTAAAAGAAGCTAATTTATGTTTAAATGGGCTGTGTGAACTTGAGTGAATATAATTGAAAGTGTGTGTGGGCTTTCTGAAAATATTGAAATCTAGTTTATTTTTTTTTTGTCCTACCTACAAAGACTTCTAGTTAATAACAAATCAGCGGTCGATAAACTTGACAAGTGAGGCGTTTATGAAATTAAGTGTGGTGATTGTGATAACATATACGTAGGTCAGACTGGAAGAAATTTTAGAACACGCCTAGAAGAACATAAAAAATCAATAATTAATAAAAAGTGTTCAACCGGATTCGCACAGCATTGCATAGAAGAAAATCATATTTTCAACACAACAGATTGTAAAATTTTATACCCAGGCAATAAGGGTCGATACTTAAATTTCCGTGAGGGACTAGAAATTAGGAAGGCGCTAAAGCGGGGAAAGCCTATTGTAAATAATATGGAAGAGCTTTGGAACTCTCCGATAGCGTCCGCCCTTATTGCCGATATTTTATGATAGCCTGTATTTGTATATAAATAGTTGTGTAGATATTTTTTGTACATTCCTCCCCGAAGATGACCAATGGTCGAAACTAGTCGGAGAAAATATAAATTAGTGAAACAAAACCAAGTGTTTTAATTAAATATCCAGAATTATATTCAAAAATGTTTCACCACGGGTTAAGTGAGAAATTAATTAAAGATATAGTTTATTTTTGTTTCTAATTACTATTAAATCTAAAAATGGAAGTTCGTTGTTGGATTCTAATTCAAATGTAAAATTTATACTGGGGAATAAGTTGTTGAGGTTATTGACAAATTGTTTGATATCTCTGTTTGGTTCAATAATAGCAAAAATATCATCTACGTATCTTATCCATATTCTAGAGAAATAATCTAGAGTGTTTTTGGCCTGATTTTCGAAATGGTTCATAAAAATGTTTGCTAAAAATGGCGAAAGCGGGTTACCCCTAGCGGTACCAAATGTTTGTTTGTAGAATTTTCCGTTAAATTCAAATGTGTTAAAATCCATGACCATTTCGGTGAGTTTAATGTAATTATCTATTTTGTCTTTTGGGATGCAATTTTCAATTAATAAATCTTTTAAAATGTTTATGGTTATATCAATAGGTATACTGGGGAACAGTGACTCTACATCAAAAGAAATTAATTGTTCATTTTGTTGAATATTTGTGTTGGTTAATTTGTTTGCGAATTGAAAAGAATCTTCAACGGAAAAGTCGTTATTTATTTTTATTTGTTGGAATTCATAAACCAGCCATTTTGCAATTTTGTACGTGGGTGCGTTGATATTGGAGACAATAGGTCTATATTTATTTCCCGGTTTATGAATTTTGGGTATTCAATATAATTTTGGTAATTTTGGATTACTGATTTTTAATTTATATGCGAGCTTTTTATCAATTAAACATGTTGGAGTTTTAAGGAAGTTATTGATTTTGTTCGTATACGTTTTTAGAGGATTTTTTGTTAGTTCAACATATGCGCCGGATTCTAACATTTGTTTCACGTTGTCGAAATAATCAGATTTGTTGACAATTACAATCGCATTACCTTTATCCGACTCCAGGTATAAAACGTCTTTTTCTTTAAGGTTTTTCAAAGTTTTTATTTCCGGGTTATATTTTCTGCGCTCACGGTTGTCTTTGTTTTTCATTAAACATTTCTGTATTGTTTCTTTTGTGGTAATGCGGAACGCTGTTGCTTCTTCTTCTTTTAATTTCGTCGCGGCAATTTCCAGGTCGTTGATTAAATCCTCTATTGGTACCTGCTGGGGAGCTATTGAATTTTTCAGTCCTTTCTTCAGGATGTTTAGTTCTTCATTCGAGAAACTAACTGTTGACTTGTTGTGGATCACTATGTGTGTGAGTTGTGGGGTTGAATGTTCATTAAATTCCTGAACTTGTTTGTGCTGATAGGTTAGTTTTTTCAGGTTTTTGTGAATGGTTATCGATTTGTTCTTGATTTTTGTATTTATTACTTTATGTAATTTTTGCAGGGATTCATCCCACTTATCAGGTGTGGTGTTTCTTGCGAGTTTCAGGTGTAGTTCATGAGCAACTGTTTCTAAACTGTTGCGTTTTTTGTGGAGGGAACTTATTTCCGATCTAAGTAATTTGATTTTGAAGTCTTCAACTAATTTTATTGTATCACTGTTATTTTTGCACATTTTCACTTTGGTAAAATTTGGAAAGAAGCGGTTTTTTATGCACTCTCGTAGGAAATAAATGTCGGCACTTATTAGTTTGATCTTCGAAATGTACATCTAGCAAGAAAAATAAAAGTGAAGAAAGGAATATAACTGTGTTTAATTAAGTGACTTAACACCTTCACGTAACTCATACAACTACATTAAGTCTTCATATATATAAAAATTACCACAATAACCGAAATATACCACAATTCATATGTACACAAATGGTGTTCAATACGGCGGTATGGCGGCGACTTGACGGTTTCGGCGGTTACGGTTGCGAGATAGACATGGTGTCAGCCACTAGGTGTGGAGAATTCCGCGGCGGTCACAGAACTCTGTCTAGGAGATTTTTTTTCTTCCTGCTGTTAAAAGGTTTCAGACATCTATCTATGACCAGTAAGCTTTTGCTGATTCAAGGGAATCAGCGAATCAAATCCAATTGGTATCTTCTCGGGAGTATGCTTTCACATATCCCTACGCAAAATTCAAAATCGAGGTCCTTTTCAGAACCTCCACTTCGAGAGTGGATATCTTCTGGGTTTGTGGTAATTTTGCTGGGTGTCATCGGATCTTCCAAGGATTGTCAAAGTCGACACCACACAACGAATTGCATGATGATGATGGTATGGTGTTGGTACACGATTCGTTGTAGGAAACTCAGCGCTTCTTACACTTACCGTATTGCGTTCGAGATAGACCCGGTGTCAGCCACTAGATCTGGAGAATTCCGCGGTGGCCACAGAACTCTGTCTAGGAGACAAGTGCGTACCGTTTATATACGAAAAGGGGTTGATGAAAAAAACGCGGGTGAAATCGGAGTTGGAAGTGGAAATTGTGTTATGAAGTTAGCCAAATTCGGGTGTAAATTGGTTAGTCTATGATAAAGAGGCAAAAGGAAAATACATAATCAATGACAGGAAAAGGTGTACAGGGTTGCATAGGATACGGCACGTTACAAAATAAAAACAATTTAACAAAATAGGGGTTTCCCACTAAAGAAAGAAAGTTGTAGGGCAAAAAATCTAGAATCAGGGAAATTTCGAAAAAATATAACACTTCAGATTGTGGCTAACAGGTCAGTTTTACTTCAAATAATATTAAATAAAATTTTGAAAACTGAATTATTATCTTTAAAAACATTTTCAATCATTTAATGTTCTTATTAAAGCATCCAGTTTGAAGTTTCGAACGAGAGTTTCCACTCCCAGACTAAGCATGAAGTAAAATTTCGAGTTTAGAAAAGCCCCGCGTAGAAAATTTGTCGAGGGTCGCGCAGCGACCCGAGATAAATTTTCGCGGGGCTTTTCTAAACTCGAAATTTTACTTCATGCGCCACGCGTATAAAACACTGATTTAAAGTGAAGTTAAAAGCACTGAAAACAACCTAATCCAACCCAACTTCGATTTTTTTTTTAAATTAGATTTTTTCTTTTATATCCACGCTGTGAACCTTCAGATATTCGTTGGGTTTTTGTAAAAAAACTTCAATTCCCTGTAGTCTTTCGGTCTCCGAAGACTACGATTGGTCCTTCGAGCTGTAGCCTTTCTAAAACGGTCCTTTGAGTAATAAACTTAGTAATCTAGAGTTATCCTTCAATTTCAAAGTTCTAAAGCGGTCCTTTGAGTAATAAACTTAGTAATTCAGAGTGATCCTTCAATTTGAAACTTCTGAGAACGAGTGTTGTCCACTCCCAGACTAAGCATGAAGTAAAATTTCGAGTTTAGAAAAGGCCCGCGTAGAAAATTTGTCAAGGGTCGCGCAGCGACCCGAGACAAATTTTCGCGGGGCTTTTCTAAACTCGAAATTTTACTTCATGCGCCACGCGTATAAAACACTAATTTAAAGTGAAGTTAAAAGCACTGAAACAACCCAATCCAACCCAACTTCGATTTTTTAAATTGGAGTGTTTCTTTCATATCCACGCTGTGAACCTTTAGATATTCGTTGTTTTTTTTGTAAAAACACTTCAATTCCCTTTACTCCTTCGGTCTCCGAAGACTACGATTGTTCCTTCGAGCTATAGCCTTTCTAAAACGGTCCTTTGAGTAATAAACTTAGTAATCTAAAGTTATCCTTCAATTTGAAAGTTCTAAGAACGAGTGTTGTCCACTCCCAGACTAAGCATGAAGTAAAATTTCGAGTTTAGAAAAGACCCGCGTAGAAAATTTGTCGAGGGTCGCGCAGCGACCCTCGACAAATTTTTACGGGGCTTTTCTAAACTCGAAATTTTACTTTATTCGCCACGTGTACTAAACACTGATTTAAAGTGAAGTTAAAAGCACTGAAAACAACCCAATCCAACCCAACTTCGATTTTTTTTTTAAATTGGATTTTTTCTGTCATATCCACGCTGTGAACCTTTAAATATTCGTTGTTTTTTTGTAAAAACACTTCAATTCCCTTTACTCCTTCGGTTTCCGAAGACTACAATTGGTCCTTCGAGCTGTAGCCTTTCTAAAACGGTCCTTTTAGTAATAAACTTAGTAATCTAGAGTTATCCTTCAACTTGAAAGTTCTAAAACGGTCCTTTGAGTAATAAACTTAGTAATTCAGAGTGATCCTTCAATTTGAAACTTCTAAGAACGAGTGTTGTCCACTCCCAGACTAAGCATGAAGTAAAATTTCGAGTTTAGAAAAGCCCCGTGTAGAAAATTTGTCGAGGGTCGCGCAGCGACCCGAGACAAATTTTCGCGGGGCTTTTCTAAACTCGAAATTTTACTTCATGCGCCACGCGTATAAAACACTAATTTAATGTGAAGTTAAAAGCACTGAAACAACCCAATCCAACCCAACTTCGATTTTTTTTTAAATTGGATTTTTCCTTTCATATCCACGCTGTGAACCTTTAGATATTCGTTGTTTTTTTGTAAAAACACTTCAATTCCCTTTACTCCTTCGGTCTCCGAAGACTACGATTTGTCCTTCGAACTGTAGCCTTTCTAAAACGGTCCTTTAAGTAATAAACTTAGTAATCTAGAGTTATCCTTCGATTTGAAAGTTCTAAGAACGAGTGTTGTCCACTCCCAGACTAAGCATGAAGTAAAATTTCGAGTTTAGAAAAGCCCCGCGTAGAAAATTTGTCGAGGGTCGCGCAGCGACCCGAGACAAATTTTCGCGGGGCTTTTCTAAACTCGAAATTTTAGTTCATGCGCCACGCGTATAAAACACTAATTTAAAGTGAAGTTAAAAGCACTGAAACCACCCAATCCAACCCAACTTCGATTTTTTTTAAATTGGATTTTTTCTTTCTTATCCACGCTGTGAACCTTTAGATATTCGTTGTTTTTTTGTAAAAAAACTTCAATTCCCTGTAGTCCTTCGGTCTCCGAAGACTACAATTGGTCCTTCGAGCTGTAGCCTTTCTAAAACAGTCCTTTGAGTAATAAACTTACTAATCTAGAGTGATCCTTCGATTTAAAACTTCTGAGATCGAGTGTTGTCCACTCCCGGACTAAGCATGAAGATAAATTTCGAGTTTAGAAAAGCCCCGCGTAGAAAATTTGTCGAGGGTCGCGCAGCGACCCGAGACAAATTTTCGCGGGGCTTTTCTAAACTCGAAATTTTACTTCATGCGCCACGCGTATAAAACACTAATTTAAAGTGAAGTTAATAGCACTGAAACAACCCAATCCAACCCAACTTCGATTTTTTTAAATTTCATTTTGTCTTTCACATCCCCGCTGTGATCCTTTAGATATTCGTTGTTTTTTTGTAAAAACACTTCAATTCCCTTTACTCCTTCGGTCTCCGAAGACTACGATTAGTCCTTCGAACTGTAGCCTTTCTAAAACGGTTCTTTGAGTAATAAACTTAGTAATCTAGAGTTATCCTTTAATTTGAAAGTTCTAAGAACGAGTGTTGTCCACTCCCAGACTAAGCATGAAGTAAAATTTAGAAAAGCCCCGTGAAAATTTTCTACGCGGGGCTTTTCTAAACTCGAAATTTTACTTCATGCGCCACGCGTATAAAACAGTGATTTAACGAGAAAAAACACACGAAACAAATTTTAAATGTTAACTCTCACAATTAATTCGAATCATTTTTGATGAATCAAATCCTTTTGTAAATATTCGAATTCTTTTGTAAGTATTCCAATCCTTTTATAAATATTCGAATCCTTTTATGAGGATTCGAATCACCCGCATTTGGATTCGAATACGAGTCCTCTTAAAAATATGTAACGAATCTGGATCATGAATCCAGTTTACCTAAAGTATTCGAATGCCTCTTCAAAAGTTGTAGGATTTTAATCCTGAATGTTTCGAATCCTGCCCAGCTCTGTTCTTATTCTTGTTAAAGATATAAAATTGTGCCTTTTTTGAATCCAGGATTTGAATCCTGAATGATTCGAATCCTGTCTAGCTCTGTTCTTATTCTTGTTAAAGATATAAAATTGTGTCTCTTTTGAATCCAGGATTCGAATCCTGAATGATTCGAATCCTGCCCAGCTCTGTTCTTATTCTTGTTAAAGATATAAAATTGTGCCTCTTTTGAATCCAGGATTTGAATCCTGAATGATTCTAATCCTGTCCAGCTCTGTTCTTATTCTTGTTAAAGATATAAAATTGTGCCTCTTTTGAATCCAGGATTCGAAACCTGAATGATTCGAATCCTGCCCAGCTCTGTTCTTATTCTTGTTAAAGATATAAAATTGTGCCTCTTTTGAATCCTCTAAAAGGATTTAAATCCAGGATTCGAATCCTGCCCAGCTCTGTCTTCATTCTTGTTAAAGATATAAAACTGTACCTCTTTTGAATTCTCTAACAGGATTCGAACCCATTATTTGAATCCTAAATGATTCGAATCCTGCCCAGCTCTGTTTTCATTCTTGTTAAAGATATAAAATTGTGTACCTAATTTTTACTAGGTAATGAATATATGTTTTATTTTGTTATTAAATTATTGTTAAATTATAATAAATAAAATATACTATTTGTTTCAATAAAAAATATATACTTTTATTAAAATAAAATTTAGACTTAAATACTTTTTACACAGCTTAAATGATAATACCACAAAATTTGAGCGCTTAATAAAATAAAATTAAATACATTCTATATCACATATTATTTTTCAACTATTTTAAGTATCCCGTCCTCACTTGAATATCTCTCAACCACAATACTGATTGTAAAATATTTTACAATTACAATTCTGGGCCCGTATTCACAGCACCCATGCAATTTGTCATCGGTGAGAACTTGCACCAAGATGACGTCATTTTACTCCATACGGTTTGGTAAATTCTTGCCAAAATGACGTCATTTCAGTGCGACTTCACACCGACGACACATTGCATCGGTGCTGTGAATACGGGCCGTGATTGTAAAGTGTAAAATATTTCACAATTACAATTCTGGGCCCGTATTCACAGCACCCATGCAAATCGTCATCGGTGGGAACTTTCACTGACATAATTTCCCTCCATGCGGTTTGGTAAATTCTTCCCAAAATGACGTCATTTGAGTGCGACTTCTCACCAACGACAAATTGCATCGGTGCTATGAATACCGGCCCTGATTGTAAAATATTGTAAGAAAGGCATCAAATAGGTTACAATCACAATTCTAATTGTGAAATATTGTAAGAACGGTGTAAAATAAATTACAATTATCACACCGAAGCAAAGCGATAGCTAGAAAACAATTTTGGAGGGGGTTATGAACATTTCAGCGGGGTTTAATGGTTTAATTGTTTTTGCTCTTAAAGGGCACATACATTTAACTTTTTGAAAATTTCAGGGGAGGGGGTTGGAGGGCGGTTGAACCCCTATCCCCCCCTCCATGGCTACGGCCTTGTATCAAAGAGCCAAATGAGAAATTAACAAGATATTAGCACACGCCTTTTCTTAATTTACATCCCCAAATTTTCGGTTTAAAAGGCGAACAATCCTAATCCCCTTTATACTTTCACATTTTAAACCGATGTGTTGTTTTAGTTGAATTTAAATAAATGCGGTTTTTATAACCGGCTTATTGTGACGCTGTACAAAGATAAATTGGAAGTGGCTTGTTGGACTGCATCGTGTAAAGTCGGGAAAATTTTGTAGTAGTTTTGTTTATCTCCGCTCAAATCGCACTTGCACATCACCTCGAAAACTGGCTCTGAAATAATAAACAAAATCAACAAGTGATGTAAATTTTGAATATTTCGAGAAGCGTTGTCAATTTAACCTGTTTTTTTTTATGGAAACTTAATTTAAAAAAAATCATAACTGCAAAAATCCTAAAGAAATGTTCATGAAATTTACTGTGGATATTGAGTAAACTAGATATGGGAAGTTCGAATCTTTCAGGTGATTTGAATCAACTGAATCATCTCTTAAAAGTAATTCGTTCTTTATGAATAGTTCGTAAACGAATCACTTAATAATAATAGTAACATATGTAAAATTATTTAAATAAAAACACTTGGTATTGTTTCACAAATTAAAAATTTTATTCCGACTAGTTTCGGTTTGTTAGACCATTTTCAAAGGAATGTGAAAATGGTCTAACAAACCGAAACTAGTCGAAATAAAATTATTAATCTGTGAAACAATACCAAGTGTTTTTATTTAAATAACTTTACATATTCTAATATGTTTCACCAAGTGCCAGATGAGAAATTAATTCAAGAAATTAATAGTAACATAGTTCGTTCTTGCCTCACTCTCCCTCTATAGTGACGATGGACACTTGTTTCATAAACCGTGACCATTTACTTACTGTCAATTTACTACGTGCAAAATGAAATAATAATACTAATAATAAAATAATAATAATAATAATGATAATAATAATCAGGCAAATACGAGCAAACAAGCCTGACGTAGTCCTCCTCGACCACCATCTAAAAACGATGTTTGTCATCGAATTCTCTGCACCAGCAGAGACAAACATCGTTTTAAAAGAGGAGGAAAAACGGACGTAATATCAGGATCTTTTGTACGACATGAGCAGACTCTACCCAGGCCACACTGTTAAGTTGGTGGTATTAATTGTCGGTGCTCTAGGCGGCATCAATGGCTCAATGCTAAACAACCTTAAGGCCATACCAGCATGTCGCGACACCGCACACTCCCTTATCGGAGGGATGCAGAAGGCCGTGATACTGGGTTCACTACGTCTACTGAGATCACACACCGTTAGGCACCACTAGTTACCCCACTACCAGGCTTCGAGGAGGTAACTAGGGGATATATTTGGCACCCTCTCCACATGAAATCAGAGGCACGTGGGTGTGAGACCCTCCTGCCATTGATTATTATAATTTTTTTTTAATTGAATGGTCACCCTCTACCATTTAATTAAAAAAAAAAATAATTATAATCAATGGCAGGAGGGTCTCACAAAAACTTGACCTTGGTGACCAGCAACACCACCTTTCCGATGCTGATGGTGCAAAATCGGACCGGCAGCTCAGGCACACCCGGGAGGATTTAGTCTCGAATCCTACTGATGTCGGCTGTGGGCTGGCACTGGTTAACCCCCGGATCAGCCCAAGACATGGTTGTGAGACCTAGGAGAAACCCCCAAAATCGGCCTCAGTCGGATAGAGGTCAAAGGCAAGATGGCGGGGTGGAAGATGTGCCTCCACACGACGACGACCCTCGCAATGAACAAGGACGATTTGAGTGGACAGATGAGCTTAGGAACAGCCTTCTGTAATGTTACCATGGAAGTGAGCCGAGACGGAGAGAACACATGACGCGAATAAAAGTCCTGTGGAGTGACAAACACCCAGAGCACTCTACACGGACCGCACTATATCTGGGGGATTACGTATCATACCTCATAAGGTGGGGATATACCAGTACGCCTGTGGTACCGGACCCACCGTTAGCAGCTCCTCCACAGAATGGCCAGGCTCAAGAAACTACGCCGCCTGAAGTAAGTAGCACCGGCGAACGTAGGCCTTTACACCACATACGACCACGAAAACCACGCAATTTGGCTCAGGGAAATGCAGAAGTCGATGAAGGACTTCAAGAAGGTATCGATCTATGGCACATTAACTGCCGCGTGTACGACGTTGCCCAGAGATTTTTGCCAGAGGGTGGCAACAGGGGCCCTACCCCTGCTCTTGCAAAGGCTGAGCACGCGTCCGCAAAACGGAGGAAAAAATCCGTACGGCTGGCAGCATACCTAAGTTTTATATGTCAATTCCTGAAGTGTGTAGCCAACAAAAATTTGAAAAAAAGATTAAATCATGGCACTCTAGAGTTTTTTTTTTAATTGAACATATGATATATGACGGCCAATCGGCCTTTTACTGGCAAAGTGCGTCGTATAGTTAAAAACATCAGACGCAACCACCACACAGTAAACAAGGAAGTGCTATTAACCATTACACAGCACTGCCTTGAGAGAATACGGATGTTGGTGGTGGATAAAAAACCTCTGGCTAAGCGAGCAAGGGCACTTGCAGAAAACGCTATCTTTTGTGAACAACCCTCTTGCTTATTCTAACCACCACCGCCCGCTGTACTAAACCCACCGACGGTCGCAGAAATCGAAACCTTCTGGCGGGAAATTTATGGACAGAAGCCTACCCTGCGGCTAGACACTCCAGCACTGGTGCAATTTGAATCCTTTAGGACTCATAGAACTAGAGAAGCACACCAGCCGATAACCACAGCGGAAGTTCGAAGGGTCCTTGCAGGTTCAAAGAACTTTGCTGCTCCTGGCCCCGATGGGATCAACAGCTACTGGTGGAAGAAATTCACCTGCACCCACCAGCATCTGGCCAGAATTTTTAATGCATGGCTAGATGGGGAACAGCAAATTCCAACGTGGTTTGTCGAGGGGAGAACCGTGCTATTTAAGCAAAAATTATGGGTTTATTTAAAATATATGTGTCTATAAAAAATAGAGCAGACATATATCGTGTGTTCAATAAAATAAAACCTCTAGAGTACCATGGAAAATATTGTAGGTTGGCAACTCTGAATTTAAGTATTATAATTATTATGTCTAACGTTTTGTATATCAATTCTCAAAGCGTGTAGCCTACCACCTAAATTTAAAAAAAATAAATTATGGCACTCTAGAGGTTTTTTTTAATTGAACATACGATACAAATTTAACTATAATTTAAAATGTTTTATTACATTTATTTTTAAATTATCAAATAATTTTGCCTTTTCAGTCGAAAGTTTAGTAAAGCTGTTCCAAATAAAACTTCGGTGTTTTGCAAATATTCTGTGATTTGTCTCATAAATAGAGAACAAACATTAGCCGATAAAATTACGCGTCGAGTCGTACAAGATACCAATAAAGGCTGGAGCAGCGGATTAGTCTCCACAAGTCTTGAAGTTTCGGGCGGATTCGAGCGAACGAAATAGTCATCACATTCGGGCGGATTCAGATTCAGATCGCATGTACAAAGCGGATTTGTGCGCGGATTCGAGCAAATGCATTAGTCATCCAGTTCGGGCGGATTCAGACCGCATGTATACTCAATGACATTAGAAGCGTAACACCCAGAAGGAGTTATTATTTTAACTTGATTTTTTGCCAGTATGGTAGTCTTACATCAAGAATAAAATGATTACATTTTCAAGAAATGTTATTAAAAAACAATCTAAAAAAAATTAATAATGTGTTTGGCGACCCCTTTGCTGTATACACTCCTGTAGACGTCTGGGCATCGACAAAATGAGATGGTCGATGTCTTCTTGAGGCATCTCGTTCCAAGCAACTTGAATTTCATCGATCAACTGTGCTAGAGTCTGTGGAGGATGGTGCAAAGAGAATATTCTTCTTCCCATGATATCCCACACATGTTCAATGGGATTTAAATCCGGCGAACGGGGCGGCCACACCAAAACATTAACACCAGCTTCATTAAGAAAGTTCATAGTTCGACGAGCAATATGGGGACGTGCGTTATCTTGTTGAAAAAGTACGTCTGGGCGGCCATCTAAATAAGGCAACAAAGTCGGTCGTATGACGTCTTCAACATAACGCGCAGCTGTCATACTGCCTCGAATGAATACAAGAGGTGATCGACTACCATAAGCAATAGCCCCCCAAACCATTACTCCAGCAGTCCTGTGTACATGCCTCTCAATAGCAAACCTAAGATCAGGTCGTTCTCCACGGTAGCGTAGTACCCTTCTACGGCCATCATGCGTGCCTAGACAAAATCGTGATTCATCGCTGAATACGACACCGTGCCATTCTGCCTCCCAATGCTGCCGTTCTCTGCACCAGTCCAACCTTTGGCGACAGTGTCTCGCTGTTAAAGGAAGCACTAATCTTGGACGGTACGAAAGAAGCCCAGAGGATTAAATGCGGCGATATGAGGTTCGCATACTAACGGGCCTACCTTCTTCTCCAATCCATTGATCACCGATTTGACGCGTAGTAGCGAAACGGTCTCGCAGGGCTATTTGTCTTAAGCGCCGATCTTGACGTTCTGTGGTACGCCTTGGTTGACCAATTGGTCTTCTTCTTGCTCCTCTGCCTTCTTCTGTCCATACCTGATACACACGTATTACAGTTGCTGCAGTGGAATCAATACGGCGGGAAATTTCGCGATAGGACATACCGACATCTCGCTAAGCAACAACTCGACCCCGGTCAAAATCGCTCAAATGGTGATATTGTGGACGTCTTCGGACTCGAGGCATTTTATTTAAGCTTATCACACTCAACGGAAACACGAAAACTAAAAACATCTGTACTAAACAGCTCATATAAATAGTTTTATCAAAAAAGAAAAAGTGAAATTTTTTTTTTCACAATAAATATAAAAGGCACAAGGTTGAAATTATTATCAATGTATGCTTTAAATATAGTCACTCTGTTGCTAAAATATGAAATAAAAAAAATCATTCCTTCTTGGTGTTACGCTTCTAATGTCATTGAGTGTATAAATCCGAATCGGGAATACGATTCCGCTCGGCCAAAACCATTCGGTCGGTCGTCTCGAGTGAATGAATCATTAACGAATCAATTCTTCTTGAAATACGAAATCAGTTCATTCAAATCACAGAACAGAATCGTTCTTTTCGAACGAATTATTCACGAATGACCCATATCTACTTCGTGATATTTTCTTTATTTATTTACCTGAACACCCTCCTATGTATATAGGAATGTCTATCCTCTGAAATTCTTGCGAAAGCAACTTCAGCATCGTCACTCCTGAAGGATCGATGTAGCTCAAAGCGGAAAAGTCCAGCACGATGCACTTCAGCATGTTGGAATTCAGCTTCTCTTTATGATATTTCATCACATCATCAGTTAAATGCTGTGTCTATAAATGAGCATTGAATTCTTTATTTAATGAAATTCGTGAGCGATTTTAATATTTACCGATTGTGTTAATTTTTCTAATTTTTTCCTCGCTGCTAGTTCTTGCTGTGGGTAAATATCGACGGCTTTATACAGTTCTGATTTAAAGAGGTTTTTGGAGGCGAAGTTTATGCTCCCTTGGTAGTGGAAAACTTTTACATCGAAAAATTCTTTCACCTAAAAAAAAAATGAAATTGTGATTTCCACTCAAAATTTGTAAAAGAAATATAAGGTTGTTCACAGAGTAATTTTGGTTTTTACATATAGAAACATATTGTTTCATCAACCATTTGATAGATATCACTCCTAGCTTACTGTTACTACTTATTGAGTTTACCTTCGAAAGACCAATTTGTAATTGCCCTCATTTAGCTGCGCCCCCGACTCCTCATTTAGCTGCGACAAGCACTAGGGCTCAGTGAACCCTGCCGTGTGTAAGTTAGCCTTATCCAAGATAGGGACACAGAGGTTACCTCAGGAAGGTCTATAGCTCCGAATTGGACAATCGTCTCCCCAATCGTCCGAAGACTCAGGTCTGCCCCAGACGCCTCCTGTTAAGGTGGTATGCTAGACCTCCGGTGTGGGGGGTACAGGGAGCACGCTAGATGGGTCCAACTGAAGGTAAGGAAAGCGTAGTATGTGCTGAAGGGGAAGTGCGGAAAGTGGCTGGAGGGGAATTTCCAGATGGCGTGCAAACTGTGGGATGCATGCGTGAAACCAATTTTAATGTATGGAGTGGAGGCACGGGGTATGAGAGCGTATGAAGGTATCGAGAGAGAGCAGTTCATCTTCTTGATGCAGCTAGTAGCGGTGGAAAAATCAACGCCCAGCTACATTCTGCTTCAGGTAACGAACAGAGCATGTATGCATGGAGAGACAATGGAAAGAGTGTCAAGATATGAGATGAGAGAGAGAGTGATTGGAGAATGAAGAGGAGAACAATGTATGAAAGAGCAGGAGGGTCTGAAAGTTTGGTAAATGAGTGGTTGGAAAAAGGGGTGAATGTGGCGGCATAGATGAAGGAAAAATAGGAGGAAGTAGAAAAGCAGTAGCGTCAGGGGTGTATTAATAGGAGTGGGTACAATCTTCTATATAAAAGGTGGCAGGAACACAGGAAACTGTCAGGGTACCTCTTCAATAGTACACTAAGTAGAGGAGAGAAGGTAGCACTGGATAGGGCTAGGTATGGGTCGGAGGAGAGAGGAAGAAAGGTATGGATCCTCTATATAAAAGGTGGCAGGTACACGAGAAACTGCCAGGGTACCTAATCAATAGTACACTAAGTAGAGGAGAGAAGGTAGTACTGGCTAGGGTTAGATATGGGCCGGAGGAGAGAGGAAGCAAGGTATGGATGGGTGAAGAGTATGGTAGGTGTGTGTTGTGCGGCAGTGGAAGAAATACGTGGAAACATTTAGCGGATGAGTGTGCCAGGGTACCTCATCAATAGTACATTAAGTAGAGGAGAAAGGGTAGCACTGGTTAAGGCTAGGTGTGGGTCGGAGGAAAGAGGGAGAAAGGTATGGATGGGTGAAGAGTATGGTAGGTGTGTGTTGTGCGGCAGTGGACGGGATAAGTGGAAACATTTAGCGAACGAGTGTAAGGAGATAAGTTAGGAATGGACGAGAGGTAGTAAAAGGATAGAGGAGTGGATGCGAGAAGACGGGGCAGGCGTAAAAATTGTGATGCGATTAGAGTGGGAGAGGGAGAGGAGAATAATGATGTAAGAAAAGGGGTAGTAGACATAAATTTACTTTGATTGTATTTATTTGGAGATGTGTTTTTGTTTTGATGCCAATAAAGGTTTTTTTTTGGTTAAAAAAGCTTTATAACGGAACGACATGGTACACTAATAACCGAAATTACTTAGTGAACAACCCAATATTTTTCCTGTATTTTTTTTTTTAGGGGATCGAAATTAATTTTATTCTCTGATGGATTTTTGTACTTATATACAGCATTTCTTCTTTTAAGTGTATTTTGAATCCGCAAAATGTAATTAACAAATTCTGAATTTTTTTAATTAAATGTATTGTAATACTTACACCTTTGTATCTTTTGACGTCCAAATAAAGGTCTGTATGCGGAACCCAGCCTAGCAAACACGTATAAGGTTTGAAGCCCAAGATGAAAATGCTTAAAAGTGACATTAAAATTCCTGCTAATAAGCCGATGTCGATGTTGACAAAAACAACGACCAAAAACGTCACCATCCAAACGGCGGCGTCCATTTTGCTCAGGGAGAGGAATTTGAAAAAGTCTTTGACTTGAAATAGTAGGCTTTTTAAAGCTACCACTATTATACTAGCCAACACACTCTACAAAAAATAATATTATAAATAATGAGTTCAAAAAAAGGAATTATTAGTTTTATACTGACAAGTTTGAACTGTCAGAAATAAACAACTTAAACTCTAAACACTTTCTTTCACTTTAATAAAACACTTAATTTGTTTAGGTTTCAAAATTATATTTATTGCACTACAACAATTGTTTCACTACACTGTGGCTTTATCGGGTAGATGAATGGTGACCATTCATCTACCTGATGAAGCCACAGTGTGGTGAAACAATTGTTCTCGTACAATAAATATAATTTTGAAACCTAAACAAATTAAGTGTTTTATTAAAGTGATATTATTGAGTTTCAACAACTAACAGCCTCAACTATACAGTATCTAAACAGTTTGTTTACTGAAGAATATTACTCCTTTTAGCCCTGGAATTTTTCTGGTGCAAAAAAAATGTTTTGCAACTGCATATTATTTATTAGTATCTCAGATATACAGAGGGTTTTTCTTTTAAGTATACATATCTGAATATACGCTGTAAATCTTCAGATATTCGTTGTTTTTACAAATAGTTCAAACTGAACTTTCAAACAAGTGTTTTCCACTCCCAGATTAGGCATGAAGTAAAATTTCGAGTTTAAAAAAGCCTGAAAATTTGGTTTGGTCGCGTAGCGCGAAGCGCGGAGCGACCAAACCAAATTTTCAGGCTTTTTTAAACTCGAAATTTTACTTTATGCGCCACGCGTACTAAACACTGATGTGATGTGATGTTTAGAATACACGTTTTAGCATACTGCCTTAATAGGATATTTTGAACTTCACCTAAAACCAGTGTTTTATACGCGTGGCGCATGAAGTAAAATTTCTAGTTTAAAAAAGCCTGAAAATTTGGTTTGGTCGCTCCGCGCTTCGCGCTACGCGACCAAACCAAATTTTCAGGCTTTTCTAAACTCGAAATTTTACTTCATGCTTAGTCTGGGAGTGGATAACACTCGTTTGAAAGTTCAATTTGAAATATTTGTAAAAACAACGAATAGCTGAAGATTTACAGCGTATACAGTATATTGAGATATGTATATTTACAAGAAAAAAACCCTCTGTATATCTGAGATAGTAATAAATAGCTTTTCTAAACTCGAAATTTTACTTCATGCTTAATCTGAGAGTGGAAAACACTCTTGTAAGACTTTAAATTAAACTATTTTAAACCACTCAACAAACGATTATCGGAAAAGTTCCCACTGAGCAAAAAACAAACAAATAACGTTATATTAACATTTTAGCAACATTAAACGTTGTTTTAATGTTGATGAAACATTACTTAAATGCATTTGCTCAGTGGGTTACAGCTTATGCATACATGTATGTATATTTAAAAGAAAAATTCTCAGTATCTCACAGAGCAAAAAACAAACAAGTAACGTTTTGCCAACATTGTAATAACATGAAACATTTTTATAAGGTTAATACAATATAACTTTAATGTGTTTGCTCAATGGGTTGTTTACCAAATTTTAGTGGTGGCAAATGCAACTGTCAGGGCCGAGAGGGCTAAAAAAACATGTTTATAACTTCGTGCATAAAGTTACAAAAATATTTCGGCAAATAAAAAGTTTAGAGAGTAGGTTTTTTATTATTTGTACTTGTGGCATTTTTTTTTATTACCTTCGGTAAAGGTTCAAAGTAAGGCCCAATCCAAATTAAAACAATGACCAAAAGCCCGCACGAGACGATCGAAACCATTTGCGATTTTCCCCCGACGCTTTCTTGTATCGAACTTCTTGATAAAGATGCTGTGAAAGGCATGCAGGAGAAAAACGAACCAACCAAATTTCCCATACCCTAAAAACAACAAATATGAAAAAAAAAATCAGTGAAATTCAGTCATGAATTTTCTGTGAAAAGTATGAGACTTTTTTTTCTTGAATTAATTTCTCATCTGGCACTTGGTGAAACATATTAGAAAATGTAAAGTTATTTAAATTAAGAAAAACACTTGGTATTATTTCACAAATTAGACTTTACACTTCAGTAACGTTTCACCAAGATGGGAAACTAATTCAAGATAACTTAACATGCGACTATAGTTTTAACTAGACTGTTTTTATTTAAAACTGTATTCGAGATATGTTAAATAGTTAAAAAAAACAAATAGATTTAAGGCTTTTAGAGATTTTTCGCTTCTTATTTTAACTTTAATCCTATACACGTCGGAATTGAAAAAATTGGGGGATAAAATCATGGTGAAATTTATTTTCATTTAGAACTTGAATTAAAAAAAAAATAACAATTTGTCGTCATAAAAGAGGGCCGATGGCTACTAATAGATTAAATTGCTTTTATGAGATTATTGCTTAAGCTCTACCTTTGCTAAAAGTTCTTGATTTGCGTCGACTTCATAGTTTTGTCTCTGTGCGAAAATCAAACCCATTGATAAGGAAATGGTGTAAGAGACAACTGCTATCATGATGCAGTCCACCCAAATGGCCGAGATTAAAGCGAATGGAGGTAAAGTTGGAAGTGGTAAACTAAAAAATAAAACAAGAGATAATTAAACAAAGGTTTTTTGAAACATCAACATGGGCGTTAATTTTTTTTTATTTGACAACTTATCTCGTTGTTGAGTTTAGTTAGGGTAAAGTTTAATAATTCCTTGAGAATCTCTTTTAATTTGATCAAAATATACGTTTTCTTCTTCAATTTATCGTTGAGAGTTGAGTTTTATCGAGCTAGATATTTACCCGCTAGAAGCATCCCCAATAATTTTGACACCGTATTCTGTTTGTCCACTTATTTCGTTGTTGAGTTTAGTTATTATAAAGTTTAATCATTCCTTAAGAATCTCTATTAATTTTATCGAAATCCTACGTTCTGTTTTTTTTTAATTTTTCGTTGAGAGTGGGGTTTTATCGAACTAGATATTTACCCGATAGAAACATCCCCAATAACTTTGACACCGTATTCTATTTGTCAACTTATCTCGTTGTTGAGTTTAGTTAGGATAAACTTTAATCATTCCTTAAGAATCTCTATTAATTGTATCAAACTCCTACGTTTTCTTTTTCAATTTTTCGTTGAGAGTTGAGTTTTATCGAACTAGATATTTACCCGCTAGAAACATCCCCAATCATTTTGACACTGTATTCTATTTGTCAACTTATCTTGTTGTTGAGTTTAATTAGGATAAAGTTTAATCATTTCTCAAGAAGCTCTATTCATTTTATCCAAATCCTACGTTTTCTTTCTTAATTTTTCGTTGAGAGTTGAGTTTTATCGAACTAGATATTTACCGGCTAGAAACATCCCCAATAATTTTGACACCGTATTCTATTTGATAACTTATCTCGTTGTTGAGTTTAGTTAGAATAATCTTTAATCATTCCTTAAGAATCTCTAATAATTTTATCAAAATCCTACGTTTTCTTATTAAATTTTTCGTTAAGAGTTGAGTTTTATCGAGGTAGAAACATTCCAATTATTTGACACCGTATTCTATTTGTCAACTTATCTTGTTGTTGAGGATAGTTAGGTTAAAGTTTAATCATTCCTTAAGAATTTCTATTAATTTTATCAAAATCCTACGGTTTCTTTTTTAATTTTTCGTTGAGAGTTGAGCTTTTCGAGCTAGATATTTACCCGCTAGAAACATCCCCAATAATTTTGACACCGTATTCTACTTGTCAACTTATCTCGTTGTTGAGTTTAATTAGGTAAAGTTTAATCATTTCTTAAGAATCTCTATTAATTTTATCAAAATGCTACTTTTTCTTTTTTAATTTTTCGTTGAGAGTTGAGTTTTATCGAGCTAGATATTTACCCGCTAGGAACATCCCCAATAATTTTGACACCGTATTTTTCGTGTAAACCCATTAAATTGGAGACAACTGTTCCAATGATGACTGCCATTAATTCCATCGGGAATGGGATTTTTGTATATTTCGCAATACGCGGCTAAAAAAAAACAACTAATTAGTTTTCATTACCTACTTACTAAATTTCTATATTTTGTAAACGTTTCTGGTAAAAAAAGGGTCCAATTTAAAAGTGATTTAAAGTGAAGTTAAAAAACACATTACCAGTTAGAGACAATAGTGCTGGGTTGCGTCCCATCGAGCAAATCTATTTAAGTAATGTTTCATAAACATTAAAACAACATTTAATGTTGCTACAATGTTGATATAACGTTATTTGTTTGTTTTTTGATCAGATGGCTATAATCACTGTTTTATACAATTGGTCAGTTCAAGTTTAGAAAAGCGTAAAAATTTAGATTTGTCGGTAATGTGAGAATTGTGAAAAAAAAATCGCGAGTATTTTTTCTTACCTTGAGAAATTCGTTGGCAAAAATCGATGCGATGATTGTAATTGCGGAGATTATGACAGCAACGTAATTGATCGTATCGACGTATAAGACGATATTTTTGTAAGTCTGAGGGAAAAAAAATATCAATACAATTAATCAAATTGATAAATTGGCTAATTCATGAGTTTGTGATGTGGTTTTAGAACATATTTCTCTAAAAAAAAATACAATGAAATATATGATTTATAACAATTTCTATATTAGTGCTTATTTATTTATATTTACTTCATGAAGCATGAAAAATCCTGAGAATTACTTGTTTATTTTTCTTAGAAATTTTAGATAGTAATTTCTGGACCTGCCCCTCACAATTCTTACATTAAACTGCGAAACAGCCCACCCGGAGGGTAGAAAAAAATCTATGCCTGTTTTAGATATTAAAAAAGCCTTTGACTCAGTATGGCATCGAGAACTTTTATATATATATATACAGAGAGTTTTATGTAACACCGTACATTTTCATAACGAGAATATATTTTTTAAGTATACATATACATTAGGGTATCTCGAAAAAAGGGTTTTTTTTAAATCGTCGATGGCCCCCCCTAGAACTTAAGATTATCATGTCCTAAGAAGGTTTTCACCCAAGAAACATTTTTCTGAGCTGAACTGACCTAGCGCACGAGCCTAAAAAATGGCCATTTTTGCACTTTTTTTACATTTTAATCTCCAACAAATCTAGATATGCTCAAATCAACTTCGGAATGACATGTATCAACGCGTATTGAGTCACTCTATAAGCCAGTCATACTTACTTCCATAGGCAAACACCTTTCTTCAACTCCCAGTGCTCCAAACATAGGGCAAAAATCGAAGTTTTGCGATTTCCGTAAGTTTTTTTAAAATTTTATTAGTTTTACTTAAACTTTTGACCATTTTTCATAAAAGAAAACAATTTTCACATGTACTTTAATCACGGGATACAATCTTCTCATTCTTGAATGTCAAATAAATTATTAAAAGTCATTATTTTTAATAATTTATTTGACATTCAAGAATGAGAAGTCGACGATTAAAAAAAATACCCTTTTTTCGACCCACCCTAATATACATACGTTGCATATTTTCCGACGCTCGGTTTATTAAGAGAATTCAATTCGAATCTTTAAACAAGTGTTTTCCACTCCTAGGCTAAGCATGAAGTAAAATTTCGAGTTTAGAAAAGCCTGAAAATTTGGTTTGGTTGCGTAGCGCGAAGCGCGGAGCGACCAAACCAAATTTTCAGGCTTTTCTAAACTCGAAATTTTACTTCATGCGCCACCGGTACAAAACATTGATTCAATGTTAAGTTTAGCGGTGTGTTTTAAACTTTGAAATATGTCAGTGTTTTATACCGGTGGCGCACGAAGTAAAATTTCGAGTTTAGAAAAGCCTGAAAATTGGCTTTGGCCGCTCCGCGCTTCGCGCTACGCGACCAAACCAAATTTTCAGGCTTTTCTAAACTCAAAATTTTACTTCATGCTTAGTCTGGGAGTGGAACACTCTCATTTGAAGTTTCAAATTGAATTTTTTAAGCAAACAACGATTATCTAAAGATTTACGGCATATTCGCTGTAATTGAGACATGTATACTTGAAACTTAAAAATTACAGGTGTCAAATTGTATTGGATGAAAATGTTCGGTGTTACATAAAACTCTCTGTATATAATTAACCTTCATTTGATATACACCCCTACCAATCACAATTATAATTATTTAACTTAAAATTAACAATACTTTATTAATTGGCTCTAAATAATAATTAATCCTCATTTTCCACACCCCTTTCCTAAGCTACTCCTCGCTGGCCTTTGATTTACCACTTCCATTACCACACTCATATCCGTCCACTCTCGCACATACTTTAAATTCGACTGATTCCTTTTATTCCATTCGTTACTTGCAAACCACTACATTCCTTTATCCAGTGTTTCCATTCATCCTTCTCCACCCCGCAAAACACACACTTCATATATTCTTCTCCCATCTACCATTTCCTTCCTCTTTCCTCATTCCCACATCTAAATCGTGCCAGTAGTCGTGCTTCTTCTCTGTTTAGTCTTTGAAAATAACTCGGGGGCCCCACCAGTACTTGTAATTCTTTGTAATGTGGGTTAGAGCTACTCTTCTCTATTCTACCTTGTCGTATCTGCAGCTCTACATCTCCTGCTCTCCTCCCATACTCTATTTCAAGCCTCTCCCCCCTCGCTACTTTCTGCTCCACTACTAGCCACGACTGATTCTAATTTGTAGGGATCTATTTTGTAGGAAGTTGGCTATTACGATAATGAGGTGTTTGGGCAGATTAAGAATGTAGCATTTATATAAAAGGGGTGAGTGTTATAGGAAATGGCAGAGAAAGGCGAGGTGTGCACGGTGGATGACTGAGAGGGAAGGTTTATATAATGAAATAGGGTTTTCATTATATAAACCTTCCCTCTCAGTCATCCACCGTGCACACCTCGCCTTTCTCTGCCATTTCCTATAACACTCACCCCTTTTATATAAATGCTACATTCTTAATCTGCCCAAACACCTCATTATCGTAATAGCCAACTTCCTACAAAATAGATCCCTACAAATTAGAATCAATAGGAATCTTTCCACTACCTTTACTTCAGAGCAAGGTGTCCCTCAAGGATCCCCACTTTCCCCCATCCTATATAACTTATACTGCTACGACATCTACAACCCAAATCCTGACTACTTCAATCCTTTAGTATACCCTCTACAAATTGCAGATGATACTGTTCTCATTGTCCACTCTAATATACAAAATTCTATATCCTCCCTTCAGCAATTTTCCAACAAAATTGAATCGTGGTTTAACAAATGGAGAATTAAAATAAATCCATTAAAATCCAAACTCCTAATACCTTTTCATCGCATTCCACCTACTCCTCATTTAATTACCATCAACAATATCCGCATTAGCTCATCCCAACCTGCAAATATCTTGGAGTATTATTTGACGAAACATTTAATTTTTTAAAGCATACACTGGCCATTAAAAACAAAATTCGCGCTAGAGCGAAACACTTTAGATGCCTCACTCATAGAGGTAAAGGTATAAAGATAAACACTGCCACACATATTTATAAAATGATATGTAGACCTATGCTGGAGTATGGAGCCGTTCTTTTATCTTAATCCCGACCCACCGTATTAAAACATATTCAAATTTCTGAACGATCGTCCCTCCGCATTTTAACTGAAATACGACATCCATATAGCCCCTTATATAATCCATCAAACGTCCTACTCTACAATAGCACCAGAATTACACCTATCCAAGACCGCCTTTTAACCCTTTTCCAAAAATTCTCCACTAACCCTAAAAATCTGGAGTTCCTAAATAAACTATGTATTTCCAGAAATCCCGAAATCCCTCCTAAATATACTATGTTCAATTAAAAAAAAACCTCTAGAGTGCCATGATTTAATCTTATTTCAAATGTATGTTGGCTACGCGCTTTAGGAATTGACATATAAAATGTCAGGCATAATAATTATAATGTATAATTTCAGAGTTGCCAACCTACAATATTTTCCATGCAACTCTAGAGGTTTTTGAACATATGATACAAACACCCATCTAAAACAACATTTGGTTTAACCAAACATTTCACCTCGTTAGACAATGACAGTTAGCAATTATGACGGACTAAAGATATAACAAACCAGAGTAGAAAGACCTACGGTCAATAACCCTTTGGTTAAACTTTAACTTTAAGAATATGTTATGTTATATTTGTATTCTATACAACCAATAAAGATTAATTTATTATATTATTAATTTCTGGATGCAAGAAACAAGAAACCCTTGTTGCTTTTGTTAGGGATCCTAATTAATGTTTCTTGGTTAATTCTTATTTCAAGCTGATGTGAATTTTTTAATGCAAAAAAATAAAATTCTAGTGAAGTTATGTTTTGGTTTTCTATTTATTTCAATACTCACATTGATGTTGATAAAATTCCCTTTCGATTTGGGCATCGAAAGCCCAAAAATATCTTTGATCTGCGATGTGAACACGTGAATGGCGGCTCCTGTTGTGAATCCAGACACTAGTGTCTCGGAGAGAAGTGTGCTCACAACACCCAATCGGAAAATATACATTACAAGCTAAACACAAATAAAATAACAAAAATCAAAATTAGGATTCTTTATCTTGAATTAATTTCTCACTTTTCCCGTGGTGAAACATTTTAAACTAAAAGCTATTAATTGAAACAGTACCAAGTGTTTTAAATAATAGTTTATTAGTAACTTAATTGTTGAGGTAGTTAACAGTTGAAAGTTCATTTTCACTTTGATTTTAGTATAAATAAAATACTTATTATTTTCAAACACTTTATTGTGCTCGCGACAATTGTTTCGCCACACTGTGGCTTCTTCAGGCGAAGAATTATTCTTCGCCTGAAGAAGCCACAGTGTGACGAAACAATTTTCGCCAGTACAATAAAGTGTTTGAAAGTAATAAGTGTTTTATTTAAACTAAAATCAAAGTGAAATAGTTTATTAGGCTTATTTTTTCCAAAAGACGATAAAATTTAATGAAGCAAATTTGAAATTTATTTATGTAACCATTTTTTGTAATTATTTATATTATTCTCAAAAGTTACACCAGCCAATTTGAGATTTGTTCATGTTTTTATTTTTTTGTAATTATTTAATGCAATTTTAAAAGTTTCGTCAGCAAATTTAAGCTTTGTATTTGGTATTATTTTTTTGAAATTATTCTATTCAAGATTTTTTTTTAATAGTACCGTATACAAAGCTCAAATTTGCTGACGTAACTTTTACGATTGAATTAAATAACTACAAAAAATAGTTACATAAACAAATCTAAAATTTGCTGACGTAACTATTGAGAATAAAATAAATAATTACGAAAAGCTGGTTACATAAACAAATCTCGACATTTCGGCAGAATGTATGGGGATCTCAGTTATTTGAAGAGATACAGAGTCGGTTGGGGCAGTTGCATATTTTAGGGCCTAACAATAATCTGAAAACAATTTTGAAATATCTTTTTTGTTTTTGAGATATCAACAAAATACTGTTTTTTGAAAAATTATTTTTATTTGTTTATTTTAAAACTACTGAATCTGGACATTTAGAACATTGACAGTTGACATATACAGGCACTCTATCTTTGAATAACCAAGATCCCCATACATTCTGTTGAAATACGAGAACCCTGTATACGAAAAAATGCTTACATGAACAAATCTCAAATTTGCTTAAAATTAAATTAAATAATTAAGAAAAACAAGTTAAATAAACATAGTTCAAATTTTCTAATGTAACTTTTGAGAAATAAATAATTACAAAAAAATAGTTACCTAAACAAATCTCAAATTTGGTGGTAAAACTTTATAGATTGCATTAAATAATTAGAAAAACAAAGGCTCAAATTAGCTGGTGTAAGTTTTTTTGTGTGTGTTCTTAATAATTAATTTAATAAAAATGTTATACCTGAACTAAAGCCACGACAAAAGTCACAGCCTGGGCGATTTGTATGGGCGTGTATCTATCATTATGTTCCAAAACCACTTTTCCCGTCATCAGACAAACAACGGCGAAAGTACCTGAAATAAATTTATCAAACAAATTATGGATGCCAATTTCTAACAGCTCGGATCGACTGAATCAATAAATTAGTGAAGAATCCAATGAATCTCTTATCAACTGTAGAATAGTTACATGCAAGTAATAATAACTTAATCTCTTAAACAATCGCAACTGCACTTTTCAATAAAAGTAATCAAAGTAAAAAAGGCTCACTCAACTTAGCCCCCCGAAGTTTGACTTTTTTGAAAAAAAAACTATTGGGCTAGACGGGCCTTAGCTAGCGCCACGAAAATTAGAGCAAGCGCCATTTATACAAGAAAGTTACGAGGGTTTGAACTTTCGGAGAGCTAGGTTGATGCTAGCCCCCAAGTTTAGATTTTTAAAGTTTTCTTACACTATTTGGATTCCTCAGAGGTAGCGCCAGTTAGCGCCACCAATTTAAAAGCTAGCGCCAGCCCCACAACCCCAAAAAATGATAAAACATTTTCAACCCCAGCCCCCCGAAATGAGATTTTTTCAATCAAACTGGCTCAGAGCTAGCGCCACCAGAATATGAGAAAAATATTCTCTCAAAAAAATCAGGTAAAAAAATATTCACATCCAAGTTTTGATGCGAGAGCTTTCAGATCCTGTGTGCGTATTACCATTTACTTACTGAATTTCCATGCAAAATCATGTTTGGCATATAAAATTCTGCTTCCAAAAAATATTTCGGCGTTGTAATTACTTTATTTATATTCATAGACACTGGCTATTAGAAAGATGATACTTAGAAGACAGTAGCGTAACTGACAATTGTGTTTTCACTCATTGCTTATTTAAATCGTTATAACTCGGGAACTAACCGTACGATTTCAAACATTTATTCGGCATTGTAATTAATATACTTATGTTTATAAATACTGGCAACGAGCTAGATAATAGCGTAACTGTGATGTTTACTACCGATTGGATAGTTTTGGAAGGTATCGAATTAGAAAGCACAATTACTTAAACTTAATTTATTACTTGTCATCGTTAACGTTACTTAAACACAACTGAGCTTAAGATGGCTCTTCCGGCTCCTCTTTCCCTGAAACGTCCCCTGGTATCAATGATAACCAATATAATTTTATTCCCGCCTAATTTAAATCAAAAATTACAGTAACTGACGATTGTTTTTTCACCCCTTGATAATTGAAATCGTTATAACTCGGAAACCTAGCCCTCAAAAAGTTCAAACCCCTGTAACTTTCTTGTCTAGATAGTGCTAGCTCTAATTTTTGTGGCGCTAGCTGGCACTAGCCAAGGCCCGTCTAGCGCAATAGTTTTTTTTTTCAAAAAACGTCAAACGTCGGGGGGCTAAGTTGACTAAGACAGCAAAAAAAGGGCTATGCCCGGCGCATCCACCATTAATGTAAAATTGTGGTATTTTTAAATTAGTAGTCTTTATAATGAAAACAAGTCACCATCGTTTGGTCATTATTGTGTTTCTTTGGAAATTTATAAAAAATAAACACCTTAAACTCTAACTTTCTAGTATAATAATTACAATAATGTTTATTAATGCTAAAAACTTTACCGTTTTAAACACGTTATTAAATTAAATCACACCAACATCCAAATATGCATAAAACGATAATATTTAACAAATACATATTTTTCTGTAATTAGATTTTATCTGTTAGGAAGATGGAAAAATTAATCATTATTATTAAATCTAGAAAAATATCGTATGTTCAATTTAAAAAAATCTGTAGAGTGCCATGGAAAATATTCTAGGTTGGCAACTCTGAAAATATCCATTATAACTATCATATGTTCAATTAAAAAACACCTTTTGAGTGCCATGATATAATCTTTTTTTCAAATTTGGGTTGGCTACACACTGTATATTTTTAGAGTTGCCAACCTAGAACATTTTACATTGCACTTTACAGATTTTTTTGAATTGATCATATAAAAATAATACTCTAGAATGCCATGATTTAATCTTTTTTCAAACTTAAGTTGGCTTGATAAAATAATATTGATTTAATGATATACTTTAATTAATTCTTTTTGCAATGTTTGTTTTAGACACACGGCGATTTTTCGATGAACAAACATTTATGTTCGTCATATAAATTCTACGAGGCTGTCTGTCTGTCTATTCGATAGTTTCTTTTTTTTTCTTTCAAAAATGTACATATCGTTGGTGTAATTCTAATACCTCGTAATCCCTTAATATAATAGCAGACTATTTATGATTTTCAACTTTTTATTTAACTCACTACAATTGTTTCGCTACACTGTAGCTTCTTCAGGTGAAGAAATATAATACAATTTTTACAAACTAATTTACATTATATACAGTTTTCAGAAGTGTGGGTGGAGGGGGTGTTTTTCTTCAGTTTAAGTAGGGGGGAGTTGGAGAGTTCAAGCTGGTCGTTCAGCAAGTTTCCTGAATTGATGTGTTTATTTATTTCTAAATTTTCCAATAAATTTAGTTTCCGTCCTTTATTAGAGATGTGGAGGATTTTGAAGTTGTTGTCAATTTGGCGGTAGGTGGTTTGCGTAAGTTTTCAACCTTGCATTTTCTTGTAGGGAATATTGATTTATTTATAATTTCTTTTTCTTTTTTAATTATTAATTTATTTATTGTATCTATTTTAAAATTGTTTCTGACTGCATGTATTTAACTATGTTAATTTCGTTTTCAAAATTTTGTTTTGACATTGGTATTGAAAATGCTCGATGAATCATGGATCGATAAGCAGATAATTTATGTTGTATCGGGTGAAATGAATTATTATTTATTGTCGTATCCTCGTAATCCAGTTTTTTTTAATTTTGGGGTTATGAGCTATTCTCATAGTAAAAAATGCGCTAATTTAGTGGAAAATAAATTTTAGTAGATCGCACTACAGCACAACTAATTGCTCTATGGTTTACGAAGTATTTTTTACTCGATTCGGTGCACTTTTTACTATAGGAATAGCTAGCTCATAATCCCAAAATCCAAAAAGTAATGTTTTATCAATATTAAAACAACGTTTAATAGTGCTACAATGTTGATATAACGTTATTTGTTTGTTTTTTGCTTAGTAGGGAGGTATTAAAATTACACCGACGATATCCTAAAACAAATTGTTTGAATTTTGAACGCACAAGATTTGGATTAAATTAGCATTTGTAAAATTTATTACCCTAAGATCAAGCTTTAGCAGTGTATTGTAAACTTTATTTTAAATCAGTGTTTAATACGCGTGGCGCATGAAGTAAAATTTCGAGTTTAGAAAAGCCTGAAAATTTGGTTTGGTCGCTCCGCGCTTCGCGCTACGCGACCAAACCAAATTTTCAGGCTTTTCTAAACTCGAAATTTTACTTCATGCTTAATCTGGGAGTGGAAACACTTGTTTAGCATTAAATTAAACGTTTTTTTAAAACTAGCGAATGCTTGCAAATAAACAGCAGGTATGCATACTTAAAAGAAAAATTCCCTTTATAAGTTTTAATCGTAAACAAATAATAAAAATGATTTGTATGTATGATTTGTATGCTGTCGATGTAAATTTGAGATGAAATATTTATACGCGTATTTAAACTCGTGTTGACAAATATATGTGGTTTGGATAATTCAAGTTGGAACGGTTTCAAGTCGTAAAATGCTCGATTCTGAATAAGTTTTGAAATCTCCGTCCGCTCTTTTCGTGTACTTTCCTAAAATAAGTAACGCCTATTGTCAACGCGGATTACGTTTAAAGCCAAGAATTCTTAACATCTTAATCAATAACAAATGTGTTTCTTTTACTTGATTGAGCATGAAGTATATATTTCAAGAATTCTTGAAATCTTAATCAAAATCGACAACTGTTACAATTTTATTTAGCAATTACTTTTTTTATGGTTTCTTGTATATTAACCTATTAATAGCTGAGCAATTATAAATTTAACTGTAAAAGTTGATTTTAGGTAAAATTCTGCACTCTTTGTTATGATTTTCACGAACAACTTATTGTATTATGTACTGGGAATGTTTCTTTTAAATATACATAATATATACGCTGTAAATTTTCAGGTATTCGTCGATTTTATAAAAGTGTTCAATTTGAAGTTTCGAACGAGTGTTTCCATACCCAGGCTAAGCATGAAGTAAAATTTCGAGTTTAGAAAAGCCTTAAAATTTGGTTTGGCCGCGTAGCGCGAAGCGCGGAGCGGCCAAACCAAATTTTCAGGCTTTTCTAAACTTGAACTTTTACTTCATGCGCCTCGCGTATAAAACACTGAAATATTTTGAAGTTAGAAACACACTAAAAAAATATTTTAAAGAAATGAGTAATAATCGAAATGTTTAAATAACAAAATATTTACATATTTCTTTACACATTCTCAAGCCAGGTCAAATAATACAATGTATCAAATTAACTGATTTAGTAATTTAAATAACAAAAAATGAATATGTGGTGCATAGGCGCAATTATGTCAATAGCGCTTAATGGGTTAAATGTCGAATTAGGCGAGATTTGTTGGTCTTTAATACAATTAATCATAAAATTATTTGCGTGGATAAAAACTCACAAAAGCCATCGGGTTAAGTTATTGAGTGCTTTAAGGATAATACACAAGAATTAATTAGTAATTTACTTTTTAATTGAACTTGCTTTTAATAATTTTCGTCTGAAACTAAATAAAATAACGTATAAGTTGGAAACTTTTTGAGGTATTTTTATCTTTTTTTTAGATTTTAAATATCCAAAAATATATGAACATCTAAAAATGCCCAATTAATCGTTTTTGAGTTGTGTATTGAACTAAAGTATTTATAACAAATAATAATTAAGTATAAATGAAATTGCCAATTCTTGGTTGCAGAATACTTCAAACATTAAAAGTGCGATTCTTTTCGCAATCTACAACAAGTTAGTCTTACAAAGACTATATCAAACACTCATTGAAACAAATACTTCCTGGGCTATATTTGATATAGTCTTTGTAAGACTAACTTGTTGTAGATTGCGAAAAGAATAGCACTTTTAATGTTTGAAGTGTTCTGCAACCAAGAATTGGCAATTTCATTTATACTTATGTTTGAACGGTAACGTGACCGCCAGTCTAAGGTGTCAAATTGTTTAGAGGGAATGGCAAAGCTATACTGATGAGAGATAAATCTCGAAACGCGTCTATAGATGGCCTGAATAATTTTACCCAAATTGTTACATTTGCAGTAGGTTACTGTATGTAACAGCAAACACTTGTTGTATAATTCAATGTCCGTCGGGGTATTAGCCCGGGAAATAGTTGTTTCAATGAGTGTTTGATATAGTCTTTGTAAGACTAACTTGTTGTAGATTGCGAAAAGAATCGCACTTTTAATGTTTGAAGTATTCTGCAACCAAGAATTGGCAATTTCATTTATACTTATGTTTGAACGGTAACGTGACCGCCAGTCTAAGGTGTCAAATTGTTTAGAGGGAATGGCAAAGCTATACTGATAAGAGATAAATCTCGAAACGCGTCTATAGATGGCCTGAATAATTTCACCCAAATTGTTACATTTGCAGTAGGTTACTGTATAACAGCAAACACTTGTTGTATAATTCAATGTCCGTCGGGGTATTAGCCCGGGAAGTAGTTGTTTCAATGAGTGTTTGATATAGTCTTTGTAAGACTAACTTGTTGTAGATTGCGAAAAGAATCGCACTTTTAATGTTTAAATAATAATTATATGAAATGTAGGTGTTTAATTGAATTCACTTGGTTTGTTTTACTAAAAATATTTTATTTCAACTAGTTTCGGCTTAATGCCATTTTCAAGAATCATTCTTGAAAATGGCATTAAGCCGAAACTAGTTGAAATAAAATATTTTTAGTAAAACAAACCAAGTGAATTCAATTAAACACCTATATTTAGTAGAAAGGTTTTACCAAGTGAATAATGAGAAACAAGTTAATAAAATAATTATATGTACAAGGTGAGTTTTTCTCATGTTTTCACTCGCTAAATAATTCATTATTTAACTTGTGAAAAATGTTTTGATGATCAAAACTATTAACCATAAATTTAGTAAATACTAGTGATATATAAATATGTTATCATGTAGGTTATTCTCGAGCGAAAAATTATGTAAATATTTTCGGGTTGATTAATCCCCTGAAAATTGGGTCTGAAGTTTTGAATAAATACCATAAATCAAATGAAATAGTGCACGTCTTAATTTTATTTTCATTTTTTAAAGAAAACAACATTCATCAAATGAAATAGAGTACGATTTTTGTGTGCGGAGAGAACAGGCGCTCACAATTAGTCAAAAGTGTCACGCAATTCATCAAAAATAACTTAACAGATTTACGGCCTTCTCCGTTAAGCCAATTCACCGAGGCGCGGTGTATTTTCAGATTTAGACGTTTCTTTTGAAATCTATATGTGAGTGATTCACGTTTTGAGTGAAAATAGTTTGTAGAAAAAAAATTAAAAGGTGGATGTTTAGATTAAATGAAAATCTTTGCAGGTTGTGTAATATGAATCATAAATATCTTCAATAAGTTTCTCATCTTTCACGTGGTGAAACATATTAAACTATGATTTGAAAAAGAAAACACTTGGTTAAATTTCACTAATATTTTGGTAAATTAGGTAAAGGTAAACACTTGTATTGTTCCATGTTTTTATTTTTAGTTGCCTGAAACGTGTTTCGATCCGTTACGATAATTTTCAAAGTTAAAACTAATTAGTTTTAACTTTGAAAATGATCGTAACGAATCCAAATACGTGTCAGGCAACTGAAAATAAAAACATGGAACAATACAAGTGTTTACCTTTACCCAATTTTTTATTTATTTATTTCAACGGCTTGCCATTTACATTAAAAATACAATATACAAAAAAAAACAAATATGTACAAACACTAAACTTAAAACTAAGCAAGAAAAGTTACAAATCTTTTAAACGGCGCTTTAATAATGAAAAAGACCCATTAAAAAAGTCAAATTTAAAATATTTGCGTGACGCAAAACCCGAACAGAAGCGGAATATTTTGCATAATCCGTGCGCCTGTAGCCGATATGGAATGTAATGTCAGACCGAAGAGAGCGCGGTGGAACCCGTATACCAACCAATTCCAACAGATCAGGGCAATCCAAATATCTGTTAAGTAGTTTGAATACTAACTTAATGTCAGCTTCACCACGCCTTTGTTTAAGGCTGCGAAGGCCAAAAGTCGTCAAAAGAAAGGGCTGATCGGTACTAAATTTATAGGCAAGGTACCTTATAAATTTCTTTTGAACTTAAATAAAACACTGTTTATCACTTTGTTTGTATAACAATTGGTTTATTTGGTGACTATAGTTTCGATACTACACGTATTATTATCAAACCGTTAGTAACAAAAAACTACAAAGGAACATTATTTATATTTGCTAATTTTCTAATAACAGCGTTAAAGAGGGGGGTGTATTTAAGGTCAAGCTTGTCGTTAATTACGGGAATTTCCCGATTAGCGCGGGCTCTGTGAATCTCCATCTTTCTACCCTTTTCGGCAAAGTGAATAACTGAAAGTACATCCTCGCCAAAAGAATGGTTATTTTCAATCAAATGTTTGGCGAAAGATGACTTATCAATTAATCTATGCTGAAAACTTGCTCAATTTTATTAATGTCGCATTCAGTGTATGGAGATCATACCGTTGAACAATATTCCAAGTGGGGTCGCACTAACGAATTATATAGTGTTACCAGCGTTCTACTATTTGTAAAGTTCTTACTGTTACGCTTTACAAAACCCAGCATCTGATAGGCTTTCGTGACAATATTTGAAATATGGTGTGCAAATGACCACCTTGAATCCACAGTGACACCTAAGTCCCTTATTCTATCAACACGATTTATTGCTACATCGTTGAAAACATAATTTGTAATGACCGACCTTGTACTTCGTGAAAAAGTAATGATATTACACTTTTTGATGTTTAGCGTTAATCTGTTATCGTTACACCAGCTATAAAAGTGATCAAGTTCCTTTTGCAGGTTCGTTGCATTAAGAGTCGATTCAATACGCATATAAATTTTCATATCATCAGCGAAAAGTAAACAATTGGCATTCTAAAAACATCTTGTAGCGTCGTTTATAAATATATTAAAGAACAAGGGACCCAGGTGTGATCCCCGAGGAACACCAGAAGTAACCTTTAGGGGTCTTGATGTTATTTGCCCAATTTTAATCACTTGCAACCTATCTGTTAAGTAGGACTCTATCCAACGTAAAGGAATATCAGTAATGCCAACATAATGAAGCTTGTTGAGTAATAACGTATGATCAACAGAGTCAAACGCCTTAGAGAAGTCGGTATAGATGGAATCAACTTGAAAACCGCGTTCCCAGGCGTTGACAATGTAAGAATCATATAACAATAAATTATATTCCGTAGATGCCCCCACTCGAAACCCATGTTGTTTGTGAGAGATTGAAGATTGCAATGAATTAGTTAAGAAATCCGTCATCAATTTTTCAAAAATTTGTGGGATTGTTGCAATTATGGATACAGGGCGATCATTTTGAACAAGTTTTTTTGTCGCCATTCTTATATATTGGAATTATGTTTGTTAATTTTCAGCAAGATGGAAAACAACCACTAGATAGTGACAATTTAAAAAGTAACCACATTGGTCTACTAAGCGCGAATGCACATTTTTTTAATAAGGAAGCAGGCAGACCATCGGGGTCTTTAATATCTTTAATAGTTTATAACGCATTAAGGACCTCCGTGATTTTTATGTCAGGTGTTCGATTTAAGTGAAGAGATGATGGCCAAATCGATGAAGATGTCATTTGTTTATTATGCGGACATGGAGGTTTATACACGGATTCAAAATGATCAGCAAACAAATCAGCTATACTACTTCTGTCATTGACAACCGTATTATCCCTAAGAAAATTAGCCAGCATACGATCCCCACCCCTCTTCGATCTAATATGAGACCAAAATGATTTTGGATTTGTCTTAATTTCGGACTCAATATTCTTTACGTGATTGCTGTAACACAATCTGGATAAGAGCTTGCACTCATCTCTTATTGAGAAAAATGCGAAGTAATCAGATTGAGAGCGTGACAACATGTACTTTTTATGTAACGTTTTTTTTAGAATAACTAGAGATTTTAGTTTTTTGCTAAACCATATTGGGAAACTATTTTTAATGTTATACCTGTTTCTTAGTGGAACATGCATTTCAAATGCTTGGAAAATGTACGTATAGAATGTGTCACAAGCTAATTCAATACTACAATCATTAAAAATAGAATCCCAATGTGTATTAATAAACAGGTTATTAAGGGATAAATAATCCGCTTTCTTAAAATTAAAACCAACAGTATTGTCTGTCCAAGAGTTGACATATTCTGATGGTAGATGCAGGTTCAAGCTAAGAGCTGGATGATGCTTATCGCACGATACAAGAGGAAAAGATGTTGCCTCAAGTAGAGAATCCAAAGATAAAATAGAGTATATAAATGCTAAGTCATGAAGCGCATTATTTATATTTCTTACAGAATTAACCTGATGTAAATTTAAATAACTATATATGTTAGCTACCAATTCTGATTTTGGGCATGCAGTGTTATTACGTACGCCAAACTCCTCATTAATCCAAGTTGCATTTGGTAAGTTATAATCACCAAAAATGCACATAATACCGTAATCAGTCATCGATTCTATAACATTGCAATGACTTGAATAGACCGACAAATCAGAGTTTGGGGGTATGCAAACTGCGCCAGCAAGAATGGAGTAGCACTCAGAATTAATAGCTACATACAGTTCATCTGAAATACAACTTTTTCCTATAATCTCATGAGAGTCAAAATTATTAGACACCGGTATAAAAACGCCGCCACCACGAGATTTATTTGACGCAACATAATCACGATCACACCTATAAACACTGAAACTATCAAAACCTAATTCGGCATTTGAAATGTTGTCATGAAGCCAAGTTTCCGTTAGAATAAGAACATCATAATCCATTAGTGGTATTGTTGTAGTTATATCCATTAGTTTTGTCCGAAGACCGCGAACATTCTGGTAATAAACCCGTAGTTTGGGCATAAGCGCAGCCACATTTACGGACGATGTAGAATATTGGGTTATATTATTACCGAAGACGCTGTTGTTCCTGGTAAAAAAGCGTTCGATTTCCGTTTCTTCGATCGGCTTGAGATGAGACGAACAGTAACACCATTTGGCCATTAATTAGCTACCATAATAGAATCCACTTCATCGCTACTGATGCCAAATTTGAAAGAGCTGTACAGATTATTGCTGATAAGTGGAATGCATACTGTGGTATATACATCCATACTATTTAGCCAGAAATTAATATCGTCAACTTTCGTGTTTGGGGCGCAGTTGCCAACATAGCAAAAAACTCTTTTAGGAACACACTTAATAACGGTGCTATTAGCAGTACCGCAAATAACGTGGGATGCATTAGAACTGTTCACCTTTGAGTTGGTAGTAATCGCAGTATTTAAGCCACTATTCGCGTCTAAGCATAAATTAGAAGCAGTGATTTTAACTGTAGGTTCGCCAACAGGCCGCGCAGTAGACGCTGAAGAAGTGGTGCTAATCCTTGTGACTGAATTACCTGTTGATTATTATTATTAATGTTTTTATTTGCAGTGTGTTTAATAGTTATAAGTTTACTAGATGTGTTCGAGTTATTACATTCTTCCACGTTAACACACCTATTTGTGTCTGCAGAATCAGATAAGGATGATATTGCAGAAGTAATGATGTTTTTTATCTCATTATTATTGGCAAGAATTAGGTTTTTTGTAGAGAGATCAAAATCATGTTTCATTGCCCTAATAAATGATTTCAATTCTACAATTTCCTGTTTCAATATCTTTACCTCAAAGTGTAAAGAGCAATGATTAACGTCATTGCAAATGTTAACACCTGATACGGAATCAGAGATAGCTGGAAATTTAGTTGTTTGTGATCGAGTTGTAGGTGTTTTATTATCAACTCTATCTTTATCAAAGGCTTTGCAGCCTGGGCATTGTGATAAAGACGTAATATTTTGATCAATATCAGAGAAACCTTTATAACATTTTAAGCAGCTATAATGAAAAACCGAGTTGCAATACGCACAAGTAAATCCAGATGCAACAGATCTCTTACATTTATAGCAATTCATAGTGCAATAGTATATGCAGCGCAATTTACAGCTTAAAATTAGAGTTAAATTAAATTAAATTAAATTAGATTCATAAAAATGTATCAAAAATGCAATTTAAATAGTAAAAACAGTAAGGACAAAGACAAGGACACAACACACCCAGGGGGCTATCAGGGTGAATTAATAAAAACAAGCACAGGTGGCCCACGGGAGGGTAAACAATAGAGAACAGAGGAAAAGGTGTTATATTATATGTTAATTTTAATTTACCTTAATAAAGAATAAATAATTCATAAATAAAAGTCTTTCCTGGCTGTGGAAGCGAACCTGTGTCCACTGCGTGACAGTCGGATTCTTATTCATTAGGCTAATATGCTCATCAGTAAAGTAAAATTAATTAAATCTCAGAATAAACAATCTTGAATTAATGTATGAATGGTGTTCGAACAACAGAAAATTATTTGAGGTTAGTTTGAGCCATATGACTATTAATAATAAAAATAACTTAATCGGTTGCTTTTAAGCAAAGACACTCTCATCTACAGGAGGTTTACGGGCACTAACATTAAACTATTCACTCAACAAGGTCACATCCGTGTCACTTTTTGAGATTTGAGATTTGAAAATTTTGTTCCATCAAGAGAGTAGCAGAACAAGTATCGAAAATGTTTTGGTTTTTTATTTCAACTAGTTTCGACTTTGAGTCATTCTCCTTGAGAAGAATGACTCAAAGTCGAAACTAGTTGACATAAAAACTCAAAGTATTAGTGAAATTTAACCAAGTGTTTTCTTTTTTAAATCATGTCATAAATATGGTATATATATATATATATATATATATATATATATGGTATGGAATTTTCCTTTAAAGTGCACATCTTTCAATACATGCGCTGAAAATGTCAGGCATTCTTGGCCTTTTTACAAGCGTTCAATTTGAAGTTTCAAACGAGTGTTGCTACTCCTCCATTAAGCATAATCACATTTTAACTTACCCATGGAATTGTGTTTTGAAGTTCCTAATAAAAAGTAGATTAAAACTGGGAAGAAGGCCATGTAAATTCCTATCACTGGAGGCACGTTTCCCAACATGCTGTAGGCCATTCCTGAAATGAATGTTTAAAGAAATAAATCAGAATTAAATTGGTATAACAAAAATCAGCAGAAGTAAACTACGAAATTATCAGCTTTTATATATGTTAATTAATTTGTAAAAAATAATAGAAAGGGAAATCACTAAGTTTGTTATACCAATATTATTTATAATTGTATGTTTTTGAGTTTACGTGAAGTGATTATTACACTAATAAAGACTGTAATTCCTTAGTCCACTTTTTATTTTTATCTTTAGATGTACATTTCGAGACACAAAGTGCAAAGAAAGTTTATAGACAATATTTTTGTGGGTCAGGTAAGAATGGGAGAATGCGATATTTATATCTGAAATTGTAATTGTTTTGTTTTATATTCTTTCTTTTTGTAATAATTTTAATTTAGTCTTGTCTTTAATAATTGAGTCGCCTATTTCCAAAACCCACTAAATCCACTTTGATTGGTTTCGAATAATTTAATATTTTTATATACACTTAATGAATGATGAATAATTTAAATTGCAATAGCAAAAATCGCTAGTATTTACAATGATAACCCCTTATTTATCATTGAGTAAAATCTTACGTTTATATTTTTCCTCGAATCATTCCAAAACAAATGGATTTAGCTGCTTTTAAAAATAAATCAGGATTTAGAGGTTTTTGACTTTTATTCATTCATTTTATTTTTCTACTGTTTTCTAATCACTTGGAGTTTTATATACAAGGTATAAAAATTAAAACATAAATAAATTAAATGTTATTCTTTAAACATGTAACACAAAACTTATATGTTAAAATATGTTGTCTGAAATTTAAATTTTTTCACAAATGTCTTCATTTTCGGCCTCATCATTGAAGCAGTATATTTCAAACATCACTTAAAATTTGTGTTTTTTACGCAATGATTGTTTTCCACTCCCAGACTAAGCATGAAGTAAATTTTCACGGGGCTTTTTTAAACTCGAAATTTTACTTCATGCGCCACGCGTATAAAATACTAAAATATTGTGAAATTTAAGTATATTTGAACCTCACTTAAAATCAGTCTTTTATACGCGTGGCGCATGAAGTAAAATTTCGAGTTTAGAAAAGCCCCGTGAAAATTTGTCTCGGGTCGCTGCGCGACCCTCGACAAATTTTCACGGGGCTTTTCTAAACTCGAAATTTTACTTCATGCTTAGTCTGGGAGTGGAAAACACTCGTTTAAGCTTCAAATTGAACTCAACAACAACGAATGTCGGCAAATTTCCAGAGCATCCACTTAAAAAAAAAATCCTTTAGTCTTTTTGTAAAGAGTCCCTAGTAGAAATGAACCTTGTAGCAATATTATTCAGGGAGTTTTTTTTTTGAAAGTATATGTTTTCTAAATTCAGCTTCTTTTCCTTAAATCGTTAGATATTCGTTGTTTTTTAAAAAGAGTTCAATTTGAAGCGTCTAACGAGTGTTTTCCACTCCCAGACTAAGCATGAAGTAAAATTTCCAGTTTAGAAAAGCCCCGTGAAAATTTGTCGAGGGTCGCGCAGCGACCCGAGACAAATTTTCTGGGCTTTTTTAAACTCGAAATTTTACTTCATGCGCCACGCGTATAAAACACTCATTTTAAGTGAGGTTTAAATATACATATATTTAACAATATTTTAGTGTTTTATACGCGCCACGCGCCACTCATGAAGTAAAATTTCGAGTATTTTCAAGAAAGTTTAATAAACCGATTTATTTTTAACCAAGATTTGAATTTACCAGTATCTAGAATTTACTTAGTTTGTTAAAAAGGATTAAAACCTAGAATATTTAGAATACATTTTTTTGTCTTCATCTCGAATCAACTTGAATATGTACATATATTAGATAGACAAAAAAGTTGTGTGTTATTGAAAAAAGTACACACGTGTACAATTACGTACAAACCTTGAGATATATGCATAATTGCGACCGTGACACCGGAAATAAAATCGGAAGAGAAGTCCGATTTCCACTTGTACTTGGGCAGCCAGTCTAAAACGGGAATCGTGCTCTTGAGGGCATACATTGGGTCACATTCTCTACACGAACTAAAGAACTTTTTCAAATCTACAAAAAAAGATAATTAAAAACAAACGTTTGCTAAGAATGTTTTTAGATATACAAAATGAAATAGTAAAAACGAATAATGATTACACTAATGAACCTAAATAATATCGTATGTTCAATAAATGATATTGTATGTTCAATAAATGATATCGTATGCTTATATCGTATGTTCAAAATGATATCGTATGTTCAATATCGTATGTTCAATAAATAAAAAAATACTAGAGCTTCAAATTAGGTTGGCTTGTAGCTTTAGGAATTGGCATAGAAAACGTCATACGACCACGAAACGGTCAACAACAAAAAAATTCGACAACCATAATCTATAAAATTTGCGGAATGACATAAAGGCTGTAAAAGTTCAATTGTCAAATTTTAGAGTTACCGACCATAAAATATTGCAGGTCAGTAACTCTGAAATTTGACAATTAAACTTTAACTGCCTTTATGTCATTCCGCAAATTTTACAGATTAGAGTTGTATAACACGCTGGTTACGGTTGTAGCCGTTTATTTACAAATGTACAGAATCGTATAAAAATATATGTGATGGTATGTGGTGTAGCTGTCGGTGCGGAGAGCGGGCGTGGGCGGCTAGGGTTTCTTCACGGCAGCTAGGGGTTGTTCCAGGCGTAGGGCTGGATGATGTCGAGCGGTTCTCGGTTGATGTCTTGACGCGGTACCGGGTGTAGCGTAGTCACGAGCTGGGGTTTCAGGCGGTGAGCAGCGTAATCGTGGTTCGTAGCGTAGAGTATTTAGTAAGCCGAGTAGACGAGCGTTACTAAAGAGAGCTGTTAGGCCGAGAAGACGAGCGCTAACAGACTGACGATTGTAAGGGCGGCTTCCCCTTAAGTAGGGTGCGATGCTGGTGTATGAGTGAGTGGGAGTGTCCTTCCCTGGTAGTGTTACGACGCGGTTCGGCGGCCGTCTTGGCTACCTGCGAAGGGTCGCGCGCTTGGCGCGGACTCGGGGTGGACGTTACACTCTCCCCCTCTGGTGCTGATATCGTCCCGATGAAGTAACCAGTTTAGATTTGGTTCTTGCGTGGACGTCCTCTTCGTCGGATGGGATAGATTGGCTGTAGCTTTGTTAAGTTTCCAATAAATGGGGTGAGAGCGGCAGCGTGGAATATTCCTACGGGCGTGTCTGGGTCGTCCAGGGAAGCGATTTCATAGGTAGTGGTTCCTATTTCTTGGATGATGACGTAGGGCCCGTCTCTTTTAGGGGCAAATTTCGAGGTGAAGTGATCCTTTGCTCGACTTAGGAGATGTGTGTCAACCCAGACATGATCTCCTGGTTGATACTCGGGTGAAGGTCTCCGGGTGGCATCTGCATACTTCTTGCGGTCATCCTGCTTCTCATCTGCCAGCTGCTGAGCTGCTTCCAGGGTGTCAGCTAACTGGAGAAGGTGTAGAGTAACCTCGGCAACGAAGTTCTCTAATGAGACGATGTTCCTTAGGTCTCTGCTCACATCTTCGGCAGTTCGTAGGGTTCTTCCGAAGGTGAAGTAAGCAACGCTATGTCCTGTGCTGCTGGTGACGTGGGTATTCATAGCGAATCTGATGGCGGCTAATTTCGTAGGCCAGGAATCGTGCTGTGTTCCCACTAGGATCGAAAGCTGAGTTTTCATATCCCTATTCTTCATTTCCACCGGGTTAGCTTGCGGGTGGTATGACGGGGTGAAGTGGTGATGTACACTTAGGCTGTACATCACTTGTTGCATAACAGCACTAACGAACAGGGTCCCGTTATCGGATATGCAGCGGCGAGGAATTCCGTAACGTAGAAAGACCTCATTTAGTAAAGCTGTGGCGCATTCTGTGGCCGTGGCTTTCCGCAATGGCAGGATTTCGACCCATTTGCTGGCGACGTCTTCCACTATGAGAATAGTGGTGTATCCCTCTGGTGACAGGCAGTGGTCCAAATAAGTCAAACGAAATCGTCTCGAAGCGCTGATTCGGGGCTGTAATCTGGACTAATCCTGCGGGCTTCAGGTTGCTTGGTTTGTAACGCTGACATTCGATGCAATTTTTGAGGTATTTTGCAATATCGTCTCTCATCTTTTTCAAATAGTAACGTTGCGACAGTCTGTGGTAAGTTCCGTGGAATCCATAATGTCCCGCGGTCGGGTTATCGTGGAATTCTTTCAGCAGGGCTGGCACTTCTTCTTTCGCGATACATTGCTGAGAATCCTCGTTGTCGATAGTCGGGGTATATCGATGTAACACTCCCTTTTCAAAGAGGTACCCTTTCTTGCTCCAATAGACTGCATTTTCCGTTTTCGGTTGTGCTTCAAGGGCGTCAATAATTTTCTTCAAATTTTCGTCCTGATATTGTGTCCTTCGGATATCGGCAGCTCCTCGTTGCGGAACATCGACCTGAACTAAGCTGATTTCGGTGATGTTGTGGTTCGGTATCCTGGATAGGGCATCGGCAACGAAATTTGATCTTCCGGGAATGTATTTGATAGTAATGTCGAACGGCTGTAGTTGCAAAGCACATCTGGCTAGACGTCCTGTAGGTGCTTTCAAGGACATCAACCAACGTAGGGCTTGGTGATCTGTTGCGATAGTGATCGGTGAGCCCTCGATGTATCCCCTGAATTTACTCAAGGCCCATACTATAGCTAGAGCTTCTCGCTCCGTCGTGGTATAGTTCTGTTCAGCGGGTGTGAGCAAGCGGCTGGTGTACTCGATCGGATGTTCTTCTAGTCCCTCCCCTGAACTAAAACTGCTCCGAGAGCGAAGTCGCTAGCGTCAGTTCTTATTAGGAACGGCTTCTCGAAGGCGGCTGGTCTCAGGATTGGGGCAGTAGTTAGCAGCGTTTTCAATTGTTCCATTGCGGCTTGTTGTGTCTCCCCCCATTTCCAGGTGGCATTCTTCTTAAAAAGGTGGGTTACCGGCCTGCTCAGGTCGGCGAAGCCGGGGATGAATCTGCGGTACCACGAACAGGTTTGGATGAATGATACGGCTTCCTTGCGATCCCGGGGTCTTTTCCACGTGGCAATTGCGAGAATGTACTCCGGATCCGTGGCGATTCCTCCGTTTGAAATGACGTGGCCCAGATATTTTATCCTTTCTGAACACAAGTTCGTCTTCTCTCTGTTTGCCGACATCGACATCTTAGTTATAAGCTCAAGGACATCCTTCAGGTCCTGAAGATGCTGTTAGAAGGTGTCAGAGAGAGAAATAATGTCGTCTAGGTAGGCGAGCATTCGGACGTGGGGCACCTTGGCTCGGAGGCGGTCCATTGTCCGCTGGAAAGTAGCCGGCGCGTTTCGGAGTCCGAACGGCATGCGTTTGAACTCAAATAGTCCAAAGGGGCAGGTAAACGCGGTTTTCTCCGTGTCCTCGGTTGCTACCGGAATCTGCCAGTATCCACTTCTCAGGTCAATGGTTGACGTGTATTTTTCTGTTGACCCGTTGTGCAGTAGGTCATCCATCCGCGGAAGCGGGTACCTGTCGGGTATTGTTACGGCATTCAATGCCCTGTAATCGACACAGAGGCGAGAGGTGCCATCTTTCTTAGGTACCATAACGACGGGTGACGCCCACGGTGATGACGACGATTGAATAATGTCATTTTCTAGCAGTTGCTGAATTTGCTGCTCCAACTCCTCTTTCTTGGGTGGCGACATCCGATAAGGCCGGGTGCTGACAGGTTCGTTTTTCTCCGTGTTGATGTGATGTCGTCCCAAGGTTTCGCGCTTCTAAATGCTTCCTCGTTGTTGTCAAGCATGTGATTAATTTTCATTTTTTCCTCCGGATTTAGGGAAGATCCGCAATGTAAGAGAGATTGTAGCAATGTCCATTGGATACGGGTAAAATTGAAAAAATGTCTCTTCGTCGGGCTGGATTTTCCTCGGTGGCTCCGGGAATAGGCATTCTTTGGGTTCGCTTATACTTGGACTGACGGCTGGTTTTTCTAATCTAGGTCTCGCAGCGTCATAATGTGGGTGCGTGTCTCCTGTGAATGTCCAAGTTTTCTGGCCCATGTCGATTGAAATGGCTGCCTACTCCATGAAATCCGTTTATAAAATGGTTTCGCGGGTCTGGCTGTCCGGTAGTACACAAAATGTTGTTGGAACGATTTTGTTTTTAATTATGACGTCGACATTGGTTTTCAGAATGGTATCTCTTGTCGTATGCCCATTGGCGAATGAAATGTCCCCTGTTTCCGTCCTGAATCGATGGCCGTTTCTCTTTAGCGCATCGTATAATTTTAGAGAGGCAACGGTGACATGGGAGCCGGTGTCGAAGAGTGCATACTCCGGCTTCGCATTCACATTAATGAACACGTGCGGTCTGCGTGGGTCTACGGCTACTGCGATGGAGGAGATGTGGTTTTGTCTTTGCGCATTGCAAGTCGGGCATTTGCTGCGTATCGTATTTGGTTTTCCACACCCGTAGCATTGAAAGTGGTTCCTTTCGGTGGGGGCGGCGGTTTCGCGCAGCTTCTTGCGGCAGTCCTCCACTCTGTGGCCGTGATTCTTGCAGTACGCGCACTTCAATTTCTCCTGGACATGGTTTGTTCCCGCACGGGCTTCCTCTTCTAGGAGTGTTTCAGCATTTCTGGCTTAGTTTAGCAGTTCGTCGTAAAATCCGAACGAATCTCGTGGAATTTTTTTTCTTATGTCCAGGTGTAGCAGGCCGTAGATTGCGTCCAATTGCAATACTGCCTCGATGTGTCCGTTCAGTTTGCTGAACAGCGCTCTTTTCTTTATTACGAACTGGTCGGTGTTCCTTGGTCTGTATTGCTTTTCTTCAAAGATTTGTTGGAAAATCTTGAAGTTCGGGATTTGCAGGGCAAATGCATTCCGAACAGCGGTGATGAGCTGGTCCCAGGTTGTGATTTCTGCTTTTATTCCTTCCCACCAGTTGTTTGCGGGTCTCTCTAGGAGAAGCTGAAAACCTGTGATCGCGTCTGCTTCTGTCACGTGTTCGGCGTTCTTATACACGGTTATCGTGCTGATAAAAGATTCGACAATATGGCTCTCGGTTTCTCCCTTAAACCGTGCTGTGCATTTCGAAAAACTTCCTCTCATGACAGGTTGTTGTGGAATTTCTAACATCCTGTTCATTATGGCTTGGAACTGCGCCTCCGTCATTACTATGTTTGCCATACTGCTCGTGATTCTTCTTGTACTTGTTTCGGCCACGCGTTGGGCTGCCAGTTTATAACACGCTGGTTATGGTTGTAGCCATTTATTTACAAATGTACAGAATCGTATAAGAATATATGTGATGGTATGTGGTGTAGCTGTCGGTGCGGAGAGCGGGCGTGGGCGGCTAGGGTTTCTTCACGGCAGCTAGGGGTTGTTCCAGGCGCAGGGCTGGGTGATATCGAGCGGTTCTCGGTTGATGTCTTGACGCGGTACCGGGTGTAGCGTAGTCACGGGCTGGGATTTCAGGCGGTGAGCAGCGTAATCGTGGTTCGTAGCGTAGAGTATTTAGTAAGCCGAGTAGACAAGCGTTACTAAAGAGAGCTGTTAGGCCGAGAAGACGAGCGCTAACAGACTGACGATTGTAAGGGCGGCTTCCCCTTAAGTAGGGTGCGATGCTGGTGTATGAGTGAGTGGGAGTGGAGAGGGATGCTGTCCTTCCCTGGTAGGGGTACGACGCGGTTCGGCGGCCGCCTTGGCTACCTTCGAAGGGTCGCGCGCTTGGCGCGGATTCGGGGTGGACGTTACAGTTGTCAATTTTTTTTTATAGGACTCTAGAGGTATCTTTTTTTATTGAACATACGATATAGTCGCATATTGTTTGTAAACACAACTTGTCATTCAAATCTGCAAAACAGAAACTTACACACATCACAATGTGTACAAATTTCAAATCATCTTATGTACGACACTTTGGGCACTTTTAGAATGTAATAATTTTTGATCAAATTAATTTTTTTACTTACGACTTGGATGCTGTTTTTGGTAATCATAATCTTTCCTCAATTGCTGGTGTTCGTAAATTGGTCTTTCGATTTTTACTTTCGGTGAATCATCCATGTTTCTATCAGAGAGAGCCAAAAATTATTAAAATTGCAGTTTAGAAAACTAATAAAATAAAACGTGAATTCCCGGCGCATTCACCAGAAATTGTCGGTTGAATAGGAATGTTTCGATTCCAAAAAAATATCGATCAAAACATCCCACCTAAATTCAAACATCGAACTATCACCATTTATCAATTCATTAATTAGTATCATATTGACACTTAATATAATTTTACCTCCTTTATACTAATTTGCAAAAGGGCAGAAAGTCTTATGGCCGATAGCCCAGGCAAGGACGTACTAATAAATTTATTTATTGTATCTATTTCTATGTACAGTATATAAGTTATGTCTGAAAAAAGATCATGTATATACAGGGTGTCTACGCTAAACCGTTCGTTAAATTTTCGGGGTAGCCGTTGCACTAAAAATTTGAAAAAAATCCTTGTCATACGGTTGAATCAGTTCTCCTCATGTGAAATATTTTCAACTTTATATTACTTCCTGTTCCACCGAAAGTAGCACCAAATTTGTTATTTCAAATTTAACACCCTATATATTAGTAATTTTTTGGATTTTTGGATATTGTGTATCAAATATATTTTGTATCAAAGTATCGCTACGGTAAAATATCGTAATGAAAAGTATTGATATTTAAAATATCGATACCTCTCAATACCAGATATTTCAGATTTAATATTTATTATTATTTAATACTGCAAATTAATTTTTATATGACCTTCACCTAAGATAAATAATATTCTCAGGAGAAGCTTAGTGACGTTTATGATATGACATTATCAAAATCCACCTTTTACAAACAAAAAATATAATAAGTCAATCTTTTATACGCGTGACGCATGAAGTAAAATTTCGAGTTTAGAAAAGCGTGAAAATTTGGATTTGCCGGGGCGCGACTCGCTTCGCTCGCGCGCCCCGGCAAATCCAAATTTTCACGCTTTTCTAAACTCGAAATTTTACTTTATGCTCAATCTGGGATTGTAAAACACTCGTTAGAATTTCTTAAGAACTTGAAATTTAATTCTCTAGCGTAAGTCACAAATAAATGCGAGTTTAGCAGGGTAATCATAATCATAATTTAAATTATAATGACACTAAACTCAAAACTGTTGACATTTCATCGTAATCACGACAAATCGTCAAGAACTTGAACATTAACACTAATAGTGAAGAATTTATGAAAATCATAGACATTTTTAAATGTATAATTTAGGAAATTGATGAAACTCTAGAAAAACGAAGCTTTCAGTTATTTTTTTAAATCTTGACGCTGATTTAAAAAAATAACTGAAAGCTTCGTTTTTCTAGAGTTTTCGGATTTTTATTAATTTTAAATATTCTAATACCTTTAATGACATTCCGGTCATTATCAAAACCCTGGCAGTATCTGTGTATTTTCAGACGATTTTAATGAAATTTAAAGATTTTCTTACCTTACGGTACAGTTTAAATAAGAATAATTAAAATTCAAAACTATTTGACTTCATGTTTCAATGGGTATTAATTGTCTTAAGTTGTCTTATTGATTAAGACGTATTGTTTACATTTTATACGAATATTGTCGTAATTTTATATATTATAATAATATATATAATAATATCTGTTTGATTTTCATTGAAACTCAACTGTACTCATTCGTATTTTAGAATAGCCAGCATGGTTATTTTATTTAACATTACTGACAAGGTCAAAAGGGTTTTTACTGGTGGACAGAAGGGTATGACTGAGTCGAAGACGAGTTAGTCACCTTCTGGAGTCAGTTAGACCCATTACCTTACTTACTAACTAAAAATGTGAAAAAAATAAAATAAAATTTCAATTCAAAATAATTTCTAGAATTTTATTAAATTATTACCATAACAACTCACAAATGTTTTTTTTAAATTTAATTTGATAAAAATGAATATTCCCGAAGCAATAATTAAAGAAGCAATAATACAAGAATTTCAAAGAGTGGCAGAAAAAAAAATTGTGTGATCGAAATAACAGAAGATGATTCAGAGCAGGCCTTGACTACTACAACACGATTGGCAAGCCTGCTTTCAAAATGCTGCAGTAGATAAGAAAAACAAAAATTCAGAGCAGGCCTTGACTAATACAAACTATAAAATGCGTAAGCTTTTTTCGAATTCAAACAATTTTAAATTTGAATTATTCTTGTTTGAACTGTACCGTAAGGTAAATAATCAAGTCTCATATTCTTCTTACCTGCTAATGACATAATCCCCTTTCGCCTATAAATACCGAGCATATTTTGAAAGATTTTCATCAAAGTGTTGACGGTTTTCATGAATTTCTTGGATTTTCGGTAGTATTAAAAATGTTGATAATTTTCATGACTTTTGAAGATTGGAGCTTAAACATTTTTAAAATTAATAAATCACAATGAAAAAACTGTTTTTATTCCTTACTTCACTTTTATTTTTATGTGTTAGATGTACATTTCGAGTGCTAAGCACTCATTATCAATAACTAATTAGTTATTGATAATGAGTGCTTAGCACTCGAAATGTACATCTAACACATAAAAATAAAAGTGAAGTAAGGAATAAAAACAGTTTTTTCATTGTGATTAAATACTCCACATAACTCAAATCAAACAATTAGTGAAATTAATAAATACTTACAAATATTGCTAAGAATTTGAAATGTTTTTTAGCAATTTTAGTAAAGCTCCAAAGTTTTCCTAAATTTGTAAGATTTTTCTCAATTTTAAAAATATATAATACACATTTCACAGTTTTTGTGAATTTTCAAGGCTTTTGTTAATCTTTAGAATTTTGACACTTAAGGAATTTCTGAGACATTCGTTAATTTTTAATATTTAGACGCCTTTAATGAATTTTATTAAATTTCCAAAATGTCTGTTCATTTTCATAACAATTTTCGTAAATTTTATAAATATTCGTTAATTTTAAAAATGTTAAAAATCCCCTGGGGGCGGGGGCTTGAATATTCTTACAGAATTGGATGTCCCCCTCCAAATCATTAAACTTTTATTCGAAACATTTTTTCATTCGGTGCATGGTTTTAAAGATATTCCAGGTGGTAAATTGTTACAATTTTCTTACAAGATTTTAACTGTTAGTATTTAGGAAACATCGCGACGTTGTAAAGAAGAATATTGATTAATATGTAAAGTAGAATATTTAATAATTTTTCTACTCTGTGGGTAATGTGAATAAAGAAAAACTGACCTTTAATAAAATTAATGAATGGACGAAACCAGTCGAGCGCGGAAACAACTGAAAAGAAAAATAATCAACAAGAAACCAGTATTGCACGACACACACACACAAAAGTTCATGAACTCTGAAGACAATTTTTTTTAAACAATAATCAAGTCTATAACACGAAACACACGAATGATTAACAATATAAATTGTTACTGTTTTATAATTTTTTAATATAATATGTTAAAAATGTTCATTTATAATAAGTTTATTGTTTATAATAATTTATTTCAAGTAATCTATGTATATGCCATTGGGCGTTAAGAGACTCATCTCTTTTAGTGACGTTCCATTTGTACTCACCAATAAAATCTAGTAGTTACTTCTTTAGAATGGTTTATATAGTTTTAAAACTGAATATTAAACAATTTAAAATAATAAAATCACTTGAATCATTTGAATATTTAAGAAACAAAAGAAAAACATTTAGTAGCGCTTTATGTTTTCCCTGATTTTAAATGTATACGTGAAAAGTTTAAAATATTTTGTATTAACAACACTTTTTTTAAACACCTAATATTTTCAGTTTTTAAATGTTATTGAATCACAAGCAATGTTTAAAACAAATAATTAAGATGTAACTCTATTTTTTGTTGTTGTTATTTAAATCTGGATTCTTGATTGTTCAACACAGCACGATCGAATAATTATCTTCACAGTGTTCGTTTTACTTTATAACTTTGTCTTGTCTTTGTTGCTTTTTCAACTAATGATTCTGTCACATTACATATTACATCTATTAATTGTCTTAAAAATGTGCATTTGATTTTACAACATGTATCTCCCGTTTTTAATTTTGTGTTTCTCGATTCATTCACATAAAACGATCTATTGATTGTCTTCAAAGTGTTCGTTTGGTTTTAATAAACCAATTCCGTGCGCACACATTCTTTATTTATTGTCATCTGTTTATCAAGCAATTAACCAATGAAAAGATAGAATTACACTAGACTGGTTCAATGTTTCTCGTTTCGATTTTGAGTCGAGTCGAAAGGTGCGCGCAAATATTGCATCAACGACCTTTACACACATTCATAAATGTCCACACACACACACATGCATACACTAAAGTTCTAGTGCGCATAATCGCGGCACTTAAGCGACGCCAGTGCGCACAATCATAATACTTAAGCGCGGATATTACTTTCTTCGTCGCGCGTGCGAATGGGTTCATTATGTCGGTTGTTTATACTTTTTAGTGATTGATATTGCAAAATTACGAATTAAAAATATTGATATTAAAATATAGTTTCTACAGGGTAATTTAGAGTAGGTGTAAAAAAACTATATTTGGTTCAGGAACTCATTTGAAGACAATAGGATAAATAAACCGGTGCAGAACTGAAAGCCGGAATTCGGAAATGAACGGTCATTTCCGAATTCCGGCTTTCAGTTCTGCACCGGTTTATTTATCCTATTGTCTTCAAATGAGTTCCTGAACCAAATATAGTTTTACACCTACTCTAAATTACCCTGTAGAAACGATATTTCAATATCAATATTTTTAATTCGTAATTTTGCAATATCAATCACTAAAAAGTATTTTTGTCGGAATGAAAACCGGAGCTGAAGCATAATAAGATGTCGGTTAATTTCGGTTCAGTTTAAATATGTGCGTTAAAATGTTTTAAATCAGTGATAAGCAAGCTTTTTATTGTTGGATCACGTGAAAAAAATTTAAAATTATATATTTTTAATACAAAATTCTCATTAAAGAATAATATAGGTACTTGTTTTTAAACCCCACTTTAAATCAATATTGTATACCAAGACTTTGAACTGGAATCAGTGGCGTAGATAGGAGGGGAGAGGGATTTAGGGAATCAATCAATTAATTTCATTCTCCTATTTTGCAAGACTCATAGAAGGGGAGCTATAAGTCTTGCAGAATAGGAAAATGAAATAAAAGGCTGTTTTTTTGTTAACAGCAGGGCTGTTATAAAAATGTTTAAATTTTGTTATCAAAACAAACACCTTTTTTATAACAAATTTTGTTTTTTATTTAAACAAAGTTTAAATCAAGAAAAATTACTAAATTATCAATATTAAAAATTTAAAAAAATCATTAAACTTGTTAAAACTTATTGAATTTAAAAAAAATGGTTATTCTATTTATCAATATATTACAAAGTCTGCAAATTTTGAAATCGTTTCAAACAAAATCTGTCAGTATACAAATTATAAATTGCCCTGTTGTTTTTTCAATTTTGACTCAGATAAAAATATTTATAACTTTTTGAGAAATCTTTAAAAATGTGTGTGTGAATATTAATCAAATATCGCTCTTTAAAAATATGTAAAAATCAAAATATACCCTTTAATAGTTTTTGAGTTTTTTTAGTTAATCGTAAATCGAAAGACAATTTTCATAAATTTGAGTAATATACAAATTTTAGGAGATGACTTGAAAATTATTTTTGATATTTTATATAAAATTCTGTGTGAATATTAATCACATTTTCTTTCTTCCAAAATATGTAAAAATCAGAATAGTTTTTGACTTATTTTTACTTGAAAGTCAAACGGGAGTCAATCTTAATAAATTCGAGTGATATTTAAATTTCGAGAGATGACAATTAAAACACTATTTAAGATATCGGTTTAAAAAATATGTTTAAATCAAACTATACGCCTTCGATAGTTCTTTTAGTTATATTCACTTTATCGTGAATCGGGAGGCAATTTTAATTATTTTGGAGATATACACGATTCCATTTGTTTCTGGATCTCGCCTAGCTATGGAAAAGTGACAGTTTAAGTATTGTAAATGGGGCTGGTTGTGTTTTAAATCAGGGTTTTTAAATGTCACTGTCAGATGTTCGATTTTTAGGTTATAATTTCTGACTATTGTGATCTTACACTGTTGCCTGTTTTACAAATTTTCAGATATAAAAGGATAATAATATGCAGTTTTAAGATTAACAAAATTTACAACTTGGTTTTTGTACATACAAACACAGCAATAATATTGTATATAGCAAATATAATGAATTCGGCTCTGCAAACTTATTTCGTCATCCATATGTATTTCTGGCTTGGGTCTTCCCGTTAACACATTTTGATCAACTCCATCCATCCACCTTAATTTTGGTCATTCTCTCTTCTGTTGGCCCTCAGTATTTTTTTGTAGAATTGCAAATTTATTCCCACCCTCTTGTGATACTGATAATTTTCATGTCAAACAATTTTTAAGCCCTCATTCCACTTTTATTATTTAGTCAAGAGAACCTGCATCTGAATCTTCTGATGTTTGTTCTGAGCCAGATTCCCCAACCGAAATAATAAAAGGAGGAATGGTTTCAAAAGAAAGGTTCCCCATGTGTTTTGTCCAGTCATCCGAAATAAGTTTTTCACAATGATCACAGAAATTTTGCCACTTTGCCACATATCGGATGTACATTTTGAGAGAGACTCAAGCCATAAATTCTGAACACGATCCTTAGATGGTTGCTTAGAATTTATGTGCTTATTGTAGTAAGTCTTACAAAACCCCCATGCCATTTCAATTGGATTGTATTGACAATGGTATGGCGGTAATCTAAGAACTTCGTGCCCGTTCTTTCTCAAAATGTCATCAACTACGTAAATTTTGTCATTTGATCGAAAAGGTATAAATAAAGCCCATAGTTCCTATTTGGTTAATATTGGATTGAATTTTACATTGTGTTTAACCAACCACTCCTGCATTTCGCATTTCTTACAAGAAAATGAAGGAGTTTTGTCTAATTGCACAGAATGGTATGCAGCATTATCCATAATAACTACACATTTCCCTGAAAGCTTAGCCAAAGCAGGATTACTTTGCCTAAAATGTTTGTAGGATTTCAGAATTTTTAACCTTTTTGATTCAGAGATAATCTTTGGCATGTTAATATCTAATATGTGCCTGAAATTATTTTTCACTTTGACATTGACACAGCATTGCAACACTAGATTAATTTGATTTAATAATAAAATGCTCGAAGAAGCGACCGCGTGGCGAAATAATTGTTGCAAGATTAACAATAAACCTCTTGAAAATTAAAAAGAGGATTACTTATGATATCATAAATTATTGCAACACTGTTAAAATAAGGAATCAGGAGTGCCAATTAATAAAAAATGTAAATGTTGATACTGCAATATAACAACACGAAAGCATGGCTAGGCAAGATCCAGAAACAAATGGAACGGTGTATATAGACATTTCAAGAGTTTTTAACTAGGATATTATTTAAGACATTTTAATTAAACTTGGTGTGCATATCACTCAATTATTAGTCTTTTAAAACATGTGAAAATAAAAATATACCCCAATTATTGTTTTTGAGTTATTTTCCCTTGGTCGCGAAATGGGAGAAAATGTTGATTATTTTGAGTGATATAGACAATTCAAGAGTTCACAACTTGGATACTATATGAGATATCTTTATAAAACTTAGTGTGCATATCACTCAATTATTGGTCTTTCAAAATATGTGAAAATTAAAATATACCCTAATAACTGTTTTTGCGTTATTTTCACTTTATCGCAAAACGGGAGTAAATTTTAAATCAAATTAAATAAGATTTAAATATTTCATTGTATAATTCAATATCCGGAGGTGTATTTGCACGGGAAGTAGTTGTTTCAATGGATATTTATCGTCTTAAGTTGTCTTATTAATTAAGACATTGTTTGCGTTTTCACGAATAGTTTTTTCGTAATTTAATATATTATAAATTTTAATTATTTTGAGTGATATAGTAATTTCAAGAGTTCATAACTTGGATGCGATATCTTTATAAAACTTTGTGTGCATATTACTCAATTATTAGTCTTTCGAAATATGTGAAAATCAAAATACACCCCAATAATTGTTTTTGAGTTATTTTCACTTAATCGCAAAACAGGAGTAAATTTTGATTATTTTGAGTGATATAGAAATTTCAAGAGTTCATAATTTGGATACTGTATGAGATATCTTTATTAAACTTGGTATGTATATCACACAATTATTTTTCTTTCAAAATATGTGAAGATCAAAATATACTCCATCGATAGTTTTTGAGTTATTTTCAGTTGAATGTGAACCAGGAGTCAATTTTAATTATTTTGAGTGATATAAAAATTTCAAGACTTCATAACTTGGATACTATATGAGATATCATTATAAAACTTGGTGTGCATATCACTCAATTATTTGTATTTCAAAATATGTAAAAATAAAAATATCTCCTAATAATTGTTTTTGAGTTATTTTCACTTGATCGCAAAACGGGCGTAAATTTTGATTATTTTGAGTGATATAGAAGTTTCAAGAGTTCGTAACTTATATAGTATATGAGATATCTTTATGAAACTTAGTGTGCATATCATTTAATTATTAGTCTTTCAAAATATGTGAAAATCAAAATAAACCCCACTAATTGTTCTTTAGTTATTTTCTCTTGATCGCAAAACAGTAGTAAATTTTGATTATTTTGAGTGATATAGAAATTTCAAGAGTTCATAACTTGAATACTATATGAGTTATCTTCATAAAACTTTGTTTGCATATGACCTAATTATTGGTCTTTCAAAATATGTAAAAATCAAAATATACCTAATCATTGTTTTTGACTTATTTTCACTTGAACGCAAAACGGGAGTAAATTTTGATTATTTTGAGTGATATAGAATTTTCAAGAGTTCATAACTTGGATACCATATGAGATATTTTTACAAAACTTGGTGTGCATATTACTCAATTATTAATTTTTCAAAATATGTGAAAATCGAAACATACCCCAATAAATGTTTTAGAGTTATTTTTACTTGATCGCAAAACGGGAGTAAATTTTGATTATTTTGAGTGATATAGAAATTTCAAGAGTTCATAACTTGGATACTATATGAGTTATCTTCATAAAACTTTGTGTGCATATCACCTAATTATTGGTGTTTTAGAGTTATTTTCACTTGATCGCAAAACGGGAGTAAATTTTGATTATTTTGAGTGATATAAACACTTCAAGAGTTCATAACTTGGATACTATATGAGATATCTTTATAAAACTTGGTGTGCACATCACTTAATTATTAGTCTTATTAGTTTAAAATTTGTGAAAATCAAAATATACACCATTAATTGTTTTTGAGTTATTTTCACTTGATCGCAAAACGGAGTAAATTTTGATTACTTCAGTGATATAGACATTTCAAGAGTTCATAACTTGGATACTATATGAGATATCTTTATAAAACTAAATGTGCATATCACTCAATTATTGGTCTTTTAAAATATATGAAAATCAAAATATATACCAATAATTGTTTTTGAGCTATTTTCACTCAATCGCAAAACGAGACTAAATTTTGATTATTTCGAGTGAACTAGAAATTTCAAGAGTTCATAACTTGGATACTATATGATATATCTTTATAAAACTTGGTATGCGTATCACTCAATTATTGGTCTTTCAAAATATGTAAAAATCAAAATATACCATAATAATTGTTTTTGAGTTATTTTCACTTGACCGCAAAACGGGAGAAAATTTTGATCATTTTGAGTGATATAGAAATTTCAAGAGTTCATAACTTAGATACTATATGAGATATCTTTATAAATCTTGATGTGCATATTACTGAAATATTGGTCTTTTAAAATATGTGAAAATAAAAATATACCGCAATAATTGTTTTTGAGTTATTTTCACTTGATCGCAAAACGGAGTACATTTTGATTATTTTGAGTGATACAGACATTTCAAGAGATCATAACTTGGATACTATATGAGATATCTTTATAAAACTTAGTGGGCATATCACTCAATTATTAGTCTTTCAAAATATGTGAAAATCAAAATACACCCCAATAATTGTTTTTGACTTATTTTCACTTGATTGCAAAACGGGAGTAAATTTTGATTATTTTGAGTGATATAGAAATTTCAATAGTTCATAACTTGGATACTATATGAGATATCTTTATAAAACTCGGTGTGCATATCACTCAATTATTGGTCTTTGAAAATATATGAAAATCAAAATATATACCAATAATAGTTTTTGAGTTATTTTCACTTGATCGCAAAACCCGAGTAAATTTTGATTATTTTGATTTATATAGAAATTTCAAGAGTTCATAATTTGGACTCTACATGAGATATCTTTATAAAACTTGGTGTGCGTATCACTTAATTATTGTTCTTTCAAGATATGTAAAAATTGATGTGGTATATCCATAGTTTTTTAGAAATTTTCACTTGAACGTCAAACAGGAGTCAATTTTAATTATTTTGAGTGGTATACAAATTACAAAACTTTAAAACTTTTATACTATTTGAGATATTTTCATAAAAATTGGTATGCATATCACTGAATTACTGCTCTTTCAAAATATGTGAAAATCCGATAATAGTTTTTGAGTTTTTTTTACTTGAACGTAAAAATATTTCGTGAATTTTCTAGGATTTCATTAACATATAAAATGTTCGATCAATTTCACGAAGACGAAATCCCGGGGGGATTTGCAAAGTTTTGTGAGATTTCTCTTAATAAAAGAAGCATGTTAAAATATTTTATTTTTTTTTCGAGAACAAGTAAAATTTAGATTAATTTTCCTCTTTATTTTACTTCATGCTTAAACAAGGATTGTAAACACTCGCTGGAATACTATTAAACAGTTCAATAAATATGAAGATATATTTATTGAACTGTTTAATAATATTCTAACGAGTGTTTACAATCCTTGCTTACGCATAAAGTAAAATTTCGTGTTTAGAAAAGCCTGAAAATTTGGATTTGCGGGCGCGCGAGCGAAGCGAGGCGCGCCGGCAAATCCAAATTTTCAGGCTTTCCTAAACACGAAATTTTACTTTATGCGCCAGACGTGTAAAACACGTTTTTAAAGCGAAATTTAAAAATCACCCAGTTTTCATAATAATACATTATCAACCCAAAAACTATTAACAAACAAATGTTTCCAAGTTGATAAATTGTCTATTTCTATTTAATTTATTATGGCAATTATTATTAACTGACAATACGATAAAATTCACGTATGCGCAATAAATTTGTCGAATACGGACATAAAAAAGTAAGCGAATATAATGTAAATTAATTTGTAAATCAATAATCATATTTCTCTAATTTGTTTTTATTCAAATCGATGCCGAAATTTGACTAAATCTCACTAATTTTGTTTTTCTTGAATTAATTTCTCATTTGGCACTTTGTGAAACGTATTATACTATGTAGAGGAAAAACACTTGGAATTGTTCCACTCATTTGTTATGTTAATGCGCTTACTGTCTGCTTAAACTTAAAAAAAATCATTCAGCTTCGACTCATTAATAAACAGCGAGTTTGAATGTGTTGGTAAACATGTTTACAATTATACAAAAATCTCGTTCTAATGAGTTTTTAGAAAGTAATTATTAATAATATATTCTTCGTGGGGATTTAGGGCTTTTTTGTTATACAAATCAATAATGATCAAGTTTTTATGAAAATGTCTCCAAATTAGATAAACTAATGACGTATTTAGTTTAAAATTAACAAAGAGTTAATGACATTTATCAAGGATTAAATTACTTAGAATAAATCTAAATTTTCGGGCATTACATTAATATATTCTTCGTGTGGATTTAGGGCTTTTTTAGTAATACAAATCAATTACGTTCAAGTTTTTATAGAAATGTGTCCAAATTAGATAATTTAATGACGTATTTAGTTTAAAATTGACAAAGAGTTAAAGACATTTATCAAGCATTAAATTACTAAAAATTAATCTAAACTTTCAGGCTTTTTATACCTCGGAATATACACTTCAATCTTAATCAAGGGATGAATAACAATCGGTAAAATATTATTGAACACTTCAATCAATAAAAAGATCTGATAGTAATAAATCAAACTAAATACATATGCACGGCTGAAAGACCTATGGTCGATAGCCATTTTATAGAATCAATTTTAATTTCTGTATACAATTTATAATTTGTTTGTATTTATAAATATTATGAAAATTCTATAAATAAAGATGTTATATACAGAGAGTTTTATGTAACACCGAACATGCTTATAACTAGAATTTTTCTTTTAGGTATTCATAAACATACGTTGTATATTTGCTGACACTAGGTTTATTAATAGAATTTAATTTGAAGCTTTAAACGGGTGTTTTCCACTCCCAGACTAAGCATGAAGTAAAATTTCGAGTTTAGAAAAGCCTGAAAATTTGGTTTGGTCGCGTAGCGCGAAGCGCGGAGCGGCCAAACCAAATTTTCAGGCTTTTCTAAACTCGAAATTTTACTTCATGCGCCACCGCTACAAAACACTGACATATTAAGAAGTTTAAAACACACCACTAAACTTTAGATTACATCAGTGTTTTGTACCGGTGGCGCATGAAGTAAAATTTCGAGTTTAGAAAAGCCTGAAAATTTGGTTTGGCCGCTCCGCGCTTCGCGCTACGCGACCAAACCAAATTTTCAGGCTTTTCTAAACTCGAAATTTTACTTCATGCCTAGCCTGGGAGTGGAAAACACCCGTTTAAAGCTTCAAATTAAATTATTTTAATAAACCGAGCGTCAGCAAATGTACAACGTATGTTGATGTATACCTAAGAGAAACTTTCTCGTTACAAGCATGTTCGGTGTTACGTAAAACTCTCTGTATATACATATGCACTTATATTTAGTCTAACCTTCACGCTAGGAACGTACCTTGACGTGGTGTGGGGGCAAGGAAAGGTTGAAGGCCAATGAGCGGAGCGCGGAGATACGGGCCTCCTCTATGGAGACCCGGACCCCCTGTGCTGCTGTGAGGTGAGACCTTATCGCTAAACGTTCCGAGGCTGATACAACCTCCTTGCTGTTACAGTCTCCTTGTTGAATCGCTTCACTCTTGGTAAACTCTTCAATCATTTCTGGATCCCCTTCAGTTCTACGAATGATCGGGACTCAAAGGGGGATCCAAACCCAGAAGAGCGGCTCACCGAATCCGCCTGAGTCCGTTCCAGAGACCGAGCTTTCCGGCCAGGATAAAAAGTCTCTGGAATGGGCTAGGAAAATAATTAGGGAACACGGGGAAAAATCCGCTACGACCGCAACGCCCAAGAGGCAGCGATCGCAGGGGGAGACCCCACCGTGCCCTAAAAAGGTAAGGAGGACCGGGCCCTCTCCGAAAATTACACCTGGCCGCACCTTTAGTGACATCCTCAAGGAGCACACTATATTTGCGGTAATAGATAGGAGCCACAGGGAGGGTTCAATCTCGCCGGCGAACTGGCAGCTGGCAGAGATGGCCCTCCTTAAAGTCTATAAGGAGGTTCTGTCTGCTAATCCAGGAACGGCTCCCAAGTGTCGAGACGCAGGTTGGCACCAGGGTCACGTCAAACTGGTGGCCTGTGCAGATCAGAGGTCTGCTGACCTGTTCAGGCTGGCCATAAGGAAGGTAGGTGAGGTCTGGCCGGGTGCTGCTATCGAGGCTGTTACCAGGGACAAGATCCCGAACAGACCTCGGTGCAGGGCCTGGGTCCCGACTGAGCCTGCTGACCCGCCGACGATTGAAGAATTCATCCGTATGAGCAACCCGCAGTTGCCGACAGCGAATTGAATGGTGGTCAGTGCAGGGGAGGCGAGGGGCAATACACGACCGGTGACAATCACCGTTAACGAGGAGTTCGTCGCCCTTTTAGAGACCTATGGAGGGGTGATAAGCTATGGCTTTGGGGCGATCACCCTCAAAATCTATAGGAAGGATCGGGAGACCGCTAATTCCAAGAAGGAAGCGGCCTCTGAGGAGCCGATGGAAACAGCTCCACACCCTGGTATGGAAACTGGTCCCCACACTGATGTGGACAGTAAGTTTGTACTGGAGGCTATGAATCGCCTGCGTACGCACTCGGAGAAGACGGGGGAGAGTGAAGGAGACGAGGATCTCGCTCTCTTCTCCGGATCCGATCCGGATGATGATGACGACCTGAACACCACGGTCGTCAACCTCTAAAGCGGTACGATGGCGAAGGTGATTCAGATTAACCTACATCACTGCAAGGCAGCCTCGGCTGCGCTAATCCTTACCCTAGGAAGGGATGGGTACGATGTCGCGATGATCCAAGAACCATGGATCGTAGGAGATCGGGTTTGCGGACTGGGCTCAGCTGACTTTAAGGTCTTTTACAAACAAGGGGTAGGTAAACCCAGATTATGTATCTTAATAAACAAAAGGCACTCTGCTTTCCTGCTTCCCTGTTTCAGCGACTGTGACACAGCTGTCGTCTCCATGGAGAGTGGCCCTTACCCAGGGAACCCCCCCCCCCCCCCCCCCAGAAGGCAAGGTAAGGTAAGGTAATGGCGGTGGGAGAAGCTAACCGGAAGGGGGTGGATCTCGTCATCGGCGCTGACGCGAACGCTCATCACTCAATATGGGGGAGCTCCGACACAAATGACAGAGGTGAGTTGCTACTTGATTTTATTCTGGCCACTAACCTTTCCATATGTAACATTGGTAGCGAACCCACGTTTATTACTTCCAACAGACGCGAGGTTCTAAACATAACTTTGGTCTCGGACCAAGCGCACAATAAAGTTAAAAACTAGGTCAGTGGTGAACACTCCTTCTTCGACCATAGGTATATAGAATTTCAGGTGGATATGGCCGTCCTCACTAGGGTTTCGCCTAGCGATACACCAGGCAGACCTTCCACTGAGGAGGAGTTGGATTGTTTGGTAACTACCCTCACTGATGCCTGTAATAGCGCAATGGGCGCAGCCTGTCCTGGAAAAATCCCTAGAGGAAAAAAGAAGCCTAAATTGTGGAACCAGGAGATTTCCTCCCTAAGAAAGGAGTGCAATAGGCTGTTCAACAGGGCAAAACAAACCAGCGAATGGTCTCTGTACAAGGACAGCCTCAGAGCCTACAAAAAGGCTGTCAGGCAGGCAAAGAGAGCCTCCTGGAGAACTTTCTGCAACCAGATTGAGGAAGCCTCTGAGGTCAACCGACTCAGAAAAATACTATCGGGGAACCCAGCTATATCGGGTTTTCTCATGAAGCAGGGTGGTGAGTGGACCACCTCATGCGAGGAAACCCTAGAGGTGCTAATGGAGACTCACTTTCCCTCCGACGCTTGTGGGAGAGGGGCTCTCCGGACACCCAAGAGGAGCTGCCCGACGGGGGATATCCTGAGCAAGGATTAATTGGCTTGGAGTGTGAACAGCTTCAAGCCCTTCAAAACCGCAGGCCCGGACGGGATTATTCCTGCTGAATTACAGATGGCTGTGGATATTATCAATCCCTGGTTGAAAATAATATTTAAAGCCTGCTTAACTTTTTTGTACATCCCGCAGAGGTGGAAAGAGACTAATGTGTTTATACCCAAAGCGGGAAAAATATCTCACTCAACACCAAAGGACTATAGGCCGATTAGCTTATCCTCCTTCCTACTCAAGACGCTGGAGAGGTTAGTGGGGGCGTACATAAAAGAGCGCATACGTCCAGACCTCTGGTCGACTAGCCAACACGCGTACACTAGGGGCAGATCAGTAGACACAGCTCTGCACGCCCTCCTAAGTCAGGTTGAAAATTCCATGTGTAAGAAAGAGTTCACTTTGGCGGTATTCCTGCATATGGAAGGAGCCTTCAACTTCGTGCGCCCAGGGGCGATTTTGTCGGCCCTTGGCAATCCGTACATGGACGAGTCGATATGCCTCTTCGTAGAGGAGCTGCTAACGAGGAGGCACATTGTCTCTGCGCTGGGCGGCTCACGCTCAAGAAGAGAGGTCAGTAGAGGTACCCCTTAAGGGGGTGTCCTCTCTCCACTACTATGGAATATAGTTATGAATAAACTACTGAAAGGACTAGAGTCTACGGGGTGTAAAACAATTGCCTATGCTGATGACGTGACCCTTGCGGTCTCTGGTAAACACGTAGTCATCCTATCTGAACTCATGGAGAGAGCACTCCGCAAGGTAACCCGCTGGTGTGAGAAATGTGGACTGGGGGTAAATCTCCTCAAAACTGAGCTTGTACTTTTCACCAGAATGCATAGGATACCAAACTTCAAAGCTCCCGTCCTAAACGGCACGGGACTGGTGGTAAAGGAGCAAGCCAAATATTTAGGCACCTTAGTCGATAGGAAGTTAAGTTGGAAGCCCAATATTCAGGAGAGAGTACGGAAAGCGCAGTTCGCGCTGCACTCGTGCAAAAGAGCTGTGAGCAAGAACTGGGGACTGAAACCAAGCGTTGTCCACTGGATGTACACGACTGTGGTGAGACCCATTCTGTTCTACGGCGCTGCAGTCTGGTGGACTGCTCTTGATAAGAAAATTCACCGGACCGCACTGGGTAAGGTACAGAGATCAGCGGAACTGCTCATAACAGGCGCGGTTAGATCTACCCCCTTCAAAGCGCTAGATGTAATACTAAATCTAGCTCCTGTTGACCTTTACTGCAGCTACCACAGCGATCAGGATCAACTCGGTCGGGATATGGAATAATAGCAAACAGAGTCATGGAAGGATCCTGAATGAGCTCGTCGATATCCCACTGAGGACTGATAGCTGTCTTTCAGAACTTACCTTTGGGAACAAGTTCTCCATTTCCATCCCGGACAAAACCGAATGGGTAGAGGGTAAGATTGTTTAGGGAAATGAAGTCTGGCTCTTCACGGATGGCTCCAAGTCCGAAAACAGAGTAGGGGGTGGAATTTTCTCACATGAGGAGTTCAACCTCAAAAAATCTTTTCGACTCCCAAACCACTGCAGCGTCCTACAGGCGGAAGTCATGGCTATCCGAGTAGCAGTGGACTGGATAGGTAAAACCGACCTTCAGGTAAACCATATCAGGTTCGTCACCGATAGCCAGGCCGCCATTAGGACATTAAATAGTCCCTACTGCACCTCCAAGGTGGTCAGAGACTGCAGAAAAGTGCTTAACAGGCTCGCTAACAGCTGTGATGTGGGGCTCATCTGGGTACCAGGTCACAGTGATATCAAGGGAAACTCAATTGCCGACGGTCTCGCAAGGAAGGGGGCAAGGATGAGAGACCTATCTACTGAACTTTCCTCTTGGGGTATGCAAGAGACTATTAAGGGACCAAATGACATCATGGGTTAACCTTAGGTGGAAGGAAGAAAACACGTGTCACATAACAAGGCAGCTATGGCCTATGTGTGACACTATAAACAGTAAAAGATTAATTGCACTTAGCAGAATCGACATAAGGAAGGCAGTAGGCATCATCACGGGTCACTGTTTTCTGGGTGGACACGCACAAAAGATGGGTCTCAAATACAATGACTACTGCAGAGAATGCCTAGATGAGGAGGAGGAAGAAACAGTACTCCACTATCTAGGTCAATGTCCTGCTCTTGAGGGGAAACGAATGAAGTACCTCAGTCTGCACCACGCAAGTGAACTGGCGGAGCTCTCACCTATAAAAGTGGGAGATCTGATCGGATTCATTAGGTGCTCAAATTGGGTTGTATAGGGGAAGGATCTCTCATGGTATCACAACGGGCCCTATGGGCCTAAGTGAACAGCCTCGGCTGTTGCCATATAAACCTACCTACCTATATTTAGTCTAATAACTGTTTACTTAATTTACAGTAAACCAACCTGTTTTTTAAAAATCATTTATTTGATTAAATTTGATTTGCAAACAAAATGGTTATTATAAAGAATGTTTTGTTTCAAAAATTCTCGGAAAATCAACAGAATCCACATAAAATTCAATAAGTTTACACAAAACTAATTTATACAGACTTCAAATATCCTGACTAGGTTTTTCAAAAATTCAATGTATAAAAATTGAAGATTATTTAATCTTGAGCTTTATGTATAGATAATTAAGGAAATTGAGTATTTTAAAATATTACCATAAAATGGGTACCTTGTTTTCATTTAAAGGTCAGTTTAACCCATTAACGGCCGAGCAATTATAGAGTTAACTCTAAGAGTTGATTTTAGGTCAAATTCTACACTTCTTTTAATGATTTTTATGAATGACTTATTGTATTACATACTGTGAATTTTTCTTTTAAATAAACATAATGTATACGCTGTAAATGCAAGGAATTCGTCGATTTTGTATAAAAACGTACAATATAAAGTTTAGAACGAGTATTTCCACTCCCAGACTAAGCATGAAGTAAAATTTCGAGTTTAGAAAAGCCCCGCGTAGAAAATTTATCGAGGGTTTTCACGGGGCTTTTCTAAACTCGAAATTTTACTTCATGCGCCACGCAACTAAAATATTGTGAGGTTTATGTATATTTGAACCTCACCTGAAATCAGCGTTTTGTACGCGTGGCGCATGAAGTAAAATTTCGAGTTTAGAAAAGCCCAGAAAATTTGTCTCGGGTCGCTGCGCGACCCTCGACAAATTTTCACAGGGCTTTTCTAAACTCGAAATTTTACTTCATGCTTAGTCTGGGAGTGGAAAACACTCGTTTAAAGCTTCAAATTGAACTCTTAAAAAAACAATGAATAAGTAAGATTGAAAGAAAATAAGATGAATTTGGAATTTTTTTTAATGGGTAATAATTGAGATATTTAAATAACAAACAATTTACGTTTTTCTTCATACATTTTCAAGTCATATCAAATAATATAATTTATCAAATTAATTCATTTAGTAATTTAATTAATAATGTTGCGTATATGCATCAATGGCGCTTAATGGGTTAAACAATATTTGTGAAGGAAAAAAAAATCAAAATTTGTTATGTACAATTGATTCATCTTTATGCTCATTTTTAAATTATGTTTGAAGAAAAACTGTTTGTTTTATTGGCGTTCAAACACAGGGAGTAATACTTTTGAAATGGATATTAATTATATATTTTTATAATTATTAGTATTGAAAACTTAGTTTGATAATGACTAGCTTGTAGTTAAAGTGACTATAGTTCACTGAAAAGTACAATAAATGTGGTAAAACAAAGTGTTTTAATTAAATTATTAGTATTGACTTTATTAAGATTTGATGTCGAAAATGCAGACTTGTTTTTTGTATTATTCTCATTTAAATACGAATTGAATACTGTTGTTGATTATTATGGTAATTTTTGATACATCAATAATTTCAATTAAAACACAACAAGCTTTGTCTTTTTTTCTAGAATTGAATAAATCATAATTTCATGTCAAATGAAGTCGGCCTTAACTTTAATTGTGTTTTGTTTGTAGTTTAGAGATAAAAAAAAACTGTGTTACTTACTTGTGATTGTGAATACGGCAGTGACACCAATCTTTCTGAGCACTGGCAGTGCACACACGACAATGGCGAGGTAAACAATTTTGTGCAAACCTTATATTTTAAGAAGCGCTGATAAGGTTTTGAGGAGTAACGAAAGCGTTTTTTTTATGTTAATTAAAAGTTTAATGGGGGTAAAGTTTATTACATTTTCAGAGTTATTTTTTTCAAATTTCTTTAATTAATTTCTTTTTTTTAAATTATTCAGTTCAATTCATTTAAAACATACCCATGAATTTAATTTAATTTCCATACACATGGATTAATATAAATTTAAAAAAAAATGGTTTAGACATTGAATATGCAAGTTTTGTAATTCGCGAATTTAAATAATATTAAAAAAAATCTATTAATCTGGGACAATCAAAGCAAGGCCGTTTCGAACGAGTTAGTGTTCGAGTTCATTGCTTGTGTTGCGTAAACGTTTTTATTTTTTGATTTCAGAATTTACATCCAATCACGAGTATTGGATGTAAATTCTGTAATCCGAAGGTTGATTTGCAAAAAAAAATCTAAATATTTCATACCTGATAATTAAGCAGTTGTTTCAATTAATATTAAAAAGCATGATTTATTTTGAATTATTAAAAATAGTTTTATAACAAGAATAAGGTAAACAATTAAACTAATTAGTTCTAGATTTCAAAAACTACCTCAGTTTTAATATTAATTTATTTTTGATTTTGATTTTTTTCGAGTGCATAATCAGTATTAGTTGAAATGAAAGAATTAGTTGGAAGAAACTGTTTCACCATTTTTAATATTAATTTATTTTACTTTAAGTCGGGGGGCGCATCCAAAGGGGCTACAGATTCAAAGCCCTTAGCGACTGAAGCGAAAAATGAGGCCCCCTAGTTCATAAAATATAAAAGAAAATTAATGAGAGTATTTTATTTCAAAAATTCTAGAAAAATCAACAGATTGTTTAATTATTATAAATTTACTACGTTCGTAAATATAAAAAAAAATCATGAATAAAATGATCAAAAATACCGAATGAAATGGAAATTTATTAAAAAATCTAACAGTTATTTAAATTCTTATATACAACATTCAGACAATGCAATATTCGGTACAAAAATGTATATACTTATCATACATGTTGGTGTTAGTGAATTTATGGTGATGTGCAATGAAATGTCTGTTTGAAGATTTCAGTTAAAAGTTCGAATTTCAACCAATATCTGTTTTTTATAAGTTTTCGTGATTTTTCTAGAATTCCATAAACTTATAAAATATGAATCTGGGAGACATTAAATAAAATAATTTAAAGAAGGTAAAAACAGATTCATCACAACTTTATCTGGTATAAAATAAAGTTGTGAAGGAAGGTTTAAACTGTTTTTTTTTTTATTTCAAACTTATAAAATGTTCAATCAATTCCATGTACTTACGTATTTAGTGCATTTTAATAATTATAAGTGCATAAACAGTTACATTTTAGTAATAACATTCTATTTACTCTAGTGGCACAGATTAGCAAACAAGCAAAGGTAAAAACAATGGAAATTTTGTTTGCGCTTCAAGGAATTAAACGAACGCTTGTTTGAACAGAAATTAATTTTCAAAATTCCCACAATGTAGGAAAATTATCAGATAAGAAGAAAGAAAAAAACTAGAATTATTTCATAAATTCAAAAGGATTTGTTTCCTTTTAGTTTATATATCACGATTATTTTTTTTTAAATCATTCAATTAAAGTTTCTAACGAATCTTTCTACTCCATGAGCGTGAAGTAAAATTTTGAGTTTAGAGAGCGAAGCGACCAATCCAAATTTGCAGGCTTTTCTAAACTTGAAATTGTACTTTATGCGCCCCGCGTAAAAAAACCCGATTTAAAGCAAACTTCTAAATATACTGCTAATACATCAAATAATTGCATGACTAAAAAGAATATAATAACACTAATATCTTTATTAAATGATATGTAAGAGCAAGACAGAAACTGATAAATTATATCGTATGTTCAATAAAATAAAACCTCTAGAGTGCCATAGAAAATATTCTAGGTTAGCAACTCTGAAATTATACATTATAATTATTAGGTCTGACGTTATATACGTCAATTCCTAAAGTGTGCAGCCAACTTAAATTAAAAAGATTAAATCATGGCACTCTAGACGTTTTTTTTTTATTATTGAATATACGATAGTAAGTAAATGAAAGAAATAAACCCTGGTTATATTAAATCACCTTCATTTATTATAGTAGAAACCACTAGACTTGATACTTTCGTCATCACAATTATTCGTCTGAATTAAATTAATACTCCTTCAACACAATGGGCCTGATTTTTTTTTTTTTTTTTGGCTTTTGCCTGGCCTTGGGAACTTGCCCATTAGCCAACATCATTTATATATTTATTTATATTTGTATTAATTGTTAACATTACAATTTGTAGTATGCTATTATTTCATACGGACAAGCACTAACATTCATACCACACCCAGGGTCACGACGAGAAATTATTTTTAAACAAAGTCTCGCCGTGCACGGGAATCGAACCCGAATTGTGGCTCCCCGAGCGACGTTACCGCTCGGCCACCACCTGCCCCAATGGGCCTAATGTCCCACCTGCCCCAAAGAACCAGACTCCTTCACCAAATCAGCAACGGTATGCCCATTTACGGTATATATTTTTAGCGGGAAATTTGATCTCATTACAATAGGGTAGAGTGGGGCTGGTTCGGACATAGGAATTTCACCATTTTTGACACTATCCTATTAACATTTATGATAACCTTTGACGTTTATTAGACAATGTTTTGATACAAGTAATTATGCTCCAGAATTCAGGAAAAAATAAACTATCGAGTGACGGCAATTTTGATTAATAGTGCAGCTTAAAAATAAATCAAGTTGGCGCTGTATCTTGAAAATTGTGACATAAACATTTGAAAAAATGATCACCAAAAGAATTTACTTAATTAAATTTACATTCAAAATTTCATGTTGATCTAAGAAGTAGCTTTGGAGATATTAAGCCGGTTCCATACATGATGAACACCTTGTATAATTTAAATAATTTTTATTTACGGATTCGATAAATGAAATTCTACAGAAAAACATGCTAGTTGTAATAAACTTTAATTCCAGATAAAATATATTTGTTTTCTGTATTGGATAATAAAAAATAATCAATTATGAACTTACAGAACTAAGATATTTTTCTTTTAGTTACGTAAAGTGTTTTCTATTAATTATTGTAGTAATTCCTTTCTTCACTTACAAAACTAACTTCTATAGAAGACCGCTATCTATTCCTAATTGAAAAACTTTGCGATTCACGATCAAATTTCCAAATTCTTGACATATTTAAAATTTCGATGGCGTCATAAGACTTATACAATATTTTTTTACTTCAATTTTCTACTCAAATGACTTTACGAATCAAGTTACCTGAAGCTTTTTACTAATTTTCTGACCACCTTGTAGAAAATCTCAAATGCAATGTGCGATTAAGTAAGATCTGTCAGAGGCTCGCGACGATCAACACAACCGGTTAGATAAAAACCTCTGAACAGCCGAAGCAAACACGTGCCGTGGTTGGCGTCCTTTCCATTATTTTAATCGAAAATAAATTGATTTTTGTTTGCCAATAAATACAATTAATACACTAGTGTTTTATCGGTAAACTACTAATAATGAATTAAATAGTATTTCTCTTTTCATAAATGTCTTAATGAGGCACTGCCTCACCTGCCTCTTATGACCAGCCGCCACTGATAAGTTTATGTAGACAATAGGTCTACATAAAAATATTTGTAGGTTATGCAGCCGTCAAAGTCGAGTAACGTTGATGCAGAACTGTTTTTTCTTATCTTTAACAGGAGCTGAGATATCTTCCGAGAACGGATTAACAGGACACCCTGTATATTACTTAAAACTAAAATGAGGGGGTGTTGCTACGTGACTAAAGACAAAGATGTGTTACAAAGTTACAAAGTTTGTGTTACAAAGACTTAAAACATTGTTATTAATAACACAAGCAATTGTGTGCTGTTAAAATTTTATTCGGTTTTATTTTTAGCAGTTCTATTTCTGAACTTATTAATAATCAATGTGCATCGGTATAATTACATGATAAGCGTTAAGGCAAACAAACATAATTATTATTATTTATTTATTTAAATATTATAAATAGATTAATATTAATGACTAATTGTAAAATTAGGTTTACAATAATCTATGTATCAGATGTCCAACAATTATTGAAGTCTTAGGTGGCTGTGGAATCAAACATGAATGTTGATTCTATATATAAGTTATGACTTTACAAACGTCAGATTCAATCATTTCTAGTAAGAATCGACATTCATGTTTGATTCCACAGTCACCCAGGATTTCAATAATTGTTGCGGATGTCCAACAATTATTGAAATCCTGGGTGGCTGTGGAATTACTACATTTAATATGTAGAAATACATTTCATACAGTTTACTAATACTGATTTATTGTAAACAAAATCGTTGAGATGAATAAATACATATGCGAGTCATTTAAATGTTGCTTGTTTCTTTCATGACTTTTTGAACTCTAGACTTCAATTGAGATAATTCAATTCTTTCAAGTATACATATCCCGATGGGTATGCATTAATTATTTCAATTTGAAGCTACTAACGAGTGTTTCCAATCCTGGGTTAAGCATGAAGTAAAATTTCGGGTTTAGAAAAGTCTTAAAATTATATCGGTACCGCTTCGCGGAGCGACCAAACCAAATTTTTAGGCTTTGTTAAACTCGAAATTTTACTTCATGCCTTACGCGTACAAGACGCTGATTTGAATTGAAGTTCACTTGTTTACAATCATTTAGTGTTTTCCGAATTTAATTGTACTGGGTACTTAGGTAATGGGGTACTGTCCTCCCTGGACTATACATTACTTTTTGTAAGACAGTTTTTTTCTTGTTACCAATATATATTTGTATTTTTTGATCCATTTAAAACCAGAAATAAATATTGTATTAAGATTACGAAAGAAACATTCCTATAACTTTAACTTAATTGCTGTACATCGGGTTGTACACAATACGGATTCTATGCATTCATCATATGCAACTTAACATACATACATTTGTATGTTGGATTGCATACAAATAAGAGTAATCGCTCGTGTTGCATGGGTGTTGCTTTTTCAACTGCGCATGACATTTTTTTTTTAACGTTAGCATGCAACGCTCCTACAGGCGGATATTCAGCGTTTATACAATGTTTTTTCGACATTCATGCATCTTAAAACGCAACGTTTCGTGTTACGCGGCAACATTGATGCAACGTGTCAAGCAATGTTTCTTTGCTCAGTGGGCAGTAATTAGTTTGTTTTAATATGCTATTATATCGGTACCGGTTTTTTTTTAAACAATAGCATGCAACGTTTCTGCAGACGGACATTGAGTGTTTATGCAATGTTTTTCAACATTCATGCAACTTAAAACGTGTTATGCGGCAACATTGATGCAACGTGTCATGCAATGTTTCTTTGCTCAGTGGGTAAAAAAAATATAATCATACAACTCTAATCGCACCATAAATAATATTATGATCTACTTTGCCACTTTCTAACAAACACAATTAGTTTGAAGTCGCCCATTATAACATTTTGAGAGAATCCATAGACCACATTGAAGATGAGTTATCCTCTGCCTACTCTGTAAAATCGCAAGTTTTATAATTTATTCTCTTTCGAGGGTCAGTTTAAACCTGACGGGAACATTTCAAGTGCATCTCACTGTGATGTCTATTATTAGACAATCCTTAACTACATATGTATTTTATTTATAATTTATGTTAAAATATTTCTGTAAACAAAATTACTTATTGAAATATTTCACTATGTAGTTATTGGTAAATATTTTAACCAAATGTATTTTAATAATAGAAATCTATATCACCTTCACTTCAAATGGTAATTACTTTTAGTGGAAGATTTTACAGATTTTAATGATTGCAAATAATAAAAAATGTTCAGAAAAAAAAAACAATTAAAAAATGGTAATGATTGCACACGTGGTAGTAAAGTTGTCATTTCTTTAGGATAAAGCCACTTTGAGGGAAAATTGCGCCTTAGGGAGAGCAACAAAAAATCTGAAACTTTAGTTTTATGAGTTTTTTTACATTCCTGTAATGGAATGCATTAAGTATTATATTATATTAAATTAATAAATAATTATATTGAAATTTTCATTTTTGCGAGTGGACCCAGGGCCGGCGCTAATGTCAAGAACAATACAATATTTTTTTTGCTTGGATGATGTACTATAAATAAATTAACGAATCGAGCTACCTAAAGCTTTTCATTCATTTTCTGGCCACCTTGTATAATCTGTAAATAAGACTTAACTATAGTTGATGAACCTGGAAATAAAACAATGTTTCTCTAGTCTTTCTTTTATATTTTTTCATAATTCAATTCAAAAAATTATTTCTCCAATCTATCTTTTATATTTTTTAAAATGCAATTCAATCAACTATTTATGTAGTTCTTTTTTATTTTATTTTCTCAAATTTTTATTCAAACAATAAATTCTGTATTTCTTCTTTTGTGAAACTTTTTAATTTTCAATTTAACCAAAAAATTTTACTGTTAATAAAATCGTCGTGATGCTTTCAAAGTAAGGCTCACAAAATACAAAAACAGAAAATATAGTCATTTATTTTGTTAGTCAATTTTATGCTTATTTTTAGAAATATTGACAAAATTAAAAGAAGTGAAAACCCTGTATAATTCATTACCTCTGCAAGAATAGTAACATTCTAAACTAATATATTACAATGTCTTTCTCTTTAATTTATAATTTTATAAAAAAATATAATAAATAAATAAAGTGCAACTATATTTAATTTATTTAGTTTTATGATGTCAAGAATAGTCTGATTATTGCAATTCTGATGCACAATATTAAGCTGTGGATTACTTTTTAAATTTTTAATCCTTAATTTTGTGGATATCTTTTAACCGCAACGTTTATTTGTTTTTCTGTTTTCGCCGTTACAATCAATAAGCATACAGTTTACTATTAAAATGACTATTTTTCCGCTTGAATTATCACAAGTTTATAAAAAATAATTTCGATTTATGCATTTTGTGAAGACCCAGTATATCTTACGCTAAAATTGGGTAAAGGTAAACACTTGTATTGTTCCATGTTTTTATTTTCAGTTGCCTGACATGTGTTTCGATCCGTTACGATCATTTTCAAAGTTAAAAGTTTTAACTTTAAAAATGATCGTACGGATCGAAACACGTGTCAGGCAACTAAATAAAAACATGGAAAGTATACAAGTGTTTACCTTTACCCAATTTGAAAATTTGATTCCATCAAGAGAGTAGCAGAACAAGTATTGAATTTATCTTATACTTCTGAAAAGTAGTTGCCTCGTGTTTTTAAACGATACAGACGATTTTATGAGGAGAAATATTTGATCGTAAAATCGATAATTAAAAAGTGTATATAGCGTTCCACCTATCCTGGAACATTCTGTATATATATAAATATTTTCAAAATTTTGTTTAAACAATCATTTCTCCAATTCTTCTGGATTCCCGTCGTCTCTTGGCTTCATCGACGCGCTCCTTCACTTGACGCAATTCCGATTTTAAAACGCGATCTCTGAAAAAGAAGGACAATTTTAGAATTAAATTATGTCTTGATTGTAAACTGAATTCTTGTAACCAGATCAGCTTAAGAAATGATGAATGATATTACAACAAATTTGTTTGTAATAAATTTATAAGGTGGTTACTTTAAAGACGTCATACTTTAATTCTAGTAACCACCTTATGCATTTTTTCCATACAAATTTGTTGTAATTAAGCAAAATATGTTAATTCTTTCTATTAGAAGAATTATAGCGTAATATATATATATATATATATATATATATATATATATATATATATATATATATATATATATATACAAGGTGCCCAGAAAAGGTATGATAATCTTCAGGTAGTGTGATTCGTTGATTAATTTTGGATAAAAAATCTAAATAAAAAAATATTGTATTCTTCCTCGTAACATCTCACGAGGTCGTTAAAATATTAAACGTATCTCTGGAAATTAGTGTTATTTTCTATTATTTTGGAAAAAATCAATAGAACTTACAATCAATTACACATTTGTAAAATTTAAATGACATAGGTGATAAATAAATTGGAAACTTTAACAAATTAATAACTTCTTCAGAAGCATTTTTTTAATAAAAATAGACCTGGCAACTATGTATTTTCATATGTAACCTTATTAAATTTCACTTGACTTTGACATATACTTGTCATAATTTATTTGTGTAAGTTTGTATAAGTTCATCATACTTTTTGAAGATGTACACATTCAACGAGTATGCAGATTGTACATGATATTTGGATTCTGCAATGGTAATGCAACTAGTGCCAAAGATGAGTACCAAAGAAGATATCCAAATCGCCAACAGCCTTGTGTAAATACGTTTAGAAAATTAGACCAAAGGCTACGTACTTTTGGGTCGTTCGTTTATAATAACATAGATGGAGGGAGACCTAGGGAGCGTCGCACTGTTCACCTAGAAGAACAGATATTGAATGCAGTTCAAGAAGATCCCAATATTAGTACGAGACAAATAGCTCAATAGTTAAATGTCCCCAGTAAAACAACAGCCCATGCAGTATTGAAAGAAAATCGAATGCGTCCATTTCATGCAAGAAACGTTCAACCACTGTATGAAAATGATAACGAGCGTAGACGTATGTTTTGTGACAGGATTTTAGATCAAATTCGGGAAGAACCAATTTTTTTATTTAAAATTCTTTCCAGTGATGAATGTACATTCACTAGAGATGTTGTATTTAATTGTCATAATTATCACTTTTGGGCAGAAGAAAATCCTCGGGCGGTTAGAGAAATGGGACATCAAAGGAAATTTTCAGTTAACGTCTGGCTTGGTATTCTAAATTTACGTGTAATTGGGCCTTTTTTTATTCATCAAAGATTAAATGCCTTAAATTATGTAAATATTTTAGAAGAAGTTTTGGAGAATGTTCCACTAAATTTAGTAAACAACATGCTGTACATGCATGATGGTGCACCACCTCATACAGCAAGAATTTCAAGAGAATGGTTGGACGAACATTTTCCAAATAGATGGATTGGGCGCAATGGACCCATACTATGGCCAGCAAGGTCGCCGGATATGAATCCACTTGATTTTTTCGTTAGGGGATTTTTAAAAGAAAAGGTGTATGCAACACCTCCAGTGGACAATGTAGACGTCATGAATAGAATTCGTGTTGCAGTGGAATTCATTACTGAAGAGATGTTGCCCCGAGTAATTAATTCTATCCCACGACGGCTCCAGATCTGCTTAGAAACAGATGGTTATCAATTTGAACATTTACTTTAATCTTTCATTTTTGATGTATACTTCAAATATTAATTTTTGTAGATTTGTTAAATTTATGATTATTAAATTAAACACTTGTTTGATCCATTGTTGCCAAATTTGCATTTCTTTAAATTGGCTCGTGAGGAGTTATAAGCCACAATACAATATTTTTTTACTTAAATTTTCTGCTTGAAATTAATCAATGAACCACTCTACCTGAAGATTATCACACCTTTTCTGGCCACCTTTTATATATATATTGTATTTATATTTTACCCAATTTACATTTTATTTGCGTCGCTATATTAATAAAGGTGCTTGCTGAAGTATTTATTCCTATTTTTATACCTATCTATCAATTTCTACGAAACTAATTTCTACGAATAATGTAGGTATATACTTGCGTATTATTACTAATAACGCGATAAATAATTCTGGTACAAAATTGATTTTTCCTAAAAATATAAATAACACTCCAAGAAATGTAGACCTGAATTCATTTACTTTCTGTGATTTTTCGTTTTTAAAATACAGCATCCGAAAGTGATATGCTTCACTTTTACATCACAGTAGTGTTAATTGTGTATTGCGACTCAATTTTACATTTAAAGTTTGTTAATTGTAACTTACGACTCAATTTTACATTTAAAGTTTGTTAATTTTTCCAAACACATATTTTTTACTATGCTGGATTTAAATAACAAATAACCTTTACATTATAAACATACGAAACTAAAAACAACAGGAGTTTATTAAAAAAATTCGGGGGAGGGTTGAACCCTCTTATCCCCCCCCCTTGCTACAGCTGGCTTTTAGTTTCACCTTATAAACAAACAAAACTACGTCTGTTTACAAGGTGAAAATTTCTTGAATAATTTTCTCACTTATTACTTGGTGAAACATTTTTAAATATTGATAATGAAGGTTTAAATTAAATTACACTTGGTTTGTTTCACAATTTTTTACTTTACTATTTACTCGACTAGTTTCGCGTTTTACAGCATTATCAGGACTCCTGATAATGCTGTAAAACGCGAAACTAGTCGAGTAAATAGTAAAGTAAAAAATTGTGAAACAAACCAAGTGTAATTTAATTTAAACCTTCATTATCAATATTTAAAAATGTTTCACCAAATGATAAGTGAGAAAATTATTCAAGAAATATTATGTGGCAGTGAAGCAAATCTCATTTCAAAGTACAGAAGAAACCTAATTAAGTTTGTTAAAGCCAATAACCACATATACTTTAACAACACATGTCTAAAGCAAAACCTAATACCAAAATACATGAAAATACACATCAACCATCACAACTGGGTAACGCAAGAAGTAGTGAAACACTCCTATAGCAAAAATCACTCCTGATAATGCTGTAAAACGCGAAACTAGTCGAGTAAATAGTAAAGTAAAAAATTGTGAAAAAAACCAAGTGTAATTTAATTTAAACCTTCATTATCAAGGTGAAAATTGTAAACAGAGGTAGCTTTGTTTGTTTATGAGGTGAAACAACTAAAAGCCAGTTGTAGCAGGGGGGGGGGGGCAGATAAGAGGGTTCAACCCTCCCCCGAAATTTTTAAAATGATCAATTTTTGTATGTAAAAGCGGCCCTGTAAGAGCAAATACAATACTTTTACCATTAAAACCCTCCTCGAAATTTTTATTATTATTTTTCTGGCTACGGCCTTGGCCAGCAGGATTTAATTTTTCCATCACGCGAAAACTTTAATCGATTTTACTTGAATTCAGTGGCGGCTCGTGTGCATTTTCATTGGTGGAGCTGCAGACATAAACACACAGGGATATTTTCTTTTAGGTATGCTTACATATCCCAAAGCAAAATAGTTTAATTGCTCACGATTTTTTGGACAACATTAACATTTGGAAAATGAACGTGAGATAAAGCTTAAGTAATATAATCTGAACTTTATAATCAACTTTTATACGCCAAGCGGATGAACTAAAATTTCGAGTTTAAAACAAGGGTAGCCAATGCTTGTGGGAGAACTAGAAATCGAGTAGAAAAGGAGAGACTATGGTCAAGATTGGGGGGACGAGTAAGACAGACGACAATATACGCCAATCACTAGTCTCGCTTCTGGATGCCACCTCCAAATGCTGTTACTAAATTTTATACAGTGACTGGCTAACTAGATATATCGTATGTTCAATAAAAAAAACCTCAAGAGCGCTATGGAAAATATTGTAGGTTGGCAACTACGAAATTATACATTAGGATTATGATATCTGACTTTTTATATGACAACTCCTAAAGCGTGTAGCCAACTTAAATTTAAAAAAAAGATTAAATCATGGCACTCTAGAGGTTTCTTTTATTGAAAGTACGACATATGAACTGTGTTTAAAAAAGCCAAATTTTCAGGTTATTCCAAACTCGAAATTATAGCCCCGTAGTCTCTATATAAGGGCCGCCATTGGTGTGAATGTAAAAATATAAAATCTTGCTGGTTTTGTCGTTATCAAAAGTAGGAAATGAATAAAAAAATAATAGCGCAATAAACCTCGAGTTGATTACAAAAAATAAATAAAGTTCAAGTAAGTATTCAAATCGTTTGCATAAGATTTTGCGTTCGGCCGCACGCAATTTTTATCGAGCTCGAAAATTACACTCACTTTTTCTTCATGTGGCAGCAGTGGATGGCCACGATTATGGGACAGACCAGAGCCACCCCCATCACGAAGAAACCGGCGATTTTGTGGCCGAAATAAATCGTCTGCTGGTCACGTTCCAAAATTGCTGAAATCAACACCAACATAATCAACAAAAAAACATTTTATCTACGACCTCACAAAATAAGCTTTTTTATGCATCGATCATTATGCATGAAGTTGTACTTTTAAGCACTAGTTCTTGAATATTTTATGGTAACTTGTAAAAATCAATATTTTCACCAGTGCTTAAGACACCAATGCATTTTAAATGGGAGTTACATTTTTAAATAATTTCTATTATTTATCATTTATAATGGTTCATCAGCCATGGGCGTCTGCATTTTATATTTTTTTACAATTGCAGTGTTTTATTTATTTTTGTTTAATATGCGTTTTTAGCTGCATGAAAGTGAATTTGGGCTTTTCCAACCTCGAAATATTTACTTCATGCGCCAGGCGTGTTTACCACTGGTTTAGTGTTAAGTTTAAAATTATTACGTTATTTGTGTTTAGATGCCCTATCCAAGTCAGCTTAATTTTTAAAGCTCTTGCTTTATTACAGTATTTTTAAACCTTATTTTTGGCCATGCCCCACTTATTCACCGCTGAAATAATGACACCTCCCATGAAAAATTCAATATTGTGCTTTTGATGCATAAACGAAACATTATAATTTTTTGTTGTTTAAATTACTAAATAACTTAATTTGATACATTATACTATTTAATCTAACTTAAAAATGTATGAAGAAATATGTACATATTTTGTTATTTAAATATTTTGATAGTTACTCGTTTCAAAAAAATATTTTGAAGTGTATTTCTAACTTAAAAATATTTCAGTGTTTTATACGCGTAGCCTGTTAGTGTGTCTAATTTTAAGGAGATCTTTTTTGTATATATTTGTCTCTTTTAAAAATTGTTTGTCTTTGTAAATATGTCTCTTTTCGTCTAGATGTATTTCTGTAAATAGTTTAGTTAAAATCAATTATTTCCGCCCTTTTTTGAAGGCGTAACGGACTGAGTGCTACGGCGACGACACGAAAATATCTAAAATTTTCAGATTTCTATCTCTTTCCTAAAATGTTGGAGGGTAAGGGGAAAGAGACCGAGCACTCAGGGGGTAATCCATTATGAACACCAACCGCATTTTTTGATGTCAATGTCAACCCGATATTAGCAGGTAGTTGTTTTCAGCCAGCGCGTAGCGTTATCTTTTGTCCGACTTGGGGTGGTTTTGATAGGAATATTTATTTGATATTTATGAAATTATTTAAAATGTAATTATAATTAATACGACATTTGTAAAATAAAGTCGAAATGATGTCTACGTGTACAATTTTAGGTCAATAGAATTTTTTAAAACGTATCTGACGTTTACATCTCTGTAAATATTGATCATCACATCTGAACGTTATATATTTTAACTTTACTGTAAATGAGTGGTTTATACGCATGGCGCATGAAGTAAAATTTCGAGTTTAGAAAAGCCCCGTGAAAATTTGTCTTGGGTCGCTGCGCGACCCTCGACAAATTTTCTACACGGGGCTTTTCTAAACTCGAAATTTTACTTCATGCTTAGTCTGGGAGTGGACAACACTCGTTCTTAGAAGTTTCAAATTAAAGAATCACTCTACTAAGTTTACTAAAGTTTATTACAATTTTACAAAGGTTACAGCTCGAAGGACCAATCATGGTCTTCGGAGATCGAAGGAATACAGGGAATCGAAGTTTTTTTACAAGAAAACAACGAAAATCTGCAGGTTTACTGCATGGGTAGGAAAGAACACATCTAATTTTGAAAAAAAATATCGAAGTTTTGTTGGTTTTCAATGCATTTTTAAGTTCTCTTTAAATCAGTGTTTTATACGCGTGGCGCATGAAGTAAAATTTCGAGTTTAGAAAAGCCCCGTGTAGAAAGTTTAGAAAAGCCCCGTGAAAATTTGTCTCAGGTCGCTACGCGACCCTCGACAAATTTTCTACGCCGGGCTTTTCTAAACTCGAAATTTTACTTCATGCTTAGTCTGGGAGTGGAAAACACTCGTTAGTTTAAAAAACATCACAATTGGTAAAATATGTATCGTTGGATGCCCGTCTTCAGGGGTGATATGTAAGCAAATTATGGGTCTTAGGAGTTGTCAAATAAGTGAGTTACTCAACTGTTTCCAAGGCAATCTTTACGAAAACAAAAGATTAACATTTTACATATAAAATGTACAAGGTGAGAAACTCGATGTCTCAGCTCCATTAAAAGGGAAGGAAAACCGATAGAAAAAATCTGAAAAGAGGTTCATAATTGGGATTGAGTAAGGTTCATTTTAATCCAAAATTATATATTTTTCTAAATTTTGAAAGTGAAGTAATGACGTCATCGAATATTTTTTCCCCAGATTATTTTTGGATATTTTAAAAGACCTAATTTTTCTGAACTTTGTAGAGAAAAAAATGTGCTATCTTCTTTCGTTAAAAAATTAAAAGCAAACTTAAAAAAGAAAGTATTATCGAAAATTCTAAATTGTCACGACTTAAACAAGTAGCCTTTGGAAGCAAATAACAAAGCCGCACTTATCAATAATTAAACTAATGGTTAACAAATATTGTTTTGTTGTCATTTGATTTTAGATTTCAGATTTTTGTATCGTTTTTTCTTTTCATATAATAGAGCTGAGACATCGAGTTTCGCTCACCTTGTATAATAAACTATAAGTGTGATACATCATTGAATTCCGAAAAAAATATTCTTAAAAAAACTATGAAAATCCAAAAGAAAATCCAGAAAACGTGAACGCCATCTACTCCGAATAGCATTGTCGATGGTACTCACAGAATTACTATTATAAATGTCAATTGATTGTGCATTTTGAAATCCAGAAGGAAACTGAACTTCTATAACCATTTTAGTAGTCATATGCAATTTTCATATAAATTGACGATGTGAACGCCATCTGCTGCCAATTTTTGAGTAGTATCGTTACAGCTATTAACAGTAGATGGCGTTCACGTCGTTATTTTAAATGTAAATTACATATGAGACTATTAAAATGAATAAAGATGGTTAGTTTTCTTCTGGATTTCAAATTGCATTATAAATTGGCAATTTTAATAGTCATATGTAATTTATATTTAGGTTGACGACGTGAACGCCATCTACTGCCAATAGTCTTGTCTATTGTACTCACAAAATGACTATTATAAATGTCAATTGATTGTGCTGTTTAAAATCTAGAAGAAAACTAAACATCTATAACCATTTTAGTAGTCATGTGTAATTTACATATAAATTGACGATGTGAACGCCATCTGCTGTCAATTTTTGAGCAGTGCTATTGACAGTAGATAGTGTTTACGTCGTTAATACCAAAATAATATATATGTTCATTATAGCACTTTTTCCGTCATTTAAAGAATTGATGATTGTCGTACTAAACTTATTTCACTTGCTAATTGGTTGGTTATAGAACATTTCACATTAAATCAGCGTTTTATACGAGTCGCGCATGAAGTAAAATTTCGAGTTTAGAAAAGCCTAATTTATCTCAGTCGCTCTGCTGCGCTAGGCCCGAGCCAAATGTTCAGGCTTTTCTAAACTCAAAATTTTACTTCATGCTTAATCTGGTATTGGAAACACTCGTTAGATGATCAGTCATAACCAGGGTTGTTATGATTAAAACACTTTGTTTTAAAATAGTGTTTTAAACATGTTTAAAAGCAGCCGTCGTGTTTTAAACGGTTTTGTTTTAAACATGTTTTAAATCTTAAATTTATTTAAAACATGTTTTAAACGTTGGATTTGTTTAAAACCGTTTTTTTTATTATCTTAACTGCTAAAAATAAATATTTGCTAAATTATATTTTATATTACTTCATTAAAGTTTTTTGTTTGTTTTTAAATTCTTGCAAAATTGTTGAAGATATTTCAAATTACATTATCAAACATAACATTTTATTACAATAAAACTGTGTGTGCATAGATGTGGTTTTTAAATACATAAGCATACGCTGTACATTTTTTGACGTTCGTTGTTTTTTGTTCAAGATTTTAATTTGAATCTTTAAACGAGGGCTTTCCACTCCCAGACTAAGCATGAAGTAAAATTTCGAGTTTAGAAAAGCCTGAAAATTTGGATTGGCCGCGTAGCGAAGCGGAGCGGCCAATCCAAGTTAGGCTTTTCTAAACTCGAAATTTTACTTCATGCGCCACGCGTATAAAACACTGAAATATCGTAATATTTAAAATATACGGCTTTTGCAATCTAATATGTAAATGTGGATAAAACGTGAGTCAAATTCTGCACTCAAAAAATTGTTTAAAGCAGTGATTATAGGCAACCCATAAACTCTAACGTATATTAGGTTGCCTATAACCGTTGTTGTAAGTGTGTGTTTTTTGAACTTCACTGTAAATCAGTGTTTTAAAGCGTGGCGCATGAAGTAAAATTTCGAGTTTAGAAAAGCCTAATTTGGATTGGCCGCTCCGCTTCGGTACGCGGCCAATCCAAATTTTTAGGCTTTTCTAAACTCGAAATTTTACTTCATGCTTAGTCTGGGAGTGGAAAACACTCGTTTAAAGCCTCAAATTAACCGCATTAAAACAACGATTTCCCACAACTTTTAAAACGCTGTAATTATCGGGGTATGTATACTCAAAAGAAAAACGCCCTGTGTATTCTGTTTTAAACACGTTTTAAACGTGTTTTAAACATGTTTTGAACATGTTTTAAACCCAGATCATAACCTTATTTTGCATTTTTTTTATTGCTAGATTAGCGTGCTCTATTTAATCGATTTGATTAAAACGTAACCAAATAATACCATTGCATAACATATTGATTAATGAGTTAAATTGTTGGAGTCATCAATTGAACATGAACGACCGTTTAAAACGCTTTAAAAAGGGCAAAAAGGGAAACTACCTGCTATTCAAACAGATAAAGTCATAAATTGTAACATCAACACACCATAAATTGTGGTTTATTTTCTTTCATTATACTCCTGCGCTTGTAGAGGGTGTGTCTCTTCAAAATTTGGTGACCAGATCGTAACCTCTAAAAATCGGTAGGACCCCCGACCGCTATGTAATGGATACATTTCTGCGGGGGATGGGCCCGAATTTCACGCCTTATTATAACATCTGGCGTTCCGAAACCGAATGCAAAATAGGAAAGGGTCTTGAAAGGAAAATACTACCTGATGCCATTGACACACTTTTACTTATATGAATTGTAATTACTACAATTAACTTAACATAAGTTAATAAATTCCTCATAGTAACTGAAATATTGTGAACAAATGAACTTTACTTGAAATTGTCGTTTTATACGCTCGGCTGCGCATGAAGTAAAATTTCGAGATTAGAAAATCCCGAATTTGGATCGGCCGCTCCGCTGCGCTGCACTACCACGCCAAATTCTCTGGGCTTTTCTAAACTCGAAATTTTACTTCATGCTTCGCCTGGGAGAGGAAAATGCTCGTTTGTAAATTTTCTGTAATGTGAAAAAGAAAAATAATTCCTTGAACTACATGAAAGAGACTAATAAACCACATACGGGATTTCAAAAATATTAATATTTACGGGAATGACAGCTGTGAAAAAAACGCTATACTTGCATACGGCAAGTAACGGTAAGTATACGGCTTGTTTCATTGATTACATTGTTATGTATTGAATGTTTATTCTAATCTTACCCTCATTGAGGCATGGGTTTTATAGACATTTTTGATAAGACCAATATAAGCAATATTTTGTATTTTCAAAATGTTTAGCTTAATTTATTATTCCATCCGTTTCTTCAATGTTAACAATTTTATGGTGTTATCTACAACCGGGTAATTTATTGCCTTTTAAATTTTTTATAAGAATATTTGGTGTAAATATATCTACATATTTTCCCAGACAAACTTTAACTCGGCCGCCGTATCCTTATTGTAAACTATTTAGTGGTACAACTGGATATTTTATTGCTTTTTAGACCAAAACTGAAAAAACTTTTCTTTATTTGGTGAGAACACATGTACGTACTTTCCCAGATACCTAATCTCGGCCCTTCTCCTCGTTGCAAATCGTTTTATGATACTAATTACAACTGGAAATTTTATTACATTTTCAAAAATATTGAAATTACTTTTTGACTAATATTAAGAAGATCTTCAGTCCTTATCGAGAGTTTGTCGCAGAAACATGGAAATTATTAAAGCCAAACCTTTTTATATTTTTAATAACTTTATTTATTTAAAAAAATGTGTTATTAATGGGACAACATATTTCCATTGCCAAAAGAGTGAGTGTTCGGGAACCCTAAGAATGGAAGAAGAAGTAATCATTATTGGACGTGCACATATTTATCCTCCGTCTGAAGATGAAATCGATAAACTAAAATTCATTAAGGTGATAAAACAGAGAAGTAGAGACTCTGTATTGCCCTACAAACAAATTATTATTGATGAAGAGGTAACTCATTCTGGAGGTATATATGAATATTGTTATTATTGCATTCAGTGTACGGCAAAAGCAATTAATTTAAAACATAACTAATTATTTATCAAAATTTGCATGCCCTTCCTAAATTAATTATTTATTAATGTAATTTCCAGTTTCGTTTGAATTTACGTAAAACCCAATGCGAATCTCTCAATTGTCTCTACTAGGTATTGAAATATTGTTAATTTTTGCATTTTGCATTTTTGTTGTTTTCGTTGCTCACTTCCTTTTTTATTTTCTTTATATTAGGTTTTAAATATGAAACGAATTATGTGTTATATTTAACTTACTATGAGGAATTTATTAACTTATGTTAAGTTTTTTTTTTTTTTTTTGAGAATTTAGAATTTTATTTCAAAAACAATTACATATAAAATTACATGTTTTTTTTTATAGTATGCATGTAGGTATATAATTTGTAATTGTAGTTGATGAGGTTCCTTCCTTTTTTCCTCGCCTCGTGATTCCAGGATGAGAGATCCGATCTCGGGCTAGCGGTATTAAAGGATGTCTGTGTGTTAATGTATTTGTGTATTCTGTTTAATTGATATCGTTGTTTAGTAGTTTGTTTTTTATTTTTAACTTATATGGGATGTATTTTAGACATTTTATGTATTGTGGCATATTGTTGTATGTTTCTATTATCTTTGTCATCAGGTGTTGCGTGTATTTTTTTGTATTATATTTTACTGTTCGTAGGTCCGATCTTCTTAATTGTAGTAATTACCCTTTCCCTTTCCTATTCTGCATTCGGTTCCGGAACGCCAGATGTTATAATAAGGCGTGAAATTCTGGCCCATTCCCCGCAGAAATGTATCCATTACATAGCGGTCGTGGGTCCTACCGATTTTTAGAGGTTACGATCAGGTCCTAAAATTTGCTGGTTTAGATATTTTGGAGAGGTCCTGTGCTACGGACCCTTTATTTATAACAAAAGGAAGTGACCGATGCTGGGGCAAGTTTCCTGGAAGTAAGAGAAAGTTGTGCACTAGTTCACATTCCAGAGATTTGCACCCGCATCGAGTCAAAGTAGGTAGAAAGTACACCCTATTGGTGGTTTATTTCGAACCTACTAATTAAACACGAGTTACCCCCAATTTCAGGGCGGTCCCAAAATTTGCATTTTTTTATCGTAGCACTGAGTCCAAAAAATCACATTCATTCGAAAAGTAGACTTCGTTCGACCCACACAAAAAATTGTAAACTTTATGTAAAAAGTGTAAATAAATCGTTGTTGTTTTGCCAAAAAGTCTACAAGTTTATTGTCACTCAACCGAACCAGTATCTCGGGCACGCGAATAGAGTTTAATCGTAAAAGATTCAACGCGTCCCACCATAGCCTATGAAGTAAAATTTCGAGTTTAGCCCGAGAATATGGTTTCGCAGCTTTTTTTCCAGGCTTTTCTTAACTCGAAATTTTACTTCAAGCTTGATCAGGCATATAAAACCTGATTTCAAGTGAAGTTCAAAATATACTTAGCGACCTATCGATAATTGACTCACGGCCCACAGTTTAAGAAACACTAACGTAAATGATCGATATAATAATGACTCGATTAAATCGGTTATCGTATCTCAATTATTCCCATCACGAATTAAAATATATATCAAGATTAACACAGTTTAATATTTTTGGATTTTGTGGTCTCTACTATGAATAAAAAAACGCAGTGGTCCCTGAATAAAAAAATGGTTAAGAACTTCTGTTATGGATAGAAAGCAAAATGTCTTGTTTGATATTATTTTATTTTTGTTTGCGAAATTTCGATAATAAGGTGGTAGATTTGAAGAAAGTTTGAATGAGATTGACGGTTCATTGCTTTTAAATACCCTATATTTTTTAGCCGATAGTTCAACAGAGCATTAGTTCTTCAGTTCATCACATCAAAAGACAATTAGTTTAACGATTAATTCTAGAAATCTCAAGTTCAACAACTTTAGATTTAAATTGCTCTGCACTTTATCAGTTAGTCACTAAACTTCGTCCCACGAAACGTAAAAAAAGTGGCAAGTGGCAAGTCAACAACTTCAGATTTGATTTGCTCTGCAGTTTATTAGTTAGTCACTATAATTTGTCCAAAATATCAGGAAAAGTAGGTATTATAAACTTTAAAATTTGTTCCTATATTTTTTTAATGGTTGTATTGTTTTGTCTTGTATAAAAACACATTTAATATTTTGATTTTGTCTCATTAACCCTTTGAAATAGTATTGAAAAATGTATAGTGTAAATGTAAAGATTTTTTAATTGTTAAAGAATAAATATAAATAAATAAAAACACTATATTTTAGTTTTAGTTACCCACTGAGCAAAAAACAAACAAATAACGTTTTATCAACATTAGAGCAACAATAAACGTTGTTTTAATGTTGATGAAACATTACTTAATTGTATTTGCTCAGTGAGTTAGGTAGTCCAAATTTGGAGACAACCTACGTGTGGTTAAATAACAATTAGAATATTCGCCTGACGGGTCTTGCCCTAAACTCGTAAATCGTGCACAAAAGCACCACTAATATAAATAACTATTATTAACATGTAACGTAGATTAAACACTACTTAAGTGTGTACTCAGTGAAATTGTTTTTGTTTTAATGACTTAAAAGCCGTTAAAACTCAATAAATCATAAAATGTGCAATGAAAATACCAACAAGATAAAATAATTGATATTAAAAATAAAATAGGGTAGTAAAATTGAATTTATCGCCGTTGCGTAATGTCTCATATTGTTTTTTTAATTACTTTTCGGACATTAAATGTTACAGAAATCAGAAACACAATGGACACTAAAATTAAACCGCGTCTATTTTTGAAATAGAAAAGGCATTCCGTCGCGGTCGTTAATTACAAGCACAAGACACCCGAAAAAAAAATATAAATCTCAGGAATAAATTCACACATACTAAAGTAACCTGCATAACTTGTAACCTAAAACTTTTTCAACACGTTAAAGAAAAATAGTTATAAATCAAAGTAAACAGAATATAATTTTGGGAAATTTAAATAAAAATGTTGCACGGTAAATGGGAAAATATTGAAATATATAATATATATCAGTTGTTTTTTTAAAATAGCTACACTTGGAACTTTTAACGAGTGTTTTCCACTCCCAGACTAAGCATGAAGTAAAATTTCGAGTTTAGAAATGCCCCGTGAAAATTTGTCGAGGGTCGCGCAGCGACCCGAGACAAATTTTCTGGGCTTTTCTAAACTCGAAATTTTACTTCATGCGCCACGCGTATAGAACACTAAAATTTTGTAAAATTTGTGTATATTTGAACCTTACTTGAAATCAGCGTTTTATACGCGTGGCGCATGAAGTAAAATTTCGAGTTTAGAAAAGCCCAGAAAATTTGTCTCGGGTCGCTGCGCGACCCTCGACAAATTTTCACGGGGCTCTTCTAAACTCGAAATTTTACTTCATGCTTAGTCTGGGAGTGGAAAACACTCGTTAAAAGTTTCAAAGTAAGATCCTTTGAAAAACAACGCTTTTATATTATATATTTCATTATTTTCCCATTTACTGTGCAACATTTTTATTTAAATTTTCCAAAATTATATTCTGTTTAGTTTGATTTATAACTGTTTTTCTCGAACGTGTTGTAAAAGTTTTAGGTTACAAGTTATGCACGTTACTTTAGTTTGTGTGAATTTATTCCTGAGATCGACAAATTTTCACGGGGCTTTTCTTAACTCGAAATTTTACTTCATGCTTAATCTGGGAGTGGGAAATACTCATTTAAAGCTTTAAATTGAACTATTTTACTATAACTGATGGTCAGTAGGGATTTACCGACTTGTTTCAATTACCGGTAATTCTGTAAATATCTGAAGCACATTCAGTTTACCGATCATTTTTCTGTAAATCAGAATATCATTGTTTTAATGGTAATAGTCATTGTCCATGCATTTAGACAATTACACAGGCCAACAAATTTTGACTTTTTGAGAGTTGATTTCGATCTGACATGTGATTTTGTATAATTTTAATCTGCTGAATTCAAATCCGAGTGTTATTTTGCCCTATCACGTAAGGTTGTTTTATCTATGTTGAATATAAATTAATAAAAAATTTGGTCAAAACAAACGCTACTTTTATTGCTCTGTATCAATTAAAGTAGCGTTTATTTTGACCATTTTTTTAAAAAAAAAGAAAATTTCGAGATACGAGCACGACACCAGCACGAGATGTTCATGACACGAATGTGTTGAACGTCCCGTGCTCGTCTCGTGTCTTGTACTCGTGTCGTGCTCATCTAGTGTCGTGCACGTCTCGTGCTCATATCGTACTCGTCTCGTAATTGTCTAAAAAAAGTAAAGTAAAGTCTATAAGATATCATAAGTATCATTCGAAGTTTTAAACGAGTGTTTTCCACTCCCAGACTAAGCATGAAGTAAAATTTTGAGTTTAGAAAAGCCCCGCGTAGAAAATTTGTCGAGGGTTACAAGTTATGCACGTTACTTTAGTTTGTGTGAATTTATTCCTGAGATCGACAAATTTTCACGGGGCTTTTCTAAACTCGAAATTTTATTTCATGCGCCACGCGTATAAAACACTTATTTAAAGTGAAGTTAAAAATGCACTGAAAACCAACCCAACTTCGATATTTTTTTAAAAATTAGATGTTTTCTTTTCTATATATGCTGTAAACCTTCAGATTTTCTTTTTTTTTTGTAAAAAAACAATTCCCTGTAGTCCTTTGGTCTCCGAAGACCATTATTGGTTCTTCGAGCTGTAGCCTTTGTAAAATGGTCTTTTGAGTAATAAACTTAGTAAACTAGAGTGATCCTTAGTCTGAAGTTGAAAATATACTGGTTAGGTTAGTTTATGATTTATGTAAGATCGCTAAAAAATATCCTCTCCTTGAGATGCCATACTTTTGACAAGACGATCAGGACACAAGCACAATACGAACACGACACGAACGAGATACGAGCACGACACGAGCACAAGACGTTCATGATACGAGTGTGTTAAACGTTCCGTTGTTTAGATGTTTTCTTTCCTATCCATGCCGTAAACCTTCAGTTATTTGTTGTTGTTTTTTTTTTAAACATTTCCTTGTAGTCCTTTGGTTTCCGAAGACCATGATTGGTTTTTTGAGCTGTAGCCTTTGTAAAATGGTCTTTTTAATAATAAACTTAGTAACCTAGAATGATCCTTAGTCTGAAGTTTAAAATATACTGATTAGGTTAATTTATGATTTATGTAAGATCGCTAAAAAATATCCTCTCCTTAAGATACCATACTTTTGACAAGAGGACCAGGACAAGAGCACGATACGAGCACGACACGAACAAGATACGAGCAAGACACGAGCATGAGACGTTCTAGACACGAGTGTGTTGAACGTCACGTGCTCGTCTCATGTCTTGTGCTCGTGTCATGCTCATCTCGTGTCGTGCACGTCTCGTGCTCGTGTCGTACTCGTCTCGTAATTGTCTAAAAGAAGTAAAGTAACGTCTATAAGACATCATGAGTATCATCTTCAACATTCGAGCAATGTTTAATTTGTTCCGTGTTCAGTGGGTAGTTACCAGTTAGATAGCTTATAAAATCGTTCAATTCGAAGTTTTAAACGAGTGTTTTCCACTCCCAGACTAAGCATGAAGTAACATTTCGAGTTTAGAAAAGCCCCGCGTACAAATTTTCACGGGGCTTTTCTAAACTCGAAATTTTACTTCATGTGCCACGCGTATAAAACACTGATTTATAGTGAAGTTAAAAATGCACTGAAAACCAACCCAACTTCGATATTTTTTTAAAATTAAAGTTTTCTTTCCTATCAATGCTGTAAATCTTCAGATATTCGTTGTTTTTTTTTTTATTAAAAAACAATTCTCTGTGGTTCTTCAGTATCCGAAGACCATGATTGGTCCTTCGAGGTGTAGCCTTTGTAAAATGGTCTTTTGAGTAATAAACTTAGTGACCTAGAGTTATCCTTAGTCTGAAGTTCAAAATATACTGATTAGGTTAGTTTATGATTTATGTATGATCGCTAAAAAAATATTCGCTCCTTAAGATACCATACTTTTGACAAGACGATCAGGACACAAGCACGATACAAGCACGACACGAACAAGATACGAGCACGACACAAGCACGAGACGTTCATGACTTCTCTAAACTCGAAATTTTATTATATGCGCCACGCGTATAAATGACTGATTTAATAAGAAATTTAAAAACACACAAAAGACATTTTTCATGTTAATCCTCACAATTAATTCAAATTATTTTTGACGATTCGAATCCTTTTGTAAGTATTCGAATCCTTTTATATATATTCGAATCCTTTTATAAATATTCGAATCCTTTTATAAGGATATTTATGAAACATTACTTCAATGTGTTTGCTCAGGAGGCGCATTTGGATTCAAATACGAATCCTCTTAAACAAATGTAACGAATCCAGATCACGAATCCAATTTAACTAAAGTATTCTGATGCTTGTTTTGAAACCTATAAAAGGATGCGAATCCACGATTTGAATCCTGATTGATTGAAATCCTGCCCAGCTCTGGTATTTAATTACATTACCTTCAACGAGGGTTTTCACTTCTTGATTAATCATGAAGTAAATATTTCGAGTTTAGAAAAGCCTGGACATTTGGATTTAGGCGCGGAGCGAAACGAGCGCCCAAATCCAAATTTTCAGGCTTTTCTAAACTCGAAATATTTATTTCATGCGCCAGGCGTACGAAACGCTGATTTAAAGTGAAGTTAAAAAATACATGAAAACGTCATCTTAAATTCAAATCATTTTTTAAGAATTGTATTATTTATCTTATTTACTACGAAATTCTATAAGATTTGCTTATTTATTTAAATTTACTTATTATGTAATGTACTTGAATTGAATATACAAATGTATTTTTCATATTTATATCTTTTAATTCAGATAGTGTTGTAAAACTATAACAGTCCTTTTCTTTTGGTGTTCCTCTTTTGTCAATTGTATTTTACTATTTCTCAAAACTATTTTGTATCTCTATTAAACAAAGTGCTGTGTTTGTCAAACAATGCGTTTGACAAATAGTAAGATATAATTAACAAAAGAGGAAAATTAAAAGAGAAGACTGCAGCGGCAGCTCGCAGCCTAACTTCAGGGTAGGCCCAAAACCCAAGGTAATATGTATCCGTTATTGAAAGGTGACTTTGTTGTGCAATTCCTTGTATTTATAAAGCGCGATCACAACCTCAAATTTTGTGTGCCTTGGCGCTGTGGCTGACCCTGAAGTTAGACTGCGAGCCGCCGTTGGACGACTGTACTAAATTTATAAAATTGTTGTCAAACATTACCTTTGTTATCAGTCGTCGATAACGTCATATTTAGAATTGTCTCCACGTTGTAAGACAAGATACAGCCTTCGGATCGACCTTTCCACTCGTGAAACCTGAAAAAAAAATGATTTGATTACAGTGTTATTTAAGGAAAATATAATAATTTAAAAAAAAGTATCAAACGCTACTCTGTTTTATTTTTGTTGAAGAATTTATTACCCAATTACAATTCCTGCCAGGAATGATTTATTGCCGAGCAAATGAGTATTTCTCAAAAGATAAAAATCACTGTGGTAAAAGAATTTGTCGTAAGATTATTCGCGGTGGCAAAGTGCCCCAATCTACACGCTTCAAGTCTTAATTCAAAAACTATTAAACATTAAACATAAAAGTGCCGAGATTCTTTTCGCAATCTACAACAAGTTAGTCTTACAAAGACTATATCAAACACTCTTTGAAACAATTACTGTCCGTGCTAATACCCCGACGGACAGTGAATTATACAACAAGTGTTTGCTGTTACATGCAGTAACCTACTGCAAATGTAACAATTTGGGTCAAATTCTTCAGGCCATCTATAGACGCGTTTCGAGATTTATCTCTTATCAGTATAGCTTTGCCGTTACCTCTAAATAAACACTTTTAACTGTTTAATTGAATGACGAATCATATAGAAATGTAATTTGCGCTTAGCAGCAAATTCAATTAGTTCACCATCGGACCTAGAGATTTCGCCACTCAGCCGGCATAAACTGATCGGCGACACCTCTGGGTCCAATGGTAAACTACATGTTTAGAATTCACTAATTCTACAGTGCCTTGATTAATCACAGTGGCCACAACTGTGGTATTCTTTTTGATTGGTTGTTTGTAATTTAGATCCAATATGACGAACAAACAGCCATCTGCCACATAAACAGTTTTGCTATTCGCGTAAGTTTATATTCTACCAATGTCGCTACCATTAGGAAGATAGGAATGTCCTGACACTAGGAACTTGTGGTCAATAGTCTTAAAATTTTTGAATTCTGCCACCATCTGTAACCACATCAAGCTCATTTTTATATTGCGATTTTGGCCAGTACACGCATTACTGTAAGCTTTAATATGTTCACAGTTTGAGGAATAAGTTGAAATATGTTATTTTATGCAAGAAGAAATTTCTTGTGAACCTCGGGAGCCTATGGCCTCATCCCAAGCATGCATGTAACCAATTTCATTTCCAAGATTATGACAACCAAAATTATAAACATACATATTTCTCTTGTAGTATGCAACAGAACAAGACAAAGTTGGAAAGGGTAATGCTTTCTCTAAATCAAAATTAAATGCGTATATTTTTCCTGCGCTTAAAATACTTTCTGTTTGGTCTTTCTTCATCGAACTACGAGCTTTTTCTGCTTTACATAAATGCAATAGTTTTTCGGTTTCACATGTCTTCTTCTTTTTGGCGTCCGTTTCTATATCAATCTTAATCTTCAGCGTATCATATTTTGTACATGTTTCTTTGCTAGGTGTATGAAAGTGTAGATTGAAATCCTTGTAAATGACATTTCTGTAAATGGCTTCGCTTACTTATGGTTCATTCCTTTCATCACATTTTTCAACATAAAGATTATACATAAAGCGAAAAAACGGTTAAAGCTATAGTACGTCTACTAACAGGACACTGTAGGCTCAATAAACACATGAGCAAAATAGGCCTGGCAGAGGATACAATATGTAGATTCTGCTAGGAAGAAGAGGAGGATCCTTTCCACATCCTGTGCCAATGTGAGGCCATAGCGCGGGTTAGATACCTAAAGCTGGGCAACACTAAACCAAGCGCAGAGAGCTGCACCCAAGGCTCACTGTCAGGGTTAACCCTCCGTCGGGCGCACCTGATCTGACAGGCACAGGCCAAGAACTTTTATTACTCACTCGCCACCGGCGCGGCGTCGGTCACCGCCCCTTCCAGTACCTTACGGTCTCGATGAGGCGGTTGATCCCCCCCTACTCAGTTTCTCATGTGACACCGTGGTGAGTAGTATCATCGTTCGTGTTCTGTTAGGCTCATTGCGCCTGATTTCGTCATATATTTTAAGGTACGTATTTTGTTGTTTATTCCATCTCAATTGTTTACTTAGTTCATTTCATGATATAAAACTATTATGTTTGTGGATATTTTATAGAAAAAAGTAAAAAATATAGAGGTGGCCTCTAGAGCACATTGTCATAATTTCCATTATTTTCCTTTTTTGTTCAGGTTCTCTGCTCCAATGACCAAAAAAGTTTATTATATCTCAAACCCAAGTCATATCGATGAATTAAGGCAGTTGTTGGAGGGTGAAGATGAAGGAGACCACTCACAGACTGAAGATTTAGGGGAAGAGAGTGCCATTGATTCTGAAGATGAAGTTGAAAAATGTGTTCTCAATCAGAAACTGAGCAATCTGGTGAGGAGACAGATGAAGAAACAGAGGAAAACGTGTATATAGGGAAAGATGGAAAGACCAAGTGGGCCAGTAAGCCACCCAAAAAAAGTCGACGTCGGGGGTCCCACAACGTTTGCATTCACCTTCCAGGAGTCAAAGGAAATTCAAAGAATGCTAAAACTGCATTTGAATGTTGGAATAATTTATTCACTGGCGATATTCTGGAATTGATTGTCAAATACACAAACCTGTACATTGACTCCATAAAAGATCAATTTTCTAGGGAAAGAGACATCAGACCCACTGATGTATTTGAAATAAAGGCTTTCATCGGTTTACTGTATCTAGCAGGAGCATACAGAGCGAATCGCCAGAGTCTGGAAGAACTTTGGGGGAGAGAAGGCGATGTCATCGAAAAATTCACACTCGTTATGAATCTCAAACGGTTCAAGACAATTATTCGTTGCCTTCGTTTTGACGACCGAACAACCCGAACCTAAAGAAAAAAATATGACCGCCTGGCCCCAGTTCGAGAAATTTTCGACAAATTTGTGGAAAATTGCCAGAAGAGCTATACTCCTGGGGAGAACCTCACTATAGACGAAATGCTTCCAGGCTTTCGAAGGAGACGTGTATTTCGGCAATATATACCTTCAAAACCAAGCAAATATGACATAAAACTTTTTGCCCTTGTTGACGCGAGGATGGTTTACACAGTCAATTTAGAAATTTATGCTGGACAACAGCCTCCAGGACCTTTCTGTCTCAGCAACAAACAAAGTGACGTGGTGAGGAGAATGGCTGAGACCGTATTTGAATCTGGCCGGAACATAACAGCGGATAATTGGTTTAGCGACCTTAATTTAATCGATGATTTGAAAACAAAGAAACTTTCATACGTTGGAACTGTCAGAAAAAATAAAAGACAGTTGCCAACAGCCTTTGTAAACGTTAAAGGGAGAAAGGCAAATACCAGTATGTTTGGCTTCAGCGATGATAAAGTTTTGGTTTCGTACATCCCGCGCGAAAGAAAAATGTTATTCTTGTATCAACCCTGCATGACGATGACAACATTGATCCTTAATCTGGCGAAAAAATGAAGCCAGAGATTATCACATTCTACAAATCAACCAAGAGTGGTGTTGACACTGTAGATCAAATGTGTGCTACTTACAGTGTAAGCCGAAACACCAAGCGGTGGCCAATGGTGATATTCTTTACAATGTTGAATATTGGTAGGATAAATTCAAACGTCATTTATCTCGGGAATAAACTTGAATCTAAACGAAGACGATTATTTCTGAAACAGTTGTCACACGAACTAGTGATTGATCAAATACACCGAAGAAACATGAATACCGCTGGAATACCCCTTGGCCTACAAGTTCGGATGAAGAGATTCCTCCCTAAAGTTGATCGAGAACAATCACCGCCTCCCCAAGCCTTCCAAAAGACGTAGATGTGTCACTTGCACTGAGGAGACGGGAGTGAGAAGACTGTCTCAATATCGATGTCGAAAATGTCACAAAGCCACCTGTATGAGCCATCAAATGTTGGTCTGCCAGCCTTGTTTTTCTTTATGCCAATGCATAAATTCGAATGAAAATGAGATGTCTGATTCTGATTGAATCTTACCTTACAATACAATATGTGTTTTTTTAGGTAGTTTTAATGTTTGAAAATTATTATTTTATGCCCTTTTCAAAATTTAATTACTTTTGTTTTCTTTTATTATTTTAAATACAGTATTACTTATTTTGGGGTTGGTGTTGGTGTTGGCTTTGATACGAGAGTAAAGAAAGATGTATTCAACGTGGTGGTATTTATTTACAGTATTTACAAGCAGTTATTTATTGAATATCATGAGTATGAGTGATTCTACGACGATAAGCGACTCTGACGTGGTATCGTCGTGGGTCGTAGGACGGTATGCTGAAGGGGTCCACTCCTTGGTATCGCGGCGGACTATCCTGTGGTGCTGTCACGCAGAATGTCTTCTCCGGGGTTTTCGGCAGGGGAGTGACTGGGTGACTGCAGGCGTTCTGGAGCTTGGCTTCGTCCAGAAATGTGGTCCTGGTGCATCCGTACTTCGGGCACGGTCGTCTTTCCTGCGGTCGCGTTGTCTTGGTCGGCGGCAGCGGTGATATCGGCCTGGGTAACGACGGCTGTCGCTGCGCTTTCCTCCGCAGATTTCTTGCGTGGCGTCTCTCGCGCTTTGGTGTGAGTTCATGTCCACGGTTTTCCATGTAACTGGTTTGATGGATTAGCGGCTATGGGTGAACTCGCTATTCCTCTGAGTCTCTAACGGCTATGGGTGAACTCGTTAGTCTAGCTAGTTACCACGGCTATGGGTGAACTCGTGGTAGGTGAGCTGTTAGACTGACTATTATCGCTTGCGCTAGCGTCTTTATACCTGCGTCTCCACCCTTGTAGCTGGATCGCGCGGTGGGGTTGTTTTCCGTGTGCGTGCGCTGTAGTGGGAGTGTAGAGGGTACGCGGGTCGTCTCGCGTACTTACGTACTCTGATGAGTCACCCTACTCACGATGCTGTTTCGCGCGTCGGGGCTCTGCACGGGTGTGCTAAACCCCACACTTATTTTGTAGTTATTAAACGTATTTTTGCATCAAATTTCTTATTTTATTTAGTACACATCCTTTTAAAGCTCAGTGGTTTAGGGAGTTTAAATTAATATTTGTACCTAAAAACGGTCATTTACAGACCTGTGCCCGCCAGGCACATTGCGTCCGAACTCGGGTGGTCCAGAGGTGCGCCCGACGGAGGGTTAATAGGGCTAATCAAAGAGGTGAAGCTCGAGCACGCCGTCTAGGATAATAGGGATCCACAATAGATCTGAAAAGGTCGCGGTGGTACAGGTCAATGAGGCCACCCCTACGAATATCTATCTATCTATCTATCTATCTATACATAAAGCGAATATTTAATTCTGAGGAAAGATATCTTCTATTCGGATTGTGTGTTCTAGTATAGTGTGATTGATATGCAGGAAATTCGCTCATATGATCACGCACTGATTGTCTCATTTCAACGGGTGTCCTATTTCCCGGTGGGTATCTACCTCTTAGATCTTCTCCCGGTGAGAAATCTCGAAGTTTTTGCAAGGCTCTCGTCATGCGACCATCTGAGATTTGGAATGTCTTGAGAAAGTATGATTTGCACACTTTAACAGACGTTGATTCTATAGGAATAAAGTAGGTGTTACTATAGCTTTTGCCTTGTCTAGAATTATTTCTTGGTCGTTTTTGTTTAATGTCATTTTTTTTACTAGACCACAGAGATAGGCGTTTTGGCCAGAGAAACTCCCTATTTTCCAGAAAGCATTAAAACTTTTTTCCTATCATCAAGGGTAATGTTATGAAAACATTTATATCGGCAATTGCAGTTCAAGTTGGTAAAATGTTTTCCGTCAACATTATTTCCATTTTTACTGGTATACAAAAGTCCTAAATTGCGATTTATTTTGCGTACATTTTCATGGTGCTGTTCAGGTTCTCTGAATCGCTTTCTTTCTTTTTTCTTTTGATTGGAAATATTCTCTAAATCTTCTGGTTCTTCTGGTAGTGAAGGGTAATGAATATACGTCTAAATACCTGTTGTGCTTCAACTTAAATTGTCAATTATCGACAGTTCAAATTCTGATTCCGATTCTTGATTAAGCTCCGATTCACTAGATTCACTCATTTCAATTCACTTTTTATGTAAGAGTTACGTATAGTCGAATGATTGAAAAGTAAATTGGTGTAAGTCTGACTTATGTTGTAAACTACGTTACCGACATAATGTTTTGAGTAACATCTGTGACACAATATTCGATTTATCTAAATTGTTTATTGGTAACTATATTCTAAATCTTCCACATGTTCCACTTTCCTTTTCTACGGCTTATATATCCCTCTGTTTCGCTATTTTCTGGAAAGAACAAAAATAATTGTACATTGGGTTGCATAAGTTTAGTGTCACATAAATACACTTCTGTTTATTCGTCATTCAACTCTGTTTTGAATTAATAACCACAAGCGAGAACCGGATAATAAATATAGAATTAATGTGTAACGTATTACTCCATTTAACTTGAATTTAATGTTTCTAGTTTAAGCAATATTGATATGCGTTTTGTATCGAGTTTGAATTTTATTTTCTTTACTAACAAGACGGTTTATTTGTAAAAAAAAGACCTTTATTGGCATATAAAAAAATAAAATTACAAATAAAAAATAATAATAGAACACAAAATTATATCATCTCCTTTCTTTTTTCCGCCCTCCGCCACCCCAGTACCGTTACTATCTTTACGCCAGCTCCGTCCTCTCTCATCCATTCCGTTACACTCCTTTTCCCCCCCCAGCCATTCCACATCCACCCCTTCACACTCCTCTCCCAAATGATTCCATGTATCTCGTCCACTTGCGCACAACACACATTTACCATACCCTTCCCCCATCCAGACCTTCCTTCCTCTCTCCTCCGAACCACATCTAGCTCTTGCCAGGGTTATCTTAGCCTCTTTCGACAAGTCATTATTGAATAGGTACCCTGGCACGCTCCCATGCACTTGCCACCTTTCGTACATTGGATTGTAGCCGCTCCTCCCGATACACCCCTGCCTCTCCTGCATCTCCACCTCTATCCACTTCTCTTTCATCCAAGCTGCCACATTCACCCCCTTCTCTAACCATTCATTTACACTATCCTCAGACTCTCCTGCCCTTTCATACAACGGTTTATTTGTATTTGCATTCGTATTAATATATTACGTCACGAGAGTGGTATGCAGCATATCACATATGAGCCAAAATGTTGCGCATTCGCCGCGCAGCGGCGAGTGCAGTATTCCGCGAGTATGCAATTGCCATACCACTCGAGAAACGTACGATACTTTATCTATGCCCTAACAATGAGCATTAAAGAACAACTTATTTATTGTAATAATTTTTAATAGTACCATGACAATGATGGAAACTAAATTACTACTTGAATAATATACAGGGAATAAAGCTGTACATTTTCCGACATTCGTTATTTTTTTAAAGAGTTCAAGCTTTAAACGAGTGTTGTCCACTCCCAGACTAAGCATGAAGTAAAATTTCGAGTTTAGAAAAGCCCTGTGAAAATTTGTCGAGGGTCGCGCAGCGACCCGAGACAAATTTTCTGGGCTTTTCTAAACTCGAAATTTTACTTCATGCGCCACGCGTATAAAACACTGATTTCAAGTGAGGTTCAAATATACATAGAGTTCACAATATTTGAGTGTTTTATACGCGTGGCGCATGAAGTAAAATTTCGAGTTTAGAAAAGCCCAGAAAATTTGTCTCGGGTCGCTGCGCGACCCTCGACAAATTTTCACGGGGCTTTTCTAAACTCAAAATTTTACTTCATGCTTAGTCTGGGAGTGGAAAACCCTCGTTTAAAGCTTCAAATTGAACTCTTGAAAAAAAAAATCAACGAATGACTAAAGTTTTAAAGAAAATAAGCTGAATTTGGAATACGTTTACTTTAAAGAAAAACTTCCTGTACATCAAAGAAATGTCATTTGGTTGTACGGTAAGCAATCAGCTGTTCAGCTGTCAGCACGTAATGTATTTGACAAAGCTTTTACATCCATGTGTACGTAATGTCAATCATAATTGTCAAGATGACAGTGTGGTATGATGCGGTTACTAGATAGGGCGTAGGTAAAAATATCTTACACATGTCAAAAAATATTTCTTGGCAGTTTAATTATAATTTAAAATTAATTATAGACCCTCTAATAATTTAATTTAATTTATTAATGATTGCTTTATTAGTAGACTAACATTTTTATAAGCTGTCCTAATTAATAAAGTAGCAGATTTTAAACTGTCGGCTAGGAATTTTACAACTTAATTTAAGTGGTGATTTAATTTATTTATTGGATGCATTTAGTGTAATTTCACTTGAAATTTATGCGGACGTGTTGTTTTTATAAATTAAATGGTCACGATTAAGTGAGTATTAAATTTAAATCTGAGAGGATTTGGGTCGTAATTTATCGTTGGCATTCCGACGAATTAATTGTGGAAGACGTCTTGATACCGCTGAATTAAGGTTTGGCTCGTGGAATATTCCAGAAAATAAAGTTTCAGGTCATTCTAATCAAAGCAATCTATTCGTTTGGTTTCGAACGGAATTCGTTTTTTTTTTGTCTTGTTCGGATACAAATAATATATCGAATTATTTAAAATCTTCAAGAGTTAGTCGATTCAAAAATATGTTGAAATAAAAGCTCAAACGCTCAAAAATAATCACACATATACAAAATAAATTGTGATAAAAGTCGTCTAACTTATTAAATTGTTTTCAAAATCGTTTGGTTTCGAATGGAATTCGTTTTTTTTTGTCTTGTTTGGATACAAATAATAAATCGAATTATTTAAAAATCTTTAAAAGTTAGTCGATTCAAAATATATTGAAAAAATGCTCAAACGCTCAAAAAATAAACACACATATACAAAATAAATTGTGATAAAAGTCGTCTAACTTAATAAATTGTTTACAAAATCATTTGGTTTCGAATGGAATTCGTTTTTTTGTCTTGTTCGGATACAAATTATAAATAGAATTATTCAAAATCATTAAAAGTTAGTCGAATTAAAAATAATTGAAATGATAGCTCAAACGCTTAAAAAATAAACACACATATACAAAATAAATTGTGATAAAAATCGTCTAACTTAATAAATTCTTTAAAAACTCGTTTGGTTTCGAATGGAATTCGTTTTTTTTTTGTCTTGTTTGGATACAAATAATAAATCGAATTATTTAAAATCTTCGAAAGTTAGTCGATTCATAAAAAATTTGAAATATAAGTTCAAACGCTCAAAAAATAAACACACATATACAAAATGAATTGAGATAAAAATCGTCTAACTTATTAAATTGTTTTCAAAATATATGAAAACTTGCAGTAATTTATTCTCCGCTCCGCGCCCAATCCAATTTTCAGGCTTAGCTAAACTCCAAATATTCTGTTCATGCTTAACAATATTAAACCAAATTATTTCATAACATTAAGCTCACTATTTTTAATGTAGTTTGCGCTTTTTAATGGAGAAACTGCAAATATTATAGGTATTTTAAAAAAAACATCAGAATTATGTCCAAAAGTAGAAAAAAGACCAACATTACGAATGGCAAAAATAGTGTAGATGTTTTGATAGGGTCCACCACTGAGGGGCGCGTTTTCTCGACCGTTTCCGGAAATTTTAACCAACCCCCCTAACACATGTTAATAATTTCAAACGCTTTTTTTGAGTGGCTTGAAGTTTATCCAATTAACAAAGTAACACAATAAACAATGGTATACAATTTAGTTCAAATTAATTGCAAGAGTGTATCGTATGTTCAACACAATAAATAATGGAATACAATTTAGTTCAAATTAATTGCAAGATTGTATCGTATGTTCAATAAAAAAAAATCTCTAGAGTGCCGTGATTTTATCTTTTTTTAAATTTAGGTTGGTTACACGCTTTAGGAATTGACATATAAAACGTCAGACATAATATTTATAATATATAATTTTACAGTTGCCAACCTACAATATTTTCCATGGAACTCTATAGGTTTTTTTTTATTGAACATATGATATTAAAAATAATAATATTCAATATACAGAATGTTTCTAAATTGATGCGAAAGATTTTTAAGGGTGATTTTTCAGCAAAAATTAAGGGAGATCTTTCATATAATTTTTTGTTCAAAACCCCTTCCTCTCCAAATGTTTTTATTTCATATATCCACTATGAAAGAATTTAGAAGAATGTAATTTGGCAGATAACTGTTCCCAATAAAATGGCATTTTTTGACGATCTTTGAAACGCTAAAATTTTATTACAAGGGGGTGAAAAAATCAACCCCTGTAATAGTTTGCATCAGAACTTTTTAATTCGTCCACATTTTTCTGTTTCTTGATTTTAATGGAGAGATTCAATCTGCAATTTTTTTGTCTCCTAAAACGGTTAGTTTGATCACAAAAAAAAATGAAATAATACATAGGCTCATTTGACTTAATTCAAAGATTGATTATTATTTGTTAAGAAAAATTAAGTAGGCTGATGTCAAATAAAGTCATACTATTCTTCTTTTAGTAACGTGAAGTGTTTTTTATTAATTATTGTTGTAATTCCTTTCTTCACTAAAGAAAGGAATTACAACAATAATTAATGAAGTCATAGTATTATCTAATATTTCTAGAGAAAACATGTTGCACAACTAAATAAGATTTTATTAAAAGAATGGCATTTTCTGTAACTTGAAGAGGAAGCGGAATTGAACAAAAAATTACATGAAAGACCTTCCTTAATTTTTGTCTCTTTGTAATGGTGTACCACAAATGCACTTGTTTTAAGAAATGTATTTGTTTATTGTATGTAACCATGGAAACACAATTTGAATCTATAAACGAGGGTTTTTCACTCCCAGACTAAGCATGAAGTAAAATTTCGAATTTAGAAAAGCCTGAAAATTTGGATTGGCCGCGTAGCGAAGCGGAGCGGCCAATCCAAATTAGGCTTTTCTAAACTCGAAATTTTACTTCATGCGCCACACGTGTAAAACACTGAAATATCGCAAAGTTTAAAATATACGGCTTTAGCAATCTAATATGCAGATGTGAATAAAACATGAGTCAAATTCTGCACTGAACAAATTGTTTAAAACAGTGATTATAGGGAACCCAATAACACTAACGTATATTAGGTTGCATATAATCGTTGTTGTGTGTGTGTATATTTTGAACTTCAATGTAAATCAGTGTTTTTAAGCGTGGCGCATGAAGTAAAATTTCGAGTTTAGAAAAGCCTAATTTGGATTGGCCGCTCCGCTTCGCTACGCGGCCAATCCAAATTCTTAGGCTTTTCTAAACTCGAAATTTTAAACATTAAAAGTGCGATTCTTTTCGCAATCTACAACAAGTTAGTCTTACAAAGACTATATCAAACACTCATTGAAACAACTACTTCCCGGGCTAATACCCCGACGGACATTGAATTATACAACAAGTGTTTGCTGTTACATACAGTAAATTTTACTTCATGCTTAGTCTGGGAGTGGAAAACACTCGGTAAAAGCCTCAAATTAACCGCTTTGAAACAACAAATTCCCACAAATTTAAAAAAACGCTGTAATTATCAGGCTATGGATACTCAAAAGAAAAATGCCCTGTATATTCTGTTTTAAACACGTTTTAAACGTGTTTTACACATATTTTTAAACATGTTTTAAAAATGTTTTTAATTGTTAATTGTTCTTAAAACGGTATTTAAATGAAAAAAACACGTTTTGTAAAAAATCTGTTTGTTTTAATTAAAATTTAAAAAAAAACGTTTTTTTTAACAACCCTGATTTAAAGTAAGGCAGATGCTCATCACTTCATTATCACTTCTTCCTCTCTCTTCAGTATATTTTGAATCCCAATAACAAATGGTTGTATTTCTCTGTGGTAATTTATGAATTAAGTTTTGGTTAATTAAAACATAAATTAACTATTAATGGATTCGATACCTAACGCCATCTAATGCTAAATTAACCTTTTAATTTATGAAAATTCCCTCAAAAACACTACAATTTTAAATTATTTAATTGAGTGTCATATAAATAATTTTATCTATGTCCGATTCCAGCTCAATCTGGAATATTTTGGAGCAGCTCGGTTTTCTCGCAAAAATTTTACCGTTAATTGCCTGCCCATTCCAGCCAAATTCTTTAGCTCTCGACTTTGCCACATTTATTTTTTGTTGTTGTTTATAGCAGTGAGTTGTTCATAGATGAATATTTGTTTAAAAAATATCTCCTCTGACAAGTTTTACATGTTTGTTGTTTAATTAAAGTTATTTATTTACTAAGATAATGTCAAATTCAAAACTATTTGAATTCGAGAAAATAAGATTACGCTTCTTATAGTTTGCACACTTTAAGCATAATATATAAAATTACGAAAAAACTATTCGTGAAAATGCAAACAGTGTCTTAATTAATAAGACAATTTAAGACGATAAATATCCATTGAAACAACTACTTGCCGTGCAAATACAAATCCGGATATTGAATTATACAATAAAATATTTAAAATCTTATTTAATTTGATTTGTTACAACGCTATATTAAAGTATATGTAACGTTTAGGTCAAATTCTCTTGAAACCAACTAACAAATACAAATTTAAAATGATTATTAATTAAGACATTGTTTGCATTTTTACGAATAACATTTTCGTAATTTTATATATTATATTTATTTACTAGTTGTTAAAAAAATATAAATTCACTGAATTAAACCAACTGGATTTAGTTAATTATTTATTTATGTTCCTTTAAACCCCGCTAACTGTTGTAAATCCTTGAAATACTGGATTGAAACCAGTTTTGCAAAAACGGACACAAAATCCACACACACACGCACATACACACCATCACATAAATAACCCGTGAATTTTAATCAGACGTAATTTACCAAACTAAACGAAAATATAAAAAACGTTTGTTGCTACTGCTGAAATTGTTAATATGTATTGAAACGGCTTGATATTTATTTGGTTGGTATTTAAAGGTTTGTCCGTAATGAATCGAATAGAAAGTTGTCCTCTGATTGAGTTTACAAATTACACGCAATACGTAAAGGAAGGTTTTAAATGTCAAATGGAAACACATGCAACACTAGAATTTTATTCTTTTTAGTGGATTTTTATTCTTTTAATTAAAATGTTATTCTTTTAACTAGAATTTTATCCTTTAAAGTAGAATTGAGGCACTTAGAAGCAAATGGGTGTAAGTGCAAATTTAAAACAATTGGACTGCAAACATTAAAAGTGCGATTCTTTTCGCAATCTACAACAAGTTAGTCTTACAAAGACTATATCAAACACTCATTGAAACAACTACTTCCCGAGCTAATACCCCGACGGACATTAAATTATACAATTGGATTGGACTACATGCAAGAGGAACAGTTTTTTGTTAATTGCGTAAGACATATAGAACTTGATAGATATTGTTAATGCTTGTTGCCCTGCACTCTTGATGAAACCGGATATACAAATTTGTTAAAGAAAAACACTTGTTTTGTTCCATAAAATAAAATCATGAAACAAAACAAGTGTTTTTCTTCACCAGATTTGATAGATATTATTACCTAGTATATAATCTGTAAATGCACATAATCGCTGTGCTGTTTTTTTTTGCTGGTTTTAATATAACTTGAATTCCTCAATGTTTTTATTAGTCACTTACTAAACTCGAAATTTTACTTCATGCGTCACGCGTATAAAACACTAATTTCAAGTGAAGTTCAACATATATTTTCCTTACTTACGTTGAGATTAAATAGCGAAATCGGTTTGATTTTATATTTGATATTATAAATGAATTGAGTAATAGAATAATTTAAAAAATGTTTCCCGTGAAACACATTTTTTGCCATTTTAAAATCACATAGAAAATGAAACCAGGAAAATACACTAACATCCCACTGAGCAAGAAACAAATGAATAACGTGGAATAATTTTTGCACATAACGGCAATAATTTTAAAATACATGATTTAAATTATCCGGTATTGTCCTTTATACAATTATTTTTAATATGATTATCCCGAGACAATAAGTTATAAATTCTAGTATGTTTATTTATTTTATATCGTGTATTGTTCTCCATCCTAAATATTAGGCTTCTTATATCTCTTATATCTCAATCTAGTATACAAAAATATTATTATTATTATTGTAACCATCTAAAAGAAAGGATTCACCCATCAATGTTAACTATGTACTTATATAAATTATATGAAATAAAAAAATGAAATTTATTTTATTCTTACTAAACTTATATTCTTCTAGCTAAAATTGCATTCTTTTAATAAATCTTATTGATACAAATTATTGAAGAGAAAATGTTAGCAATTAGACTAAATAAAATGTTCAGATTTAGTCATTGTAAGCAATATGAAAAAAATTAACAATTTGTTAAAAAAAGTTCGGATCAGCATTACATAACATGATTAGTAAAATAAAATAAAGCAGTAAATATTTACTTAATGACTTACGTAACATGCTTAACAATATTTTGATCAGCAAATATTAACTGCTTTATTAAAAGACATTAGTAAACAGTTTTTAAACTCTACAAAGCAAGCTCCGCATTTTTTTTTTTTTTTTTTAGTGAGAACTTGAAATTTATTGTTTATTTACAAAAAAGTGTAAATAATTTACGTAACATGCTTATATAAAAATATTTTGAAGATTTCTAGCAAATATGTAATTAAAGGCTGTGAAATGGGTTGCTACTTGAAATATTTTGGATAAAAAAATTAAACAGTTTTTATGCTTTTCATCCTTTACTTTAATATAATTATTATACTTTAAATTCAGCACAATTGGCATAAGTCACAGTTCATATATATAATTGGAAGAGTATTTGTTTCTTTAATTTTTATTCGTCAGACAGGTATTAAGTCTTTAATTGCTGATTCTTCAGTAGCTCATATAGGATTAGTGTTAGGGGGTATCATATTGCTTAAGTGCAGTGCAGCAATGCCACTCCCCCTTATACTAGATATACTTTAAATTATAGTCATAAGACAGCTGACCAAATGACTTACAGTATTATAATACCAAAATTGCCAATACAGTCGACAATGTGATTATTGTGAATGATTTACAGTAAAAATAAAGTCGGCAGAGTGATTCGATGTTAGTCAAAACTCCATTGTATTGTTCTTATACGTGACTTATGTCCGGTTTCACCAACTTCAATTAAATGTTATTCGTAGATGAAATTTATCGATTAAAATAGACATTTCCATGCCATAAACATCAATGTCATGCGAATTAATTGGTTTTTTTGACATGTATGTAAGTATTACTAGATTTTATTCAATAAATAACTCTAACGCCCGGTATTATCAACACATTTTAAAGGACAGTTAAGCTTAAATGATATTTAAGAGTGAATATGCAGTATTAGCAACCAGTTTAAATGTCGTTTAGCGGATAAATACCCGTTAGAATTAAATGTCGAAATTTCTCTCTGTAACAATTTGAGTACGTTTTAACTTGACGTTTCTAATTTTGAGGTTAAATTACAGTGATTTCCCTTCGGTTGTAGTTATAAATACCGTTAGCGTTAATTATCATGAATTCAAGTTCGTCAAATTTCAGCAGCGACTCTTCGGATGAAGAAATATTCAATTACGGACAAAAAGATTCATAGGAGTATGTATCTAACAACATAACGATATGTAGGTAACAAAAGACGACCAAAAAATATAAAACTGCGCCGAAAAAAAAAATTCGTAGAACGATGTCGCTTCAACATTGTATAAGATAAATAATACAAACTAATATACAGGGAGTTTTTCTTTCAAGTATACGTATTTTAAATTCAGCTTACTTTCTTTAAATCTTCAGATATTCGTTTTTTTTTAGAAGAGTTCAAGTTGAAGCTATAAACGAGTGTTTTCTACTCCCAATTGTGTATTGCCATTATTTTATTGCGATAAATTATTTGAAATAATATTCATACGGGCACCATTGAATGGTGACCATTCAAGCAATCATTTCAACAACCATTCAAGCGATCACATCACTGATCTCTCCAGTGATCAATCGAGCGACCTCTTGAGCAATCATTCAAACGATCCACAATATCTCAAAATATCGATTATGCCCATCACTAGTCTTGTTGTCAATTGTTCAATTAGAATTGACACAATTGTCACTCGTAGTTCGTTCGTTTTGACAGTTAGAGCTAACTGTTTCAAATAAATGTTGTCTAGATTTCAATCCAACATTCATTTGTTTCGATAGAATATTGATATCTGTCACCGTTGTGGAGTTACCGCTCGTAATTCGTTTGTTTCAACAATAATACCGTTGTGGAATTATCGCAAATTGTTCGTTTGTTTTTACAGTTACAGAGTTGAGTTTCACATGAACAATGAGCGGAATGAATTCTAGTTTTCATTTGTTTTAAGGGTCAGTTGCACCAAACCCATTGAACTGGTTCAACTTTAGTTCAAAGTGACATTAGAACAATAGGACCTGCCATCTTGAACTCGAGTTTAGCTTGAACTCAAGGTCAATTTTTTTTATTATTATTATTATTATTATTATATAGAGAATGTCCCAGCGAAAAAGGAACCATAACCATAAAATCTCCTATTCGGTCCAAGTTTGGAAAAAATGTTGAGAGGGGTCGATTTTTATTTAAAGGGGGACCGAATTTTTTCTTAGTTTTAAAATTATTTCTGCATCTCTCTAGCGCCCACAGCCTACCCTTTAAAAAATATTAATGGCACGAGAGATCGAGTGATAGCATCATTTGAAGCTGTTTTTTTTTTAGAAGAGTTCAATTTGAAGCTATAAACGAGTGTTTTCCACTCCCAGGTTAAGCATGAAGTGAAATTTCGAGTTTAGAAAAGCCCTGTGAAAATTTGTCGGGGGTCGCGCAGCAACCCGAGACAAATTTTCTGGGCTTTTCTAAACTCGAAATTTTACTTCATGCGCCACGCGTACAAAACAAGAATATTGTGAATTTATGTCTATTTGAACCTCACTTGAAATCAGTGTTTTATACGCGTGGCGCTTCAAGTAAAATTTCGAGTTTAGAAAAGCGACGTGAAAATTTGTCTCGGGTCGCTGCGCGACCCTCGACAAATTTTTACGGGGCTTTTCTAAACTCGAAATTTTACTTCATGCTTAGTCTGGGAGTGGAAAACACTCGTTTAAAGTTCCAAATTAAGCTCTTTTGAAAAACAACGGCTGTCGGAAAATTTACAGCTTATGCATATGTTTACATAAAATGAAATGTTCACGTTGTTTTTTTTTGAAGAGTTCAATTTGAAGCTCTAAACGAGTGTTTTCCACTCCCAGACTAAGCATGAAGTAAAATTTCGAGTTTAGAAAAGCCCCGTGAAAATTTGTCGAGGGTCGCGCAGCGGCCCGAGACAAATTTTCTGGGCTTTTCTAAACTCGAAATTTTACTTCATGCGCCACGCGTACAAAACAAAAATATTGTAAAGTTATGTATATTTGAACCTCACTTGAAATCAGTGTTTTATACGCGTGGCGCATGAAGTAAAATTTCGAGTTTATAAACGCCCAGAAAATGTTCACGGGGCTTTTCTAAACTTGAAATTTTACTTTATGCTTAGTCTGGGAGTGGAAAACACTCGTTAAAGTTTCAAATTAAGCTTTTTTAAAAACAACGGATGTCGGAAAATTTACAGCTTATGAATATTTACCTAAAAGAAAAATTCCCCTTATAACCAAACAAGTGTTTTATAAAACGACACACAAATGAACTGATTGCACAAATTAAAGGTTATAATTCAGTGTTACCTACCTGCAAATATGAAATTTACCAAAACGCCATATACAATCTATTGCCAATAAATTTAAAAATTACATTTACTTAAAAATCCTTTACAGATTCATAATACACATGACAATTTTAAATGTACGTTTAACCTAAACATCATTTATCTAAATGCTTGTTTAAAAGAAGTTGGTAATACCGGGCGTTAGTCAATGGGCCCGTTCATCAAACTGTTCAACATTCAACATGTTTTGATTTGTTTGTGATGTATGTTGGTATCTAATGAACGGTACTACGGTTGGTCTATTTTGTACGATTGCAAAAATCCTAAACACATACACGATTAACAATCCGGTCATCAGAGAATTCCCCAACAATTGGCAATAAACTCCCAACTGTTGTCTCTGATAAACGGGCCCAATTTAACTGACTCGGCATAAATGTCATAATAATTAAAAGACATAAGGGCATTCATTAAATACAGTCACAACAGCCAAAAGACAATCTAAGCGATTTTGTGTGGAATTGCCTAAAAACTGAAAATGGAGTGACTGAATGCCAAAATATCATAAAAGTAATAGGCTAGTCCAGGGATGCAAAACTCGCGGCTCCTTTTTTGTGGCATTTTTATAGCCCGCAACAATTTATAACTTATGTACAGAGTGGCCCAAAATCGATGTTTTTATAAGGTATCTCAGTAACCCTAATAGTTAGAGAAAATCTGATAGACATGTCATGACCTCTTTTTCAAAGAAAATAACAATAATATAACAGATCACAGCTAGCTTGATTAGTTTTCGAGATATCGGGCGATTTTCAATTGTTGGTTATTTTTAAATACGTAATTTTCTCAATGACTATAAGATATACAAATGAATAGTTTAATAGTTATTTGTGTAGTTTTCAACGTAGAATTCAGTGACGTACGTATTTTTGTATTCAAACTTTTAATTTTAGAGTTATGACACAAAGTTGCATTTTTTTAGCTTTACATTGATATATATATATATATATATATATATATATATATATATATTTAGCAAAAATTCGTAAAAATGCGCAAAAAACGATTATATTAAAAACTAAATTAGTTTAAATATTAATTTTATAATTTTTGAAGACTTCTGTGATCAATTACTGAGTCACAGATCACTTCATTATTAACAAATAATATTAACATCTCTGTGATTATAATAGTATATATTATCAAATATTTATCTAAAAGCTTCAGAGTTAAAAACACAATTTTGCATAAAAAAAAATTATAGAAAAATGTAAAGCTAATTTAATATGGTATTCAATAACATAAAAATATATAGGGTGTTCCATTTAAAAAAATACAACTTTATATCATAACTCGGGAATTAAAGGTCCGAATAAAAAAATAAGTACGCCACTGCATTCTACGCTGAAAATTACATGAATAATTATTGAAGTGTTTTTTTTTATATCATATAGTTATTAAAATAAAGACATATTTAAAAATAGCCAACAATTAAAAAACGCCTGATATCTTTCAAACTAATTAAGTTAGCCAGGATCTATTTACACCATTATTCTTGTCTCGTAAAAAGAGGTTATGACGTTTATATTAATTTTTTTCTCACCCTTCAGGTTTCCGAGATACCCTATGAAAACATCGAATTTGGGCCACCCTGTACATATACTAATAGTGTCTTTCAGAGAAAATGTGAGGCCCGAGGAGTGGAAACACTCGTTAGAAGTTTGAAATTAAACATGTTTATACAAAAATGTTTAATTTCAAACTTCTAACGAGTGTCTCCACTCCTTAATTAAGCATGAAGTAAGATTTTCATGCTTTTCTAAACTGAAAATATTATTTCAACATTTATTACCTAATGTTGCCAAAAGTGGAGTTCAAGTTATGACACGAATGCTTTAACATTTACAAAATATGCATCAGAATATTGTATTTATTGTTTGGATAAAATAAAAATGTACTTACCTATCGCATGTACATCTTGATATGTTTGCTAAGTCCATTTGGCAGACCATTCTGTGATCCGAACATTCCGCTGTGAAATTGCATTTTTCTCCCCATACACTCACTGAAATCACAAACGAAATAATATACAGGGTGTCCTAGAACGGGTGGTCTGGGACACTCTGTATATTATTTCGTATTATCAGTCGTTTTTTGAGAAAACTGCTAGTCTTAGAAAGCTGAGACAATAATATATAAAATTACAAAAATGTTATTCGTGAAAATGCAAACAATGTCTTAATTAATAAGACAACTTAAGACGAAAACTATTCATTGAAACAACTTTTGTCCCGTGCAAATACACCTCCGGATATTGAATTATACAATGAATTATTTACAATCTTATTTAATTTGATTTGTTACAACGCTCTATTAAAGTATATGTAACGTTTAGGTCAAATTCTCTTCAAACCAACTAACAAAGCTGAGAAATTACAAACAAAATAATGTACAGGGTGTTCCAGAACGGGTGGTCTGGGACACCCTGTACATTATTTCGTATTCACAGTCTTTCTTTGAGAAAACTGCTAGTCCTAGAAAGCTGACGATTTTTTTAAATTTTCAGCAGATTTTCAACATTTTGAGATTTTCATCAGATTTTTGATATTTTAAGATTATCGTTAATTTATAAAAAATGTATGAGATTTTCAACGTATCGAGATTTTGCACAATTTTTAAAATTTTCATCCGATTTTCAATATTTCCAGATTTTCACCAAATTGTAAACTTTTGCAGGCTTTACTAAACTCGAAATTGTACTTCACGCTTAATGGGCCGGGTGGAAAACACTCGTTAAAATAATACTGGGGGACTTGAATGAAAATAAATTGTTAATTAAAAAAAATACCACTTGAATCTGATCTATGATTTGAAATATCTAATGATAAAAATATTGTTTTTTGCTTTTATATACAAAAATTTACCTTTTTGAAAATTTCGTGGGGGTTTGAACCTTGGCCTTGGTTCCATTGACACTTATTTTAAGCTTGATTTAAAATGCGTTACAGTAAATTTAATTTGAATATTCCAATATTCAAATTCCCACCTTAGTTTTTAAAATTAAACACAAACTCTGTAGATACTTGTTATTACTATCACTAGAAATTACCATTTGTTTCTTTACATAAGGATTTGTCAACCGGGCGGGCACGCCCCCTTAAGGGGACACGGCAATAATTCAGGGGGGGGCACGACAGATTTCCTAAAGAGTAGGTGAAGTGAAATAAGGCTATAATAGTGTTTCAATCTTACTACAAAACTTAAATAAAATCAGGGAGGGGAGGGGGCGTGGAGTTATGAGAGGGGGGCGCGACCTGAAAAAGGTTGAGAACCTGTGCTTTACATGTGGACTTGAATAAAATCTTACCAGCACTCGAGCAAAACTTAAATTCCAGACAGAATAAAATCCCAATGACACAATAAGGAAAAACCACCCTCATGTTTATTTTCACTTAAATATTCCTCACTTTATAATCACCAACATTTCTTAATTATTGTTCGTTTTTCTCGGATTATTATCACCTTTGCGGTTTCTTCGAAAAATCTGGTGTAATAATTGTTTTCATTTTTACGAACACATTCTAGTTTTTAAATCAGTAGAGTAGAATCATTTACTTAAAATTAAATTCCTTATTTTAAAACTTAAATGGATAAGTGATGAGAATTGGAGAACATTTTTTAACTAAATTAAGAAAATGGAAATGGATTAATTCAATGAAGTTCTTATCTTTTTTTTATTCAGAGAGTATACCAAAAAAATATATGAATTTGATTGAATTTTTGTTCTTATCAATTGTTTTGGTATACTCACTAAATACCAAAATCATGTAAAGATTTTGATTGAATTATTCCATTTATATTTAATTTCCTAATTTGGTTGAAAAAACGTCTTTAATTCTCATCACCTTTGTAAGCATATCTCGAAGGTTTTACTAAATTCTTTTCACTGTTTTTTAAATTTTAGAATAATTTAAAGAAATTTGTTAAATTCCTATCACTTTTTATTTTTTACATAACTCTTATTGAATTTAAAATTGAAACTGTCTCAGTTAAACTAATTGATAAAGCACTAAAGCTTGTATTACACGACACAATTTTCTTGTACAAGAAAATAGTATACTATTTTCTATCATGGTGTAATATACAAAATATGACCAAACGCAAAACTTGTACAGTTTTTTATAATGGAAACAGAACATGTTCTATTTGGTACACCATGATAAAAAAATAGTATACTATTTTCTTGTACAAAAAAATAGTGTCGTCTAATACAAGTTTAAGAGCCTTTACACTTCACAAAAAGGTTATAAGTGCTAATTTATTAATTAAATCTGATCTTCACGTAACTCACTTAATCAATTTAAAGTTAAAGTGTTTCATCTGTGTTTCATTTGCGTAATAATTGATGAAATCCGTATCACTTTTCTTTCTATTCACTCTTTTTTTTAATTTTCAGATAAGTCGTATCGAATTCACTTTTGTGTTTTACTGTATTAATCGCTGATCTTCTCGACAAGCCATATTTTGAGAAAACGTCGGGAAAATTCGCTCGCGCGCACCCGACTTTTCAAATGCAGACTGGCCACGTTCCGGCCGTCTTGAAATTAAAATTAAAAGCAGCACACACGTCGTTGTGTGATTTCGATCCGCACGCAAAGAAAAAAATCCAGTCCCCTAGCTATTTTCAGAATTGCGAAAAAATGCACATTGATTCATTTAATAGTCGCAAAACGCAGGATACATTTTGAAAAGCACACATTAATTTATTTCAAATCACAAATTTGAATCGATTAAACTCTTCATGAACCATCATACAGAGATTTGTTTTTCAGAATTGCGAACAATTGCACATTGATTTATTTAAAAATCACAGAAGGCACAATACATTTAGAAAAACACATATTGATTTATTTCAAATCACAAATTTTTATTGATTAAGCTATTTATGAATCATCATACAGGGATTTGTTTTTTTAAATTAGTATTAGTATTGAAAGGCACTGTCTTTCAGGAAAAGAAAGTTAGGCAAGGGGCAATTTTTTAGTTTTATTTTTTTTGAAAAATACCAGGCCCACTAAGCAAAAAACAAACAAATAACGTTGTATCAACATTGTGGCAACCACAAATCTACAGATGCACAACTATGGGGGAAAAACGGTGGCAAGAGGGCAAACCACACTATGGTGGCGGAACAGTCGCTTAATCCAAACTATGGCGGTTTATTTAAAAATATTAGGTATTAGATTTCAATGAATTTAATTCTAAATCCAAATAAAAATTATTGTTTATGGTGAACATAAAGACAATTTATCATAAAGAAAAATTGAGTTTGTCAATAGGTTGCAGAATATTTATAAAATATAAAAACGAATTAAAATTAATATCGACTTTCTGCAAAAAGTTTGTCTCCAAATATTCATTGAAACAACTACTTCTCAAGCTAATACCCCGACAGATATTGAATTATACAATGAATATTTGCGTTACACGACAGCACTGCTGTTCTATGCATAATTTATATGCAAAATGCAACACCAGGTCAAACTATTCTCAAACCAAACTAAATGAAACAAAAGGAAATTGAAATAAATTAAAAAAATTACAGGGAATGAATTTTAATTGTCTTAAGCCATCTACAGACGCGTTTCGAGATTTATCCCTCATCAGTATAGCTTTGCTTTAGACTTTCAATATAAAAAAATATTAAAATAAAATAAACAGGAAACTTACAGGAATGTCGAAGTGTGTCGTGGAAACAGGTACACAAAACTGGGGCGAGTGAAAATGAAGGAATGTTATTTATAGGTAAAGGATTAAGTCATTAGTAGGTGCGAACAATTTGATACCTGAGAGAGAGTGACATACCGCCTTTAACGGTACAGATTCACATAAAGACAATTTATCATAAAGAAAAATTGAGTTTGTCAATAGGTTGCAGAATATTTATAAAATATAAAAATGAATTAAAATTAATATCGACTTTCTGCAAAAAGTTTGTCTCCAAATTTTTTTTTATAGTTTATGGTGAAGTAAGCAATAATTTTATTGTGAACATGAATCTTCATACGAGTGTTTTCCACTCCCAGACTAAGCATGAAGTAAAATTTCGAGTTTAGAAAAGCCCCGTGAAAATTTGTCGAGGGTCGCGCAGCGACCCGAGACAAATTTTCTAAACTCGAAATTTTACTTCATGCGCCACACGTACAAAACAAAAATATTGTGAATTTATGTATAATTGAACCTTATTTGAAATCAGTGTTTTATACGCGTGGCGCATGAAGTAAAATTTCGAGTTTAGAAAAGCCCAGAAAATTTGTCTCGGGTCGCTGCGTGACCCTCGACAAATTTTCACGGGGCTTTTCTAAACTCGAAATTTTAATTCATGCTTAGTCTGGGAGTGGAAAACACTCGTTTGAAGCTTTATATAATATAAACTGACTATGGTTTATAATAAATAATATTTTTATTTTATACAGGGAACTTTTCTTTTAAGTACAGATCAATACACAATGTATACACTGTACATTTTTATCCATTCCTTTTTTTTATAAAAGCGTTTTATTTGAAGCTTCAAACGAGTGTTTTCCACTCCCAGACTAAGCATGAAGTAAAATTTCGAGTTTAGAAAAGCCCCGTGAAAATTTGTCGAGGGTCGCGCAGCGACCCGAGACAAATTTTCTGGGCTTTTCTAAACTCGAAATTTTACTTCATGCGCCACGCGTATAAAACACTGATTTATTCGGAAGTTCAAATAAATCAATAAAGGATAAATTAAATAATAACACTTGGTTTGTTACACAAGTGATACATTTTTTCAAGAAACGATAACTCTAGTTTATCGGTTATGAAAAATAATAACTTTTTTTTAAATATTTAGTCTAAGAATATTTTCACATGTATAAATTCATGGTCATAAATAAACGTTCACTGATTTATTTAGTTCAATTAAATTAATAAAGGATTAAATAATAACACTTGGGTTGTTACACAAGTAATACATTTTTTCAAAAAACGATAACTGTAATTTATCGTTTATGAAAAATATTAACTTTTTTTAAAAATATTTAGTATGAGAATATTTTCACATCTATAAATTCATAGTCATAAATAAAGCGTTCACTGATTTATTTAGTTCAATTAAATTTATAAAGAATTTGTCAACGGGAAGGAAGGTACCCCACGCTGATTACCAACTAGCTTAGGTTGGTTGAGTTAAAGAGAGATGAGCAACTAACTTTTGAAACACGTATGCTGTTTTAAATTATTTATTTTAAAACAAAATAAAACAAATAAAAAAACATTAAAACAACAAACAGAATAAGAACAAGAGAAGCACAGTGCACGAGTTACAGGGCAGACTTGGTGTGGCATCGGCGTCGCGATCGGGATTTCTACTAGCCCAGCGGTGGCGTCTGGCTAGTGGTGGCTTCCGGATGGAGGCGGCGTCCAAGTACCAAGACGGCGTCTCGGTGTGAGACGGCGTCGGTGGGGTGGTGCATCTGGCTGGATCCGGAGGCAGCAACAAACACTACGCTCGTAGTGCGGGACGTCAGGAACGACGGCGAAACGGCTAGCGTTGGCGTCGGGCAAAGTTTCCTGGCGTCGGTGGGTTGCTGGCCTGGCCTGGATCCGGCGGAAGCAACGAACGCTGCACTGGAGCGTCGTTGTGGCGTCGAGGCGACTGCGCTGGCAATCGGATTCTCGGCGTCCTGGTCCAAGAACAGGAACGACGGCAGGGACGGCTAACGTCGGCGTCGGTTGTTTCCTGTTGTTGGAATCTTCTTCTGGCGGCAGGAACGACGGCTAGGACGTCTGGCGTCGGCGTCGGTCAGAACTTCCTGGCTCAGAAAGAAGAGTTGAGGAACGACAGTTCCTCCTGAATCCACATGCTGCCCCTGTACAGCACAAGAGTGGACTGCCTTCCTGGATGCCGTCCCCCGGTATTTATGCCACGAAAAATGGATTGGAGAAGGGATGATTTTGAGTGTCCTTTGGACCGGTCAATTAGTTAATTGCTGGGTACGAACTCATTTTAAATAAAGGAAGAATTGTAAATAATATTTACAATTCTTGTTGTCGGAGATTAAAATAATCCCCGGTAACAGATTAAATAATAACACTTGGGTTGTTACACAAGTAATACATTTTTTCAAAAAAACGATAACTGAAATTTATCGTTTATGAAAAATATTAACTTTTTTTTTTAAATATTTAGCCTGAGAATATTTTCACATCTATAAATTCATAGTCATAAATAAAGCGTGCATTAGCATTTTGAAAATAGCCCGAGAGTCCATTGAGAGTGCTATTTTCAGGATGAGAGTGCGAAAAGTGCACGTCCAGTTTACTTTATGCGTCAGATAAATTTATTTCATTCGAGCGCAATGTGCAATTTAATTCGATGAAGCTGAAGCGCGAAAACACGGTTTTGTAAATAGATTTACTGTCCGTTACGAGGATAGTAAAAGTGGCATGTTTGGTAAATTCAATCCCCCGTAAATCGATTAATTTTAAACTCTAGTTTTAAACATTAATCTTTAATGAACATGTTCTAAAAAAAACAAATTGAGGGAAATGCCGAAGACATGAATTAATTAGTGTTAGTAGAGATTATTCACATTTTATCAATTTTAGATATTTTTAACAATCGAGGTAATAATTAATTAATTAACTAATACCTGTTGAATGACAAATCATAGAAAACTGCAACTCCACGTTTATTTCGCGTTACGGCAAATTCGTACCAATCAGCGGCGGGTTTCAGCCTAACTTCAGGGTAGGCCAGACACCCAAGCTATATGTATTTGTTATTGAAAGGTGACTTTGTTGCGCAATTCCTTGTATTTATGAAGCACGATCCCAACCTCAAATTTTGTGTGCCTTGGCGCTGTGGCCTACCCTGAAGTTAGGCTGCAAGCCGTCGCGCGTCGCTGATACCAATTGAGTTTCGACATCTGTGGTTCCGACGGTAAACTAACATTTTCTAAATACGCTAATATAAGAAGGAAACATAACGATATAATACCAGTGACGATATAATATCAGTGATAGAATCAAATTAAGGCAGAGAGCACTATTTTGTGAGTTGGTAAATTAAATTATACATTAGGTTGCATAAGTTTTACGTCACCTAAATTTATTATTCAGTTGTACGTCTATTTATTCGTCATCCAATTATTACTAATAAATTAGCACTGATTAATCAATTATTTATGGTGAATGCGCCGGTTAATATTTAAATTTTTCTTCGCACTTTTATGTTACTTCCATGTGTACATTTCGGACACAAAGTGACCATTATCAATGGATTAATACTAAATACAAAACTAAAATTTAACACAAAGAATTACCAAACAAAGCGGTGGGAGTAGAGGTAGGGTTGTTATGAGAAAAAAACATAAATTACCAGAAGGATCAAAGAAATAAGTGTGACGGAGGTACAGGATAAGCGTGTTTGGAAAACCCTAGACTAAGATGAAAAGATTAAATCAAACAAAATATTTTGGAGTGGAATCATATCGAAATTCCTTAATTTGCTTTCTGGTTTCTTCATTTCGATAGCCTCTAACATGTTTAATTGATAATTAGACGATTGTTTTAACAATTTGGCATTTTCAATTGTCAGTTTATGTCTAGTTTCGATTAAATGGTAAGCTAATATCGTATGTTCAATAAAAAAAAAAAAACCTCTAGAGTGCCATGGAAAATATTGTAAGTTGGCAACTCTGAAATTATATATTATAATTATTATGTCTGACGTTTTATATGTCAATTTCTAAGGCGTGTAGCCAACTTAAATTTAAAAATAAATTAAATAATGGCACTTTAGAGGTTTCTTTTTATTGAACATACGATACATATATTTTATAGTATAATTAGTAAAATATAATGGTTTGTAAATTAAATTCACTTGGTTTTGTTTCACTTATATGTATTTTATTTTCTACTAGTTTCGGCTTAATGCCATTATCAAGAAAAAAATGATAATGGCATTAAGCCGAAACTAGTAGAAAATAAAATACATATAAGTGAAACAAAACCAAGTGAATTTAATTTACAAACCATTATATTTTAAAATGTTTTACCAAGTGATTAATGAGAAAAAAGTGTCCGATATAATTAGTAAAAACTTGAAAAGTTTGTCTCGTGAAACAATTTTTGGTCATTTTAAAATTACATATCAAATTGATGAACAAAATTACTCACCTATATTAAATTAGCTCATAAAATATTAACAGTGAACAAAGTGCTACAAAGAAATTTTATTCCTCTTTTAATTAGGTTAATCATTGTTTTCAAAATAATTAATTATCTTACTTCGACAGATAAATATGATTCAAAAAATCGAAATAAAATAATGTTGAGTCGTTTGATGTAATAAAAACAATTAAGTTAGCATCGATATAAAATTAATAAATTCAACAATTTTTATTTCGCAGCCAAATAGCATAAGCACAACAACGTTGTAGTGCAGCCGATACCACTAAATAATATACGGGGTGGTCGATTTAAAATGAGCAAATTGCATCTGCTACTGTTTTTAAGGCGCTGTGAACATGAACGTGAACACATTTTTGGGTTTTTAGGCTCTTGATCACAAGAAACTTTAGTTAAGAAATTGTTTTTCCAGCTTTAACGAGAGCTGAGACATCTTCCGGTGGCTGATTTTTTAATGTCCAGCTTATATCTGCTAATATGTTAAAGATAAAAAAAGTTAAATATGAAACATATCATCTGCAACGTGATCTATTAGATGGAACATTTTTTTTATATGCCGGGTGTTGACTTAGCGGACGCAACATAGAAAATCCCATGTAAATTTTGAAATGTTCAAATTTTGACTCCCCTATTTACACTGCGCCGCAAAATTAACGCAAAATTCGAAATTTCGTTTAAAAATTAATTTTATTGTTTTTTATTTTTTCTTTCTCCATTTTTTTCCCGAAGTGATTCCTAATAGATACTTATTAAAACTAATTTGCTTATTTGTGAACAAAAAATGAGAAAATAAACAACAAACTGCAATAATACAAAAAAATAATGATTCTTCTGATCCGCAAAATAGCGTGTAACAGTCGTACAGTTGGTCTTAATAGCGAGTATTACCTCCTCGAGCATTGATGACAGCTCGCATCCTTCGTGGCATACTGTCAATAATACTTCTGACTTCTTGCTGCTCAATTTCTTCCCACACTTGCGTTAATCTGAGTGTTAACTGTGGAAGGTTTGCAGGAGGTTGCTGCAAGTCCTTAATCTTCTGCCCTACAATGTCCCACAGATGCTCTATGGGATTGAGGTCGGGACTTCGTGCTGGCCAGTTCATACGAACAATTCCCACATGGTCAAAGTACTGGTTCACAATTCCTGCGATATGCGGCCTGGCGTTATCTTGCATAAAAAGGAAATTATCCCCAATAAATGGGGCAAATGGTACAATATGATGCTCAAGCACCTCTTCGATGTATCGATGTGCATTTAACCGACCACCATTAATGTGTACCAACGCTGTTGTTGCTTGCGACGTGATACCTGCCCATACCATGACAGAGCCTCCACCATATTGCACCGTTCCTCGTATGCACGCCTGGCTGTATCTTTCACCAGGACGTCGATATACTCTTCTACGGCGGTCGTCACTATACAGACAAAATCTGGACTCGTCACTAAACATTACTCTACCCCAATCAGCATTGTTCCAATTAAGATGTTCCTGTGCAAACCTTAAGCGCTCTCGTCGGTGCTCTCTGGTTAACAAAGGACCTTTAGCGGCTTGATAGGGTCGAAGATCAACTTCAGCAAGTCTTCTTCTGACCGTATCCTGACTTAGTCGACGACCATAGGTTAGAACAAATTGTTGTTGCAGGTAAGTGCTCGTTAGGAATCGTTGCCTTAAACTTTGAAGTTGCATAAATCTGTCTTCTTTCGGCGTTGTCATTCTTTTTCGACCCTGGCCGCGTCTTCTTTCGTGACGTCCTGTTTCTCTGAAGCGGGAAAGAACTCGCGATATTGTGAAATTAGCAACATGCAAACGTTGGGCAATGTAAGTTGCAGTAAACCCTTCTTCTTGCAGCGCCACTACAACAGCACATTCTTCATGTGTAAGATTTCTTGAAACTCGTCCAGGGGGATTCATTTTTGTTTGTTTTTACAATTTTCTAAATAAACTTCCAGAAATCAAAGAACTTACTTATCAAACGATACTCGCCTTTTTTAACAAGAAAATCAAGACCTGTTTGGCAGATAATAAGGTTTGTTTTTAGCCTACTAATACATATTTCCAGTTTTTGTGGTTAACAGAAAAAGAGAAGAAGGCTCAATTTAGGAAAAACAATAAAATTAATTTCAAATTTTGCGTTAATTTTGCGGCGCAGTGTATTTTAGAAACAAAATGTATTTACCTTTTTTCTAGAGGGAAAAATTCTGAATGTATTCGTGTTAACGTTTATTACTTTACGTTTCTCTAAGTTAAAATAATTAAGAGAAAGTAATGTGATTTTATAAAAATAATGACATGCCATAGAATTGAAACAACAATTGCGGATGTCAAAATGGCAAAAGATATCGCAATCACTTGATTAAAGTTAATGTTTTCGAAATGATTTCCACTATACAACAAAAAATCCTTCTAATAAAGTGAGATTATGCAGACCACAGTTATCAAGATGTTTGCGGTATGTTTTTTGTCGTTAATTAAGTAACAGCAATATCTTGTGCTATTTTGACATCCGCAATTGTTGTGTTTAGCTGTAAATTTTCTGACATTCGTTGATTTTTAAAAGAGTTCAATTTGAAGCGTTAAACGAGAGTTTTCCACTCCCAGGCTAAGCATGAAGTAAAATTTCGAGTTTAGAAAAGCCCCGTGAAAATTTGTCTCGGGTCGCGCAGCGACCCGAGACAAATTTTCTGGGCTTTTCTAAACTCGAAATTTTACTTCATGCGCCACGCGTATAAAACACAGATTTTGAGTGAAGTTCGAATATACGTAAATTTGACAATATTATAGTGTTTTATACGCGTTGCGCATGAAGTAAAATTTCGAGTTTAGAATTTTTTTTCTAATAAAGTGGTATTATGCAGACCACAGTTATCGCGATGTTTGCGTTATGTTTTTGTTGTTAATTAAGTATCAGCAATATCTTGTGCTATTTTGAAATTCGCAATTGTTGTATTTAGCTGTAAATTTTCTGACATTCGTTGATTTTTAAAAGAGTTCAATTTGAAGCGTTAAACGAGAGTTTTCCACTCCCAGGCTAAGCATGAAGTAAAATTTCGAGTTTAGAAAAGCTTCGTGAAAATTTGTCGAGGGTCGCGCAGCGACCCGAGACAAATTTTCTGGGCTTTTCTAAACTCGAAATTTTACTTCATGCGCCACCCGTATAAAACACAGATTTTGACTGAAGTTCTGATATACATAAATTTGACAATATTATAGTGTTTTATACGCGTGGCGCATGAAGTAAAATTTCGAGTTTAGAAAAGCCCAGAAAATTTGTCTCGGGTCGCTGCGCGACCCTCGACAAATTTTCACGGGGCTTTTCTAAACTCGAAATTTTACTTCATGCTTAGTCTGGGAGTGGAAAACACTTGTTTATAGCTTTAAATTGAACTTAGAAAAAAAACAGGGAATATCCGCAATTGTTGTATCAATTCCATGGTATGTCATTATTTTTACAAAATCACATTACTTTTTCTTAATTATTTTAACCTAGAGAAACGTAAAGTGTTAAGTGTGAACATTTATAAATTTTGAATTTTTCCCTTTACAAAAAAGTGAAATACATTTTGTCTCTAAAACAAATAGGGAAGCCAATATTTGAACACTTTAAAATTAACATGCTATTTTCTATGTTGCGTCCAACAAGTCAACACCCGGTATAACCTACTTATTTTCCGGAAAAAGGTCAAGATTATTTTTTTTAAAGAATGCCCTGTATATTTTTCGAGAATCAGATTGTTGGTCAAATTCCCTTTACAGTAATATATCACAATTAGTACTTGGCTTTAAAATTATGCCTAATTACGTTATTATTGTCGTTATGTGATATTCTTTTATTTATTGTGATTACCTGTCAAATTTAATTTTATCGGCATATTTACAGCGTATGCATTGGAATACGTAGGTATACTTAAAATAAAAATTCCCTGTATGTCTTCATTACCTAGTGTTGTAACTGAAATCGTAAAACTAGAAACGTTTGTAGTCAACAAGACTAATAATAAAGACAGGTGCGAATTTTCAGAAATGTTGTGCGCGTATTTTAAATTAATCCCACTTTCAAAATATTTATAAACTCCCTGTTCTCTTTCACTCCTAATATTTATTGTAACTTAATGGATCGATAAAACTATTACCACAGATAATATGTGGTTTTACTCTTACATATTTATTAACACAAAATTTAATCAATCTGGACAATTATATTTATTAAAACTTAATGGATTTATAAAACCTTTTTCACTTTGACTCCTACATATTTATTGAAGCAAAATGTAATCAATCGGGACAATTCAAGAAAACAAAAATTAACGCGAGCTTTTTTTTCTCTGTGCTGAAATTGAGGATGAATCGATTTTTTTTATTTCCGACTGTAAATGTGGTATGAAATGGAGGATGTATTTATTGATCGGTTTTTCTTTATATATCCAACTATAAATGCGGTGAATGTGTTTTGATTGGACGTGAAATGGTTTACACAAAAATTATACTAACATTCGCGCCATGAGGAAATGCGAAGAAAACAAACGTACTCGTTTAAGATTTATTTTTAAAACACTCACGTTTTATTTCTTTTTTATTTTGGGAAATGCAATCTCATTGTCAGCATTTTAATCCGCCGAACTTCCGGGAATAGCAATAACATTATTTATAAAACAGGCGCTTTCATTGCCTTTTTTGGAATTTTTAAAACACGCACGTTTGATTTCTTTTTTTTTCTGGGAAATGCTATCTCATTTTCAGCATTTTAATTAGCCGAACTCTTGGGAATAGCAATTAAATTATTTATAAAACAGGTACTTTTATTTCCTTTTTTTGGTATTTTTAAAACACGCACGTTTGATTACTGCCCTAGGAATCCATGCTGATGTAGTCAATTGGTTTAGAAGTTTTTTAATTGATCGTATTCAGTGCGTAAAAAATAAAAACCATCTTTCTAAGGAAATCAACGTGGATTCGGGTGTTCCGCAAGGATCACATTGCGGGCCGTTGCTGTTTTTAATTTTTATTAATGATATACATCGAGTCACTAAACATTCGTCTTTTTTGCTTTTTGCCGATGACTTGAAGCTATTCAAAAGAATCGACTCACCAAATGATTGCTTATTGTTGCAAGATGACTTATTTTCAATTCACAACTGGTGTTGCAAAAACTATCTTTCATTTAATATTAATAAATGTAAAATAATGAGGTTTTCCAGAAAATTTACTCCTTTGGATTCTTCTCCTTCTTACTTTATAGACGGTTTTGAATTAGATGAGCTTGATGAAATTGTGGATTTGGGCATAACGTTCGACAAAAAATTGACATTCGGTAGCCATATTAATAGAATTTGCATGAGAGCTCTAAGGATGCTTGGCTATATAAGACGATTGGCAGTCGATTTATCTTCAACAGCATTCAAAGTCATTTATTTTGCTTATGTTCGTTCCGTTCTTGAATATGGATCATGTGTCTGGTCACCATATCAAGTAACGTATAGCAATAAGATCGAAACAATTCAAAATAAATTTTTGAAAATAATGCTATTTAAATTAGGTTACAACAAAGATAAAAATATAAATTTAGTTCGTCGGGAGCTTACTATCGATAAATTATGTTGTAGAAGAATTTTCGCGGACTATAGCTTCTTTTATAAATTAATTAGTAACCAAGCGGATTGTTTATATCTATTTAATCAAATTAATTTTTGTATTAACCCTTCGAATCGACAAATCAGACATCCAACACTGTTTTCCATTCCGTTCCATAAATCCAACTACGGTCTTAATAGTCCACTTTCTCTGTTCATGCGTACGTCAAATAAATGATCCCTAAATCCAAATTTCGATCTTTTTGTTAATTCGTATCCTAAATTTATATCTAATCTTAAGCGGTTAAATGTTTGTTGTTCTCTTTAATTTGCCAATTTGTAGACATGTTTTTGTATTTATATATATTTTGTATTATGAAATTTGAATTGTATTACTATAACATATTACGTATAATGGATTTTTCCGTAAATAAATAAATAAATAAACTTCCTAGATTTTCGTTAATATACAAAATATTAACTATTTACATTTATTGTTTTATTTAATTTTGAAAATGTCGAAAAATCTTTATTGATTTTTATCAATATTTTTTTCAAATTAAAGAAAATTTAGAAAATTTATGAGAACTGCCAAGATTCGAATAAGAAAATATTTAATATACATGAAAGTGTAATTTTTGTTTCATTAATGATAATAATGGAAATTCACGAAAACTGCCAACATATCAAAAATTGACGAAAACCTTGAAAACAATTCAGTGTTTATAAATCAATTAAAAACTTGAAAAAGTTATCTAACGAGTGTTTTCCACTCCCAGACTAAGCATGAAGTAAAATTTCGAGTTGAGAAAAGCCCCAAGAATTTGGATTTGGACGCGCAGCGTCCAAATCCAAATTCGGGCTTTTCTCAACTCGAAATTTTACTTCATGCGCCACGCGTATAAAACACTGATTTAGTGTAAAGTTCAAAATATACTGCTCATTTCATATTTAAATTTTCAGTCGCCTTTTAAAACCTTGGCAGATTTCGAAAATACATTAGATATTCGTAATTTTGATGAGATGTTTATGAGATTTTTAATATTTCGAGTTTTTCATCAATTTACAAAATAAATACAGTACTTGGCGGATGACAGGAAGTTGTGTTTAATTAAGTTACTGTAATCTAGAGGACGAGGTGTGAAGTATAATTTAGGTTGATGATACGTTCACGAATTGACAACTTTGTTTTATTTTGTAAATAAATTAATAGATGGCGCTGTAAAGAATGTACGCCATCTCTTGAAATATTGAGTAAAATTCATGTTGGTAATTTAATTCATCTACCAAGATAAATTTTAACTCACAAAACTACGAATAGATGGGGGGACTAATACGCCTGGTCTCTCACGCCCGACGCGCCCTCATGCGGCCAAAGCTGTAAGTTGTTGACTGGGAGTCACGTTGACAGGCGCAAGCCGGTCGCATGCCGCACAGCTGTGAAACGCGTATTTTTGTTATTAATAAGCGACGAAATGAGCAGGAAATCGGAGGGAAAAGTGTGTTGCGTGCCTGGCTGTCCCAACGCGCAGTTGAAAAATGTCGGTTTGACATTTTATACGTTCCCGAATCGTGATTATGAAGTACAGCGGAAGAAGTTGTGGATTGCGCGTGTACGACGAGAAGGGTAAGTAATAATGTTAACATTCCTATTTCACCTGAATAGAACAGCAGCATTCCTAACCTATAAAAGTAACAGTGATAATGCTTGGAGAAAAATAATTTGAATGCAACAATGCGAATAAAAAGCCATCTATTAATTGAAGTGTCCTTATTTTAGAGATGAAAATGGACCCTGGGTGCCACCGAAGCACACAAGAATTTGCACTGAACACTTTGTTGGCGGTGTGAAATCAAATAATCCCGCAGAGAAAAATTTTAACCCGACAATCGTCCCATGGAAACCGGCAAAGGAATCCTGTGAAGCTCGCAGATAAATATTGAATAAAATTGTTTATGCAGCAACACTTCCTTTTACATTTGAAATACTATCTGATTAAACTTTCTACTATCAATTTACGAAACAATCTGAAAATATTCTGAAAAAAGAATTTTATTAATTTGTATTTACATTAAATGTTACTAATCAATACTGAATTAACATTCAGAAATGTACTTAAACAACATTGTTATTTTCTAATATCTATTGCATAGAAGCATGACAGAAAACCTTGCATTTGACATTGAAACAATAACATGGGTTGCAACTTATCGATACATTTCCTATAATATAGGTTATATATATAGTACGCTAACCTTGATTTGTACATTGTACAAATTTGCTTTCGATCTAGTGCTTTGAGCACCAGGAGTTTCCCGCAAAACAACTCCCACGATGTCATTGAAATCATCATTTTGGATTTCTTTGACGTCGCTGACGGGGAAGCTATGTAGCAATTTTCGCCCTTTATTTAAGCTTTTCTCGCGAAATATAGATAAATCGACAGCTCGAAATCCGCACTGCACAATAGTTGGCATGTTTTGCCGTCAAAACGGTATGTAACGATGAAAAACCACGATCTGCCGTAACAGGTTTAATCACGACATTTAAACGGCCCCAGTCAACAACTTAGCGGCGCTACCGCCAGAGCGGCGCTCGAGTCGCGCGGCGAGGAAGAGACCAGGCGTATACGTTATCGATATATCCAAAACAGCTGATCTCGACTGTAGGTTTTGTTTAACGAATAAAACAAAACGAAAAATCAACCAATGTTTACCATATGCGTTTTATGTTTTGTGTGCCAATATTGGAAAAAGCCAAGTAACAACATTCTGGATATCTGCATTTAATTTACAAAAAGGTAACCGGTAGTGAAACAGAAATCCTCCGAATAAAGTTCATAATCGCTATATAGAATAAGCTAATCGAGAAAGTTAAAAAGGGCTGGTATTATTCGTACAAAATCTGTCATTCAGATAGAGATTTAGAATGTTGTGAATTTGATAGTTAGCGGGCGACTGATCGTGCGATCAATTTCAGGAATACTGGTCTAGAGACGGTGCAAGTGGGCATTGATGAATTTTACGTTATTAAGTGTAAATAATGAGTAATAATAAGAATAACACCTATAAATTGATTGATTGACTTTTCTTTGCATGAAAATAGTTTAGTATGAGCACGTGACATTTAAACTCGGGAGTTTGTGTGCGTGATCAAATAGATTCATCTTTTTTTAGGAAATGCATACTCATCTTTAGCATTTTAATCCCCTGGACGTTCAGGAGTAGCAATAACATTATTTTTAAAACACGCACTTTCATTTCTTATTTTGAGAAATGCAATCTCATTTTCAGCATTTAACTCGGCTGAACTTTCAGGAATCGCAATAAATCATTTATAAAACAGGCACTTTTATTTTCTTTTTTTTTGAATTTTTAAAACCCGCACGTTTGATATCCTTTTTTTGGAATTTTTAAAACCCGCACGTTTGATTTCCTTTTTTGGGAAATGCAAATTCATCTTTAGCATTTTAATCCCCTGAACGTTTGGAAATAGCAATAACATTATTTTTAAAACACGCACTTTCATTTCTTATATTGAGAAATGCAATCTTATTTTAATGACCCAAACTTTCAGGAAGAGCAATAAAATTGTTTTACATTTTTATTCGATTCTTTTAACAATAAACCATTGTTTTTTATTACAATTTACACAATACAAAACGATTTATTGTTCTTGTTTTCTGTCCTGTCCAAGTTTCAACGGATTAAACATCTATTAAACTTCGGATTTTATTAATTCTTTTGAGATAAAATTAGATGAAGGAAAACAAATACATTAACATTAAGTAGACAGTTTTAAGACGTTGAATATTAAAAAATCTATGTTCCTAGCCACCTTTTAAACCTATTATTGTAAGTTAAATCAATAAGTTCGTTAGTTTGCACTTCACTAAGTTAAATAGAATTTAAGCTTGTGACGTTACAGTTCAAGTTAGAGTAACTTCACATTTACAATTGCAGGGCCCGTATTTCCGAGATAAGTCGTACGATTCGGTCGTACGAAATCTGTCATTTAGATAAGGATTTAACATGTGAATTTTACATTTGGCGGGTGACCGATCGGGCGATCAATTTCAGATATACCGGCCCAGGCGGCGTCCGGTTCATGTATCAAACAGATTCAGTGCAAAAAGTGTAAAAAATGCTGCACTAGTTCATGTAACGAACAGAACTAATGACTTCATTGATAAAATTTAGTGAGAATCGTACTCAATTCGTAAGACAGCCAACCTGTTAAGACTCTTTTAGAGACCATGATTTCACAAAGATTTATTTTTGCTACTTTTATAATGAGCAGTTTTTTAAATAATTAGAATCTAGATTATAAAATATTTTTGTGACAGGAAATTTCGTGCTAATTGTAATCACCTGAAATCCTGAGGGAGTAATGCCATCGAAAATAAACAATTGGGCTTAATTTTAAACGAGCGACGTCGACCCAAATGATTGAAGCGGCCTGCCAAAATTAAAAGCGTCGCTTCGCTTTCGGAAAAAATATAAATAAATCATTGCGTCAATGAAAATTAACGTCCATTCACAAAAAATAACCTAAATTTTACAATGAGTTTTTTATTTACTTATTTTTCATCGAACAATAACAACAAACAATCTTTATTTACAAGAAGCAATTACATAACATGTATATTTATATATAAATTTATAAAAAGTTGATATTTTGTTGCTAATCGGCTATCGACCCGTGGTCTTTCTGCCATTTTTCATCGATTTTATCGAAAACGTGAGTTTTGCCGTTTCCAGATAAAAACGACTCTATTTAAAGCATAAAGCAAAAAAGAATATTGAGAAAATGTTTCACTCACACCTAAATATATCCAAACAAAATGAATACAGAGGAAACAGAAAATTTAATAATAACATTGCTGAAAATCAAGCGAAACAGAAAACTTTCAATTAAATTTGAATTTGTTGCAAATCTTCAACTGTGCTCACAGGTATGCACTTGAAATTGCATATGATAAAAACCGACAACCACCTCAAAATTAATACTTCCCTATGATTAATTTTGCTCGAATTCTTTGCACCAGAGAGCGCTGTAAAAAAAATCACAGGCCTGATAAACAAGCATGCGCAACCTTATAGTTCGGCCCTCATCCACGATGGCGCTAGTGCCCTACCGTATATTAAGTTGCCTATATTAAAATCATAGACGGGCTAAATGGATGCGAAACCTTACAGTTCGGCCCTCATCCGCACAGGGTCTATGGTTTTAATATAGGCAACTTAATATACCCGCGACTTTTATTTCTTATCTAAATAATATTATAAGTAAAGCTCTCTTTACGTTAGGTTTTGTGAACAGATTCTCTAAACAGTTCAATTTAGATGTATTTAAGACTCTGTATAATCGGTCCATCTTGCAGGCGATCGGCCAACGCTACACCTTCCTGTGCCAGAGCGCCACTCTAACACTTTTCTTCCCCACCGGTTGTCGGTTCTTCAGCTGATATGTCCAGCCCACTGCCATTTTGGTCTACAGATTTTTTCGGCTATGTCTATAACTTTTGTTTGCCGGCGAATCTTTTCGTTGCTTATTCTATCTCCTATGTATGTATGTATTATTATTTTTTTTATTTTATTTTCTGCAACTTTTATTTGGGTGATTTTTCGATTATGTTAATAATTTACGAGATACGAAAAAATCGCTGAGAGCAAACATCTACTTCCGGTTTACATCCAAAAGTGTATCTTCTACAGATATTATGTGCGCAGTGCGCACTCGCATCCTACTCACGCGCGAACTCAATGGCGTATCTAATGCACTCGCTTCGCTCGGGCGCCCCGACAATTCCAAATTTTCAGGCTTCTCTAAACTCGAAATTTTACTTCATGCTTAACCTTGGAGTGGAAACACTTTTTATAAACTCAATGAATACTTTAATAAATACACTACATTCTTAAAAAGGTACAAATAAACTTACTTTATTTTCAGCCTATATTAAAATCATAGACAGGCTATACGGATGCGAAACTTATAATAGTCCTCCTCTCCATTTTGATGTCTAAGAACCGCGACATTTAAACTAAAAGAGTTTGCTGCTTACTCTTACTGGTTTGGCGTTTTCTGCTTCCGAACAGAAAGCGACAATGGGCCCGTTCATCAAAATGTTCAACATTCAACATGTTTGGATTTAATTGCAATGTATGTTGAAATCTACCCACGGAGCAAATACATTTAAGTAATGTTTTATCAACAGTTAAACAACATTTAATGAGCCCGTTCAGTAGAGACACCAGTTGGAAGTTTACTGCCAACTGTTGGGAAATTCTCTTATGACCGGATTGTTAATCGTGTACGTGTTTGGGACTTTTGCAATCGTACGGAATAAACCGCAGTACCGCAGTACCGTTCATTGCGTACCAACATACATCACAAACAAATCCAAACATGTTGAATGATGAACTTTTAGATGAACGGGCCCATTGTTGCTTCAATGTTGATAAAACTTTATTTGTTTGTTTTATGCTCAGTGGGTAATGAACGGTACTTCGGTCGGTCTATTCTGTACGATAACAAAAGTTCCAAACACGTTCACGATTAACAATCCGGTCATCAAAGAATTCCCCAACAGTTGGCAGTAAACTCCCAACTGTTGTCTCTGATAACCGGGCCGTTCATCAGCGACAACAGTTGGCCGGATTGATAATCGTGAACTTATTTGGGATTTTTGCAATCGTATGAAAAAGACCGACCGGAGTACCGTTCATTAGATACCAACATACATCACAAACAAATCCAAACATGTTGAATGTTGAACATATTGATGAACTAGCCCATGTAGTGAGTTCTCAACTTCCAGTGCACTGGTTTTGGCGGACAAAATACCGCGGTTTGAAAACAAAGACAGTTAAATGACGGCAGGGTCCGCGTTGTAAGTTAAAAACGCTATAAAACAACTTATTATACATGAATTCGACTTGCATTTAATTTAAATAAAGGGATATATTTTATGTGTACAGGATGCAGCATTTTCAATGGTTTCAGTAAGAATTTACTATACACCCCGTGGGTATTATAGATAAAAATGATATTATTTGAAAGTACTCGACGAGTACTATCTAGATATGCAATTAATTTCGACCGGAAATGTTAAATAACTAAAAAAAAAAGTTAGAAAATTTTGAGTCATAGCAGTATGTAAAATAATCATCGTACGCAAAGAGATTTACGCAATTTATTCTATTGCAAACCTTTCTCCTGAACCTAACTTAATCTAGAAGTATGTGGAATATTCAACGTAAGCAAACATTTTACTCGGGGAAATATAGCCGTTGACACAAACTAGAATTCAGCCCAAATGAATTTCCAAGAGTGTATTAATTTATGTTAGTTGTTCTATAAATCCATATGAGTCCAAGTGTAATGTGCTAATGTGTTTTAATCGTCATCCGGTTAAATCTAACTTGAAGTTGAAGTTAGATTGAAGTATATAAGAAACATTTCTTTCGACTTCCCCAATGTCTCCAGTAAAGATTGCAATGGTTAACAGCAATCATTTCATTTTAAAGGTGACTTTGTTGTGCAATTTCTTGTATTTATAAAGCGCGATCCCAACCTCAAATTTTGTGTGCCTTGGCGCTGCGGCCTACCCTGAAGTTAGGCTGCGAGTCGCTGATACTTTCGTGACTCTTTTTTATAGCATATTTCATGTGCCTAATCAAATTTGTCTATCTTCAATTGTTTTAGAGGTATACGTCAAAACTCAAAATTTGGCCAATTTGAAATATCGAAATAACTTTGTTATTGAAAAAGATATTGGATTGGGGGTCACATTTCCCAATCCGTTTTTCCCAATCGCTATGTTTCCCAATCTATTCATTTCCCAATCGCCATTGTTCCCAATCTATTCATTTCCCAATCGAATATTTCAAATTGGAGATTCAAATTGGAATGTCATTTGTTCGTTCAGGTTATTTCGGTTGACACATTACTTATTGACATTACTACATCATCAAAATTCCTCATAATGCCCGAATTAATTAAATCTCGCGGTAAAGGCTTCTTTTTACACGTGGAAGGATTTCTCTACTACAAGCATTCGGAAAGTGGAGGTCATGTTTTTTGGAATTGCCGCAAGAAGAAAGAATGTTCGGCCCGCGCTATCACTAAAAGTTCTGGCAGTGGAATTGAAGTAATCAAAGGGCCGGATGAATCAGACCATCTCCATGCACCAAACAATGAGGAAGTGGAGGTCTGCAGGCTCATCGCAACATTGAAGAGGAAAGCCGCTGATGCTCCTGAAACCCCTCCAGCTCAACTTCTCCGAACACAGTTGCAGAACGTTCCTTCCGGTATTCTATCGCAGCTTCCGGATCGAAAAAACCTGAGAAAAGCCGTCCAACGTCAGCGGACTAAGGATGTGCCAGCGAATCCGCAATCATTGGAGCAACTTCAACGCGTTCCTGACCAGTATCAAATATCGCTATCGGGTGAACGGTTTCTACTGTATGACTCTGGTGAAGACGATGAATACGAAGGGGGAAGACTAATCATGTTTGCTACCAAGGAGAACCTGAAAAGACTGATGCGTAGTCATGTATGGTTTGTGGACGGGACATTCAAGATTGTCCCGACTATTTTTTATCAAATGTTTGCGATTCTTGCATCCGTTGCTCAGACCGTTCATGGGAGGGAGCAGATGGTAGCAATCCCTCTAGTCTACGCAGTATTGGAAGACAAAAGCGAAGCTACTTACAGAAAAATTTACGAAGTTATAAAAGAAGTATGCGACAGAGATGGCATTCCAATAACTATTCCACAAACGGTAATGACCGATTTTGAATTGGCCATCATAAATGCTACGAAATCTGCGATGGATCTGAGTCATGTTTCTGCATGCTTTTTCCACCTATGCCCATCTATTTATCGACATCTGCAACAAGAAGGCTTACAACAAGCATACCGGAACCCCGATGACAGTAGCATCAAAGAGGCATCGCATATGCTTGCTGCTTTAGCCTTCGTCCCCGTTGACGACGTTGAGTCATCGTTCGACGATCTGATGGATAGTGTCCCTGAGCCTTTTGTCCCGATAGCAGAATATTTTGAAGTGAGTTGTATTTAAATGTCACTATATTTATGAATTAATATGTTGCGATATGATTAACAGGTTACCTACGTTCGCGGAAGGAAAGCTAGAGGGCGGAGGAAGGCTGTGGAACCTCGTTATAAACCAGCACTGTGGAATCAGTACACCGCTGTTCTGCAACACCAGGCTAGGACAAATAATGCTTCGGAAGGGTGGCATAATAGATTCCAAGTAGGCACACACAGTTTGGATCATTAATTAAATTTCAATTAATTCAATGTTATATATATAATGTGTGTTGAATTTCAGGTCGTAGTCGGACGTAATCACCCGAGCACATACACGTTCTTTCTGGAACTCCAGAAATAGCAGGCCGACACGGAAACCATGATACGTCAGCTGAATTTGGGTCAGGCAATCCGACGACAAAACACAACGTCAAGAGTAGTTGCAGAGCAAAGGATCTTGAACATCGTCAGCAAATACAACGATTTTTCGGAAGAAGGAAATAGAGCACTGGAATATCTCCGAGCAGTTGGACACAACGTTTATTTTTCATGAACTGTGTTTTCACGTTTTCGTGACAATAAAAAAATTGCCATCTCTGTCGCATACTTCTATTCCAAACCTTTCTACTATTCTAACCTAACACAGAAGTGTGTGGAATAGGCAGCGTGCGCAAAAAGACTTACACAATCCCTTCTATTCCAAACCTTTCTACTATTCTAACCTAACGCAGAAGTGTGTGGAATAGGCAGCGTGCGCAAACAGACTTACACAATCCCTTCTATTCCAAACCTTTCTACTATTCTAACCTAACACAGAAATGTGTGGAATAGGCAGCGTGCGCAAAGAGACTTACACAATCCCTTCTATTCCAAATCTTTCTACTATTCTAACCTAACACAGAAGTGTGTGGAATAGACAGCGATTGGGAAATGAATAGATTAGGAACATTGGCGATTGGGAAATGTGGTTATTGGGAAAATTATATATTGGGAAACGTGGACTGGGAAATATGGATTGGGAAATTTGGATTGGGAAACGTGACCCATCACCAGATATTGACATGCGGTAAAAACTTTCTTAAGGCACTTTCTTAGGTAGAATACACTGATCATATTTGATTTTGTTTTAAATTTACCCTTTATGAGATATGATATAAAATTGTATTATATTAAATACTAATCATGGCCATGACTTTACTCGCTTACATGTTTTGTAAGCTATCCAAAAATATATCGATTGCCTTATTTTGATTTACCTTCATTTATTTGTTGTAGGTTTTTAAAATTTTAAATCAATATACAGGCCCACTGAGCAAAAAACGAACAAGTAACGTTATATCAACATTGTAGCATCATTAAATGTTTTTTTTAATGTTGATGAAACATTACTTAAGTGGATTTGCCTAGTGGGAGGGTGGTGCGTGGGAACTTCCTTCTTTTGAAAAGGGCGAAGTGAAGTTAGTGAGTAGGGAAGGACTCAATAGAAGGGCCTGGATGGGAATTTTGTGTCTCTACTTATTTTAGTCGCAAAACTGCTTTGGTCGAGGTAGTAGTTTTATCGCAGTAAAGGCTTATTTTTCACGGTAAACGTGAATTTTGAATTTTATTGGAAAATGATCCAGGATTTTTTTTGTCTGCTTTCAAAGAACTGAACAATGTGTGTGTGTGTGTGGCAGCGGCGACTCGCAGCCTAACTTCAGGGTAGGCCCGAGACCCAAGGTAATATGTATCCGTTATTAAAAGGTGACTTTGTTGTGCAATTCCTTGTATTTATAAAGCGCGATCCCAATCTCAATTTTTGTGTGCTTTGGCGCTGTGGCCGACCCTGAAGTTAGTCTGCGCGCCGTCGCTGGTGTGTGGTTTTACCAAGAGGGGGCCATAACCCACACAGCTAGGACTTCAATACATTTGTTGAAAAAAGTTTTCCTCATTCGGCTTATATCCCTAAGAGGAGCATGCTCGCCTGATTTAACCCCCTGTGATTATTTCCTGTGGAGTAATCTCAAGTCCCAAGTTTATAATAATTGTCTACAGACCCTGGAAAACCTACAAAAAAAATCCAAGCCGAAATTGTCAATATACTAATCAGGATGCTTGAAAGATTGGACTAAAACTTCAGAATTCGACTAAATCAGTGCATTGACAATTTAAGGCTACATTTATTCTACTTTTATTATTATTATTCCAAAACTATTCACAACAAAAGTAAGTCTTGCATTTTTCGCTGCATCTTCGTAAATATTGGGCGCATTCATCAGATAAAACTGTTGTGAGTTTCAACAGCTAACACGTTCGTCATTTTTGCAAGCGTACAAAATAGATAGCCCAGAGAAGCGTTCAGTAGGTACTAACGTAAACCGTAAAAAAAAAAAACATGTTGAGAGTATATTTTTCTGATGAATGAGTCCATTGATTACCATCACATCTAAGCGTTATATATTTTTAACTTAACTGTAAATCAGTGGATTATACGCGTGGCGCATGAAGTAAAATTTCGAGTTTAGAAAAGCCCCGTGAAAATTTGTCTCTGGTCGCTGCGCGACCAGAGACAAATTTTCTACGCGGGGCTTTTCTAAACTCGAAATTTTACTTCATGCTTAGTCTGGGAGTGGAACACACTCGTTAGTTTAAAATACACCACAACTGTTAAAATATGTATCGTATTAGTATTTTCACATTAAATCACTATATTGACTGCTATTGTGATTGTATGACTTACAATCATAACATCGCAATAGCTGAAATACAGTCCATAGAGAGATATAATCAGGCAAAACCTTAGCATAGTCAAAAGACAGTCAATCAAGCCACTTACAGTCACAATAGTCAAAACACGGTCAATAAAGATATAATATGACAAAATCCTATGATGGTCAAAAGACAGTCAAGCAATTTATTAAGATTCAAAATGTCACACCACCCACTGAGTTAAACACCAACAAATATCAACATTTTAGCAATATTAAACGTTCTATTAATGTTGATAAAACATTACTTGAATGAGTTTGTTCAGTGGGCAGAATTTCCTTTATAAACAAATATATGTTCCATCAGTACGGTAATTATTCAGCTGGATGCCCGTCTTAAGGGGTAATATGTAAGCAAATTATGGGTCCTAGGAGTTGTCAAATGAGTGAGTTACTCAACTGTTTCCAATGCACTCTTTACAAAAAACAAAAGATTAAAACTTTACATATAAAATGTACAATAAACTATAAGTGTGGTAAATCATTGAATTCAGGAACAAATATTCTTGCAAAAAATATAAAAATCCAAAATGGTGCTCATAAGAAAAACAAAAGTTGGCACCGATGTGAAGATAGCCACGGATTTTCCAGCCACGGATTTTGGCGCCTCCACCATCACACGAATTATGGAACAGATTCCTCAGATTTTCTAAATTTCATTACTCCCAAACCACATATTTTATTTTCAAAATTTCTTTAATAATTGATTAAACAATATACATAGAGCGAGTATAAATAACCAGAATGTTGTAACTCTTAATTGTTCTTTATTTAAACAATATATTGCTGTCCCGCGTATGTCACCTTTCATTCCAAATATTAAAAAAATCATATCTCTAAAAACTCCTATTTTATTTTCCAAATTTCTTCACTAATTGTTTAACCAATATATCTAAACCGAGCATAGATAGTCAAAATGTTGTCACTCTTATTTGTTAATTATTTATATAATATATTGCTGTCCCGCGTATAGCACCGTTCATACCAAATATTAAAAAAATCATATCTCTTAAAAATCCTATTTTATTTTCCAAATTTCTTCACTAATTGTTTAAACAATATATCTAGACCGAGCATAGATGGTCAAAATGTTGTCACTCTTATTTGTTAATTATTTATATAATATATTGCTGTCCCGCGTAAGGCACCGTTCATATCAAATATTAAAAAAATCATATCTCTTAAAAATCCTATTTTATTTTCCAAATTTCTTCACTAATTGTTTGAACAATATATCTAGACCGAGCATAGATGGTCAAAATGTTGTCATTCTTATTTGTTAATTATTTATATAATATATTGCTGTCCCGCGTATAGCACCGTTCATACCAAATAATAAAAAAATCGTATCTCTTAAAAATCCTATTTTATATTCCAAATTTCTTTACAAATTGTTTAAACAATATATCTAGACCGAGCATAGATGGTCAAAATGTTGTCACTCTTATTTGTTAATTATTTATATAATATATTGCTGTCCCGCGTAAAGCACCGTTCATACCAAATATTAAAAAAATCATATCTCTTAAAAATCCTATTTTATTTTCCAAGTTTCTTCACTAATTGCTTAAACAATATATCTAGACCGAGCATAGATGGTCAAAATGTTGTCACTCTTATTTGTTAATTATTTATATAATATATTGCTGTCCCGCGTATAGCACCGTTCATACCAAATATTAAAAAAATCATATCTCCTAAAAGTCCTATTTTATTTTCCAAATTTCTTCACTAATTGTTTAAACAATTTCTCCAGACCAAGCATAGTGGGTCAAAAAGTTGTCACTCTTATTTGTTAATTATTTATATAATATATTGCTGTCCCGCGTACAGCATCGTTCATACCAAATATTAAAAAAAATCATATCTCTTAAAAATCCTATTTTATTTTCCAAATTTCTTCACTAATTGTTTAAACAATATATCTAGACCGAGCATAGATGGTCAAAATGATCAAAATAAAATAGGATTTTTAGGAGATACGATTTTTTTATTATTTGGTATGAACGGTGCTATACGCGGGACAGCAATATATTACATAAATAATTAACAAATAAGAGTGACAACATTTTGACTATCTATGCTCGGTCTAGATATATTGTTTAAATAATTAGTAAAGAAATTTGTAAAATAAAATAGGATTTTTAAGAGATATGATTTCTTTTAATATTTGGTATGAACGGTGCTATACGTGGGACTGCAATATATTATATAAATAATTAATAAATAAGAGTGACAACATTTTGACCATCTATGCTCGGTCTAGATATATTGTTTAAACAATTAGTGAAGAAATTTGGAAAATAAAATAGGATTTTTAAGAGATATGATTTTCTTATACTTGGTATAAACGGTGCTATACGCGGGACAGCAATATATTATTTAAAAAATTAACAAATGAGAGTGACAACATTTTGACCATCTATGCTTAATCTAGATATATTGTTCAAATAATTAGTGAAGAAATTTGTAAAATAAAATAGGATTTTTAAGAGATATGATTTTTTTAATATTTGGTATGAACGGTGCTATACGCGGGACAGCAATATATTATATAAATAATTAACAAATAAGAGTGACAACATTTTGATCATCTATGCTCGGTCTAGATATATTGTTTAAACAATTAGTGAAGAAATTTGGAAAATAAAATAGGATTTTTAAGAGATATGATTTTTGTAATATTTGGTATGAACGGTGCTATACGCGGGACAGCAATATATTATATAAATAATTAACAAATAAGAGTGACAACATTTTGACCATCTATGCTCGATCTAGATATTTTGTTTAAATAATTAGTGAAAAAATTTGGAAAATAAAATAGGATTTTTAAGAGATATGATTTTTTTAATATATGGTATGAACGGTTCTATACGCGGGACAGCAATATATTATATAAATAATTAACAAATAAGAGTGACAACATTTTGACCAGCTATGCTCGGTCTAGATATATTGTTTAAACAATTAGTAAAGAAATTTGTAAAATAAAATAGGATTTTTAGGAGATACGATTTTTTTATTATTTGGTATGAACGGTGCTATACGCGGGACAGCAATATATTATATAAATAATTAACAAATAAGAGTGACAACATTTTGACCATTTATGCTCGGTCTAAATATATTGTTTAAACAATTAGTAAAGAAATTTGGAAAATAAAATAGGATTTTTAAGACATATGATTTTTTTAATATTTGGTATGAACGGTGCTATACGCGGGACAGCAATATATTATATAAATAATTAACAAATAAGAGTGACAACATTTTGACCATCTATGGTCGGTCTAGATATATTGTTTAAACAATTAGTGAAGAAATTTGGAAAATATAAAAGGATTTTTAAGAGATATGATTTTTTTAATATTTGGTATGAACGGTGCTATACGCGGGACAGCAATATATTATATAAATAATTAACAAATAAGAGTGACAACGTTTTGACTATCTATGCTCGGTCTAGATATATTGTTTAAACAATTAGTGAAGAAATTTGTAAAATAAAATAGGATTTTTAAGAGATATGATTTTTTTATACTTGGTATAAACGGTGCTATACGCGGGACAGCAATATATTATTTAAATAATTAACAAATGAGAGTGACAACATTTTGATTATCTATGCTTAGTCTAAGAATATTGTTTAAATAATTAGTGAAGAAATTTGTAAAATAAAATAGGATTTTTAGGAGATATGATTTTTTTAATATTTGGTATGAACGGTGCTATACGCGGGACAGCAATATATTATATAAATAATTAACAAATAAGAGTGACAACATTTTGACCATCTATGCTCGGTCTAGATATATTGTTTAAACAATTAGTGAAGAAATTTGGAAAATAAAATAGGATTTTTAAGAGCTATGATTTTTTTAATATTTGGTATGAACGGTGCTATACGCGGGACAGCAATATATTATATAAATAATTAACAAATAAGAGTGACAACATTTTGACAATCTATGCTCGATCTAGATATATTGTTTAAATAATTAGTGAAGAAATTTGTAAAATAAAATAGGATTTTTAAGAGATATGATTTTTTTAATATATGGTATGAACGGTGCTATACGCGGGACAGCAATATATTATATAAATAATTAACAAACAAGAGTGACAACATTTTGACCATCTATGCTCGGTCTAGATATATTGTTTAAACAATTAGTGAAGAAATTTGGAAAATAAAATAGGATTTTTAAGAGATATGATTTTTTTAATATTTGGTATGAGCGGTGCTGTACGCGGGACAGCAATATATTATATAAATAATTAACAAATAAGAGTGACAACATTTTGACCCTCTATGCTCGGTCTGGAGAAATTGTTTAAACAAGTAGTGAAGAAATTTGGAAAATAAAATAGGATTTTTAGGAGATATGATTTTTTTAATATTTGGTATGAACGGTGCTATACGCGGGACAGCAATATATTATATAAATAATTAACAAATAAGAGTGACAACATTTTGACCATCTATGCTCGGTCTAGATATATTGTTTAAACAATTAGTGAAGAAATTTGGACAATAAAATAGGATTTTTAAGAGATATGATTTTTTTAATATTTGGTATGAACGGTGCTATACGCGGGACAGCAATATATTATATAAATAATTAAAGAAATAAGAGTGACAATATTTTGACCATCTATGCTCGGTCTAGATATATTATTTAAACAATTAGTGAAGAAATTTGGAAAATAAAATAGGAGTTTTTAGAGATATGATTTTTTTAATATTTGGAATGAAAGGTGACATACGCTGGACAGCAATATATTGTTTAAATAAAGAACAATTAAGAGTTACAACATTCTGGATATTTATACTCGTTCTATGTATATTGTTTCATCAATTATTGAAGAAATTTTGAAAATAAAATATGTGGTTTGGGAGTTATGAAATTCTGAAAATCTGGGGAATCTGTTCCATAATTCGTGTGATGGTGGAGGCGCCAAAATCCGTGGCTGGAAAATCCGTGGCTATCTTCACATCGGTAAAGTTGGCTATGGTCCCTGGGTAAATATTATAGTTATCTTAAAATAAAATATGCAACTAGATTTCTCGTTAAAAAGTGCCTTATAATGTCAAAGTTGTAAATGGATTTAATAGTTTTTGAATAAAAAAATAAAAACGAATTTGAAAAATATCCGTTTTTTAACAATATCTCAAAAACGAAAGAAGATATTTCAAATTTGTTTTTAGATTATTATTGGGCGCTAAAATACGCAACTTTGCCTCAATTTAACCGACTCTCTATCTCTTCAAATAACCAAGATCCCCATACATTCTGTTGAAATACGAAATATATATGTATTATTATATGTATATGTTACAGTAAAAACCCGAAATCAGTTAAATCTAGTTTTGACTAGGCATAACTAGTTCTGGCATCTATGTCTAGTTAATACTAATTTTACCCAGGCAGCTAAAAAGTTCATTCCAGTTAAAACCCGATAACTGAAAACCCGAATTAATTCAATTTTTATTATGTATAACAGAATTCAATAGTATTTTAATCATACATATAACTACTTATTACAACAAGATGTGCACCGTGGATTTAGAATTACAAATAAGTTTTCTTACAACACCACCTATTGGACGTACACTTCTGTGCAATAAAATTAAGTACAAGTCTTATAACTATTTTTCACAATATTCTAGTTATATAATTCGGGTCGGTGTTAATTGCCTAGCAGCAGTTTCAATAAATAATAAAACACCATAACTTGAACATAACACCTTTACTACATACAAAAACTACGACGTTTTGAAAAAAAACGCTCGTAATAAATACAACAAAGACGAAATAGAAAAACCACTTTCTATTTTAGTTAGAATTCGCATTTTTGAATTGTTGTCCAAACGACGTAGCATTTTGACATTAAGGAAATTGATATATTTACATATTTTCGTAACTAAGAAACTCATCACGTCCGTTTTAAACTATAACATATTTAAGTATAAATGAAATTGCCAATTCTTGGTTGCAGAATACTTCAAACATTAAAAGTGCGATTCTTTTCGCAATCTACAACAAGTTAGTCTTACAAAGACTATATCAATTTCAATGAGTGTTTGATATGAGTGTTTGATATAGTCTTTGTAAGACTAACTTGTTGTAGATTGCGAAAAGAATCGCACTTTTAATGTTTGAAATATTCTGCAACCAAGAATTGGCAATTTCATTTATACTTATGTTTGAACGGTAACGTGACCGCCAGTCTAAGGTGTCAAATTGTTTAGAGGGAATGGCAAAGCTATACTGATGAGAGATAAATCTCGAAACGCGTCTATAGATGGCCTCAATAATTTGACCCAAATTGTTACATTTGCAGTAGGTTGCTGTATGTAACAGCAAACACTTGTTGTATAATTCAATGTCCGTCGGGGTATTAGCCCGGGAAATAGTTGTTTCAATGAGTGTTTGATATAGTCTTTGTAAGACGAACTTGTTGTAGATTGCGAAAAGAATCGCACTTTTAATGTTATAACATATTTTGTGTACTTAATTTTATTGCACAGAAGTGTACATCGTTTTAAGCAGTGCAACGTAAAAAGCCTTGTCCTGTTCCTACAGAGGCTTTTCTCGCTGCACTTCTCAAAGATATTTTGTTTTCGGGTACTTGGTCACCTCTCAAAAATACTTGCGATGTTACATCAAATTCAGATCTAAAATAAGACAAATACAATTAAATATAATACGGAAACTAGTTTGTCATTTGTAATGATATAGAGGTGTGTACCTGCAATACAACTTGTCAATAACTCCGTCAGTAGTCCCTATTTTATATAGACCGTCTTCATTTGAATCGAGGATTACTCCAACAACATTTCGACTGTCTGCCATTGATCGGTCTACTGCTGGAATGGGGATCAGGACATTGTCGTTAATATTAACCACGGGATGTTTTAAATTTGAAACTAATTTCTTCCGTTTAGCTTGGTTTTCCAGATTATGATGTGCGTCTTTCCTAACCGCAGATATTTGTGAGTGATTTGATGCTAGTGTTTTCGTTTCTATTCCATTACTACAATTGTGTTCTTCTAAAAATGTATGTAGTTCATCTTCGTCATTGATGCTGTTTATAATTATCGATGGTAGCGTAGATGTGTTAAGCCCTACTCGTGCCTTGTATGGGGACTGCTTAATTCCAGCATGAAGAGCTCTATTTTTCATGAATTGCACGAAACGAATACCATGTGCCCATTTAGTAGTGTTGTTATCTTTCATCCAAGCAGCCAACATATTTTCAATGTCTTGGTTAGCACGCTCTACGGAACCCTGGCTTTGGCTATGCCTCGGTTTTTCGTGAACCATCTTTAATTTTGGCCACAGTTTGGTTAGTTCAGATATGATCACGTTTACAAATTCTCTGCCGTTATCTTAGTGTAAAATGCAAGGAGCGCCAAACGTCAAAAATATGTCGATGAGCTGTTTCGCTACTTCTTTTGCTCTTTTATTTTTTAATGGCCGTATTAATACAAATTTTGTCAAGTGATCCTGATACACCATTATAAATCTAAATTCATTATCAGACTGCGATTGCATATCGATCAAATCGACCTGACACCGACTATTTAGTTCCGAATGGAGAATCGGTGTGCTAACAAATCCTATCCTTTTTATGTTTTTCTTTAAATGGCATGTTTCGCACATGGACAAGAAAATATTTATCATTTCTGTAGTAATATTGGCATATTTTCTCGATGTTTCCATCCTAAATCTCCGTGCTCTACAGCAATATGTGCCGCTTCAATTACATCGAATATTTGCTCTACTGGTAGATAGCATCTTCTACCTTCACTTTTCGATGTTAGTCTTTTCACATCGCCAAAGTTAATAACATCAAATCTTTTCAATCGGCGATATTGCAAAGGGGTCTTCTTTACCGCAATTTTTGCTTCTTCAACTTCTGCCAGAACAGTTTTGTATTCCTCCAACGTCATCACATTAAAATGACTATTTTTACCTTTTTCTACGGTTGTTCCAGAAAACGCGTCCTCCAGTTGTTGGCTAGATCCATCTCGTAATCGTTTTCAATCTGCATTTTCTTTTCAAATAATGTTGACAATAAACTTTAACGTCAAAATATGAACAATATCAAAAATCAACTATGGCGTGTTGAAATGTACGTTAATACTAGTTTTTACTGGAAATATCTAGTAAATACTAGAAATTACTAGTTAAAATCAGGTTTTACTAAACGATCATGCTAGAACTAGTTTTTACTAGTCAAAACTAGATTTAACTAATTTCGGGTTTTTACTGTAACATATATGCTGAAAATCTCATTACAATACATTTATTAGGAGTCTGTATATTTTTAGTGTGCGATTTCGGTGGGACACCTTGTATATTTTAATTTACGTTATAATAAACATTTAATTTGTTACTTTTTGACCCACCCCCAAGACGAAATCCTGGCTGCGCCACTGCTAGAAATTGAACATCATTTATTTTAACTAGATACACGTTTGAAAATTAAAAAAAAATAATTGTGTTTTTATCACAACAGCAGATAATCAAACAATTATCAATAAACAACCTACATTTCGTAATCATTTAGAAATACGTAAATTAGACGCAGTGACGTGCGCCATGTACAAAACCGATCGATTCCCCAATGAAGGCCCAAACAGAAAACCACGCGCCGTCTCCCACCTCTATTTATACACACCACTATATACAAATATTAAACAACTTATATTTAGTTCAAAACGAGCTGCCAGGGCATATACGTACATGCACTGGACCCTCCGCGAAAAGCGAAAATAAATTTCGCGAATTCAAACCAAAAAATAACCGATGCCTTAATAATAATAAATCGAGTATTCGCGCAACGGTAAGAAAGTGAAAAGTGCAACTCGTCCTCAATAAGGCGATCAACACGTGAGTTTTGCGTTCATCAATTATTCATTGAGTGATTATTGTTTGTACGTGTGTTTGTTTCTCCTCTCTATGCGGTTTTCGCAATAATTTGCGCGAATCGGTTCGAAACGCGACCTTGGATAACGAGAAGCAGCTGATTCGCGAATTGATTCAGTTTTAATCAACACACACGCGCTTCGATGTTTTTTCGTTTTATAATAAATTGTTTTTTCTGTTATATTTAAAATCTAGTTAGATTTTTGCTACCGTTAGAATAGATTCATTTCTTTCAAGTGAAGTTCGAATATACATAAATTTGACAATATTTCAGTGTTTTGTACTCGTGGCGCATGAAGTAAAATTTCGAGTTTAGAAAAGCCCAGAAAATTTGTCTCGGGTCGCTGCGCGACCCTCGACAAATTTTCACGGGGCTTTTCTAAACTCGAAATTTTACTTCATGCTTAGTCTGGGAGTGGAAAACACTCGTTTAAAGCTTCAAATTGAACTTAAAGAAAAACAAGGAATATTTCATTATACGAATTTGTACAAGATTTGCGTTTAGTCATATTTTGTATATTAAAATAGAATATTATTTTCTTGTGCGAGAAAATAGTATACTATTTTTTTGTACAAGAAAATAGTATACTATTTTTTTGTACAAGAAAATAGTATACTATTTTTTTGTACAAGAAAATAGTATCGTCTTATACAAGACACTATTTTAATACACGAAATATGACCAAACGCAAATCTTTTACAATTTTGTATAATGGGATATTCCTTGTTTTTTTTTAAGTTCAATTTAAAGCTTTAAACGAGTGTTTTCCACTCCCAGACTAAGCATGAAGTAAAATTTCGAGTTTAGAAAAGCCCCGTGAAAATTTGTCTCGGGTCGCGTAGCGACCCGAGACAAATTTTCTGGGCTTTTCTAAACTCGAAATTTTACTTCATGCGTCACGCGTATAAAACACTCAAATATTCTAAAATTTATGAATATTTGAACTTCACTTGAAATCTGTGTTTTATACACGTGGCGCATCAAGTAAAATTTCGAGTTTAGAAAAACCCAGAAAGTTTGTCTCGGGTCGCTACACGACCCGAGAGAAATTTTCACGGGGCTTTTCTAAACTCGAAATTTTACTTCATGCTTAGTCTGGGAGTGGAAAACACTCGTTTAAAGCTTCAAATTGAACTTAAAAAAAAACAAGGAATATTCCATTATACAAAATTTTACAAGATTTGCGTTTAGTCATATTTTGTGTATTAAAATAGTATACTATTTTCTTGTACGAGAAAATAGTATACTATTTTTTTATACAAGAAAATAGTGTTGTCCTATACAAGACACTATTTTCTTGTACAAGAAAATAGTATATTATTTTAATACACAAAATATGACCAAACGCAAATCTTGTACAATTTTCTATAATAGAATATTCCTTGTTTTTGAAGTTCAATTTGAAGCTTTAAACGAGTGCTTTCCACTCCCAGACTAAGCATGAAGTAAAATTTCGAGTTTAGAAAAGCCCCGTGAAAATTTGTCGACAAATTTTCTGGGCTTTTCTAAACTCGAAATTTTACTTCATGCGCCACGCGTATAAAACACTAAAATATTGTGAACTTTATGTATATTTGAACCTCACTTGAAATCAGTGTTTTACACGCGTGGCGCATGAAGTAAACTTTCGAGTTTAGAAAAGCCCAGAAAATTTGTCTCGGGTCGCTGCGCGACCCTCGACAAATTTTCACGGGGCTTTTCTAAACTCGAAATTTTACTTCATGCTTAGTCTGGGAGTGGAAAACACTCGTTAAAAGCTTCAAACTGAAATCTTTTTAAAAACAACGAATGTCGGAAAATGTAAATGCATGTTGCTTGTATTAGGATTTTGCCAAGGAAATTGGGGATTCATATTTTATATTTTTGTGGCAAAACCGTACAAGATACCAAACATTATTAAGAGACAAAAAAGCTTTCAAATAAACAAATCTTTGAAGTAATATTTTTTAATTTTTATAAGGTACGCCAGTAAAAACATATTTTAGTTTTTATGTTGTGGTACTACTGTTTTTCATACTTCTTGTCAATCAATAATGACCATAATACCTTAAACGATGTGTTATATTATGATAATCAACCATAATAAGTTTCAGTTAAATCGAATATAGCGCTCAATCGTTACAAATAAAATTAATAATATTTTTTGAACTTTAAAGACTAATTTAGGCTTAACCGGAAAGTTTTGAATATAGATAAGTCTTGTTAAATCAACACATTTTTATCCCAGGAATCTATGGGTAAACCATTTCCCCACATTAACGGGACACTCTGTATATTATCGAAAAATGTAATTCAAATTTACAGTTTTTTTGGAGTAAACTAATTCACAAATGAAACGAAATCAGGTCACAGAATTGCGTTAAAATGAAATTTAAAATCTTTACACATTTCAAAACTACTTATTGTTTTTTTTTTCTCCTGACAGACAACACAGGAAATTTGGTTTTATACTGTTTACAAAAGAAACATCTTGTAAACGTCGCCCTCAATTGTCAATACACGAGACTCAGTTTGATTCTAAAGTTTCAGTCCATTCTTTCAAGCATCCCGGTTGGTATTATATGTTCAATAAAAAAGAACCTCTAAAGTGCTAAGATTTTATCTTTTTTTAAATTTATGTTGGCTACACGCTTTAGAAATTGTCATATAACACGTCAGACGTATCGTATGTTTAATAAAAAAATACCTCTAGAGTGCCAGGATTTTATCTTTTTTTAAATTTAAGTTGGCTACGCGCTTTAAAAATTGACAAATATAACGTCAGACATGATAATTGTAATACATAATTTCAAAGTTGACAACCTACAATATTTTCCATAGCATTCTAGAGGTTTTTTTTTATTGAACATACGTTATAATGTAATAATTTCTGATAACTCTGCTAACGAAACATCAGGACGAGAGATGAAAGATTTCGATTAGGCCTAGTTAAAACTTTGATCCAGATCTTGTCGTAACGTTAATAAATATTCGCGAAGTGAAACAAAAATGAGCAATTATTTCAAATCAACGGCACGTGAAATTATAATCGACGATTTTTTGTGTTTTCCTTTACTCAGACATCCTGTTCTAGATTTTCAAAGACAATGCAAGTATTTGCTTCCTGATTTATTCACAATTAAAGAAACATTTCTAGGATAAAGAGGACATGATTATTGGTATTTTGTAATAAAAATCGTTTGCATTGGTATTTTGCTCTAGATTTTTTTTAAAATTATTATTAAAGGTCAAGTTCAGTTTCCATTACTTATGTATAATTTCAGTAGTTTCCAACCTACAATATATACCATCGCGCTGTAGAGGTTTTATTTTATTGAACATACGATACATTCACTCACTCAGATTTTTGTGTAGGTCTTTCAGGGTCTGTGGAAAATTGTTATAAACTCGGGATTTGAGATTTTTCAAAGGGAGTTAATCACAGGGGAGTGTGCCCTTCTCAGGGAGATCAGCCGCATGGGGAAAACTTTCAGCAAATGCATTGAAGTCCTAGCTGTGCGGGTTGTGGCCCCATTTTGATAAAACCTCACACACATTGTCCAGTTCTTCAAGTGCGGGAAAAAAATACTTCTGCATAACTGTTCGCGACGGACCCGCGCATTTTTAATTTCAATACATTTCTTTTATTTGTATTTCTATTCTTTATTGTTATTTCTTTGTTACTGGAGACCAGGGCTGCATTTACAAGGGGCGACCATCGCCAACCCCAATAAACAGACTGTAAAACTCTTTGTATAAAATTTTTCCTCCAAACCATTGTGTCTCGCGAAGACGTGCCTCAGCGCTGGCAATAAAGATTGTCCAGCTTCGGAGTTTTACAGCCTAAAACTTGTAAAATGCAGTTCCTGAAAATCCAAAATTTCCAGAATATTCGTACGCTATCCTACTCTTTCTTGTGCAATTTTCTTTCTTTCCTTTACCTACCCTGACTACCCCACCACCTCCTTTCAACCAATCAAATCATTCCTCAAAAATTCACCCTGAGTCTCTTCTCCACAAGACTTAACTTCCAATCGACCAAGCGTACGAGTAAGTTATATCTTGTTTTTCATACTTGTGATTTTTGCAATTTGTAACATTTTCTAAGACTTCATTCATTTACTTTGTTCATTTTCTGATATATTTAACTTTGTTCATTTTCTCATATATTTTAACTCTTTACACTTTCATCTTCATTTAATATTCTTTTTCAATTACCTTGTTATTTTGTTTGTATATATTTGTTTGTTCATCTTTGATGCACGTAGTTAATAATAAATCTTTATTTTAATTTTACGTGTTTAAGTAATTTTAAACCCAAATCGTCAATAGGCGTAAACAATAACTTTTCAATAAAATTATGAATTCACGTTTACGTGAAAAATAGGCCTCTACGTTAAAAGCGCGCTGTTCCCTCGACCAAAGCATTTTTTCGGCTAAAATTAATATGGACACAAATTTTCCATCCAGGTTCTTCCATTGAGCCCATCCCCATCTTTCTGTTACTCTTACTAACTTCACTGCGCCCTTTTTCAAAAAGAAAGTTCCCACGCCCCACCCTGTATTTCCGAACAATTAGATCAGTCTGTGAGATTTCTTAAAGGAAATTAATCACAGGTGGTTTTATCATTCAAATGTGCCTCTCTCAGGCAGATCAGCCGCATGGGGAAGACTCCTTCAACAAATGCATTGAAGTCCTAGCTGTGTGAGTTGTGGCCCCATCTTGCTAAAACCTCACACACATTGTCCAGTTCTTCAAGTGCGGGAAAAAAATACTCCTGGATAATTTTTCAATACAATTACGAATTCACGTTTACCGTGAAAAATAGGCCTCTGCGGTAAAAGTATTTTTGCGACTGAAATTATTATGGACACAAATTTTCTATCCAAGTTCTTCCATTGGGCCCGTCCCCATCTTTTTGTTACTCTCACTAACTCACTGCGCCCTTTTCAAAAGAGGAAGTTGCCACGCCCCACCCTGCATTTCCGTACAATTAGATCAGTCTGTACGTAAAATTTCCTGAAATATTAACATAATTCTGTAACCTTTATAAATATTCGTGAAAGTACAAAAAATATTAACACTGTATTATCTAAATTGAATTTGTGTTCAGTATTCCGGCATGTGAAAACTATTAATGGATTTCGATAGCTTACGCCATCTATTATCTACTCTGAAAAAATAAATGATAACTTTAATTAAATGATATGTTTATATACCAGCCTGCCAAGTGACGTGTTTCCGTCAAACAATCTAACTTGTTTGAATGTTTGATTCAAGCATGTTACGTGCTTATATCAAACAAACTAACTTGTTAGAATGTTTTGATAAAAACCCGTTACTTGGCAGGCTCGTATGTTTATTTCAGTGTACATTCAATAAAAAAGAGTACAATTGCTAAACTCGATTTGGCCAGTATTTCGCTAATGTGATTCTGGCTTTTTTTGCAGTTATAAGTAGGTTATTAAATTAAAAACCTTTACCATAGCAACCACTTGAGTTATAATCCGCATTTACAATGTAAAACATTGGGCGCATTCATCAAAAATATACTCTCAACATGTTTGGATTTTTTTTATGCTTTACATTGGTGTCTAGTGAAGGCTACTCTGGCCATTGTATTTCGTACCCTTGCAAGTGATTGCTGTTGACAATGCGTTCATCAGAAAATTCCCCAACTGTTGCCATCAAACTTCCAACAGTTTTACCTGATGAATGCGCTCATTAATGACCGGTTTCTCCAACGTTACTTAAGTCCTAGTCGTGTCTCAAACCGTGTCTTAAGTCATAACTGCGTCATAAAGTCTTGCACCAACTGATTTACGTCAAAAAATCGCTTGAGTGATGCTCAAGTCACTGTTTGCCAGGACTTAGGACACGGATTCTAACCTAAAAATTCCTACAACGGAAAAATTATTACCTTATTCAAAGAATCCTTCTCTTCTGTTCTCTACAATACTTTTATATTTGTCTACAAGAGAAGATAGAACACGTTTTTCTTCTGCGGTATAGTTTGCACTGCGTTTTTCGCTCATTTTTAAATGTAGCTTTGCAAAATTGGATATGTTGTGGCAAAATACGGATGACAGATTATAAACAATAAATTGAAGAGGTCGGGGCAATAAGGTACCTAAGCCACATTTAAGAAAAAATCGCGTACTCTTTAGTAAACTGTATAACAATATGGTCCCAAGCGACCAAAAAATAATGACAGTTATTAAGCGAAAGATGGCGCCACAATTGTAAAGTGACCTTGTTGACAACTTGTATATTGGTTGTAATTTTTGACGCAATAAAGTCATAAGCCACAAGAAAACCAACATGGCGACCTGTGAAAATAGTGCTAATAGAAAATATCAAGATAATTTAAATAGTGAAAGTGAATCGGGCTCAGATTTTGACGGGTATGATTCCGATAAAGATAAAGAATATTGCCCAAGTAACAGTTCAAGTGAAAATGACTTGCCAACGTCCAGAAAGGTAAAAAATATAATTTTAAGTGGCTTAGGACCTTTTTTATTTTAATGCAAGTGGCTTCATTTTTGTTTATATTAAAAATGGATTGTTTCGTTTTACATATATTATTCGAAAACAAACCAACAATGTTATGATTTTTTATAACTTTTTGTATTAAAAAGAACATACGAAAAATTATAAACTCAATTTTTCTTTTTTAGAAAATCTGTAAAAGAAACGAAAATACTAAGGACCAAGATTTCAATGAAAATGAAAACAGAGGATCAGTCTTATCCCCAGAAAAAAAATTGCCAAGCCGTTGGAGGAAAGTAAATATTGAAGGCAGACAAAAAACTAAAGCAAAACAGCGCAGAAATCTTGGTCATTCCTACACCAATTTGAAGGGTAAAAAAAAAGAAGCTAGATCAATTGGAGAGCCTTGTAAATGCAAAAAAGACTGCAGAAAATTGCTTCAAAATAAAGAGCTACAAATCTTCAATGCATTTTGGAATTTAGAAACATATGACAATCAAAATACTTATTTATTTTCATCAATAAAAGTTATTCCAAAAAAAAGAAGCTACAAGAAAAAAACCAAAAGACAAGAATCTGTAAGAAATTTCACAAATCAATATTATGTAAAAGTAAATGGGATTGACATTCAAATATGCAAGCAAGAATTTTTAGCTGTACATGGTCTGCAGAACTCCACTAAGCGCGTAAAACTAATATCGAAGCAGATTTCACAAGGAAGATCAACACCAACAAAAGACGGCCGAGGAAAACATCATAACCGCCCAAATAAAATATCCACAGATATTTCAAAATCAGTTCATGACCATATAAAAAGTATTCCGACTTATGTAAGCCATTATAGCAGACAAAAAAATCCAAACAGAGTGTATTTCAATCATGACCTCAGCATTTCAAGTTTATATAAGGATCATTATGTCGAATGGTGTAAGCATAAACATATTGAGCCTGTAAAAGAAGACCGTTATCGAAGGATTTTCAGCTCTGAATACAATATAGGGTTCAAACTGCCAAAGAGCGATACGTGCTCAACCTGTGACTCACTAAACCTCATGATAAGCACGAATCAAAATAAGGAATCTGATTCTGAAGTTAAGAAGTTGCAAGAAAAACTACAGTTGCATCAAACTCGGGCAGAAGCTATGCAGGAAAGCCTAAAAAAAGAGATAAAAAATAATAAAGAAAGAAACAAAGACATAATTTCATTTGATTTGCAGCAAACTTTACCGACACCATCGTTGACGGTAGGTCCAGCTTTTTATCTTCGAAAAGCATGGACGTACAATCTGGGAATCCATGACTGTGTAAGTGGAAAAGGAAGTATGTTTATGTGGACGGAATCAGATGCAAAAAGAGGAAGTTCAGAAATAGCAAGTATATTGTTAAAGTATATAAAAACTAGAGCATCTTTATCAGAACATCTTGTTATTTACACAGACAACTGCGGCGGTCAAAACAAAAACTGGCTCATAATGGCTCTGTGGTTGCAATTGGTTAGAGAAAAAGTTTATAAGACCATAGAACACAGATTTCTTATCTCGGGTCACACACATTTACCGTCAGATAGAGACTTTGCTCTTATTGAGAAGCGTAAAAAATATATTCCGCAGGTATTTTGCCCAAAAGAATGGTTTGATATTGTACGACAGTCAAACAGAAAAAACCCTTTCGATGTTGTGGTAATGACGCAAAAAGATTTTTATGATTTTGAAGAAATCACTATAGTAAAGAAAAATGTTACTGTTAACAAACAACCAATCAGGTTCAACGATGTGAGGTGCTTCCGGTTTGATAGCGAGAAACCAAATTCAATGTTTATTAAGCATTCCCTAAATGGTCTGTTCGAAGAAGTGAATGTCGGAAAACGAGGAGTCAGAGTTATTGACCAACCAGTAACTACCGCCAACCTCAAACAAAAATATAACGGCCCAGTAAAACTGAATGAAAATAAAGTAAAAGATTTACAAAAACTTTTAAAATATATTCCACCTATTAACCAACAGTTTTATCTTGACATTATTGAAGACGTGGTAAGAAAAGATGAGGAAAGCAATAGAATACCCGAAAACATTGATGGCGAAGATAATACTGAATTGGAAGCAGAAGCAGAAGATAATTAATTTGTTAATTTAAATTTATAAGCTGTATTTTTTTGCGTTTCTTAATTTTTTTATTAAATTTATTTGTATCAAAAAGGCCCCAAGCCACCTTTTTTTGAAAATATACGTTGTTATTTGGAAATTTGTGCGTTTTTTCTTTAATTTTTTTAAGAAAATTTGTTTTCAAACCTATTTTACGTAAAATAAAAAATAGCTCAATTTTTTTACTCTAAAAATGTGATTTCACGATTTACCCAAAAACTTTAAAACGCTTTTACTCAAAATCTTCTAAATGTGGCTTAGGTCCCTTATTGCCCCGACCTCTTCAATTCTTTTCTTTATAAATAGCGTACATTTTTTCACGAATCAGGTGGAAGACATTTAAAATAAAAATTCCCGCTAAATCAACAGCCAATACAGTTTGTGTAAATCGCTACGTTGCCACTTATTCGCACAACTAAGAATAACTTACATAAGCCGTTGCTTAAATCTATTGGTGCAACGCATTTCAATTATAAGCCCTACTTAAAGTTAGGCTCTGCTTAGCATATTTCGTCTTTTTGTTTTTGTCATGACATGTCATAAGCAACGTCCTAAGTCATGTTGAAGAAACCGGCCATTGGTGTACGCTTTTTATTGAATCGATCATATATTTTTTTCCGTTTTGTTTTTGTCATGACTTCAACATTTTAACGTAAAGTTTGGCAATAGGTTTGTTCATTTGTACTGCACTAATTTAAACCATTGATTAAGGTATCATATGTTCAATACAAGAAAATCTCGAGAAATTATACATTATAAATATTATGCCTGACGTTTCATACGTCAATTCCTAAGGCGTAAAGCCAACTTAAATTTGAGAAAAGATTAAATCATGGCACTCTAGAGGTTTTTTTTTTTAATTGAACATACGATATTATATTATATGCAAATATTTAATGCTTTTAAATCTTTTAAATCATTTAAGAAACGATTAAAGCCGATTGATCCATCTTTATATAACCACGTTTAATTGTTTTTGTTTACAGGGCAGGGAGTTTATTGTAATGTAATTATATCGAATATGTATGTTTATATATTAATTGTTAAATATATATTATAAGTGTGTAAAATAATATTTAAAATAACGTTAAAAGGTTTATTCCGTAAATAAAGTATTATTATTATTATTTCAATCAACGGTTGAACTGAGTTTAAGTTTGTAGCGTCACCAGTTCAAGTTAGTGTAAACAATGTGAAGTTGACAATTGCAGATGTCCAGTTCATGTAACGAACAGATTTAATGTGGACAAAGTGCATAAAACTGGAATATTTAGAAATGAGCCACTTTTCTTCAACAAATTAATAACGTTTAAAGAAGTATGAAAATTGTTGTGCGAAGCATGTTTGTAATTAGTTTACAAGAGGTTGAATAAAGTAAATGAAACTGGAATAATATTTCTAGTTAAACAACCTTTAATTTAAATGTTAAACAATCTTGATCTTGGTCAAGGCAAGTTTTACAGCTCACGTAGAAAATGTAATAACGTGCATTAAAGGCGTTGTGTGCATTACGATCTTAGTGATAATTGTGAAATAATATGTAAAATATAATTTTTACCCATATAATGTTAACAAAATTCTCAAAACTTTAATAATATTTTAATGTGATTCTCTGTTAACGCTGCTCCATAAATTATAACGCTTACTATTGTGTATTCATAATAAACTATAAGTAAACTTTGTTCACATTTTATTATCATCGCAGTTGGCTTTGCTAGGGCTCGTATCGACTAAAGCACCCAAATTGCTTCGAGGGCCAAAACTAACACCTAAAATGTTTAAAGGGCCGCACTTTAGAAATATGTAATCTTATGAAATATTTTTCACATAGTTTAATTTTTACTAAGACTTTTGAAGTTCTTTTGATATTTTTCCAATAGAATAATTCAAATTCAAAACTATTTGAATTCGAGAAAATACGCTTACACTTCTTATAGTTTGCATACTTTAAACATAATATCGTATGTTTAATAAAATAAAACCTATATATTTGGTTTGAGTTACGTGAAGAGTTGAATATAATAAACTTAATAAAAGACTAACACTTTCTTCACTAAAAACATTTATAATTTTTTTTCCTTTATGTTTTTGTCATGACTTCAACATTTTAACGTAAAGTTTGGAAATAGGTTTGTTAATTTGTACTGCACTAATTTAAACCATTGATTAAGGTATCATATAATAAACTTAATAAAAGACTAACACTTTCTTCACTAAAAACATTTATTTACGCTAAATGTACATTTCGAACACTACGTGTTCATTATCAGTGTTCGAAATGTACATTTAGCGTAAATAAATGTTTTTAGTGAAGAAAGTGTTAGTCTTTTATTAAGTTTATTATATTCAACTCTTCACGTAACTCAAACCAAATATATAAGGTATCATATGTTCAATACAAGAAAATCTCGAGAAATTATACTTACTAGTAAGCTATTGATAATGAACACGTAGTGTTCGAAATGTACATTTAGCGTAAATAAATGTTTTTAGTGAAGAAAGTGTTACTTTTATTAAGTTTATTAAAATAAAACCTCTAGAGTGCCATGGAAATATTGTTGGTTGGCAACTCTGAAGCGTATAGCCAACATAAATTAAAAAAAAAAACAAAATCATAGCACCCACTGAGCAAAAATCCAACAAATAACGTTGTATCAACATTGTAGCAACATTAAACGTTGTTTTAATGTTGATTAAACATTTTTTCAATGTCATGCTCAGTGGACACTCTAGAGGTTTTTTTTTTATTGAACATATGATATATTAAATTACGAAAATTCGTATTGTTTGCATTTTACACGAATTTTCGTAATTTTATATATTATTTTTTCAATAGTTCAGGAATCTAAAATTCCGTTTTTCTTTTAAATATACGGGACATATTTTATTCATATTTTGATACGTATGCATTTTGAGGCGTTTTTTGTTCGATGTTGAATTTAAAGTAAAATTTAGAGTTTCGAAAAGCTTGGAAATTAGTTTTTTTCGCGTCTTATTGTACGAAATTATTGTGAAATTCAAAATATTCTTGTTTAGGGTATATTTTTTTAATAATAAATTAGCTATATATTTTAATTTCACAACATTTCAGTGTTTTATACGCGTGGCGCATGAAGTAAAATATCGAGTTTAGAAAAGCCTAAAAAGCCTTTTCTTGGAAAAACGACAGTTTGTTGAAAGGTTCATAAAAACTAATAATTTTTACAAAATCATGGAATAACTTCTTAGAACTGTTTATTGGAATTTGTGTAGGGTTTTCAACTTTGGGATAAATTAGCGTTTTACGCGCGTGGCGCATGAAGTAAAATTTCGAGTTTAGAAAAGCCTTAAAACAAAATTTTAAGGCTTTCTAAACTTCTAAACTTGAAATTTTACTTAGTGCTTTACCTGGGAGTGGAAAAACTCGTTTGAAACATCAAATTTAAACTGCGAAAACAGTGATTATGCTTAATTTAAAAAATATATGTACTGGTTGAGCATTTTCAATCCGGAACATATAATATAATTAAGGGTAAACATTTTCATTTTTGTATTTTGCAAAAGTTGCAAATAACTCAATAACTAATGGGAATACAGAAATATCGTTAGAATAAAAGTTTTAGATAATAAAATTTTGGACAATTTTTCTATCATTAAGTTTTTTTGTAGTTATCTTTTTTTCGTGGAAAAACGACAGTTTGTTGAAAGATTCGTAAAAACTTATAATTTTCAAAAAATCATGAAATAACTTCTTAAAACTGTTTATTGGAATTTGTGTATGTTTTTTAACCTCGAGATAAATTAGCGTTTTACGTGCGTGGCGCATGAAGTAAAATTTCGAGTTTAGAAAAGCCCAGAAAATTTGTCTCGGGTCGCTGCGCGACCCTCGACAAATTTTCACGGGGCTTTTCTAAACTCGAAATTTTACTTCATGCTTAGTCTGGGAGTGGAAAACACTCTTATACACCATATTGATAACTTTTATAAACACTCGCCTTCTTGATTTAGAAAAAAACAATTGGCATTTTCTTTTAGATACTTTATGAATCACCCTGTATAAAAACGTATACGCACATCTTGTAGGTATCGTCTAAATAGCTGAAATGCATGTATTATACTTGTCTGTAGCTCAAATAGTTTTTGAGTTCCAACGTTTTTTGTCAAAATTGAAAAATGTCGAGAATTTACGCGAGTGCGCTCGTTTTTTTTTTTTGTTTTTCGCAAAAGTTGCGAATAATTCAATAACTATTGGGAATACAGAAAAATAGTTCAGACAAAAGTTTTAGGTAATACAATTTTGGACAATTTTTCTATCTTCAAGTTTTTCGTGACTATCTTCCTTCTTAGAGAACAGTGACAGTTTGTTGAAAGATTCGTACAAACATATAATTTTCACAAAATCATGGAATAACTTCTAAGAACTGTTTATTGGAATTTGTGTATGTTTTTTAACCTCGGGATAAATTAGCGTTTTACGCGCGTGGCGCATGAAGTAAAATTTCGAGTTTAGAAAAGCCCCGTGAAAATTTGTCGAGGGTCGCGTAGCGACCCGAGACAAATTTTCTATGCGGGGCTTTTCTAAACTCGAAATTTTACTTCATGCTTAGTTTGGGAGTGGAAAACACTCTTATACACCATATTGATAACTTTGATAAACACTCGCCTTCTTGATTTAGAAAAAAACAATTGGCATTTTCTTTTAGATACTTTATGAATCACCCTGTATAAAAACGTATACGCACATCTTGTAGGTATCGTCTAAATAGCCGAAATGCATGTATTATACTTGTCTGTAGCTCAAATAGTTTTTGAGTTACAACGTTTTTTGTCAAAATTTAAAAATGTCGAGAATTTACGCGAGTGCGCTCGTTTTTTTTTTTTGTTTTTCGCAAAAGTTGCGAATAATTCAATAACTATTGGGAATACAGAAAAATAGTTCAGACAAAAGTTTTAGGTAATACAATTTTGGACAATTTTTCTATCTTCAAGTTTTTCGCGACTATCTTCCTTCTTAGAGAACAGTGACAGTTTGTTGAAAGATTCGTACAAACTTATAATTTTCACAAAATCATGGAATAACTTCTAAGAACTGTTTATTGGAATTTGTGTATGGTTTTTAACCTCGGGATAAATTAGCGTTTTACGCGCGTGGCGCATGAAGTAAAATTTCGAGTTTAGAAAATCCCCGTGAAAATTTGTCGAGGGTCGCGTAGCGACCCGAGACAAATTTTCTATGCGGGGCTTGTCTAAACTCGAAATTTTACTTCATGCTTAGTTTGGGAGTGGAAAACACTCTTATACACCATATTGATAACTTTGATAAACACTCGCCTTCTTGATTTAGAAAAAAAACAATTGACATTATCTTTTAGATACTTTATGAATCACCCTGTATAAAAACAAATACGCCCATCTTGTAGATATCGTCGAAATAGCCGAAATGCATGTATTATACTTTTCTGTAGCTCTAATAGTTTTCAAGTTATAACGTTTTTTGTCAAAATTGAAAAATTTCGAGAATCTACGCGAGTGCGCTCGTTTTTTTTTTTTTGGTTTTCGCAAAAGTTGCGAATAGCTCAATAACTGATGGGAATACAGAAAAATGGTTCAAACAAAAGTTTTAGGTAATAAAATTTTGGACAATTTTTCAATTTTCAAGTTTTTTGTGACTCTCTTCTTTCTTAGAGAACAGTGACAGTTTGTTGAAAGATTCGTAAAAACTTATAATTTGCACAAAATCATGGACTAACTTCTTAGAACTGTTTATTGGAATTTGTGTATGTTTTTTAACCTCGGGAAAAATTAGCGTTTAACGCGCGTGGCGCATGAAGTAAAATTTCGAGTTTAGAAAAGCCCAGAAAATTTGTCTCGGGTCGCTGCGCGACCCTCGACAAATTTTCACGGGGCTTTTCTAAACTCGAAATTTTACTCCATGCTTAGTCTGGGAGTGGAAAACACTCTTATACACCATATTGACAACTTTGATAAACACTCGTCTTCTTGATTTAGAAAAAAAACAATTGACATTATCTCTTAGATACTTTATGAATCACCCTCTATAAATACAAATACGCCCATCTTGTAGATATCGTCGAAATAGCCGAAATGCGTGTATTATACGTTTCTGTAGCTCGAATAGTTTTTGAGTTATAACGTTTTTTTGTCAAAATTGAAAAATGTCGAGAATTTACGCGAATGCGTTCGTTTTTTTTTTGTTTTTTGCAAAAGTTGCGAATAACTCAATAATTAATGGGAATATAGAAAAATGGTTTAAACAAAAGTTTTAGGCAATAAAATTTTGGACAATTTTTCTATCTTTAAGTTTTTCGTAACTATCTTCTTTCTTAGAAAACAATGACAGTTTGTTGACAGATTCTTAAAAACTTATGTTTTTACAAAATCATAGTATAACTTAGATTTATTAATTGGAATTTGTGTGTGTTTTATGTCTACCTTTAAATTACCAATTTTTACTACGTTTCGAGTAATTTTACCAAGAATATTATGCAATTTTAAATTGCCGGTAATTTTACATCATTCCCACTGAGCAAACACAATTAGGTAATCTTTCATCAACATTAAAACAACGTCTAATGTTGCTACAATGTTAATATAACGTAATTTGTTTGTTTTTTGCTCAGTGGGTTAATTGTATATTAATTTAAAAAATTGTTAATACTAAATCGTTATAAAATATTTTATTTACCCAGTTTTTTTTAAACTCGTGCTGTGGATAATTTATACATTTTTTAAAGAGTAATTAAATGTAATAATGACAATTTTTTTTAAATATTTTATAAAAATGTAGTAAAATTTAATGGTGTTTTCTTTTTGTTGAAAAAGTGTTTTATTTAAAAGTGTGTTTATAGACTTATATCGTTAATAATTTAAAGAAAAAAGTTGTCAATTGACTTTTTTCTTTAAATTATGAACAATATAAGTCTATACATTGACTACATCTTTATAAAATATTTTGAAAAAATTGATTTAATAATTAAAAACTGTTTTTTCTAATCAACAGACAGTACTGAATATTTTGTAATTTGTATACAAGACTTAATATTTGATAACTCTTTATACGTATATTTATCTAACAAGTTTGCATCTCATTTTATAATTAACATGACTTTATACTTTTGTGTAACTTGGAATGATTATTTTTCAGATTACATTATCTAACATAACTTTAATGCAGCAATAATTATTGCATAATTTTTAAGCTTTTTAAAATTAAAAACGATAATAAATGTGATTATTCGACCTTATTGTTTATTTTGGTTTTATTGATGTTGTTTAAACATTAAACTAACACCGTGTTATTCCAAGTAAATTCGTTTGACAAATATTTGCTCATTTTGTTGTAACAAAGCGAGATAAATATTTATTACACATAATTAAACTAACGAATAATAATTTAATCAAAACAAAAACCTCTGTTTTATCGTAATATAAAATACATTTTAACAAGCGTTTCCAGTCCCTGGTTAAGCATGAAGTAAAATTTCGAGTTTAGAAAAGCCTGCAAATTTGGATTGGGCGCGTAGCGAAGCGAAGCGCCTAATCCAAATTTTCGGGCTTTTCTAAACTCGAAATTTTACTTCATGCGTAACGCGTGCTAAACACTGATTTAAAGTGAAGTTAAAAATACAAACTTTTGTAACAATAAGGATAATTTATGAATACCTGAAAGTCATATTGAATATACCTTACCTAACAAATATATTATTTTGTTACTTTTATAGCAAAGTATTTCTTTGTTATATACTTTTCCTTTGTAATTAATCTATTGCCTGTTTAGTAAATAATGATTATGAATTCTGAATTATGACGTACAACAATGATTATAGGCAATCCATTATATCGTATGTTCAATTACAAAAAAAACTATATAGTGCTATGGAAAGAATTGTAGGTTAGCAACTCTGAGAGTATATATTAAAATATTATGTCTGACATTTTATGTCAATTCTTAAAGCGTGTAGCCAACTTAAATTTAAAAAAAATATGAAATCATGGCACTCTAGAGGTTTTTTTATTGAACATACGATACATCAACGCTATTGGGTTGCTTGTAATCACTTTTTTGAACAATTAATTTAGTGTATTTGACTCTATATACATAAAGTGAATGCAAAATTCAGGATATGTATGTATACAGATAAAAAAAAGTCCACTGCATATGCACAAAAGTTTATTAAAAACATAGAAAAATGTTGATTCTTCAATACAGATACAAACTTCTCTGTGTATACTCAAACATTTATTTATAAAATATACAAACAAAAGTTGTTCTTATAGTACTATTTAAATTTCTAAGGCCCATTTGCACCTCGACTGATTGACTTTAATCGTCTACTGATTATTAATTAAACCTCTGACTAAGAGTCAACCCACTAAGCAAATCCATTTAAGTAATATTTGATCAACATTAAAACAACGTTTAATGTTGCTACAATATTGATGTAAGGTTATCTGTTTGCTTTTTGCTCAGTGAGTGGGAAAATTCGAGAATATATATAATAAATTTGTAAGAATTCCTAAATCTAAATCTAAAACCTTCCTCTATCTACAAGCAATTGTGTAAACAGTTTGTCAATAAAATTGTTATGCTTTTAAGAAGTAGTAATCACTGATAATGTTAATCCATTTGGGTGCAAACGGGCATAAATGAGCTAAAAACATTTGTAGAAAGCAAGATAAATCCCATTTTTACATTTCATCAAAAATAATCACAATAATTGAAACTTTCCAAGAATAACACATAAAATGTTCAAAAGTGAAAAATATTAATCACGCTTGTAGAAATAACAGACAATTAATATTTACGTAAGCTAAGGTCAGGCTTAATGCGGTGGATCCAATTCGTTGCACGGGTTTTTTTTTTATAAATGATTGTGGAAACAGTTGAAGCATTCTGGCGACCTTGCCAAGACATCGGAAATTCGAAAATAAAAAAAGAGAGCAAAACCCGGAATCGATTTATTTGTGAAATCCTTCGACCTTACTTTTTACCCCTACAGGAAGCATTAACAGTAATGCACTGTAAAAATTATTGAATTAACGGTTAAATCAATAAAGTAATCCTTGGTTTCCTCGATTAAAAATTGGATTAAGAAATAGAGAATATTAAATTAATCAGTTATCATTTATTGTACAAACCATACAAAAGTCCTTCAGCCTGGTAGAGTATCTTATTAAATTAACTTATTTTTTTGTTTGTTTGTTTTATTGGCATACGTTTCCCACTGAGCAAACTCATTTAAGTAATGTTTTATCAACATTAAAACAACTTTTAATGTTGTTACAATGTTGATAAAATGTTATTTGTTTGTTTTTTGCTTAGTGGGTTGGTCACTAACTCCTTTAATTAAACATTTTAACCAGCGACGGCTCGCAGCCTAACTTCAGGGAAGGCCACAGCGCCAAGGCACACAAAATTTGAGGTTGGGATCGCGCTTTATAAATACAAGGAATTGCACAACAAAGTCACCTTTCAATACCGGATACATATTACCTTGGGTTTCTGGCCTACCCTGAAGTTAGGCTGCGAGCTGCCGCTGATTTTAACTCTTTATGCGTTCTATTTTTATAAAGTATTAATGAAGTTGCCAATAATTTTATATTTAATAAATAATTTTTGAAAAACGTTAGTTAAAATAGTTCTTTGAAAATTAATACAATACAGAATGTTCACGGGTTAAAAGCATTACTCATATCCAATATTGATAAGGAGACCTAATTCGATAATTTCCGCATTCCGATTTCATAAATGGCTATTATTCATAATCTCTCACATTAACGTTTTCATTTTTTTTGTTTCATCCAATAAATCAAATGACTCCCTATTTGTTTACCAAATGACATAAGTTTAGGGACGAAACAGAGGTAAAAATCACTATATGAATCGGAAATTAGAACAATATCAAAAATAAAATTCCATAAAATAAAACACTTTAACTTTGTTTGTATAACACAATATTGTGTTATACAAACAAAGTTAAAGTGTTTTATTTTATTGAATTAACATGTATAACGAAGTAGAAGCCTCCACCGTTCATAATTTAATATCAAAAATGCTATTTTATTGTTTTTAATTGAGTTAAACCACTGAGCAAAAAACTAACAAATATCAACATTGTAACAACATTAAACGTTGTATTAATATTGATGAAACATTACTTTAATGTGTTTGCTCAGTGGGAAGAGTGCCTAATTTTCTGTGTCTCTAGTATCTGTCGTTTTTCTCTATACCGGGTAATTCATTTAACCTGGAATAGCGAATATCTCGATAAATTCGCATCGTACAGAAAAAATAGCAGAATGAAAAGTTTAATATTTTTGTGTGAGGAATCCCCTAATAAATTGGAACTTCGATTTATTAAGGGATTCCTCACACGAAAATATTAAACTTTGGATTAGGCAGGGCGCGGTGCAACTTCGAAATCTTAAATAGGAATCCCTATTTTATATCTCTTATTCGGATACTACGTCGAAAACTATGTACTTTTTATCCGAAACTTTTTTCTCGATTCACGACAGATAGCGCTGTAATTATGTATGATTTTTTTTAAATGACCAAACAACTTTTTCCTCATGCGCCGCCCGCACTAGCCATTGTTTCGGCGCGAAGTCCGAAAACAGACACGAACAAACCTTGTGCTTGTTCGTGTATGGTCGGGTATGATCGTGTATGGTCGTGTGTGGTCGTGTATAGTTAAACACTTTACGTTACACTGTTTTTGTTTATGTTTGTGAAAATTTTGAATTTTCAATTGAAATTCACTTCTAACGAGTGTCTTCCACTCCCAGACTAAGCATGAAGTAAAATTTCGAGTTTAGAAAAGCCCCGCGTAGAAAATTTGTCGAGGGTCGCGCAGCGACCCGAGACAAATTTTCACGGGGCTTTTCTAAACTCGAAATTTTACTTCATGCGCCACGCGTATAAAACACTGATTTTAAGTGAGGTTCAAATATACCCAAATTTCACAATATTTTAGGGTTTTATCGCGCGCACATGAAGTAAAATTTAGTATCTTCCACTCCCGGACTAAGCATAAAGTAAAATTTTGAGTTCAGAAAAGCCTAAGCGTTTGGATTTGAAGCGAAGCTCCCAAATCCGAACTTAGGCTTTTCTAAACTCGAAATTTTACTTTATACGCCATCCATCTTGACGCCTTTAGGCGCCAAATTTAAACGAAACCAATCATAAAGTAAAGTAATCATATCATCTAACAAAATTCTACCGATATCTTAAAAAACAGTATATTTGTTTCAGGAATCAAATATTATAATAACTTACCAGCTACAATCAAACAATTAAAAAATTTAAACAAATTCAAAGTTAAGGCTAAGATACATATTTTAAAGTCAAACTCATTACATATTACCTAACAACTATCATATTCTATAATGATTGACGCGCATGACTCAGATATCAATATTTCATAAGCATAAATTACGCTCATTTCTCGACTTTATTTTGCCTTTGTGGGGGAAATATTCCAGGATTTCCGAGAGTTGTGAAAATACTTTCCGCATGTTTTGCGTATCCGCTGAATAATTTAAAAGCGTGATAACGATTCAACTAATTATACACCTTATACACCTTGAAATACTCGACCGCGATTTGCTTTCTGAAAAATAAAGAATTTAAAACTAAAATATGACTGTAAAGAGAATTAAGAACTCTACAAAAGTTCCCAAATAAAAAAGTACGAATTCTGTTTAAAAAAAATGCCGATAACGTCACACGCCAAACCCTATTCCTTTTGTCAAGTTCAAGCTGGCCCTAAACAAATTCAAGTTGGCACTAATCAAAATCAAGTTGTCACTAATCAAAATCAAGTTGTCACTAAACAAATGAATGTCCAGATCCCGAGCAAAAATTAAAAAGCAAAGCCAGCACGTGGTTAGACTCCTATCCTTTTGCATCCTTTCAGTCACATCCATTTTCATATTCTTATTCCTTGCATTCCCTTCTAGTGTACCTCATCCTGCTAACTGCACGTGTATTTTTCTTTTCCTATTCCCTCAGGTAGGGCGTTAGTCCAAATTTTAAATTCAGTCGATACTCCAATAATTTAATTATCAAAATAACTACAACCATTCCTATAACCTTTTCCTTTAATAACTACCCCTATATTTATTTTTTTATTTAAATGGTTATACAAACATTTGTTTAATTAATACTGTGGCTGGTCAACGGGGCTTAGATGCCAAGGCCATTAAATACGCGAAAGAAGAAGAAGAAGGACACTAAACAAATTCAAGTTGTCCATAATAGAAATAAAGTTAACTGTCCGTAAACAAACTCAAATTGGCACTAATCAAAACCAAGTTGTCCATAAACAAAATCAAGTTGTCCACATTTGCATTTATCATTCGTATTCTTCGCAAACGGTTTGAATTGTAGCAAGAAAAATGCCCGAATATTAAAAAATAAGATTCAGAAGATATTAGAAAACTGTTGTGCGTTCTGTACAAAAATAATGGCGATTGGAAATCTCTGGCAGAATTGAGGCAAGGACCACACGCCGTTGGATAACAAAACAAAAGGTTTCTAGGCTCCACGGAGGATCTCGTCGTAAAAAATCAATTTACGATGCCCCTTATCGTAATAAGGGGCGTACGTTCAGTATTTACTCTCGCGTTTCCCTTCCTGGCATAAAACCAGCTTGGTTATCTACTATTTGTGGGAGTAGAAATGGTTTAAACCGGTTGTTGAGAATATGGAGCATGATCTTGCTAGTATGAGGGATTAAAGCAATCATGCGGTAGTCGTTACAGTCTGTGGGGGATCCTTTTTTATGAATAGGTATATAGACTGATTTGCACCATTCTTTTGGCCAGCATTCTACTTTCCAAATCTGGTTGCATAGTGTGTAAATCATATCTATACCAACTGGTCCCATTGCCTTGATTACTTCGGCTTGTATTCCATCATTTCTAGTAGCTTTTCTGTACTCTAATCGGTTCACTGCCACTTCTACTTCCGATCATAGTATTTCCGGCTCTAGATCTTTCGTTCTCGTAGTATTTTTAGCAGTTCTGGTCGCTCTGGTGGTACCCTCATATAATTTAGAGCAGTACTTGCGCCATTCGCGCCAACTGGTCCCATTGCCTTGATTACTTCGGCTGGTATGCCATAATTTCTAGTACGTTTTCTATTCCCTAATCGGTTCACTGCCACATCTACTTCTGATCTTAGTATTTCCGGTTCTAGATATTTCGTTCTCGTAGTATTTTCAGCAGATCTGGTCGTGCTGGTGGTACTCCCATATAATTTAGAACAGTACTTGCTCCATACCTCAGCGATTCCTTCTACATCCGTGACAATTAGCGGATTCGCATCTTTAATTATTTGGGTGCGGAGCTTAGATTCGCGTGCCAGGTACCTTACTTTGGTATAAAATTCGTGTGATTCATTATGATTTGCATGTTTTTGGTTTCCAGACAAATACTGTAAATGTTTGTTCTTGTCCAACGAGCAGGATTTTTTAATATCCTGGCTGAGTCGGGACATCAGTCGTGTTTTCTCATCGCTTGGAGTATGCGAGAGTTGAAGTGGATGTCTTTCATCCAGTAATTTTATTGTTGCGTCCGACATCCAATTCTCCTGCTTGCTAGCTGGATGTTTTATCATACACTTCTGAGCAGCGGTTGTTATGCAGCTTTCTATTTGTGTCCAGAGTTGTTGGGGGTTGGAGGCAGGTAGGTGTATGTGTTAGCGTCCACTTGAGTTAGGTTTGGAATAGAGGGGCGGGTGGTTATCGTCTCGTCTTTGTTGCTCCTGATACATATACCACGTGGTCAGCTGTTAGAAAGTGACCGTCATCTTTCTAGTATGTTTCTGGTATTCCGCACACTTCTACATTTTCTCGCATCAGCTCACGTGCTAGATATCTGGTATCTGTTATAGAGGGGAGTGCGCATTGCTGCACTGCACTTATACCATATTAGGCTCATTGTGCTGTCTTCCAATACGGGTCACCCATCCTCAGATCAATCATCCCACATTGTCCAGGTAGTCAAGTATTACTGAGGTGGGTAAATCCCTGATGATATCCATCGTCGGCCATCTCTTACCCAGTATGGATCCTCTCGTAGACGAGAGTGCCGGGTATTCGTTGAAGATGTGCCTGGCAGTCTCGTCTTCCAATTCACACCCTCTACAAGATGGGGAGTCAGCTATTTCCTTGTATAAGTGTCCATTAAGCCCGCAGTAACCGGTTAGAAGAGCGGTTATACGTCTAGGGTTTCATCTGGCCATCTGCAGGTACTGTTTAGCTAAACTCTCGTTGGGGTATAGTAATGTTTCCTTGGAGAGTTTGCAGCTTTCCGTATCATCCCAACGCTTCCTGAATTTATCAAATGTGTTGGAATGTGACATGTTACATAGTGACAGGGGTGTCAATCACACTAGCAGTTCCGGTGAGATGACGTTGATCCCAGCCGCTGCTCTAGCCAGTGTATCAGCGCTCTTGTTACCTATGTGTATATAGTGCCCCTTCACCCAGCAGATTTCAACGTTATTATGCACTGCTGCCTGCCTTGTTTTTTTTACGGTACCCTAGTGTTGTCTCTGAAGTAGTGTATAACTTCTTCAGGGACATTAAGGCTTGCCTGCTGTCTGTTAGGATCAGTATGGCTTTATTTGACACTTTACGGCTCAAAATGATGTCGGCTGCAAGTGTTATACCCATCGTCTCCAGTTGTGCAACGGTCGCATACTTACCCATGGGGATTTTCATATGGATCCTCAGAGTTCTAGAGAAAACTCCAATCCCTGACCTATCCTTCCTTTTTGTGCCATCGGTGGTAACAATGTAAATCGTTCTTGACTGAAGCTTGATGTTGAGTATTTATCTATCTTGAAAAAAATCTGGCTAATGTGTAGAACAGGGTACATACTCGATTTTTGATACGTTTCCATGGTTTACATGCACCCACTCCAGTAGTTCTTAACAGATTATTTATATGGATCTGTGTGATGGTGTGTATGGATGTGTGTGTGTGCTTTAACATCAAAAATTAAACGTCAAAAATTAAAAAAATTGAATATTTGTAACTTCAATAATCGACACTGTTGAGCGTCGCGAATGGTCTCGTTGTGCCCGGCGTGTGTTCGTACGTCGGAATTGTTCTATCCCTGGGGACCATTCGGGATCAGTGATTCTTAAAACCACAAGAATTATATTCACAAATGGTTTGCATATTTGCGTTTTTATGAAAAAGAAATGCAGAGAGTTAATTGTTATTAATGGCTTAACCACGGTTAAGTATCTGCGGTGCAAGTGGGTATTGGATAAAAGTCATATGCTCTTACCTACACGGAACATTGCATTATTTACTTTTACACACAACAGCACTTGGCGGTGCAGTGAACATTTATTTTCCGATTTATAGATATTTTATTATTCGGCAATTGATTGCGATCAAACTTGTACTAACGCGTCGGGCATACGATTTTACGTAGGGTTTGGCCCATCTGAGGGTTTGATTTGGTGTAACGTGTGCCGAGCGTACAAAGTTTGGACATTTTTGACAATTTGTCAGATTTTGTCGGCCATTGTAAAAATTGTATTTATTTAAAATACACACACAATAACACCATCGCACACACATTTATCCACATATTGAGAACCACTGGAGTGGGTGCTGCTGCGCATGCGCGAACCTGTCAAAATCGACCATGTACCCTATTCTACACATTAGCCAAAAATCTTTGTGCAATTTCAAAGCGACATGCTGTAAAATTTGAAGAAAATTTGATAGTGAATGACAATTTTGATTGATTGAACAATCAATCAAATCTGTCATTCACTATCAAATTTTCCGCAACCCAAATTTCTTTCCAACATGTCCGAAGAAATCACAAACTGGTTCAAATCAGTCGATCTAAACAACGATGGAAAAATCACCTCATCAGAACTCCAATCGGCTTTGCTGAACTCACAAGGGAAGGCGTTTTCCACGAAATCCTGCAATTTGATGATAAAACTCTTCAGCAAGAATAACTCGTTATCGATAACGGAACCGGAATTCCGACATTTGTGCCCTTATATCAAAGAATGGGTTCAAGTTTTTGGAAATTACGACGCTGACAAATCCGGATTGATCGACGAGGTTGAATTTGCGAACGCTTTGAAAGTAATGGGGTACAAATTATCCGGGGGGTTTGTGAAAATCGTGATGGAGGATGGAAAAATGACGATTGATAGATTTATTGTGGTTTGTTTGCAGTTGTGGAAATTGACCGAGAATTTTAGGAAGAGGGATGAGGATAGAGATGGTGTTGTTAGATTAGGGTTTGAGGATTTCGTTAATATTGTTTTAGATAGCTGTTTATAATATAATAATTGCTCAATAGAAATTATCCACGGGGGGTTGTGAAAATTGTGATGGAGGATGGAAAAAATAACGATTGATGGATTTATTGTGGTTTAATGAAATAAAACACTTTAACTTTGTTTGTATAACACATAAGTGTGTTATACAAACAAAGTTAAAGTGTTTTATTTCATTAAATTAACATGTATAACGAAGTAGAAGCCTCCACAGTTCATAATTATTGTGGTTTGTTTGCAATTGTGGAAATTGACCGAGAATTTTGGGAAGAGGATAAAAGTGGTGTTATTAGATTAGGGTTTGAAAATTTTGTTAATATTTTTTTAGATAGCTCTTTATAATATAATAATTGCTCAATAGAAATGTATATTTTGATGTGCATTTTTTTTGGAGAGAAATGTTTTTTTTTTTAATGATTTTCAATACATAATTTTCTGTAGTTATTTAAGTTTAAGTCTTGAGTTTCTTGTTATAGACTGATAAGAAACTGGAGAGATTAAAGAGCCTAGAAATGATAATAAATAATATCAATCAATTTTATCTTTAAGTTCTGGGCCTGTATTCACAGTTCCGATGCAATTTGTCATCGGTGAGAACATAGATTAAATTAGATTGATAACTCCTAGGAGGCTCCACGTATCATGATTTTAGTTAACCGACCCACTCGATGGGGCGGCGCTGCAATCGTAAAAGACGTCATTTAGCGCGGGGAGCGGGTGCTCTTTATTCCGAATTCAGCCTATTTTCTGTAAACATTTAGATATTCCTTGTTTGTTTTAAGGTTCAATTTGACGCTTTAAACAAGTGTTTTCCACTTCCAGACTAAGCATGAAGTAAAATTTCGAGTTTAGAAAAGCCCCGTGAAAATTTGTCGAGGGTCGCGCAGCGACCCGAAACAAATTTTCTGGGCTTTTCTAAACTCGAAATTTTACTTCATGCACCACGCGTATAAAACACGGATTTTAAGTGAAGTTCGAATATGCATAAATTTGACAATATTATAGTGTTTTATACGCGTGGCGCATGAAGTAAAATTTCGAGTTTAGAAAAGCCCAGAAAATTTGTCTCGGGTCGCTGCGCGACCCGAGACGCTGCGCGACCCGAGACAAATTTTCACGGGGCTTTTCTAAACTCAAAATTTTACTTCATGCTTAGTCTGGGAGTGGAAAACACTCGTTTAGAGCTACAAATTAACCTTAAAAAAAAAGCATAAAGTAAAATTTCAAATTTAGAAAAGCCCCGTGAAAATTTTACTTCATGCGCCACGCGTATAAAACACAGATTTTAAGTGAAGTTCAAATATACATAAATTTGACAATATTATATTGTTTTATACGCGTGGCGCATGAAGTAAAATTTCGAGTTTAGAAAAGCCCAGAAAATTTGTCTCGGGTCGCTGCGCGACCCTCGACAAATTTTCACGGGGCTTTTCTAAACTCGAAATTTTACTTCATGCTTAGTCTGGGAGTGGAAAACACTCGTTTAAAGCTTCATTAACCTTAAAAAAAAACAAGGAATACCTAGAGATTTACAGAAAATAGGCTGAATTTGGAATAAGTCTACTTAAAAGAAAGACTTCCTGTATGTATAAATACAAATAAAATAGAAAGTTATTGTTACTGCAAGAATGTTCACCCTGGTTTTGAATTTGTTTGATGGTAGACTTGTTTAGAATAATACACAATAGGTTAACATTTAAAAACATTATATATACTTACGGTTGTAATTATTTATATTTATTAACGCTCATCTCGAGACGATTTCATCTTATCGGCATTTTTGTGCCTTCGGATCTGACAGATCTGATCAACAGCTGATTAAAAACTAGAACCCACGTTAGAAATTGCGGGAAATTTGAAATTCCGACATATGCGCCCTCCCATCGAGTGGTTCGGTCAACTATATATTTAAACTTACAGAATCATATACATAATAATCTGTAGTTATTTAAGTTTAAGTCTTGAGTTTAAGTCTTGAGTTTCTTGTTATAGACTGATAAGAAACTGGAGAGATTAAAGAGCCTAGAAATGATAATAAATAATATCAATCAATTTTATCTGTAAGTTCTGGGCCTGTATTCACAGTACCGATGCAATTTGTTATCGGTGAGAACATAAATTAAATTAGATTGATAACTCCTAGGAGGCTCTACGTATAATGATTTTAGTAAACCGACCCACTCGATGGGGCGCGCTGCAATCGCAAATGACGTCATTGGGCGCGGGGAGCGGGTGCTTTTAAGTATACGTATTCCGAATTCAGACTATTTTCTGTAAACATTTAGATATTCCTTGTTTTTTTTTAAGTTCAATTTGACGCTTTAAACAAGTGTTTTCCACTCCCGGACTAAGCATGAAGTAAAATTTCGAGTTTAGAAAAGCCCCGTGAAAATTTGTCGAGGGTCGCGCAGCGACCCGAGACAAATTTTCACGGGGCTTTTCTAAACTCGAAATTTTACTTCATGCGCCACGCGTATAAAACACTAAAATATTGTAAAATTTATGTATATTCGAATTTCACTTTAAATCTGTGTTTTATACGCGTGGCGCATGAAGTAAAATTTCGAGTTTAGAAAAGCCCAGAAAATTTGTCTCGGGTCGCGCAGCGACCCGAGACAAATTTTCACGGTGCTTTTCTAAACTCGAAATTTTACTTCATGCTTAGTCTGGGAGTGGAAAACACTCGTTTAAAGCGTCAAATTGAACTTAAAAAAAAACAAGGAATATCTAAATGTTTACAGAAAATAGGCAGAATTAACCTTAAAAAAAAACAAGGAATACCTAGAGATTTACAGAAAATAGGCTGAATTTGGAATACGTCTACTTAAAAGAAAAACTCCCTGTATGTATAAATACAAATAAAATAGAAAGTTATTGTTACTGCAAGAATGTTCACCCTGGTTTTGAATTTGTTTGACTGTAGACTTGTTTAGAATAATACACAATAGGTTAAAATTTAAAAATATTATATATACTTACGGTTGTAATTATTTATATTTATCAACGCTCATCTCAAGACGACTTCGTCTTATCGGCATTTTTGTGCCTTCGGATCTGACAGATCTGACAGCTGTTGATTAAAAACTAGAACCCACTTTAGAAATTGCGGGAAATTTGAAATTCCGACATATGCGCCCTCCCATCGAGTGGTTCGGTCAACTATATATGTGAACTTATAGAATTATATGGATCGACTGGGTCTAGGTGGGAAGTTGCACTGAAGTGACGTCATTTTGGAAAGAATTCACCCAACCGTTGGGAGTAAAATGACTTAATTTCAGTGCAACTTCTCAACGGTGACAAATTGCATCGGTACTGTGAAGAGGCCCCTGGAATTGTTTTATAAAATGTGCTTATTATGAGCTAGCCATATGCCAAAAAAACTACTTATTTATATAATTTTTGAATAAGATATTTGCTGTAGACATTAAATTGTAATTCCTTTGAGAATGGTCGTTATTGACCGAAACACGTGTCAGGAACTTGAATACAACATGAAACTAAACAAGTGTTTTAATCTGAAATTACCTAGTACTAAAGAATGTTTAAACTTTAGTGTATAATTAATGAAACAAACAAAAAAACATTAATTTTGATTAAAGTTTAACAATTTTTACTAGAGATAACTGCTTATTAAAAATTATTTACAATATTTGGCATAATTCAAATAGCTAATTAATTACAACTACGTATAATTTGTGCTTATTATGAGCTAGCCATATGCCAAAAAAACTACTTATTCATATAATTTTTGAATAAGATATTTGCCGTAGACACTAAATTGTAATTCCTTTGAGAATGGTCGTTATTGACCAAAACACGTGCCAGGAACTTGAATACAACATGAAACTAAACAAGTTTTTTAATTTGAAATTACCTAGTACTAAAGAATGTTTAAACTTTAGTGTATAATTAATCAAACAAACAAAAGAAACAATAATTTTGATAAAAGTTTAACAATTTTTACTAGATATAACTGCTTATTAAAAATTATTTACAATAATTGGCATAATTCAAATAGCTAATTAAGTGCAACTACGTCTAATTAATATTTCGTGTTATTTCAAGGCTAATAAGAACCTATTTTTTTATTTTCGGCAATTATTATTAAATTAAGAAACTATTTTTCATAATTTTATATTACGCAAATAATTATACCGAGATATTAAATAATTTTTTGCATTTAATTTAAAGTTACGTAATTTTACATCTGTTGTTTTATTTTATTAGTACAGAAGTAAACGAATTGTTACAATATTTTTATGGCTAATCTAGTAAGTGCAAACAAATCATCAGACGTTAGTAATTTAACAAAACAAACAAAACACTATTAAAAATCTACTATTTCTCATCATTTCATATTACGCAAATAATTAGATCAAGATACTAAATCATCTGTTGTTTTATTTTAGTACAGAAGTAAACGAATTGTTGCAATATTTTTATAGCTAATCTAGCAAGTGCAAACGAAGCATCAGACGTTAGTAATTTAACAAAACACTATTAATTTAATAGTTGAGGCTGTTACTTGGTAAAATTCCATATCAACACTTTTAGTAAATAACACACTTGGTTAAGATTTCACTGTTTATTGATTGACCCTGCAACAATTGTTTCGCCACAGAGTGGCTTCATCAGGCAGATGATAATGATAATGATAATAATAAAACATTATTAGAAAACCCCTATTTTTCATAATTACATATTACGCAAATAATTAGATCAAGATATTTAATATAATTTTGCATTTAATTTTAAGTTACGTAATTTTACATCTGTTGTTTTATTTTATTAGTACAGAAGTAAACGAATTGTTACAATATTTTTATGGCTAATCTAGTAAGTGCAAACAAATCATCAGACGTTAGTAATTTAACAAAACAAACAAAACACTATTAAAAATCTACTATTTCTCATCATTTCATATTACGCAAATAATTAGATCAAGATATTAAATCATCTGTTGTTTTATTTTAGTACAGAAGTAAACGAATTGTTGCAATATTTTTATAGCTAATCTAGCAAGTGCAAACGAAGCATCAGACGTTAGTAATTTAACAAAACACTATTAATTTAATAGTTGAGGCTGTTACTTGGTAAAATTCCATATCAACACTTTTAGTAAATAACACACTTGGTTAAGATTTCACTGTTTATTGATTGACCCTGCAACAATTGTTTCGCCACACAGTGGCTTCATCAGGCAGATGATAATGATAATGATAATAATAAAACATTATTAGAAAACCCCTATTTTTCATAATTTCATATTACGCAAATAATTAGATCAAGATATTTAATATAATTTTGCATTTAATTTTAAGTTACGTAATTTTACATCTGTTGTTTTATTTTATTAGTTCAGAAGTAAACGAATTGTTACAATATTTTTATGGCTAATCTAGCAAGTGCAAACAAATCATCAGACGTTAGCAATTTAACAAAACAAACAAAACTATAGTAATTGTAATCATTGTGAGGATGTTTATTGAAACAATATAGATAAGGTAATTTTTTAAATAGTAATTTAATTAATTTGTAAATACAAATTAGCAAATATTTAGAGAAGGAAAAGTTTGCTGTATTTTTAATTTGTTTATTGCTTATACGGCAAACGCGATAAGGTATTATTGAGTATTTGATTATGTTTGTCTTTGAAACATTCTGAAAAATTCAATTATTATGTCAAAGCTGTAGATTCTCTATACTTAGTAGAATTAATCTTAGTATAAAATGATCTGTAGCTAATATTTTCAAGCTTTTGCATAAAGAAGGAATTTTGAAAAAAAATTCAAAGGGAATTACTCACAAATATTTAATCATTTTCCTTTAATTCTTATTTCGAGTGGCTTTTATTCTTGCTTAATGAATTTAATATCTCTAAATTCATTAACCCATTAACGGCCGAGCAATTATAGAGATAACTCTAAAAGTTGATAGGTAAAATTCTACACTTTTTTTTTTGATATCTATGAATGACTTATTGTATTAAATACTGTGAATTTTTCTTTTAAATATACATAGTATATATGCTGTACAATTTCAGCACTCCCAGACTAAGCATGAAGTAAAATTTCGAGTTTAGAAAAGCCTGAAAATTTGGTTTGGTCAGGCTTTTCTAAACTCGAAATTTTACTTCATGCGCCACGCGCATAAAACGCTGAAATATTGTGAAGTTAGAAATACATTCACATTTTTTTTTAATGAGTAACAATCGAGATATTTAAATAACAAAATTTTTACATTTTTCTTTATACATTTTCAAGTCAGGTCAAATATATATATATATATATATCATATATCAAATTAATTTATTCATTAATTTAATAACCAAAAATTAATAATGTTGCGTGTATGCATCAATGGCGCTTAATGGGTTAAGCAAGAATAAAAGCCACTCAAAATAAGAATTAAAGGAAAATTATTAAATATTTGTGAGTAATTCCTTTTGAATTATTTTTTTAAATTCCTTTTTTATGCAAAAGCTTGAAAATCTTAGATACAGGGAATTTTCCTTTCCTTTTAAGTATACATATCCCGATGGTTACAGCGTTTAGTAAATGTTCAGGAATTCGGTGTTTATCTAAAAACGTTCAATTTAAAGCTTCTAACAAGTGTTTTACTTCATGCCTAACCAAGAAGTGCAAGATTAAGCATGAAGTAAAATTTTTAGTTTAGAAAAGCTTAAAAATTTAGCTGGTGGACCAAATTTTTAGGCTTTCTTAAGCTTGAAATTTTACTTAATGCTGCGCCACGCGTATAAAACACAAAATACACTCAAAAATTATCATTTTATCTATTTTTTTTTTCTTTCTACGCTAATAGCATATAAATTGGCCAGAACAAATTATCACGTAAAGAACAGAGAAAAAGGAACGTGCGCGGGTTTTCCACAAAGTGCTTTAACTGCAACTCGTGTCATTTTTACCTGGAACTCGTGACAACAAGCATCGACGCGTGTTTCTTCGCTCTTCAAAAGTTCGCGTTTTGTTTGGAGAAAAAAAAACCGTTACATTTTGCGATTTTAATTCAAATAATTCTATGTAATTATCACATTTGTTTCGCGAGGATAGCAAAAAATAGAAGAGATTAACTGTTGGGATAATTTGTGAGTTTGTAAAATTAAAATAAGTGTTTTTTTTTTAATAATTGTGCCATCAAGAAAACTTACTAATGCCCGCTTACATCAAGGTTGGTTAAATATTTAATCAACGATTTCCAGGTAATTGTAATAAAAACGAATTAAAATTAATATCGACTTTCTGCAAAAATTTAGTCTCGTTGAGACTTCTGCAAATATTTATTGAAACTACTTCTCGAGCTAATACCCCAACAGATATTGAATTATACATTATTTATTTAATCAGTGATTAAAGATTGGATTAACCTCTAATTTGTAATTGTTCGCAGTTGGCTGATTATTTATTTATCGGGAGTAAGTTCAAAATAGAAATTAAATTGTATTTATGAGATGACAACGATGGACAGCTGAATTTAAGAATGAATTACTTTCATTTCCTAAATCGGTGGTTCTTAATCCGCGAAATACTTGGCTTAACTTGATGTGCAACTTTTGATTGATTTAATTTTTTGCACAATTTTTTTAGAATTCAGTAATAGTTTAAATTGACTTTCTGTGCAATTTTTGCAAAACAATCTAAAAAAATTCAAATCTGTATTAATTAAATATATTTATGTGTGATTTTTGAGTTGTTCAATTGTTCGGTTTAACTTGATGTGCAATTTTTGAGTTGTTTAATTGATTGATTTAATTTTGTGCACAATTTTTTTAGAATTGAGTAATAGTTTAAAGTGACTTTCTGTGCAATTTTTGCAAAACAATTTAAAAAATTACAATCTGTATTAATTAAATATATATATATACAAATATCTTTATTCAAGGAATTTATGTACATTATTCTTTAATATAATACGATCTTGTATTCTTATATCATAGGCTATCGACCCGAGGTCTTTCTGCCATTGTTTTAGTGAGTGCTTGTGCTTTTAAAGTATGTTATGAATAGATGATGGTAATGAATGAATAGTATGAATAAATGTCGTTCTAGTTAGTAGGTGTTTCTAAGATGAAGTCAGCGATGGTGGAATGGGGAAATTTAAATTTGGGGATTGTGTTGGGGTTTCTGTGTAGGTAAAGGTGGTTTATTGGATCATGGTTAGTGGGTCTGGATGCAAATTTATGGGCTAGGTGGATAATTCGAGTTTATATAGAAGTCACTTGTGTTTTTTGATAAAGGAGGTTGTTGGAGGGGTTGTGGAGGGGGTTGTTGGGATGTCTGATTTTCGTCAACACTCTCAGGGCCGATCTTTCTGCTACCTGTAAATTTTTTAGGGCTGTGGGATGGGGGTTGCAGTAAAGGATGGCCGCGTAGTCAAGAAGTGGACGGCAGATCATTTTATATATAGTCACAGCAGATTGTGTTGTGATTCCATCATTTTTATATGTTAGACATCTAAAATGCCTAGCCCTCTTCTTGACCGCGGCTTTAATATTTTGGGTGTGGGCTTTAAAGGTTATTTTGGTGTCATACAGAATTCCAAGGTATTTACATGTAGGTGAGGGGGATATTGGAATGTGATGTATGGAAATAGTGAAAGGAGAGTTATGAAAATTATGATAGGGAATAAGCAGCTTAGTTTTTTGGATATTGATGGATATCCTCCATTTGTTGAACCAATTTATTGTTTTATTGATTAGGACCTGAAGAGTGTTGACGGCTTTTGCTATTGTGGAAGAGTGAGCAACTAGAGCAGTATCATCTGCATATTGTAAAATATAGGAAGAGGGATTGTGGTAAGTTGGGTTAGGATTATATATATCGTGGACGAATATGTTGTAGAGCAAGGGAGATAGCGGGGAACCTTGAAGGACACCTTGAAGTGGGGAGAAAGAGTATGAGAAGGAGGTTCTTATTTTAACTTTAAGGGAACGGTTGTGTAGGAAATTGTATAGGATATTTATTAGGTGGGCTGGGATGTTAAGGTGGGCGCATTTATATAGTAGACCCTGATGCCATACTGTGTCGAATGCTTTTTTGATGTCAAGGAACAGGATCGCGGATTTATGACCCTGCAGGTGAGTTGTATGTAGGTTTGAGGTGAGTATAGCTAGGGGAAGTGGTAGAGCGGTTTGCCATAAATCCGAATTGATATGGAGGGATGTGGTTGGAGACATAAGTAAGGAGTTTATCTTTTAGGATATTTTCATACAACTTGCCCGAGACAGGGAGCAGGGTAATAGGTCGATAGCTAGATATGTTTGATCTGTTGTTGTCAGGTTTAAGTATGCAGGTTAATACACCCTGCTTCCATTCTTGGGGAAAGAGTTGCAAGGAATATAGATTGTTAAAAATCTTATGGATATGCTGGTGTATGTTTTCTGGAAGGGATTTAAGGATCATTCTAGGGATATTGTCATAACCCGGCGCTGTGTTTTTACCTTTGTGTAGGTTTTTGAAATACTCGGTTTCATCGATAATATCATCCGGCGTATGAGAGGTGTAGGAGTTAAGGAATGATTGGTACCAATTGTCAACTGTTTCGAAAAAGTCATTATCGTATGTGTTGTTGCCTGTCTCTGTGTAAATGTCCTTGAAATAGTAAGCAAAAGTGTCGGTCATTGTCTGGTCATCGGTAATTATGTTGTTCGTCACAGGGTTGTTTATGCTTGTTAAGTAGTCCGTTTTTTTTGTATTTAGATAGTTTTTTATCTCCTGCCAGTAGTTTTTTCCTCTCAGATCGTTTATTTCTTTACAGGTTTTGATCCATTTGTCTTTTTTGTATTCGTCAATTAGTCTATGTATGTCTTTGTTAAGTCTATTATAATTTTGTTTCAAGATTGTGTCCTCTGTCTGTCTTATGTCTCTGTACATCTGTCTTTTGTATTTTATGAGTCTTGATATAAAATTGGGGAGGGGGTATTTGTAGGGTTGTTTTGTATACACGGGAGTGTGGCGCTGTATGGAGGAAGAGAGGTTGTTTAAAAACAAGGATATGGTTTTCGGATTAATGTTTGGGTGGTTGTTTATAAACTGTGTCATTTCATCCGAGACTTTCTGTGTATCACAACGCCGGAAGTTAATAATAGTTGTCGGGGGGGGGGTAGGTATAGGAGCTGCGGTTGAGAGGGTAAATTGGATACTTAAATGGTCTGAACATAGGTCTGGGATTAATGAGATGTTTTGGAGAAGGTGCTGGATATTGCTCGTACACAGTATGGCATCTGGTGTGGTCGATTGATTGATTTTCAGACATAATAAATGTAGGGGCAGTGTTTATGCGGACAAAGTTTGAATGGGACAAAAAGGATGAAAGTTGTTTTCTTTTTATGCTATTTATGTTAAAATCGCCAATTATAATTACGTGGTCGTATAGGGAGGCTTTGGTTAGGATTGTATTTTCGATTAAGGAGGAGTGATGAATGTAGGTTAGAAAGATATGGAGAATGAATAGTGGTAGCTCGACAGTACAATGCAGACATTCGTTCATGACGTTATTTAATTTTGGCGGATTTGCTCATCAAATTAAATATATTTATGTGTGATTTTTGAGTTGTTCAATTGTTCGGTTTAACTTGATGTGCAATTTTTGAGTTGTTTAATTGATTGATTTAATTTTGTGCACAATTTTTTTAGAATTGAGTAATAGTTTAAAGTGACCTTCTGTGCAATTTTTGCAAAACAATTTAAAAAATTCCAATCTGTATTAATTAAATATATTAATGTGTGATTTTTGAGTTGTTCAATTGTTCGGTTTAACTTGATGTGCAATTTTTGAGTTGTTTAATTGATTGATTTAATTTTGTGCACAATTTTTTTAGAACTGAGTAATAGTTTAAAGTGACTTTCTGTGCAATTTTTGCAAAACAATTTAAAAAATTCCAATCTGTATTAATTAAATATATTTATGTGTGATTTTTGAGTTGTTCAATTGTTCGGTTTAACTTGATGTGCAATTTTTGAGTTGTTTAATTGATTGATTTAATTTTGTGCACAATTTTTTTAGAACTGAGTAATAGTTTAAAGTGACTTTCTGTGCAATTTTTGCAAAACAATTTAAAAAAATTCCAATCTGTATTAATTAAATATATTTATGTGTGATTTTTGAGTTGTTCAAGTGTTCGGTTTAACTTGATGTGCAATTTTTGAGTTGTTTAATTGATTGATTTAATTTTGTGCACAATTTTTTAGAATTCAGTAATAGTTTAAATTGACTTTCTGTGCAATTTTTGCAAAACAATTTAAAAAAATTCCAATCTGTATTAATTAAATATATTTATATGTGATTTTTGAGTTGTTCAATTGCTCGGTTTAACTTGATGTGCAATTTTTGAGTTGTTTAATTGATTGATTTAATTTTGTGCACAATTTTTTTAGAATTGAGTAATAGTTTAAAGTGACTTTCTGTGCAATTTTTGCAAAACAATTTAAAATAATTCCAATCTGTATAAATTAAATATATTTATGTGTGATTTTTGAGTTGTTCAATTGTTCGGTTTAATTTGCTGTGCAATTTTTGAGATGTTTAATTGATTGATTTAATTTTGTACACAATTTTTTAGAATTGATTAATAGTTTAAATTAATTATCTGTGCAATTTTTCCATAACAATTTAAAAAAAATTCTAATCTGTATTAATTAAATATATTTATGTGTAATTTTTGACTTATTCAATTGTTCGGATTAACTTGGTGTGCAATTTTTGAGTTGTTTAATTAATTGATTTAATTTTGTGCACAATTTTTTAGAATTGAGTGATAGTTTAAATTAACTTTCTGAGCAGTTTTTGCAAAACAATCTCAAAAAACTCTAATCTGTATTAATTAAATATAAATCAATTATATCAACATCACAATCACTTTTATTTCGACCCAAATCAACGATTTTTTTTTAAAATTGAGTAATAGTTTAAATTAACTTTCTGTGCAATTTTTGCAAACCAATTTAAAAAAAATTCTAATCTGTATTAATTAAATATAAATCAATCATATCAACATTACAATCACTTTTATCTCGACCCAAATCAACGAAATCGATAATCCGGAATTGTTGCAGATATTCAATCGTCGGCAGTCGACGTCCGCACACTGAATTCAGTCACAAGTTACAAAAGTTCAAATTTCACCCAGATTACAACCGGACAGGGTCAAGACTGTTTGGTGTTCGACTGCGTGTTTGGACAGCAATCGGAATGGGTCAGTGATAGAGAGAAAAGTGCGGACCCCAAAACGAAAAATCCCAATGATAATCCGAAATTATGAACAACGTCAAGGAAAAGGAATCGGAGAGCGTCAGGCTTACTTTGAGGTGAGTTAGAAAATTGTTTATCTTGTATGCGTTTTTTTATCATGAAGATGAGCCTAAACTAAATGTTTGTAAAATATAAAAACGAATTAAAATTAATATCGACTTTAACTTGCGCCAACGTTGTGCAAGCTTATGTATACTATTTTTGAAGAAGTGGTTTGGTTGCGTACGTATCCAGTTTTGCACAGCTGTAATGAGTTAATTGTTATCCTTAAATTTATTTCCACTTGAAAAACTATTTCAATGGTGCAAATAAATACAAATCTGATGAAGACAAATCGGGGTTGTATGCAAGATGAGGCAGAACTTCCCACTACAATTTTCTCAGTGCTGCCATCCTCAAGGCGGCTATATGAGAACTCGCGTTGTCCTGATGAAAACAACATCAGCCTTGTCGTTTAGAAGGGAATGCTGGTTTTACTTCTTTAGTGAGAAGTGTAGAATAATACTGGGCATTGGTGGCTCTTTGCTCTGTGAGAACATCCAGATAGAGTACACTTCTTGAATCCCCCAAAAAAACTACCCATAATCTTTCCTGCTGTTGCTTTTTTCGGAGTTGGAGTAGAGGTGTGTTTCCACTGCATGAAAGCTCTTTTTAACTCGGGGGTGTAATGATGGAGCCATGTCGTATCTGTGGTGTAAATAGAGTCTAAAATTGTATCTCCTTTCAGTTCGTACTTTACAAGCACCAACAAATATTAATGACATACAAAATTATCGACCTATATCTTTGCTCCCTATTATCTCTAAGGTAGTAGAAATTATATTAAAGGAACAAATAGTTGAGTATCTGGAATTAAATCAAATATTAAATTCGCAACAATTTGTAGATCCCAACGATCAACGACAGACGCAATTCTATCTTTACTTAAAATAGTTTCAAATTGTTTCGAAAAGAAAAGGTTCTGTGTAGGCTCCTTTTTGGGCATGAGTAAAGCATTTGATTGCATATCTTATGAATTGATATGTGACGAATTGAAACATTATGGATTCACTTTGAATAGTCTAAAACTCTTATCGTCCTACCTTTCAAATAGGTTTCAAGTGGTGAAGTATGACAACAACATATTAAGTACGCTACCCATAGAGCATGGTGTTCCTCAAGGATCAGTCTTGGGTCCAATTCTGTTTATAATTTATATTAACGATATACCAAACTATATCAATTCTGATGTAATATTATTTGCAGATGATACCACCATGGTCAATGTGGCTAATACAGTTGAGGATGTCATAGGTATTAGTAATGATACCCTCAACGAAGTCGCCACGTGGTGCAATAAAAATTATTTAATTTTAAATGAAACTAAAACGAAGCAAATATTATTTACCTTAAATAAAACCGATATCACGCTTGAAAAATCTGTAAAATTTTTAGGCATCCACTTAGACCCCAAACTCAAGTGGGACATTCAGGGAGAAAGTTTAGCCAAGGAGTTGTCAAAAAATATTTTTTGCCTGCGCAGTGTATCATATTATACAAATTCAATACAAGCTTTAAGAACAGCGTATTTTGCGTTATGCGAATCGTACATTAGATATGGTCTCATTATATGGGGACACTCTGCATCAAGACACAGAATATTCTCCATACAACGCAGGGCCGTAAGACTAATTTCAGGAGCCAAATATACAGACGATTGCAAGCAATATTTTATTAAAGGCAAAATATTAACATTGCCCTGTTTATATATACTGGAATGTTATATATATTAAAACAAATATAAACTTATATCCAGACCACAAACATCATGAGCATAACACCAGGAATAAAAATAAGTTATATCAGAACCTAATCTGACTACAAATTGTACATACTGGTACAAATTACTATAGCATCATATTTTATAAAAAAATACCGCACCATATAGCATGCATGCCATTAAATAAATTTAAAGTAGTGATCAAAGAATATCTTCTGTCAAATGCATTTTACTCATGGAATGAATTTTTAAATTGCGATATTATTATTTAACCTGCTTTTTAGCATGTTTGTGACGTACGTATACATTGATGTTTACTCTTTTTAACTAGTTTTTATCACTTTTAACTATTTATTTTAATTTATTTACAATTTCATCTATTTACACTTAATATTAAGTAATCTTAGTCTGTTTGTATGTGTTAACTTGTGTTTATTAATTGATTTGCATATAAAACTATATTTAATAAATTTAATTTATTTATTTATTTTCAGGTATTATTATTATTTATTTTATTATATACGGATAATATTATTTTCTCCTTACCACGTCACAGTTAATCATTTAAACATACTTAATATTTATTTAAAATTTATATTTGAATTCTACTTATACAATCTTTACTTTACTTATTACATATGACTTGTGTAAACTCTTGTTGTTATACACTAATAAATATTATTATTATTATTATAAATGAGCTAGTTTTTGCTCTGGAGTTAAAAGCCGCGGCACCTACCTTGCACTAACTTTTTTGTACTTAAGCTCGTTATGAACAATTGCCTCAACACTCTCCACACGTATGCCAATGTTTTTACAGTTATATCGTATGTTCAATAAAAAAAAACCTCTAGAGTACTATGGAAAATATTGTAGGTTGGCAATTCTGAAATTATACAGGGAGTTTTTTTTTAAAGTATACATTTTCCAAATTCTGCTTATTTTCTTTAAATCTTTGGATATTTATTGCTTTTTGAAACAAGTTCAATTTGAAGCTTTAAACGAGTGTTTTCCACTCCCAGACTAAGCATGAAATAAAATTTCGAGTTTAGAAAAGCCCCATGAAAATTTGTCGAGGGTCGCGCAGCGACCCGAGACAAATTTTCGGGGCTTTTCTAAACTCGAAATTTTATTTCATGCGCCACGCGTATAAAACACTGATTTCAAGTGAGATTCGTATATTTATAAATTTCACAATATTTTAGTGTTTTATACGCGTGACGCATGAAGTAAAATTTCGAGTTTAGAAAAGCCCCGTGAAAATTTGTCTCGGGTCGCTGCGCGGCCCTCGACAAATTTTCTACGCGGGGCTTTTCTAAACTCGAAATTTTACTTCATGCTTAGTCTGGGAGTGGAAAACACTCGTTCATAGCTTAACATTTAACCCTTTTGAAAGCTTTATTTTCTTTAAATCTTTGGATATTTATTGCTTTTTGAAACAAGTTCAATTTGAAGCTTTAAACGAGTGTTTTCCACTCCCAGACTAAGCATGAAATAAAATTTCGAGTTTAGAAAAGCCCCGTGAAAATTTGTCGAGGGTCGCGCCGCGACCCGAGACAAATTTTCGGGGCTTTTCTAAACTCGAAATTTTATTTCATGCGCCACGCGTATAAAACACTGATTTCAAGTGAGATTCGAATATTTATAAATTTCACAATATTTTAGTGTTTTATACGCGTGGCGCATGAAGTAAAATTTCGAGTTTAGAAAAGCCCAGAAAATTTGTCTCGGGTCGCTGCGCGACCCTCGACAAATTTTCACGGGGCTTTTCTAAACTCGAAATTTTACTTCATGCTTAGTCTGGGAGTGGAAAACACTCGTTCATAGCTTAACATTTAACCCTTTTGAAAGCACAAGGAATGTCTAAAGATTTAAAGAAAATGAGCTGAATTTGGAATACGAATACTGTAAAGAAAAACTACCTAATTATTATTTTTGACTTTTAATATGTCAATTCCTACTTAAATTTAAAATAAGATTAAATCATAGCACTCTAGAGGTTTTTTTTAAATAAACATACGATACGACGGTTAGCCCAAATAAGCTGATCAATCGACCCAGCATTATCAGGAGTCACGGATGTTTTCGGTCGTCTCAGATAGGGTATGTTTTCTACGCGATTTCGACCTTCTCGAAACTTTTTCTCCCAATCAAACACCCTTACCATGGACATACATTTATCTCCAAACTGCGCTTAGGTTAGGTTAGGTTGTAGTGGTTGCACCGCACATGAAGGTGCACACTTAGGCCCGAAGAGGGCCCACTGTGATACCACGGTCTAACCATTCTCTTACGAGAACCATTTGGAGCTGATGACAAACTTTGAAAGGTTCTTAACATCTAGCGACTCGAGGTCGGAGAGTTCAACCAGGTATGAACCTCTTATTCCCTGTAGAGAGGGGCATGACAGAGGTAGGGCAAAACGCTTTTCTCCTCTTCTTCATCAAGGCACCGTCTGCAGTAGTCCTTGTAGTGAATTCCTAACCTTTGAGCGTGCTTGCCGTAATGACACCTACCATTTGTCACTCCTCTTTAAAGAGATAAGTGCCTCGCTTCTTTTCCTGTCGCACTGAGGCTATATCCACCTGGCTGTGCTACAGGTGCTCTCCTTTCTCCACCTGATCTTTGAAATAATATTATAATAGAACCTGGGTCTCCAAACTATCTTCTTCGCGGGCCACAAATACAATTCTACATAATAAAGTCGGCCAAGATCCGATTAATTTTATAAAATTATGAAAAATGTAAGGAACAATTGTTACAATATTTCAAAATATAACATTTACAAAAAAAAATACAAACAATCGCGGGCCGGATTCATGCAAGTCGCGGGCCGGATTTGGCCCGCGGGTCGTAGTTTGGAGACCACTGTTATAGACGATCGCCTTGCTTGTCGCAAGGGAAATACCTGGGTGTTGGTTAATCGAGGACGAGCGTAACTTCGTTCCGTTTTTTTGCTAGCTCGTCTGCTGTGTTTTTACCTGGGTTATTACTATGCCCTGGTACCCAAACGAGCTGAAGTTGTATCCGAGCTGCCAGCTCATTCAATGCCTTCCAGCAGTCGGACACCACCCCCGAGGTGCTGATTACACCTGCTAGTGATTTAATAGCAGCTTGGCTATCGGTATGTATATGGACCTGACTGGCAGAAGTCCCATTTACCTGCGCTTGAAGTCTTGTAAAGACTATTTCGGACGGTAAAACATTTTCTTTTGCCACAAATTTAAGAATTATGCGCTGTGCAACAAATCATGGTACTTCTTTCTCTGACACACTATTTACACAAGTCTACAAATGTTTACTTGTTTTTGCTGACTTAGATCTGGTGCTTGTTTTAAACTAATTTTGGTGTGCTGATTTAAAAATTTCAACCGTTTTGGCCTATCACGTCAAGTTTTTGTTTTATCGCATATGCATTTTTTCACGTATTCGCGTTTTAGTCTATATCTATTTTAATTTATACATTTTGCGACATATGCGGAAGCTTCACTGTGTCCAGTCAGAGGATGAATATTAGCGATTTCTTAAGGCAAGTGTACTTCACTTACTTTCGAGTTACTCTCGTATTCTTGACATAATGTATGCACGCCTTGTCTGGAAAATTTACGACAATTTAGCAAAGTAAAACAAGAAAAACTGGCATTTGGCATGATATGGCGAGAGCATAAAAATCATATAGATGATTGTTATTTTTATTTAACAAAAACTTTGGGTTACAATAAAACAACTAGGCAAAAAATTACATACACAGATCCAGAACCATCAAGACGTCCAGTACCCCATTCTGAAGAAGTACCTATCTTGGTGTTTAAGGAGCCCCCTTTACTTAAGAACGAAGAAGATTTAGCGAGTGATATTGACGACCATGAAATGGATTTTGAATGCGACGTTTCTACGCTACCTACTCTACAGAGATTTAACCAGGCCGAATTAAATTATTTAATAAGAAATGTAAATCTTTCTACAAAAGCATCAGAATTACTAGCTTCCAGGCTTATTGAAAAGCATTTGCTTGAGGAAGGTACTAAAGTTACTTTCTATCGTACCAGAAGAGCAGAACTTTTGCAATATTTTGTAACGGTTTGACCCTAGTTATTATACAAATTTATAATTGTATTATTATTTACGTTGTGTTGTGTGTGTAGTAACCCTTTTATTTATTTACCAGGTTCGTTGTTTGTGTCAATATTAATAATTTGACTAGGAGGATGTGTGGACAATAAATAAAACAGGATATGAGCTTAACGTATGCAAAGTTTATTGACCTTTCATGACATTTCTAATGAATTGTTATGTCTTATATTATTTATATTCACAAAATATTCTTACCAACGTTTGTGCTTAGAAGTCATGTGCATTTAGTTAAACTCAACAAAATGTATGACTCTACTTGTGGGAGCAAAATTAACTAGCCCCTGCATTTGCATTACGAGATGGGAAACCCACAAAAACCATCCCGGAGTTGTTAGCGAAGCATATGTAATATAATCATGTAACTTTATCTTGTGCATTCAACAATTGATATAACTTGCTACTTCTTTTTGCTTTCATACAAATGAACATTTTGTGCATGATTTGTACGATCTGACTTACTTTTGCGTATTTGCAAAAGAGCCTGCGAAACAAATTAGTTCATCTTTCTTTGTGTATAATTTGTACGATCCGACTTACTTTTGCGTATTTGCAAAAGAGCCTGCGAAACAAATTAGTTTATCTTTCTTTATGTATAATTTGTACGATAGGACTTACTTTTGCGTATTTGCAAAAGAGCCTGCGAAATAAATTAGTTTATCTTTCTTTATGTATAATTTGTACGATCCGACTTACTGTTGCGTATTTGCAAAAGAGCCTGCGAAACAAATTAGTTTATCTTTCTTTATTTATAATTTGTACGATCCGACTTACTTTTGCGTATTTGCAAAAGAGCCTGCGAAACAAATTAGTTCACCTTTCTTTGTGTATAATTTGTACGATCCGACTTACTTTTGCGTATTTGCAAAAGAGCCTGCGAAACAAATTAGTTTATCTTTCTGGTGTATAATTTGTACGATCCGACTTACTTTTGCGTATTTGCAAAAGAGCCTGCGAAACAAATTAGCTTATCTTTCTTTATGTATAATTTGTACGATCCGACTTACTTTTGCGTATTTGCAAAAGAGCCTGCGAAACAAATTAGTTTATGTTTCTTTATGTATAATTTGTACGATCCGACTTACTTTTGCGTATTTGCAAATGAGCCTGCGAAACAAATTAGTTTATCTTTCTGGTGTATAATTTGTACGATCCGACTTACTTTTGCGTATTTGCAAAAGAGCCTGCGAAACAAATTAGCTTATCTTTCTTTATGTATAATTTGTACGATCTGACTTACTTTTGCGTATTTGCAAAAGAGCCTGCGAAACAAATTAGTTTATGTTTCTTTATGTATAATTTGTACGATCCGACTTACTTTTGCGTATTTGCAAAAGAGCCTGCGAAACAAATTAGCTTATCTTTCTTTATGTATAATTTGTACGATCCGACTTACTTTTGCGTATTTGCAAGAGCCTGCGAAACAAATTAGTTTTATTTGGCTGGACAATTTCATTTGAAACAATGCTCACTTGTATTTATAATTACTTCGACTTTTTGAACTTACACCGTTCTACTTCTACTCTCAATACAGCACTTAACTCTTTTTTATCAACATTACTTTACTAACTCACATCTCACTGAAACTTCCTATTCTCAACTGTACCCATTTACATTCAAATACTGACTCTTCTCGTCCCTATCCCAAAACTAACTGTCCACCCGACTGCCTGACTGAAACCCTCTCCGGCGATTTCTTCGAAATATTGGAGGTGGAAATCTCCGTTCCTCGGGATTTCAGCGCGCACGCGTCTTCCCGGATTCCCCTCTCGCCCACAAGCTAAATCCCGAACCCTTTTGCTGAGCTGTCTTTATTCTTTATAATTCGCCTAAATTTTCCATTCCCACGCGTGATCATCTAAATGCTCTTGAGTGTGTCTAGACTGCCTCTTCTACATATTTAAAATAAACAAACTGAATGACTCTCCCCTTATGCTATTGAACTCGATTCCTAATAATAATTATGATAATTTTCTTTATACATTTTAAACGAAAATAATATTTGCACATGACCACCCTATGACCCATTACAATTTTAAAGTGGACAGTGATTTAGTTTATTGTCATGATGTGCCAGGCTTAGTAAATTCGATGGTTGTGACACTACATGACCGTAGAGAGTGGCGATTGTTTTTAGACAGTTCGAAGAGTTCATGTAACTTCATAATGGAAATGTATCTTTAAATCGAAATGTATATGGGTCAATTCCATTTGGACATTCTGTACATCCCAAAAATGAATACGAAAAAATTAAGAAAGTTCTCGAGCTGTTCTCTTAAGTACGAACAGCATAAATGGATCATCTGCGTAGATCTTAAAACGGTTAACTACTTACTTGGTCAACAAGAAGGGTTTACGAAATATCCATGTTTCTTGTGTTGTCATTTTTCCTTTTCTACATATTGAGCTGGGTCTAATAAATCAGTTTGTCAAAGCGTTAAATACCGATGGTAAGTGTTGTAATACATGTGCGATGCATTTCTCAGTCTAAACCATGAAAAACTAAATCCTAGCATTTTTGACGGCCCACAAATTAGTAAATTAGTCAAAGATCTTCAACATTTTCAAGTTTCATAAATGATAAAGGGAAAAAGGCATGGACTTCTTTCGTGATAGTCATCAAAGATTGCCTGGGAAATAAATAGGCTAACAATTATATCCAACTGATCCAAACTTTAAATAGGAATTTCCATCATATGGGTTGTAATATGAGCACAAAAGTTCATCATATGGATAGCCTCCTTGACAAATTTCCTGAAAATCTAGGAGATGTACGTGATGAGCAGGGTGAACGTTTTTACCAAGATTTAAAAGATATGGAGACGCTGTACCAAGGAAGGTAGGATACTTACATGATGGCCGACTACTGTTGGAATATTAAAAGAGATTGTTTGGGAATGGCGCATTCCAGAAAATCCCATAAACGGAAATTTAAATCTTGAAAATTAAATTGTTTAATTTTCTCTCTTCATGCAATAAAAATGTACATAGACCGATATATTTTTTATATGACACTATCAATACAAGTTTACGAATGTTAATTAGTCCTTGCGGTTCACCAAAATGTAATCGTTAATTTATTATTAACGCTTTGGTATCTAAAATTATACAGGGAGGGGCAGAAAAAGTTATCCGATTTCAAATCCCTTTTTCTCAAAAGAGGGAACAGGTAGAGTAGTGGGGTAAAAACCGTTAGAAAGCCGGTTTTATGCCATTTGTCATTAGTCAACATGCCTTGGTCTGGTGAACATCGTGCTTTTATTATTGAGCGGTTTATCGAAAACTGCGGTTCGATAATTGCTACACAACGTGCTTTTCGAATTCATTTCGGACTCGGGCGTCATGATCCTGTTCCACATCACGCTACGATTAAAGTGTGGGTGTCAAATTTTCGACAGACGGGTTCAGCATTGAAAAAGAAGTCGCCTGGATGTCCCAGGACAGCAACAGGACCTTAAAACGTGGCCAATGTGAGAGCCGCAATTGAACGTTCCCCGCGTCGTTCGGCACGAAAACATTCGCTCGCCTTGGCGATTTCCAACCGCAGTATTCGGCGAATTTTGCACCGGGACCTCAAAATGCATCCCTACAAAATGGTTGTTGCACAGGAATTAATTGAAAGGGATTTTGAAACCCGTATGAACCTGTGTCGCGATCTCCGAGAACTCCCAATAGACGATGTTGTGCTCTTCACGGACGAAGCCCATTTTCACCTTTGTGGCGCCGTAAACAGGCAGAATTTTCGATATTGGAGTGACGAAAATCCTCGGGAAATCCATCAGAAACCCCTCCATAGCCCAAAAGTGACTGTGTGGTGTGCTCTTTCCCATCTAGGCGTCTGGGGGCCTTACTTTTTTGAAGAAAATGGGCAAACCGTAACGGTCAACAGCGAGCGCTATTGTTTCATTCTGGAAAATTTTCTTCAACCCAAAATGGAAGAAAATGGCGTGGAAAATGTGTGGTTTCAACAGGATGGTGCAACCGCCCACACATCGCGACGATCAATGGACATTCTCAGGGAAATGTTTCCCGGACGCCTCATTTCTCTGAGAGGTGATATTGGCTGGCCGCCGCGCTCACCGGATCTCACTCCATGTGACTTCTTCCTTTGGGGTTACCTCAAATCGAAGGTATTCCAGCATCGACCAAGGACCCTTCTTGCTTTACGAAGAGAAATTGCTCGGGCAATTGAAGAAATTTCTGTGGAAATGACGGTGAAAGTCATGGAAAGCTACCGCGAGCGCCTAAATTAGTGTATCCGCTCCCAAGGACGACATTTGAGTGATATGCTTTTCAAAACTTAAATTTAAAAATGGCATAAAATATGTTAATAAAAAATTTTTTTTGTCAAGTTGAGTGGTTTTAATTTTACAACGTTTTGAAATCGGATAGGTTTTTCTGCCCCACCCTGTATGATAAAACCATGATTTAACGGAAAATGAAGATATCTTATAGATCAAAAATCTAGCGTGATAGGCAAAATCTAATGTGATATTTGAATTCAGCACCCCAAACGTACTAAGAAACAAGTTCTGAATATAAGTCAGCAAAAATCGTGTTCCCCGGTGTTATTATTGACAGGTGTAACGGAGAAGAATTTGATTGTTACTAATGACAAGTGGGAACATGTTCAAAACATGACACATCTGTCCATGGTTTTCTATACTCAAGACAACTAGATTCTCACTTATATATGAACGCTCCTCATAACTGAAAATTGAAATTTTTTCAAAAATACCATTTTTAATTATTCCGTCAAGAACACGATAATATTGTTTGGAAATTAAAGTTGTGAGACCCCCAAATTGAACTCTTTAATTCAAAAACTCACAATTCTCAAGATCCACTAACAAATAAGCATATTTTAATATTCGACACAAAAAATATATAATTCTTTCATGTCTTAAAGTTATAAGACTATAAAGTAGATTTGCATAAATGAAAATAATAGATTTTTTTTAGACATGTTTTGAATTTGTATTTGTTTATTTATTACAGAATCTCCAATTAATCACAATGCATTAAAAACGTAGACAGATCAAGATTACGCGGTAAAATTAAATACAGGGCGAATTTTCTTTTAAGTACAGGTAAACATATGCATACGCTTTTTTAAAAGAATTTAATTTGAAGCTTAAACGAGTTCTAGATTAAGCATAAAGTAAAATTTCGAATTTAGAAAAGCCTGTACATTTGGTTTGGTCGCGTAGCGAAGCGGAGCGACCAAACCAAATTTTTAGGCTTTTCTAAACTGGAAATTTTACTTTATGCGCCACGCGTATTAAACACTGAAAACACTGAATATTGTTAACAAGAGAACTTCACTTGAAATTATTGTCTTATACGCGTGGTGCATAAAGTAAAATTATAACAAAATAAAACGCTAACAGAAAAATAGCCTTTTATTTTATTCTCTTCATTTTCAAGATTCATGGTTGGGGGATTAATCCCCTAAATCTCCACCCTCCCCTATCTACCACCCCTCCCCACTCATGTGTCTAATATTTGAGTTTTTAAGTAAACATTACCTGACAATGTAATACTCACTAAGTTAGTATTGACCCACTGAGCAAAAAAACAAACAAATAACGTTATATCAACATTATCGCAACATTAAAGGTTGTTTTAATGTTGATGATACATTAGTAAGATGTAATTGCTCAGTGGGGATACAAATAAAATTGATTTGATTTGATTTAAACGAACTTAATTTATAATAAACAAAATTACGTGGGTAATGCAAACAATATGTCTTAATTAACAAGACAACTCAATACAATAAATACACATTGAAACAACTACTTCCCGTGCAAATACACCTTAATTTAGTAAAACTTAAAGGCATGTTGGTTAATTTATGTAATTTTATCGCAATTTTTTCATTTATTTGCATGTATACGATTGCCAGTATTATTATAAATTAAATTTATGTAAATTTTTACAATTTACTTATTATTAAACACATAGTTTTTCAATGAGTCGACAAACTTGGACGTAATCTGTATCGTCACTTATCTATTTATTCGGGTTATTTAATAAGACTCAATCGACAGCCAGTTATCAACGCAAAGATAAGCAGAATATTTAAAATTGTTTCGTTTGTTCGGAATGATTTATTGATAGAATGTTTAATGGAAACTTCCCGAATTATCGTTAATTGCTATTCAGTGATCAGATATTGCTCAAATTCAATTTCCAAAAAATATAATCAGATAATTGTATAGTTGTATACATACAGTGAGTTTTATGTAACACCGAACATCTTCATAACAAGAATTTTTCTTTTCAGTATACATTTGTACATTTGCCGACGCTCGGTTTATTAAATGAATTTAATTTGAAGCTTTAAACGAGTGTTTTCCACTCCCAGGCTAAGCATGAAGTAAAATTTCGAGTTTAGAAAAGCCTGAAAATTTGGTTTGGTCGCGTAGCGCGAAGCGCGGAGCGGCCAAACCAAATTTTCAGGCTTTTCTAAACTCGAAATTTTACTTCATGCGCCACCGGTACAAAACACTGATGCAATGTAAAGTTTAGCAGTGTGTTTTAAACTTCGTAGTATGTTAGTGTATTGTACCGGTGGCGCATGAAGTTAAATTTCGAGTTTAGAAAAATAGAATTTGCAAGTGATGGGTAACTTTGTAACCGGTAATATTGAGGTTGGTGGTTTTTATTATTACCAATATCCAAATTATATGTGTATAAATTCGTTTAAAGTAAAAAACTTACCTTTACATCAGCAACTGACATTTCGTTTCAATTTTTAAATAACATTTGTTTAAATAATTATTACCAACACAACATGCCTAAAAATAGAGATTTTTATAATTCGCCAACATTAAATAATTAAATACCCTAACATTTTTATTTATAATCTATACAAAGTTTTCTAGGATCGCCGATTTACTAACTAGATGACGGTGTAAACAAAGCACCTTGATTAATCTAATCTTTAATTTACTAATCACTGATTCTAATCGAGCAGGGTGCATACGGGCATTAGAGTAGACTTCAAATGTTAAATTAGATTGGCACTACTGACTGTCAACTCATAGTTTACCATAACCTCAAATTTATTCTTTTATTCAATTAGCATTCTGGGCAACCGCACAAATAAATACCGCCTACTCTAAATCATAATTTAAAAGATAGCACTGTACATTTAGCAAATTATCGTTATTTGCAGCTGTAAACTAATTTCTCTTAAAGAAGTTAAACATTTCCTGTGCAGGAAAAAATAATAGAGAAAGCATGAATAAATCAACTTAACACGCATAAAACTACATTCTTTTTCTACATCATTTAACCACGTTACATCCTATTTCTTTTTTTTTTGTAAGACAAACTTATCTAAAACTCCACACAAACACGTGAAAAGATATAACTAGAGCAAACAGAGATACCGCGAGCAAATCCCAATCGATCCAGTAAACCCGATCAATTAAATCCCAGTACCTCGTAAATCCCGAAGAAATCGCGCTCACGTTTATAAAAATTCACGCGCGATTGATTCGAGTGAAAGAGCGAGAAAGCGATTTATCGCCATCGTGTGGAAGGAAGAAACTTCCGATTCCGTTCAGTAGCTCACGTCTCCCCCAGTATTGTTGTCGCCGGCGAGTTCAGAAGTCCGAACTGATTAAAATCACATGTCTTCTGTTTATTGGACATTTTATCTCGGCCATATGCGTAAATAACGTCTACTACATAAAAGCATCTCGCGTAATAAATATTTACAAGTTTGTGCGAGAGATTCGGAAGGTATTGTTGTTTGTGCGGGAGCTGAAAGTACGGGATGAAGTTCAAAAAGTCGCAGGAAAGAGTGCCTCTGTTGGGCTGCTCAAGTCCGGATCCTTATAGTCGTTCTTTAAGGTATTTATTTCTTGTTTCGCTTATTTATATGTAAATGAACTATAATGGTTTGTAAATTAAATTCACTTGGTTTTGTTTCACTTATATGTATTTTATTTTCTACTAGTTTCGGCTTAATGCCATTATCAAGAATACATGTAAGTGAAACAAAACCAAGTGAATTTAATTTACAAACCATTATATTTTAAAATGTTTTACCAAGTGATTAATGAGAAAAATGTGTCCGATATAAATGAACTATTTAGATTATCGGTTAGAAAAGTGTCTATACGTAAAAGAGACACTTTTCTGACCGATAAACTAAATAGTTCTTTTACATACTGACCGATAAACTAAATAGTTCATTTACATATCTCAATAGACTAACAGATGGATTTACTAAAAAAAAATGGTGATGTGTCCATCATAGTACTTTCCCCCGTAAATTGCGTATTAAATCACTTTTAAAATATTTGTAGCATTATTATTTTCAAAATGTCTTCAACTTTTTGATAACTACAACTTTTATTTAAAACATTTTTTAATTGTATCAACACATACACTGAGACAAACCAATGACTAGATAAAAGAACATTATTTATTAATTATCTCAAAAACTAAGAGTGCTATGACAAAAAGTAAAGATACAAAAAATCTTTAATATTTTATTACCTACAACTTTTATTTGAAACATTTTTCAATTGTATCAACACATACACTGACACAAATCAATGACTAGATAAAAAACACTATTTATTAAATATATCAAAAACTAAGAGTGCTATGACAAAAAGTGAATCTACAAAAAATCTTTAGTTTTTCATTTCCTACAACTTTTATTTGAAACATTTTTCAATTGTATCGACACATACACTGTCACACGCCAATAACTAGATAAAACACACAACTTTTGAAATATCTCAAAAACTAAGAGTGCTATGACAAAAAGTAAGTGAACAATACATCTTCATTTTGTTATTATCTACAACTTTTATTTGAAAGAATTTTTTGTTTGATGAACATTTATTGAAAAAATCTGAAAAAACTGAAAAACGCTAAGAGTAAAGTACCACTTCCGGTTTTCCGATTTTCACCAAAAGCTTTTCAGTTCTTCCGATTGTAACAAAAAGCTTAAGTTTCAAGTTTCATCTCGATATCTTTAGCGGTTTTTGCGGTACAGCGCACACAGACTCACACACAGACACACAGACAGACAGACAGACATTTTTCAAAAATGGTCTTATTCGACTCAAAACGGATATTTCCGCTAAAATTTTTGATTCGAAAATTTCCACGAAAACAATACTTTCCCTTTGTATTACATACGGGGGAAAGTAAAAAGCTTGTCAGTAGCCGAAAATCTGAATAATTTTAGGAAGAATTTGCTGGTCAATGTCCTAATAATTGCATTTATTGAAAATGAAGTAAAATTAATTTTCCGAATTGTTTGCACAATATTTACAAAATATAAATATAAACTAATATCGACTTTCTGCAAAAATTTAGTCTATTTAAGACTTTTCCAAATATTAATTGAAATAACATAAAGACAATTAACATAAAGAAAAATTGAGTTTGTCAATAGTTAGCAGAATATTTACAAAAAATAAAAACGAATTAAAATTAATATCGACTTTCTGCAAATGAATATTTGGAGACAAATATGTCTCAATGAGACAAACATTTTGCAGAAAGTCGATATTAATTTTAATTCGTTTCTATATTAATTGAAATGACTACTTACCGAGCTCATACCCCGACCTAGTATATATTAACTAAATCAAAAAAAAAACGATGCCTAAATTATGCACTTTCGAAATGTGTTAATGACAATTTTTGCAGCAACCCCAATTTCGAGAAAAAAAATATTTTAGATATTTTTGCCAATTGCACAATGACATTTGTTTATAAAATGGGTAATGGTTGATATAATTTACTTAAATAATACTCGAACTATGCACTTACTGTGTACTATATGTATAAAATGGTCACAAGTAAATTTTACACAAACACCCTTTTCAAAAAAATAATTATTTTCCCTATTCTCACTTCCCCAAAATGAGTGTTGTTTATAAAATTGTTAAAAGTTGATGGAATTCCATTAAAATACAGGATGAAAAAACCGGAAAAGTTAGAGGATTTTATTCCTCGGGAAGTCAGGGGAACGAGGCCTTTTTAACAAAAAGTTAGTGAATTTTTAAATAGATTTTTAAACAAATTGTTAGCTCTATTAGTTTATCACGAATTTAATACATCAAATAATTCAATAAAATAAAACCTCTCTTATTCAACACCTCTGTATTCCCCGCAACCCCAACATCTAACCAAAATATAAATTACCGGTAACGACAATTCACCAATTTATCTCATCTAATCACCCGGACTTGGACAACGGCGTTAGTGATCATGACTTTTAAAAAACCGACATGTACTTGACAAAGACAGGCTGAAAGCCCCCGGGCCGATAGCCTATTTATGAGTTTTGTGTAATATTTTATTATGTATTATGTTATGTACAAAATCATAAATAAAGATATATGTATACAAAGAGTTATATGTTACACCGAACATATTCATAACAAGAATTTTTCTTTTAGGTATACATATGCAGACGTTGTACATTTTATAACGCTCGGTTTATTAAAATAATACAATTTGAAGTTTTAAACGAGTGTTTTCCACTCCCAGGCTAAGCATGAAGTAAAATTTCGAGTTTAGAAAAGCCTGAAAATTTGGTTTGGTCGCGTAGCGCGAAGCGCGGAGCGGCCAAACCAAATTTTCAGGCTTTTCTAAACTCGAAATTTTACTTCATGCGCCACCGGCACAAAACACTGATTCAATGTAAAGTTCAGAGGTGTGTTTTAAACTTCGTAATATGTCAGTGTTTGTACCGCTACAGTTTAGAAAAGCCTGAAAATTTGGTTTGGCCGCTCCGCGCTACGCGACCAAACCAAATTTTCAGGCTTTTCTAAACTCGAAATTTTACTTCATGCTTAGTCTAGGAGTGGAAAACACTCGTTTAAAGCTTCAAATTGTATTCTTTTAATAAACCGAGTGTTATAAAACGTACAACGTCTGCATATGTATACTTAAAAGAAAACTTCTCGTTATGAATATGTTCGGTGTTACATAAAACTCTCTGTATATAAAACCTCTAGAGTGCCATGGATTCAATTATAGGTTGGCAACTCTTAAATTATACATTATAATTATTATGTCTGTCGTTTTATATGACAATTCCTAAAGCGTATAGCCAACTTAAATTTTTAAAAAGATTAAATCACGGCACTCTAGAGGTTTTCTTTTATTGAACATACGATACTAAACAAAATTAAAATAAAAAATGGTAATACGTCCATCATAGCACTTTCCCCGTCATTTTAACAATTGGTTATTGACATACTACACTTATTTTACTTGTTACTTAGTTAAAGACCATTTCACATTAAATCAGCGTTTTATACGCGTGGCGCATGAAGTAAAATTTCGAGTTTAGAAAAGCCTAATTTGGCTCGGTCGCTCCGCTTCGCTACGCGCCCGAGCCAAATTTTCAGGCTTTTCTAAACTCGAAATTTTACTTCATGCTTAGTCTGGGAGTGGAAAATACTTGTTGTATCATTAAAACAATTGATAATTGATTCTTTGTGTTTTATTGAGAGAGATAATTCTACAGGGTGAGTCACTAAGCGGAAATCGGTCTATAGTGGGCGTATCGTTGAAAATAGCAAAAAAAGTTTCTAATAAAAGTTGTTTAGAATCAAGTTTTTCATAACCCAAAATTATTGCTAAATATAGCGGCCTTGCGGTTATACCGGAAGTAAACACCAACTTCTTTAATTTAAATAGAACACCCTATATATTTTTACATTTTTGGATTACTCGTTAAAAATAAACTTGAGTTTATTCACACAACATTGGGTCTCAGTTGAACCGTTTTCGAGTTATTTTATTTTTTTTTATAAATTTAACGATTTCAGAGCTCGACGCCATTAACAATATCTTCAAAACAAAATAAGTCAGAATTGTGCGGCTTACGGTTTTGGATTCGGGAAGAAATGTAGTAGTTGTTTAAGTTTTTGCCATTACTCGGATTTTCTAAATTGAACCGAGTCCGTCGACGGTATTCTTCAGTACTTCAAACATGCATAACTTCATTTTTTAAATGGAACAATCTATCTTGTGACACTTTATCCTATGCGAAATTAAATTTTCTTTTTATTGATACCGGGTTGTTGCCATATCCTTCCAACAGTTTTTGAGAAATTTGCGATTTTGTAAAAATTTCAATACATTTCGTATTATCGCGTTAGCCCTGGATACTGATGACGATTGGTGATTTTGTTTTGACTCGCTAGTCCGACAAATGTCAGAAAATGTTTTTCTAATAAGAATGGGTTGATGGTTTACACCTTGGGTAATGATTATGATAATAACATTACTTGACTCAAAAATTTTAGTTTACGTCTTCTATGGATTTTGAGTTTTTAAAAGAAAATTACATATTCAAATTCAGTTAACTAGATTATCTCTTAAGAGCCAAATTCAAATAAATACATACAATAACAATAAAACAGCTTTATTAAAGTTAGTTACATGTCAGCCCAACTGCATTCATCAGTTTGAGAACTATTAGCGAACTGGGAGTACAAAATACGAGAAACAGGAACGTACAAAATCAGCGGTACAAGAAGAAAACCAAATATTAGTAGCTGCTGCTGTTGTCCAAGATCCACATTTAAGTATCAGAAGAAGAAGTCTCGAATTGCAAATAAGCTAAACTTCGGTTTCGAGAATGTTGCGTAAAAATAAGTTTTAGCCGTATCATGTTCAGCTAGTCCAGGAACTAAATGAAGCTGACTCCAACAATCAGATGCACTGTTTGGTGTTGTAGGCGTTCACTTTGTGGTACATCTTAAATACACTTGTAAATAAAACACTTTTTACTTTGTTTAACCACTGAATCTTACATTAACTAATCAGATGCAGTTTTATGAATGGGCGTTACGTAAACTGCAGGAACAAAGTGACTATTGACAATGCACTGTTTACCCACAAATGTACATTTGATGAGAACGGCTTCGTGGGAAGAGACGATACACTACGATACTGAAAATCCTCATTCGATTTCAGTGTGGAACGAAACAAACTAATTATACAATTAATAATAAACAACAAGTAATAACAAATACTATCAAGAAAAGTGGATAATGAAAATATCATTAAATTAGGTGTTCTATATAACCACCAGCCTCACGATGACAAACGCACAATCGCTTTAGCAAAGAACTGTTCATATTGGTCAACACTCTGTCCATTATATCTTCTCGTGTAGTTGGGGGTTCTAGGTAAACAAGCTGCTTAACATGACCCCACAAGAAGAAGTCAGGCTTTCTTATGTCCGGTGATCGAGTTGGCCATGGTACTGGACCTCCTCTTCCAATCCACTTGTTTGAAAATTCGCCATCGAGGTACTCCCTTACGTCCCTCCCGTAATGAGCGGGTGTTCCATCATGTTGGTACCACATCTGTCGAATTGTAGCAAATGGCAAATTGTCAATCATTTCAGGCAAATAAGTTTGTAGAAAATGCAGATAATTATCTCCATTCAAAGTTTCAATGTTGTGTGAATAAACTCATGTTTATTTTTAACGAGCAATCCAAAAATGTAAAAATACATAGGGTGTTCTATTTAAAGTAAGGAAGTTGGTGTTTACTTCCGGTATAACCGCAAGGCCGCCATATTTAGCAATCATTTTGGGTTAAGAAAAACTTGATTCTGAACAACTTTTATTTGAAACTGTTTTTGCTATTTTCAACGATACGCCCACTGTAGACCGATTTCCACTTAGTGACTCTGGGATCCAATTCATGCAAGGATCAAAGGTAATGAAATTACCGGCAGCCTTGCTAAAGAAGGTCCATTTGTTGGAACCCTATAATAACTAAAGTCCGCATCAAAGGAATGATCCAGAAGTGGGAAGAGGCTGCCAAAAGTGCTGCGAAACACGGCTGGCTTGAGGCAGGCGAAAAGGTTTATCGCCTTTTCTGCCGTAAGAGCCAAACTTTTTCTCAGGCTAAGCAAGGGCAACCTAAGGCTCATAGCCGGCCTTCTAGCCAGACACTGTCCTCTAGGAACTAAATGAATTTGAATTTGTTATTGACATATTACACCTCACAACTGATGCCGATTGCAGATTCTGCAACGAGGCACAAGAAACAGCAGAGCACCTACTTTGTGAATGCTCTGCCCTGTCCCTTCAAAGAGGGAAATACCTGTCATCGCCTCATGACATGGTACACATTAACCCTCAAGTTATTGTAGACTACGCAAGAGGTCTAGACATTGGGGGACTCAAGTAGGTCAGGGATAATAACAAAAGATCTTTCAGGTCGAGATAATTTCGAAACGCCCAGAGGGCACACGACCCACCGACCGCATAACATAACATAACATAAAAACAGGATTATAGGCCTCTTAGTAATTGCTATATTATTCAAAATCACAGGGGTTTCGCCCCCCAAACATATAAATTAAGTAATATTTTATGATTCAAACGATGTGTATTATAATAGCAAAACTTAACTATTTCTATTCAGTTGGGAAGATGTGAGTAATGTGAAAGAAAGAAGTTGGAGGACGGCGCTGGATGAAAGAGGAACGGGTGTTAAGGTGTGTAAAAATATTATTAGAAGCAGGCCAACGTAACTATCAGGAAAATCTAATAAATAAATAAGTAAAGGGGGAGACGTAGGGAATTTAAAAGCAGACAAATTTAGTTGTAATTTTGGAAGGAAAGGCATTTTTTTGTATTTTTTTTTTCTCTTTTTGTTAATTTGTGTTTATTGGTTGGTATTAAATATATTTCTGTTCATTTTGTACACTGCATTGTATGTTAATTTTTGATGCCAAATAAAGGTTGTTTATATAAAGGGTTTTTCAATAAGAGGTTTCATTTTGAATAGCCCGCTATCTGGGCAGCTGTCACTTTTGCAGCTGTCATCCTTTGACACTCGACAAGTTAAAACTATGCCATTAGTAAAAATGCAATGATACACGCTTCAACAACGCATTGAAATTTTTTCACTACAGAAATGGCGAAAATGTTGCAGTCACAGTTCGCCAAACTAAAGCACTTTTGGGTCGTCGTGAAGCACCTTCTCGGCCAGCAATAGTAAAACTGGGTAAAAAATTTGAGCTATTGGGACAACTTAGTGATGTGAAGAATCGAAACCGTGTGCGTCGCTCAAGAACAATTGAGAATATTGCTGCTGTAGCCAATAGTGTTAACGAAAACCCAGGTTTGTCGATCTTTGGAATTAGACATTCCAAAAACGACATTACACTGTATTTTGCATAAAGACTTAGGTTTGAAGGCTTTTAAAGTTCAGTTAACACAAGAACTCAAGCCGGTCGATCACTAGCAACGTCGTATCTTTGCTGATTGTGTCCTTGAAATGCATCAAAATGATGCGGTTTTCATCGAAAAATCATCTTCAGTGATGAGGCCCATTTTCACCTGGGAGGCTACGTGAATAAGCAGAATTGCCGTATTTGGGGCTCGGAAAATCCAAGAATGCTTATTGAAAAGCCTCTCCATCATCAACGTGTTACTGTTTGGTGCGGTTTTTGGGCTGGCGGTGTGATTGGGCCTTACTTATTCGCAAATGAGGCTGGTGAAACTGTCACGGTGAATGGATTGCGCTATCGAGCTATGATTAATGATTTTTCATGGCCGGAATTGGAAGATATTGATATGGACGACGTTTATTTTCAACAAGACGGCGCTACATGCCACACAAGCAACGAAACAATCGCAATTTTGCAAGAAAAGTTTCCTGGCCGTGTTATTTCGCGAAGAGGTGATCTCAAATGGCCTGCGAGATCTGGTGGCTTGACACCTTTAGACTTTTTTCTTTGGGGCCACGGGAAAGACAAGGTCTATGCCAATGCTCCACAATCGATTCAAGACCTTAAAGATAATATTTGTGAAGTTATCGATGACATACAGCCGCAAATGTGCGAATTGGTCATGGAAAATTTCATGAAAAGAAGGATCTGGTGCTGCAACCGTAGTCGTGGCGACCATTTGGCTGATACCATTTTCCATCGTTAATGGCATACCTTTCTCTTTACATTGATTTCTCTTAAAATATACTCGTTTTTTTTTAAATATCAAAATGAAACCTCTTATTGGAAAACCCTTTATAATTATTTGTATTAATACGTGTGGATATTTTTTAGCACATACTTTTCTTGTCTTAAACAATTTCTTAAAGATTGTTAATAAGTTCCTAAACGACTAAGAAAAATTATGAATGTAATTTTAAAGTTGTTAATGAAATGTTGTCAATACAAGTAAATCTAAAAATGTTAATTTCGACCAACTTAATAAAGCGCAATATTTGACGGCTGTTTCGAGCTTTTTTTTTAATATAAGTAAGTTTATCGTTTTGCGACTATTCTTAATATTGCTTAATTTGGCTTATTATGGGGTTTCAACAACTATACAGTACTTATACAATTACGATAATATTCGTATAATCGTTGAAAAATCCTTATCTAAACTCATAAAATGTGAAAATAACATAATTTTAAGTAGGCTAAATATTTTATTGTTTGATATAAAACAGATTACTACTATAATAAAGTTACAACTGAAAAGTGTATTTACATAAGTGGATATTTTACACAAAGACTCTAATAATGTATATCGCAATAATTTACATTTAGCGTGTTCTTAATCATTAAAGGAATTAATTTGCGAAGTAGATACACAAGCAGTTTTTTGTAAATTAAAAATCCGTAAATTTGTTTGTCTCTTTTGCAATATGTGGGAACGAAAACAAATTAGAAACAAGAATAAATTAAATTCAACACTATTTGAGTTTGAGAAAAAAAGCTTACGCTTCTTAGAATCCATATGATCATAAAATTTGGAAAACGTTCTTCTAGTTGAATCCATTTTTTTATTGTTAACAATTTTTTTTATTAAACTCCTTTAGATTGCTGAAATTTTGCACTATGCAGTGCAATAGCAAGAATTCAGATAAATCTCATTAAGAATTTTCTTCTCGATTTTTCAACAGTTCTATTCATTCTAAGCTATAGTTAATGTTGTTTCTTATTTTGCGTATAACAAGAACAAACAATCTTTATTAACAACAAGCAATTACATAACATGTATATTTATATATAAATTAATAAAAATGTTGATATTTTGTTGCTAATCGGCTATCGACCCGTGGTCTCTCTGCCAAAATTGTAAATTATCATGGTAATGTTATTCGGTAGGTCAGTAAGTGTCTTGATGAAATGATGAAATGAATTGATATATGGTAGATTTTAGGTTTTTGAATTTAGGATAGATGTTAGGGTTGCGTGTGAGGCACAGCTGGGATAAGGTTTCTAGGTTAAGGAGGTTGGTTGCAAACTTTTCGGATAGGTGTTCAAGTCTTTGGCTAATAGGGATTATTTTTGTTTTTTCGTATAGGAGACTATTTGAAGGATTGTGTAAGGGATTATTGGGGTGTCTCATTTTGGTAAGTATGCGAAGGGCTGAACGTTCAGCAACTTAGATTTGTCGTTCAGCAACTTTGGATCATCTTGTAAATGTGGACTGCGGTGTTGGTCGTAATTCCTTGATTACTATATGTTAGTGATCTGAAATGCCGTGCTCTCTTCTTGATCTTGTCTTTAAGATTTATTGCATAGGATTTAAATGTAAATTTAGGATCGAATATCACACCGAGATATTTGCAGGATGAGGATGGTGGGATTCGATTGTTGTAAATAGTTATTAAAAATCTAGAATTGTTGAGGCGGTGAAAATATTTTTTGTATTTAATGGCTTTTGCATCTACCGTGTTGACTAGTTAATATTTTTCGAACAGTTGACTCATTAATCACTAGTAGAACATTTCTAAATAAATGGTGGTAACTAAAGATAATGATATTAGTTAAAAAAATGAATCTATTAAAAATTCTTAAGACGAGCTGAAATATTAAAAAAATCGTACGGTATTCATACGGTTTTTTTTTAATCTCCAATAATATTTTTTAATTAAATTTAAATCAATCCACCTCTTGAGAACAACGGTTCATAATATTCCGGTAATTACCAATCAAGGTCCGCATGCTTGAACGAAAATCGAAGGACAATTTCCTTCCCTTTTTCCGCACTTTTCTGCTTATCCAAAAGATTTCGATGTTGCGACATTTTCACGATCAAAACTGACAGTTTAATATTGTCAAATCGCGTATTTATTAATAAAAGCATGTAAGCATCTATGAATGTTCCCGATAATGACGAAGAAGAAAATGAAGATAATGATGAAGATGAAGACGAAGACGAAGACGAAGACGCAAACGATGAGATTCCAGAAAATGCTAAGTAAATGTTAAATGAATATATTTTTAATTGATCATAAAACATAAATTGAGTTACGCGAAGAGTTGAATATAATTAACAATAATAGTAATAATAATAATAATAATATTTATTGGCCAACGGGAAATAAATTCCCAATTACAAGACAATTTAGTATTAACAAAAAAGTTTTAAAACTTTATAAAGCACTCTCTTGAATATAGTTAAATTACAAAATATAAAGGTAGAATGGTAGAATGGTTTATTACCAATAAATTTATTTACAAAAACAAGAGAGAACAAAATATAAAGGTGACATGATGGAATGGTTTAACACCAATAAATTTATTTTAAAAAAACAAGAGCTTTTTGCTAATGAAAAGATTAAAGCTTATACAAAGATTGCTATATTTAAAAAAAATACTATTTGTTTTTTAGCAGTCCACCACTCACACCAACTTCTGTCCATGTCTACCAACAAGATGACGTAAACAATGCGACTTTATACGAAAAGCCAAGGACGAATTGTAAGTTTTAATTTTTAGGAATCTCATATTTCTCAGCCAGTTTGTACTAATTATCTATATTAACCACATGATTTATTTTTAGGGAAAGCATATTTAAAACGTAATTCACGATGCTCTCCACTGGAATGCATATACAAAACAATACCAGTACTAGAATGGCTTCCCAAATATAAATGGAGCGAAGACCTGCTTTACGACACACTCAGTGGGATTACAGTGGCTATAATGCACATACCACAAGTAAATTAATAAATATATACTTAATTATTTAATCAAATCATAGGGTTGTTTTGAATTTATTTATAAAGCTTGCAATAGAAAAAAAATGCGTGCTTAATTCACCCCTAGATTAAACATGCACGCTTTTTCTCGTCGGGAATATAAATAAAATCAAGATAGCACAATAGCAAGGTTTGGTGGTTAACACTGGGTAGATATTTCTTGTTTTTATTCTCGGAATTCATTCTAAATGTACCGTTTTTTTAGGGTATGGCTTATGGTATGTTGGGAAACGTACCCCCAGTCGTGGGTATTTACATGGCGTTCTTTCCCGTACTTGTTTATTTTTTATTCGGTACTTCAAGGCATGTTTCAATAGGTAAACACACTTTCTTGACTGCAATTTTAAAATATGTTTTATAAATATCTTATACATACAGTTTAGTAGGTACTCAAACTCAACTCAACTCAACTCAACAGACTAATGTTTTCTTATAATAATAATGACTAATTTTGTGTTTTTAAAGTATGTAATAATTTTTAGGGACCTTCGCCATAGCTTGCCTGATGACGGGAAAAATCGTAGCAAAATATGCGGATTTCGAGCACTCACCAAACGGAAACATGACTGAACTGACTGCCGAAATGTCAACAGGAAGTCCCTCTTATACAAATATAGAAGTTGCCACAACCGTCACTTTTACAGTTTCCATGATACTGGTAAGTTTTAATTCAATTTTCGTTTTATTAGGTTTGTTCGTTACATGAACTGGTGCAGCACTTTTTACACTTTTTGCACCGAAACCGTTCGTTACATGCACTAAGTTGAACTGAATTGTATTCGTTTGCGTCAGTTCGCTTGCACCGAACCTGCACTTTTTGCATGCGATATATGATATCGTTCAAACGTTTTAAAATTTCGTATGGTCCCTCCCAATTCTGTTGTAGTTTCGGAGCTAGCCCTTTCTTCCTTCGTGGGTTATATAATCATACTAAGTTTCCGGCCTGATATCCTCCTTTGGTTTAATGTCATAATGGTCCTTCATTCCATCGCTCGCATCCTGGATATTCCTTCTTACTCGTTAGTGAATATCCTCCAGTTTCCTTCTTAGCTTTGAAACATAATCCTCTCCGGCTAAGTCTTCTTCGGGTTTGCATCCAAATTTTAAATCACATGGTAGTCTGTGCTCCCTTTCAAATAAAACACTTGCAGGACTATAACCTGTACTTTCATGAACCACAGATCTATTTGCAAGCAAAAATAGCTGTAGATGTTGGTTCCAGTCCTTCTGATGGCTAGCCACTACTTTAGATAGGTACTTTCCCATAGTCCTACTCATTCTCTCCACCATGCCGTTAGATTGTGGATGCAAAGGGGTTCTCCTAGTTTTCTGGATACCTAAGAGTGTACAAAAATTCTTGAATAGGTCACTTTCGAATTCCTGCCCTGGTCCGAATGTATCTCCAATGGGATACCAAATCGACATATCAGTTCGTTCACAAGAACATCTGCTATCGTAGCTGCAAGTTGATTTGGTAAGGCGTATGCCTCTGTCCACTTCGTAAAGTAGTCCATCACCACCACGATATATTTATTTCCTTTATCGGTTTCTGGAAATGGGCCTGCAACGTCAATGGCTATACGTTCGAAAGAGCTCCCTACATTAAACTTCCTCATTGGGGCTCGAGGTGCTCTATACCTTTGCTTTCTGCACATATTTTACATTTGCGGCACCACTCCTTGACATCATTCTGATATCCTGACCAATAGAAACGCTCCCAGACCTTTTCTGTTGTTTTACCTAACATCAACATGTCCTCCGGAAGCACCTGGATCTGGATCATAAAGGGGTGTGTACCTAGACACAGCAATTAGACCCCAATGGGCCCTTTTTGCATCCCCCCCTAGGGTTGTGTCACTCCTCAGCTCAGCCATGCCACTCTGTCGAGAAAGGCCAGCAGAGCAGCGGTTGACTCTTCCCTAATGTCGGCCAATTATTATCTGTACGCCAGAATTTCCTCCCTTTGCGAGGCGAGTGCTGGGCAATCACAGAGGATGTGCTCGGCAGTCTCGTCCTCCTCATGACATCCTCTACATGCTCCGGAAGCACCATCATGTACCAGCTGCAAAACTTCTGAAATTCTATTCCTTGGAAGAATTATCTGCGATACCGATGTTCTTCCATCAGCGCTCTCTAGGTTTCTCACCAAGACCCCATCCTTCATCCCAATCGAGTCCCATTGAGACCAATATGATTTTAAGGTTGGTGACTTACTAGCCACATCTTCCCATTAAGGGCGAGTTCTTTCCCATTTCCAGGTCTTCAGAAGTCCTAAATCTGGGCCAGCCTCTTCATCCTTTTCCCATTGTTCGTTAGGCCAAGATTCGTCCGTCACAGTAGTTCTATTCACAACTCCAGATTTTTCCTGTTTTTCTTCTGTCACTTTTTGCGAGTATATCTCGCACTTGCTTCTCGCGTGGCCTAATTTTCCGCAGTGCCAGCATTGAATTATTTTCTTCTTGGTTGAAAAAGTGGGGTTAACGATTTCTTCGGCCTCCGTTTTTCGTGTGCTCTAGGAGCTTCCTTAGCAGCCTCAATCTCCAACGCGTTTACCAGAGCATCCATCATGGTTTTCGAGCGGGCTAACCGAAGAAGCTGTTGGATATTTGTATCCCGTATTCCTTCTACGAATACTTGTACTCCTATTTTTTCTAAGAACTCTTCAGACGCAGAACTCTTCAGTCGTGTGATGTCTGTCTGGAATTCTTGAAGTGACTCCATCGATTTTTTGTTTCTGGCTTCAAGCTGCGATTGGTAAACCTCTTCAAGATGTGCGTGTCCGTATTGCAGTTCAATTGCTTGTAAGAGCCTGGAATAATTAGTTAGTTCACTCTCTGGGAGGGTTTGTAAGATATCCAAAGCGTTTCCTCTTAAAGCCATCGTTAACGCGATAGCTTTCTCCTCCGTAGACCACCCATTACTCTTAGCAGCAGCTTCAAATTGTTTCCGGTAATTCTCTCATGATACTGTTCCGTCAAATGTCGGCGGCTTCACATGTGATTTATTTCCTCTCACACTGTTCGTTAATGTCACATTTGGTTTGATATTACAGGGCACAGTCGGAAACTCTTTTTCGGGAGTATTCTTTATCTCAGGATGTGTCACTCCATCTTGTAGTTCTTCCATCAATCGGTTTAATTGGAATGTATCTGAAGCAGCGTCGTCTGAGTGGTTATCAGTTTTCACGACTTTTTTTTTCCAAGACCTTTAACTTATATTCTAGATCACTCCCTCTCTGTTAACCCAGCAAAGACGGAGGTGGTCATGTTCACCAGGAAAAGGAGGGTACCTCAAAGGGCACCCTCGCAAATGGGTACGATATTGCAGTACAGCAAGGAAGTCAAATACCTGGGTATAACCATCGACAATCAACTGAGCTGGAAATCGCATATCGATATCAAAACAAACAAGGCCATAAGGGCATTCTGGCAGTGTAGACGTGTAGTGGGGAGGACATGGGGTCTGAAACCAAAAGCGACACTATGGGTCTACACAGCGATAATAAGGCCAATGCTTGCTTATGGCGCCTCTATGTGGTGGTCAAGAACGAAACTTCAGACCACAATGAGGCGCCTATCCCAGGTACAAAGAATAGGAAGTTATGCTGTCTTCCACCGCTGGATCTGTATGTGGAGAAGGAGGCCATAAATATCATACTCCGTCTCCAAGCTGAAGGGTTATGGACACGTAACACATGTGGGATGGCTAGAGGCCGCCTCTGGAGGAATGTCTGCAAAGATATACCTCTGTTAGAGGCTAGAAACGACCTGTACTCGCCCACAAATACCGTACCGGAAGGATACGAGGTACGCGTCCATCCCTCGATGGACATGAGAGAATCGGCAAATCGCATTTACACCGACGCATCATGTAAAGAAGAACGCTCGGGACTGGGGATATACTCCAGGAACCTGGGCATCAACCTAAAGACTCCAATGGGAGAGAACACGACCATCGCACAACTAGAAGTGATGGGAATAGCACTTGCGGCTGAAACCATACAGAACCGCAACGTGAGGAACAAAAAGCTACTCATCCTAACAGGTAGCAGGCAGGCTCTGATGGCTCTGAAAAACAGAGTAACGACATCGGAGACAGTTCTGGACTGACACAGCAAACTCAGGCTTGCTGCCGCAGAAAACAGAATCGAGATATCATGGGTGAAGGTCCATGACATTAATGTAGGCAATCGAAAGGCGGATAAACTGGCTAGAGCAGCGGCTGGGGAAACTATTTCCTCGCCACAGCCGCTAGTAAAACCCACCATCTCGACCCTAAACGAATAGATCCACAACGAAATCCTGAAGAAATTCAGGGAACGCTGGGATGACATTAAGAACTGTAGGATGTCTAGGGAAACCTTAGGGTATCCGAACAAAAAGACGGCACTTCAATACCTGCAAATGAGCAGAAATAATCTGAGACGCATAACGGCCGTTCTCACGGGCCATTGTGGACTAAATGGGCACCTCTACAAAATGGGAGTCGTTGACTCGCCAGATTGTAGAGGCTGTCATGAGGAGGACGAGACTGTCGAGCACATCCTCTGTGATTGCCCAGCACTCGCCTCGCAAAGGGAGGAAATTCTGGGGTCCAGATGGCCGACATTGGCCGACATTAGGGAAGAGTCAACCGCTGCTCTGCTGGCCTTTCTCGACAGAGTGGCATGGCTGAGCTGAGGAGTGACACAACCCTAGGGGGGATGCAAAAAGGGCCCATTGGGGCCTAATTGCTGTGTCTAGGTACACATCCCTTTATGATCCAGATCCAGATCCAGAACGTATATTCTAGTCTAGTCATCTTGTTGTCTACCTCGATTGTTTGTTCGGGCAACTCTTGCCGTAAATCTTCGTAATGTTTCAGCAGTTTATATTCCAAATTTCTACATTGTTGAAAGGTAGTTTCTAAAAGCTCATCTTTCAATTTATTAGAATTTTCTAGAAGCTCATCTTTTTGTTCACTCATTTTATTTTCGAGGCTTCTGGATTGTTCTAGCAGCTCTTCTTTTTGTTCACTTAATTTATTTGCGATCTATCTACCCAGCCTCTCAAAGTCGCTTTCGAATACATACGTGTCAGGGTCCTCGCCATTGTCGATTAAAAATTGTCGCAATCGGTTTTTGAACTCCTCCTTCCTGCCCACTGTATCCAAATCCCGGTCCTCTAATTCTCGCCTTAACTCGGATACTTTGAGTTTATTGATGGCTGCCATAATTGTTTTAATTAGTCACTGCACTTTAGATTAATGTTAAATAATTAATTATTTAATTATTTATTTCGAATAATCCCAATTCTGACACCAGTTGTTACGAAATCGGGTTTACATAAACTCGGAAACAAGTAAAACAATGTATATTTATTTATTTAAAATAAACTTAATAATTAACACAAATATTTATATTCTAAATTATAAGTTATCACTTATAATGTCACTAATTAAATTATTAGCACGCACTATTTATTTATAACTAGTTGATGACGATGCGAATGTTCGTACTCAAAACTCCCCTCCTTCCTGCTAACGCGAGCTATATAGAGGGCGCTGATGATTCATCGCATGTTCGAGAAGAATCCCGACGTTTTCGTGATTCACCGTTGTTTATTTTGTCGTGCGCTTTTGTTTCCCTCGCGCTATGAGTCACACTTGTCTAAGCGCGGCGGTGGAACATACTAGTGTTTTCCACTTGTTTCTTCTACTTTCGTTACACTATTTTTTTTTGAGGTGTGGGAGGGGAAGTCCATTTACGGACTGAGTGTCGGACTCCCTCCATAAGGACTACCGACTAAAAACCCCTCCCACTTTACCGGCGTCGACTACTTAGGTCATTGGCCGGTCTAAGCTTTTGATATGCACTGGCTTGTGTTGCGACTAAACAAGGAGATATAATACAAAGACAAAACGAGACAAATCAGGCATTTGGTACATATAAACTAAACCTAATATCACAGTAAGGACGGTATCAGGGTTGTAAATGACCCTGATACCGGAGCCTACAACAGTATAACACATAAATAAAACTTAAGTCTAATATCACATTAGGGGTTGTAAATGACCCTGATACCGAAGCCTGTAACAACACAACGAAAAAGTAAAACTTAAACCTAATATCACACAAGGACGGTAAAAGGGTTGTAAATGGCCCTGATACCGGAGCCTAGACGACACAACGAATAATTAAGACCTACGACGATACAACAAATAAATAAAGCGTAAACCTAATATCACAGAAAATATCACTATTTACAAACTTAACTTAAATCCTTCCGAGTTGTAAAAAGACTCGAAAGCATTACACAAAAGGGGTAGAATACAAACTAAAAACTGGCACAGAAGTTGTAAACAGACTCCAGTGCCAGTTTACATAAAACGAGATAGAACGATTAATAAATAATAATAAATTAACATGAAGACAGCATAGTGAACCTATATTTTCTTGAGAAGTTGGGTTTCACGCAGGAACTTGACGCAGTTCTCTACGGATCCCTTATTGTTTGATAAAACCGACGCCAGGTCACCACCAATCCTCAGCCTATTTCTCTGTAGAGCGTAGACTGGCCATTCCGTAATTACGTGTTTCACCGTTAACAAGTCATGACAAGTCTCACATTCTGGCTCCTCATCACCGGTAAGGAGATACGAGGAGGTTAGATTGGTGTGCCCTATGCGCAGACGACATAGGGCAACCTCCTTTCTCCTATTGAGATCTACCAGTGATCGCCATGGCGTCACCGATAGCTTTATTGATCTCAATTTACTTTCGGAGACGTTCCACATTTCCTGCCAATCCTCAATGATTTTATTATTGATGTATCCTTTGACATCATCGGGCCTCACAGGTATATCATCTGTATGATCCGCTTCCGCTGCCAGACGGGTAGCTTCATCGGCCAGCTCGTTGCCTTCGATACCAACGTGCCCCGGTGTCCAGACGAAAACTATCGTCTTTCGCAACCGGGACAGTTCGAATATCGAGGCTTGAGTGAGCTGAACCGGCGGGTCGGCAGAGTATAACGATGATATACTCTGAATGGCACTTAGGGAGTCTGAACAGATTAGGAACGAGCATTGGTGGGACATGATACAGTATCGAAGAGCCTGGTACAACGCGTACAGTTCTGCGGTATACACACTGGCCGACTCATGTAACGACCACGAATGTGCCGCACCGTCTATAATGACTGAGCAGCCTACTCCGTGGTCGGTCCTCTAGCCGTCCGTATACAGCCGCGGAGACTCCGGGTATTCAGCGAGTATAGATAGGAACTTTCTCCTAAGGATATAGGGTCGTGTCGCTTTTTTTATGAGAGGCCAGATCCAGTCGACACCGAACCCTTGGCATAAGCCAAGGGGGAATCTCCAGGAATCCGACCTCGAATACCCTTGGAAAGTTTATATTGTAACCCACCATGAGCTCTTTCGCTCGGACACACACCGGTCTTGTCACTGTAGGTCTATTCCTATATTTCCTCTGCTGCTCTGTGGTGTTCATAAAGTGTCGTCGGTTTATGTGCCCATTCCTTGCGCACATTGTCGCCGCGTATTGTAAGACGAAGCGGTTACGGCGTGCACTCAGGGGAGGGACGCTCGACTCGCAGCAGAAGCTCGGTGCAGGACTCGTCCGAAAGGCGCCGGTGGCATACCTGATACCAGCGTGATGGAGTGGGTCTAAGGCTTTCAGCCAGGATTTTCGAGCCGACGAGTACACCGCACAGCCGTAGTCGACTCTGGACAGAACCAGAGCCTTGTACAGCTGCAGCAGTGTCTCTCTTCTTGCTCCCCAGTTGATGCTGGCCAAGCACTTGATTACATTCAAGGCTTTTCTCGATCGCTGGACTAGCTCATCAATATGGGCTCGATAGGACAGTAAGCTATCGAGCCGTAGCCCCAGAAAGCGGATACTGTCAACCACATGTATCCTAGTGCCCCGAAGAAACAAGCTGGGTTCACGATGAGGGTGTCTAAGTCTGCAGAAATTTACACATGAGGTTTTAGTTTCAGAGAAACGAAAACCTCTAGCTTCTGCGTCACCATTAAAATTGTTAATAACTTAATATTAAAACACTTAACTTTGTTTTACCACTTTAATTAACTTTTTACAGTGACTATAGTTTCGACTACAAGCTAGTCATTATCAAACTGAGTCTCAGTTTGATAATGACTAGCTTGTAGTCGAAACTATAGTCACTGTAAAAAGTTAATTAAAGTGGTAAAACAAAGTTAAGTGTTTTAATATTATTTTATAAAGATGTACCACAAAGTGAACGCCAACCAAATCAAAGATTTGTTAATAACTGTCTGCTGCTGACGATTTATGGCGGGGATAGTATCCCCCGCCATATATATGACTGTCATCGACGTAGAGACACTTCCTCACCGGATGGTTCACTGATTCTGCTATGTCGTTTACTGCAATAGCAAACAAGGTCACACTTATCGTTGATCCTTGGGGAATATCGTTTTCCAGCGTGAACAGCGCCGACTCGGTATCCCCAATTCGTACCCTAAATGAACGGTCACACATAAAAGATTCAATAAATGTGGGCAAATGCCCTCTGAAACACCAATTATGTAGTTTCTGTAGAACTCCATATCTCCAAGTCATATCATATGCCTTCTCTAGATCGAAAAAACCGCTACGAAGTGCTCTCTATCCAAGAAGGATGGAGTTCTCCAATTGTACGAGTGGATCGAGTGTGCTATGGTACTTTCGAAAACCTGCCTGGTATTTTGCTAGGAGACCATTTGTCTCCAGCATCCATACTAAGCGACTATTTACCGTTTTTTCTAGAACTTTCCCTAAGCAGCTAGTTAAAGATATTGGCCGGTAACTGTTTACATTGGTGGGATCCTTGTCAGGTTTTAAAAGAGGCAGGATGATGGCTGTTTTCCAGCATTTAGGGTAGAGGCCCCTGTCCCATATCAGATTATAGATGTCCAACAGGTACTCCCTCATACATGAAGGAAGCTGTCGGACCATCTGATATGGGATGCCATCTGGACCTGATGATTTTGATTCACCCAATGAGGTTATGGCCTCTTCTAATTCCCTCACAGAAAATGTTTTGGGCTCTTGTGAGGACAAGTTTAGGGGTATCTCTAGGTTGGCTTTATTACCCAGAAAAGTAACATCATAATTGTGAGAGCTACTGGTAGAGTGGAAGTGGGATGCGATAGCATCCGCGATCTCAATAGTGTCTGTAACATCCCGACCATCAACGCAAAGGGCGGGTGCTACACTATGTTACACTATTATAATTCAACTTGAATATAATTGTGATTTAAGATCAGGATTAAAGTTAAACTATTTTTTTTTTTGTTATAATTTACAGCTAGTTATGTGTATATTCAGATTGGGAATCATAACAAATTTGTTCAGTGAAACTTTGGTCAACGGTTTCACGTGCGCCTGTGCATTTCACGTGGTGGCTTCACAACTTAAGGACCTTTTTGGTTTGCCAGTCAAAAAGAGACGAGGACATTTCGCTTTGTTATACGTAAGTATTAATTCACTCATTCTATTTAAAAAAAATGATTAGATCAACTAATTCAAACGTAAAGAGTTCAATTTGAAGCTTTGAACGAATGTTTTCCACTCCCAGACTAAGCATGAAGTAAAATTTCGAGTTTAGAAAAGCCCCGTGAACATTTGTCGAGGGTCGCGCAGCGACCCGAGATAAATTTTCTGGGCTTTTCTAAACTCGAAATTTTACTTCATGCGCCACGCGTATAAAACACCATAATATTGTCAAATTTATGTATATTCGAAATTCACTTAGAATCTGTGTTGTATGCGCGTGGCGCATGAAGTAAAATTTCGAGTTTAGAAAAGCCCAGAAAATTTGTCTCGGGTCGCTGCGCGACCCTCGACAAATTTTCACGGGGCTTTTCTAAACTCGAAATTTTACTTCATGCTTAGCCTGGGAGTGGAAAACACTCGTTTAACGCTTCAAATTAAATTATTATGAAAATCAACGAATTTCAGAAAATTTACAGCTAAAATAATTAAAAAAAGGATGGTGATTTTATAAAAATAATGACATATTATGGAATTGATACAACAATTGCAGATATTACCTGTATTTTTTTTAAGTTCAATTTAAACTTTAAACAAGTGTTTTCCACTCCCAGACTAAGCATGAAGTAAAATTTCGAGTTTAGAAAAGCCCCGTGAAAATTTGTCGAGGGTCGCGCAGCGACCCGAGACAAATTTTCTGGGCTTTTCTAAACTCGAAATTTTACTTTATGCGCCACGCGTATTAAACACTGATTTCTAGTGAGGTCTTTTAATACATTTTAACATAAAGAAAGATTTAACATAAAGAAAAATTGAGTTTGTCAATAGTTTGCAGAATAGTTACAAAATATAAAAACGAATATCAATATTAATTTCAATTCGTTTTTATATTTTATACATACATTTCACAATATATTAATGTTTTATACGCGTGGCGCATGAAGTAAAATTTCGAGTTTAGAAAAGCCCCGTGAAAATTTGTCTCGGGTCGCTGCGCGACCCTCGACAAATTTTCTACGCGGGGCTTTTCTAAACTCGAAATTTTACTTCATGCTTAGTCTGGGAGTGGAAAACACTCGTTTAAAGCTTCAAATTGAACTCTTTTAAAAAATAACAGATGTCGGGTAATTTACAGTTTATGCATATGTTTACCTGAAAGAAAAATTTGCTGTATGTCAATTCCTAAAGTGTGAAGCCAACTTAATTTAAAAAAAGATTAAATCATGGCACTCTGGAAGTGTGTTTTTATTGAATATATGTATAAATGAAATTGCCAATTCTTGGTTGCAGAATACTTCAAACATTAAAAGTGCGATTCTTGTTGTAGATTGCGAAAAGAATCGCACTTTTAATGTTTGAACATATGTTACGAAAATGGCTCATTGATTAGTTTGCCTTTTGGCATGGCATCCACAAATTGGCAGAGAGATAAGAAAAATGTGAAGCTCCCGATGGGCAATATTATAAATCAAATATTTTGTACCATTTTCATACAATAAATGTGTATTTTCTATTAAAAAATTTCGGTTTCATATTTACAGACCTGGTATTCGTTATACATGTATGATATAAAAAAGGAAAACACTTGGTTAAATTTCACTAATATTTTGGTTTTTTATTCCAACTAGTTTTGATTTTGAGTCATTCTTAAGGAAGCTCACTCCTTGAAAATGACTCAAAGTCGAAACTAGCTGGAATAAAAAACCAAAACATTAGTGAAATTTAACCAAGTGTTTAACCTTTTTAAATCAAAACCAAAATATAGTGTAATTTAACCGTGTTTTCCTTTTTAAATCATAGTTAAAAATGTTTCACCACGTGGAAGATAAGAAACTTGTTCAAGATATTATACAGGTATGTTATGTCTAATAGTGTTTCATTTAATTATAATTTCAGACTCTATATGACGCTATCCTGGCGATACCAGAAGCGAACAGGACGGCGGTTTCGATATCTTTGGTGGTTATCGTCTTCACAGTGATCAACAATGAAATTGTAAAGGTAAGACCTTGGAAAGTGTAGGATTTTGTTGGTTTAAATAACCTAGACTCGCCCGGAAAACTCTTTAATAGTATATTTCATTAGGAGTCCAGAAAAAGGGATTTTCCGTGCGCGCGTGACATTTCCCGTGTGAGACGTAGCCGAACACGGGAAGTCATGCAAGCAATTTTTATTACACTTATCTGAAAACAACAATAGAAAACCAAATATTTTCATTTTTTTTTTTTTACTTTCAAAACTATAATTTTTATAATAGTAAAAATGGAATTAAAATAAATATTAACGAAAATCAAATTTAATTGGAACTGTTATTATTAATAGTAAGGTTTATCGTACAATTAGTATTATTGCTAAAGTTTATTCCCTTTAGCATTTCACGATCCTGAGTTATTTTTTCAGGTGTATTTTCCGCATGAGAAGGGTTAAACAATTTCCTTGACACTTCTATTTTTCTATGTATAAATTCTTCTATGTATCCTTCTGCTACATTAGAAGATCGCCATCCTCCGTGCCTTTTCAGAGTGAGCAAATCACTACCGCTTTCGACCAACATGGTTGCCGAAGAACGTCTTAGCCCGTGTCCAGTATATTTTTCCGGATCTTTTAGTTTTAGGTATTTTGCAATAAGTTTCGGAATACCACTGATAGTATGGCATCCAACATGTTGAGCGTAACATTTGCGGTTTCAGTATGCAACAAATAATCTTCTGCTTTCTATTTGTTTAGGCCGTAAATCTGCATTTTTGCGGTAAAGTGTGTAGGGCTCGAATGTACATCCTTCATTTGTAATCGTAATACTTCTTGATTTATAATTTTTCCATCTCGCAAAAACACGATAAGAAAACGGCCATTATCTTCCACATCATCTAAACTTAAACGTATTAAATCATCTCGACGGCACGCGCCGAAGATTCCAAACACTAATATGATTTTTGCTAGTAGATTTTGCTCATCTGAAGCTTCGCATACAAAATTGGTAACTTGTTCTGCTGTAAGAACTCCGGTTTTTTTTGGTACATAACCTACAGCTTGACGCTTCAAAAAGCAACCGTTTTTCGAAAATTGTTCGGATCGATATTTTCTTTTACAGCCAAACAACTTCCTATCATCGAGAATCGACTCCACAAAGTTGACGATTTTAAAGATTTGGACTTTTCAGAAAAATATACTAGTAGTACATCGTCACTCACACTGTTTATATTCTTCTGAATCCGCCATTCATTAAAAATTTTATATTCTTGTTCGTACCTGGATCTTGATTTGGCCGGTAGTAAATCTACACTAACTTGTGCCGCTTGCTCCAATATCTCATCAGGAATATCAGCTACATCAGGATTATCGTACATTTTAAACAATCTAATGGATTATTTCAATAACGGAAAAAGAAAAGTCAAACGTCAACCGTTGCTATGGATACATTTCGTAGGCGCACGAAAAGAGCGCACAAACAAATACTTTCCGTGCGGTGGCTTGAAAAAGCGACGTTTTCATTATTCTAGAGGCATATGGAAACGAAAAGTTTTCAGATAAGTATAATAGAAAAATTGTTTCTTATTTTTTTATAGCCGAGACTCGCCAAGAAAACTAAAATCCCCTTCCCCATCGAATTAGTGGCTGTCGTTTTAGGAACTGGAGTTTCCTACGGAATGGATTTGAGCACGAATTACAATATCACAACAGTCGGAAACATTCCTACAGGGTAAGATTAATGTAAGTCCTTTTATTAAATTTAAAAATAACGATGGTTAAAGTATTAAAAAAAACAATTTAAAAGTACAAATCTTTATTTACCAACGCATTTAATGAGTTTTACCTCTTTAAACCGGCGTTTGGTCGCCGAGCTTCCGGCGGGTTTTCATGTTTGTAGCTTGATTTCACATTAAAGTCTCCATGTAAATTACACGGACAATCTCAGCGTGTGCATTTAAATAGCAAAAACATGCTGCGATTAAATTTTTTAGGCTTAAGCAATTTGTTGAAAAAGGTTTGGACTTTATTTTAGTGAAAAGAAAAACAAAATCGAGTTGCTAGAAATAAAATTATATAATTTTAACTTGCATTTCTGTTAAATATCTGTTGGATAAAATGAAAACAGGCTTACAAAAATGTTAACGTAAAGTTAAAATTTTGTCAAAATTTCTTTGACGTACAGGAAGTTTTTCTTTAACTCGAAAACTCGAAATTTTACTTCATGCTTAGTCTGGGAGTGGAAAACGCTCGTTTGAAGCTTCAAACTGAACTCTTAGATAAAAACAAGGAATAACTAAAGATTTAAAGAAAATAAGCTGAATTTGGAATACGTATATTCCAAATTCAGCTTATTTTCTTTAAATCTTTAGTTATTCCTTGTTTTTATCTAAGAGTTCAATTTGAAGTTTCAAACGAGTGTTTTCCACTCCCAAACTAAGCATGAAGTAAAATTTCGAGTTTAGAAAAGCCCTGTGAAAATTTGTCGAGGGTCGCGCAGCGACCAGAGACAAATTTTCTGGGCTTTTCTAAACTCGAAATTTTACTTCATGCGCCACGCGTACAAAACAAAAATATTGTGAATTCTTGTATATTTGAACCTCACTTGAAATTTGTGTTTTATACGCGTGGCGCATGAAGTAAAATTTCGAGTTTAGAAAAGCCCAGAAAATTTGTCTCGGGTCGCTGCGCGACCCTCGACAAATTTTTACGGGGCTTTTCTAAACTCGAAATTTTACTTCATGCTTAGTCTGGGAGTGAAAAACGCTCGTTTGAAGCTTCAAATTGAACTCTTAGATAAAAACAAGGAATAACTAAAGATTTAAAGAAAATAAGCTGAATTTGGAATACGTATATTCCAATTTCAGCTTATTTTCTTTAAATCTTTAGTTCTTCCTTGTTTTGATCTAAGAGTTCAATTTGAAGCTTCAAACGAGTGTTTTCCACTCCCAGACTAAGCATGAAGTAAAATTTCGAGTTTAGAAAAGCCCTGTGAAAATTTGTCGAGGGTCGCGCAGCGACCCGAGACAAATTTTCTGGGCTTTTCTAAACTCGAAATTTTACTTCATGCGCCACGCGTACAAAACAAAAATATTGTGAATTCTTGTATATTTGAACCTCACTTGAAATTTGTGTTTTATACGCGTGGCGCATGAAGTAAAATTTCGAGTTTAGAAAAGCCCAGAAAATTTGTCTCGGGTCGCTGCGCGACCCTCGACAAATTTTCACAGGGCTTTTCTAAACTCGAAATTTTACTTCATGCTTAGTCTGGGAGTGGAAAACACTCGTTTAACAGCCCTGGTCTGAGCCCCTATTGCCTATCGTACATTCGTCTAATTACCGCAAGGATAATTTCCGATTAGCGTCTGATTTTTGAGATGTGTGAGGTCCAGGTGAGTTTGGAGTCAAAGTTTACTCCTAAGTACTTCACCTCACCTGATATTTCAAGGTTATTACCATTTAGCTACAGAAGTTCTAGGCCCTCCTTTCCTTCTGCGTGGGAAAAGGGTGGTCTTAAAGGGTGAGGCTTTCAGTCCCTCTCTGGCACACCATTTGTTAACCACGTTCAGTGCACATTGCATACGCTCTCTGATCGTATTGTTAAATTTTCCCTCAACGAGAATGACTAAGTCATCTACGTATCCTAGGGAAGAGTATCCCTCGTTGTTAAGATCCACCAGCAGTCCATCCATGACTAAGTTCTACAACAAGGGCGAGAGAAATCCTCCCTGAGGACAACCACGGGCCACCCTGGATGCTAGTATTTGTCCAGCAAACGTTGTATAGACCATCCTTTCTCTTTCTCTTAGCATGTAGTCAATCCACCTGCAGCTAATTTCCTCTAACTCCCGCTTTTTCAAAGCAGTGGTTTTCCAGAGCAGCTTCTGCACTCCTTGTTAGTCGGTTGAGAGCTATCTCTGCTAATCGACCTTGAAAATAGGCAAATTGATCTGATATGTCTATCCATAATCTTTTTTATTATACTCAACACAAATGACATGAAGCTAATAGGCCTGTACGACTTTGCACGAGAATAGTCTGTTCTACCAGTCTTTGGTATGAAAACCAGCCTGATAAGCCTCCATATTCCTTAGATCCTTGCCCACTGAGCAAATCCATTAAAGTAATGTTTCATCAACATTAAAACAACGTTTAATGTTGCTACAATGTTGATATAACGTTATTGTTTTTTTTTTGCTCGGTGGGTTGATCCTTAGAATCTCGCAGAGCCTCCGCCACAGGAGTTCTAATCCCCTTTGAAGCATGATAAGTAGGATTCTATCAGGCCCTGGTGATTTAAAAGGTTCAAATGAGTTTTCTGCCCATTTGACCTGTCGTAGGTGATCACTTTCCTGGCGGACTACCAATCTACCTTAGATGTTCTGCTGCCAGTTGCATCAGGTCCCTGACTGCCCTAGTCACTGAGTGGTTTAACATAAATTTCCCCTGGCAATTCAAAAGGTTCAAATGAGTTTACTGCCCATTTGACCCTGCCGTAGGTGATCACTCCCCTGCCGGACTGCCAGTATACCTTAGATGTTCTGCTGCTAGCTGCAGTTGCGGGGAAATGTAGCCGTGGAAGTTCACCCATGGTTTCCTTCTCGTTTTTTGTATACACTCCGTCATCAAGTTCCAGAGTTTGGAGAGCACCTTGGGGGTTCTTCGAAAGTATCTTGTAGAGTCTGACACCGCCTGGAACAGTTTCAATTGTCCTCACAGTATCTCCATCGGGTTGATTTTCGAGCTTTGTTGTATTAGGTTATAGAGTTCTTGTAAACATCCCATGGGTCCGTCATCTTTGCTACATTGAAAAGTTTTCTGACCTGCTTTCTCTGCTTGTCCAGCGCACTGTTCCACTACGGAATTTTCTTAGTGATGCCTCTCTCAATCAGCGGGCAGTTATCATTGTATGCCAAGATCATAGCTTCTGCAGTTTTTCTCTGTCATAATCTCTAGCTCTACGTTATTGCTTACAGCTCCTAATATACCCTTCAGATTGTGGTCTAGTTTTGATTTATACGCTTCCCAGTCTGTTCAGCGGGGATTGCGATATGCTTCAGTGACCCGGTGTAATCCCGTAACATCGAATGTTGTGTGTCTGTGATCCGAACAGCTCACCTTATCTGACACAAGCCAATTCTAAACGAAATTACTGGCATATGACATACCTATCGTTATATCTATTACCGCGTTGCTAGCACTTGTAACGAAGGTCGGTTTAGTTGCCATAAAAAATTGTATTAGTGGTACCTTGTATGTTTGATGGTTGATGTCGTTGCTTCTCCAGACTGAGAGGGCATTCGAGTCGCAACCAACGACAAGCTGGATTTCGTGTGCCCCGCAGCCTGTAACCAGCGCAGATTTGGAGGGGACCTGCGCTGAGGCATGGATCTCTAATAGAGAGGAAGACCAATCCGAAACAAGCTCCCTTAGTTCACCCTAACTAATGGAGAGCTTAACTGCCACCACGTCCTCTGAACAGGAAGAGGTTAGAGGCCAGTACCTTTATGTGTCTTTTGATTAAAATGCAGGCTTTGGGTCTCTCGGTGGTTCTACTGTATATTAGTTTCCCCCCGATTCCACCTAGTCCCATAGTTTTTCCACTGCATACCTAGGGTTCTTCAATGACAGCAACGTCACAGTCCTTCATTGCCTTAGGGCCAGCAGCCGAGCCTGCCCTACTGTGTTGCAGGTTTGCCTGGATTACCCTCACTGTGCTTACCTGACGTGATCTTTCTGAAGGTTACTGTTTGAAGTCCGTAATGCACCTTCATCTTTTTGCCTACCAGGAATAGGTGATCACCCTCACTAACAGAGAAGGCCATAATTATAGTATTTTTAATACCTATTTGGAAGTACCAGTCGTTTTAGTGACTTAACGTATGTGGCTTCTTGAACACACACACACAATTGGGTTAGAAACATGCCATGTCAAATGGCTGACATCTAAACTATTATTCTTAGGGCATTGGTAGAGTAATATTAATTAAATTCATAATATGGAACATAATTATTTATATGGACGTTATGCTATTATTATGTTATTATAACAAAACTAAAAGTTCCATAATATTATATAACCTGCAACCTGGAAGATCCAAACACGTAATGGATTTCGAATTTAGATGGAATATGTCTGCAAACGTTTCACTGAGTAAAAAGGGATATTTTTCTTTCCTAGCCATTCTATAAGACGTTTTTTGCTCCAGCTTTTACAACGAACTTTTCGAGATATTAATTTCTGGTAAGAATCACCAGAAATTAATATCTCATAAATTGCCAGTAAATAGTTTCTAAAGTAATATGTTCCTTTCGGGCATACATTTTGTAAATCAATTCCCTTAAAAAATACAGAATATGCTTCGTAGTTCGAGTTTTGCTCAGGGAAACGTTTGCAGACATATTCCTTCTCAATTCGAAATCCGTTGCTCTGTTTTCATCTTGTAGATTGTATAATGTGCTTTGTGGAACTTTTAGGACTTCGGACGCTTTTTGAATTGCCTTAAATCAAGATCTTAATTCATTTTGAAAATTACTTACTGGATTAAGCATAAACTTATTAGATTCATCGAAAAATGTTTGCGTTATTTAATGCCATCAACAGACATCAAACTTTTGACGTAACATCTAAGTAGTAATCGACGTTCATTTTTCTTGGTAATTTTTTGTTTCATCTGATTCATGATGGATAAATAAGGATGGGGATATTCCAAATGGGTATTAAAAATACTATACTCCTTTCTTCTCTTTCCTTTGGCTTAGGGTGCGCCGATCTCCCACTCGTAGTCCAGGATTCTTAACTCCGATCCTGGTCTTGACCACCTCCGAATTTGTGTAGTCTGGTATTCAGACGATCAGTTTGGGTTTTCTGGGGAGGTCCTTGGACTCAACAGTTGTCAGGTCCGTCCCTTTCCAGATTTTCACAAGGCTCACCACTGCCGCGGCTAGCCATTACTTGGAGCGCTCGTTCTCGCAGTTCCAGTAGGACACCCGGATGGCGTTTATGGATGATCGCCATGTGGATTCCTTTAACCGCACCGCTGTAAGACCCAGTCTTACCGGCTGGTTTCCTGGCCCTTTTGGGTGCGGTTTTTTGAAAGGTGGATGTAGAGGAGTCTGAGCATAGCCTTTTGCTTCCACTCCACCTCTACTGCTGCCTCTTTTTTATCCTTTGTTGAATTTCGTGTTATCAACGTTATAGCTTTCACTTTTTCCTCTCTTCTTAGTTTTTTCTTCTGAACACGAGAGAGTCTTGTGATAGCGGGCAGTTCCTTTGGGTGCATTAGTTTGTGCAGGTCCTCCAGAGGTTGCGCGTGGATATCCTTTGGTTCCATTTGACTGTTCCCACATATGAGCTGTCTTATGTGCATTGCTGTTTCAGGTGCCATATCGCATAGCCGTCAAATCGTGTCGCCATTATATGTTCAGATTTACCTTAGGTGCTCTTTAACAGTGATGTGGCCTGTTAGTAGTCCTATGGTTGTTTTTAGCTGTACCCTACTTAATGTCAGTAGTCCTGCAGCTTGGTTGGAGTTAGGTCTTTTTATCATGGCCTTACTATGGTTAAGGCCTGGTCTGTTTTCCCAGTATTCCTTCTATTGATTGCGAGTCCATTTCCTGACTTCTAGGCCACTCGACTTTTTTGTTATTCCCAAGACAGGTTCAGGTTCCATAAATGATATGGTGGCTCTCTGCCTTGCTAGCTCGTCAACTTTTTCATTGCCCTCGATACCGGAGTGACCCGCCGTCCAGACAAGTGTGACCTTGTTCTGTCTGACCAGGTCATTTACTGCATCGAAGCGGTCCAATACTAGTTTGGATGAAGTCTTCTGGCTCTGGAGAGCCATGTGGATTCCTTTAACCGCACCGCTGTAAGACCCAGTCTTATCGGCTGATTTCCTGGCCCTTTTGGATGTGTTTTTTTTGAGAGGTGGATGTAGAGGAGTTTGAGCAGAGCCTTTTGCTTCCACTCCATCTCTACTGCTACCTCTTTTTTATCCTTTGCTGGATTTTGTGTTATCAACGTTCTAGCTTTCACTTTTTCTTCTCTTCTCAGTTTTTTTTCTTTTTAGCACCAGAGATTCTTGTGATAGCGGGCAGGTCCTTTGGGTCCCCTACGGTATTTGCATCCAAGTCTGACGGCCCTTGGTTCGCATCCATGTGTGCTGCTGTGGAGCCCCTCGTTTTTGAGTTTTTGTACTGTGTCCGTATTTGTTCCCACGAGTATTGGTGATGTGTAGGTCACCATGCCAGAAGCCCAACTGACATGGAAGGCTATGTGAAATGAGGTGTCGCCAGGTTCCGAACCAGTGGCCTGGCCCACCCACCCTAGGATTTAGCATTTTAGATGAGGTTATTACCTCTTGTTTTTCTATTCAGTAATGCGTCCCTTTGGCCTGGCCCGCCCACCCTAGCATTTTAGATTAGGTTATTTCCTCTTGATCCGTTCGGTGTAGCCAAGATCCCCGCTTTCCCCGCCCGCGAGACATGACCACGTGGGCTTGGGAGTCAGCGGTGTTTCAGTAATCCACCCTGCTTGGGAGTATTTCGCCGGCATTGTTGTTCTCGGTGCAAACCATTAGCCACGATAGGACAGCTGGGCCGAGAAGTTTGGTCCACGGTGTTAATAAATGAGGTCCTATGTCAGCAAGCCCGCTTATGACACCCACTAACCTAATGGTCACATACGCTCATTCCATTATAGGCCATTCCTCTATCCGCCACCTGAGGACGCACCCGATAGTTGCTGTCCCCCACGGGTATAGTCTTCTTCAATTTCAATTCAATTTTCACTATCGCATGAATGCGTGTGTGTTCAAAGTTTGAAAAAATAGCCTGTTTTTGTACGCATACTAAACCCACTGAGCAAAAAACAAACAAATAACGTTGTGTCAACATTGTAGCAGCATTAAACGTTGTTCTAATATTGATGAAACATTACTTTAATGTGTTTGCTCAGTGGGAATATTGTTTTTTTTTTATTATTTTAGAATACCTGATGTTACACTACCACAGCTGAGCTTAATCCCAGATATCTTCTTGGAATGTTTTATTCTCGCGATCGTTTCCTACGCTATAACCATTTCAATGGCATTGATTTTCGCCAATAGGCTTCATTACGAAGTCGACGCTAATCAAGAATTACTTGCACTGGTAAATAAAGCAAACCATATTTTTTTTTTTAAATTCACTACACTAATTTTTGAAATTTCAGAGTGCTGCTGATCTAGTGGGCTCCTTCACGTGCTGCATGCCGGTAGCAGCATCTTTATCGAGATCCTCGATCCAACAAGCGGTGGGTGGAGTCACGCAAATAGCATCGGTGGTCTCATCAATAATATTGCTGTTTATTTTACTCTGGATCGGTCCGCTTTTTGAACCGTTGCCGAAAGTAAGTTTAAAATTGTTAAGTTACAAGCAAACAAAAAAAGAGTTTAGAATTGGCTGAGATCCCACTGAGAAGATTCATTTAAGTAATGTGTTATCAACATTAAAACAACGTTTAATGTTGCTACAATGTTGATCTAACGTTATTTGTTTGTTTATTGCTCAGTGGGATTTATAAACTGAGTTAGGATCAAAACATAGTGAGGAGACAAGCGTTGAGGTTAGAGGCTTTGTGTGGGCTAGCGGAGAGATCGGGGATCACCCTCTACTTCCCGCCAGTCCACATCAAGCCTCTAGCCTCGACGCTTGCCTCCTTACTATGTTTTCACGCTTAGGGTGCGAACATAGTTACGCGAGTCCTAATGCAAGCCTCTACACTAATTCCTCATTTTCATTTTCTTTCAGGTGCATACACTGTAAATATAACGACATTATTTGTTTTTTTTTTTTAAGATTTCAATTTGAATCTTTAAACGAGGGTTTTCCACTCCCAGACTGAGCATGAAGTAAAATTTCGAGTTTAGAAAAGCCTGAAAATTTGGATTGGCCGCGTAGCGAAGCGAAGCGGCCAATCCAAATTAGGCTTTTCTAAACTCGAAATTTTACTTCATGCGCCACACGTATAAAACACTGAAATATCGTAAAGTTTAAAATATACGGCTTTAGCAATCTAATATCTAAATATGAATAAAACGTGAGACAAATTCTGCGTTAAACAAATTGTTTAAAACAATGATTATAGGCAACCCAATAACTATAACGTATATTAGGTTGCCTATAATCGTTGTTGTATGTGTGTTTTTGGAAGTTTAAAATTGTGAAGTTACAAGCAAACAAAAAAAATAGTTTAGAATTGGCTGAGATTTATAAACTGGGTTAGGGTCAAAACGTAGTAAGGAGACAAGGCTTTGTGTGTACTAGTTTGAGAGATCGGGGATCCCCCTCTACTTCCCGCCAGTCCACATCAAGCCTCTAGCCTCGACGCTTGTCTTCTTACTATGTTTTCACGCTTAGGGTGCGAACATAGTTAAGCGAGTCTTAATGCAAGCCTCTACACTAATTTCTCATTTCTCTACACTCATCAGGAGCCTCGTCTTAACCGACAATTCAGTTAATTTACTATCTTTATCAATTTACTTCATTTTTGCATGACTATATAGTTTTATAATTTATAACCAGCGGCGGCTCGCAGCCTAACTTCAAGTTAGGCCAGAGACCCAAGGTAATATGTATCCGTTATTGAAAGGTGACTTTGATGTGCAGATCCTTGTATTTATAAAGCGGGATCCTAACCTCAAATTTTATGTGCCTTGACGCTGTTGCTTACCCTGCGAGCCGTCGCTGTTTATAACTCTGCTTCATTCAGTTATACAAGTTTTATTTTATTTCTACACAAATGTACAAATTTAGGTTTATTACTCTGACTTTATTTCTATGCACTTATACAAATTTAGTGTGTTCTAGCAAGCATTATCGTCGTGGCGTTGAAGAGCATGCTGACGCAGTGCGAAAAGCTGCCGCTGTTTTTCCATATGAGCATATGGGACGGAATGATTTGGGTGTTCACGTTCCTGGTGACTGTGATAGTTTCAATCGACATCGGCTTGGCATCCGGTCTGGTCATTTCTCTGTTCAGCCTGTTTTACAGAGGCCAGCATCCCTACACTTGTTTATTGGGCGCCGTTCCCGACACCGAACTTTATCTGGACATCAATCGATTTAAAGGGGTAAGTTCTCTGTACTTCTGTTATCACTACATTATGTCTTTTTTAGACTTGTTGGCGTTTTCTAATAGTGTTATGATGCTATTTTCAACTTAAGTTTTGTAATACTAAAGTTTTTGAAGCAGACGTTTTAATTCACGATTAGACGCGCTCTAGCATAAATGGCGATGAAACCTGCTCAGTGAACGCAATCACAAACTAATACAATTCTTTATATTTTTGAAACAAAGCGTATTTAACCATTAATCAATAAGTTAAAAAAATTCATTACTGTTCATTTTGAAGCTTTAAACAGTGTTTTCAATGGAAAACTCTGTTTAAAGCTTCAAAATGAACGGTAATTATTTTTTTAGGAATGCCTAAAGAAAGCATGAAGTAAAATTTCCAGTTTAGAAAAGCCTGAGCGTTTAGATTTGGACGCTTAGCGTCTAAATCCAAACAAGCTTTTCTAAATTTTTACTTTATGCACCACGCGTACATACAAAGCGCTGATTCAGTGGGAAGTTTTCAACTATTACTCTCGCAATTTATGGCGCCCAACAAGGGCCAAGCGTTAAATTTAGCCACAGAGTTAGCTTGGCCCCACGTTGGGCGCCAAAAAACCTCAATTCCAAGCTTTTCTAGCATTTTTAAACGAGTTTTTTTCACTACCAGATTAATCATAAAGTACAATTTTAAACTGGTATATATACAGAGTGAACGAAAAGGTATGGCCAAACTTTCAGGAAACATTCCGCACACATAAATTAAGAAAACATGCTAAATAGCAGGGGCGTTCAACCTTTTGTACCCTTTTGTATACCAAGTTATTTGGCGATCGACAGGTTATAGATAATAAAAACAAATAAAAAACAGTATACAACATTTTTCTTCTTATGAGTATTCCTTAAAATTTATTGTAAATTGCTTAAATTTGGATAGCGCGAGATTTCTTTAAAATTTATTAAACATAAGCAGTGTATCTTAATCTTCATAATATGGTTAGCGTTTAATACGGGTGGCACATGAAGTAAAATTTAGAGTTTAGAAAAGCCCAGAAAATTGCGCTGTGTGACCCTCGACAAATTTTCACGGGGCGTTTCTAAACTCGAAATTTTACTTCATGCTTAGCCTGGGAGTGGAAAACACTTGGTAACGGTAAATCTTTAAATCCTATTAATTATCAACGTAACGTATTTAATGAATTTTACCCCTGAAACAACGATATCATAAAAACGTATAAGCATATAAAATAATTTACGAATCAAATTAAAGCAACAAGTTTAAAAAAAATTTAATTAATAAGCGTTTATTTTGAAGCTTAAACGAGTGCTTTCCACTCCCAGACAAAGCATGATGTAAAATTTCGAGTTTAGAAAAGCCCCGTGAAAATTTGTCGAGGGTCGCGCAGCGACCCGAGACAAATTTTCTGGGCTTTTCTAAACTCGAAATTTTACTTCATGCGCCACGCGTACGAAACGCTGAATCAGTGGGAAGTTTTAAATTTAGATGCTTGTGGTTTATGGCGCCACGTTGGGCGCCAAAAAACCTCAAATGCAAGTATTTTTAAACGAGTGTTCTCTACTCCCAACTTAAGCATGAAGTAAAATTTTGAGTTTAGAAAAACCTGAGCGTTTGGATTGAGAGCCGTAGCGTCCACACTCAATCTTTTCTAAACTTTAAATTTTACTTCATACGCCACGTGTACGAAACGCTAATTCAGTGTGAAGTTTTTAACTTTTACTTTCGCAATTTATGGCGCCCAACAAGGGCCCAGCCGAGCGTTAGTTAGCATGGCCCCACGTTGGGCGCCTAAAACCTCAAATGTATGCAAGTATTGGACAATTTCTAGATAATTAGGAACACACTTACACCTTTTACACTATCGCCTTAGCATTTATTGTACAAGTAAAGCATGATATTTAGGACATATTCCGTATATAAAACGCATTACTTAAAAATTGGCACCAACGACTGTTTGCATATGGCACGCTTCAATTATTAAATCAACTATAAAAGCTCTCTGTCTGTATGTTATAGGTAATATATTTTTAATAAATATTTCGGCGCCCTTCCGTTAGGTGCGCCTGGGACCGTCGCCCCCCTACTGCGGTGCTGAGTTTTTCAACCTGTGTGTACTACAAATCTAATTAGTTCTTAATTTTTTAGGCTTTGGAGATACCCAATATAAAAATATTCCATTATTGTGGCTCTATCAACTTTGCGACCAAAGCCTCATTCAAGTCCCTGTTCTACAAATACGTGGGTCTTCTCCCAAAGAAAAAGGATGATTCGGTTCTAGAGCAGAACGAAAATAGCCCGCTGATGACAAAATGCGTCATCTTCGACTGTTCTGCGCTGACTTTCGTCGATCCGGCCGGTGTTGAACAGCTCAGGCAAATCCTGAACTATTTGTCCAGCAAGGACATTCTCTTCTTAATAGCAAGTTGTTCAGGTAAGTGTTGATAAAAGTGACAGTATTTTTTTAACCTATTTTAATAAACGTAACAACACGTTTTTATCAAAGTATCACAGTATATTTTTAAGATATTACTAAAATGGCACGATGATGCCCCCTATTTATTAAAAGCATAATCAAAATTTACTCTTGTTGAGATTTTTAAGCAACGATTAATTTATTTTATCATTTATTTTAGATCAATTTATTTAATACAACATGTTTATAATAATTACTTCAATACATTAAAGCAATATGAAGAAGAAATAATGTTTTCTATAAAAGTATTGCACGGATTTATGTGATAATTTTAGAGTCTTCCATTATTTGATTTATATATAATTTAAGAAACATTCTTTTGAAAAAAAAATAGTGTCATTTTATTCGCAAAGCATCAATGTACAATATGTTTAAGTTTCAAAGCTCTATTTTCATTATTGCATAAGATTAATCGTTGTTTGTTCTTATGGCCAAATAACATGTGAATTTCCAACCTTAAACTCAACCGCTGAATGATCAATAATAAAGAACTGTATTTTTTGTGATACGATAAATCCATGTCGACGACAAAGTGGTGACATCCGTGGGTCCGAGAATGAACTTGCATTTTCAGGACTTGCCAATTCAAAAAATTAATAGAGCAGTGTGATACTGTCTAACGTTGACTGAGATAAAATAAAATTTAAGCAGAGGGTGCTATTTTGTGGAAGGGAAAATGAAATTATGCATTGGGTTGCATAAGTGTTTCGTCACCTAAAATTACCATTCAGTTGCACTTCTATTTACTTGTCATTCAACGACTCAGCGGATATTAACAAGTTGATCGCCGTGCGGAATTCACTTGTGCCGCAGTTAAATTTGCGCTAAGGTCCCGCGGCATATTCCTTGTACCCCATTCAAAAACAACTATTAGAGCATCGTGTTGCCCGTATAACTATACAGGGTGTCCGTATTTTGACAGAATGTATAGGGATCTCAGTAATTTGAAGAGATAGAGAGTCGGGTACGTAACTTTTCCCCAATTTAACCCACTCTATATCCCTTCAAAGAACCAAGATCCCCATACATTCTGTTGAAATACGGACACCCTGTATAGACATATAAACTAGGTTTAAAAATCTTTATGTCACTTCAAATGTTTGCTTTATTATTCTATATAATTGGAACAAAAACTTAAGCAGCGGCCTGAGGTAATATTCTTATTGTTATGAAGGTAGCAATCAACGTAGTAATTAAAAAAATATATCATGTTTTTAACCAACTAATATTGATAACAGTTACAGCGTTTTTTCTAAAAGCCAAGAAGTACTCAGTGATTCTACTAAATTTTATTTTTTTTCGCATCTAATTTTGATTAAGTCATAGCGTTTTTTTTTTCAAAAGAAAGTTCTTGATTAAAAAAATACAGCAAATAATAACTGTATACCATCTATATTTTGTTCTGCTTAAATTACTATTGATTTATTTTGTGTAGGTCCAGTATTTGAAACGTTCAAACAATGTGATAAGCATCTGAAGATGGAGACGCCGTTCACGATCTTCCCCAGAGTGCACGACGCCGTTTTGTACGCGCAACTCTCTCTCAAGATGTCCAAAGATGTGTGATTTAATGAGTGATAAGATCGTGTGATTATTTAAGAGACAATAAATAAATACAGCGCGGGCTTTTTGCCCAATATTTTAATAGCAATTTGAAATTACAGAATCAACTATTTTTTATAAGATATTAAAGTAGAGTTAAGGATTATTTTAATAAATATATATTTACAATACGTGATAGTGTTTTATTTATAGACAGTGGTGTAGCTACATATTTGAGATTTAATACATTTTATACATTTTCAGGTTGTTTTTATAAGGGAGTTAAATTTGAAACTTGTAACGAGTCTTTCCACTCCGTCATTAAGCATAAAGTAAAGTTTAGAGTTTAGAAAATCCTGAAATTTCGGATTGACGGTGCGCGAACGAAGCGAGGCGCGCCGGCAAATCCAAACTTTCAGGCTTTTCTAAACTCGAAAACTCGAAATTAAACTTTATGCGCCAAGCGTACGAAACACTGAGACATTGTGAAGTTCAAATTATACTCAGCTTAACTTAATGTTTGAGGTTTTACAAATGTTGGAACCAAGGCCGTAACCAGAAAAAAATTCGGGTGGAGGTTTTAGTGGTAAAAATTGTCTTTTCTAACTTACGGGCCAGTATTTACATAGTAAAATTTAACATTTTTAAATTTTCGGGAGGGGTAGGGGTTGAACCCCCATATCCCCCCCTGGCCATGGCCTTGGTTGGAACTATGATTATCATATGTTCAATTTTAAAACAGTCATTACACTGGCTCTCCTAATGGACGAATGAGGATATCTTGAACCTGAAAAAAATCAGAATTCACACATAAAAGAAAATTAAACCTGTTCAACATAGTGCTTAATTTATGTAAAGCTGTTTCCACAAAAATTATTCAAGAAATTCAAATGTATTGTTTGAAATTCTTTTATAAAATTAATTAAAGAAATAATGGATTTAATGTTTATTTAATTAGTGCAAACAAATTTGTGGGTATTTAAGAAAACTAATTCAAGTAATAATTTATTCAATGTTATTGAAAATAAACGAATGGAATTGTTTAACAAAATTAATTAAAAAAAAAATGTGAATTGAATATTTATTTTTTTATTAGAAAAACATTTGAAATAATGAATTCGATGTTTATTTTTTCTTCATTGCACAAAAAAATTCAAAGAAATGATTTATTAAATATATATGGGTCATTCCAGCCAGGGACAGTCAAACCAGGGCGCAGTCATGTCACCGATTTGGCTGAAACTTTTTCTGAAAAATCTTTCATGTATTCTAAGATGTTCCCCCAAAGGACAGATTTTAAAAAAAAAATTATGATACGAAAAAATTTTTTGCAAAAAAAACGTACCTCAGAAATGAGCCTTTTTGAGGGTATCTTTAACAATCAATAACTTTCTTGTTTTTTAACCGATTTAAACGATTCTTCGGCAAATGACACCTTAAAGTATAACCTATCAAATGGTGTACTCGTTTGCCCAATTAATATTAAATGTTGACCAAAAAATAGGGTTCGAAAAAGGAGTGAAATTGGTGAAAAGACAGTCTTTTCACTGTGACCTACACTCGACCAATAGCAACTTATTCAGTTTGCTTCCAGTTTGAAATCTTCAGCATGATCCAAGGAATATTGCCGGAAGCTTCATTCCCATTTAAATGCTACTTAACATATCATTACTACGGTTTGAAAATTGGGAAAAATGACGTTTTTCGTAAAAACGGCAAACTTTGAAACGTTATAGCAAAAATGTATGTTTTTTTAGATTTTTTTCGCTTTAGCCACAGATTCTGCGTTTTACGAGCTTCATTTTGACCAAATTTCGTTTTGCTCTTTGGAGATTTGTTCGAGATATGATTTTTTTCGTCCGTGATGTTTTTGGCCAAATTCAATGGAGGCTGAATTCACATTTCATCCAATTACCTTCCAGTTTTATGCTGGTAATGGTCCCGAAAATGTGTATATCTTCAGAATTATCCAAATAATGTTACCAGAAGCTTCATTCCCATTTAGAAGCTACTTAACAACGCACTACTACGATTTGAAAATTGGACAACGAACGGTGTTTTTCGTAAAAACAGGAAACTTTGAAACGTTATAGCAAAAATGTATATTTTTTTAAATCTTTGAAAATTTAGCCACAGATTCTACGTTTTAATTTGGCCAAGTTTTGTTTTGCTTTTTAAAGTTTTGTCCGAGATATGATTTTTTTTGTCCGCGATGTTTTTAGTAAAATTCAAAAGTTGTTGAATTTACATATCATGGAATTAGCTTCCAGTTTCATGCTCATAAAGGTCAGAACAATTTTTTAAATTAAAAAACTATTTTAGAGTTCAATATTAGAGTAATTATAGAGTGAAATTGAATGTTAATGAAATGGCGATGTTATTCTCTGACCGACGGCAGGTAATGCAAGGTTGCATTTTTATAGATGGATAGTTGGACACCTGTCAACGTTTGAGAGGTTAAGAAATCCGATATCAATAAAATGCTACGAGTATGAATTATATGTTTGGTATAATTTATTGTCATTATGTACTTAAATAATTCACAATACAATCGTGTAATAAGATCGTTAATATCAATCGGTTATAACTAGGTAATGACTCGAAACACTTTAGACGATTTGGTCAAAATGAAGCTCGTAAAACGCTGAATCTGTGGCTAAAGCGAAAAAAATCTTAAAAAACATACATTTTTACTATAACGTTTCAAAGTTTGCTGTTTTTACGTAAAAGGTCATTTTTACCAATTTTCAAACCGTAGTAATGATATGTTAAGTAGCATTTAAATGGGAATGAAGCTTCCGGCATTATTCCTTGGATCATGCTGAAGATTTCAAACTGGAAGCAAACTGAATAAGTTGCTATTGGTCGAGTGTAGGTCACATTGAAATGACTGTCTTTTTCACCAATTTCACTCCTTTTCCGAACCCTATTTTTTGGTCAGCATTTAATATTAATTGGGCAAACGAGTACACCATTTGATAGGTTATACCTTAAGGTGTCATTTGCCAAAGAATCGTTTAAATCGGTTAATAAACAAGAAAGTTATTGATTGTTAAAGATTCCCTCAAAAGGCTCATTTCTGAGGTACGTTTTTTTTGCAAACATTTTTTTCGTAGCATAATTTTTTTTTTTAAATCTGTCCTTTGGGGGAACATCTTAGAATATATGAAAGATTTTTCAGAAAAAGTTTCAGCCAAATCGGTGACATGACTGCGCCCCGGTTTGACTGTCCCTGGCTGGAATGACCCATATATATATATATATATATATATATATATATATATAAACACACATATATATATGTTAAAACGTAGATTTTCGCGGGGGTAACATGTATCACTGTTTCTTCGGGTTTGGTCCCGCGTATTTTCTTGGCTCTGGTCCATTTTATTTTTAATTCGACGTTTCGATGACGTCGCAGTCTTTGTATATATATATATATATATATATATATATATATATATATATATATATATAATATATATATATATATATATAATATATATATATATATATATATATATATATATATATATATATATATATACAGGGTGTCCCATTAGTGCGGTCTCGGAAGATATCTCAGCTCTCGTTAAAGATAGAAAAAAAATGTTTTGACCAAATTTGCTTCATTTTAAGAGCTGCATAACCTAAAATTATTTTCAAGTATACAGGGTATCCCATTATTCCATACTTAATACCAACTTTGTTATTTTAAATGGAACACCCTATATATTATTTTTTTATTTGATCCGCCTTTAAATAACCTACACAAAGATATATCATTATTGGCACTTTAGGTTATTTGTTACTTCAGAAAAAAATATTTTTTGAAAATTTTGGCAGTTTTAGTACTTTACTTAAAAATTCACTGTGTCCTTATTTTTTAAGATATCAGTCTGTAATTTTACACACCTATGCAGTAAAAAATGCTCTATCCATTGACTATAACACATTATAATATTACTTATAAAACCTAATAAAAAACTCCCTTCTAATATTTAATATTTAAAATGTACATAACTTCATTTTCTTAAATGGGACACCCTATATTTCTTTACTTTATCAGATCCGAAATGAAAATTGCTTTATTTTTTGTATACCCTATATTTGACAGAAAAATGTTAATATCTCCAAAACTAATGAAAACAGATAAAGGGTATGATATACAAGAAATAAAGCATTTTTTATTGCGGATTTGATAAAATAAAAAAATATAGGATGTCCCATTTAAAAAAATGAAGTAATGTACATTTTAAATATTAAATATTCGAGGGTAGTTTTTTATTAGGTTTTATAAGTAATATTAAAATGTGTTATAGTCAATGGATAGAGCATTCTTTACTGCATATTTGTGTAAAATTTCAGACTGGTATCTTAAAAAATACGAACACAGTGAATTTTTAAGTAAAGTACTAAAACTGCCAAAATTTTCAAAAAATATTTTTTTTTTAAGTAACGAATTACCTAAAGTGCCGATAATGATATATCTTTGTGTAGGTTATTTAAAGGCGGATCAAATAAAAAAATAATATATAGGGTGTTCCATTTGAAATAACAAAGTTGGTATTAAGTATGGAATAATGGGACACCCTGTATATTTGAAAATAATTTTAGGTTATGCAGCTCTTAAAATCAAGCAAATTTTGTGAAAACATTTTTTTTCTATCTTTAACGAGAGCTGAGATATCTTCCGAGACCGCACTAATGGGACACCCTGTATATATACCGGGTGTGGCACTTAAGACGCCTCGGACCATGGCTCCTTTACGATAAAAGCTATCGAAAAAAATCTAAGAGCAAAGTGGTGCATAATTACCGTCGCTATGTTTCAAAAATATTTCTAATCATCAGTGGCGTGCCGTACTCCAGTGGCGTACCAAACTTATGTTTTTTTAAATGAAATGCCCTATTTTTTATTGCAGATTTGGAAAGTGCTCGAAGAGTACTTATTTTTTTATCTAACATGTTATACCCTTCACTTTAGCGGTTTCACTGTTATAACCCCTTCTTTCAAAATTGCGCCCCATTTTTGAGATTGTTTTGTAGAGAAACTAATTGACGCCGGCGCCTAAATTTTCAATTGAGGTACAGGTTAAGACCTTGTATACCTTCACATAATTTTTTTTCGGGTAATTTATGGAAAAAAAATAATTTTTGATTGAACTTCGCATGTTGTCATTTTTTTCGAAAATTTTAAATTGCACCCCCCTAAAAAAAATACGGCGTTGTACAGCCAAAACTCTAAATTTTTCATTGGTACAAAAAAAATTACACATTGCATAACAAAATTTCGGAGAAAAAAGGAATTTCATCGCAAATGTCGGGAAACGTTTTCCGTTCCCAAGAGTGCCATGAGAAAACAAAAGATTGGTAATTGTCAAAGTAAATTATTAGACGCCAGTAGCAGCCATAAGTGATTTTTGATAAACGTTCTAAAAATGTTCCGAACTCAAGAGGAAATGGTTGACATGATATTTATTCTTGGAGAATGTAACAAGAATTGTTTGTTGGCGTCACGAGTGTACGCTGCGAGATATCCGCACAGGGCACATCCAAATGAACGTGCGTTTCAAAAAGTGTTGGAGAGATTTACTACTACGGGAAGTGTGAAACGGCCAAGGAGAGTTAGAAAGAAGACAGTTTTTACCGAAAATAATGAACTGCAGGTTCTGGAGGCAGTTATTGAAGATCCTCATACCAGTATCCGTGATATTAGTGGGAATCACGATATTTCAACGCGATCCGTACATCGTGTTCTTCAAAAGTACAAATTCTGTCCATTTAAGATTCAACTGCACCAAGAATTGCAACCTCAAGATTTTCATGCGAGGCAAGATTTCTGCTTGTGGGCTATCAACAAAATTGAGCAGGAGGAATCATTTCTTATGCGCGTATTATTTTCTGATGAAGGGACGTTCCATAGAAATGGGCATGTCAATCGCCACAACTACCATTATTACGCCGATGAAAACCCACACGCCATGCGAATGATAAACCACCAGCAAAGATGGTCGCTGAATGTTTGGGGAGGCATACTTTTGGGTCCTTATTTCATCGAGGGGCACCTGAACGGCAACAGTTATTTGAGGTTCCATCGCGACGACTTGGATGATCTCTTGGAAAATGTCCCTGTAGCCGCTCTACGACAGATAGTTTTCCAGCACGATGGAGTTCCTGCACATAATAGCCGTGTTGTTCGGGAATTTCTCGATGAAACGTTTCCGGACTCCTGGATTGGTCGTGGGGGTCCTGTGAGGTGGCCGCCAAGATCACCAGACCTCACTCCCCTTGACTTCTTCCTTTGGGGCCATATCAAAGACGAGGTTTACAGGACGGTACCAACTACTGTCGAGGATATGAGGGAGAGAATCCGCGCGGCTTTCCGCGGTATATCACCAGAAGTCCTTAGGGCAGTGTCTAGAGCCTGTGAGTTGAAGTTGCGGTTATGCCTCCAGCAGGAAGGTCGTCATTTCGAACATTTACTTTAAGTTGTTAAATTTTCTTTATCTACATTTTTCATATCATGTTGAATAAATAGGTACATACTATTATGTTGACCGTATTTGTGTTTTTGTTTTCTCATGGCACTCTTGGGAACGGAAAACGTTTCCCGACATTTGCGATGAAATTCCTTTTTTCTCCGAAATTTTGTTATGCAATGTGTAATTTTTTTTGTACCAATGAAAAATTTAGAGTTTTGGCTGTACAACGCCGTAATTTTTTTAGGGGGGTGCCATTTGAAATTTTCGAAAAAAATAACAACATGCGAAGTTCAATCAAAAATTATTTTTTTTTCCATAAATTACCCGAAAAAAAATTATGTGAAGGTATACGAGGTCGTAACCTGTACCTCAATTCAAAATTTAGGCGCCGGCGTCAATTAGTTTCTCTACAAAACAATCTCAAAAATGGGGCGCAATTTTGAAAGAAGGGGTTATACCAGCGAAACCGCTAAAGTGAAGGGTATAACATGTTAGATAAAAAAATAAGTACTCTTCGAGCACTTTCCAAATCTGCAATAAAAAATAGGGCATTCTATTTAAAAAAACATAAGTTTGGTACGCCACTGGAGTACGGCACGCCACTGATGATTAGAAATATTTTTGAAACATAGCGACGGTAATTATGCACCACTTTGCTCTTAGATTTTTTTCGATAGCTTTTATTGTAAAGGAGATATGGTCCGAGGCGTCTTAAGTGCCACACCCTGTATATATATAATATATATATATATATATATATATATATATATTATATATATATATATATATTATATATATATAATATATATATACAGAGAGTTTTATGTAACACCGAACATTGCCATATCGAGAATTTTTATTAAAAGAATTTAATTTGAAGCTTTAAACGAGTGTTTTCCACTCCCAGGCTAAGCATGAAGTAAAATTTCGAGTTTAGAAAAGCCTGAAAATTTGGTTTGGTCGCGTAGCGCGAAGCGCGGAGCGGCCAAACCAAATTTTCAGGCTTTTCTAAACTCGAAATTTTACTTCATGCGCCACCGGTACAAAATTACTTCGTAAGATGTCAGTGTTTTGTACCGGTGGCGCATGAAGTAAAATTTCGAGTTTAGAAAAGCCTGAAAATTTGGTTAGGCCGCTCCGCGCTTCGCGCTACGCGACCAAACCAAATTTTCAGGCTTTTCTAAACTCGAAATTTTACTTCATGCTTAGTCTGGGAGTGGAAGACTCATTTCAAGTTTCAAATTGAACTCTTCAAAAATAAACAACGATTATCTAAAGATTTACAGCATATACGCTGTAATTGGGACATGTATACTTGAAAGAAAAACTCCCTGTATGTACAAGTTGAGGCATTAATTGCTATTGATTGTCTACAGTTTGTAATGGTCATATAGGCAACCCAATTTACACATAACTCAAAAATCAAAGGTGTCAAATTGTATTGGATGCAAATGTTCGGTGTTACATAAAACTGTATATATATGTTCATATACCGCGCAATAATTTAAAACATGATTTAAAGTAGGCTTTGTATTTTAAGTTAGATTAGTACTACTGACTGTTAACACATAGTTTACCATAACCTCAAATTTATTCCACTGGGAAGTGGACCGTCAAGATTTTCAACATGTCCAGATTTTCGAAATTTCTGGATTCTTGAAGTTTGTTTATTATATTAAATGCAACTTTAATATTTAATAAATACTGTTTTTCCTAGGAATAAAATATTAACCCATTAAGAGCCGAGCAAATTATAAAGGTGACTCTAAAAGTTGATTTTAGTGCGTTTTTTATCGAGCACCCGGTATAATAGAGAATTGAATATTTACTTTCTTACAACAAAACTTTAAATTGTAAAATAAACATTTCATTACACACAAAATTGTAATGCTTACCTGAACATGCTCAGGAGTCGAGAGCACATAAACAACAGCATCAGCGACATCTTCTGGAAGCAGCCTTGGAAACGTTTGGGCAACGTTATCATTGTTTATAACCAACATTGCAGTATCTACAGGCCCAGGACTAACACTCTAAAAAATGAAATCATAAGTTCTAAAAAAATAGAATTATATCCCACACTTAAATTAATAACATCAAATAACAATATAATTATTTACATATGTTCGAAAGCCTAAACGCCATCTAATGCCCACGCCACGCGTATAAAACACTTATTACCAATGAAGTTCAAAAATATGCTTCATCTATAACAATAATATCGTATGTTTAATAAGAAAAAACCTCTAGAGTGCCATGATTTTATCTTTTTCAATTTAGGTTAGGACATAATAATTATAAATAAGTTTTCAACAGTCGAACTAGATGTCAACACCCGCGAGAGGGCGAAAATGCGCGAAGGTTTTTAAAGCTCTGTATAAATTTGTACTCAGTGATTATAGGTTTAAAAAACACCGTATTAATGATACCCTAAAGTAAGATTATTATTTTTGTATTGAAGAAAGAATCTCTTTCACATAAAAAGGTTCTATAAAAATTCTTTGAAGCACTCTTGATTCCTGAAACTACGAATATTTTTGACTGCAGTAATAGTGTGCCTTTCTTAAAAATTTTATATGGAAGATGTATTTTAGCGTTTACAGAAATTCTTGAATGCACTGCAGAATCGATAACTTTTGAATAAACTCTACGTTATTTTCTAATTCATTATGTGACTGAAGAATCATTGCAAGATCTAGTGACAACTTCTGAAATTTCTTGAACTGAAGAAACGCAACAAACAAACATTCCAGTTTCTTGTATAAGAAAGATATATACAAGAAACTGGAATGTTTTTTGTATGAGTCAGTATCTTTCTCATTTCTTTAGTTCAAGAACTTTCAATTAACTCATTAATGGCCGAGCAATTATAAAAGTTGATTTTAGGAAAAATTCTGCTCTTCTTTTAATGATCGCTATGGATGACTTATTATACACTGGCGAAAGAAATTAACGCATCACATTAATTTTTTTAATTTAAAAATAAAGTTTTGATGTTTAAAAACAAAAAAAATAACAACATATCCAACTGAACTATAATAATGATTTTCAACACATTTTCTTTCATTAATGACTAAAATAATGTCATAAATAAAAAGAGGAAAAAAGTTAAGATCCTCCTCTTGCTCGAATAACTGCCTGACAGCGACGGCTCATACTGTTAATTAATGATCCAATTTCATCCTGGTTAATATCTTCCCAAATTTCCTGCAATCTTTGTCCAAGCTCTTGTTGATTGCTTGGACGCCGAGGAAGTGCTCTAAGGCGTCTGCCCATCGCGTCCCATAGGTGTTCGATCGGATTAAGATCGGGACTCCTGGCTGGCCATTGCATTGTGTTGATACCCACTAGGTCAAGATACTGTTGTACAATTCGGGCACTGTGTGGTTTTGCATTGTCATGCATAAACAGGAAATCGTTTCCTCCAAAGGGAGCAAAAGGCATTACGGATGGTTCTAAAATGTTTGCAATATAAGACGCTGCCGTGATGCTTCCTCTTGGTATGACCACCAACTCCTCTAAAGTGATACCACCCCACACCATAACAGAGCCTCCACCAAACATAACAGTCGGAACAATGTTACACTGCGCATAACGTTCACCTGGCCGTCTGTACACATGCATTCGTCTGTCACTGCCGTAAAGACAAAATCTGGACTCGTCGCTAAACATAACATTAGCCCAATCGGCCTGTAACCAGTTTACATGTTCTTGTGCAAATGTTAACCTGGCTCTGCGATGGTCTGCGGTTAATTGTGGTCCTTTTGCCGCTGTTTTAGGAGTTAAATTAAAACCACGTAACCTTTTTCTGATGGTAACGGAACTTACATGAATATTGTGGATCTCTGCGAGCATATTTTGTAGCCTAGGAGCCGTAATAAACCGTTCGCGTAACATCTAAATCATTAAAAAACGGTCTTGAACAGCAGTTGTGGCCCTTTTTCTCCCTTGTCCTGGCCTTCTTGAGTATGCCTGAGTTTCCCGATGTCTCTTCAAGACACGGGATACGGTCGATTGATTAACACCAAGACGCTGACTGATGTAACGCTGACTGATGTAACGCTGACTGATGTAACGCTGACTCCTACCTTCTTCTGCAAGTGTAACCACAATCACAGCTTCTTCACTGCTTAAATTAAGATTCGGACGTCTATCCATATTCATTCTTCACTATTTTGCACTTAATTTTAACAATTACTTGAAAACAAACTCAAAAAGAAATTATATATGAACCTTTCTTACAGTCAGAATAATGAAAAGTGCTTCATTTTATTTATTGACAGAAAACCATGAAAACAAAAGACAAAACACAACATGTAAAACAGCATGCTTGATAAGATTTCTTATTGTAAAAATATGTTTGTGTTCAAAGAAAACTCGATTCCAAGATATCAAAAAAATCACAAATGATGCGTTAATTTCTTTCGGCAGTGTATTACATACAGGAAATGTTTCTATTTTATGTACATAACGTATACGCTGTCATTTTTCAGGCATACGTCGATTTTATAAAAGCGTCCAATTTAATGTTTCGAACGAGTGTTTCCACTCCCAGACTAAGCATGAAGTAAAATTTCGAGTTTAGAAAAGCCCCGCGTAGAAAATTTGTCGAGGGTCGCGCAGCGACCCGAGACAAATTTTCGCGGGGCTTTTCTAAACTCGAAATTTTACTTCATGCGCCACGCGTATTAAACACTGATTACCAATGAAGTTTATAAGCTTACTTCATCTATAACAATAATATCGTATATTTAATTTTAAAAAAACCTCGAGTACCATGATTTAATCTTTTTTAAATTTAGGTTAGGACATAATCATTATAATATTCACACCCCACTTGTTATATTTTTGTGGAACATTATTGTTGCGTTGAAGTTCTATATATATGTATACACTATTGTAAAAGGTGAAACCGTTAAATAAGTAAATAAATAAATAAATAATATATAATCTCAGACAAGATAAATTCAAATTCAAAACCATTTGAATTCGAGAAAATAAGCTTACGCTTCTTATAGTTTGCACACTTTAAACATAATATATAAAATTATATACATTATATAATCTCAGAGTTATAGCATTGAGTAATTATTTCAAAGAGAGGTAACTGGTAGGGTTTTCAGCGTCACGCACTAGCCGTATTTACCGGCTGGAAAATGATGCCACGGGGGATACGGTGGAGACCTATATACGCGTTTCAGGCTTCAACTCCATCATCAGTATAGTCCCGAACAGTGCTTGAAGAATACTGAATATCTTTGATCATTTATTATGGCCTGTGCATTTTACTTAAGCTAATAAGCATTAGATGGCGTTCACGCTTTCGAACATATGTAAATTGCACAGGTTATAATAAATGGTCAAAGATGTTCAGTATTCTTCAAGCACCGGTTCGGGACTGTAATGATGATGGCGTTAAGCCCTGAAACGCGTATATAATTTCCCGATGAATGAATGAGAACTGAACACAAATTCATTCATTGAGAGTGACGTTAATGTTAATGTTAGTGTTAATGTTAATCGTAGTGTTAATCCTAATTCGTTTTATCGCACATACTTTTACTTTTACTTTTAAAAAAGTACTTTTTCTTAATTAAATATTATTTGTATGAACCATTTATGCAATAATCTGTTAATATTCTTCAGGTTAAGTGGAAGAACAGTTAATAGTCATTAGGCTAACCGAACTTCGCCTGTTACTTTTACTAGACATTTTGTAAAATATTTTTTCTATAATAAATAAAGACGTATTATTATTATTATTATTATTATTATTATATATTCTTCCCACTAAGCAAAAACCAAACAAATAACGTTGTATCAACATTGTAGCAACATTTAACGTTGGTTTAATGTTGATGAAACATTACTTAAATGGATTTAATCAGTGGGTTGATATAATTATTTGTATTTGAAATAAAACAACACAGTTGGGAGGGATTCACTTTAATTGTTGAACACTGCAACATGTTTCACCACATAGTGGCTTCATCAGGCAGATGAAATAATTATTTCATCTGCCTGATGAAGCCACTATGTGGTGAAACATGTTGCAGTGTTCAACAATTAAAGTGAAACCCTCCCAACTGTGTTGTTTTATTTCAAATAGTATTATGGAGTTTCATCATGTATCCGCCTCATCAATTAAATAATTATTTGTTTTAAATCAAATATTAAAATAGTTACTTTAAAGTTATTAACACAGTCATCATATAAATGACTGTTAAATTATTATTTTGAAGTTATTAACAGTGTACAATTTTTGTAAACTTACAGTAATCCTAATTTTCGTACCACTCTTCAACAACTCCTGCCTCAAAGTCTCCGTAAGCGCAGTAACAGCGTGCTTAGACGCTGAATACATATTAACATCAGGCACAAACGCCACGTAATGCCCCAAAATACTGTTAATATGCACGACATGCCCGTCCACTTTATTCTTCTTCATATCCCTCAAAGCTTCTCTGGTTGCAATGGACAAGCCTAAGACGTTGGTTTCCAAAATCGAACGCCACATATTCGCATCTCCATCTGATAAAGTTGTTGGGTAGCTAACTCCAGCGTTGTTGATGAGAACATGGATGGGACCCAAAGTTTCGGTGGTCCATTTGAAAGCTGCTAGAATGTCGTCTTCTGATTGCATGTCGCATTTGAAAGCGTGAAGTTTCCCCGGGCCTGAGAGATTGCTTGATAGGGTTTCGACTTTTTCTACACGACGAGCCAATCCGACAACCTTTTAAAGAATTATTTTAAATCTAGCCACTGAGCAAAACACCAACAAATAACGCTATACTAAAAACGACTGTTATTCCGCACTTCCAGTTTTTATAATAATAAAAAGTGAAGTAAGAAATAACAGTCTCTTTTAGTGTAATAATCACTTCACGTAAACTCATAAACATACAGTTATAAATAACCAAATTAGAATTAACGACCCACTTATCAACATTAATACAACATTAAATGTTGCCAAAATGTTGACATAACGTTATTTATAACTACCAAATAAGAAATAACCGCGCATTAGGTTCGTAAAAATTATTTTATCAAGTGAGTGTGCAAGGAGGACAGAAGACGACGACGATCGTTTCGCTCTTTTTATGAGCTCCTCAAATCAAGTGAGTGTGTATGGGATGATGGATGTGGCGGCCTGAGGAGCTCATAAAAAGAGCGAAACGATCGTCGTCGTCTTCTGTCCTCCTTGCACACTCACTTGATAAAATAATTTATACGGAACTAATACGCTGTTATTTCTTATTTGGTAGTTATAAATAACGTTATGTCAACATTTTAGCAACATTAAATGTCGCATTAATGTTGATAAAACATTACTTGAATGAGTTTGTGCAGTGGGTAATTTTATTTAATTTTTCACACTTACAATCAAACCATGTTTAACTAATTCTGTTACAATTGCAGCACCGATTCCAGCACTAGCACCAGTGACGACAGCCACTTTTCCCATCCATTTTTCCATTGATAGCACCATTTTTTCAAAATGTTATTAATTGGCACCAATGAAGTGCAAACTGAGACTGTATTAAATCTCAGTACGCACTCAGCATAAATTCACTCTCTCTTTTAAACCAACAATATAAAAACCGTTGAGAAGGTCAGGTAATAGCTAATGACCTGAATTCCGGATAAACACGTATTCTTTATAATGTTGTGTTCATTAACAAGGCTTTTTAAATAAAGGACAAGAATATTCTAAACATTACCCACTGAACAAACTCATTTACGTAATATTTCATAAACATTAAACAACGTTTAATGTTGCTACAATTTTGATGTAACGTTATTTGTTTATTTTTTGCTCAGTGGGTACCAATACCAATTAAATCCATTCGTAAAAAAAAATTAGAAAAGATACATACAGTTTTAATTTTATTTATTGGCGATCAATATTTTTTTTATCGAATATTTCGTTTCGTTTCGTATCGTTTTCGTTAAAATGAAAAAAGCTTACCCAGTTATTTTCTTCGATTTTGAGTTCGCGTTATTAAAAAGTGATAAGGGGTTAGGGGCACTCAAAATTTTGAAAAAATCGATTTTTCAAAAATGTCAGTATTCGAAAGTATGATCCTTCGACTATCATATTTCAAAATTTCATGGTGATCCGACATGTAGAAGTATACTCAATGACATTAGAAGCGTAACACCAAGAAGGAATGATTTTTTTAATTCATATTTTAGCAACAGAGTGACTATATTTAAAGCATACATTGATAACAATTTCAACCTTGTGCCTTTTATATTTATTGTGAAAAAAAAAATATTTCACTTTTTCTTTTTTGATAAAACTATTTATATGAGCTGTTTAGTACAGATGTTTTTAGTTTTCGTGTTTCCGTTGAGTGTGTTAAGCTTAAATAAAATGCCTCGAGTCCGAAGACGTCCACAATATCACCATTTGAGCGATTTTGACCGAGGTCGAGTTGTTGCTTATCGAGATGTCGGTATGTCCTATCGCGAAATTGCCCGCCGTATTGATTCCACTGCAGCAACTGTAATACGTGTGTATCAGGTATGGACAGAAGAAGGTAGAGGAGCAAGAAGAAGACCAATTGGTCAACCAAGGCGTACCACAGAACGTCAAGATCGGCGCTTAAGACAAATAGCCCTGCGAGACCGTTTCGCTACTACGCGTCAAATCGGTGATCAATAGATTGGAGAAGAAGGTAGGCCCGTTAGTATGCGAACCTTATATCGCCGCATTCAATCCTTTGGGCTTCTTTCGTACCGTCCAAGATGAGTGCTTCCTTTAACAGCGAGACACTGTCGCCAAAGGTTGGACAGGTGCAGAGAACGGCAGCATTGGGAGGCAGAATGGCACGATGTCGTATTCAGCGATGAATCACGATATTGTCTAGGCACGCATGATGGCCGTAGAAAGGTACGACGCTACCGTGGAGAACGACCTGATCTTAGGTTTGCTATTGAGAGGCATGTACACAGGACTGCTGGAGTAATGGTTTGGGGGGCTATTGCTTATGGTAGTCGATCACCTCTTGTATTCATTCGAGGCAGTATGACAGCTGCGCGTTATGTTGAAGACGTCATACGACCGACTTTGTTGCCTTATTTAGATGGCCGCCCAGACGTACTTTTTCAACAAGATAACGCTCGTCGAACTATGAACTTTCTTAATGAAGCTGGTGTTAATTTTTTGGCGTGGCCGCCCCGTTCGCCGGATTTAAATCCCATTGAACATGTGTGGGATATCATGGGAAGAAGAATATTCTCTTTGCACCATCCTCCACAGACTCTAGCACAGTTGATCGATGAAATTCAAGTTGCTTGGAACGAGATGCCTCAAGAAGACATCGACCATCTCATTTTGTCGATGCCCAGACGTCTACAGGAGTGTATACAGCAAAGGGGTCGCCAAACACATTATTAATTTTTTTTAGATTGTTTTTTAATAAAATTTCTTGAAAATGTAATCATTTTATTCTTGATGTAAGACTACCATACTGGCAAAAAATCAAGTTAAAATAATAACTCCTTCTGGGTGTTACGCTTCTAATGTCATTGAGTATAATAATGCTCGATGCAAGTCACTTACAGAATCTGTTTATTCGTTTCATTACAATTAGTTTTATTACAATAAAAATATATGTTCAGCATAATTGCAGGTGCATGTGGGCGCGTCTAAGTGAACAGTAAAGCGCACATAACTCCTCTCGACGTAGAATCTGGAATACGGGACGAATGGAAGATTAAATTACATCTTCTTCAAAGGTGCCGTTGTTCGGATTCTTGTCGTTTATCTTGAAAATCTTCAATCGTCGGTTGATGTAACCAAAACCGGAGTAGCATATTAAAGTAATTAATATTACGTAAAGTACAATTGTTCCAACACTGATTGAATTATAGTTTATAGGTTCACTGGTGATCTGGTCGATTTTATTATATTCCATATTAACCCATTAACGCCTGACATTTTTGTTTGTTCAGAAATGTATTACCTGTTACGTCCTTCTATTACATATATTTATAAATACGTTTTAAAAAAGGATTTTCTTTTATATCACTTTTAGTTTGGGAGATATTGAGTGTTCCATATATGAAACGCTAGGCGTTGAGCAGTGAAAAAACAATGCATGAATAATTTTTTTCTTCGAGAACAGGTTACAAAAATCGTATTATATCATTGGTATTTTCTATGGAAAGCAGCAAAACAATCAATGCATAAACCTAATCCACATTTCTGACACTGTGTGCGAACCGCACTTCCCTTATGGATTTTGCTTGCACACCTGCGCCTTTTTCCACCAGGTACATTTTCGATGAAATGATCAGTTCTATCAAACTGAATTTCTGGCAGAATCTTCGATGACGTTGATCCAGAACTTTGCGGTCGTCCTCCATGTTTAGGCAGCACTGCATATCGTGTTAGATAATACTGCGCAATCTGTCGTCTGAATTCTAGCTGACTAATATCACTGCCCCCAGCTCTTTTCAGTGACCATGCGTTTTGTACGCCCACATCCACCAGCCAAGTGAATATTGGCCACCACCATTTTTTACCTCTCACACCTATTCTGTAAACTCCCAGATTAGCATCCATCTGATCAGTGCCAACCATGAACTTGTTGTAGATAGAGATATTCCTTGGTCTTTCGATGGATATATGTTTCTTATCTGCTGCTGAATATCTTTTCGCAGTTGTAAGTGGGTACACTCCATGGCATGTCGATCCAACAGTTACAACCGAATTATCCATCCATATAGTTATGACTACTGAAGTATTGTTCACATTGGTCCTTGCATAGTCGAAGGTGCCTCTTTTCAGTTTCTTCATTTCTTTCACAGTTTTTATGGGCAGTTTTTAGGAACTCTATTTTCACGCATGGTGCCAGTTGCTCCATAGCCTAATCTTTTCAAGTGAATCAGTGTAGCCATTGAGGTAAACAAACTGTCGAAGTAGAATCTGAATGGAAGTACTTTGATTTCTGGAGTAAGCTCTTCTATGAACTTCAGTAATGGAGCAGTTGCTTTGCCATACAATTTCTTGTCATTTTCTGGTATTCCTGGCATTGTTCCTTGGTAGATGTCAAAATTTATAAGGTATCCAGACTTTGTGTTGATACACCAAGCTTTGTACCCAAATCGTATAGGTTTCCCACGGACGAATTGCTTGCATCCGTGTCGTCCATAGTATTTAATCATACTTTCATCATAATCAATTTCACGTTCAGGTATGAAATGGTTCTTGAACCTTAGTTTCAGTAAATCCATGAATGGTCTCACTTTTGCCATTTTATCAGTTTTGTCTAATTTATTATTGTCTGCACAGTGCATGTAACGCATGATAAGGTCAAATCTATCTCTCCTCGTAGCTTTATAAACCATTTGGTTCCTCATATCGTCTTTTGAGTCCCAAAATGATCTTTTGGACGGGAGGTTGTTATAGCCCGAAACAAATAGGATACCGATGAAACATCTTATTTCATTTGCCGTGATACTTTGAGATATATTACAGTTTTTGAATGCGGCATATAAATTACTCTGATCTGCTAAGAACTCGAAAATTTCTCATCAAAAAATTTTTCAAAAGCATCAACTGATGCCATATCACGGTAATGTGAGTAATTTGCTTCTGGAAATATGTTTTGGTTTACCGTGATGTCAGATTTTGACCAGAGGAACTTATGCTTGTTGGTAATAGTTCAAGGGTAAGTTGTCCTCACTGTCATCAAAGTAACATTCTTCGACACTGTCTTCATTTCCACCTTCCACTTCATTCGCAATTTCAGAGATTGCTTTAGTTGTTAATGTTCTTCTTCCATTTGTGAAGACAATTTCAGCTTGAGCTTGTAATTGTCTTCCTGATAAACTGTCCACCATTCCTCCTCCATCTTCATCTGCAGAGTCTTCTTCTGAAATGTCTCCTCCTGGAGGAGTTATATAAATGTTTGAAACCTTATCTTCCCAAAACTCTTCAGATTCAATGATGTCAGTGATTTCTTTGATAGTTAACCTAAAAATAATATTATATAATAAATATAATATACGGTTGTTTTAGCCTAGTGTTCCATATATGGAACACCTATCTTGAACTCTCAATATAGTCGCAATCATAATACTTTCAAGTGAAGCTGCAGTATATATCCATAATACAATACAATTGAAAGATAACTATGATAGTTCGGGACATAGTCCCCTATAAATTGGTGTAAAAAGGTGTTACTTACGGTCGTCGGTCGTCCATTTTGGTAAAAACAACAAACAGGAGAGCAGACGCTGAACAAAACACTCCACGTGCTGTGATTTTGTTTATTTTGAAGGCTCTGTGTTGGCTCACTAGATAGGCAACACCTTCGCGCGACATGTGATGCAAATTGCATAGCACAATACTGGATACAGATAATACACAGGGCTTTTATGATGCGACTCTTTTGCGTGCCATATATGGCACGCAAGGCGCTAATGGGTTAAGTAACTTTTGGATATGTCCTACATCATTTAAATTTAAATTATTAGGTTTGATTGATTTATTAGGTAAATTATGTTTTATAAGATTGTTATCATTATAGTCTGTTAATAATTTCGGTAATATTAGTTTTTTGAAATGTTTCTTTAAACTTTAATAATTTTTAATTTTATAGTTATCAATTATCACTTTACAGTTCACTTTTAATTCTAACAAATAAGTTCCATTTAAAACTATCCCACTGAGCAAAGAAACGTTGCATGACACGTTGCATCAATGTTACCGCGCACACGAAACGTTGCGTTTTAAGTTGCATGAATGTTGAAAAAACCTTGAATAAACGCTGAATGTCCGCCTGCAGGAACGTTGCATGCTAACGTTCAAAGAAAAATATTCCTGCACCGTTGACAAAACAACGCCTATGCAATACGAGCGATTACTCTTATTTGTATGCAACCCAACACACGAATGTATGTGTGTATGTTAAGTTGTATACGATAAATGTATAGAAATTAAGTGAACGTTATAGGAAAGTTTCTCTCGTAATCTCAATGCAAAATTTATTTCTGGGTTTAAATGGGTTAAAAAATACAAATATATATATTGGTAACAAGAAAACAATAAAAAAAACTGTCTTAGAAAAAGTTATGTATAGTCTAGAGGAGACAGTACCTCGGAACTCAAGTACCTAGTACCCTTAAACTCTAACAACATTAAAATATTGTTAACAAGTGCATGAACTTCAATTGAAATCAGCGTCTTATACGCGTGGCGCATGAAGTAAAATTTCGAGTTTAGAAAAGCCCAGAAAATTTGTCTCGGGTCGCTGCGCGACCCGAGACAAATTTTCACGGGGCTTTTCTAAACTCGAAATTTTACTTCATGCTTAGTCTGGGAGTGGAAAACACTCGTTAAAAGCTTCAAATTGAACTTAAAAAAAAACAAGGAATATCTAAAGATTTACAAAAAAATAGGCTGAATTTGGAATACCCATAAAAAACATTTTAAAAAACTCCCTGTATGTATAAATACAAATAAAATATTTCCAGAAGAAAGTTATTGTTACTGCAAAAATGTTCACTGTGGTTTAAAATTTGTTTGACTTATTTAAAATAATGCACAATAGGTTATTATTTAAAAATATTATATATACTTACGGTTGTAATTATTTATATTTATTAAGGCTCATCTCGAGATGATTTCGTCTTATCGGTATTTTTGTACCTTCTATTCTGACGGATCTGACAGCTGTTGATTGAAAACTAGTGCCCACATGTTAGAAATTGCGGGATATTTGAAAGTTAAAAAACGTGTACAAATGTAAATCTCGACATAAATAAATAGGCGTACCATTTAAAAATGACTAATACTTATTGATTAATATAATAATTCGTTAAAATGAAAAAACTTGCCTATGTATTTATAAAATAATTGATGTCAAAAAATCGTAATTAAAATTACAGGTTTCTGTACCGTAACAAAATTGCAGGATTCTTTACCGTAGCAAAATGGTAGATTTCTGTAACGCCAAAAAATGGCAGATTTCTGTAAATTACACTTTACTAGTTAAAGAAACATATACAAATGTAAATTTCGACATAAATAAATAAGTTTACCATGAAAAATGACTAATATCTATTAATTAATATAATAAGATTTCTATAACGCAGCAAAGTGGCAGATTTCTGTAATGCAACAAAATTACAGCTCTCTATAAATTTAAATCACAACAGCCTGTATTAAATAAAATAAAATAAAACACTTTAACTTTGTTTGTATAACACAATATTTTTATTTTCGTGACTGCAGCTTCGGCAACTTAACTTGCCATTATCAAACAGAGTTTGTCTATTTGATATTGTCAAGTTGAGTTGCCGAAACTGCAGTCACAAAAATAAAAATATTGTGTTATGCAAACAAAGTTAAAGCGTTTCATTTTATTGAATTAAAATGTATAACGAAGTAGAAGCCTCCACCGTTCAGCCTGTATTTAGTTTGTACTCATTCTAAAAAAAACATGTAAATTTTGATATAACCAAATAAGCTTACCATTTAAAAGTGACATACCTATTAATTGATATAATTATTCCTGAAAATGAAAAAAGAAACTTGCCGATACATTTTTTAAATAATTAATGTTAAAAAACGTAATTAAAATTACAGGTTTCTGTACCGTAAAAAAATTGCAGGATTCTTTATCGTAGCAAAATGGCAGATTTCTATAACGCAGTAACATGGCAGATTTCTGTAATGCAGCAAAATAAGAGCTCTCTATATAACTTAAATCACAACAACCTGTATTTAGTTTACACTCACGCTAAATTGAAATATATTTGCTTAGTTTTAAGTTTAGTGTTTGTACATATTTGTTTTTTTTCTGTATATTGTATTTTTAATGTAAATGGCAAGCCGTTGAAATAAATAATTAAATAAATATATATTTCTCTCTATTCACTCACATCTCTCTTTCATGTGCGAACTACTTGCCGATACATTTTAAAAATAATTGATGTCAAAAATCGTAATTAAAGTTACAGGTTTCTGTACTGTAACAAAATTGCAGTATTCTTTACCGTAGCAAAATGGCAGATTTCTATACCGCAGCAAAATGGCAGATTTCTCTAATGCAACAAAATTACAGCTCTCTATAAATTTAATTCACAACAACCTGTATTTAGTTTGTACCTATGCTAAATTGAAATGTATTTTTCTCAATTCACTCACCTCCTCTCGTTCATGTTTTCCTGCTCGAAAATATGAAATATTCCATCAAATACGCGGCATTCCAGACGAATTCTCGGCATTTCAAAGCAGCCGCGGACAACATAATAAACAACATAACCTGCAAATAAAGTTTTAGATTTTCTCTTGAAATAGAGTTAATTTAATTTGAGTTTTATTATCAATTACGATGTGATATAGTGATCTTTTTAACAAATATGTGTCTTATTTGTGTAAATATTGATGCATAACGAAGTAGAAGCCTCCACAGTTAACAGTTTAATCATTTTAAAGTGTAAGTAATAAATAAATGTTTTAAGTGAAACAAATTGTATGGATTAATTAATTAATTAATATATTGAAAGTTTTTAAAGAATTTGAATGTTTGTTAAGCATACATTGGGAATTCATGAAATGGAATCAATTTAAATTTGTTCAACTTAAATAAATCAGAATTAATTGATTTACCGATGATTTGGTTTTTCAAACGATAAGTGATCTACATTTCAATCAAATATCATTTTTCTACAACCGCTCTCTCGTCTCGTTTCGTCTGTGTTTATTATTAAAATAAAGTGAGTAGTGACAAAGAACAGTTAACGGCGCCGCTGTTTGTTCGTAGGAAAAGCAGAGCGTTAAACACGTTTTGAAATTTGCATTTCATGCTTATACCTCGCCCCTCGGGTTCGTAAATACAATTTAGGCCCAGTTACACCACAAAAGTTGAACTTGAGTTAAGATGACAGCTCTCATTGTTCTAATGTCAGTTTGAACTAGAGTTCAGAGTTGAACCAGTTCAACGTGTTTGATGCAACTGGCCCTTAGTATTCGCATGCAAACCGAAGCTTTCAAAACTTGTCTCATTGGGCCCGTTCAGCACAGACAACAGTTGGGAGTTTACTGCCAAGTGTTGAAGAATTCTCTGATGACCGGATTGTTAATTGTGATCGTGTTTGGGAATTTTGCAATCGTACAAAATAGACCGAACGGAGTACTGTTCATTAGGTATCAACATACATCACAAACAAATCCAAACATGTTAAATGTTGAACATTTTGATGAGCCCATTCTTACTTTATATTATAGTTATTGTAGATTGAGTTTTTATTTTTATTTAATTTAAATGGTATTTTTTTTTACAGGAAATGAGTGATGGTTGTGTAGACACAGTCGAGCATTTTTTCGGGGTTTATTTGTTGTATTGTAAAAACCCGAAATATCTAGGCCGGACTTACATAGGTTACACTGTGGACCCCAATCGTAGGATTAAACAGCACAATAAAGGGAAGAAAGCCGGTGGGGCTTGGAGAACCAGCAACCGAGGGCCATGGTAAGTGAACAATTTTCAACTTAAAACCTCGGGAATGTAATTTTTCCAACAATTTCAGGTCAATGGTGATGATAATTCATGGATTTCCAAACGATATAGCAGCATTACGAGTAAGTAATTACAAGATAATATTAGAGCATTTGGTAGTATTTTTGAGTACACGAAGAAGTAACGGCATAGCCCGAATAATTACCAGGAGAAGGGGTATTACAAGACAAAACATACAAACAAGTTAGTTAAGGGGCAGGTGGTGGCTGAGCAGTAACTTCGCCGGACGGTATATCACTCAGCAAGCCACAGACCGGGTTCGATTCCCATGCACGGGGAGTTGTTATTTTTTTTTTTCCTGTGGGGGCGGATCCGGATGCACTGCAGCCTAGGTGGCTTATTGTACTGTTATTTAAAAATAATATCTCGTCGTGTCCCTGGGTGTAGTGTGAATGTGTCGTGACATCCAAATATATGTTAATTATACATATTTATATACAATGAGATATGGCTGTGGTGAGATCCTATGTCAGGATCATCGGATCCAAAAAAAAAACAAAAAAAAAGTAAGTTAAAAATCTATTAACTCCTTGACTGGCCATTTAAAATTACCTCTAAGAAACATACAGGGATTTTTTCTTTTAAGTATTCTTTCACATATTAGAAAACAAATTGCTCTAGACATTTGTATTAATCAAAATAAACATTTGCAAAATTAATGAACATGAGATCAAACAAAAGCAGTATATTTTGAACTTCACTTTAAATCAGTGATTTGGCTTGGTCGCTGCACTGCGCTACACGATCAAGCCAAATTTTCAGGCTTTTCTAAACTCGAAATTTTACTTCATGCTTAAACAAGGATTGGAAACACTTGTTAGAAGCTTTAAATTGAAAGCTTTTATAAAAACAAACAATGTCTGAAAATTTATAGTGATAAATCGTGTTATGTATGAAAAACTCCCTTTATACGATATAAAATAATACATAATCAATCCCTCAATAAAAATATTAAATGAATTAACAACAAAATCTACCAAAAATATAAGAATAAATGTATTAGTACATTTATGTCCGGTTTCACCAACTTTGAATTAATTAACAATTAAAAAACTTATTATTTTTCAAACACTATTTAAGATTAATCATCAAAATGTTCATCATTCAACATGTTTGCATTTCTGTGTAATGTATGTTGGTATCTAATGAACGGTATGGTGCTCCTGTCATTGAAAAAACTTTAACCCGCTAGCACCAATCAGTCTATTTTGTACGTTTGCAAAAATCCCAAACACGTTTACGATTCACAATCCGGTCATCAGAGAATTCCCCAACAGTTGGCGGTAAAGTCCTAACTGTTGTCTCTGATGAACGGACGGATTATTGATACTATCATATGTTCAATATAAAAAAACCTCTAGAGTGCCATGATTTAATCTTTTTTCAAATTTAAGTTGGCTACATACTTCAGGAATTGACATATAAAACGTTAGACATAATAATTATAATGTATATACACGATTCCATTTGTTTCTGGATCTCGCCTAGCTATGGAAAAGTAACAGTTTAAGTATTGTAAATGGGGCTGGTTGTGTTTTAAATCAGGGTTTTTAAATGTCACTGTCAGATGTTCGATTTTAAGGTTATAATTTCTGACTATTGTGATCTTACACTGTTGCCTGTTTTACAAATTTTCAGATATAAAAGGATAATAATATGCAGTTTTAAGATTAACAAAATTTACTACTTGGTTTTTGTACATACAAACACAGCAATAATATTGTATATAACAAATATAATGAATTCGGCTCTGCAAACTTATTTCGTCATCCATTTGTATTTCTCGCTTGGGTCTTCCCGTTAACACATTTTGATCAACTCCATCCATCTACCTTAATTTTGGTCATTCATTTGTAGATTTGGATTACTTTGCCTAAAATGTTTGTAGGATTTCAGAATTTGTAACCTTTTTGATTCAGAGATAATCTTTGGCATGTTAATATTTAATATGTGCCTGAAATTATTTTTCACTTTGACATTGACACAGCATTGCAACACTAGATTAATTTGATTTAATAATAAAATGCTCGAAGAAGCGACCGCGTGGCGAAATAATTGTTGCAAGATTAACAATAAACCTCTTGAAAATTAAAAAGAGGATTACTTATGATATAAATTATTACAACACTGTTAAAATAAGGAATCAGGAGTGGCAACTAATCAAAAATGTAAATGTTGATACTGCAACATAACAACACGAAAGCATGGCTAGGCGAGATCCAGAAACAAATGGAATGGTGTATATTTCCAGAGTTGCCAACCTAGAATATTTTCCATGGCACTCTAGAGATTTTTTTTAATTGAACATACGATATTATTGTTGGCTGAGTATTTGTCAAACTTCAAACTATTTTTGTTTTAGTTTGAGTGGGCTTGGCAACATCCACTTCGTTCGAGAAGGCTTAATCATGTCCCAAAGAAGAAACCTCGAGAAAAGGTGTTCGATTATTGTCTTAGAATTTTATCAGAGATGTTAAGTGTCGGTCCATGGAATCGGCTGCCTTTAACTGTTCGATGGTTGGATACAGAGTTTATACGAGATTTCCCTGTAAGTTGCAAACTACAACCAAATATTTCTCCACTAATTTTTAATGTATAGATGTATTACCCAAATTAGGCACTTGTGGGGTAGACTAGCATTTCCCAAACGTAGGCAAGGCATTCCTGAAAACATTGGGCCGTAAATGTACCATTCGGCACTGGCTCTCGCAGAGATAACACCATTGAAATCCCGAAGGGTCCTTGTCCCATGCACCACCTGGCATGTGCGTGCGAGTTCCTTTCTTTCAAATAAATGTGCGCCCAACGTAGTCAGGTTTCAATGTCTCATTTTTTGAGCAGCAGAAATACACGAACGGCGCTCGTTCTGGGGATGAGAGTACCTAAGAAAAATTCCACTATACCTATTTTTCTTGTGATAACATCTTCTGCAGCTATTTGTTTTTGTTTGTAGAGGTAAATAGCAAAATAAAAACTACTAAAAATTTACTGTTCATCCAATTTTCCTGTTTATTAAAATTAAATTACAAAAAAAATTGTGTGCCATATGCAATAAGTTGTAAGTGCCAATTTTTAGGTAATGTGTTTTATATATGGAATATGTACTAAATGTCACGTGTTTACTTGTACAATGAATGCCGGAGCGATAGTGCCACTACAAGTGGTAGAAATAGGGACTCAATTATCAAAACGTCATAAGTGCCATAGTACTTTCATTTACGTTTTATGTTTCTTCTGTAAAATATATCATTTGGTACTTACGACCTTTTCATATGGCACGCTTCAATTATCGATTATTCATTTAAATGAATGAGTGGTCTAAAAAGGGAGTGGATGTGGCGGCGTGGATGATGCTTAAATGGAAGGAAGTAGAGAGGCAGGAACAGCAGGAGAGTATAGACCGGAGTGGATACAATCATCCATCCAAACATTTCTTCCTCTCTCATCCGATCCACATCTCGCCCTAGCCAGCCGTACCTTTTCCTTCCTGGGTGTATCTAGATTGCTCAGATATCTTGGCACATTTCCATGTACCTGCCACCGTTTGTACCATGAACGGTGGCAGGTACATGGCGAGATGTGGATCAGATGAGAGAGGAAGAAAGATTTGGATAGGTGAACAGTATGGAAGATGTGTGCTATGCGCATGCGGACTGGATATATGGGAACACTTGCGGAAGGAATGCAAAGGGGTATGTAAAGAATGGATAGAAGGGAATAATAGGGTTACGGAATGGATGAGAGAGGACGGGGCAGGTGTAAATATTTTGGAAAGATTAGAATGGGAAAGGAAGAAAGAAAGGGAAAAAATAGGGCTGTAAGGAGGAAAAGGGTTATAAAATTGTACGCTAAAGTGTAAAAGAGAATATTAATGCCAATAAAGGTCTTTTTTTAAATTAATTTCAGCTCAATAAAAAACCACCGATTCACATGCCGATTATCGAAGGATCAGTTATAAGCAAGAAACTGCCGAAACCTCAAAACCTTCCAGATAATGGGGAAGATTGTGAATCAACAATTCCCTTGTGCTTTCTTTGCAACAATTACGTGGAAGGCAAAAAACTAACGTGTGTAAATTCCAAATGTTCTCTGGTCACTCACATTATCTGTTTATCGAAACGTTTTTTAACACCCGGAGAATACGTGCCTGTGGAAGGAAAGTGTCCAAAATGTGATAAGAACTTTTTATGGGGGGACATTATCCGGAAACACAAGGGGTGTTACAACGATGTCAACATCACGATATCAGCTGATAATGGGAATGAGTTTTATAGTTCGGATGATGAGTGAAAACTTTAATTTATTACATATATAAAAAGAAATATTTATGTTTTTTTTTAATATGACCAATCAAATTTGACATTTCAAGAATTTAGTGGTGTGATGCAGGTTGTGTGTTTTAGGTTAGGACAAGATTAATCACATGTTATGCTGTAAATCAACTTTTAATTTGTAGGTTATGTGAAGGGAAATCTGACAATTTAATTACCTCACAAATATGGTTCCGTTCTGGACCCCGAACAGTGCGGATGCCGAGCGTGAGTTCTGGGTTCCATCCCTGTTTGCGTTTAACCCACACGTGGTTGTTTTACAAATCCTCTTTCATCCTCTCTATTTTATCCTTTACAATCACCTATATCCTGACAATCCTTTCATTTTAACCCATCCTTGCAATTACGTGTGTATTTCCCGTAAATCCCTTTCCTTTCCTCGGGCATAACGAAACTCTATTTATTAAATTATATAAAATTACTGTGACTGGTCAACAGGGCCTAGTAGCCGAGGCCATAAATTACGCAGAAGAAGAAGAACCCACAAAGATTACGAGTACAAATGTATTTACCTATCACCACCTCGAATTATTTGTATCTACTACCAATTAAATAAAGTGTCTCTGAGGATCAGGTAGGATAAGGACCCGATCAAAACATCCACACATTCTCTCTGAAGAATGCCTAAGGATAAAATTTTAAAGAGCAGAGATATCTTATACAAAATTAACTCTTTTGTTTAAGCAAAGTGAGCTTTTGAAACAAAACCAAAATGATTGATTTTAAAGAAAATATTTACAATTTGAGAAATATTAAGCACACTAATGAAGAAACTGCAAAATATTACAGGTATTTAAATTTATAAAAGTAAGTAAATACGAATAAGTACTTCAATTTTTTACTTAAGAGAATCAAAGAAGACAAGTAGATAGAAGACCAGCATTGCGGCTGGCAAAAATAGTGTGGATGTTTTGATAGGGTCCCGGTAGGATAGGAGAATCAGGGAATATTCCTTGTTCACGAATATCTGTCTTCATTCAGTTTACATCATCTGCACTTATCGTCTTGTGTGCCATCTTTAATTATGTACTAGCGGTAATTTCTGGTAAGCATAACTTGATCTTGTATCGCACACACGAAACCTTCAGTTTCAGGAAAAAGTGTACCCTTCACTAGCCATGCATTTGATGCTTCTGTGTCGACGTGTGGTTGAGATAGATCGTGGACATGTTTTCCGTGCAGAGCTTTCTCCTTCCATGGATTAATTTTTTCGTTGTTAGAGACTTCAGGAAAGGATACTTCATGAGATAGATTTAATGGGGTATAATTATCATCTGATTGTACTATTGATTTATGTAATGTTGAGATATTTTGTTTTTGGATAAAGTATTCCCGTAGCAGTATTTTTTTGTCTACTTAATAGATTTTTTAGGTCAATAAGCCCTATTCCGCCCTAATTTCTGGGTAGGCTCAATCTTTCAATCGCCGATCTAGGATGATGGTATCTGGCCTTGGTAAGTATTTTGTTGGTTTTCCTTAAAATACTGCTCATATCGGTATTTGTCCAATGGACCACCCCAAAGGAATAGGTAAGTATGGGTATAGGTATTAATTGCCTTTATTTTATTTTTACTATTTAATTTTGTTTTAGCTATTACGTTTACTCTTTCTAAGTATTTATTCTCAATTTCGCATTTTACCGTTTTGTTCTCTATTCTTCTAGCTTGCTGAAACCCTTAGTATTTGTAAGTGTCTCCCTTTAACATGCATTTGACTGTCTTTTCGTCCTGTGTTTCGTAATTCGCCATTTCTAACTTTCTTTTGGTGATCTTCTGTATTCGACATTTGTCTATGCCGAATGTCATGCACACATCCCTGCTGAATGTTTCGGTGTTGTGGAGTAGCGAATTTAGGTATTCGCGCCTACCGCTATATAGTTTTATGTCATCCATATACATGAGATGCGATATACTGTAGTGTGTATTTAATTTATAGCCTTTGTTCGATTGGTTTAAAATGTTAGAGAGAGGGTTAACTGAAAGGCAAAACCACAAAGCACTGAGAATATACCCCGGGCAATTTTGATGCTATTGGCAGTAATACACGTGTCTCCGTTGTACAGGTTGACATCTCTTTTCCAGTTGTTCATGAATTTGTTCAAAGCACTTATTATTACAGGGCTAATTTTTTAAACCTTTAGCCAGGACCCCCCCCCCCCTCCTGGCTATGGTCTTGCGCCCATGAAATGACCGGAGTTTCCAGCGGCTAATTTCCGTTTTCGGTTAGAGGACTGCCAGCAACGTGAGAATCAACATTTGGACAACGTAATCTTTGGCACTTAATTTTCCAAAACTTTGTCTAAAAATTAATATAAAACTTCCTTTATCCTAACTTTTATTTATTTTTTATTTGAATTTACCCCCCTACCCTTTGTGGATACTCTGATATTTATCAATTATAACCTGTATACAAGAAAGTCTAGGGGAAACAGTCTCGATTTTTTAAATAAATATTACTGTATCGAAATGAAAAATCTAGTCTTCTTCTTACATGTGAGAAGTGGGCTAAGGATACAAATATTATGTTTTTTTTTTACTTATGGCCCCCAAGTAAAAAAAAGGTTCAGAAATACTACTATAAGCAATGCTGACTACTTATTTTGTCCTTAGATATTTTTGTTCATCCATTTTTAGAAACATTATAAAGTAATAATCTCCACAAAAATCAATATTGAGCGTTTGTTTCAAGCACAATTTTTAAGCTTTAAAAACATTATAAACTCAAAAGCTTATTTAATTCTAAATCGATCCATTTTTTAATAAATCATATACGACCAAGATTTTATCATTTTTATAAATTGGAACTTGGAAAACATTGATTTTTGCAAAGATTAATTAACTGATTCCTTGCTTCTGTTAATTCATTCGTACTTAAATGACCTATTATTTTATTAAGTGGACTCTGACAATTGCATTTGAATCAAATACAAGAGACAATAACAATGTTTAGTTTGATAAATGATTTAAAAATAATTTAAAACAGAAAACATGGTTAAATTTCGTTAAAATGATAAATATTTATTAAAAATATCATAATCCAATGCAATTGGTGCTGCATTCCAGAAGCTTGAAGAATATTAGCAATGTTAAGTTGAAAACTATAAGTAGACCAATTATTTTCGTGTTCAAATAACCAATTTATTCCCTTCAAACAAAAAATAAAAAATCTACTTGTAAACAATAAATTAAACTAAAGGAATAACACGAAAATAAAATAACAAATATCCTTCAATACCGTTAGCCCGCGATCGGATATCAAGCCAACATCACGAGGCGAGGACAGAAGGAATGAAACCAAAGGAATCAACTGCAATGAAGCTGGACGAAATCACCACTTATTATAAAATAAATGTGTATATATATATATATGTCATTGTCATTGTTTAAAATATACAAATTAAAAAAAAAAATAGGTCCAAACTACCACAGCTTTGAATTTGCTCAAAATAATATTAATACAAATAAATAGAGCAATTGCGAACATAAAGCAATTGCGAACATAAAGCGATTGCGAACATTCATGATTTCTTTTTTCTAGCTATTTAAACTTATTTATCTCATTTTAAATATTGTAACAGTTTTAATGGCATTCAATATATACATTTTCAGGCATTGCCCGCCCGTTACATTCGTTGGTTATAAAAGGGTTTAATTGTAAACTTTTAACGAGTGTTTCCACTCCCAGACTAAGCATGAAGTAAAATTTCGAGTTTAGAAAAGCCCCGCGTAGAAAATTTGTCGAGGGTCGCGTAGCGACCCGAGACAAATTTTCACGGGGCTTTTCTAAACTCGAAATTTTACTTCATGCGCCACGCGTATAAAGCACTGATGTAAAGTGAAGTTCAATGATCTTACGGTTATAAATAACACGAATGTTTATAGTAACTAAGTTAATTTTGCGCTTTAAAAAATCGAACGCTTGAAGCAATTCACTTTGAAATACTTAAAAGAAAAAAATCCATGTATGAAAGAGTACGAAACCTGCAATCGGAATTCTAAAGAAGAAGCCATTTTGTTATTATTTCTTTCTTAGAGAAACTGGATAATTTTTAAAAAAATAATAGGTAATTTGTTTAGGTTAATGTAGTTTTACGAGTTACGTGAAGGTGTTAAGTCACTTAAATAAACACAGTTATATTCCTTTCTTTACTTTTATTTTTCTTGCTACATGTACATTTCGGGTATTTGTTTAGGAATATCTCTAGTCTAGTTTTGATTCAGTGTCTGCTGATACTGCTATTGATGTATCGTCTGCAAACAATACTACGTATCCTTTATTAATATGAAATGGCAGATCATTGACATATAATAAAAATAGTAGAGGTCCCAACACTGATCCCCGAAGCACACCGTAATCAATACCAAACTCACTCGATTCCACCCCATTAGTATTCAATATAGTAACAATATTGTCTACAATATATAAAATTACGAAAATGTTATTCGTGAAAATGCAAACAATGTCTTAATTAATAAGACACCTTAAGACGATAATATTGTCTATATTTAAAATAAAAATAATAGATAACTTAATAGGTATCAATACGCATTAGGTTAAGTCCATTCACAAAAAAATGTCGTTATATTAAACGTATACTCCTGATACAGCATTTATTTCACTATCATGCGAAACAGAAATGCAACCCAATGCGAGAGAAAAAAACTAGTACAGTAAAATGTTTGGTTATGTGAACTGGACTTACTTTGATTTTACTGTCAATCAAGCTGAAAAATCTGCGGAGATGTCAAACGAAATTCAATGAACGCCGACATGCCTCAACTGACTGAAACGCAAAACGCAATAATAACGACCCGTTTAGAGACGGTATTAGCGTTAGAGACATTGCATATCAAGAAAAGCACCGTCTTGAGGGCCAAGAAAACCATTGTTGTTAACCCGTAAATGACAAGTTTGTTTAACAAGAATGAAAATACGATTTTTTAGAAGTGGCAAAAGCTCTATGCTGTAATATTTTTTTTCTCTAGCAACCGTACACTTATTTATATCGTTATTAATTGAGTATTGGGTTGCATTATTTTTTCGTTTCACTCTCGTGCGAAACATAAATGCAACCTAATATACATTTATTTAATTGATAAATAAAGCACTAATAACCTTTCTTCACACTTGTATTGTCTCCCTTATGTACATTTCTGACACGAACCATCATCAAATGGATTGATTCTAAATACAAAACTAAAATTCAGGACAATATATACACAAGGAATTACAATGCAAAGCAGTGTGAGTAACATCAATTACCAGAAGGTTTAACGAACCCAAATTAAGGCAAAGAGATTAAATCTAACAAAATATTTTGGAGTGGACTCAGATCTAAATTCATTCATTTGTTTTCAGATTTCTTCGTTTCGATTGCCTCTAATATGTTTAATTGATAACACAGATCAACATGAATTTTGTCTTTAAAATTAGTGTATACAATTACGATAGGTTTATGGACAGTCATTCGAAAAAAAAATATATTTTATTAAAAAGTTTGTTTTTGTAGAATGAAGAACGTTTGTACAATATTTCTAAATAAAGAGTGTCCCATTAGGAATTAGCAATTACTACAAGCAACATGTGGAGCCCATAGTTCGTCTTGATTCCGAATAGGTCTCTCAAAATATGCTTCATAGGCTTTACAAATATTCTCAGTTTTGTTTAGTTGAAATTTTTCATCTCGTACTTTAATAAAATTCGCACATATATAACAAAATGCATCAGCATCATGCTTACACTTTTTCGATGACATTTTTCTGTTTGAAGCTCGTACAAATACTTTTTGCTTTTTGCAACTTAGGCACCATCTGGAGGTACCGCGTGAATGTAACAATCGATCTCTTTTGTTTATAGGGTGTTTCATCAGTCGCTGGTCTAGATGTAAAACCCGACAAGTCTTCTTAAATCACTTTTGAGATAAATAAAAAACCTGCCAAATCTCAAGTTGAATTAATATAAATGTAACTAGCCAATTACATTCTACCAGTTACCATTGGACCCTCAAATTTATTCGTAATATGTCGGTGTTTGCATTCTGAATCCAATGATAAATGAAACTTACTTTAAAAAATGCATCTATAATAGCTGAACAATCTGTATTATTAGTATTACCACTAGAAAACCAAACTTTATAAGGGATTAGGATATTTTTCTTTCATTTTGGTGCATGATGAATTTTTTGTTGAGTTGTGTAATTAGACTCTAACATGTTTAATTGATATTAGACGAATATTTCAATAAATTGACACTTTCAATTGTAAGTTAATGTCCAGTTTCGATTGTTATTTATATTCAAAAGACCTGCACTTAACGAGAATGCCGAAACCTGCTTGTTAAGTGCCAGTTTTGTAGTTAAATTCCTGGTATGCCGTAAGAGCACCAGCGGGAAAAAAGAACGCAACCCGATATACAATTAATAACGCAATGTAAATGGATGTATGTTGGGTTGCATTTCTGTTTCCCAACATACATCTATTTATACCGCGTTATTAATTGTGTATTGGGTTGCGTTCTTTTTCCCGCTGGCGCTCTTACGCGCGATATTTAAATCTCGTTTATAATTTTATTATTAATTGCACCCATGTCTAGACTCCGATTCTATTTGGATTTTATTACAGATGCAAGAAACACCGTTTCACCATACAAACCGTACTACATTCAATTTAAATTTATGAGCGTGGAAGTAATTAAAATACAAAACAATTTATTCTTCATATTGCGTACCTGCATACCTACACACCATGTTCAAGTTTTAAAAAAGTTCTAAATACAAGGAATTTTTCTTTTAGGTTTACATGTTCCGATTTTTCAATGTTAATTTTCAAACGTTGGTAATCTTATTAATAACATTCAATTTAAAAACTCTAACAAGTGTATTCCACTCCCAGACTAAGCATGAAGTAAAATTTCGAGTTTAGAAAAGCCCTGTGAAAATTTGTCGAGGGTCGCGCAGCGACCCGAGACAAATTTTCTGGGCTTTTCTAAACTCGAAATTTTACTTCATGCGCCACACTTATAAAACACTAAAATATTGTAAAATGTATGTATATTCGAACTTCACTTCAAATCTGTGTTTTATACGCGTGGCGCATGAAGTAAAATTTCGAGTTTAGAAAAGCCTGAAAATTTGGCTTGGTTGCGTAGCGCAGCGGAGCGACCAAGCCAAATCAGGTAAACAGAGTTAACAAGTAGTGTTTCACTTTTAAATAAAACTATTTAATTTATTACATAAATACAAAAATTAGCAATTATTTACAAGTTGTTCTATATACAAATAGATAAATAAATTATTTGAGCATTCTTCGATTGATCAGGGTTTTCACTTTGGTGTATCTTCAATAATCGTAATCGTCGTCTTCTCTGTCGAGCAGGTCGAAACCACCGCCATAATCACTGTAGTCATCAACACCAGGTGGCACGAAAACTCCTCCGAGTGCTTCGGAAATTTGCTCGCCAAGGCCTATTCTGGTTGCAATACCGTAGATTAGTCGCATTATCGCTAATCTGAAACATTGTTGATCACAGAACGAATCATTGAAAATAATCAGTTGAGTCTCACAAAACATTTGAAATCTCAGTGATGATAATCACATAACTCAATTTCAATTTAATTATCTTAATCTGCGGATGCGGATGGGATACATGGGAACACTTGGGGAAGGAATGCAAGGCGGTATGTAAAGAATGGATAGAAGAGAATAATAGAGTTACGGAGTGGATGAGAGAGGACGGGGCAGGCGTAAATATATTGTAAAAATTGGAATGGGAAAGGGAGAAAGAAAGGGAAAAAATGGGGCTGCAAGGGGGAAAAGGGTTATAAAATTGTACGTTAAAGTGTAAAAGAGAATATTAATGCCAATAAGACTTTTTTTTAAATCTTAATTAAATATATCTTAAAATAAAGCTAATCAACTATAATTAAGGTTTGGAATATTTTAATCTAAAGCAGGGTTTCTCAACGGGGAGGGCACTACAAGATATCAGGGGGGGGGGGCGTGACAGATTTCCTAAAAAGTAGGTGAAGTGAAATAAGGCTATAATGGTGTTTCAATCTAACTAAAAACCCAAATAAAATCAGGAAAGGGGGGGGGGGGAGCAACCTGAAAAAGGTTGAGAACCCCTAAACTAAAGTATTTGGATATTTATTCAAAAACATATTTGAATATTCGAATTAGTGATGGAATCAACAACAATGCATCTTTATTGACAAGATAATATTATTATAATACAACAACAAAAGACCTTTATTGGCATAATACTACATTACATCTACACTAATCGCTGCCCCCTCTCTTTCTCCTGCTTTCCCTCAACTTCTCTAGCGTCCTTACCCCGGCCCCATCCTCCCTCACCATTCCGTCACTCTTCTAAATACTTGAATTTTTTAACCCTCTCAATCACCTCCCCCTTCCACTCTAATTCCTTCACCCTCCCCTCCCCTCCCTTTATTTCTGAATCTCATCCATTTCGTTTTTCTAACATTCACGCTCAACCTCCTCTTATCCATAAACCTCTCCGCCCTTTTCAGCATATCCTTTATCCCTTTCCACTCTCTTGCCACCAGCACCATATCATCCGCATATGCCAACATCCACACCTTACTTCTAACAATCAACAACCCCCCAGTTTGATATCTAACTAAACCCAACTACACTAAATTGTAAAGTTGGCTTAGGTCGGTTAATAACCTAACCTAATTTCAGATTTAGATGAGTAAGCCTAAAGTTGTGTTAGAATACCCAACTTTATGATTGGTCATCTAACCTAACCTAGCATCACAATTTATCACCTAACCTAACCAAACTTTACTAAATTGTGAAATTGGGCTACATTAGATGATAACTTATAACCTAAAAAACATGAACTTCCAGTTTTCAAATGAAAACCATACCAAATCCCACACACTCTTTATATATGATATTCTGCTCTAACTGTCAAAACAAACAAGCAGTAGTACTCGAAATGTTTAAGTACGCCAAAAAGGGAGTAACCTTCAAGAGTTAGGTTAGGTTAGTCAAGTTGGACAGAGGAAAATTTTACTTCATGCTTTTTTTTTTTAGGGGCAGGAAACGGAAGTTAGGGTTATTTCTGCCCTAGCACCGCAGCCGTGTGGCTTATTGTACTTCTTCCGTTACCGTAGTTAATCAAAAAGCTCTGTTTCCTTGGCTAGTCCCAGCAGCCTTTCGATCATTGCTTCCCCCCAGGTGGAAAGTGCCTCGCACTCGAATAGTACATGTGAGGCGTCTTCATCCTCTTCCAGGCATAGTCTGCATATTGGATCTTCTGTGAACAGTTTCATGTTATGCAGGTGCTTCCTTAGGGTACAGTGTCCAGTTATCAGTCCTGTGACTATTCTAAGGTTGTTTCTACTGAGTCTGAGGGCCTCAGTTGCTAGTTCTTGGCAGGGTTTTTCCATCAGTAGTTTACTGTGTCTATGCCCTGTCAGGTTTTTCCAGCGCTCGGTGTGTCTTTCTAGGGTCCACTCTTTTGCGCTTGGTCTTATTGATTTTTTGGGAATCGGTAGCATTGGTTCTGGTCCAATGTAGGGTCTGCGTGATCCAATCTTTGCCAGAGCATCGGCTTTCTCGTTACCATCCTCCCCTGTGTGTCCCGGCGTCCAGCGTAGTGTTACGGTGTTTTCCGTCGCCAGTTTCGTCAGGTTTTGGATGCACTCCCACGATAGCTCAGATTGGATCTTATAGCTGTTGAGTGCTCTTAAAGCAGCTTGGCTGTCGGCGAGGATCAGGATCTTTTGCCTCTTATATCCCCGTCGCAGATTTTCCATGGTACATTGGTTAATCGCGAAGATCTCGGCTTGATGTGCAGTTGCCATCCTCCCCAGAGACACGTAGATGTCACATTTTGGGGTTACGCCGTGAATCCCAGCGCCTGCTCCACCTTCTCTTCTTGACCCATCGGTGTACCAGATCAAGGTTCCAGGTGAAGGGTTGCGCTTCTCATTGTCCCCCTCACATTCTATTGTGAAGGGTCTCTTCAGGGAGTAGCGTGGTATCATGTAGTCACTTCCCATTTGTAATAGAGGTTTGATAACTACCTGTTCTATTCTGGAGTGGTTTCCTGTGGGGTGCCAGTTTCCAGTTGTCCTCAACCTATATGCCCCTAGTCTGGCCTCGCTTTTAACCACTAGGTCCAGCGTTTGGAGGTTTAGTAGGGTTTCCATTGAGGCTGTTGGTGTTGTACGCAGTGCGCCAGTTATGCATAAGCAAGCTAGTCGCTGTACTCTAGATAGAGCTGCCTGCGCAGTACTTTGTTCTACTTTCGGCCACCAAGTGGTGCATCCGTAGGTGATCATGGGTTTTACTATTGCATTGTATATCCACATAGTCATTTTTGGATTAAGGCCCCATGTTTTTCCCAGAGCACGCTTTGTTGTCATTAGCGTCCTTGTTGCTCTGTCGGTTGTGTGCTTTAATTGACGGTTCCATGTGAGTTTTGTATCTAGGTAGATACTTAGATATTTGACCTCATTGGTTAGTTGTAGAGTTTGGTTAAAGAAGGTTGGGGGGTTTGAGGCCCGCGCATTTCCTTCTTTTTGTGAAGGGGATGACCGTAGTCTTGGTGGGGTTAACGCTTAGCCCCACCTCCCCACACCATCGTTCTACAGTTTTCAAGGCATTGTTCATGATGCTTGTTATAGTAGTTGGATATTTTCCCGTGACGAGAATGACAATGTCATCCGCATATCCCTGGGCGTAATATCCTGAGTCGTTTAGTAACGTGAGTAGCTCATCCACCACCATGTCCCATAGAAGGGGGGATAGAACGCCCCCCTGAGGACATCCACCTTTGGCTTTTAAGCTGATTTTTTCTTGGAATTGTTCCGGTACTACTAGTCTGTCCGTCAGCATGGATTGCAGCCACGAGCTTATCGTGGTTTCCACAGCGTGACTTTCGACTGCTCTTACGATCGTTCTGATAGAGGTGTTGTCAAACGCTCCCTCAATATCGAGAAATGTAGCCAAAGCCACTGTTTTGTTTTTCAGCGAGGCCTCTACCTTAACTACCAGTTGGTGTAAGGCAGACTCGCATGATTTTCCAGTTTGAAAGGCGTGTTGAAAGGGGTGGAGCGGCCTCTCTAGAAGTGAGGTTTCCCTTATGTGTCTTTCAACTAGTTTTTCCATCGTCTTAAGTAGGAACGATGTCAGGCAAATTGGTCTGTAACCTTTTGGCAGGGTTAAGTCCTTCCCAGATTTAAGGATAAAGACCGCTTTGACTTTCTTCCAGGTAGTTGGCACGTGTTTTAGTGCCAGGCTGCCCCTGAAGAGTTTACATAGCACCGGTAGAAGGTGGCCCAGCCCTTGCTGCAAGAGCACTGTAATGTACTGTAATGTACCTATCGCCCACCTGATTCGTTCAAAGGTTACAATTTTCTTTGAGATTTCCCAGTCTTGTTGTGTTGCCGCCTTACCAAGGGTTACAAGCACTGAGTGAGTGTCTGCACCATTTTGCAGGATTTCAGATCCGGGGAAATGGGATCTCATGAGGATCTCCGCTGTTTCCTTGCCGGTTTCTGTAAATGATCCATCTGGTTTCTTCAGGGTTCCGCAAGAGGTGTCGGAGGTTTTCGCTAGGATTTTGTGGAGTTTTGCTCCCTCAATCTCCGAGCAGGATATCCTCCACGCCTCCCGGCGCGCCCTCCTGATCTCCTTGCTGTACTCCGTTAGTGTTTTGGAATATTCCTCCCACTCACCAGATTTCCTCGCTCTGTTATAGAGCCGGCGTGTGTCCCTCCTTAATGTTTCGAGGTTTTCATTCCACCATACTTCATGCTTAATCAAGGATTGGAAACCCTAGTTAATAGGATGTCATTGAAAACTATTAACTTTTCATGTAGTGGCATAATTCACATTTTAGTTGGTTCTTAGTTTAACTTGACAGTTTGATATCTAACCAAACCCAACTACACTAAATTGGGAAGTTAGGTTAGGTCGGTTAATAACCTAACCTAATTTCAGAATTAGATGACTAAACGTAAAGTTGTGTTAGAAGACCCAACTTAATGATATGTCATCTAACCTAACCTAGCGTCACAATTTATCACCTAACCTAACCAAACTTTACTAAATTGTGAAATTGGGCTATATTAGATGATAACTTTTAACTTAAAAACATGCAACTACCAGTTTTTATTAAAAAAATAAAAAATGTTCAAAACCCAATTATTTATAATTAATTTAATTTATTTATTTATTTATTTATTTACGGTAAAAACCATTTTTAACATTAACATAAACTATTTTAACATTAAACATCGGACTAAATATCTGTTTCGGTTTTATATTAATTAAAGATGATTTTGATGTGTTTTGGAATTTCACATTAAATCAGTGTTTTATACGCCTGGCGCATGAAGTAAAATTTCGCGTTTAGAAAAGCCTGAAATTTTACTTCATGCTTAATCAAGGAGTGGAAACACTCGTAAGAAGTTTCAAATTGAGCACTTTTACAGAAACAACGAATGCTTGAATATTTATGGAATACCCATCGGAATTTGTATACTTGAAAGAAAAATTTCCTGTATACAGGGAATTTTTCTTTCAGGTATACATATGCATACATTGTAAATTTTACAATTCGAATTTTTAAACGAGGGTTTTCCACTCCCAGTCTAAGCAAGAAGTAAAATTTCGAGTTTAGAAAAGCCTGAACATTTGGATTGGCCGCGTAGCGAAGCGGAGCGGCCAATCCAAATTAGGCTTTTCTAAACTCGAAATTTTACTTCATGCGCCACACGTGTAAAACACTGAAATATCGTAAAGTTTAAAATATACGGCTTTAGAAAACTATGTAGATGTGAATAAAACGTGAGTCAAATTCTGCGCTGAACAAATTGTTTATTATCAATGCATTGGTGATTTATAATTTGAAATAATTTTTGAAATCTGTTGGTATTTGGTCGAGTTATTACATTTTAAATTATTCGAGGGTTAAACATTGATCACTCACTACGCCACAGCCTTTCGTGTGCGCGCTCTCTTGGTCGCAGCATTTATTACCAATGCATTGTTGATTTATAATTTGAAAGAATTTTTGAAATCTGTTAGTATTTGGTGAAGTTATTACATTTTAAATGATTCGAGGGTTAAACATTGATCACTCACTATGCCTGTGCCTTTCTTGTGCTTGCTTTCCCGATCACAACATTAATTAACAATGCATTGGTGATTTATAATTTGAAAGAATTTTTGAAATCTGTTAGTATTTGGTCGAGTTACATTTTAAATTATTCGAGGGTTAAACATTGATCACTCACTACGCCACTGTATTTCTTGTGCTTGCTCTCCCGGTCACAGCATTTATAAACAATGCGTTGGTGATTAATAATTTAAAAGAATTTTTGAAATCTGTTGGTATTTGGTGGAGTTATTGCATTTTAAATTATTCGAGGGTTAATAATAGGTTAAACAAAAAAATACCAACTGTAAAAAACATTCTTCGAAAACCAGTTCCAGAAAAAAAAAACACCTCACTCGAATATATAATAAACATTCTATGGCCCGTTTTTGTTTTACAAGATCACTTTACATCTCTCTTGTTTATACTACATAATTATTCAGCCCCCCCGTTCATCATATTTTGAACTGAAAGGTTAACTACTAATTTAATCGATTATAAAAATATCTCGTTTTAATATAATCGATTACTAAAATATATCGATTATTCCCATCACTAATTAATATACATCAATTATATTTTCTTAATTTGTATAGACATAAATAAATGTGTACATGTAATATTTATTTATATTGATTGTAATTCATAATAACATAAAAATAATAAGTCTTGGAAATGAGACAAGCAAGAACAGTTGTATGTATGTCGATTGAAATTATAATCGTGAATATTTATTTATTCAGTTTACTTGTCTAGTGTAATTCAATACCCATTCATTCGCCCGGCGCTATATAAACAAACAAACAACGCGCTCCGCGCTCATAATTTTTATAATTTGTTGTAATAAAATTCAGCAGGCACTATAAACCTCTGCGCCATCTCGTATCCCAGAAACACACAACTAGCAAAAATCGGCGCTCTTAAACTAAACCCACCTAATGAAATCAACAGCGTTCGTTTCTTTCTGCCTCAAAACCATCGATTTGTGGTTAATCTTCTTCTTTCTTCTTCTGGCTTCAATACTGGATAGCAGTGCGAAAATAAGCATCACTACAAACACAGCCTTCAAACAACCCCTCATCGTTTCCACTTAACTCAAAACTATCAGCAGGTAACTTCCAGAATCTAAGAACTTAAACTCCTCAAATGTGTCTATTTAATTTTAAATTACCCAACATTAATACAATTTATCAATTTTAAGAAAAATCCGAAAAATGTCTGTGACTAGATTACGTTATTTTCTCGTACACTTTTCGATTTTTGTTTTAACTTCACGCGAACCGGAGTTAAAGAGCAACGGTGACCGACTGAATAATAAAAGTACCTCGAAGTGAATCGAGTGTCGCTCTAATGACACGGAAACGCGAGCGGAAAAATAATCGGGGATTCCTTTCGTGTCTTCTGCGTTACTGTAACTGAACGCAGTCAACGCGTGAATATCAATAATGCGATTTACAGTTACGTTTCGTGGACGGAAAGTAGGTCCTCGTAAAATCGCCGCACACCGGCCGAGAATCATCACGTGCGAATTTGTGAAATTCACACAAAGGCAAAGAAAGAATGGCAAATGTTATTATTCTAAGTGTTAAAAAAATAACACAGGTTTACAAAAAAAAAAATCTTGGTGATTTTAATGCTGAGTCAAAACAGTAACATTCCACCCATACTAGATTACACAGGTTTACAAAAAAAAAGTCCGGACTATTTGACCGGACCATGGTATCCCGGGGTATTTTTGCGTCCTGAATCCGATCCCGGGGTCAGCTGAGCCCCATCACGTCAGAAAAACGAGATTTCAAGGTCACTTAGAGGTTAAAATGGTCATTTTTTGGAACTGGACCCGGGACAATTTCTCAAGTGATCTGTTAAGTTAGAGGGTAACTGTTTAGGTCTTGAATATCTTCCAAACATCGGCAAGGAGCCCTAAATCTCGATCGGGACTATCACAGTGCTACCCCAGTGGATAAAATGTTGCCATGATTGTTTTATCTCGCGGATTTCGATCTCCCTGTCAAGGCATCCAATTCCGGCGATCCGTTCGCTGTGAGATATTGACAGGGAACCCAGCCCTGCTATTAAACTGAACTCTGCTATTAGCATCACCCAGGAACAACGACGTGGACGTTGCAGATTCTGTTCCCTTCGGGGTGCTTGTTTACAGTGAGGCCTCTCACTTTTCTCCCTCCCAATTTTTGCAGATTCTGTTCCCTTCGAGGTGCTTGTTTACAGTGAGTCCCCTTGCCTCTCACTTTTCTCCCTCCTAATTTTTCAATCTTTCCGCGCTTGTTTATGGGGTCTGCAGGTTTGCTCAAAACTCCTTCTAAGTGCCTTTCTCTTATGCCCCTTGGTCGTATCCCTCTTCAAGTTCCAGCAGTAGTCTGCCAACATGTTGATGTCCCAGAAACCTTGGTAGCGTCTTTCCATCTCTTTTATATCTTGGTGAAATCTTTCACCTTGTTCTTCGCTATAATGTCCAAGGTTTTCTGGGAAATTGTCCAAATGTGAATCCAAGAAATGGACCTTCAAGCTCATCAAACATCCAATAGCTTTGTAATTCCGGAGCAAGACGAAAACACGAACTAATTTCATGCGGCAACATTGTCCCGGGTCCAGTTCCAAAAAATGACCATTTTAACCTCTAAGTGACCTTGAAATCTCGTTTTTCTGACGTGATGGGGCTCAGCTGACCCCGGGATCGGATTCAGGACGCAAAAATACCCCGGGATACCATGGTCCGGTCAAATAGTCCGGACTTTTCTTTTTGTAAACCTGTGTAATCTAGTATAGGTGGAATGTTACTGTTTTGACTCAGCATTAAAATCACCAAGAATTTTTTATTGTATAATAGGAAAACTGTAAAGTGTAGCAAATGAACTCCGTTGAATGAATAAATAAATAAATAAACTGTAGATCAGTGTCAATTTATTCAATAGAATACAAATTTAGCATTGATCTAAAGTTCAGAGATGAACTGCAGTTCAAATTTTTATGCAACTCGTGCTCAACCAAAAGTCAGAGCTCTGTATGTTTCATAGATTATTTATAACAACTGGAGAACCATTTGTTTGTTTCCCGTTAAGTTTGCTTACGTGAAAATACTAGTTCTAAGCTACACAAAAACGATTTTGTGAACTTTTTGGACTCATTTGGTTTTTCCCCTTAACCCCTTCAAGTATGAAACGTTCACATGCATGAATGCTTGTATTTTCTAAATTATCTTTCAAAACTTAAACATTTGAATCTGTTTTTTTTTAAGTGGTTTAACCCATTAAGCGCCATTGATGCATACACGCAACATTATTAATTTTTTATTAATTAAATTACTAAATAACTTAATTTGATATATTATATTATTTGACCTGACTTGAAAATATATCAAGAAAAATGAAAATATTTTGTTATTTAAATATTTCCATTGTTACTCATTTAAAAATAAAACAATGTCAGTGTATTTCTAACTTCACAATATTTCACTGTTTTATACGCGTGGCGCATGAAGTAAAATTTCGAGTTTAGAAAAGCCTGAAAATTTGGTTTGGCCGCTCCGCTTCGCGGAGCGACCAAACCAAATTTTCAGGCTTTTCTAAACTCGAAATTTTACTTCATGCTTAGTCTGGGAGTGGAAACACTGGTTCTAAACTTCATATTGCACGTTTTTATACAAAATCGAGGGATGCCTGATAATTTACAGCGTATACACCAGTGGCGGCGCGTGGTTTAATTCTTTGGGGGTGCACAATATTGGAAAGACAGTAAGCGCAACAGGCAACATTTTTGGGGTGGTCGTTATTAACAAATTGGGTTTTGGACGACCGACACTTTTGATATTCATTTTTACTTTCCCCCGTATGTAATATTGTTTTCGTGAAAATTTTCGAATCAAAAATTTTAGCGGAAATATCCGTTTTGAGGTCCCCTGAGTCGAATAAGACCATTTTTGAAAAATGTCTGTCTGTCTGTCTGTCTGTGTGTGTGTCTGTGTGCGCTGTACCGCAAAAACCGCTAAAGATATCGAGATGAAACTTGAAACTTAAGCTTTTTGTTACAATCGGAAGAACTGAAAAGCTTTTGGTGAAAATCGGAAAACCGGAAGTGGTACTTTACTCTTAGCGTTTTTCAGTTTTTTCAGATTTTTTCAATAAATTTTCATCAAACGAAAAATTCTTTCAAATAAAAGTTATAGATAATAACAAAATGAAGATGTATTGTTCACTTACTTTTTATCATAGCACTCTTAGTTTTTGAGATATTTCAAAAGTTGTGTATTTTATCTAGTTATTGGTGTGTGACAGTGTATGTGTCGATACAATTGAAAAATGTTTCAAATAAAAGTTGTAGGAAATGAAAAACTAAAGATTTTTTGTGGACTCACTTTTTGTCATAGCACTCTTAGTTTTTGAGATATTTAATAAATAGTGTTTTTTTATCTAGTCATTGATTTGTGTCAGTGTGTGTGTTGATACAATTGGAAAATGTTTCAAATAAAAGTTGTAGGTAATAATATATTAAAGATTTTTTGTATCTTCACTTTTTGTCATGCACTCTTAGTTTTTGAGATATTCAATAAATAGTGTTTTTTATCTAGTCATTGGTTTGTGTCAGTATGTGTTAATCCAATTGAAAAATGTTTCAAATAAAAGTTGTAGTTATCAAAAAGTTGAATACATTTTGAAAATAATAATGCTACAAATATTTTAAAAGTGATTTAATACGCAATTTACGGGGGAAAGTACTATGATGGACACATCACCAGTTTTTTAAGTGGTTTAACCCATTAAGCGCCATTGATGCATACACGCAACATTATTAATTTTTTATTAATTAAATTACTAAATAACTTAATTTGATATATTTTATTATTTGACCTGACTTGAAAATATATCAAGAAAAATGAAAATATTTTGTTATTTAAATATTTCCATTGTTACTCATTTAAAAATAAAACAATGTCAGTGTATTTCTAACTTCACAATATTTCACTGTTTTATACGCGTGGCGCATGAAGTAAAATTTCGAGTTTAGAAAAGCCTGAAAATTTGGTTTGGCCGCTCCGCTTCGCGGAGCGACCAAACCAAATTTTCAGGCTTTTCTAAACTCGAAATTTTACTTCATGCTTAGTCTGGGAGTGGAAACACTGGTTGTAAACTTCAGATTGCACGTTTTTATACAAAATCGAGGGATGCCTGATAATTTACAGCGTATACACCAGTGGCGGCGCGTGGTTTAATTCTTTGGGGGTGCACAATATTGGAAAGACAGTAAGCGCAACAGGCAACATTTTTGGGGTGGTCGTTATTAACAAATTGGGTTTTGGACGACCGACACTTTTGATATTCATTTTTTCCTCTAAAGATAGCGAAGAAAATTTGGTTGTCTTTAAATATTGCACGGTAATAATGGAGTTCGAACACTCCGCCATTCTGGAAATTCGTGAAATCAACCTAAAACCGATACGCCGATATCAATCCGACCACGATGTGCACTAGTTATATGTGCACACGAGCCAGCTTAAAGCATTGAACGTCGCTGGGCTGTCGCGGGGAAGAAAGAGTGCGGGGGGCAGAGGTTCCACCAATTAGATTTAAAATTCACATGTGCAGTGCACGAGCGGATCAGGCGAGGTGACGCGGCTGCGGTGTTCGGTTGCCGTCGGGTCGGTGGCACTCGACGTTCTCTGCTTTGCACTTGGATATTAGGACGACGCATCGGATAGCGTCTAGCGGAAAAAATAATGTTTGGGATTTATTTTACAAGTAAAGGGTGTTTTTTTTAGACGTGTGGTTTTCAAGTCGGCACTACTTTTTTCGGAGATGGTCTTTTTGACAACTGTCACTTGATTTATGCTCAGTTTGGTTTGCCATTTCATAATGAATAGACTTACTCCTGAACAACGTTTGCAAATCTTGCAAATTTATTACCAAAATAATGGTTCGGTTCGCGCGACGCATCGTCCAATATTCGGTCGACATAATCGCCCAGCAGAGTCGGTAATTCGAGCAACCATGGATCGGTTTCGCACCACGTTTACTCTAGTGGATAGTGCGCATCCTCAGAGACGCCGTACAGTGCGCACCGAAGACGCTATTGCTGCTGTGGAGCAGAGTATCGAAGAAGACCCGAATGAGTCTATCCGCCATCCCGCGCAACAATTGGAGCTGTGTCCATCAACTTTATGGAAGATTTTGCGGAAGGATCTTGGTTTGCGTGCTTACAAAATCCAACTCGTGCAAGCATTGAAGCCAAACGACCATCAAGCGCGTCGCACGTTCGGTGAATGGCCCCAACACGAGATGGCCACCGATCCCGATTTTCACAAGAAAATTTTGTTCAGCGATGAAGCTCACTTTTGGTTAAATGGGTATGTCAATAAGCAAAATTGTCGCTTCTGGAGTAAAGATAATCCACAAGTCATTGTTGAGACGCCGTTACATCCTCAAAAAATCACTGTTTGGTGTGCTCTATGGGCAGAGGGAATCATTGGTCCATATTTCTTCAAAAATGAAGCCGGCCATAATGTTACAGTCAATGGGGAACGCTATAGAGCCATGATTAATGACTTTTTCGTGCCTGAATTGGAGGGTGTTGATGTGGACGACCTATGGTTCCAACAAGACGGCGCCACATGCCATACAGCCAATGCAACAATCACTTTGTTGCAGGAAATTTTTGGTGAGCGCATTATCTCGCGTCGTGGACCTGTGGCGTGGCCTCCAAGATCGTGCGATTTAACACCGCTGAACTATTTCTTGTGGGGTTATGTGAAGTCGCTTGTGTACGCACATAAGACGATTGACGCCTTGGAAGAGAATATTCGGCGCGTTATTGCTGACATACGGCCCCAATTGCTGCAAAAAGTGGTCGGAAATTGGGCCTCTCGGCAGGAATTTATTCGAGCCAGCCGCGGCGCCCACTTGCCCGAAATCATTTTTAAAACATAATGGCAAACCCTTATCTTTACGATAAAGCTAAATTCTTGGCCATAACATTAAATTATATGCGTTTTATTTCTTCTTGAAAACCACACGTCTAAAAAAAAACACCCTTTAGAATGGATTGATAAAATTATTTAAAGAATGAGGAAATTTAAATATGTTTGCAGACATTAATTTGGGAGTGCACGTGTGCACTTACTGAGGAACCGCCACTGGTATACACTATGTATATTTTAAAGAAAAATTAAAAGTATGTAATACAATAAGTTATTTATAAAAATCATAAAAACAAGTGCAGAATTTTAGCTAAAATCAACTTTTAGAGTCAACTCTATAACTGCTCGGCCGTTAATGGGTTAAATCATGAAAACTTATGGAATTTCACCCAACATTCCTTATTTGGAACTGTAGCTTTTCAACTCATAAGCGATGTACAAGAACTGGCCTAATTAATCTAGCTTGTAAAAAAAGAAATTCCAATTCAAAGTATATTTTACATAAAAAAGCCATATATCTTATACAACAATATATAAAAAGGAATTCACAGTCTTTCACAATCTAAAAAAAACTCTGTACATTCACCCGATCGAAAACTACAAAAGATTCACGCTATCTTAGGATTCATATGCCCGTTTTGGCTGTTATTCGGATTACTCATGCTGTTCTCTGTGCTGCCGTTGATGTTAGGCGTTTGCAACAGACGGCTCCTCCTCCTGGTGTAATGCTGCCACAGCAAAATCTGCTGGTCGTCGATGAATTTCGAGCACTGAGAGTTAACGAGCTCCCGCCTGAAGTGCTCGTATTGCAACAAGTCGAGAAAGTAGAGGCACATCGGGTACTTGAGGTACTTGGCGTATTGGGGCTCTTTCCAATACAGAAGGTATTTTAGGTAGTTTATAAAAGTGCCGTCTTTTAAATAACCTCGTTGGGCTAAGACTGTAATTAAAATAAAAACAATTCACTAGTAAACTTATAATCATTTACAACTATTTAGAATACAAAAAAACACTACAATAACTTAATTTATTTAATTTCCTATGGATTAATTGCATATCGATTTACCATGATTTTTGAGATTCTGAAGATGGAATCAGGGTAAAGGTTAATGTAGTTGTATGAGTTACGTGAAGGTGTTAAGTCACTTAATTAAACACAGTTATATTCACTTGTAAATAAAACACTTTTTACTTTGTTTAACCACTGGATTTTACATTTAATTGTGTGACTAGTTTCGACTATCTAGTAGTCATTCTCAAACTAAAGTAAAAAGTGTTTTATTTACAAGTGTATCTAAGATGTACCACAAAGTGAACGCCTACAACACCAAACAACAGTTATATTCGTTTCTTCACTTTTATTTTTCTTGCTAGATGTACATTTCGGGTACTAAGGGTATTAAGTACCCATTATCAATAGCTATTGATAATGGGTACTAAGGGTACTAAGTACCCATTATCAATAGCTATTGATAATGGGTACTTAGTACCCGAAATGTACATCTAGCAAGAAAAATAAAAGTGAAGAAAGGAATATAACTATGTTTAATTAAGGGCAAAGGTGTATGGGAGGCAAGAATCTAAAGTTCGTTGGTTAAGGCGACTTACCGCTTGGTCGCAAATCGAATTTTAAGTTCCACTTTTGAGGTTATATGTGGTCGTATTTTCGGCTAAATAAGCACATTACAGATACAAATTACACACATGATGAAATTATCTCCAAAATGAGGGCGTAATTCATCCAATTTGTAGTGTTATCTTAACTAATTCAGCCAATATCAAGATATTAGTTTTACGCTAGAATTGACGTCTACTGACGTTTATTTAAAATAATGGATATATAAATTGAGATTGATTATTAAATCATAGGTATTTTAATTTACGATAGAAAAAATAGATGGCACCTTCGTACGATAACTAGGATATTTATTGCAATAATAAAATATTAACAAATAATATAACAATATATAATAATACCTAAAAATATTACTTTGGGGTTGTTATGTTCTTTTGCGGCGATCAAAACACAGTTTATTTACAACAATTACAATATGTACATTTTCTTTCGTCCGTGCGGGTGTCCTAAGCGCGGCGGTACTGGCTCCTCACTCCGAACCTTCTGAGGTCGTCCGGGTGCACCCTCCTGGGATCCACTCCTTTGTACAGACTGGTGTTCGGGGCTACCTGGTGCAGCGACGGAAAAGCTGGCGATGGCCGAATCTTCTTAGGCGTCGGCGGCAACGGTGACAGTGGTGTTGGCCATTTGCTTCGGCTCCTGAAGAAGGCCCTTGGTTGCGACCCGTGAATTGGTCGTCTGGGTGTCCGTGCCTGTTTCCTCGGGGTCGTGGGAATTGGCGACAGCAGGACCGGAATACATCTTAACCGCCGTACCTGTCGTTTTACGCTCTTATGGTACCGTGCAGTCCGCATACCTCGTTGTTCCTTAAGCATTACTTGTGACGGCCCTCCCTGATATTTATCGGAGGATGTCTCTTAGTAAGTTCCCTCCTGACTTTCGTCGGAGGAGTGCTTGTTGATGCCTGCCAGCGCCGCCCTTATGAATCGACCACGCCACCATACCACTTAATCTTTTCTTGCCGCGCCCTCTCCCTGCGGCGGGCGATACGATGGTTCTGTCGGGTGGTGTGCGCGTGGCGCTGGCTGAGCCTCGCGTCCGCTTGTCGCTGCTAGGGGGTGTGCACGTGTACATGTGGTTGCCTAGTGCACGGCTCCCACAATTACTTTTATATTTAATTCACTGTTTTTACTAAAATTAAATTTAGTTAGTAGACACACAGCTAAGTTTAAATACAATTAAAATAATTCAATAGAACCACATAACCAAGCAAAATTATCTGATTTAAGGCTTGGTGTAGCCACACATTTTTCTATAAAATAATAAGATCCAGATAAACATTTTATTATGCTTAGGCGATTTTACAAATTTTTAAGTTAGGTTAGTAGAAAGGTTTGCAATAGAATAAATTGCGGAAGTCTTTTTGCGCAAGTTAAATATTTCACATACTTCTAGGTTAGGTTAAGAGAAAGGTTTACAATAGAATAAATTGCGTATGTCTCTTTGCAGACGATGACTATTCCACATACTTCTAGATTAGGTTAGGAGAAAGGTGTTCAATAGAATATACTGCGTAAGTCTCTTTGAGCACGGTGACTATTCCACATACTTGTAGTTTAGGTTATGTTAGGAGAAAGGTTTGCAATAGAATAAACTGCTTAAATCTCTTTGCGCACATTAATTATTCTAGCAGTATGTAGAATAATTAATGTGCGCAAAGAGATTTAAGCAGTTTATTCTATTGCAAACCTTTCTCCTAACATAACCTAAACTACAAGTATGTGGTTAGGAGAAACGTTTGCAATAGAATAAATTGCGTAAGTCTCTTTGCGTGTACGGAATAGCCCCTAAATATTTAAATATTAATATTTTACATCATTCCCAAAGATGTCGATGACAGTTTTTGTAAACAGTTAATATTTATTACATTTTAATACATCTAGCGCCATCTATTTTTTTATATCGTAAATTAGAATACCTATGATTCACTAATCAATCTTGATTTATATATCCATTATTTTAAATAAACGTCAATTTTAGTGTAAAATTAATATCGTGATATTGACCGAATTAACGAAGATAATACTACAAATTGGACAATTTACGTCATCATTTTGGAGATAATTTCATCATGTGTGTAATAGGTATCCCTAATGTGCTTATTTAGCCGAAAATGCGGCCATATATAACCTCAAAAGTGGAACTTAAAATTTAATTTGTGGCCAAACGGTAAGTCACCTTAACCAACGAACTTTAGATTCGTGCGTCCCACGATTCCTCGATTCCGTTTTCAGAATCTCAAAAATCAAGATAAATCAATATACAACAACCCGTTTCCTATAAATGATTAAGGCCTGTATTCACAGCACCCATGCAATTTGTTATCAGTGAGAACTTGCACCAAAATGACGTCATTTTACTCCGTATAGTTTGGTAATTTGTATCTGATCTACGGACAGGTTAGATGATACATCGTGAAATTAGTTTAGGTTGTGCATAACTTTTTTCAGGTTAGATTAGACTACCAGTTTCTTAGGTTAAGTTGGATGCCAGTTATTTAAGTAACCATCAGCGTAATCAATCATCAACTAATTTGATCTAACCTAGCACAAGCTTGATTGGTAAGTTAGGTCATATGTATCTGTTTTTAGGTTATGTTGGTTCTCAATTTGTGAATTCCTATATTCCTATAAATGATCATTGCCCGTATTCACAGCACCCATGCAATTTGTTATCAGTGAGAACTTGCACCAAAATGACATCATTTTACTCCGTATAGTTTGGTAATTAGTATCTGATCTAGGGACAGGTTAAATGATACATCGTGAAATTAGTTTAGGTTGTGCATAACTTTTTTCAGGTTAGATTAGACCACCAGTTTCTTAGGTTAAGTTGGACGCCAGTTATTTAAGTAACCATCAGCGTAATCAATCATCAACTAATTTGATCTAACCTAACACAAGCTTGATTGGTAAGTTAGGTCATATGTATCTGTTTTAGGTTATGTTGAATTCCTATATTCCTATAAATGATCATTGCCCGTATTCACAGCACCCATGCAATTTGTTATCGGTAAGAACTTGCACCAAAATAGCGTCATTTTACTCCATATGGTTTGGTAAATTCTTCCCTAAATAATGTTATTTCAGTGTGACTTCTCAACGATAACAAATTGCATGGGTGCTATGAATACGTTCTCAGGAATTTTTACCACGCTCGTTTTATTAAAAGAATACAATTTGAAGCTTTAAACGAGTGTTTTCCACTCCCAGGCTAAGCATGAAGTAAAATTTCGAGTTTAGAAAAGCCTGAAAATTTGGTTTGGTCGCGTAGCGCGAAGCGGCCAAACCAAATTTTCAGGCTTTTCTAAACTCGAAATTTTACTTCATGCGCCACCGGCACAAAACACTGATTCAATGTAAAGTTCAGCGGTGCGTTTTAAACTTCGTAATATGTCAGTGTTTTGTACCGGTGGCGCATGAAGTAAAATTTCGAGTTTAGAAAAGCCTGAAAATTTGGTTTGGCTTACAAAAGCAGAGTTAAGTGGGCTAGAAAATCGAGGACAGTTTTCTTAATAAATAAATATTGAGTTTTCAAAAAATGATCAACTAATAATGCTTACAAAAGTAGCGTTAAGTGGGCTAGGAAATCGAGGACAGTTTTCCTAATAAATAAATAAACACTTATCAACCTTGATTTAATTTTAAGTAAGACTCGTAATACAAAACTGCAAAACACATTTAATTAGAATAACAATGACATTTTCCTAAAAGTGTGTACGTACCGAATAACAATCAACAAAACTTTTTCTGACCTATATCTCCATACAATAAATCAAATTTTAAAAAGCGAAAACTCACACCTTTACTTTTATGGACGTGGAAAAGTAATTTCTAACCCGCTTATTTTAATTCTGAATGAAATTAACGAACACACAGGAAACCGAATTGAGAACAGTTTTCTAGGAAAATCTGCTGTGCTTGATGATTAGATTTAAAATTACCAACCAGCTGTTCATAATGTGAATGATAAAAAAGCATACATCTTGAATTAAGGCCATTTCACACAAGCAGAAATGACATTCTAATTGCAGTGGAAATAAATGAACAGTTAAGATTCAAGCAGCACAACATATATGAGTTTATAATGAATGTTTGCTTGTTTTGCTTCCTCATATAAAACAAAAGAATTTTCACAGAGTTTATAAGCTTATTTATTTTTAATTTTAAAAGCCTCATCCTCATTTGATTAAAATTATTCACTCATAATTAATGAAAATCTTTATATCGTATGTTCATTCAAAAAAAACCTCTAGAGAGCCATGATTTTATCTTTTTTCAAATTTAAGTTGGCTACAAGCTTTAGGAATTGACATATAAAACGTCAGGCATCATAATTATAATGTATAATTTCAGAGTTGCCAACCTACAATATTTTCCATGGCACTCTAGAGGTTTTATTTTATTGAACATACGATATAAGAAGAAATAATAGGAATAAAACAAAATGTATTACCAATAAAAGACAGAATTGAAATAAACTATAAATTCTCCAAGACAAATTTCAGCTTATGCAACCATTATAACGAGTGTCTATAAACTGTCCGCATCCCAGTAGGTTCTGACTTTAAAAACATAAGTCATAATTAAATTCAGCACTGTGACACTACCCAATAACATAACCCACAACCCAATTTACACATAACCTAAAAATTAAAGGTGTCAAATCGTATTTTATGAAAATGTTCGGTATTTTCATAAAATACGATTTGACACCTTTAATTTTTAGGTTATGTGTAAATTGGGTTGCCTATATGACCATTACAAATTATAACTAATCAACTGCAATTAATGCCTCAACTTGTACATACAAGGAGTTTTTCTTTCAAGTATACATGTTCCAATTGCAGCGTATATGCCGTAAATCTTTAGATAATCGTTGTTTTTTTTTAAAGGAGTTCAATTTGAGACTTAAAGTGAGTGTGTTCCACTCCCAGACTAAGCATGAAGTAAAATTTCGAGTTTAGAAAAGCCTGAAAATTTGGTTTGGACGCGCAGCGCAAAGCGCGGAGCGGCCAAACCAAATTTTCAGGCTTTTCTAAACTCGAAATTTCACTTCATGCGCCACCGGTACAAAACACCGACATATTACGAAGTTTAAAACACACCGCTGAATTTTACATTGAATCAGTGTTTTGTGCCGGTGGCGCATGAAGTAAAATTTCGAGTTTAGAAAAGCCTGAAAATTTGGTTTGGCCGCTCCGCGCTACGCGACCAAACCAAATTTTCAGGCTTTTCTAAACTCGAAATTTTACTTCATGCTTCGCCTGGGAGTGGAAAACACTTGTTTAAAGCTTCAAATTGTATTCTTTTAATAAACCGAGGGTGGTAAAATTTACAACGTCTGCATATGTATACTTAAAAGAAAAATTCTCGTTATGAATATGTTCGGTGTTACATAAAACTCTCTGTATAATTAAATGTATTTGATGTTTCCAAGATTCACCGTTTTATATGGCATAATCTTGGATATGTAATTTGTTTTTTAAAGCAGCTGAGATGTCGACTGTTTATACCAGCGGAAAGGTTCAATCCGGCCCGTTTAAGAGTGCCGTGGTGAGAATGTTTGAACGCGTTCTTACTTCGTAATGTGACGACCCGCATAAAAACTACCTACCTACGATTAAGCATTATTCTTTGGCCCGCTACGATTGTCTGGTTATTACAAATGGCCCGTCTTAAAAAAAGTTTCCCCACCACTGGTTTATACACACTCGTTAAAAAGCTTTCAATTTATTTATTACACCACGTGATTTTCACGAAAATGACTAATGTAGAGCAATATTTGATTGCACCCCAGCTGATTAACTTTAATCATTGATCCGTACTTCCTAAAAACACAACAATTTTCTTCAAAAATTGTTTACACCTTTCCATTGTAATGAAACAGACAATTTTATATTCTCCAATTTCAACTTAATCAGCGGTTTAATTGTAATTACTTCTTAGCCACGATTAAGTACCTGTAGTACAAGTCGGCATCAGAGTCTACCTTACTTATTATTATTATTATTTTTCATTATCATCACTGCTAGCAGAGGCAAGCAGCAAAGCCGATGAACCCACTGCATTGTGCTTGTTTTAGTTTTCACTCTTATCACTGCCAATTTCACTTAACTTAAGTAATTCAAATTTTTCCAAAAGGGGACGTTTTTATAAGAAAAAACTTGATCATCACTCACAGTTTAAGTAATTAGGATTTCCCAAACACTGCACAAACTCCAATTCGATCTGAAACCTGATCCTCTGGTGGTCGTCGTTTTCTGGGGCACCTGCAACGTAATTCCAACCTATTTTCAATATAAATAAACAAATAGTTCAACATAAACAATAAACCCACCCTTTCCAGCCATTATAACAAAACAGCTGTCAAAACACTACCAACTAGAAAAAAGGCACGCTTTCTAGTTGGTACACTTAGAAAACACCAATAGACAATAGATACTTGATTTCATAGAACACGTTAATTGTTAATTGTTTCAAGTTCGGTATAATAGATGTCACTATATGTAGCATTTTAAATTATTTATAAGAAATATTATTAAAATACAAACTACACAATTAAATTTCGTATAAACTTGTAATTCTGGCGAATGGTTTCTGTTTATACAGTAGTCGGGGATGGCCTCTTCGTGGGGTTGGAAATTAGACGGACTGTATTTGTTTAAAACTTTAAATACGCTAACAACAATTTCACATAACGTAACGTAACCTTCTCGTCTTCTAATAATTCTCTATGATTCAACAACTTGAACATAGCTCTCCTAAAATCTCATATATTTAGCCCACATGAAATACATTTCCTTTCCGCGGCGTTAGATGGCGCGCGCAAGCGGGTAATTCAAAAATATCGCCTACAATACAATCATTATTATAAAGTATATTTATGGGATCGAACATTGATTTGTGATTTAAAATTAGTTGATTCTTATTATAGTGATTTATTTTAATCACATTCGACTTGATTTCATAGAATACGTTATTGTTAATTGTTTCAAGTTTGGTATAATAGATGTCACTATATACAGCATTTTAAATTATTTATAAGAAATATTACTAAAATACATACTACAGAATTAGATTTTGTAAAAACTTGTAATTTTCGTGAGTGGTTGCTGTTCATACAATCATTATAATATAGTATGTTTATGGGATAGAACATTGATTTCATAGAACACGTTAATTGTTAATTGTTTCAAGTTTGGTATAATAGATGTCACTATATACAGCATTTAAAGTTATTTATATGAAATATTACTAAAATACAAACTACAGAATTAGATTTTGCAAAAACTTGTAATTCTCGCGAGTGGTTGCTGTATATACAATCATTATAATAAAGTATGTTTATGGGATAGAACATTGATTTCATAGAACACGTTAATTGTTTCAAGTTTGGTATAATAGATGTCACTATATACAGCATTTTAAATTATTTAGAAGAAATATTACTAAAATACAAACTACAGAATTAGATTTTGTAGAAACTTGTTATTCTCGCGAGTGATTGCTGTACATACAATCATTATAATAAAGTATGTTTATGGGATAGAACATTGATTTCATAGAACACGTTAATTGTTTCAAGTTTGGTATAATAGATGTCACTATATACAGCATTTTAAATTATTTAGAAGAAATATTACTAAAATACAAACTACAGAATTAGATTTTGTAGAAACTTTTTATTCTCGCGAGTGGTTGCTGTACATACAATCATTATAATCAAGTATGTTTATGGGATAGAACATTGATTTCATAGAACACGTTAATTGTTCCAAGTTTGGTATAATAGATGTCACTATATACAGCATTTTAAATTATTTAGAAGAAATATTACTAAAATACAAACTACAGAATTAGATTTTGTAGAAACTTGTAATTCTCGAGAGTGGTTGCTGTACATACAATCATTATAATAAAGTATGTTTATGGGATAGAACATTGATTTCATAGAACACGTTAATTGTTCCAAGTTTGGTATAATAGATGTCACTATATACAGCATTTTAAATTATTTAGAAGAAATATTACTAAAATACAAACTACAGAATTAGATTTTGTAGAAACTTGTAATTCTCGAGAGTGGTTGCTGTACATACAATCATTATAATAAAGTATGTTTATGGGATAGAACATTGATTTCATAGAACACGTTAATTGTTCCAAGTTTGGTATAATAGATGTCACTATATACAGCATTTTAAATTATTTAGAAGAAATATTACTAAAATACAAACTACAGAATTAGATTTTGTAGAAACTTGTAATTCTCGCGAGTGATTGCTGTTCATACAATCATTATAATCAAGTATGTTTATAGGATCGAACATTGATTTGTGACTTAAAATTAGTTGATTCTTATTATAGCGATTTATTTTAATCACATTCGGCACCGTTGAATTCTAATAAATTAATTTTATTATAATAACCACGATTCTATTTAGTTTTTATTCATAATTTGATTTATTACATATTTGAGTTGGCAGTCCGAGTGTCAGTTTCCCCAGCTGTCATGTTTAATAATTTCGACCTCGTTTTTCGACCTCTTTGTAGTGCTTCAATTAAATGAATCATTTTGTAATCAAACACAACGCGCGTGTTATCATCTAGAATTTGTGAAAAATGTCCGGACACAGATACACCACCTCGACAAACCCCTTCGATGAAGACGATGTGGACGATGAGACTTTCCTCAAGAACTCACGTAGATCATTCGGTTCGGGAAATCCCCAATCGTTCGACGAGCAGATGCAGTCGTTTCAAGAAAAGAGGAAGCAGATCGAGGACCGGACGATACAGAGCACGGAGAGGAGCATCGGGATCCTGCGGGATTCCGAGCAGATCGGGATCGCGACCGCCGAGGAGCTCTCGAGGCAGCGGGAGCAACTGGAGAGGACGGATAAGCGGCTGGACGAGATCAACCAGACGCTGCGGTTCTCGCAGAAGCACATAAACGGGATAAAATCGGTGTTCAGTAGTTTGAAGAACTACATGTCGGGAAGGGCGGACCGGAGCCCCGTATCGAATTCCAGCTCGAATCAATCTCAGGTGCCCGATTCGAATTCCGAGCCGCCGGGGGATTGTAATGTTTACGATAGCCACCCAGTGAACCGGCTGAAGGAGCAGGGCGTACGGCGGGATAACCCGCAATCGGGTAGTAAGGATATTAGTGCGCGGTTGGAGGCAAATTTGCAGGAGATGAGCTCATCGATATCACGGCTTAAAGGGCTCGCTTCGGAGCTCTCCACGGAAATCGATACACAAAACGAATTAATCGATAACATCACTGATAAAACTGAAACTGCCGATGTGACTATAAAAAGGCAGAACAAGGATATGCACCGTATTTTAAAGAAGTAATTAGGTTTTAAAGGAATGCACCAGGGGTTATGAATTTGAACACATTGACTGCCGCACGAGTTAAATACAATTACCATGTACTCTAGGCCCTGAGTCTCCAAACTATCTTCTTCGCGGGCCACAAATACAATTCTACATAATAAAGTCGGCCAAGATCCGATTCATTTTATAAAATTATGAAAAATTTAAGGAACAATTGTTACAATATTTCAAAATATGACATTTACAAAAAAAATTACAAACAATCACGGGCCGGATTCATGCAAGTCGCGGGCCGTAGTTTGGAGACCACTGCTCTAGGCTATTGCGTCGCGTGATTTATATATGTGATTTATATATATGATTTATATACAATTCCGGGGTAGATCTGGTTCTAAGGCATGAAAAACTAGTGCGGCCTCACGGCTCCTATGCTGATTTTTGGTGCGGCAGTTAACGTGTTAATTCAAAATTGGCATACGTACAAGTAAAATGTTTAAAGTTAAGAAAGTGTATAAATACAGTGAGTTTTATTTAGCTCAAAAATGATGACACTAATATTTTTAAGCTTCTCATAATTAATCTTAATTGCCACAATTGTAACCTATAAAATTGATTTATTAATGTCATATGTTGGCTTAATGTAACCAACTATGTCTCAAATAACCTCAAACGGAGAATATTGAGAGACGGTTGATTTTTGAGTCAAATAAAACTCATTGTCCACTAATGTGTGAGCCACAAAATTTTATTTCGGAGTGAAATGGAAGAATTTAAATAAACACCAAAAGCGGTATCAATAGAGAGGTTCAGTTTTTATTTATAATGCTAATGTCTAGGCTAAACTTGCTAGTTGCTCAGTAACTGTCTGCGTTACCTGGCAATAAGCAAGTTTAGAGTAGACAGCGTTACCGCATTTTAAAAAACAATAAACTAAAACTCCCTAATATCGTATGTTCAATAAAAAAAAACCTCAAGAGTGCCATGGAAAATATTATATGTTGGTAACTCTGAAATTATATATTATAATTATCATGCTTGATGTTTTATATGTCAATTCCTTTTATTGAACATATGATAGATATTAGCATACACCAGCGGCGGCTCGCAGCCTCACTTCAGGATAGGCCAGAGACCTAAGGTAATATGTATCCATTATTGAAAGGTGACTTTGTTGTGCAATTCCTTGTATTTGTAAAGCGCGACCCCAACCTCAAATTTGTGTGGCTTGGTGCTGTGGCCTACCCTGAAGTTAGGCTGCGAGCCGTCGCTGGCATACACCTTTAATACAGTTGAAGATTGATACTAACATTTTCGTATTAATAAAACATTTTAGTAACATACTATTGTTAGTTTGCAAGTAACATGTTAGGTGTAAGGCATGAACAAAATCTCAATAAGCCTATTTTGCTATGATCATTGAGGTTATGTATAGCACAGATATAAATTAGTCTCCTATTTGCAAAAACCCCTATATCCATGGTTTTCAAATGTATTTAGGGGTTTGTGGAATTAGGCGACTCAAATAACCTCAATGATCATAGCAAAATAGGGTTATTAGTATTTATTTAATTATCGTGCTATATTACTAGGCGATCAAATTTTTTTTTCACTGATTATAGAGGCTTCTACTTCGTTATACATTGTTGAACATAAATAAAACACTGTTTATCACTTTGTTTGTATAACAATTGGTTTATTTGGTGACTATAGTTTCGATACTACACGTATCATTATCAAACCGTTAGTTTGATAATGATACGTGTAGTATCGAAACTATAGTCACCAAATAAACCAATTGTTATACAAAGTGGCAAATTTTTTTTGTTTTTTTTTTATTATTTGCAAAACACTCAGTTGTATTTTATTATAATTACAATCTGATCACAAATGGATCAATGAGTAATATTTAGCTAACTTAATTTACTAAAGGTTTACTAAAGGCGATCAAATGAATTTATAATTGGAGTAGGTTCTAATTTTTTTTTGCAGTTGGCAGTGTTCAAAGGCTGTGATGTAATAAATTCAACATAGATTGTAGATGCCATCGACTGCAGCTTATGTATCGGCAATGCCATATTGTATTCTAGCCAAGGGTCGATAATCGACTGTCACGATATGAAATGTCTCGTGCAAGTGAACTAGAATCAGGCCCCAAATTATTTGATTTGTCAAATAAGCGTCGAGATTCACAAAGCGCTTCATAATAAATTCATTTGTTCGCCCGGTACAATGTATATATATAAGCAGTATGTTTTAAACTTCACTTTTAATCAGTGTTTTATACGCCTGGCGCATGAAGTAAAATTTCGAGTTTAGAAAAGCCTGAAAATTTGGATTTGGACGCTACGCTTCGCTCCGCGTCCAAATCCAAATTTTCAGGCTTTTCTAAACTCGAAATTTTACTTCATGCTTAGCCTGGGAGTGGAAACACTCGTTAGAAATAAATTTCAATTAAATAATTCAGCAGAAGGAATCGATTTTCACAAACACAAACAAAATCGGCGTAAAAAAACCTCTAAATTATTTGGAGTAACCAAAGTGAAGTTGGAACAGATGAAAATGCAGTGTTGCCAGGTTAATTTTATCAATAGTTCAAAACTAACTAAGGGTAACCGAAGTGAAGTTGGAGTAGATAAAAATGCAATGCTGCGAGTTTAATTTTATCAATAGTTCAAAACTAAGGGTAACCAAAGTGAATTGGAACAGATGAAAATGCAACGTTGCCAGGTTAATTTTATCAATAGTTCAAAACTAACTAAGGGTAACTAAAGTGAAGTTAGAACAGATGAAAATGCAATGAGTGGAAACACTCATTAGAAATAAATTTCAATTAAATACTTCAGCAGAAGGAATCGATTTTCACAAACACAAACAAAATCGGTGTAACAAAACCTCTAAATTACTCCAAATGTAACCAAAGTGAAGTTGGAACAGATGAAAATGCAATGATGCCAGATTAATTTTATCAATAGTTCAAAACTAACTAAGGGTAACCGAAGTGAAGTTGGAATAGATGAAAATGCAATGTTGCGAGTTTAATTTTATCAATAGTTCAAAACTAACTAAGGGTAACCAAAGTGAAGTTGGAACAGATGAAAATGCAATGTTGCCAGGTTAATTTTATCAATAGTTCAAAACTAACTAATAGCATGTAGATTTAATTCCTATTAATGTGAAATGTTAGTATCGTGTTTGTTGGAAATGAACAAGCATTTAACTATAACGATATTAACGGCAATTCTATTAATAATCTCTTAAATGTACATCGTTGTTCTAATCTGATTAACTCTGAAACTAAATTTTGTGGATCACACTTTATATGTGTGTATAAAACAAAGAGAGATATGTATATTGTAATTAATGTTTATTTTGTTATCACTGTGTATAAAGGAGGTATTTTGTTGCTCAAAAAGAAAATATATGTGTATTCTTTTTTTAATATCGCATTTTTATTCTTTTGTGAGGGGAGGGGGGATTAAGTGCACTGGATTTGAATGGATTTCTCGCCTTGAATGTTGTTGATTTCAATTGGAATTTGAATTGAAAAGGATTAAATAAATTGCCTTACGGATATTATTTTATTAAATTGTTTTTGTTTGTACCTTAAAAAATAAGTATTGATGTAAAAGTCTCAGCAAATTATTTATTTATTTATTTATTACCCAACAGATAATACATCTAATAAAAGGGTAACATCAGTAATAAAAAAAATAACACACGACAATTTGTACATATTAGATAACAATATAAACACAAACATTTTAAAAATTACAAGTAGCCGCAGTTATGTAATGAAACTATGAAAAGTTAATTAAAGGAAAGCACTTGGTATTGTTTCACAATTAAATCTTTATTCCGACTAGTTTCGGTTTGTTAGACCATTTTCAAAGGAATGTACAGAAAAAATTATTTCCTAAGTATATATACAATATTTATTTTTATATAAATAAAATAAAATAATTTAAAACTTTCAAATATATATTGTAAACTCGCAACAATTGTTTCGCCACACTGTGGCTTCTTCAGGCGAAGAAATGATAAATTACATTTGTCAGTACAGGTATATATACAATGTTTATGGGGGGGTGGGTTTTTCAGTGAAATTTAAATTTAGGAGTGGTGAGTTTGTTAAGTCTAATTGGTCGTTCAAAAGTTGTCCTGTGTATTTTCTTTTATTAATTTCCATGCTCTCCAAGATGTTAAGTTTCCGGCCTTTTTCTTCTCTGTGAAGCACTTTAAAGTTTTCGTCGAAGTGGTGGTTTTCTTCGATGAGGTGGTTGGAGTATGTGGAGTTGGTTTTCCTTTGTTCATAAGAGGTTTTGTGCTCTTTGATTCTTTCTTTGAACGACCTTCCGGTTTGTCCTACATATGTCTTAGGACAGTCTTTGCAATTTAGCAAATAGACTCCACTTTGTTGAGTTATACAGGTTTTATCTTTGTTATTTTTAATTATTTTCCCTATTGTATTATTTGTTTTGAATGCTACCTTAATATTTATTTTTTCCAACATTTTCGCGACTTTATTGCTTATTTCTCCTGTGTATGTTAGTGATGAATAGTTTTTTATAGATTTGTCTTTGATAATAGGGTAAATAGAATTAATTGTTTTATGTCTTTGTTTTGTTTGTACTATTTTTTCAATTATAGATTTTTTGAAACCGTTTTTGTATGCAATTTGAAAAATAATGTTTAATTCTTTATCGTAATTATGTTGTGCCATTGGGATTGATAGTAACCTATGTACCATACTATGGTAAGTAGCTAATTTGTGTGAGATTGGATGGTTGGATTTATAATTAATCGTTGTGTCTGTATGTGTTGGTTTGTGAAAAATTGAAAAATTATGTCTATTATTAATTCTTTTTATGGTTAAGTCTAAAAAATTTATGGAACCCTCTGTTTCTATTTCTTTTGTAAATTGTATTTTATTATGTTGTGAATTTAACAGATTTAAAAATGAATCTAATTGTCTGTCGGTGTCATTGAACGCTAAAATAACATCATCGACGTACCTGAACCAATAAACGCATTTCTTAAAGACCGGCAACTGAGATAATCCCTCTTCAAAGTTATTATTATGAACAAAGGAAAACCAACTCCACATACTCCAACCACCTCATCGAAGAAAACCACCACTTCGACGAAAACTTCAAAGTGCTTCACAGAGAAGAAAAAGGCCGGAAACTTAACATCTTGGAGAGCATGGAAATTAATAAAAGAAAATACACAGGACAACTTTTGAACGACCAATTAGACTTAACAAACTCACCACTCCTAAATTTAAATTTCACTGAAAAACCCACCCCCCCATAAACATTGTATATATACCTGTACTGACAAATGTAATTTATCATTTCTTCGCCTGAAGAAGCCACAGTGTGGCGAAACAATTGTAGCGAGTTTACAATATATATTTGAAAGTTTTAAATTATTTTATTTAATTTATATAAAAGTGAAGATGAACTTTCAACATTTATCAGCCTTATCAATCAATTATTTGATACAATATTTATGTTTCAGGTAATAAGAGAAGTCAGAATTGGGGAATTCCAAATCTCCTCGTTGTCGTTTATGATATTTTTCCCCATTTTTATGGCCCTGTTAATCTCCAGGCCCTCTTTGAGGTTTAGTGCGTATCCCTTATTACCTGAATGCAAAATCTTAAAATTATGCTGATTAAAGAAGTGATTGAATGCGATGCAATGTTTGGAAAAGCCAGTTGTTGGTTTATTATCTAAAACAGATTTTTTATGTTCTTTCATTCTGATTTCGAAAGATCTGCCGGTTTGTCCAATATAAATTGCATCGCATTCATCACACTGTATTTCATAAATTCCACATTTCTTTGAATTATCAGTTTTCGATTTATTGTTTATTAATAGTTTGCCTAAATTTAAAGGGTTTGAACATATAATATTAAAGTCTTTTCCCCTACAATGACTGACTATATTATATGACAGGTCATTAACAAAATTCAATTTATGCCATTTATATTCTATTGTTTGCTCAGGTGCGTAAAAGTATTTAATTAAATGTTTTTGTTTATGCTTTTTTAATAAATTATTTATAATTTCCTTGTTATAACCATTATTTTCGGCAATTTTTGTAATAACGTTTAATTCTTGTCTGAAATCAGATTCACTTAGAGGAATGTTAATTAATCTATTAATAAAAGAGTGAAATGTACTTAATTTTATTTGTTGTGTATTGTTTGAATTGGCTGGAATGATTGAGTCCGTATATGTTTCTTTTCTGTGTATTTTAAATTCTAGTTTTTTATTATTTTTAATAATGGTTATGTCAAGGAAGTTTAAGCTATTGTTCATTTCTGTTTCAGTAGTAAATTGTATATTATTATTGATGGAATTTAGGTATTTTTCAAATGCATTTAATAGTCTTGTCGTTCCAGTCCAAATACAAAAGATATCGTCTACGTACCTTGCCCAGTAAAATATTGGTTTAGCCTCTGTCTTACTGAGAAGAGTCACTTCAAAGTCAGACATAAAGATTTCAGCTTATAGAGGTGATAATGGTGATCCCATTGGCAACCCTTCCGTTTGTGAGTATATTATATCATTAAATTCAAAGTAATTTTGCTTAAGGCACAGATTAATTAAAAGCAACATTTCTTTTTTACTTTCATCAGAATTATTACTTTTATTGATTAAATTTTCTAAGGTTACAGTTAGGCTCTGAATTGGTATGGACGTAAAAAGGCTCTTTACGTCAAACGATATCAGTTTTGCATTATGGGGGACCACTAACGATTTTAAATTATTATTTTATTATTATTATTGACTTGTATAATTTATATAATGGAGAGTTGCTATGGTGAGATGTATGAGGAGTGCTGTAAGAAAATGTGTAACATGTCCTATTTGCAAGCCTAGGTACATGAAAGTTAACTAGCTCCAAGGCAGGGGTGTCATCAATAAAATTGTTAATCAGTTTATGGAGATACAAACACGATGTACGTGTGTACCTGTCACTTATTGTTATAACCCTAGACAAGATAGTTTATAACATTAAACTCAGACAAATGAACGTTAGAAATTGCGGGAAATTTGAAATTCCGACATATGCGCCATCCCGTCGAGTGGGTCGGTCAACTATGTATGGGAACTTACAGAATCATATGGAGTCGACTGGGTCTGGTAGAAAACTCAAAACCCCGAAAAAACCTTATATTTTGTTTAGTAGAAGAACTAGACAACACATTAAACCATAATGTAATGTTGTAATGTTTATGAAACATTTACTTAAAGAAGTTTTCGCAGTGCGCTAATTGTGCTTTAAAGCATTGATGGAAATGATTTAGCTAAATCAGCAGAGCTGAAAGATTTAGGAGTGACATTCGATAATAGGCTTGCATTCAACTCACATATCAGTAACGTTTGCTCCAAAGCTTTAAAAATGTGGGGTTTTGTCTGGAGGGTGTGTAAAGATTTGGGTCCATCGTGTTTAAAACGATTATATTGTGCATTGGTTCGCTCCAACGTTGAATATGCTTCGGTAATATGGTCTCCATATCAATCAACACATATTAATAGATTGGAACACATACAACATAAGTTTTTACGTAGCATGGAGTTCAAATTGGGTAGATGTCATAGGCAAGGTTGTTACGAGGAAATAATGACCGATTTCAACATTAGACCTCTAGCCGATCGTCGCTTAACAGCAGATTTATGCATGATCTACAAAATAGTAAACAATTTAATTGATTGTTCTAATATTTTGGAGCAACTTCATTTTTATACTCCATCCAACTGCCGAAATCTGAGGAATACGCCCATTTTCCGCTTGCAGACATTCACTACAAACTACTCCCACTACAATCCACTGGCCAGAATGATGAGGACAGCAAATAGCTTGGCCGATAGGGAGTGGTTCGATTTATTTAATTCAAATTTTGATAGTTTTAAGTGTAAACTGAAGAGGATGCTTTAGATTTGTGATTTTTATTGTTATTATTTTGTGAATAGTTTTAATTTTTTGAATAGCTCGAATTAATAATATTAATAGTATTATTTAATGTAATGTAATTTTGATTGTTGTTTGAATTATTAGTGCTCTATTTTTGTTAAAAGGGGTTTTCCCGTATAAATAAATAAATAAATAAATTTAAAAAAATAAATAAAATAACTACTGGCTTAAATAAATGAATCTACCATAAGCAACTAATACAACTGGGTAAAGGTGCATGTGCAGGACAGTACAATTTTTGAACTTTTTTTTTTTAAACATATGTATTTTTATGAGAAAATAACGAATCTGAAGTCCATTTTTTTAGAAAACTTACCGTTTTAGTGAAATTAAATTTTAAAGTTGTCGATTTTGAGAAATTATTTATCGCTCATATGTGTGATTTTATACACATTTCCTGAATAAAATAGACCCACATTACAACTTAGACACAAGTTCTAAAGTATTATTCGCAATTTATTACTTTGTCTTAAATTTTAAGCGAATACACTGATTTAATTTTACACTATAAAAGTGACGTTTGTTGACAACTATTTATATGAAATATGTGTAATACCGACTAATGCCTCAGATTGATATAATTTCATGAAAAAAAGAACAGGTGGCGCTAGTGTATTATTTATTTGGTTTATTTCATCAATGTATGTTCTTTATGTATATGCGCTATAATTTTATAGTTGATTAGTTAAAATAAATGTATTATGTTTAACCCATTAAAGGCCGAGCAATTATAGAGTTGACATTTAAAGTTGATTTTTGGCAAAATTCTGCAATTCTCTTTATGATTTCTATGAATAACTTATTATTAACTTTTTGGATTATTACTCATTAAAAAAAATACATAAGTGCGTTTCTAACTTCCCAATATTTCAGTGTTTTATACGCGTGGCGCATGAAGTAAAATTTCGAGTTTAGAAAAGCCCCGTGAAAATTTGTCGAGGGTCGCTGCGCGACCCTCTACAAATTTTCTATGCGAGGCTTTTCTAAACTCGAAATTTTACTTCATGCTTAGTCTGGGAGTGGAAACACTCGTTCTAAACTTCATATTGCACGTTTTTATAAAGAAATCGATTAATGACTGAAAATTTACAGTGTATACATTTTGCATATTTAAAAGAAAAAATCACAGTATGTAGAATGTTTCTTTTAAATATGCAAAATGTATACTCCGTAAATTTTCAGGCATTAATCGGTTTTTTTATAAAAACGTGCGATATAAAGTTTGGAACAAGTGTTTCCACTCCCAGACTAAGCATTAAGTAAAATTTCGAGTTTAGAAAAGCCCCGTGTAGAAAATTTGTCGAGGGTCGCGCAGCGACCCGAGACAAATTTTCACGGGGCTTTTCTAAACTCGAAATTTTACTTCATGCGCCACGCGTACAAAACACTGAAATATTGTGAAATTTGAAATACATACTTACATTTTTCTCCATACATTTTCAAGTCAGGTCAATTAATATAATAAATAAAATTTGCTCATTTAGTAATTTGATTAACAAAAAATGTATAATGTTGCGTTTATGCACCAATGGCGCTTAATGGGTTAATGTATATATGAATACACAATTTTAATATAAATGCAGTAAAATATATATATAAATTTGCACAACATCGCGGCGGAACAAATAAAATGTCATTTGACAGAAACGTTATTTATGATAGTTCATTATTAATTTATTATCTTATAGTTCTTATAGTGTTTTCGGATTAACGCATTGTTGCTGCACATTTCTTCTAGTTGTGTTTGGATTACAGTTTCAGTGTTCATTCACTTTTTTCGAGTTTTATAACGTTACAAACTTTTATGCCAACATAACCTAATTTAGAAGTAAATGAAATAGGCAATGTGCGTAAAGAGACATAAGCAAATTATACAAATGCAAACCTTGCTACTAACCCAACCACTTTATTCTCAACTTTCAAGAGACAACTCTTAACTGGTGACGTGGTTAAAATTTAATACCATTGGTGAAGTAGAGTTTTTTTGGACGCCCATTCAAATTATCTTTAGAATAATCACTTTCTAAAGCTTTTATAATATGTTTCTAAATGAGTAGCTGCTTCCAAATATTGTTCAGTCGACTATGATGAATGTGTAAATCTGTGGCTTACCGCAAAAACCAGATAAGTCGATTTTTTGTCGAAATTGAGTTAGCTGCACTTAAAACACTCATTAGGTATAATGTGTGCAATAAGACACATATTTAATTATATCATAAACCTTTCTGCTAACCTAACCTGACCAAATAGTATGTGGAATTGCTAACGTGTGCAAACGTGCAACGTAGGTAATTAATTCTATCATAAACCTTTATATTAACCTAATCTAGATATACAGGGTGTCCCATTAGTGCGGTCTCGGAAGATATCTCAGCTCTCGTTAAAGATAGAAAAAAAATGTTTTCACCAAATTTGCTTGATTTTAAGAGCTGCATAACCTAAAATTATTTTCAAATATACAGGGTGTCCCATTATTCCATACTTAATACCAACTTTGTTATTTTAAATGGAACACCCTATATATTATTTTTTTATTTGATCCGCCTTTAAATAACCTACACAAAGATACATACACATTATTAGCACTTTAGGTTATTTGTTACTTCAGAAAAAAATATTTTTTGAAAATTTTGGCAGTTTTAGTACTTTACTTAAAAATTTACTGTGTCCTTATTTTTTAAGATATCAGTCTGTAATTTTACACACATATGCAGTAAAGAATGTTCTATCCATTGACTATAACACATTATAATATTACTTATAAAACCTAATAAAAAACTACCTTCTAATATTTAATATTTAAAATGTACATAACTTCATTTTCTTAAATGGGACACCCTATATTTCTTTACTTTATCAGATCCGCAATGAAAAATGCTTTATTTTTTGTATAACATACCCTATATCTATTTTTATTAGTTTTTGAGATATTAACATTTTCCTGTCATATATGGGAAATTAGGCCACAATCAGCATTTAATTAATCTCTAATGGACGTCTAACTTTAATGGTATTTAGATATTTCAGTTTTACTTAAAATCATTTATTTATGACATAATATAATTACATTTATAATATCAAAGTAAACAATATAACGACAATGGAAACAAGTAAACCGTATTAATATTAACAGATTAGCATATAATGAATTTGATAATTATATTAAGTGTTCGATATGGCCTCTATTTTGGTTTTGGCACACTTGAAGCCTCCGTATGAAGCTTTGATTGACACTTACTAAGTTGTCTACAGTAATGGCACGCATAACATTACTAATTCTATTTTTCATATCCTCTTGGGTTGTTGCAGGTATTTTATAAACTTCTTCCTTCACAACACCCCATAAAAAAGTCCAGTTTTGTTAAATCGGGTGACCTCGCTGGCCATGGAATTGGTCCTCCTCTTCCAATCCATTTATTAGGAAAAGTTTGGTCTAAATATTGTTTAACTTGTCGACTATAGTGTGGTGGTGCGCCATCTAATTGTAACCATGCATTTTGTAACGTTCTTAACGGCAATTCATCCAACCAGGTTTCGAACTGATTTTGAAGAAAATTTAAAAACGTATCACCAGTAACATTTCCATTAAAGAAATACGGACCAATAATCCTATTCCCAATAATTCCAGCCCAAACATTGAGAGACCATTTATGTTGATGGTCTATACAAACAATATGGTTCGGGTTATGGTCATCGTAATAATGATAATTATGTCTATTAACGAAACCATTTCTATGGAATATCGCTTCGTCGGTAAACAAAATATTGTTAAAAAAGTTCGGTTCAACTTGATGTTTTTGTAACGCCCAATTACAAAAATCCAATCTTTTTAAAAATCATTCTCACCTAATTCCTGCACCAACTGAACGTGATAGGGATGAAATTTGAATCTCTTTGTTATTTTGTTTATTGTTGATTTGGGAATATCAAGTTGTTTTTCTAACTGGCGGGAAGAAATTTGAGGGTTCTCAACAATGGACTGAATTACCAAATGTTCATTCTCTTCTTTCGTTGTCCTTTTCTTTCTCTTTAATTTTAGAGGGTACATGATACTTCCTGTGCTTTCAAATCGGTTCTTCAATCTCACAAACGCTGCTGCATTAGGATGCCGTTCCGCATTTGGATACTTTTGTGCATATATTCGACTTGCAAGAAAACAATTTTCTTCACTTGCACCCAAAACGTATGTCATTTTTATTAATTCTTCTTTTGAAAAATTCATTATTGCGTTATCAAAAATTCAATAATATTAATAATAGTGTTAACAGCACTTTATTCATCTGTATGTCAAATAAATACGTTTGTTTACTTTATCAATTGTTTTTCATGGCCTCCTTTATTGCATTCATGATATATTAAAAAATGACAAAATTTGTTTATATTGTTTACTTTGATATTATAAATGTAATTATAATAAGTCATAAATAAATAAAGTAAAGTAAAACTGAAATATCTAAATACCATTAAAGTTAGACAACCTTTAAAGACTAATTTAATGCTGATTGTGACCTAATTTCCCATATTTGACAGAAAAATGTTAATATCTCCAAAACTAATGAAAATAGATATAGGGTATGTTATACAAGAAACAAAGCATTTTTTATTGCGGATTTGATAAAATAAAAAAATATAGGATGTCCCATTTAAAAAAATGAAGTAATGTACATTTTAAATATTAAATATTCGAGGGTAGTTTTTTACTAGGTTTTATAAGTAATATTAAAATGTGTTATAGTCAATGGATAGAGCATTCTTTACTGCATATGTGTGTAAAATTTCAGACTGGTATCTTAAAAAATACGAACACAGTGAATTTTTAAGTAAAGTACTAAAACTGCCAAAATTTTCAAAAAATATTTTTTTTTTAAGTAACGAATTACCTAAAGTGCCGATAATGATATATCTTTGTGTAGGTTATTTAAAGGCGGATCAAATAAAAAAATAATATATAGGGTGTTCCGTTTAAAATAACAAAGTTGGTATTAAGTATGGAATAATGGGACACCCTGTATATTTGAAAATAATTTTAGGTTATGCAGCTCTTAAAATCAAGCAAATTTTGTGAAAACATTTTTTTTCTATCTTTAACGAGAGCTGAGATATCTTCAGAGACCGCACTAATGGGACACCCTGTATATGAAATCGCTAATGTTGAGAAAGAGACTTAAACAGTTTATTCTATCATGAACCTTTCTACTAACCTAGAAGAGTATAGAATCACTAAAATGAGCAATGACACTTATGTATTTAATGTATGCAAATCTTTCTGCTAACCTAACCTAACCTAGAAGTGCATGGAATCGCTAGTGTTCTATGGGGCCTAAGATCAAGTATTAAATACGGTATAATGCGGCCCGCCAGAGTTTCTGGATTGTGAGACCCGAGTTAGGATGTATAACTGTTACTGCTGTTATTAACATTTCAAATCAAACACTTACCGTTAATCTAAAAGACACGAAAAACGACGCAAATACACTAAATAACAAACTGATTACAGTAAAATTATGTATAGAAATTACAAAGTATGTACAGCAATTACAAACCACAATAAAAATTGTTTTGCAATAAATATCTCAAAACAATTGACTCCCGCCGGTCGATAAGGTCGCTATCTACTTTATCGGCCGCCGAGTCAGATGTACCGATTTCACTTATGAATAAATTACTGAATTCATTCAAATGGAGTGTAATTGCTTTATTCTATATCAAATAATTAGAAAATATTATTATTACTTGTTATATAATTTGATTAATAAAAGCATTTATTATGTACTAGCGCCACCTAGTTTTTACACACCTAATCATGGCGATACCAGCGGTGACAATTGAATTTTGGATAAACAAATCTTAAACGTAACCGTTTATATGTTAACGATGTTAACATTAAATTTGTGTAGTGTATTCACGTTAAAATACAAGTAAAAGATCAAAATTGGTGCAGATATGTAGCGATTTATAAGGAAGTTATGCTGTGTTTTCACTTTACACTGGAAATGTGGCATAAAATTGCAAGAAAAGGCAAAAAGGACATCTCATAAAAACATTAACCTAAAACACAAATTGTGACTAAACGGTAAGTTTTAGACAAAACATATATTAGATTCTTCATTGTCACACACAAACGCAGACAGTTCCATTAAAAAAAGTTCTCAAAAAGGTCAAAAACGTCGAAAAAAAAAACCAGTGTCCAACACATGCACTCAAGCCTACAACTGTGCAAACTATTTAAAGCAAAAGTGGATGCATTCTTTATCACAAAAGATTCCTAAATATATGACTAAATTTACCTTTTTATGTCGACTTATGCAAAATATCCTCACAAAATGTTCTTGTTTTTCTTGCAAACTGATCAAAATGTTACTTTTGTTTTAAATAAACAATGGTGTGTGTGTGTGTGTGTGTGTGTGTGTGTGTGTGGCGCCATCTATTAACTAATAGAAGTGTTAATATTTAGTAATTGATTACGAGATATAATTTAGTTCACGAATTTAAAAAAAAACTAACAAATAAAAGAAGTATCAGGTAAGGAAATATTAGCAATATTAATAATAATAGTCTTACGCTGACGTAAAGCAAAATTAGAAATTTATTAGTTTTTAACCGGGCGCTATCTATTATCTAAGGTCTCAACTAAATAAGGACTTATTATTTTGGGAACTGTCAAACAAAAGATTTTCCATGCTGTCAAACATCACAAAAGAATAATATTAAAGGATAAATTAAAAACACTTAGTTTGTTTCACTATTTGTTTCTATTTACTCGACTAGTTTCGCTTTTTACGGCATTATCTCTTGATAATGCCGTAATAAGCGAAACTAGTCGAGTAAATAGAAACAAATAGTGAAACAAACTAAGTGTTTTTAAATTATCCTTTATTATTATTTCAAAATGTTTCACCAAGTGATAAATGAGAAAGTTATTCAAGAAATCACAAAAGAAATTGAAATATGAAAACAGTGTGGCCAACTGTATTATGTTGCAAAATAATAATTTGGTTTTGCTAGAAAATATTTGCTATGATTGACCCAAACAAGATTGTAACCTTTGAAAAAAATATATCCCTAAATTATTTATAATGCGCTGATTTGACATCCGTTAAAAAATAGTAATTGATAACCCTAAAAGCCTGCTAACGTCAAAATATTTACCATTAAATACGTTTTTAAAGATAATGCGACACGCATGCAATAAGTGAAACAACGAACATTAATAAAATGTAGTCAAGAAAAATAACCTTAAGTTAATTTAAAACAGAGTATAAATAAAAAAATAATGATATTTAAATACCGCAAGAAATTAAAATATTTACTCTCACCCCTGCTAATAGTATCGGCAGTGTTTATCCTCTACCAATTATTAATTTTCATCCAATTGACTTCGATGACAGAAAAGAAAACTGGTAAAATGGTGTTGGGCACACACAAGTACCAAGCACCATTCTACGAACCAACCGAGGACAACAAGTTCCGGTGCATCGTCAGCATGGAAATAGTCGATTTCAATAAGATTAACGATAATTACTGTGATTGTGAAGACGGCTCGGACGAACCGGGAACAGACGCCTGTTCGAACGGGAGCTTCTTCTGCACGTCTCAAACAAGCCGTCCCGGATTCAAGAAGCTGTTAAGTTCCAGCCGGGTCAACGACGGGATTTGCGATTGTTGCGACGGCTCGGACGAATACATGAAAAGGAGGTTACCCTCGCGATTAGACGGTATTTCGATGAAATTCAAAAATGCGCGGTGTGATGTTTATTTTGTAATTTCAGATTCTGTCCAGAAAGATCTCGGAAAGTACATGTCACCCTGTAAAAACATGTGCCCTGAAGAGCATTGATCAACATTCCACTAAAGGAAAATTTAAAGGGTGAGCCACAAAATAGAGTTTGTCCGAATAACAATCTTTTGTTCAAAATTGAGATTTCTGTGAGATATTTCAAATCAGAATTTATATAGTATGTTCAATAAAAAAAATCTCTACGAGGGCCATGATTTTATCTTTTTTTAAATTTAAGTTGACAACACACTTTAGGAATTGTCATATAAAACATCAGACATAATAATTATAATGTATAATTTCAGAGTTGCCAACCTACAATTTAATCCATGGAACTCTAGAGGTTTTATTTTATTGAACATACGATATATTCGGCAATTACTGGTAAGTTAACAATTATAGACATAATTTTGTGGCTCACATATTATATATAATATCGATGTAATTAGGTGTAAAAACTCCACACGAATTAATAAAGAATCTACATTTTCACTTTGAAAGAAAGTAAACTGATTTATTTTTTCTGAAAAATACATTTTCATTTAAACATAATTAAAAATATTTAAGACGCATAGGTATATAAAATTTATAAGTAAATATAAAAAACAAAGAAAAACGGTGAAAATAATCAATTCATTCGTTGCTTGAATATTACTAAACATCCTTAATAAACGAGATTAAAACAGTTATGTTTGTTTTAATAAAAAAATTGTTTTAATTATATAAAAGAAATGTTTTATTTAAACACGCCAGTAACCAGTAAATCAATGAAGTCTTTGGAAAGCGAAATTAAATGATTTGTTTCTTGTCGAAAGAATTGTGTGAGGAAACCGATTCACTTCTGTTCTTCAGTGCCGGTTTTCGTCTCTTTATTGGTGTCCGTCTGTCGGAACACGTTGATTATGTCAAAGTGCATGTATAGGTTGGGAAACATGTTTTCGAAATGGACCGTCCGGTCGATAGAGGCTCCCAGTCTTCGGAGGAGATCGCCGAACATTTTCTCTTCTTTCCGGATGCACGGCCTCCTGTCGTCTTGTATTTGATAAGGGGACACGTGAACGTGAATGTTGACACCTGTAAGTTGTTGGTCTAATATTATGACAGTTTAATTCAATCAGTGCTCAAATTTATTATCATGGTGAAATCTTAAGTTTCCCTGATTTGAGATTTTTTTTCTCGACCTTTTAAATGAACTTTGCTGAGTAATGCCGGGTTATAAGTTTAACGTTTAGTGATTATCTTTTAAGGAAATGACGCCGTTCATACGAGATTTAAGGTTTAAGAATTTTAGGTTATGTGTCTGCATTTGGATGCTACCAACTATTACATCATAAATTTGTGAAAATACTGTATTACAATTAATTCTTATAATTAACAGAGAAGAATAAAAAATTCTCGTTTGTAATCTCCAATTCCTCCTTTTTAGGGTTAACAATTCGCCAAATTCTTAAATTTACTTTCTATTCTATTCTATTGAAAGTGAGTGGGTAGTTATGCTACCCTCCACTACGACCGCAACGATCTATTGTGGCTCACATTTACTTTACTATTATGTTGTAATAGCTGACTCTGTAAATATGACATCACTGTGCTCGAATGATAGAGTATAAATTCGGAAAGTGTCGGCGCAAAAAGTGTGCGCAGAAACATTTACGTTTAAGGATATTTAAGGAAAGTAGTGAACTCTTAAACTCTAAACGTTAATTCTTAAAACCCTTAAGCAGCGTAAGAATGCGCTCGAAAGAACACATATGTTCCACTTCGCTTAAACACTTAACCTTAAACTCGCTTAAACGTTAAATGTCTTATAAGCCCAGCATAAGAAAAAGAGAATATATTTATTTTCAATTTCGCTATTTAAACAAATTGTCGAGAGGTGATTTCCACACTTACCTAGGCGTGTCAGCGTTTCAAGCAGTGGCCTGGAGGTGATCCAGGTGTTTTTGCCGCCCGAGTGGCCCCCGTCCAGCCAGTACATGTCCCTGATCCGGCCCACGATGGCCATCGACGAGTGATCGTCCGGCGTTAGGGTTTTCAAGTAGTGAAACTCGTAGAGGAACTGGTTTAGCGGGACGCAGCCCTTACTGAAACCTATCAGGATCAGGTCGTTCAGGTCCAAATTCAGGTCCTCCTTCCACCAGAAGTTTATGGGCGTCGATTGATCATCCTCATTTTCTTCAATCTACATAAATTTAAAAAAAAAAATAAATAAAATTTCTTCTTTTTCTTATAGAGGGTGGGCCATCTATTAGTGTCTTTTTGAACTGTTTGTTATTTCCACACTGACGCACTTGACATATTGACATAAATGTAGTGTCAAACCTCCGCTGTAAGATTTGAATCGTTTTTATTTGGAACAACGTTGGGAAATATTGAAAAATTATTTCGAAAGTGAGTGTTGTGTCGCAATGGAGTGCGGTACAGAGACATACTCACTGATTTTTTGTAGCCGCAATTAGACGATATCGACTTAGGCGAGTTTTGGTTACAGCAGGATGGAGCAACATGCCACACCAGCCGTTAAACTATCGATCTTTTGCACACTAAGTTTTGTAACCCTGTTATCAGTTGTTTTGAAGACATTAATTGGCCCTTGCGCGGCTGCGATTTGTCATTGTTGGACTATTTTTTGTGAGGATAAATGGAGTGCGGTATAGAGACATGCTCACTGATTTTTTGTGGCCGCAATTAGACGATATCGACCTAGGCGAGTTTTGGTTCCAGCAGGATGAAGCAACATGCCACACCAGCCGTTAAACTATCGATCCTTTGCACACTAAGTTTTATAACCCTGTTATCAGTTGTTTTGAAGACATTAATTGGCCATCGCGCGGCTGCGATTTGTCATTGTTGGACTATTTTTTGTGGGGATAAATGGAGTGCGGTACAGAGACATGTTCACTGATTTTTTGTGGCCGCAATTAGACGATATCGACTTAGGCGAGTTTTGGTTCCAGCAGGATGGAGCAACATGCCACACCAGCCGTTAAACTATCGATCTTTTGCACACTAAGTTTTGTAACCCTGTTATCAGTTGTTTTGAAGACATTAATTGGCCATCGCGCGGCTGCGATTTGTCATCATTGGACTATTTTTTGTGGGGATATGTTAAGGACCATTGGTACTGCAACGATCAACAAACAATTGACGCACTGAAGGAAAACATTTGTTGAACTATTCGTCAAATAAAGCCACAAACAATCGAAAATGTACAGCAAAATTGGATGAAAAGGAGGCACTACTGTCAAGCTAGCCGCGGCGACCATTTACCTGAAATTGTTTTCCATAAATAATCGGAAGGTGTACTTTCTTGAATAAAGCAACAATCATTAAGAAATATTCAACGGTGTAGTTTTAATAGCAATTTCAAAAAGAAACCATTAGATGGCCCACCCTTTATGTCCTGGAAGACAAAAATTAATAATACTGGATGAAATATTAAATTCAAAAATGTTTCACCACGGGTTAAGTGAGAAATTAATTAAAGATATAATACTGGATGATTTAAATTAAATTTAAATTAAAACACTTGGTTTGTTTCACTTATTTATATTTTCTCCGACTAGTTTCGATCATTCGTCATCTTCAAGGAGGATGACAAACCAAGTGTTTTAATTTAAATTTAATTTAAATCATCTAGTATTAGATTCAAAAATGTTTCACCACGGGTTAAGTGAGAAATTAATTAAAGATAAAAAAAAAATGAATAAGCTGGACTGCACTCTGTGTATTGTACCTTATTTTCATCCGAGACCTGGCTGCTAAATTTGGATAAAGTGATGGCCGTGCGGTATCCTTCGGGAGACATGCTCCTCAGCCGGTCGCTGGCGCTTTGCAGCAATCTCTCTAGGTGGCGCAGAGCATGGTGCATTGGTGTGTGCTCCGGGGATCCGCAATTGTTGCAAGGTACAAAGTTTTTGTAACAACTGAATGTCTTGTATTCTATCCTGAAAACGAACGAACTTGACAATCACTGAAAATTATGTCCAGCATACAGTATATCTTTTATTGCGTCCATATCATGCACATAAATGATATTTTACTTGACCATTGAAAATGCATTAGTGCTGGACGTGATTTAGGAAAGTGTTGGACACATGTAAATTTTGATTTTTATGTTAGAAAGTGTTGGACATATATGTAAATGTGTGGGTGAGGGGAGAGAGGAAGGAAGGTGTGGATGGGGGAAGAGTATGGGAGGTGTGTAATGTGTGAGCGGGGGAGGGATATGTGGAGTCATTTCGCGGAGGAGTGCGAGGGGGTGAAGGAGGAATGGGTGGGAATAAGAGGGAATAGAAGAGTGACTGAATGGATGAGAGAGGATGGGGGGTAAGGGGTAAGGACGCTGGAGAAGTAGGGGGAAGAGAGGGAAAGCAGGAGGAAGAGAGGGGGCAGCAACTAGATTAGCTATCTTTTTTCTTACAGAAAAATGACAGTTTGTTCAAAAATCGCGAATTTACGGGAGTGCACTCGCTTTTTTTATATTTTACAAAAGTTGCGAATAACCCAATAACTAATAGGAATACAGAAAAATGGTTGAAATACAAGTTTTAGATAATCACATTTTGGACAATTTTTCTATTTGTAATTTTTTTGTAGCTATCTCTTTTCTTGAAGAAAAATGACAGTTTGTTCAAAAATCGCGAATTTACCCGAGTGCACTTGCTTTTTTTGTATTTAACAAAAGTTGCGAATAACTCAATAACTAATGGGAATACAGAAAAATGGTTCAAATACAAGTTTTAGATAAAAAAATGTTGGACAATTTTTCTATTAGTAATTTTTTCGTAGCTATCTCTTTTCTTGAAGAAAAATGACAGTTTGTTCAAAAATTGCGAATTTACCCGAGTGCACTCCTTATTTTTGTATTTAACAAAAGTTGCGAATAACTCAATAACTAATGGGAATACAGAAAAATGGTTCAAATACAAGTTTTAGATAATCAAATTTTCGACAATTTTTCTATCTTCAATTTTTCCGTAGCTATCTGTTTTCTTGGAGTAAAATGACAATTTGTTCAAAAATCGAGACCTTACGCGAGTGCACTCCTTATTTTTGTATTTTACAAAAGTTGCGAATAACTCAATAACTAATAGGAATACAGAAAAATGGTTCAATTACAAGTTTTAGATAATCAAATTTTGGACAATTTTTCTATTTGTAATTTTTTCGTAGCTATCTCTTTTCTTGAAGAAAAATGACAGTTTGTTCAAAAATCGCGAATTCATGCGAGTGCACTTGCTTTTTTTGTGTTTTACAAAAGTTGCGAATAACTCAATAACTAATGGGAATACAGAAAAATGGTTCAAATACAAGTTTTAGATAATCAAATCATGGACAATTTTTCTATTTGTAATTTTTTCGTAGCTATCTCTTTTCTTGAAGAAAAATGACAGTTTGTTCAAAAATCGCGAATTTACCCGAGTGCACTTGCTTTTTTTGTATTTTACAAAAGTTGCGAATAACTCAATAACTAATGGGAATACAGAAAAATGGTTCAAATACAAGTTTTAGATAAACAAATTTTCGACAATTTTTCTATGTTCAATTTTTTCGTAGCTATCTTTTTTCTTGAAGAAAAATGACAGTTTGTTCAAAACTCGCGAATTTACGCGAGTGCACTTGCTTTTTTTGTATTTTATAATAGTTGCGAATAACTCAATAACTAATGGGAATACAGGAAAATGGTTCAAAAACAAGTTTTAGATAATCAAATTTTCGACAATTTTTCTATCTTCAATTTTTTCGTAGCTATCTGTTTTCTTGGAGAAAAATGACAGTTTGATCAAATATCGTGAATTAACGCGAGTGCATGCCAATAAAGGTCTTTTTTTATGTGTAAATGTTGAATTTTATGTAATTAACATTTACATACAGGGTTTTTTTCTTTTAAGTATACATATTCCGATGCACATGGACGTAGCCAAGGGGAAGCAGGTGTATGTATAGCCCCCCCCCTAATAATAAAATGTCTGCCAATGCCCATGCCGATGCATACTTTGTAAAAGTTCAGGCATTTATTGGTATTATAAGTGTTCAATTTGAATCTCCTAACAAGTGTTTCCACTCCCAGATTAAGTATGAAGTAAAATTTCGAGTTTAGAAAAGGCTGAAAATTTGGTTTGGTCGCGTAGCGCGAAGCGCTACGCGGCCAAACCAAATTTTCAGCCTTTTCTAAACTCGAAATTTTATTTCATGCGCCACCGGTACAAAACACTGACTTATTACGAAGTTTAAAACACACCGCTAAACTGTATATTGCATCAGTGTTTTGTACCGATGGCGCATGAAGTAAAATTTCGAGTTTAGAAAAGCCTGAAAATTTTGTTTGGCCGCTCCGCGCTTCGCGCTACGCGACCAAACCAAATTTTCAGGCTTTTCTAAACTCGAAATTTTACTTCATGCTTAGCCTGGGAGTGGAAAACACTCGTTTAAAGCTTCAAATTAAATTCTTTTAAAAAACCTAGCGTCGGCAAATGTACAACGTATGCTTATGTGTACTTAAAAGAATAATTTTCGTTAAGACATGTTACATAAAACTCTCTGTATATGCAAACAGAGGGCAATATTTTAATACAGATTTTTGCTGTTTTGCAAAGTTGAATATTGTATGCACCTTGCTGGTCGGACGAGCACAATATGCGAGTCCGTGAAATGCGCCTGTATCACCCTGGCCGTGTCCTCCAAATTCCATTTCAGGTAGTTTTTGCTTTCGCGGTGCGTGCGCATGTTTTCCGTGAAGTCCTGAAAAAACAATTCACGTCTAAGTAGAAAATGAGTTAATCCGAGTCATTAATAACTAAATTTACCAACAAAGAATGACCAACATCCCAAAAAATGTTGGTCATTCGTTGTTGGTAAATTATGTTAGCAAAGGGGCCCCTTGAATCACAGGGTTCTGGACACTGGCTAGTTTGAGTCCGTGGGTAAAAATGGGTCCGGGGATAATTTTGAAAACTTACCTGCATGTCTCCGCCGAAAAAGACGACGGTCGTCGCCGTTTCGGCACGTTCCGAGGGGTGGCAGTAGACCAGATCGTTCCGCCGCCCTTCGTAACCCTCCACCCCGCACATCCTCAGCGGCGAGGGGGCCGCCGGGGCCCCGAGCATGCTCCCCCGTTTCACATCTAACAAAGAAAAAAACACGAAATTATCAAAAGGCATCAGATATAACACGAATCAGTGTCCAACTTTGGTAAACATATTTTTATATGCAGAAATTTAAGGGTTATATTAAAAAACAAAAAACTACTTTATGCCTAATCAAGGGGTGGAAACAATTGTTAAAAGTTTCATGTTTTGCATTCAGCGATTCATTTCACGTTCTACAACGGTTACAAACCTTGTCCAACAAGGTTTGTAACTCTCCAACGAGGTTTGTAACTGTCCAACATGGTTTATATCTATTCAACAAGGTTTTTAACTCTCCGTAACTGCCAAAAAAAGCTTTGTAACTGTCTAACAAGGTTTGTAACTCCAACAAGGTTTGTAACTGTCCAATAAGGTTTGCAACTGTCCAACAAGGTTTGTAACTCTCCAACAAGGTTTGTAACTCTCCAACAAGATCTATAACTGCGCAACAAATGGTTTGTAACTGCCCAACAAGGTTTGTAACTGCCAAAATAAAGGTTTGTAACTGCCCCACAAGGTTTGTAACTCTCCAACAAGATCTGTAACTGCGCAACAAATGGTTTGTAACTGCCCAACAAGGTTTGTAACTCTCCAACAAGATCTGTAACTGCGCAACAAATGGTTTGTAACTGCCCAACAAGGTTTGTAACTGCCAAAATAAAGGTTTGTAACTGCCCCACAAGGTTTGTAACTCTCCAACAAGGTTTGTAACTGTCCAATAACGTCTGTAACTGCCCAACAAGGTTTGTATCTGTCCAACAAGGTTTGTAACTCCCCAATACTGTAGGCTCAACAAACACATGAGCAAAATAGGTCTGGCAGAGGATACGATATGTAGATTCTGCCAGGAAGAAGAAGAGGACCCTCTCCACATCCTGTGCCAATGTGAGGCCCTAGCAGGGGTTAGATACTTAAAGCTGATAATAGGGCTAATCAAAGAGGCGAAGCTCGAGCACGTCGTCTAGGATAACAGGGATCCACAATAGATCTGCAAAGGTCGTGGTGGTACAGGCCAAGAGGCCACCCCTACAATTATCTAATCAAACTCTTCAACAAGGATTGTAACTGTCCAATAAGAATTGTAACTGTCCAATAAGGTTTGTAACTGTCCAACAAGGTATGTAACTCTCCAACAAGGTTTGTAACTGCCCAACAAATGGTTTGTAACTCTCCAATACTGTAGGCTCAACAAACACATGAGCAAAATAGGTCTGGCAGAGGGTACGATATGTAGATTCTGCCAAGAAGAAGAGGACCCTCTCCACATCATGTGCCAATGTGAGGCCCTAGCAAGGGTTAGGTACCTAAAGCTGGGCAACATTAAACCAAGTGCAGAGAGCTACACCCAAGGCTCACTGTCAAGGTTAATAGGGCTAATCAAAGAGGCGAAGATCGAGCACGTCGCCTAGGATAACAAGGATACACGATAGATCTGCAAAGGTCGCGGTGATACAGGCCAAGAGGCCACCCCTACAATTATTTAATCTAACTCTCCAACAAGAATTATAACTGTCCAATAAGGTTTTGAACTGTTTAACAAGGTTTGTAACTGCCTAACAAGGTTTGTAACTCTCCAACAAGGTTTGTAACTGTCCAACAAGGTATGTAACTGCCCAACAAGGGTTTGTATTTATCCAATAAGGTTTGTAACTCTCCAACAAGGTTTGTAACTGCCCAACAAAAGGTTTGTAACTGTCCAACAAGGTTTGTAACTCTCCAATACTGTAGGCTCTCTCTCTAACAAGGTTTGTAACTGTCCAACAAGGTTTGTAACTCTCTAATACTGTAGGCTCAACAAACTCATGAGCAAAATAGGTCTGGCAGAGGGTACGATATGTAGATTCTGCCAGGAAGAAGAGGAGGACTCTCTATACATCCTGTGCCAATGTGAGGCCCTAGCAATGGTTAGATACCTAAAGCTGGGCAACACTAAACCAATTTCAGGGAGCTATACCCAAGGCTCACTGTCAGGGTTAATAGGGCTAATCAAATAGGCGAAGCTCGAGCATGTCATCTAGGATAACAGGGATCCACAATAGATCTGCAAAGGTCGCGGTGGTACAGGCCAAGAGGCCACCCCTATAATTATCTAATCTAACATACAAAGAGGCGTACGTCAGGGTTGTGTGCTCTCTCCTACCCTGTTCAACATTTACTCGGAACAAATATTTGGAGAAGCACTCGAAGGACTAAATGAGGGTGTTAAAATGAACGGGGAAATGATAAAGGATGTAAGATACGCAGATGATAGCGCTGTACTTGCCAGCAGTTTGGAGGGTTTGCAGGTAAACCGTATTTATGAAGTAAGCAAAAAGTATGGCCTTAATCTAAACATAAGCAAAACCAAGTATATGTCCATAAGTAAAAACAATTCAGCACCAGGGGTACTTAGTATCAACAACGAGCCAATAGAACGTGTAGAAAAAAATATATTTCAAGGAATAGTCATAAACGAAAAATGGGACCATGCAGTTGAAATACGCAGCAGAATAGAAAAGGCACGAGCTGCGTTCAACAAAATGCGAACCCTTTTCTGTGGCAACGACTTAAGTCTTGATCTCAAAGTTCGAATGGTAAGGTGCTATGTATTCTCTGTGTTGCTCTATGGGGCGGACGCATGGACACTAACAGATGCAACAATGAAGAAGTTAGACGCCTTTGAGATGTGGATTTACCGCCGTATCTTACGAATATCATACACACAGCACATAACCAACGAGGAAGTGCTCAGAAGAATGAAAAAGCTAAAAGAAGTATCAATAACAGTTAAACAGCGGAAGCTTCAATACTTCAGTCACATTATGAGAAATAGCAAATACCGAATCCTACAGCTGATACTACAAGGCAAAGTGGATGGTAAAAGAGGGCCAGGCCGAAGAAGATACTCGTGGCTCAAAAACCTACGTCAATGGTTCGATCTCACATCCATTGAATTGTTCCGACAAGCTGCTAATAAAGTCAGAATTACCATGATGATTGCCAACGTCCGCAACGGATAAGGCACAACAAGAAGAAGAACTTTTCAACAAGGATTGTAACTGTCCAATAAGGTTTTTTAACTGTCTAACAAGGTTTGTAACTGCCCAACAAGGTTTGTAACTGCCCAACAAGGTTTGTAACTCTCCAACAAGGTTTGTAACTGTCCAACAAGGTTTGTAACTGCCCAAGAAGGGTTTGTATCTATCCAATAAGGTTTGTAACTCTCCAACAAGGTTTGTAACTGCCCAACAAAAGGTTTGTAACTGTCCAACAAGGTTTGTAACTCTCCAATACTGTAGGCTCTCTCTCCAACAAGGTTTGTAACTGTCCAATAAGGTTTGTAACTGCCCAACAAGGTTTGTAACTGTCCAGCAAGGTTTGCAACTGTTTTACAACGTGAAACATTATTCTACTGTAATTTCAAATCAATCAATTTGATTCAGGATATGTATTTGTTGTGACCGTGTCCGGAAATAAATGAAAGTAAAACTGAATGGCGCCAGCGTTCTTTTTACACAAATCAACAAGCGTATAAATCATCTACGAGAGCCAAAAATATCCACAGGTACAATCGCACACGTTCTGAATATATTTCCGCGAATTTCGCAACGACTTGCGTTATAGTTTACATCATTGGATAATTGAAAACATCTGCGCGGAGACATAAATTTGATTGGTTGTGATTTTTACAAATGTGTTGATCTAAAAAAAGACATCCTACGCGGATTTCATACAGTCGGTTTTTTCTACTTTCAACAAATGTTTCTAATCCTTGATTAAGCATGAAAGTTTGGAGTATAGACAAGCCTAAAAATTTGGATTTTTCTACTTTTAACAAATGTTTCTATTCCTTGATTAAGCGTGACAGTTTGGAGTATGGAAAAGCCTAAAATTTGGATTTTTCTACTTTTAACAAATGCTTCTATTCCTTGATTAAGCATGACAGTTTGGAGTATGGAAAAGTCTAAAAATTTGGATGCTTCGGGGCGAAGCGAAGCCCAGCCCGGCGCAAATCAAAATTTTCTAGGGGTGACAACCCTTGTTAAGGGAAATCATTAAACGTTATTAATTCCTCATGCATTCAATGACTTTTACTCCTAAAACAACAATATTTTGATTAACCAGTAATTGAAATAGTTGTTAGATTTACAAACCCTATAAAAATAGACTAATATCTGGTTGCTTGGACTCTAAAATCTATACTTTGAATTATAGATGCTTAACATAGATAGAAGAAGAAACAGAGACAGAGCTAGAACTATAGGCATAGAGACTAGTTAGTCTCTATGTCTAGATAGAAGCACTCGTAGAGACAAAGAGAGATCTAGACTCTAGATAATGGACACTCGTAGAGGCAGAGAGAGATCTAGACTTTGAACATAGTTTGGGTTCTGTACTTTAAATTGTAGACGTTTAACGTCTACAATTTAAAGTAAGTAAAGTAAAGACGTTTAACGTCTACAATTTAAAGTACAGAACCCAAACTATGTTCAAAGTCTAGATCTCTCTCTGCCTCTACGAGTGTCCATTATCTAGAGTCTAGATCTCTCTTTGTCTCTACGAGTGCTTCTATCTAGACATAGAGACTAACTAGTAGTAGTATAGTTCTAGCTCTGTCTCTGTTTCGTCTACATACAGACAAGGCCGTAAATTAAACCATATCCCCCCCCCTCTGGCTACGGCCTTGCACTCAGAGAATGTTTCTTTTACGTATACATATGAGGGGTTGAGGGAAAAAACCAAACGAGTCCCAATTTCGAAGTTTTACAAGGGAACAAAATGAAAATTCAGAATTCTGTATGTTTCATAGGTTGTTTATTTCTTTCGTCGTGAATAACTGGTGACCCATTTGTTTGTTTCCCGTTAAGTTTGCCCACTTGAAAATACTTGGTCTAACCTACACAATAGGCTAAGTAAGCGGCGATTGCAGCGCCGCCACGCGGTTTTAAGCCTAAGCAGCATCGGTGCCGGTTTTCATTTCGTCATACGGGAGTTCTGAGCAGAAGTATGAGTTCTGAGCCGAAGCGAGCTAAATGCAATCAAAGTTGTTGTGTCGTCGGATGCACCAGTAAATATAACTATACTTAACGAGGGGGGAAAAGTAATTTTTAGCGAGTTTTCACACGACTGTAAAATTACTATTTCCACCTCCGTTAAATACAACATTTTGTCTTACAAGTTGAAGAAGTTCACTCTCACTAACTGAAACAGTAGGAGAAAGTGGCACTTCTGTTACAAGTAAGGAAAATAACATTGTTTGAAATTGTATATCAAATTGTATAAGCAGACACTTAAAAAGCTTAAATGAAATGCGCATATTTCTTATATATATATATAAATCTTTATTGGCAGATTGTAGAATAAATAATTAACATAAAAATAATTCTGATGGCTAAAATAACAGATAAATTCTTCTGCCAATTGGCTATCGACCATTGGTCTTTCCGCCTGACATATTTCTTATTATGCGTTCTATTTGTAATTGTAAATAATAAGTAAATTAATAATTTAACAACATTTCCAAACAATTCTACGTGCTACAATGAACTTGTTGAAAATGAAATCTCATTATGACACAGAAACATTACAATTTTGTATAGGTTACCTCTACCGACGGTTTGTAGTACAGGGTGTCTGCTTTGGAGTTCAATGCCCCGGGTGTTTCTCGTAAAACAACCCCGCGCAAGATATTATTCTCGTCTCCTCTTATTTCTTCGGATACGTCGGTTACGTGCGAACTTTGACAAAGCTTCCTACCTTTCGACAGGCTTTTCCGTCGGAAAATGGTTGTGTCAACCGTTTCAAAGCCGCAACTTATTATGACATGCATATTTACATCGGTTTTGTACGAACAAATACCACGAACAGCATTAAATTATGACGTTACACAATAAAAAACCAACTGACACCATGCAACTCATACGCAACCGACACCGATGCTGCTTATACAGAAATCCGCTAGGTGGCGGGTGCCACGGCGCGAACAGCTGTTTACTTAGTCTATAACGTCAAAAACGATTTTCGGTACTTTTTGGAATTATTCGGGTTTTCCCCTTAAAAGAGTTCAGTTTGAATCTTTAAAAGAGTGTTTTCCACTCCCAGACTAAGCATGAAGTAAAATTTCGAGTTTAGAAAAGCCTATGAATTTGGATTGGCCGCGTAGCGAAGCGGAGCGGCCAATCCAAATTAGGCTTTTCTAAACTCGAAATTTTACTTCATGCGCCACGCGTACAAACCACTGATTTGATGTGAAGTTAAGAATGTACGTCTTTAGCATACTGCTTTACTGGTACATTTCGAATTTCGCTTGAAATCAGTGTTTATGACATTCTACTATGTAATTTTGAAATGACTAGAATGAGTTTATTGGGATACACTTTATTAGTTTATACTACTATTTAATATAATTGATTTAGTATGTTCAATAAAATAAAATCTCTAAAGTGCCATGAAAAATATTGTAGGTTGTTAACTATGAAATTATAATTTTGTATTGTGGAGGCTTCTACTTCGTTATACATGTTAATTTATTAATAAAAAACGGTTTAACTTTGTTTGTATAACACAATTTTTTTTTGTTGGTTTGTTTGGCATAGGTATTACCATTCAGCGACTATCGTTGATTTATAAATATCTATATTAACATATATTTCGACTAATTGGACGTCACAACACATTCACACACATCCATGGAACCGGAGACGAGTATTTTTCGTTAGAAAAATTACTCGCCTCCGCTGGGAATCGAACCCAGATCACCTCCGTGTCCGAATGGCGAAACCGGCGGCTCAACCGCTCGACCATTTTTATGTGACTGCAGTTTCGGCAAATTTAGCTTGCCATTATCAAACATGTTTGATAATGGCAAGCTAAATTTGCCGAAACTGCAGTCACATAAAAATAAATTGTGTTATACAAACAAAGTTAAACCGTTTTTTATTAATAATTTATGAAATTATACATTATAATTATTATGTTTGACGTTTTATATGTCAATTCCTAAAGCGTGTAGCCAACTTAAATTTTAAAAAAGATAAAATCATGGCACTTTAGAGGTTTTTTTTTATTGAACATACGATAGTACCGTTCGATTTTTTAAATTATAATTTAGAGTTGGCGGCATTTTTTTTGTGCGGTTGCGCAGAATGTTAAATGAGTGGTGGAATAAATTTGAGGTTATGGTAAACTATGTGTTAGCAGCCAGTAGTGCCAATCTAATTTAAAATTCAAAGCCTACTCTAAATTATGTTTTAAATGATCGCACGGAGGGTATCTCGAACTTTACTTAAAATCAGTGTTTTATACGCGTGGCGCATGAAGTAAAATTTCTAGTTTAGAAAAGCCTGAAAATTTGGTTTGGTCGCTCCGCTTCGCGGATATTAGAATACACTTTATTAGTTTATACTACTATTTAATATAATAGATACTATTTAATATAATAGTTACGATTTAATATAATAGATACTATTTAATATAAAATTTAAAAAAAATAAAAAATTTAAACTATGTGTTAGCAGTTAGTAGTGCCAATCTAATTTAAAATTTAAAGCCTACTCTAAACTATGCTTTAAATGATCGCACGTTGGGTATCTCAAACTTTACTTAAAATCAGTGTTTTATACGCGTGGCGCATGAAGTAAAATTTCTAGTTTAGAAAAGCCTGAAAATTTGGTTTGGTCACTCCGCGCTTCGCGCTACGCGACCAAACCAAATTTTCAGGCTTTTCTAAACTAGAAATTTTACTTCATGCTTAGCCTGGGAGTGGAAAACACTCGTTTATAGCTTCAATTTGAATTTATTAGAAAAATATCTGAGTATTTACTGTTATTAACACATGCATGCTTAAAAGAAAAACTTCTTGTTTGTCATTTGACAAAAAGCTGTTGTTTTAGTTACCTTAAACTTAATAAAGCTGCATCGCCGAATTATTTAAGTAATATTTATATCCAGAGATTTTATAACTGCATCATTTCATATTTAAATGCACTTCACAGGAATGTATATATAACTTCACAACAATACCACGAACATTTGTCTAACACTAGTATTTCTACTGCATTTACTTCCAAAGCAAAGATTCCATAAAATTCATTTTCCAACATTTATGTTTCGAACGGCTCTTATCTCCGCAAAGATTTGGTGCAATACTTCCAAGCTAAGGGTTTTACAAAATTATTGTTGCCAACATAAATGTTCAAACGGTATTTATTTCTACACATAAGGTTCCATAAAACTTGTTGTCCAACATTAATAGTCGAACGGCATTTATTTCCAAACGAGCTGTCCCACGAAGTAATTGTTCAACACTAGTTCTTCGAACTAAGGGCTTCACTAAAGTATTGTCCGGCATAAGCATTGTGAATAGTTTTCCGAAAAGTTTCATAGAACTCTTTGTCAACACTATTTATTCGAACGGCATTTATTTCCAAACTAGCTGTCCCACGAAATAATTGTTTAACACTAGTGCTTCGAACTAAGGGTTTCACGAAAGTATTGTCCGGCATAAGCATTATGAATGGTTTTCTAAAAGTTCCATAGAACTCTTTGCCCAACACTATTAATTCGAACGGCATTTATTTCCAAACTAGCTGTCCCACGAAATAATTGTTTAACACTAGTGCTTCGAATTAAGGGCTTCACGAAAGTATTGTCCGGCATAAGCATTATGAATGGTTTGCTAAAAGTTCCATAGAACTCTTTGCCCAACACTATTAATTTGAACGGCATTTATTTCCAAACTAGCTGTCCCACGAAATAATTGTTTAACACTAGTGCTTCGAACTAAGGGCTTCACGAAAGTATTGTCCGGCATAAGCATTATGAATGGTTTTATAAAAGTTCCATAGAACTCTTTGCCCAACACTATTAATTCGAACGGAATTTATTTCCAAACTAGCTGTCCCACGAAACAATTGTTTAACACTAGTGCTTCGAGCTAAGGGCTTCACGAAAGTATTGTCCGGCATAAGCATTATGAATGGTTTTCTAAAAGTTCCATAGAACTTTTTGCCCAACACTATTAATTCGAACGGCATTTATTTCCAAACTAGCTGTCCCACGAAATAATTGTTTAACACTAGTGCTTCGAACTAAGCGCTTCACGAAAGTATTGTCCGGCGTAAGCATTATGAATGGTTTTCTAAAAGTTCCATAGAACTCTTTGCCCACCACTATTAATTCGAACGGCATTTATTTCCAAACTAGCTGTCCCACGAAACAATTGTTTAACACTAGTGCTTCGAATTAAGGGCTTCACGAAAGTATTGTCCGGCATAAGCATTATGAATGGTTTTCTAAAAGTTCCATAGAAATCTTTGCCCAACACTATTAATTCGAACGGCATTTATTTCCAAACGAGCTGTCCCACGAAATAATTATTTAACACTAGTGCTTTGAACTAAAGGCTTCACGAAAGTATTGTCCAGCATAAGCATTATGAATAGTCTTCTAAAAGTTCCATAGAACTCTTTGCCCAACACTATTAATTCGAACGGCATTTATTTCCAAACGAACCGTTCCACGAAATAATTATTTAACACTAGTGCTTTGAACTAAAGGCTTCACGAAAGTATTGTCCGGCATAAGCATTATGAATGGTTTTCTAAAAGTTCCATAGAAATCTTTGCCCAACGCTATTAATTCGAACGGCATTTATTTCCAAACGAGCCGTCCCACGAAATAATTATTTAACACTAGTGCTTTGAACTAAAGGCTTCACAAAAGTATTGTCCAGCATAAGCATTATGAATGGTTTTCTAAAAGTTCCATAGAACTCTTTGTCCAACACTATTAATTCAAACGGCATTTATTTCCGAGTGAGCGGTTCCACGAAATGCGAATTCAAATATAGTGCTTCGCATTAAATTTGTGTACAATATAAGTATTGTGAACGGAGTGGAGGTTTCATGAAGTTCACTGTCCAACATTAATCATCTGAACGTCATTTAGTTCCACACGAGTCGTTCCAAGAAATAACTCTCCAACACGAGAGCTTCGAACTGAGGGCTTCACGAAATTATTGTCCAACACTAGTGTGCCGAACTAAGAGCTTTACGAAATTATTGTCTAACACTAGTGTTTCGAACTAAGGTTTTTACGAAATTATTGTCCAACACTAGTGTGCCGAACTAAGAGCTTTACGAAATTATTGTCTAATATTAGTGTTTTGAACTAAGGGTCACTACGATATTATTGTCCAACACTAGAGTTTCGAACTAAGGTTTTTACGAAATTATTGTCTAACACAGTGGTCTCCAAACTACGGCCCACGGGCCAACTCCGGCCCGCGACTTGCATGAATCCGGCTCGCGATTGTTTGCAATTTTTTTGTAAATGTCATATTTTGAAATATTGTAACAATTGTTCCTTAAATTTTTCATAATTTTATAAAATTAATCGGATCTTGGCCGACTTTATTATGTAGAATTGTATTTGTGGCCCGCGAAGAAGATAGTTTGGAGACCCAGGGTCTAACACTAGTGTTTCGAACTAAGGATCACTACGATATTACTGCCCAACACTAGTGTTTCGAAATAAGGGCTTTACGAAATTATTGTCCAGCATTAGTGCTTCGAACTAAGGGCTTTACGAAATTATTGGTCCAAAATAAGCACTGTGAACAGTATTCTAAAGGTTCCTTGAAACTTATTGTTCAATATTCATAATTCGAATGTGAACGGAGTGGAGGTTTCAGGAAGTTCACTGTCCAACATTAATCATCTGAACGTCATTTAGTTCCACACGAGTCGTTCCAAGAAATAACTCTCCAACACGAGTGCTTCGAACTGAGGGCTTCACGAAATTATTGTCCAAGACTAGTGTGGCGAACTAAGAGCTTTACGAAACTATTGTCTAACACTAGTGTTTCGAACTAAGGGTCACTATGATATTATTGTCCAACACTAGTGTTTCGAACTAAGAGCTTTACGAAATTATTGTCTAACACTAGTGTTTCGAATAAGGGTCACTACGATATTACTGCCCAACACTAGTGTTTCGAACTAAGGGCTTTACGAAATTATAGTCCAACACTAGTGCTTCGAACTAAAAGCTTTACGAAATTATTGGTCCAACATAAGCACTGTGAACAGTATTCTAAAGGTTCCTTGAAACTTATTGTTCAATATTCATAATTCGAATGTGAACGGAGTGGAGGTTTTATGAAGTTCACTGTCCAACATTAATCATCTGAACGTCATTTAGTTCCACACGAGTCGTTCCAAGAAATGACTCTCCAACGCGAGTGCTTCGAACTAAGGGCTTTACGAAATTATTGTCCAACACTAGTGTGTCGAACTAAGAGCTTTACGAAGTTATTGTCTAACACTAGTGTTTCGATCTAAGGATCACTACGATATTACTGCCCAACACTATTTTTTCGAATTAAGGGCTTTACAAAATTATAGTCCAACACTAGTGCTTCGAACTAAGAGCTTTACGAAATTATTGGTCCAGCATAAGCACTGTGAACAGTATTCTAAAGGTTCCTTGAAACTTATTTTTCAACATTCATAACACGAATAGCATTTATTTTCAAACGAGCTGTTCTAAATTATTGTCCAACTCTAGCGCTTTAAAAGGCAATTATTTCCAAACATAGGCCTTTATGAAATTAATGTCCAACTTATAAGCATTGTGAACGGTTTCTAAAGGTTTCATGAAACTGTGAACAGTATTCTAAAGGTTCCTTGAAACTTATTGTTCAACATTCACAACTCGAATTTCATTTATTTTCAAACGAGCTGTTTCAAATTATTGTCCGACTCTAACGCTTTAAAAGGCAATTATTTCCAAACATAAGCCTTTATGAAATTAATGTCCAACTTATAAGCATTGTGAACGGTTTTCTAAAGGTTTCATGAAACTATGGACCGTATTCTAAAGGTTCTTTAAAACTTATTGTTCAACATTAATAATTCAAACGGCATTTATTTTCAAACGAGCTGTTCTAAATTATTGTCCGACTCTAGCACTTTAAAAGGCAATTATTTCCAAACATAAGCCTTTATAAAATGAATGTCCAACTTATAAGCATTGTAAACGGTTTCTAAAGGTTTCATGCAACTGTAAACAGTCTTCTAAAGGTTCCTTGAAACTTATTGTTCAACATTAATAATTCAAACGGCATTTATTTTCAAACGAACTGTTCCAAATTATTGCCCAACTCTAGCGCTTTGAAAGACAATTATTTTCAAACCTAAACTTCTATGAAATGAATGTCAAACATAAGCATTGTGAACGGTTTCTAAAGGTTTCATGAAACTGTGAACAGTCTTCTAAAGGTTCCTTGAAACTTATTGTTCAACATTAATAATTCAAACGGCATTTATTTTCAAACGAGCTGTTCTAAATTATTGTCCGACTGTAGCGCTTTAAAAGGCAATTATTTCCAAACATAAGCCTTTATAAAATTAATGTCCAACTTATAAGCATTGTAAACGGTTTCTAAAGGTTTCATGCAACTGTTAACAGCCTTTTAACGGTCCCTTGAAACTTATTGTTCAAGCTTCGAACTGAGGGCTTCACGAAATTATTGTCCAACACTAGTGTGCCGAACTAAGAGCTTTACGAAATTATTGTCTAACACTAGTGTTTCGAACTAAGGTTTTTACGAAATTATTGTCCAACACTAGTGTGCCGAACTAAGAGCTTTACGAAATTATTGTCTAATATTAGTGTTTTGAACTAAGGGTCACTACGATATTATTGTCCAACACTAGAGTTTCGAACTAAGGTTTTTACGAAATTATTGTCTAACACAGTGGTCTCCAAACTACGGCCCACGGGCCAACTCCGGCCCGCGACTTGCATGAATCCGGCTCGCGATTGTTTGCAATTTTTTTGTAAATGTCATATTTTGAAATATTGTAACAATTGTTCCTTAAATTTTTCATAATTTTATAAAATTAATCGGATCTTGGCCGACTTTATTATGTAGAATTGTATTTGTGGCCCGCGAAGAAGATAGTTTGGAGACCCAGGGTCTAACACTAGTGTTTCGAACTAAGGATCACTACGATATTACTGCCCAACACTAGTGTTTCGAAATAAGGGCTTTACGAAATTATTGTCCAGCATTAGTGCTTCGAACTAAGGGCTTTACGAAATTATTGGTCCAAAATAAGCACTGTGAACAGTATTCTAAAGGTTCCTTGAAACTTATTGTTCAATTTTCATAATTCGAATGTGAACGCAATGGAGGTTTCATGAAGTTCACTGTCTAACATTAATCATCTGAACGTCATTTAGTTCCACACGAGTCGTTCCAAGAAATAACTCTCCAACACGAGTGCTTCGAACTGAGGGCTTCACGAAATTATTGTCCAAGACTAGTGTGGCGAACTAAGAGCTTTACGAAACTATTGTCTAACACTAGTGTTTCGAACTAAGGGTCACTATGATATTATTGTCCAACACTAGTGTTTCGAACTAAGAGCTTTACGAAATTATTGTCTAACACTAGTGTTTCGAATAAGGGTCACTACGATATTACTACCCAACACTAGTGTTTCGAACTAAGGGCTTTACGAAATTATAGTCCAACACTAGTGCTTCGAACTAAGAGCTTTACGAAATTATTGGTCCAACATAAGCACTGTGAACAGTATTCTAAAGGTTCCTTGAAACTTATTGTTCAATATTCATAATTCGAATGTGAACGGAGTGGAGGTTTCATGAAGTTCACTGTCCAACATTAATCATCTGAACGTAATTTAGTTCCACACGAGTCGTTCCAAGAAATGACTCTCCAACGCGAGTGCTTCGAACTAAGGGCTTTACGAAATTATTGTCCAACACTAGTGTGTCGAACTAAGAGCTTTACGAAGTTATTGTCTAACACTAGTGTTTTGATCTAAGGATCACTACGATATTACTGCCCAACACTATTTTTTCGAATTAAGGGCTTTACAAAATTATAGTCCAACACTAGTGCTTCGAACTAAGAGCTTTACGAAATTATTGGTCCAGCATAAGCACTGTGAACAGTATTCTAAAGGTTCCTTGAAACTTATTTTTCAACATTCATAACACGAATAGCATTTATTTTCAAACGAGCTGTTCTAAATTATTGTCCAACTCTAGCGCTTTAAAAGGCAATTATTTCCAAACATAGGCCTTTATGAAATTAATGTCCAACTTATAAGCATTGTGAACGGTTTCTAAAGGTTTCATGAAACTGTGAACAGTATTCTAAAGGTTCCTTGAAACTTATTGTTCAACATTCACAACTCGAATTTCATTTATTTTCAAACGAGCTGTTTCAAATTATTGTCCGACTCTAACGCTTTAAAAGGCAATTATTTCCAAACATAAGCCTTTATGAAATTAATGTCCAACTTATAAGCATTGTGAACGGTTTTCTAAAGGTTTCATGAAACTATGGACCGTATTCTAAAGGTTCTTTAAAACTTATTGTTCAACATTAATAATTCAAACGGCATTTATTTTCAAACGAGCTGTTCTAAATTATTGTCCGACTCTAGCACTTTAAAAGGCAATTATTTCCAAACATAAGCCTTTATAAAATGAATGTCCAACTTATAAGCATTGTAAACGGTTTCTAAAGGTTTCATGCAACTGTAAACAGTCTTCTAAAGGTTCCTTGAAACTTATTGTTCAACATTAATAATTCAAACGGCATTTATTTTCAAACGAACTGTTCCAAATTATTGCCCAACTCTAGCGCTTTGAAAGACAATTATTTTCAAACCTAAACTTCTATGAAATGAATGTCAAACATAAGCATTGTGAACGGTTTCTAAAGGTTTCATGAAACTGTGAACAGTCTTCTAAAGGTTCCTTGAAACTTATTGTTCAACATTAATAATTCAAACGGCATTTATTTTCAAACGAGCTGTTCTAAATTATTGTCCGACTCTAGCGCTTTAAAAGGCAATTATTTCCAAACATAAGTCTTTATAAAATTAATGTCCAACTTATAAGCATTGTAAACGGTTTCTAAAGGTTTCATGCAACTGTAAACAGTCTTCTAAAGGTTCCTTGAAACTTATTGTTCAACATTAATAATTCAAACGGCATTTATTTTCAAACGAGCTGTTCCAAATTATTGCCCAACTCTAGCGCTTTGAAAGGCAATTATTTTCAAACCTACGCTTCTATGAAATGAATGTCCAACATAAGCATTGTGAACGGTTTCTAAAGGTTTCATGAAACTGTGGACAGTATTCTAAAGGTTCCTTGAAACTTATTGTTCAACATTAATAATTCAAATGGCATTTATTTACAAACGAGCTGTTCCAAATTATTCCCAACTCTAGCGCTTTGAAAGACTATTATTTTCAAACCTAAGCCTTTATGGAATGAATGTACAACATAAGCATTGTGAACGGTTTCTAAAGGTTTTATGAAACTGTGAACAGTCTTCTAAAGGTTTCTTGAAACTTATTGTTTAGCATTAATAATTCAAACGGCACTTATTTTCAAACGAGCCATTCCAAATTATTGTTAAACTCTAGCGCTTTGAAAGGCAATTATTTCCTAACTTAAGCCTTTATGAAATGAATGTCCAACTTATAAGCATTGTAAACGGTTTCTAAAGGTTTCATGAAACTGTGGACAGTATTCTAAGGGTTCCTTGAAACTTATTGTTCAACATTAATAATTTATTTTCAAACGAGCTATTCCAAATTATTGTCCGACTCTAGTGCTTTGAAAGGCAATTATTTCCGAACTTAAGCCTTTATGAAATGAATGTCCAACATAAGCATTGTGAACGGTTTCTAAAGCTTTCATGAAACTCATTGTTTAATACTAGTATTTCGACCGGCATTTATTTCCACATGCCATCAAACGCAAGCGCGTGTCCTCCAAACACTGCCCCATATCCTCCCTCATCTCCTTCACTTTAACCCTCACCTCCTCCCTCATCAGATTATAACACATGGCCACCAACCCCAAACCCACGAGCATGTAAACAAAGTTCACCACCAGCTTCGTTTGACTCCCCACTTTAAAATCGTTGATGTTCGCGCCGGGGACAAAATCCCCCAACCCTATTTTACACAAACTGGTCACGCAGAAGTAAGTGCTGTCCAGATAAGACCATTTCTCCCATTCGGCGAAGAGTATCGCTCCCGTCGCGATGTAAACGCCGATGACCCACAAGGAAGCCGAGGAGGGCACGATGACCCTCCTGGGCGGCTCGTTTTCGTCCCTCTCGGTGCTGCAGTTGTACAACCAGGTGTAGATCCATCTGAAGACGCCGGCTAAAACCTCCCCCATGTTCATGAAGTACAGGATGTATAAAGGTATTCCGAAAACGGCGTACAGAACCGTCACGCCTTTTCCTATCGAAGTCCTCGGAACCATATTCCCGTACCCAATCATGGTGATGATGCTCAAAGAAAACATCAGAGCTGCTGGAATCGACCAGCGGTCCTGGTTAGTCCTCCCATCGTAGCCTTTCTTTATAGAAACCACCATTTCATCCTGGTACTGCTTCAACGCGTAATCCACATCCTCGAAAAACGCCGACTGGTTGAAGATATTCTGTTTGGAGATGATCTCCCACAAAGTCGTTGCGTACTGACACCTGGTATCATTCACTTGGAACAAAACGGGGCTCTCCTCTCTAGTTTCGATGTATTGAAAAGTAAAGGCCCCTATCACCGTGTACCCAACGACCAGCCCGCCGACTCCGACTTGCGTGCACATGAAAGCCACCAATTTTCTACAGCAATCGATGATTTTCTCCCTCGGCGCGATATCACTGGCCGAGGAGGACCCCTTGCTCCTCACGGAGCTCCGTATGTACCCGCGCTCCATTTCTCACTGGATTCCGATTCTATTTTCTCTTCGTTCTTGGCGCGCGGCCATCTAATTCGTTTTTCACTTCTCTTCCGCCGTGACTCACGAGAAATCGGGTTTCCACCAAGAACAATGTCGAGCGCTAATTATACGCGCACCTTGTAAATATTTTGGTTCTCCTCTTGGGATGGCGATTTACGCGAATGACAGATGAAATATGGAGGGATCGCACTCGTAAAATTCGACGGTATTTATAGAATAGGCGTGTTGAAATTTGAAATGTGTGCTAGGAAATTATACATTGGCATGTTTTCGACGGCGATTTGAAGTTATAACGCTGTGCGTGGGCGTGAATCCCAACAGTCCCGAATTATTATTGATTGCAATAAGATTTAATTTATGGTTTACTCGAATACCAGAGAGGCCAACATTAAACAAAGGTAAATTGAGAAGCAAAATGGTGTGAGTAATGTATTTTTAAATTGGATACATGCAACAGTAAGAGTTATGATATTTACAAAGAGATATTCTTTTAAGTATACATGTTTTTTTTTAATATGAAAGAAATACACTAAAAAAGACTGTTATTCCTTACTTCACTTTTTAAATAGTGGAGTAAGGAATAACAGTCTTTTTTAGTGTAATAATCACTTCACGTAAACTCAAAAACATACAGTTATAAAAGAAATAGGTCAATGACCATTTGTATGATTTTTATTTTACAGTAAATATTATTAATTTTTATTATTGCAAAAAATATGATTTAAACATCAGTATTGACAAATCTTGTACTTCTCTCTATTTATAAACATCTTAAAAATGTTCTGAGAGCAGTTACTTTAAAATACACCCAGATGAAATATATTCCTTGGCGAGTTTCATCTAAATTTATGTTCTTTTATATTTATAACGTGATTTTCAAGACACTTACTGCACACACGCATCATCGATTGCAATGTAAACAACATATGTTTACATTAGCTATAAATGTAGCACCTATTTGTTTCAATTTATTTAAAGAAAATATGAGTTAATCATTGATGCGGAATTTACAAACAGAATTGGTGCATAGAAGAAACCACTAGAGATATTCAGCCTTAATGATAGAATTGCCGTTATTATCATTATAGTTTAATGCTAGTTAATATCAACACATATACAAACAAAATTTGTGCATAGAAGTAACCACTAGAGATATTCAGCCTTAATAATAGAATTGCAGTTATCATTATAGTTGTTTCAATGGATATTTATCGTCTTGAGTTGTCTTATTAATTAAGACATCGTTTGCATTTTCATGAATAGTTTTTTCGTAATTTTATATATTATTATCATTATAGTTTAATACTAGTTAATATCAACTAGACACGTAGAAACACGATCCTAATACTTAATATAATATACATTTATTGTATAGCTGAGGCTGTTAGTTGTTGAAACTCCATAATATCACTTAAATATATAAATATGTTTAGGTTTCAAAATAATGTTTATTGTACTACAACAATTGTTTCACTACACAGTGGCTCCATCAGGTAGATGAATGATCTACCTGATGAAGCCACTGTGTGGTGAAACAATTGTTGTAGTACAATAAACATTATTTTGAAACCTAAACATATTAAGTGTGTTATTTAAGTGATACATTTATTACTGAAATACCAGAGCTGGGCAGAATTCGAATCATTCAGGATTCGAATCCTTTTGAAGGATTCAAAAGAGGCATTCGATTACTTTAGTTCAACTGGATTCGTGATCCGGATTCGTTACATTTTCTTAAAAGGATTCGTATTCGAATCTAAAGGTGGGTGATTCGAATCCTTATGAAAAGATTCGAATCTTTATATAAGGATTCGAATATTTATAAAAGGATTCGAATATTTATAAAAGGATTCGAATATTTATAAAAGGATTCGAATATTTACAAAAGGATTTGAATCGTCAAAAATAATTCGAATTAATTGTGAGGATTAACATAAAAAATGTCTTTTGTGTGTTTTTAAATTTCTCGTTAAATCACTGTTTTATACGCCTGGCGCATGAAGTAAAATTTCGGGTTTAGAAAAGCCCAGAAAATTTGTCTCGGGTCGCTGCGCGACCCTCGACAAATTTTCACGGGGCTTTTCTAAACCCGAAATTTTACTTCATGCTTAGTCTGGGAGTGGAAAACACTTGGTAAAGGTAAATCTTTAAATTCTATTAATTATCCACGTAACGTCGTACTTAATGAATTTTACCCCTGAAACAACGATATTATGATTCCCGGTGAAATATCGGTAAACCGGTTTATAATCATTAATTTATTGAATACCGGGTAAATTACCCGTATAATTACCCTGTATAAAAAAATGTACGAATCAAGTTAAAGCGCTGTTTTATACGCGTGGCGCATGAAGTAAAATTTCGGGTTTAGAAAAGCCCAGAAAATTTGTCTCGGGTCGCTGCGCGACCCTCGACAAATTTTCACGGGGCTTTTCTAAACCCGAAATTTTACTTCATTCTTAGTCTGGGAGTGGAAAACACGTGGTAAAGGTAAATCTTTAAATTCTATTAATTATCCACGTAACGTCGTACTTAATGAATTTTACCCCTGAAACAACGATATTATGATTCCCGGTGAAATATCGGTAAACCGGTTTATAATCATTAATTTATTGAATACCGGGTAAATTACCCGTATAATTACCCTGTATAAAAAAATGTACGAATCAAGTTAAAGCGCTGTTTTATACGCGTGGCGCATGAAGTAAAATTTCGGGTTTAGAAAAGCCCAGAAAATTTGTCTCGGGTCGCTGCGCGACCCTCGACAAATTTTCACGGGGCTTTTCTAAACCCGAAATTTTACTTCATGCTTAGTCTGGGAGTAGAAAACACTTGGTAAAGGTAAATCTTTAAATTCTATTAATTATCCACGTAACGTCGTACTTATTGAATTTTACCCCTGAAACAACGATATTATGATTCCCGGTGAAATATCGGTAAACCGGTTTATATTCATTAATTTATTGAATACCGGGTAAATTACCCGTATAATTACCCTGTATAAAAAATGTACGAATCAAGTTAAAGCGCTGTTTTATACGCGTGGCGCATGAAGTAAAATTTCGGGTTTAGAAAAGCCCAGAAAATTTGTCTCGGGTCGCTGCGCGACCCTCGACAAATTTTCACGGGGCTTTTCTAAACCCGAAATTTTACTTCATGCTTAGTCTGGGAGTGAAAAACACTTGGTAAAGGTAAATCTTCAAATTCTATTAATTATCCACGTAACGTACTTAATGAATTTTACCCCGGAAACAACGATATTATCATTTCCCGGTGAAATATCGGTAAACCGGTTTATATTCATTAATTTATTGAATACCGGGTAAATTACCCGTATAATTACCCTGTATAAAAAATATACGAATCAACTTAAAGCGTATTTAGTTATTAATCAATAAGTTAAAAAAAATTATTAAGCTTAAACGAGTGTTTTTCACTCCCAGACAAAGCATGAAGTAAACTTTCGAGTTTAGAAAAGCCTGAACGTCCAAATCCAAACTCAGGCTTTGCTAAACTCGAAATTTTACTTCATGCACCACGCGTACAAAACGCTGATTCAGTGGAAAGTTTTAAATTTAGATGCTTGCGATTTATGGCGCCCAACTAGCGGCCACAGCGTTAGCCTGGCCCCAGGTTGGGCGCCAAAAAAACCTCAACTGCAAGCGTTTCAAGTATTTTTAAACGAGTGTTCTCCACTCTTAGCTTAAGGGGTCATATCTACCTGTAATTATTCAAAAAATTCGATTCTTTTTATTCGATAAATTGAAAGGGTGAACATTTAACATTGTTTTCCAAAAAAGTTCAAGTTGAGCCGATGAAAATTGACGAACATATGCGGAATATAAGAATACCGCTTTGAGGCCCATTTCGGAGCAGGTAGCGCGCGCCTGCTGCGCGCGGAATAAAAGTGGCGCATGCGCGTTCCGAGTTGCACGTCAACGAGTTCTGAACATACATGAGGTAGAAGGGGAATCATATGGTCTAGGAATCGATAATTCTATGTAAGTGTCAAAAATTATTTCTTATGATAATAATAATAATAATAATGTCCACATGACATACATAGATTACAAAAAAGCGTTTGATATGATCCCACACTCCTGGTTATCCAAAACCCTAGATATCTACAAAGTCCATCCGAAAATACAAAATTTCTTAACGACGATAATGAAAACATGGAAAACTAAAATTCAATTGTTTGGTGTTGTAGGCGTTCACTTTGTGGTACATCTTAAATACACTTGTAAATAAAACACTTTTTACTTTGTTTAACCACTGAATCTTACATTTAATTGTGTGACTAGTTTCGACTATCTAGTAGTCATTCTCAAACTAAAGTAAATACAAATTACACGTTAAAAACTATTTATACGGCTTCGAAGAGAGGGGTTAAACAAAGTAAAAAGTGTTTTATTTACAAGTGTAAAATTCAATTGATCACAACAAACAACATAATAGAAACACACCACATCAATATCAGACGGGGTATATTCCAAGGTGATGCACTAAGCGCCCTGTGGTTCTGTATATGTTTGAATCCCCTATCAAACATACTGAATGATACGAAACAAGGCTACAACATCAAACACCGCAGAGTAACCACGCACAAGATTAACCACCTTATGTATATGGATGACATAAAGATCTACGCTTCATCACAGTCCCAATTGAAGAACTTCCTACAAACCATTGAAATTATATCACAAGACATCAGGATGGAATTCGGATTAAATAAATGTAAAACCGTTCACATGGAACGAGGAAAACTAACAGGGCAATCAATACGACAAACACTTGACAAAGAAACATTGGAACATTTAAACAAAGACGATCTATACAAATACCTCGGATTTAACCAAAATTCGAAACTAAACCACACCCAAATAAAAAAACAACTACAAAATGGATATGCGGAGAGACTAGATAAACTGCTTAAAACCCACCTAAACTCGAAAAACGTTTTTAAAGCAATATACACATATGCAGTTCCTGTCTTAACCTACTCCTTCGGCGTCATAAAATGGACAACCACTGATGTAGAAAACATAAATATTCTAACAAGAACACGTTTAACACAACACAGAAAACTACATCCTAACTCGTGTAAGGAACGCAAAAGATCGGAAGGGGGAAGAGGACTGATTGACCTGCATGTATTACTCTTGAAACAAATAACAACACTACACACATACTTCACCTCTAAAGATAATCCACTCCACAAGGCAATAGTTCAAACAGATTTAAATTATACACCACTAAACCTATCCACACAAATTCCCGCGGAAGTGCAAGGCAAAACACTGGAAGACAAGAAAAGCATCTGGGCGTCCAAGGAACTACACGGTCGGCATTACAACATGGTCAACAACAGTGCATATATCGACAAAAAACTGTCTTACACATTCCTGGAGAAGGGGCAGCTATTCCCAGAAACTGAAGGCTTCATCATACCAATACAAGACCAAGTTATAGCAACAAAAAATTACAGAAAGTATATATTGAAGGACACAACAGTCACTGATGATAAATGCAGAAAATGTCATCAATATGCGGAGACCCTGGACCACATCACATCTGGATGCAAGCTACTGGCCGGTACAGACTACACCACCAGACACAACACAGCTGCCAAAATCCTTCACCAAGCACTTGCGCTCCATTACAACCTACTCACAGAAAGCCAGCCATACTATAAATATACTCCACAATCAATACTTGAGAATAAATACTATAAATTATATTGGGACATCACGATCCGCACAGACAAAACTATCATGCACAACAGACCCGACATCACAATTCAAGACAAAACCAAACATGCAACATATATAATAGACATAGCAGTACCGGCAGACCATAATGTCCAAAATAAGTACACAGAGAAGAAGAACAAATACCAAACGCTAGCAATAGAAATCCAAAGAATATGGAAACAGAAAACGGTTAAAATAACCTCGGTAACAGGCATAACACCATACACGTTCACTCAACACCTAGACGAATTACATTTACCCAAAAACATTCACACACAAGTACAGAAAGCAATCATACTACATACATGCAACATAACACGAAATTTCCTCAACCAAAAATAGACTATGTCTGGATTTGGCCAGCGCCCGTCCAAGCATAATATAACTGACAACAGAGTCTAGTGGAAAGTTAATAATAATAATAATAATATTTATTTCCAATGTAGAGAGTGTATACACATATACAGTTACATATAGATATATACAAGACAACACGGAAATACGTCCCGAAAATAACAAAGAATCAATATGATACTGCGTATACAACTTAAAACTTTAAACGCGATTATCTCGAAAACATATTTTTAAAGTCGGTGACAGCAATATTTCAACATCTACGCATCCGATTTGATTGATTCTTTTTGTTCCTGGTTTAGAACTATTTTATTGAAGCCGCGATCGTTTGCATTTTGCCTATTATGAAAATTCGACTTTATATAGCCTTTTTAATACAGCTTTTTAGCCCCTAAAAATGACGTCTTTGATTTGAAAGGCCGCCATTTTGTTAAAAAAAAAATTGATCCAAATATCTTCGATCGCGGCCTAAATTCACTAATTCTTAACGCAACCTCCTTTGAATTTCTAATTTCAGATGATTCCTGCTCCTGTAGGAGCTGTCACCGCAAGACGCCTTTTTTAAAAGACCTCCTCTTGGGACCGGCCTCCTGGAGTACCCTGACGTAGTGGTCATCAAGTTTAATAAAATTTAAAAGTCTAATGTACGATTAATAAATGTGTAAAAGCAGATTTGGAATACGTTGTTTACTTCTCAAGAAAAAAAAAATACCAAAAATTCCGTTTTTTACAGTCTTGCAGGTAGATATGACCCCTTAAGCATAAAGTAAAATTTTTAGTTTAGAAAAGCCTGAGCGTTTTGATTTAGACCCGTAGCGTCCAAAGTCAATCTTTTCTAAACTTGAAATTTTAATATATAGGTATTTGATTGAAATTCACTTGGTTTGTTTTACTAATAAATTGTTTTATTTTCAACTAGTTTCTGCTTAATGCCATTTTCAAGAATGGTGTACAAAAGAGCAAAATTGATTATATATACTAGATGTCGGCATTTCAAGTAATAAGCGCTCTAATTATCGGGGGATTCCAAAGGTCCTCGTTGTCATTGACCACGTTTTTTCCCGCCTTTATGGCTTTACTTATTTCTAAACCCTCCCGATAATTTAAAACTAATCCCTTATTACTTGAATGCAACATTTTACAGTCGTTTGAGCTGAAAGAGTGATTAGCCGCGATGCAATGTTTTGCGAACCCCGTGGTCTGTTTATTATTTAGAATATCTTTCCTATGTTCTTTTAATCTCGTTTCAAAAGACCTGCCCGTTTGCCCTATATACAGCGTGTAAACGAACTACTGTACAGGCTCTCTACCACATAAGGGGCAGCGTTTAAATAAACAATACCTGCATTTGAAATTACTATACCTTTAGTAGATAGCTCACAAATAATTATTAAAAATAATTAATAATAATAGGCCACATGTTTATGATATCTGGTATACGCGCACATTGTGTATTTTAAGAGAGATTCCACATAGACTGGTAGTTTTTAAACGATTTGGATATCGAATTACACCATCCAGAGAAAAGTGGGTCAGATCGTGAAGAATTATGTCTATGTTGTTATTGTGATTTTTTTTTATACGTGACCCAGTTTCATCTAGTAATTCTAGACAGTGTGTGTGTGTGTGTGTAGTGCGTGCTAAGTGATTTATACGTCTCGATAGTGCATGCGAAGTGATTTATGCGCCTCGCAGTAGTAAAAGTAAATAAACAATACAACAACTTACGCATCCACGAAAAATATCATGAACACAGGTAACTAGAAGTTCTCAAAAAGTAAAAAATGCATGAAAAATTATGAAAAATCCAATATTTTTTTTCCGATTTTATTTTTGCTGCAATTGGTGTCAAAATATTTTGTGTATACGCCCTTAAGAGGATGTACATTAGTTCGATTACACGCTGTATATTGCATCGCAGTCATCACATTTCAGCTCATATACTCCGCTTTTTTTATTATTACTATTGTCTGTTTTAATTTTATTATTCACTAATATTTTCCCTAAGTTAACAGAATTAGTCAAAATTATGTTACTGTCCTTTCCCTTAACTGTTTGTTTAATTTTCTGTGAGAGGTTATTGACGTACTCTAATCTATTCTAGTAGGTTTTCTCTATTTTTGTCACACTATAAAAATACTTCCGCAATTGTTTTTGTTTTTTCTTTTTAATAATTTGATCAACTAATGCCTGTTTGAAATTTTACTTCATGTGCCACGCGTACGAAACACTAATCAGTGTGAAGTTTTTAACTTTAACTTTCACAATTTATGGCGCCCAACAAGGGCCTAACGTTAGCATGGCCCCCAAAAAAACCTCAAATCAATGCAAGTATTGGACAATTTCTAGATAATTAAGAACACACTAACACCGCTTTACCGTTTCGTATGGCATAATCTGAGATATGTAATTTGGTTTTCAAAGCAACCGAGATGCCGACGACAGTTTATAGACACTCGTTATAATTAAATTGCTATCATTTACAACTTCTTCTAGCCAACGTTTTAATAAAGTTTTTATTTCTCTATTATAAAATTCTTCAAGTTTTGATTAAAAAGCAGCTGGCAAGTCCATTTTTAGTGTCTCTTCATTATGATTATTTGTTCAGTTTACACTGCCATGGCTGGATACACTGCAATGGTTGCGTTTATAATCTAATGAAATTTTTCTGTTGTGAAATTTTTAAAACCACCTTTGACATTTTCAATTGTCATAGCACCTTCATCGAGAGGACTGCAACTATTTTGGTTTTTTTCCAATTGGAACTTATATACAGCGTGCAGTGATTAATGTGTTTATTTTCATTTCAAACATTTGTAATTGTTTCAACTGAAAAATGGTCATCATTTATCTGCCTGTGTGGCAAAACAAGTGTTGCAGTGTCAACTGATAAACAGTGAAATTTAACCAAGTGTGTTTTTTTACTAAAAGTGTTGAAAATTTGTTCTTGTTACGCAAAAATCGTGGTCACTAAACTTTAAACTCTCTATACATATAAAATGTTTTTATGTTATAATGCTTAGATTATTAACAAACTTTATCATCTCTATCAACGCGCACAATAAAAACGACATTAAATATTACTAATTACTAATGATATATTTTTTCAGTAATGCGCAAAATCAAGTTATTCCATGATTTTTAAAAATTATAAGTTTTTAAGAATCTTTCAACAAACTGTTATTTTTCTATAAGAAAGTAGTTAGTTACGAAAAAACTTAAAGATAGATAAATTGTCCAAAATTTTCTTATCTAAAACTTTTGTTTGAACGATTTTTTTGTATTCCCATTAGTTATTGAGTTATTCGCAACTTTTGCGAAATACAAAAAAAGCGAGCGCGCTCGCGTAAATTCTCGACATTGACAAAAAACGTTATAACTGGAAAACTATTCGAGCTACAGAAAAGTATAATACATGCATTTAGGCTATTGCGAGGAGATCTACAAGATGGGCGTGTTTGTTTTTATACATGGTGATCAATAAAGTATTTAAAAGAAAAAGTCAATTGTATTTTTTTAATCAAGAAGGCGAGTGTTTATCAAAAGTTATCAATATTATATACGAAACTGTTTTCCACTCCCAGACTAAGCATGGAGTAAAATTTCGAGTTTAGAAAAGCCCCGTGAAAATTTGTCGAGGGTCGCGCAGCGACCCGAGACAAATTTTCGGGCTTTTCTAAACTCGAAATTTTACTTCATGCGCCACACGTACAAAACACTGATTCGAAGTGAAGTTCAGAAACACACAAACACATCTCTAATCAGAGTTTAATCACATCTTTAATCAGAGTTTAATCACATCTTTAATCAGAGTAACACATCTTTAATCAGATGTTTAGTCTGTTATCAACGATGTTCAGTGTTAATTAAAATAATTAAGTTTTAAATATTTTTGTTAAAACAACTGGTAACGAATTTATATATAAATGGTTGCACAAAAATAATAAAATCAAATTTATTCTTAAAGGATTTGTATTCGTGATTCGAGAAAACAGGATTCGAATCTTTGATTGGAATCATATTTATCTCTTACGAATCCTTTATTCGAGTATTCGTGATTCGAATCATATTAGGTGATTCGGATCCGTGATTCGAATCCTTTTTCCTAGGATTCGTCCCAGCTCTGTGAAATACCCATTCGTATTAACACGTTCACTGCCTTCGCCGCTACGCTCGGTACTTTCGAAAAACATAATTGGTTGATGTCAGAGTATAGCCCAAATTTTGTGGCAGCGAACGTGTTAATAGATCAAAATCTATACGCTATTAGTTAGTTGATAAAATGAACATGGCAACATTGCACTTTCATGTGTTCTAACTTCATTGTAATCAACTAATATAGAGGTTACGTTGCACTGTTTTTGTGAAATCGTATTTCTCCTGCTGAATTATTTGATTAAAATGCACTTCTAGCGAGTGTCTCCACTCCCAGGCTAAGCATGAAGTAAAATTTCGAGTTTAGAAAAGCCCCGCGTAGAAAATTTGTCGAGGGTCGCGCAGCGACCTGAGACAAATTTTCACGGGGCTTTTCTAAACTCGAAATTTTACTTCATGCGCCACGCGTATAAAACACTCAGGTAAGTACATTTAGGATACATAGTGTTATTAAATAATATATAATTTATTGAATTCGTTATCAATATGTACCCCTAGTATTTTTGTTTTGTTTACCTTTTGTTTAGTGTTAAGCGCAATATTTATCTATTGTAACTTCTAAAAATTATCATTTTGTTTCTATCCATTTTTTGCAATGTTGTAAAAAGGAGAAATTAAAAATAACCCAATTTTGTTATGACAATTGAGGTTATGTATTAGACTTAATGCTAGTTAATATCAACTAGACACGTACAAACACGATACTAACACTTAATATAATATACATTTGTTACGGAAATCCCTATTCGTATTAGCATGTTCGCTGCTTTCGGCGACACGCTTGGTACTTTCGAAAAACATAATTAGTTAACGTCAAAGTATAGCTCAAAATTTGTGGCAGCGAACGTGTTAATAGATCAAAATCTATATGCTATTAGTTAGTTGATAAAATGAGCATCGCAACATTGCACTTTCATGTATTCTAATTTCATTGTAATCAACTAATTTAGAGGTTCTATTGAAAGTGAGTGGGTAGGTATGCTACTCTCCACTGCGACCATAATTGGTTAATGTCAAAGTATAGCTCAAAATTTGTGGCAGCTAACGTGTAAATAGATCAAAATCTATATGCTATTAGTTAGTTGATAAAATGAACATCGCAACATTGCACTTTCATGTGTTCTAACTTCATTGTAATCAACTAATTTAGAGGTTACGTTGCACTGTTTTTGTTTATCTTTGTGAAATCGTATTTCTCCTGCTGAATTATTTGATTGAAAAGCACTTCTAGCGAGTGTCTCCACTCCCAGGCTAAGCATGAAGTAAAATTCCGAGTTTAGAAAAGCCGGAAAATTTGGATTTGCCGGGTGGAGCGAAGCGAGTACACAAGGGTGTCCCATTTAACATCGAGCTACCAGCACATATGAACACGTTGCCAGACAAGTAAATTGTAACAGTGTCGGTCTAGGAGAATGGTTTCTTGATTACTTGGATAGATTTGGGGGCATTAGATATTATATAGGAGGCGGGCGCAGCTTTTAATTTTCAATTGCAATTTATTGGCACAGTATTTTCTACTTATTGCGACATTGCTTACGAACCCGTGGTCCGATTTTTAAAGATTGTCAATATTCTAATTAATCAAATGTTAAAGCTTGTACAAATGTGGATTAACAACTAAAAATGGTATCGTTCTTATCAGAGTCTTGTTAAATGTACATCCAATGGGAAGGTCAAATAAACCTAAATAAACGTAGTATCAGCATTAGGCATGTGTGACAAACACAGATAATTTAAATCAAGAACTACTCTTTTTAAGTGCAATCAAGTTTACGTGAATTAAATATATTAATAAATAGCCCCTACAAACTGCTATATTAAAAATCTTTCTAATTTGACACATTTAAGGTTATGATTTTAATTTTCAATAAAAAACGGTACCCACCTAAAGATGCCTTCCGGAAGAAATTCACCGCGTAATTAATAACCTGCGAAAACGTGATTTTCCTTTATAAAACACCCCGAATTGTAAACGGTTTTGTAAAAACTAGGTCGAAGATTACACCTATTTCTCTGCCGCCAATGATAATTGTGACAGCTGCAAAAATGCTGCCAACTTATTTTTTTGGAGAACTGCCAACAGTGAAATACGTGGCAAATTAAATAAATGTTTGTATTTAGAAGAATCGGCAATTTTTACTTTTAAATGACATTTAGTAGTTTTTTTGCCTTCAAGTTATTAAAAACTTCTATAAACTTTTTTTTTTTACCTTGTCATCATAAGTGGGTCGGTTTATACAAGGTTGGTGACACTGCGCGATTTTATTGCCAACTGTATATTTAGCATAGAGAAAAATTTCTATTTTATTCTTAGCTTGTCATCATAAGTGGGTCGGTTTGTGCAAGGTTGGTGACACTGCGCGATTTTATTGCCAACTGTATATTTACCATAGAGAAACATTTGTAGAAAAAGAATTTTTCGTCAATAAAAATAAAAAGTTCTATAAACTTTTGGGGAAAAGCGGCAGAAATTATAGTTCTATTCTTTAGCCAGAACTTTATTTTAATTAGCCAATATTGTGTTATACATTTGTCAGCTTTTTCAAGCAAAGTTTAAACTAATATAAATAAATACAATGATATTTTATAAAGAGATACACAAAATTAAGAAGAGAAAACGAGATAAAACCAGTGGCGGCTCCCTGCCTAACTTCAGGGTAGGCCAGAGACTCAAATCCGTTAATAAAAGGTGACTTTGTTGTGCAATTTCTATTTTTTATAAAGCGCCATCCCAACCTCAAATGTGGTGTGCCTTGGCGCTGTGGCCTACCCTGAAGTTAGGCTGCGAGCCGTCACTGGAGAAAACATTATACCTAAACATAATGATGAGCCCCAACTGGGCTTTTTTTACACGTCGATGACTGACAATTTTTAATTTCATCAAAAATGCCCAGTTATATGTAAGTATTTTTCATTATGTTTAGCTATAATGTTTTCTCTTCTTAATTTTGTTTATCTCTTTATAAAATATCATTGTGTTTATTTATTTTAGTTTAAATTTTGGCCTGAAGAAGCTGACAAATGTATAGCGAAATATTGGCTAATTAAAATAAAGTTCTGGCTAAAAAATTGAACTATAATTTCTAAATTCTGCCGCTTTTCCCCAAATGTTTATTGAACTTTTCACTGTAAATATACAGTTGGCAATAAAATCGCGCAGTGTCACCAACCTTGCACAAACCAGCTCACTTATGATGACAAGCTAAGAATAAAATATATCCCCAATATATATTTACCTCTATGATTTTTATACAGTTGGCAACTTTTCACTTTTATTGACGAAAAATTCTTTTTCTACAAATTTTTCTCTATGGTAAATATACAGTTGGCAATAAAATCGCGCAGTGTCACCAATCTTGCACAAACCGAACCACTTATGATGACAAGCTAAGAATAAAATATATCCCCAATAATATTTACCTCTATGATTTTTAAACAGTGGCAACTACTTGAGCAGTGTCTCCAACCTTGAGGAAATAGGATGACAACCTAATTTAGAGGCTAAATTACGAAATTGACATTGACGTTTGAATTGTGTTGTTTTGGTGCAAGTAGTGAAAAAAAATCATCTTTTTCTACAAATTTTTCTCTATGGTAAATATACAGTTGGCAATAAAATCGCGCAGTGTCACCAATCTTGCACAAACCGACCCACTTATGATGACAAGCTAAGAATAAAATATATGCCCAATAAACATTTACCTCTATGATGTTTATACAGTTGGCAACCACTTGAGCAGTGTCTCCAGCCTTGCGGAAATAGGATGACAACTAATTTAGAGGTTAAATTACGAAATTGACATTGACGTTTGAATTGTGTTGTTTTGGTGCAAGTAGTGAAAAAAATCTCCGATGGCAACTAAATCTTTGGCAACGGCCACCGTGCGAGCGGTGAAAAATAGAAGAATTTTGCCCACACGAGCTGCACTGGTTCTGGTAATTCCGAAAATAATTAAAAGAAGTTCATCTTGCATAACCCAAGTTAATATTTCAGACACCCTCTGCTGTCTCGAGGATTAAAGAGATACTTCAGGGAAAAACTAATTATGTGAGTAAAATTACACGTTAGATGATGAACACAAGCCTTTATTTTCTTTTTGTTCTTTCAGATTGGGTTAAAAATTGGTGTACGTCAGAGAGGATGTAACGGGTTGTCATATACTTTGGATTACGCAGAAAAGAAAGGTTCGTTAGTTTTTATTTTCTCTCAGACGTAATACAAAGGGAAAGTATTGTTTATAATTTATTTATTTATTACATACCCAACAGCCACAAAGGCCAATTACAGGATAAGTTAAAGATACTAAAAAAAAATGAATAACAATAATTATTACAGAGCTTCACTTCTAAATTAGACAATAATAACAACAACATGCAGAAGTACCACTACATTACATTATATCAAACATATCACGCAATTCACTTAATAATCTCGTTTCGCTATTAACAGTAAATATATCTACACTATTACAATATTTGTTTACTGCGCTACACATTGACCGAAGAGGCGAGTTTGAGTGTTGACGAGTATTTACTGATCCAAAATAAAATGTTTGTCTTATCCTGCTATTCAAACGTGGTACGTAAAAATTTAATTGAGACAGCAAATACGAGTCTTTCAATCTATCATGCACCAATTTATAAATAAAAATAATTTGTGCAATGATGCGTCGGTCCTGAAGAGACATGATATTGAATTCACTCTCTAACATTTCCAGTGGATAACCTTGTGTTGGATATATATGGTGTTTTCTATAATATAATGTTTTTAGGAATTTCCTTTGCACGTTCTCAATTTCCAGAATGTGGACATTGTATGAAAGACTCCAGATAACTGAGCAGTACTCCAAACGACTACGGATATATGCGCAATAAAATTTAATTAGAGGTTCTACTCCTTTAAATGGCTTAGTGTTCCTAATCATTGAATCTCTAGTTTTATTTCTAGCATAGTTCTTTTACAACTTAAATTTTTAGACAAGAATCTTAACATTTTTGTACTTTTATATATTAAATTTTTAGTCGAATTATTTACTTATTTTCTTCATTCTATTTTATATTCACCCAGACAAACTTGATGAAGAAGTTGTCCAAGATGGAGTTAGAGTTATAATAGATAAAAAGGCGCAGCTTACTTTATTAGGTAAGTACACTTTTAATAAACAAATTAATGATTACACTGCTAAATGAATTCGATAGCTAACCCCATCTAATACTCTGTAGTGGCATCGTCAATGAAACGGTGCACAAAGTGTCATTGACGATGCCACTATGGAGCATTAGCTATCGAATTCATTTAATACTGTTCACATAGTGGCTTTATATAGTCAGAAATGTTCAGTATTCCTCAGCACTGGGTTGGGATCGCACTGAATAGGACCTTGAAGTCCGAAATGCGGCTGTGGGTATCTAGTGTCGGAATACTGAACTCAAATACAATTTTAAATTAATGATTAATTAAAACATATTTACAAATTAGGAACGGAAATGGATTACGTGCAAAATAAACTTAGCTCTGAATTCGTCTTCAACAACCCGAACATCAAAGGTACGTGCGGCTGCGGAGAATCTTTCAGCGTGTGAAGAAACCTGAATAAATCTAGTCTACTGTGTAAATATTTAGTAAATTATTTAAATTGCTGTAAAATGTTACATTAAATAATGATTTGTTAAAGTAATAGGTTTTGTTTAATAAAAAAGTTTTAATTTTATTTATTGATTACGTTTAACATCACAGAGAAATAATTTAACTAGAATATACAAATTATTAGTGTTCATGATTTCAACTAAGATACAGAGGCTTGTAAAAAAGATTTGTATAGTTATTACAGGGTTATCTAAAAGTATTAACATTTTATTATGTCTCAAATGAACACAAGTTTGTTTAACCCATTAGGCGCCATTGTTTCATGTATGCAACATTATTAGTTTTATGTTAATTAAATTACTGAATAAGTTAATTTGATATATTATATTATTTGACTTGACTTGAAAATGTATGAAGAATAACGTAAATATTTTGTTATTTAAATATCTTGATTATTACTCATTTAAAAAAATGTTTTCAGTGTATTTCTAGCTTCACAATATTTTAGTGTTTTATACGCGTGGCGCATGAAGTAAAATTTCGAGTTTAGAAAAGCCCCGTGAAAATTTGTCGAGGGTCGCTGCGCGACCCTCGACAAATTTTCACGGGGCTTTTCTAAACTCGAAATTTTACTTCATGCTTAGTC